>CM070620.1:28509982-29990357 GCA_036346255.1 Ampelocalamus luodianensis | reverse complement strand
TGGCTCAAAGACCAAATGAAAATGCTTCATGAGCAAGGAATCGGTCAAGGGCTTACCAGCCGGAGCTGGAGATGAAGGACAACGTCCACGGACGATCAAAAGGGGAACTTCAAAATCTGCAACCTCCTGTGAGGCATTAATGAAATTGCTTGAGGGGAACTCTCTAAGATATCCCAATGCACAATATGACGCGCAAAAGTGAAGATAACACTCACTGTAAGTGAAGAGTGACAAGGTGGCGCTCACGGGAGCGTGCTCTAGAGCTCCAGAGAGCACGATGATGGATAGGGAGCTACAAGCAACGAGAGAAGCTTACATAAGCTAAAATGGATTAGGCATCAAACAAGAAAGAGAAAGGCAGCACCCGGTGGAAGCTCACCTGCGAAGAGAGCAAGAACAAGCCCCTCTTTCCTCAGACCCGAGAGGAAAGATGAGGAAGAAGGAGGCGTTCGGGACGACTTAAGCAAGGAAAAGGGACGGAGTAGAGGCGGCGTGAAGTGGGGAACGCTCCGGAGTGGAGGACGAGGGCGGTGGATTGACGACGTCGGAATCCCGCAACGGCTCGGAGCAGACTGTCTCGGCCGCGTGGAGCTCAGCTCCTACGTGAGCGTCAGCGGGAGGAGGAAGGCGAATCCGACAGGTGGGTCCAACATGGCAGCGACTCAGTGAGCGCGAGCGGACGGGGTTTAAGTGAGTTAGCGCGCACCGTTGGATCTCGGATGGATGGCTCAGATTAGAAGAAACGATCGCAACGGGCCGAAAGGTTGCGAGATCTGGCCGTCGACCTCAGATCTGACGGTCGCATGCGTCGGTGCATTTAGGCGGTCGGGCTGAGCCGTTTCTCCGAGTCGGACTCGAGCCCGATGAACAGTAGCGGCCGGTTTAGGGTTTTGGGATTTGACTGATATTTAATTTGTTTTTCCTACTTTGACCAGGGGCTTAAAAATAGAAATAAAATTTCTAAAATCATGAAATAATTTCTGGGGGTTCCTGGGATATCCTAGTGTCCATAAAAATTATTGAACCCTACTGTTCATTACATATTTTGCGATATATAAATTCAAACTTAGACTAGGTCTTTTAATAGTATTTGAATTTTCTTAGGATTCAAACCAGTCCCAAAAATTTGGGAAAAATTCTATTAATTCATGATAATTAATATAGTATTTTAATAAATTATTTCCAGAGATACTTCAGTAGCATTTATTTTAGTTTTATGATTGGGGTTCAATTTAAAGTGGATGCTTCACAAGTATTTTGAGATTTTCCAAGTACAATATTTGAATAAAAAGTTTCAAATCATGATGCATGCTAATGAGATGCATAGTAAACTTCTTTATTAAATTTGGGGATGTGACAGCGCCCATGCCTTCCAAATTAGGGAAATCATGCTTGTTTTAGTGACTCCGAGGAACTGGGCTCTGTATGCCGACTTTTTGGTGTATTCCCCATTTGGGGTTAGTTTCCAGGTGATCACATCGTTGTTGTTTTCGTCTAGCGTAATTTCGGCGATGAGGTTCCAAAGCACGACGAACTCTTGTATATGCTGCACCGAGAGGTGATGTGTGATGTTTATGTCTTGAATCCAACATCCTTCGTTTAGAGCTGCCTCCACTGTTCTAGATTTTCTACATGAAATTGTAAGGAGGTTTGGCGCTATGTCGCACGACCTTTTTCCCTGTAGCCAGGTTGATGTCCAGAAGGTCGCCGCTTTTCCATTGCCTAGTGTTATGTGAGTTGCCGCTGCAAAGAGCTGCATGTCGGTACTGTGGCTCCCAGTTGGTCGGCATCTATATTTTAAGAAAAGGGAAAGTTAGTGATCATTTCTACACATAATAAAAGACATAGATAAGAAATGATACTAAGACAAGAAAAGAATTGTAGCATAAATTTTTATTCGTTCTCTACATTATTTAACCAACACCTATGGTTTATATTCAGGTCATTCTACCCCTTGGTCTTTATGTATAAATAGATTTTTATAATATCCAATCAATTTAATTCCACATGAAAGTGGAAGGGTTTAAAGGTTAGTACATCACATCATTTTCAGAATATAATTAGGTTTTGAAATTTTTATAAAGATCCATCTAGGATAAAAGACATATATAAGAAATGATACTAAGATAAGAAAAGAATTGTAGCAAAAATTTTCATTTGTTCTCTACATTATTTAACCAACACCTAAGGTTTATGTTCAGGTTATACTACCTCTTGGTCTTTAGGTATAAATAGACCTCTATAATATCCAATCAATTTAACTCCAAATGAAATTGGAAGGGGTTGAAGGACAATACATCACATCATTTTTAGGATATAACTAGGTTCTGAAATTTTCGTAAAGAGCCATTTAGGTTGACATTTTTGTAAGAGTAAGGAATGGATTTTCAAAGGATCTTCGTGTAGGATGTTTTAGGGATTTTTCCAAAATATTTTGGCTCTGTTTAATGCTTTAAATATGGTTAAAAATAATTATTTTCAGAGAGCATATCTTTTCCCAAAACTAGGACTATTTTGAAAGAAGATGAGAGGAAATAGCAAAAGAATGACTCAGATGTGAGGAGAGTGCTAAGAGGGGAAAGGTTAGCAGAAACTCCTAAATTTTTACAATTAACTTTATGAAATATGTTGCTTTTTGAATACCAATTCCTAATCTAACAGTCATTCTAACTAGGGCTTGTCCTATAGTCAGTATGGCTTTGATACCAGGCGTTGTTGGACCTCGGGCTTTGAATACTCGAATCCCTTGTGTGTACCGTACTAGTCCCATGATCAGTGGCTAGTACACACATCCACAATGATGGCATACACATCCAAACATACATTTATACAAAATGAAATAAATATGGTACATAACTTAAGCGATTATAGTGTGGGGACCCCGGGTAAATTTCATAAGACCTATATCCTCCAGGTCATACGAAATGAACTCTGAGTCTCCAAGATCTGAAATCCAATTTAATCCAATTTAAGTAGAGGACTTGGCGAGCAACGAGGTAATCGACCCGCATACCACTCGAAGGCGTATGTAACAAGTCGATTCTCAACAGCCCAAGTCTACACTTAAATGAATCAAAGAGTATTTCAGAGCTTCGGATATGTGTCTCATGTTAGCTCCCAAGATCAATGGCTAACACGCACATATCCTTATCAACATTGTACATAGTCCTACACAAGGCATACAATAATATTACAAAGTGGCATCCATAACTAGGACTTATGTCCATAATTTACATAAGTGGCCGACTGGCCAAATTTAAAGATCAACAAGAAGTCGCAGCGGAAAACAAGTATAATACATGAAAAATTCCAGCAAGGTGTACCCTTCTCCCAAAGGCAACTGAGTGGAGGTTAGAAACAATGTTTAATCATTAGTGTCACCGAAATTGGTGCTAACAAACTGATCGAGTGTAAATTCTTCCTCACCTAAACAAATGGACAATCCGGTTAAGTACAAAAGGTACTCGCAAGTCTTACACAAAATACAACAAATAAACAAGCTAGTGGATGTCCAAAGGAGAGGAAATTATACATGTTATTGGCTGGCCAAAAGAAGGCTGTAGTGGTTTAAGTTTTGCATAAAAGAACCAATTCTCAGCCCTACATACACTAAGTTATAAAGGCCATTGAACAACATAATTTTTACCAAAAGGATTTAAATGATAGAGATATATACATAGATCAAACAATACCAAAGTGGTAGCCCACTTTGATAAACTAAAATGCGTGACATATCGGTCATGCCGATACCAAGTTGTAGCCCAGGTCAATTTTAATTAAGAGTCTAATGATGATGTCATTCAAGACCAAGTGTCTTCTGCAACTATGGACATGGCTATTCGAATAGATTAAACACCCTGCAGGGGAGTACAACTTTACCACATTACTCGATTAGCCCGTAAGCCTCCGGATAATGACACACTTCCTATGGTATGCCACCCAGGGAAATCTAGATTTGGTATTTTTCAGCAAGAAGACCCTATTGAGTTGAGCCCCCCTTGAGAGATGAACCCCAAACTTAGTACAAGCTACGGATGGAGCTTACTAAGCGGTCACATTAGTTGTGTTGGAGATTCCGATGCAAGGTAAAGAAAGAAAAATAGTGCTCCCATGCACATTATAGAAAATTGCATCGGATCCTATGAACATATGATCAAACACATTATGTTCTCACACCACTTGGAATTGACAGACCAAAGTTCGGTCCTTAGCGATCTGGATAAGTTTTTTCCACGGTACCCGATTCTCGTGCACGAAAGCACCCGCACTACTAACCACTTGTCCAGATCAAAATCAGTTTTAAATAGACAAATTTTAGACTCAAAAACTAGATTTGAAGATCTGATCAAAATCATAAAAGTAAAATTTGTTCAGTGTTTCCCACGATTGACGAGATAACCCCGTCAATCAAACTATCGTATCGACTACACTTGCGTGGCTAAGCATTCATATATAGAGTAAATACCATCACATGACATCTAAATTAAGCATAAATGTATGGAATTATCAAGGATAACCTGCAAGAATTAGGACATAAATAACTAAACTCACAAATGATTGATATATCAAAATAATATGCAAGCAATTATCATTGCAAATTCAAAATACTAGATTAACAAAATCTGGGATCAAGATGATGTAAGAGGATGCTTGCCTTGTTGGAAGTCCACTTATTCACTCTCGGTTGCATAATCGTTTACTTCTGGCACTTCAGGATCTAGAGTGGTCGATATCGAATAAACACCGAGAAAATCCAAAAAATTCAAGATGCTAAAAAATGCATGACATTTATATAGTAATGAGATTATGATTTTAGATGAATTTAGGTGAAATGTTTTAATTCAATTGGAGTTCATATGTGAAAGTTATAGCCTTTCAAAAATTAATTGGAAAGAAAATCCTGAGAAATCAGGTTACTATAGCTTCAGCTGAAATTGATTATTTTCATAAAATTTTTTGGAATATTTGTGGAGATAAAAATTATATGATCTGCTAGAGAATAAAATTTAGTGAACAACCCAATTGGATTCATCTCATTTGAAGTTCAAAAGAATTTCCTATGATTTTTTCAAAGTTATGCCATTAGTGTACAAATAATTTGAATATCAGGATTTTCTGTTATAGTAACATGTTTCAAATCTATTCCAATTTAAATTATAATAAAAATGGAAACAAAAAAATAGTTTCACTAAATTTGGAATTAAAATGAAATACTTATGAATTTTTGAAGTTTAAACCATTTCTAGTGCAAAAGTTGTAACACCCTGGCTATTTGGAAGCCAAGATGTCACCTAAAACATCTAACATACATCCATATTGCGGAAGAATTCGAATAAAATCAACTAATGATAGTATCAAAACAACCAAGACATGATGAAGGTATCCTTCCTTCACCATCTAATCTATTTATTTCAGTTCATTGATAATGAAAGTTCATATGCAGTAATAAATCAACCTCAAAGTAGAGAAGGTATCCTTCCTTCACCAATTATAATTTAATTATTACAGTTCATCATTAACGAATGTAAGATAGAACTAAATTTAGTCTTGAACATGAATTTGATGTTGTGAACAAGTAGTGCGTGTCTACTCCCTCCCAAGAGCCAACATCGGGGTTACCTAAAATAAACAAACAACGCAAGAGTGAGTCCACGACTCGCAAGTACATATATCAATAAGATAATCATTCAATATGAATAAGACAAACTCATCATCGGTTCGATCACATCACAACCGACTACATATGAATACATGATATGAATGCTCAAAATCAAAGGAATGGACTGCACACATGCATATATCGCAGATAGCCGTGAAGCACCCGTCGGTGTTCACTCAAGCCCGCATCTTAACAAAAATGCGGGATCCACTTCCGTATGAAGAACGTTTCATACGGTGTCCAACATTGCCCATCTTGGAGTTAATGGGTCTTACATGCCCATTCTGGAATTAATGGGTCTTTCAAATCCACTCCGTGGACGGACATGACAATGTCCAACACCGCCCACACCGAATGGTGGGACTTGCAATCCACTTTCGTGGATGAAACATGCATAATGAATGCATAGAATGAAATACGAATATTGAAAGACATGATAACAAAACATGGATTCAACACATATGAAAGAACATAGACAATCCATCTTCTATCGTATCATACCAAATCACAACATGACCATATAAACATTCATCAATCACAATCATTAAGGGTGGCAATGTACTTGCCTTCAGCGATGCGACGCGTTAGTCGGCAAAGGTGATACTCATAAACCCGAGGCTTCACCTCCTAAACAAGTAAAATAATTTCAATAAGTACATAATATACCCAACACTACTAATCGACGTTAAACATCGCTTCCCGATGACTCTAGTCATTAAAACAAAGCTTAAACTGAAATCAACAATTTCTTACAAACTTAATTCTGGACAGCAGCACGGTAATTGACATAACTATTGGTCTGGAACTCGGAATGAGGTGAGACCAATTTCCATGGATTCTTAACTGACATATCTACAATACTCTAGTTGGGCAAAAGTTCAGATTTTGCCTCTAATAAAATTTGGCCCACGGCTCAAATCTGTTGACTGAATTAATTGACAGAAATATCGGCTAAAATAAAATATCCATAACTTTTGTTGTACAACTCCAAATTGGACGTTCTTTAACAATCTGAAAAGGTTATGAAATTACCTACACTAACCTAGTTGGCACGACATTCAAATTTTGCCTTTAACAAAAAGTGGCACACGGACAAAACTAGAGATAAAAACTAACATACAATCTGGACAGACTGATCTACAATCTGGACAGTCACAATGAAAAGTGCATAACTTTTGATCTATAACTCCAAATGAGGTGTTCTTTATCAATCCTGAAAGCTAGTGATATCACCTTCAAAAGTTGTTATGGGCAAGACCTCTGAATCACCCTCTAACTAGGCCATAAATCAACCTATACAGAGACTGCTAATTCTCGTCAGGATTCTGGACAGCAGATAGTAAATCTATCATAACTTTTGACTCGAAAGTCGGAATGAGGTGATCTTGGCGGCCACCGAAAGCTAAGAACAAGACCTACATATCTCTAGGAGATGGGAAACTCAGATTCGGCCTCTAACATCACGAAAAGTCCACGCAACAATCTGGACAGAATCGAATTTCTACCCGCAGCAAATCGATCTAATCAAAATTGAACCAAAACACATCTACCACTAATCAAACGATGAGGATCGCACTCGTTACCCTTGTAGAAACCAGGACGTAGGTGGGAGAACCTTGGAGAAGATGATCTTCCTCCTCCTTTCTCCCCTCATCCTTCTTCTTCTTGGCCGATCCACAAACCGGCGTCCTCCTTCTTCCTCCACTAGACCGGCAGCGGGAACGGTGTCCTTGGCCTGCAGCAAGGGAGAGCACCAAGGGGAAGGTGCAGGGAGCAGGGAAGGCGGCCAAGGTGGAGAGGGGACAAGGAGGTGGCGGCCACAAGTGGGGAGGAGGGGGAAAAGGGGTGGGGCGGCTAGGGTTTGGGGGAGGGGATGGCGCCTCCCCCCTATGGCCGGCCAGCCCCACATGGGCTTAGGCCCAAGCCCAAGTTGCCCCCTAAACGCGGAAAACCCCCTCTCATTTCCTGATTTGATGATTTTCTAAAAGAACCCTTCTCCCGATTCAAATACTCTCTCCCGATTTATTTAATTTCTCCCGACTAATCCTTTCGAATATATTTTAGGGTATCACAAAAGTAATTCATTTCGGAATTTCTAAACATATTTAATACTTTTTATACTCAACTTGAACTAGCCTTAGTCACTGACAGATGGGGTCCATTGCATAGGTTTTTTTTCTTTTTATTTAATTCTTGGAGAAAACCTACTAACATGTGGGATCCACATGTCATAGCTCAGTCCATAGCACAGTGCATGGATCGAAGGTCCATGAGCTTGGTCCACCGGTCCATTGCTCACTGCACTATGAACTTATTGCACCAGGCCCGCATGTCAGTGACTCTAAGCAAATCCTGATTCAATAACCCTCCTTAATTTCTGTTCATGGGACCCACGCGTCAGCGAAACATCAGTGCATTAAATGACACCTAATAAGTGCTTTTCTGATAGTAATCATCGTTTAAACTTTAAATGATAGCGATTTGGTTAATTAAATGCACTACAGTAATGGTCCAAGTTCGGACAACAGAGCGTGCATGGTCGTGACTTTTCCTGGCCTCTCGCCGGCGCTACAGTCCATGGCCGCGCCGACCAAGCCAGAAATGGAATCCTTGTGGCCTTGCGATGCTATGGGTGCCGGCAGCGGGAGCTCCAGTGACCTATAGCGGTGGCGTGACAGCGAGGGGCAGATGTAGGGCTACGGCTACATGCCAACTCCAAACCTGACAACACTTCGAGCTAAACAACGCATGCATAAGCATCTAAGAGTCGTAGGGAACCTATTAGAACCAAGAAGAGGACCAGAGGTGCACGGTGGAGCTCCGACGATGTTGACCGAGCCGACGGCGATGAGCTACATGAGGAGGTGACGACTTGAGGAAAACAAAGGGAAAAGAATGGTCGGGATAGCTTAAGTAGGCCCAAGAGATGGTTTCACCGAGAGGAATTGAAAATTGGCTCACCACATCGGAGATGGGGAAGGAGGAGTTGTTTTCGGCCAAAGCTTGAGGAAAACCAAAATCCCGAGGTTCCTATGGACGATTTGTAAAATTGACAGAGGGGAAATATGTTGGTGATATGCCCTAAAGGCAATCATAGAGATGATTGTATCACGTCTATGTTTATGAGTTATTGAATAAATGTTATTTTGTTCCTTAAATGAATCATTAGTTATATAGATCAATAAGTATGTGACTTGTTGGTGAAACTCTTTAACTTATATGATGTCATTCTAAATGTATCCCTGGTTGAATGTCACTAGTCGGAATACTAGTGACTTATCGACCAGCACATGTCTTGATTGATGACCATATTTCACCAGTCATGGATATAGGGATATCGAATCAATAATGTGAACACATGTTAGAGAACATGGTGTTGGATTGACCCACCTTGAGACACTGTTGAGATTGTTATGATTCTATGTGTCATCAGTTGGTCTCAAGCAATGATAATGTATAATCCTTAGACCTGAGATCAGCATGGTTTCCTACATATGTAATAGTACACTTAGGGGTTGCCAAACGCTACTCCGTAATTGCGTAGTTATAAAGGTAGCTTTCGGGTATGCTATGAAACATATAGAGGGATGTGATTGGTCAGTTATGGGATTTGCCCCTCCTAACATAACTTGAGAGATATCTATGGGCCCCTCGATGTGGTCGGATAAAGAAAGTGCATGGCCGTGCCACTGGTGGTCAAAGAGTTTGACCACATGAAGTTATCTGACACTTGATTAAGAAAGTATTGAATAGTCCATGGATGACATAATATCTCACTTGGAGTTCAACCAGATATTGTGAGGCAAAGGGAGAATACACGAGATGGTAATTCAGTTCGATCGGATACAAACTAGTCATTTGGAGATATGAACTGGTTGTAGACTGGTCGAACATAATCACTAAGTGGTCAAAACCTTCTCGTAAGGAGTTACGAACTGGTCGAGACTAAATATGAACTAGTTGTATAGAAATACGAGTTGGTTGTTAGTGATATGGACCTGATCATAGATCATATTGCATTAATGTTTGTCTGATATAATTTGTGTGTATTCAGGAATCGTTATGTACTGCTAGGAACCGCTAATGACTCGTGGTCGGAAAGGGTTTCTGAGTCACAACCAATTACGCATGAACCTACAGGGTCATGCACTTAACGAGTTGGAACAAACGTGTTCGGATAGGATCCATCATGGGCTCTATATAAGAGGATGCATGAGGCTGTTGGGAGATATACGGGACACGTGAGTTGCTCCACCAAAACCCTAGCCACCATCTTCTTGAGAGAACCCTACCGTGCGAGTTGGTGCTAGCACACCAGCGTACGGTGTTCCTTCCCTGGACGTGTAGATACCGTAGAGGCGCTACTGCAGTTGCTGTTGCGCTTGGGGACGATCCACAACTTCACAAGGAACGTGAATGGTTGCTAGAGGAGACGATCGATGATAAGGACGTTGGACGATATATCAACACCACTACATCGACGTGCCCTTCGTTGGATCAGGCTACTCCAATTCTTCTTCCGCTGCACTACACGTCTGGTAGTAACGATCTGTGATCTACTTGCATGGCTTCCTGGTTTATGTGGTAGAATTTTTGAATTACCAGCTAGTGTATCCTATCCATATCCCTTCAAAATACATCTTATACCTTAGAACATGTGATGACGCACATAGAAGAGGAAGGAGCTCACTGGAGCGGAGAATGACACGGATGTGGCTCTCGGTGCATGCTCTGGACCGGATGAAAGACAAGCCTATGCTCCCACTATTGTGCTATAAGGAAAAGATCTGGCTTAGCACAAATGAAAACGGCACACAAAGAGGAGAAGAAGAGCGTAGAGAACGAAGGATTTTCCTTAGAGGAGAGGAAGAAATCACTGAGCTTGTCTAAGTGACCGAGAGGGAGAGGTCAGGGTTTTGAGGAGCTCCAACGACCGGAGAAGACGGCGTCACTTTGTGGTGGCTACAGGTTGGATGGCGACAGTGGTGGTAAAGTGGTGTGAGCCTGCATGGACGACATTGCACGGATGCACGCCAGCTCCTGCTTAGCATTCTGGAGCTCGCTTGGCAAGTGGCGAAGCGGTGGAGACGAAGGCACTGGCAAGTAGGTCTAGGCCGTCAGCTAGGGCTGGAAACGAGCCGAGCTGAGCCAGGCTCGGCTCGGCTCGCTTTGATCACGAGCCAGAAGGCCGGCTCGGCTCGGCTCGGCTCGGAAGACGGCTCAAGCCGGCTCGTGAGCCCTCACGAGCCAACGGCAGAATGTGAACAACAGTGCAACATTTATTCAATTTCAATCAGCAAAATCAGTGCAATCCATTCAATCAACAAAATCACAGTGAAGACACTAGATTCAACAATCAGTATTCAGTCCATCCATGATGTACATCTCAAGAAGGGGATGGGATGGACATGGAGCCATGGAGGGTAGCAGATGGAGCCGGATGACTGGACGACGAGGGCTTTTGGAGTTTTGGTGGTTTCCTCGGGGAGGTCAGCGGCGTGGAGGACCAGGGGCGGCAGCAGCTTCGATCTGATGCCTCCTTCGCCTGTTGTTCCAAGGCATCGCGCGTCCAGGGCTGGGCTGCCGCCTGCCGCCATGGAGGAGGTGAGGGGCTTCTTGGGCTTAGGGGATCGAGTTTGGAGGTGGAGGAGGCGAGGTGGATGGAGGCGGCAGGCAGCACCCGGTGGGTGGAGGCGGCACGGCAGCCGGCACCCGGCAGGTGGAGGTGTGAAGAGCTGGGCTTGGGCGAGGTGAGGGGGAGGCCGTGAGGGGGAGGCAGTGGGAGGAGGCGAGGTGGAGGTCGCCGCCGTGGGGTGCCGGGGGTGGTGGCCGTGGAGGAGCGACGGCGGGTGGAGGAGGCGAGGTGGAGGCGGCGGGTGGAGGTGGCTGGTGGAGGAGGCGAGGTAGAGGAGGCGAGGTGGACCGTGGAGGCGGCGGGTGGAGGAGACGAGGTGGACCGTGGAGGCGACGGATGGAGGAGGCGAGGTGGTCCGTGGAGGAGCGGCAGCAGGCAAGGGCGTCGGGGGCGAGGTGGTCTGTGGAGGCGTGGACTGTGGAGGAGCGGCAGCAGGCAGCAAGGCCGCCGGGGCGAGGTAGACCGTGGAAGGATGGGGAATTGGGGGGGAGGGGGAGAAAGGGGATGGGGAGGGGAATGGATCGGGGGGGGGACGACCGAGAGGTTCTTATGACTGGGATTTGAGGATGGGGCAGAGCTCGTTTGCCTGATCTCCAAAGCTCGTTTGGCTCGCGAGCCGGCTCGAGCTCGGCTCGAATTTTCACCGAGCTGAGAGTTGGGCTCGGCTCGGCTCGAAAATTCACGAGCCCGAGCCGATCCGTAACGAGCCCGAACCGAGCCACGAGCCTCGAGCTTTTTTTCCAACCCTATCGTCAGCGGTAGAGTGAAGCGGTGCAGTTAGAGTCTGGTGTGATCGAGCGGGCTGGATTGAACCAAGTCAATTGGTTTAGCCTGGTCACACCAGGTCAAACCCAATAGTTGACTAGGTTAAATTCAATCCCACTCTACTTTCACTGGTCCAATCAAATTTTGAAAGATATGTTGTGAGCCTATGTGCTATCCTATAGCACGAATTAGAAGAGATGCTTGGAGTTTGCCGAATTCTCTTACAACAATAGCTTCCAATTGAGCCTCCAAATGTCACCGTTCAAAGAACTTTATGGGAGGAAGTGTAGAACACCCCTATTATGGTAACAGATCTGCGAGAGACAATTCTTTGGGCCAGCCATCATCCAAGAAGCACAAGAGCACATTGACGCGATAAAAGGGCACTTGAGGGAAACACGATCACATCAAAAGAGTTATGCCAACCATCATCTTCGTGAGTTGAGCTTCGATATAGGTGGTTATATTTATCTCAAAGTCTTGCCGCCGTGAGGCATCCGCCGTTTCCAAGTCCACGAGAAATTGGCACCTCAGTATATCAGACCATACCGAATCGTCGAAAGGAAATACGAAGTAGCATACTGTTGGAGTTGCCACCCCAACTTTCAGATGTGCATGATGTTTTCCATGTATTGCAACTCAAGAAGTGCCTCCGAACTCTGAATGAACTCACTAAATTGGAGAACATCGACCTCCAAGCAACTCTTTCTTGTCGGGAGCACCCATTCGAATCTTAGACGAAGCCATATGTGTAATATCCCATTTAAAAATAAAACAAATAAGCGATTAATACTGAAATTAAATAGAATTATAAAAGAAAAAATCAGAATTTAGGAAGAGTATTAGAACTCAGGCCTTTGGCCCATAGCCCTTTGGCCCAAGTGGGAACTGGCTTAAGAGGGGGAAGCCAAACCCTAGCCATCCCCAAGTACTATGGTGTTGCCTACTGTAGCACCACCTCCCCTTGCAGCCCTTGTGCCACCCCTCTCCCTGCTGGCGTTGCCCTCCGCTGTTGCTAGCCAAGGAAGAGAGGAAAGAAGAAGAAGAAGAAGAAGAAGAAGAAAGGAAGAAAGGAAGAAAAGGAAAAGGAGAAAGAGAAATTCTCGTGGAGGTTTCAGTGGGATCCAGCGTGTCTTTGAGGGTGATTTTTGATTCCCCAATAGTTAGTTTAATTCTTTTTCTATGAGATTTGTTGTCAAGTTTCAGTTTGGTTCCCTACTGCTAGTGGATCGGTAATATGCAATTCTGTTGATACGTAGATTTGAATTAGTTCGATGCGAAATTAGGGATTCGTGTCTCCTAGAGTTAGGTAGATAATTTCAACAGATTTCTGGAGAGTTCTTGTTTGCATTATTTGGATAAGTAGATAATTAGTTATAATTTTTACAATCCGAGTGTCTGTTCAGTCCTGGGTATCAGGCAGCGAACATAGTCATGCAAATTAAAATATGAAAATGGATGACTTTGGACTTTTGGTTTCCATTAATTAGATAGATGACTTTATAATGATTCCAGACAATGACTTTATAATGATTCTAGACAGCCTAAGATCACATTTTTTGGACAAGTATAATAGGAGTTATGAATTTTTGAACTATGCAATTCAGTTCGGTCTTTCTGTTGGGGACACTCGGGGAAAATGTTGAGTTAGCAAGGTTTGTTATAGAGTAGAAAAAATAGATTAAATTTATTATGGTAGCTAATTCTCTGGGGATTCTAGAATGTTTTAGATCACTATTTTTGGATGTACTAATTAAAAGTTATAGAATTTCTATGTCGGTTTTACCGAATATGACAGATCTGTCTTTGGGGTTGAAAACAGGGGCTAAACAAATTAATCTGAACTTTTGATCACCTGGGAAGTTGTAGGCTATTGTCTAAGGATTCCAGAATGGCATGGTTTATCTTCTTTCATTATGGGAGCTAAAAGTTATGCTAGTTTCAGTGTCAAGACAGAATTATGGTTTTGCGTATGAGTAGGAGCGTTATATGTTAATCGCTATTTTGCTTGCCTTGGCTTGTTTTGAGTGGGTTGGTTATTGTAGGTGGAGTGGTTAAGGGATTGACATCACCTTCGGTCAATTCCGATCATTTCAACTGAAAGACAAGTACATTTTAGAGTAATAGTGGATGTTTAGGGGTACAAATTGGTTATATGATTGTGGTTATGATTATTCATGTTGATGATGAGTATATCCAATTGTTTATATGCTTTCATAATTGATGATGCATACTGGAAAGTATGGCATATATTTCATTTCATTTCATTCATTTCAAGCATTCATACATAACCCACGAGAATGGATATTGAGATCCCCATATTTTCAACATGGGCAACTAGATCCCCTAATGAAAGATTTTTCATTCGGGCCTTGGATCCCCACATTTTGAGAATGTGGGTATGAGTGAACACCGACGGGTGTTACACTTGGCTATACCGATATATGCAGAAGAGAAGTGGAGAATGTGCATGACTTGCATTGCATTCATGACATTTACTTATGTATTTGAGTTAATGAGAATGATCTGTTAATGCTTTGAAGTTTCATATGTTGTATAATGGGAATGAACTGTCATTGATATGAGGTTTCGTATACCGTTTATTTGTACTTGCTGAGTCTTAGACTCACGCCTCTTTATTTAATGGTTTAGGTGACCTTTGAGGACGGCATACTTTGGGAGAGAGTAGAACAAGGACTTTTGCACTTGGGAAGCACTTCACTAAATTTCATGATTCATTTATCCCAGAAATTGTAATAATTGAATAGGTTGTGGTTCCCTTAGTTCCACATGGTTGATATTATTGCTAGTAGTTGTTTTCCCTTAAATGAAATCTATCTGTAATGCCTTTGATAATTACTTAGATAAAATTGGTTATCTTGTACATCCAATAGTTTTCTTCAGAGTTCTTCGATGCTAGATGATGATTTTAACTTTTTGAAACTTATTCATGATGCGAATAATCTTATTTGAATTGTAATAATTGTGGTTTTGGTATTTAGTACCTTGCTAAATTTCATGTTAGTAATGTTTTTAACAATGAATTGGTTGATGTCTAGCTGTCATTCACAGTTGATTTGATAAAGAAAATTTGTAGTGTTGGTTAGAGATAGTAATTTTAGGGTACATCGTGGCTTTTGAAAAGCCGAGGTGTTACAATATGACATACTCGTAGCCGCTCCATCAAGATGCTAAGAGTCCAGTGGAGCAATCACACCAAAGACGACACCACGTGGGAACAAGAAGACTATCTTAGAGCCGAGTTTCCCTATTTCTTTACTGAGTCCACTGAATCTCGAAGACGAGATTTTTTTGTAAGGGGGATAGGTCTGTAACATCTCAAAAATCCCAATTTTGGGAAAATATAATGAAAATAAGTGGGAGAATGTTTTTTAATCTATTATGTGTGGAAAATAACTTTTGCGTGATTTTTGAACTACTGATATAAATCAAACAATGGAATTTCATGCAAATAGAAACTTGTAAGAATTTTTGAGAAAATCATAGAGAAGATTAAATACTGAAAATTTTACACGAGAAACTACACGGTGTAGGAAGCCCTAAAAAAAGCTGCATAAATTTTGGAGCCGGTTTAATAGGTTTACAAATTCAACAAATACTCAGCCAATTTTGGAAAAATCTGAAAACTAATTCAAATTCCCGCTCACCCTTTGGGCCGAATCTGAGCTGGCCCAAAAGCCTTCGCTAGCTCCAGCCCATGCCAACACATGCTCGCTCCCTCTCGCTGATGTCTGGGCCCCACTCGTCAGACCATGTCTTCCACCACGCCTTCGCCCTCGCTCGCCAGCGCGCCTTGGCCGCTCCGCCCACTCACCCGCTATTTTCCCTCGCTTCCCACCATTTTTTATGATCATCTACCTCCATCACCTCTGCCTGGCTCCGCCCATGCTAACCATCCCCTTAATGGCGCCCAATACCCGCTCTGGCGGAGACGCCGAAGCTGCAGCACAACATTTTCGCCGTAGTCGGGTTTTCTCACCGATTTTCTCACACGCTACTCACTCCTACTTGAACCACTAATAGCGTCACAGGGTTACCAGCTCCCCATTCTCTCCACCCACCAAGAACCAAAGCTTTTCGCTCCTTGGTTCACCAGGAACGAGAGCATCGTTCTCGACACTAGTGAGAAAGCCTCACATCGCCATTTGCTCTGGTGAGCTCCCTTGCCCTCGCCAACCGCGTCACCATGTGCCCCTTACCTCGCTAATGCTTCTTCTATAACTAATGTAGCTCTGGGAACCCTGTAGCGAGGACCTTCGTGTTCTTGACGTTTTGGTGAGCTTGAACCTCACCTGACCGTGGCATTTCATGTCCTATACTTCACTAATGCTTCTCCCTCGGTTGATGATGATCCACATGCAGGGAATCCCCTAAATCGACCTTCTTCCTCATTTCTGGCCATCGCAACCCTTTTCTAGTTAGCCACCACCTCGGTGAGTCTTTGGTCAATTCCTTCTATCCCCCACCATCCTCTATGTGCATGCAAGCAGATGTCGATTGTTCAAGAAAATTTTATAACGATTCTCCATCCTCTTACTAAGACCAACCAGGGCAAGGCAAGCACTCCATTTGACCATGTTGATCCTACTATTTTAATTATTGTACTTCTTTTTGTAAAATCTATTATGCATGCGTGTATGTTCGCTTAAAATTGCTATGTTTGGGGATAACGGTAGTTATATTCCTATTCAATGCATGATCCTCCTTGAAATATTGGTATCCCTGCTATTTTATCCAATAGGTTAGTGTTTAGAAAATGAATGATGTTAAATTGGGCATCTCGAATGTGAATATCGCATAAATGCTTAGCTAGGCTTTAGTCTTTCCTAAAAATTTGAAAAATAAAGGACATGTTCAATATAAGTTTGGGAGATTTTGAAATATGGTCCAGAGGGGTTTACCTCTATTATTTTGTATAAAAATAAAAATGAAACACTTATTTTGTGTCTCGGGCTAGCTATATTTTTTTCCGAGAAATGTGACAGGCATATCTCACAAGTAGATAGGGGGAGATCCTCACCTGGGTCAATTAAAGACTGAACATTGGTATATTCGACCTAAGCCTGAGTGTACAATCACATGTGCCGGTATGGGATGGCCTTACCTAATTAAGTCATCAAAAACTAGCCTTATGCGTTGGTAGGCCGCAGTAGTGCGAGTATGACCGATGTAGGCATGTTCGAAGGGGCTCCCTTCACCATGGTGTTAGGCACAAAGCTTGCCGACACAACGGTGAATGCCTCACTGAGACGGGGGTGTATCCGCGTGAAGTGATGGCGTTCATTCACTAGGCTAGTGCAAGGTTAGGTCTAGGTGATGTAAAGGCTTTGATGCATGCTCTAGACTGCTTACCAAAGGCTAGTGAGTGGTGGTATCGACAGATGTCAAACTAACTAGAGAATTCATGTGCTTTGGGTAAAGTTGTACACCTCTGCAGACTGTAAATCTATTTAAATAGCTGTGCTCACAGTGATGAGTGTGCTATGTGTAGTATTGCCGGGTATAGTCTTGGTTTTAATAAAAATAGCTTTGTCGAAAAATGTAGGAAATGGTTTGTTGGTTTATATTTGAGTTCAGTGCCATGTCTATGGCTGAAAATATGATGTTGCTCACAGCTGAGAAGGGTTGCGAGTTGTTATTTATTCAATTAATTACTTGTTGTCCTTTATCTATTTAACCGATCTTTAAATTTCTGTTACAAAATACCACGTATTGATATTACAAATAAAATTTGCTTAATGTTGAAAACAACATGTAGCATAGAGCCTCATCTCTTGTTAGTGATGCATTTATACAAATTTTGCGATACGGTACATGTCTTGCTGAGTACGCAATGTACTCAATCTTGCTTAAATTGTTGTTCTGACTTAGAGCATGAGCCTACGCCGGACGACACTTTCTTTGCACCTGGTACCAGAGGGTTCAGTGATGGGTCTTTCTAAGACTTGTTTCTTGTCAGTTGTCTGAGGGTTTGGATGGGCATGCTTCTTTAATTTTTTGAACTTTATACATATTATGCTTCCGCTATTTCATTCGCTACCTCTGATACTTGAGCTTTTATTTGGCCGATCGGCCTTGGTAATGTAAAGCTATATGTTGCAGCCCCATTTTCATTAAATGGAAGTTCAGATGCATCTCATGAGCATGCATATGATTTTTGGAGCATTTGCACAAAATATTGCATTGGAAAATTTTCAAACCAAACTAAATCTTGGAACTCAAACCAAAGCTACAAAGAAGTTTGCAATAAATATTTATGAAGGTCTCTGGGAAATAATTTATTTAACCTTTGCAATATTTATCATGAATAAATATGATTTTTCTCAGATTTTTAGAATTCAACTTGACCTTGAGGAAAATCCATACTCAAATCATAAACATCTTCTGTTAACGATTTAAAAATAAGCAAATAAAACATGAGAAATGATGTTAGAAAATTTATATGAGTACTATGTCATCCCAGGAACCTCTCCGAAAACTTTTAGAATTTGACCTCCTATTTGTGGGTGGAATGCTGTGTTTGAATAATAGATCGGTTCCCAATAGCTCGTTCAAGCTATCCCAACATCGTGAGGTGAACTGAAGACCTCGATCAGAAGTTATTGTGTTCGGCACACCGTGTAGGCAGACAATGTTATTCAGGTAAAGTTCCACGAGTTTAGTGCCCTTATAGGTGGTGTTAACCGGAATGAAGTGAGCCACTTTGGTCAAGCGGTCAACGATATTTTCGCGTTCTCGATAGGCCAGTAACGAAATCCATACCAACATCATCCCATTTCCATTCGGGAACTTTTAGAGGATGGAGTAACCCTGCTATTCACTGGCATTCCACCTTATCACATTGACACACGTCGCATGTGACAACATGTGCGGTGATGTGCCGCTTCATACATGCCACCAGAAATTCGTTCAGAGTTCCCGATACATCTTTGTACTACCGGGGTGAATGGAGAGTAGTGAACCATGAGATTCTTTGAGGATTAGCTCCTTTATATCATGATTATCTAGGACATATAGCTCCTATCCAGGCATAACCAATCCACTCAGGTTCTTAGTGAATTATGCTTTCTTACCGTTCTACAAGTCGTGCTTGATTTCAGTGACTATTGGATCTTTGAGTTGAGCGGCTTGGATTTGAGATTCAAGGGTAGGTTGTAGCACTAGGGCAGCAACATAACCCTCCTCAACCATTTCTAAATTGAGCTTTTGAAAATCTGCATGCAATGCCGGTTGACTGGCTTCAATCGACACGTTTAAGCAATGAAGCTTCTGGCTAAGAGCATCGGCTACAACATTGGCTTTAGGTAATACCTCCAGATCTTGAGAGCATGGACCATGGCTGCCAATTCCAAGTCATGAGTTTGATAATTAGTCTCATGAGGTCGCAACTGATGTGAGGCATAGGCCACCACTTTGCCCTCTTGCATTAGCATACAACCGTGGCCGTGGCGGGATGCATCACAATACACAATAAAGCTTTTGTGTATGTTAGGCAGAGTAAGCACTGAGGCTGTTGTGAGCCTTTCCTTTAATTCTTGAAAGCTCTCATCACATGACGCTGACCATTCAAATTTCTTCTCCTTTTTAGAAGTTGTGTCATCGGTCTTGTGATTTTAGAGAAGTTCTCAATGAACCAATGATAATATCCGACCAGGCCGAGAAAACTTCGGACTTCTGGAACACTGTGGGGCTGTTCCATACATACATTCATACAAAATAAAACAAATATGGTACATAGCTTAAGCGATTACAACCTTACATTACAAGGGCCGACTGGCCAAATAAATAATCAAGTATCAGAAGTATCAGAAGGGTAGGTTGTAGCACTAGGGCAACAACATAACCCTCCTCAACCATTTCTAAATTGAGCTTTTGAAAATCTGCATGCAATGCTGGTTGACTGGCTTCAATCGACACATTTAAGCAATGAAGCTTCTGGCTAAGAGCATCGGCTACAACATTGGCTTTAGGTAATGCCTCCAGATCTTGAGAACATGAACCACGACTGCCAATTCTAAGTCATGATTTGGATAATTAGTCTCATGAGGTCGCAACTAACGTGGGGCATAGACCACCACTTTGCCCTCTTACATCAGCATACAACCGTGGCCGTTGCGGGATGCATCACAATACACAACAAAGCTTTTGTGTATGTTAGGCAGAGTAAGCACTGAGGCTGTTGTGAGCCTTTCCTTTAATTCTTGAAAGCTCTCATCACATGACGCTGGCCATTCAAATTTCTTCTCCTTTTTTAGAAGTTGTGTCATCGGTCATGTGATTTTAGAGAAGTTCTCAATGAACCGATGATAATATCCGACCAGGCTGAGAAAACTTCAGACTTCTGGAACACTGTGGGGCTATTCCATACATACATTCATATAAAATAAAACAAATATGGTACATAACTTAAGCGATTACAACTTTACATTACAAGGGTCGACCGGCCAAATAAATAATCAAGTATCAGAAGGGTAGGTTGTAGCACTAGGGCAGCAACATAACCCTCCTCAACCATTTCTAAATTGAGCTTTTGAAAATCTGCATGCAATGCCGGTTGACTGGCTTCAATCAACACGTTTAAGCAATGAAGCTTCTGGCTAAGAGCATCGGCTATAACATTGGCTTTAGGTAATGCCTCTAGATCTTGAGCGCATGAATCACGACTGCCAATTCCAAGTCATGAGTTGGATAATTAGTCTCATGAGGTCGCAATTGACGTGAGGTATAGGCCACCACTTTGCCCTCTTGCATTAGCATACAACCGTGGCCGTGGCGGGATGCATCACAATACACAACAAAGCTTTTGTGTATGTCAGGCAGAGTAAGCACTAAGGCTGTTGTGAGCCTTTCCTTTAATTCTTGAAAGCTCTCATCACATGACGCTAACCATTCAAATTTCTTCTCCTTTTTTAGAAGTTGTGTAATCGGTCTTGTGATTTTGGAAAAGTTCTCAATGAACCGATGATAATATCCGACCAGGTCGAGAAAACTTCGGACTTCTGGAACACTGTGGTGCTATTCCATACATACATTCATACAAAATAAAACAAATATGGTACATAACTTAAGCGATTACAACTTTACATTACAAGGGCCGACCGACCAAATAAATAATCAAGTATTAGAAGTAGTGAATGAAACAGTGGAAGCATAATATGTATAAAGTCCAAAAAATTCCAGTGGTATGCCCATCCAAACCCTAAGGCAACTGACAAGAAATAGGTCCTAGAAAGACCAGTCACCTAACCCTCCAGTACCAGAAGCAAAGAAAGCATCGTCCAGCGTATGTTCATCCTCTAAGTCTAAACAACAATTTAAACAAGATTGAGTACATTGCGTACTTAGCAAGATGTGGGGACCTCCGAGATCGGATCCGTATCAAGCTAAGTGATTACGCCGTAAACGCAACACTTAACGTGAGACGAACACGATTCCGAGTGACCCGGATATGTGTCACATGCTAGCTCCCAAGGATCAGTGGCTAACATGCACATATCCTAGTACACAACATTGCAATCACATCCATACACAATGTCAAGAATAAAAGAATCAAATACAACATCATTTAAATAGGACCTTATAGTACAAGGTTGCAAGAGAGGGCCGATCGGCCAAATCTAATTAACACAAATAAATTGCAGCGGAAGATAAACTTAAAATTAAAAGGGAATAACCGAGTTGGTATGCCCACAATCCCACAAGCAATCAACTGGAGTTAAAGTCGTTGCACCCGTCGTTCTCACCTGAACAAATAGACACTGTTAGAGCACAAAGTTGTACTCGCGAGACTTTCAAAAGAAATAAAGATGCATGTAAGTATCAAAGGAAGGCTACTACACTAGTCAGTTTTCAGCATAAAGCAAGTTTTGCATATAGATAAAAGATTCTAACTTGCCCTTTGTAAAACATTTAGAAAACATTTATTAACAGTAAGTAATGATCATCAATGGTATACTCTCCAAATATAATCAACACACAAACATCTCATTCGTGGCACAAATCATTTCCCAACAAAATTAACGCGCGAACTACGCGTTCATGAAATAATTTCAGATTTGAACAAACTAACATAAAGACATAACATTCCCAACCATAGCTCAAACTTAATTTTCCAAAAAGACTAATTGT
This sequence comes from Ampelocalamus luodianensis, assembly GCA_036346255.1. Lineage (NCBI taxonomy): Eukaryota > Viridiplantae > Streptophyta > Magnoliopsida > Poales > Poaceae > Ampelocalamus > Ampelocalamus luodianensis. The sequence continues at coordinate 29,968,149 of CM070620.1, read as the reverse complement.
GCCTGCTTTCCCACAAGTGTTGTCCATAACTTAGGACGAGGCTATTCGAATAGATTTAGTTACTCTGCAGAGTTGTACAGCTTTACCCACACGATATGAATACCTTATACTGTCGTCATGCACTCTTCCAAAGGAGTGTGACTAAGATATCATAACGAGGCCGTTACAATGTCATGTCCTAACTATCAAACCACCAGAGGAGCAGAATCCCGTGGCAGACTGTCGGTCGCCTAGAGCCACAGGTGAACCCCGTTGTGTAAGTAAGTCCCCATCAAACAAGAGACCCTTAAGGGCAGGTAAGGTCAAAAATTTAACATGCCCCCACGAGATTGACCAAAAGAACAATTAAATACATAACAATAACAATTGTCAATCCCATTGTGTTTTGATAGCTAACACACAACAAATTATTAAGCCAAGCCTTCGCCATTATCCCGGCGTGTGGTTGCACGTAAGACTTGGTTCATCACACCACAGACCGGTCCTTACTCACTCAGACGGGGCTACACAATTCCATAACAACAATAGTAATTCATCATCAACCTACACCCGTCCAAGTTGAGAACACAAAACTCATACCCAACATGTCCACAAACCCCAGATGCGAAGATCTGGATACATCCCTCAAATCCAACATAATCCAATCCATAAAATCCTCAAAGTTCATTAAGATTCAATTCGATCCATCGGCCGATGGACTAGCTCCATCAACCGCTTTCGGCTATAACTACTAGCATGGCTAAGCATCGTTCTACAAACTAGCAAACAAACCCATATAACATATAACCTTAGTCATTCAAGGATAAAGGGGTAATCAACATTCAAAGGAGGGCTAATGCAGCAATTAGGAGATTAACTACTTCTACCCATAAACATACATATCAAAATAGTATGCAATTGCGCTAATAAAACTCACACAAAGCATTTAAAAAAAACCACTGGGAGCAATATGATCAAGAGGAGGGTGCTCGCACTTTGCTGGTATCTCATGTTCATTCTCAGGTTACACTTAATTTGATCTCACGAATATATCGTTATCATCGAAAAACCTAATGAAAGACGATATTGCAATAAATAACAAAATAAGCCAGAAATCCGACATGCTCAAAAATGTATAAAATTTATTCAGTAGGTAGGTTATGATTTTATGTGAATTATGGTGAAAGAATTATTCCATTTGGATTTAGTATGTGAAAGTTATGGTGGTTTGAATTTCAGGTTTCAAAACGTCTTCATTCACGTAATTTAATTTTGAGATAAAAATTTGTAGAGTAGTGGTGAGTACATGGATTACATGGATAAATAGGCAATAGTATTACAAGTTCAAAACAATTGAGTTTGCTTCAATTGGAGTTTTCACGATTTTGTTATTGATTTCAAAAGTTAACAACAGTTTATAATGTAAAAGTAATTTATTTTGGGATATATTTCCACAAAATATACCTTCTGGGACAGCGACACGCTGGAAACTAATTTTACAATAAGGTTCATTTAAAATGAAAATTAACACAACTGGTTTCACTCATTTTGGAGCTAGAGTGAAATAGTTATGCATTTTTGAAGATAACAACATTTTTCTATTGTAAAATAATAGAGTTATGGATCATTTTTCCAAAACTATGCTCTCTGCTATATAGAAATGTTTGAAACCTATTTTGAAATAAAATTCACATAATATGAAAAATATCAAAACTAGTTTCATTCAATTCAGAGTTTATTTGAATTAGATATGAATTTTTGAAGTTCATACAATTTTTCAGTGTATAAATAAATTGATTTCGGAGTTTTTAAAGCACATATTTCCTTTTCTACAGGGGCTGAGCTAGCCCTAGTCACTGACAAGCGAGACCAGGGTCAAAGGTTTTGACCCGGTCAAAAAGGACTTGTCTCGGCCGCAACTAACTGAAGGCGTATTTCGAAGAATACGTCTTCTGATTCTGAAAACGTAACTCTATTCAAAGTATACTAATAATACGTTTTTCCTTAGCAAATACGTACTAACAAAGCACACTTCCACTTAATCAAGCAAACGGGCCACATGTCAAAGACTCATCAACCTTTTTAAACTACCATTACTCAATTAAACAACAATTAGGCTAAACTAATCGCGCTACTGTTTCGGTCGGTAATCCGACAACAGAGCGGCAAAAACCGCGGCGCTTCCACGCTCGTCGGCGGCGAGGGGAGGCCGGAGGGTGCCCGGACCGAACTAAAACGGGAAGGCAATAGGGAGGGCTACCTTCCGGTGGTATCTTTGCCGTGAAGTGGCACGGTGCACGCCATGGATGGAGTGGAGAAAGTTTGGTGCGGGTGTGAAGATGCTCGAGGCAGAGGCTTTTCCAAGGCAAGCTGGCGCCGGGTCTGGTCCTCTAGGACTTAAGCAATACTGAAGGAGGGGCACAGGGACCAAGAGCCTTCGTCTCAAGCTCCGGCGGCACCTGGGTGCGGCGGCAATGGCACATGCACGGTGATGGCCACAAGTTAGGTGAAGAACTTCAACAAAAAGCAGTGCAAAAAGCTCAGGGGACCTCCAGGAGACTCACCGAGTGCTCGATGGAGGTGGGGAGTGACCGGGGTGCTCCGGCGACGTGAACCGGCGGTGGCGTGGTGGAGGTCACCGTGGCGGGGACGTTCTGGGGATAAAGAAAAGCAATGAGAGGTGGGAACAGAACCAGTGGATCCTCTAGATGCTTCCAGAGGGTGGAATCGAGGGGAAACTCACAGTGCCGGAGGCGAGAACGAAACTAGGGCTTTTCGGCCGACAAAGGAGAAAACTCGATTTCCCGAAGTCCTGAAAAGCATCAATCAAATTGATTGAGGGGAAATGCGGTTTGTACCTCAAGGCATAAAGTGACGCGCAAGAAAAGGCAGGGGCTCACCACAGATGGAAATGGCTAAGGGGTGCCGCTCGGGACGAACTCTAGAGCGCCGAGAGCGTCTGGTATGGACCGAGGACTACAAGCAAACACAGCGACCCAATTCAGCGGAAATAGAAACGACATACAAAGGAGGAGTTAAGGGACAAGGCAGTGCGGATTTTACCTGAGAAGAGAGCAAGGATCAGCTTCTTCTCCCTCGGCCACCGAGAGGGAGAATGGGCGAAAGGGAGAGCAGGGAGGTGGGTTAAAGTGGGGAAGAGGACGGAGGAAGAGGCGGCGTTAGGCAGGGATGCTCGGGGACTGGTCGGGAGGGGCGGTGGCTCACAGCGTCAACGGAGCCGGCTCAGAAGCGCTCGGGCGCGGGGCGCTCGAGCTCTGCTCGCGCCCGCCCGAGGTGGAAGACAGAGCTGACAGCGTGGGACCGCCTTGGCAGTGACAGAAAAAGTGGGCACGGTGCAACCAGTGGCTCGGTTGATTAGGGTCGTGCGATCACGAGTGGACGGTCTGGATTGCATGTTCAATCGGACTAACCCGAACGGTTGCGAGATCAGGCCCGTTGAAAGCCAATCGAACGGTCGATCTCGTTTTGGTGCGTTTAGTTGATTAAGCCGAGCCAGCTCGCCCCGGTCGCACTCGAGTCGGAGTACGGTCCGAGCCCGATTAACAGTGCCGGTTTGACTGGTTTTGAAATCTATTGATTCTAGTTTGACTGAGGCTTTAAGAATAGAAACAAATTTCTAAAAATTCTGAAATAAATCAAGGGTGTTCCTGGGATGACCTAGTATTTATAAAAATTATGAAAGTCACTGTTCATAACATAATTTAAGTAAAATAAATTCAAACTTAGTCTAGGTCTTTTAATGGTGTTTGAATTTTCATAGGGTTTAAAATAGTCCCAAAAATTTGGGAAAACTTATATTTATTCAAGATAATTATTAAAGTATTTGAATAAAATATTTCCAGGTCATGATCAATTATTTTTGTTCCTGTTTTTATTTGGAATTTGAATTTGAAGTGTATGTTTGATCTTTGATTTAAATTTTCCAATTGCAATAATTTATGCAAATGTTTCCAAAATGTCAAGCATGCTGATAAGATGCATTCTAATTACCATAAATTAATTTGGGGATGTTACAAACCTCCCCCCTTACAAAAGATCTCGACCCCGAGATCGATAGGGTGGAAGTTGGATAGGAAGGTTGTAAAAGAAAACATAACATCCGTTGTCTTTATTTCCTTCAAAGATAGTGTTAAAATATCTTTGAAAGGTTACAAGGAATGGCTATTACATTTTCCTTCCCATTGCTTTGTTTAACCTTTCCTTTCTTGATTCAAAGACACTTCATGTAGAAGGAAAAAGTTCTGGATACTCTTCTCGCATCCGGTCTTCACGCTTCCAAGTTGCTTCATCTTCAGTATGGTTACTCCACTGAACCTTTAAGAACTTGATGCCGCGATTCCTTGTCTTGCGCTCCATTTCTCCAAGAATGCGAATCGGGTGCTCCCGATAAGAAAGATCGGGTTGTAAATCGAGATCTTCTAAATTTGTCGCTTCGGTAGGGACTCGAAGACACTTCTTAAGTTGAGATACATGAAATACATTGTGCACATCTGAAAGTGATGGTGGTAGTTCCAACTGATAAGCCACCGATCCTCTCTTCGCTAGAATTCGGAAAGGGCCGATGTAGCGAGGTGCCAGCTTGCCTTTGACTTGAAAGCGTTGCATTCCTTTCATTGGGGAGACTTTAAGGTAAACATGATCATCCACCTTAAATCTCAAATCACGACGACGACGGTCGGCATAAGACTTTTGACGAGATTGAGCCATCCGTAGTCTCTCCCGGATCACACGAACTTGCTCTTCAGCCTCATTTATCATGTCCGGTCCAAAGAATTGTCTCTCCCCAGACTCGGACCAGTTGAGAGGTGTCCTACACCTTCTCCCATAAAGCACTTCAAAAGGTGACATTTGGAGGCTTGCTTGATAACTATTGTTATAAGAAAATTCCGCGAACGGCAAGCATTTATCACATTTCTTGCCATAGGACAGCACACATGCTCTCAACATATCTTCCAAAATTTGATTCACCCTCTCGGTTTGACCGTCGGTTTGCGGGTGGTAAGCGGTGCTAAAGGATAGTTGAGTTCCCATAGCTTCATGGAGGCAATTCCAGAAATGCGAGGTGAATTGAGTACCTCGATCCGAAACAAATGTCTTAGGCACACCATGGAGGCATACAATCCTAGAGATGTACAACTCCACCAATTGATTTCCTGAATAGGTGGTCTTGACGGGGAGAAAATGAGCAACTTTCGACAAACGGTCGACAATTACCCATATGGAGTCATACCCTTGCTGAGTCTTTGGAAGTCCGGTGATGAAATCCATCCCAATTTCATCCCATTTCCACTTGGGAACGGGGAGGGGTTGAAGCATACCCGCAGGTCATTGGTGCTCGGCCTTCACCCGTTGACATACATCACACTCGGCAACAAAGCGTGCAATCTCACGCTTCATCCGAGTCCACCACAATTTTTGCTTCAAGTCTTGATACATTTTTGTGCTTCCTGGATGGATGGAGAAAAGAGAATCATGGGCTTCATGAAGGATTAATTCTTTAAGCTTCGCGTCATTTGGCACAACCAAATGCTTTCCGAACCACAAAACACCTTGGTGGTCCTCGACAAAACACTTGGCTTTGCCGGCCTTCATTTTCTGCTTAATTCTCTCCATACCCTTGTCATTCTTCTGGGCCATCATGATCTGGTCCTCAAGGGTAGGTTTCACTTCCAAGGCGGTGAGAAAACCTTCGCTAACCATCTCCAAGTTGAGCCGTTGAAATTCATGGCATAAAGCTTCCGTTTCGGGCCGAACCGAAAGGCAGTTACATTGCGATTTTCGGCTCAATGCATCGGCAACGACATTGGCTTTCCCTGGATGATAATGAACTCCCATATCATAGTCCTTGATCAATTCAAGCCATCTTCTTTGCCTTAGGTTCAGATCGGCTTGAGTGAAGATATACTTCAAACTCTTGTGATCAGTGTAGACTTTGCAACGATTGCCAATAAGAAAATGTCGCCATATCTTCAAGGCATGAACCACTGCTGCAAGCTCAAGGTCATGAGTGGGATAATTCACCTCATGAGGCCTCAATTGCCTCGATGCATATGCCACAACTCGGCCCTCTTGCATAAGAACACAACCAAGGCCAAGGCGAGATGCATCGCAATAGATGTCGAAGCTTTTGTGGATATCCGGCAAAACTAGCACTGGAGCAGAAGTTAGACGATCCTTCAACATCTGAAAGCTTGCTTCATAATCCGTTGACCATTCATACTTCTTTTCTTTCTTTAACAATTGAGTCATTGGTCTTGCTATTTTTGAGAAATTCTCGATGAAGCGGCGATAATAGCCCGCAAGACTGAGGAAACTGCGGACTTCGGAGACGGACTTGGGTTGTCTCCAATTAAGTACATCTTGAACTTTGCTAGGATCCACAGCAATTCCTCCTTCGGATAGCACATGACCCAAAAAGGCGATCTCTTTTAGCCAAAACTCACATTTGCTGAATTTTGCATAAAGTCGATGTTCTCGAAGCTTGGCCAACACAAGACGGAGGTGTTCTTCATGCTCACTTTCAGATTTGGAGTATATGAGAATGTCATCAATAAATATGACCACAAATTTATCCAAATACTCCATAAACACTGAGTTCATGAGATTCATGAACAAGGACGGTGCATTGGTCAAACCGAAGGACATGACGGTGTACTCGTACAAGCCATAACGAGTTGAGAAAGCCGTCTTAGGAATGTCTTCAGATCTGATCCTAACTTGATGATAACCCAATCTCAAGTCAATTTTGGAGAAAATACGAGCACCGGTCATTTGGTCGAACAAATCATCAATCCGTGGAAGCGGATACTTGTTCTTAATGGTGACTTCATTCAACGGACAGTAGTCAACACACATCCGCAGACTGTGGTCCTTCTTCTTCACAAATATAGCTGGGCATCCCCAAGGTGAGGAGCTCGGCCTAATGAAACCCTTCTCTTGAAGTTCTGCGAGTTGCTTCTTCAATTCAACCAACTCATTTGGCAGCATTCGATAAGGCCGTTTTGATATAGGAGCAGTTCCGGGCTGCAGCTCGATCACGAATTCAATTTCTCGTGAAGGTGGCATGCCCAGTAGTTCCTCAGGAAATACATCTGGGTACTCACATACCACTGGAACTACACTCAAATCTGGCAATTCTTCGCCGCTAAGGGCATAGAGATGAGGATGCTTCAATTTCGGCGCCATTTCGACTAGAAAACCAAGAGGACTTGTGAGAGTGATAACTTTGCGGGCACAATCAATTTGACCATGGTTCTTGGACAGCCAATTCATCCCAAGAATAACAGCAAGGACCGCTGAATTTATCACAATAAGATTAGCCAAAAACTTCACCCTTTTAATCTCAATTTCAACTTCCCGACATTCATGAATGCTTCTCATTTCTGAACCCGGCGATTTAATCATCATAGGTGCAGACATCAAGCTGAGTGGGAGATTGTGAAGTGTAGCAAAACCTCTGGACATGAAAGAATGAGATGCTCCAGAGTCAAACAACACGGTGGCAGGAGTTGAATTAACTAGAAAAGTGCCTAACACGACGTCGGGTGCTTCCTGCGCTTCCTCGGCGGTGACATGGTTGACATGAGCACGACCGATGTTCTGCAACGTGACATTGGACCTCAGATCAAGGGATTCTTGAAGATCTTGACCTTGAATGGGAAAAGTTTGGCGCTTCTTCGGACAAAAATCCGCAAAATGGCCAGGATTGCCACAAGCGAAACAAGTAACTAGCTTGCCTTGATGGAGTCGGCTTCTAAACTTCTTTCTGGGTTGCCTTAGCTGGGTTTCTTGCTGAGGCAGTGGAAACACTTGCATAAGAGATACTAGAGATGCCAAGTCCTGAAAATAAGGAGGAGAGGGCTGCCAAGCATGCGGTTCTTGAAAACTGCAGCTTGCTGAAATTTGTGCAACCTTCTTGCGCTTTCGCGATTCTACAACCGCTTGCATCTTATTTTCCACTATGATAGCCTTGTCCACCACTTGTTGGAAGTTCTGGAAGTCGTGTACAGCGAGTGCCAACTGCATCACTTCCGTTAGCCCATTCAAGAACTGGTCTTGTTTTCTTGCATCAGTGGAGACATCGTCTGGAGCGTAACGAGCCAAACGATTAAACTCGCGGAGATACTCCAACACGGACTTGGTGTCTTGCTTCAGCATGAGGAATTCATGCCTCTTGATACTCACTATGCTGGAGGGAACATGTGCCTCACGAAAAGCTATCCGAAACTCGTCCCATGATGGAACGTGACTGACGGGCTGTATGGCGCAAAAATTGTCCCACCATGCAGAAGCGGTCCCTTGGAGTTGATTGGAGGCGTATAAGACCTTCTCATTATCGGCACACTGAGTAATGATCAACTTTCGTTCAATGCTCCGAAGCCAATCATCAGCATCGAGAGGATCCTCAGAACAAGAGAACACAGGAGGCTTTGCGCTCAGAAAATCAGTAAATCGGGAGCCATAAAGATCGGCTCCTTCCGCTGCCATTTGAGCGCCTTGAACACTGGCGGTGTTTTGAGCAATTTGCTGTAAGATGAGAGTCTAGTCTTGCTGACTCCGTTCCATCTGGATCAACACATTGGCCACAGATGGCTGAGGTGGAGTCACTTCTTCATGCTGACCCACATGCTGAAATTGCGGGTCGGGGTGCTCCGGATTGTGTCGATGAGGAATCGGGGGCTGATCATCGGTGATTTGAGAACCCACGGGCCGTGAGTCCTCCATTACCTCCAACGTCAAACGAGTTTTAAGACCCGACATCCTGTTGCCATACAACTTGTTAGCAACCGACAAAAGGAACAAGGGAAAGGCATAAGGTAAGCAATTGATAGTAGGGGGTAACTTAGCCTAGTATGAATGCACGATAAAAGCCATTTATGCATCATGAAAAACGGGTGCTAAGATCCATGTGGACAACACAAGATACAGATGAAAACCCAGTCAGATTTCCGACATAGTTGCGATATAACCCGCCCGTAGGCGATGCACAACTACTTGGAACAAAAGAGAGCAAATGGTCACTACAAAATCCAGCGTCTACAAGCTACGTGGTATCCTTAGGGGTATAATATCTAAGGATAAATCCTAAGTTATTCCTAAAATCGCAGCAACGAGTCGTCTTCATGTTCTTCCACCAATATTCTTCACCGACGACTATTTAACGTTTCTAGTGTTGGAAGAGGAACGAGCATTAGGGAAAATGATTTTGTACAAATCAAAAGAATGGTGAGGTAAGGAATTAGATGTTAGGATGGGTAAGGAACAAAGGAATTATATTACTAATATTTTTGCCAAACTTTTGATAGTTTGAAAATTTTCTTTGTAACCCAAAATCCTAACACGTCCATTGCTACGGCTTTAACCTACAGTCAGTATGGCTCTGATACCAACGCTGTGGGGACCCCCGAGATCGGATCCGTATCAAGCTAAGTGATTACGCCGTAAACGCAACACTTAACGTGAGACGAACACGATTCCGAGTGACCCGGATATGTGTCACATGCTAGCTCCCAAGGATCAGTGGCTAACATGCACATATCCTAGTACACAACATTGCAATCACATCCATACATGTCACAACCCCAACTAATTAAATTGGATTAGTTTGTATTTCACTAACATGCATTCTCAAATTCAAATCATTTCATAATATATTGCACTTGGAAAACCTGTTAAAAACATGAACCTACCCTTCAAATTTGAATTTCAATTCAAATCAGTGATGAAAATTTGTGATCATCATTTGGAACCAATTTATTCAAATACTAAATTAATTATCATGAATTAATATAATTTTTCCAAAATTTTTGGGAACAGTTTGAACATAATTAAAATTCAAACAACCTTCATAAACATACCACATGTTTGAATTTCAATATCACAAATTATATTATGAACAGTAGGGTTTCATAATTTTTATGGGAACTATATACTCCCAGGAACCTCCACAAATTATTTCATAATTTTTGGAAATTTATTTCTATTTATAAAGCTCTGGTCAAAGTAGTAAATCTAATTTAATTCTCAGTCAAACTCAACCCTAATCGGCTAGCACTGTTCCTCGGACTCGAGTCCGACTCGACGACTGGACTCAACCCAACCGCCTAACTGCACCCTCACATGCGTCCGTCGGATCGAAGATCAACGGTCCAGATCTCGTCACCCCGTCGACCTGTCCGAATGCCCCCACTCATCTCGTCCGTCCATTCGCCATCTAACAGTCCCGATTGAAACCCTCTCTCTTCCCGAGCCACAGCTCCCAGTGCCACTGACCGGTTGGGTCCACCGGTCAGCTGCTTCGTCTACCTCGCGCAGGAGCTGAGCTCCACGCGGCCGCGCCATTCCGACGCGCACAGAAACGGCAACTCGACGCTGTCAATCCGCCGCTGCCGTTGGCCACTCCGGAACCACCTCCACTTCACGCCGCCTCCATTGCCGTCATCGCCCGGGCATAACACCCCCTCGCAACCCTTCCTTCTCCCTCACTTCTCCTCGGTTGACAGAGGGGAGGGAAGCCCGCTTGAGCTCATTCCTCTGGTAAGCTTCCCACCTCCGGTACCCTCGGCTCCTCCCTTGCATGCCATTTCCATTTTTGCTTATGCGAGCTCGTGACTTCCTTTGTAGCGCCGGGACCAGCCTCGCGCTCCTTGAAGCTCCAGAGCACGCTCCAGTGGACATCCCCTTGTGTTCTTCATCTCTAGTGAGCTCCTCTCTATCTCTCTCGCGTCACGTTATGTCTTAGGATCTAACTAAGTTTTCCCCTCAATCAATTTGGTCATTACATGACAGGGCTGTGAGGATTTGAAGGAAACTCATTTTCGGGCAGTGAGGAGTCTTTTCGTCTCCCACTTAGGTCCGGTAAGCTATTGTCAAATTCCTCGCTTCTATAGCTTCCTCCGATGATCTTTAAGTCATCTTGATCATCCTCTCTTGGTTGTTTTGCTCAGAGCCTCCTGTCCCCGTGAAGCCGAGTTGGCCGTCTTTGTCTTCTCCGGCTCCGGCACAGTTCCAGTCAACCTTCGACTTCCCCAAGCTTCCCACATCTCCAAGTGACCTCCCTTAACCTTTAGGTAGCATAAGCGATCGCCAGGTTGTACTGAGGAGCTCGGTTTGGCTACTTGCACTTTTGCCGTTTGAACCGCCGCCGCTCACTTCCGGCTAGCCGCCGGCACGAGCCACCTCTAGCACTAAGACCACTACCCCTAGCTGCGCCAGGCTATTGCCAAGCTAACGCGACCACTGGCAGGCTCCGCCGTGGCGCGTAGCGCCGGCGAGCCGCCGGGCAAGCGGGCGGCAACGCGATTGCCGTGCCGTACACGGACCAGCACTGTAGCACGTCATTAGGACTAAGCGCCAATCATTAGCATTTAAACGTTGTCTTAGCCGTCTCAATGTGTCGCCGCCATGTGGGACCTTGCACAGAAAGCCGAGTGGGTAAGCGAGATGCGAAAGAGACTGACGAGTGGGCCCATCGCCGTAAGCCCCGTGCACCATGCACGGGCGCGCGTGGACCAAGTTCCATGAGCCGGGTCGTTGACAGTGGACCCCACCTGTCAGCGCTCGTTTTCTTTAATCTGAGTTAAATAGAAAGTGCACTATTCACAGGCCCGCTAGTCATTGACTGCGGCTAGCGTATGCCTCGGTAAGGAAAGTAGTAAAAACTTTAGTAAATTCGAAATGAGTTTATTTGCACACTGAAAAATAGGAATAACTTTGAAAATACTTAACTAAATCATTTTAACTCCAAATCGCATGAAACCACTTCTGGAAATTTTCACTTTTAGTAAACTTTATATTAAAATTAGTTTCAAACTTGTCTCTGTAGCAGAGAGATTTATTTGGAGATTAATCCATTTAAAAACCATTATTTTACAATAGGAAAAGGGCTGATAACTTCAAAAATGCATAAGTAATTATTGGAAGTTCCAAAAACAGTGAGACCACTTTTGATAATTTTCATTTTCAGTGAACTTAATTCTAAAAATGGTCTCCATATTACCTCTGTCACAGAAACTATTTTGGGAGTATATACTCCTTAACTCCATTATTTTTTTATACTATAAAAGGCTGATAACTTTGAAAATCAATAACTAAATCATAAGAACTCCAAATGGGACAAACTCAACTGTTTTTAACTTATAATAATATTGCCTATTTATCTATGTAATCCATGTACTCGCCACTATTCTACAAAATTTCACTTCATAATTAAATTACATAATGACGGCTTATTGAAATCTGAAATTCAAACCATTATAACTTTCATATACTAAATCAAAATGAAGTAATTCTTTCACCAGAAATCATTTGAAATCATGATCTAACTACTGTAGAAAAATCATGCATTTTTGAGCATTTCGGTTTTTGAGTTGTTTTCTCGGTATTTATTTGATGTTATAATTATATAGATCCCGAGCATATCGATATCGACACTTACGCTACTGAGAGCGAGCAGCTACTGTACCAGCAAGGCAAGCATCATTTGAACTTTCTTTTGCATCATATTTGATCCCAGTTTTGGTTAAGTTAGTGCAATGATAATTGCTTGCATGCTATTTTGATTATGTTAATATTTTTGTGATGTGTAGTTTAGTTATGTCCTATGCTTGAGGTTAATCTTGAATTATGCCAACTCCTATATGCTTAAGATAGGAGGTGTGAATTATGGGTTATAGAATTGCTTAGCCATACAAGTCTAGACACGGTAGTTCGATCGTCGGGACTAACCCGGCGGTTTTGGGATAAAACACAACTCTCATTTTGTGATTTATACTTCAGATCTTGTAGCTGTTTTATGAGTTAAATTTTGTTATTTTTAAATGAGCTTTTGGTCTGGACAAGTGTTGGTTAGTGATGGTGCCTTGTGCACGAGCATTGGGTAAGTGGAAGGACTTGTCTGGACAATTGAGGACCGAACTTTGGTAACGTCGTTAATTCAAGTACACTCGTCTTTGCCACACGCGTATATGGGTGCCGTATGGTTAAGTAGGGGGAGGGTTTTATTGCGTTAAGTCCTTGGTGGTGTAAGGGGCATAGCGACCGTGAAATCCTATGTTCTTTAGGAGCCGATGTAATCCTTTATAGTGTGCAAGGGAGCGCCAATTCTTTTGTTTTGATTGCATCGGTATTTCCGATATAACTTGTGAGCCCCTAGCAAGTGCTATCGATGCTTGTACTAGGCAAGGAACCATCTCACAAGGAGGACTTAGCTCAATAGGGCTTTCTTCTGAAAATGACTATATCTTGATTTACTTACGGCATACCATAGGAAGTATGCTATTTTCGGAGGCATCTGGAGGCTTACGGGCTAATCAAGTCGTGTGGGTAAAGTAGTACACCCCTGTAGGGTATAAATCTATTCGAATAGCCGTGTCCACGGTTACGGACAACCGCTTGAGTTCGGGAGTTACTATTGTTAGACTTTTAATTAAAATTGTGGTTGAACTTGGTATTCGTCATGAACGGAATGTTCATGTGTTTAGTACATCAAGGTGGGCTGCCACTTTGGTCTTTGTATGATTCAATTGTTTATTACTGAAATGCTTTACTACATGTTTTACTTCTACTTCAAATCTGATTTTAAATGGGCACATGAAAAACTAGTATGTGTAGGATGTTAATTGTTGCGTCTTTTTCGCAAAACTAAACCAATATGAGCCATCCTTTGAATGACCCTTATGCATAACTATCTTTATTTGTGCAAGACTTGCGAGTACACTTGTACTCAGCCAGATGTTTGCTGGCCTTTTCAGGTGAGGAAGATTATGAGTATGACGATCTCGTTAGTGTTGACTTGGGTGACACTAATGAGTAGTGTGCTATCATTTAACCCCCAGTCGGTTGCCAATGGGTGATGGGCATACCACTGCTGGTCTTTTGCTTTATCTATTTACTTCCGCTGCTACTTGATACTTTACTTGAATTTGGCCGGTCGGCCGTATGTAATAAACTGTAAACTTGACTACTATGCAGTATGTCTTTTATCTCTTGTTGTATGCATTGTATGGATGTAACCAACGTTGGATGAGGGTATGAGTATATTGGTCGTTGATCTTGGGAGCCAATATATGTCATACTCATTGTTAATGGATCCCCATTTAACTCACTAAGTGTAGTGCTTCGAATCGAAAGAGAATCGACAATCATGTAGCGCCGCAAAGGAGCAAATACGCATGATCGTTGAGGCTCTAGTATTCGGCTAAGCCTCTCACTTGGATAGAGTTAAATTGGAATTCATTTACTGGAGACCCGTAATTATGTCCCTAAGACCTTGTCTAATCTCGGTCTTATGGAGATAATTACCAGGGTCCCCACAATACACAATGTCAATAATAAAAGAATCAAATACAACATCATTTAAATAGGACCTTATAGTACAAGGTTGCAAGAGAGGGCCGATCGGCCAAATCTAATTAACACAAATAAATTGCAGCGGAAGATAAACTTAAAATTAAAAGGGAATAACCGAGTTGGTATGCCGACAATCCCACAAGCAACCAACTGGAGTTAAAGTCGTTGCACCCGTCGTTCTCACCTGAACAAATAGACACTGTTAGAGTACAAAGTTGTACTCGCGAGACTTTCAAAAGAAATAAAGATGCATGTAAGTATCAAAGGAAGGCTACTACACTAGTCAGTTTTCAGTATAAAGCAAGTTTTGCTTATAGATAAAAGATTCTAACTTGCCCTTTGTAAAACATTTAGAAAACATTTATTAACAGTAAGTAATGATCATCAATGGTATACTCTCCAAATATAATCAACACACGAACATCTCATTCGTGGCACAAATCATTTCCCAACAAAATTAACGCGCGAACTACGCGTTCATGAAATAATTTCAGATTTGAACAAACTAACATAAAGACATAACATTCCCAACCATAGCTCAAACTTAATTTTCCAAAAGACTAAGCGTACTCGCTTCCCACAAGTGTTGTCCATAACCTAGGACGAGGCTATTCGAATAGGTTTAGTTACTCTGCAGAGTTGTACAGCTTTACCCACACGATATGAATACCTTATACTGTCGCCATGCACTCTTCCAAAGGAGTGTGACTAAGATATCATAACGAGGCCGTTACAATGTCATGTCCTAACTATCAAACCACCGAGGAGCGAGAATCCGTGGCGGTCGTCCGGTCGCCTAGAACCACAGGTGAACCCCGTTGTGTAAGTAAGTCCCATCAAACAAGAGACCCTTAAGGGCAGGTAAGGTCAAAAATTTAACATGCCCCCACGAGATTGACCAAAAGAACAATTAAATACATAACAATAACAATTGTCAATCCCATTGTGTTTTGATAGCTAACACACAACAAATTATTAAGCCAAGCCTTCGCCGTTATCCCGGCGTGTGGTTGCACGTAAGACCTGGTTCATTACACCACAGACCGGTCCTTAATCACTCAGACGGGGCTACACAATTCCATAACAACAATAGTAATTCATCATCAACCTACACCCGTCCAAGTTGAGAACACAAAACTCATACCCAACACGTCCACAAACCCCAGATGCGAAGATCTGGATACATCCCTCAAATCCAACATAATCCAATCCATAAAATCCTCAAAGTTCATTAAGATTAAATTCGATCCATCGGCCGATGGACTAGCTCCATCAACCGCTTTCGGCTATAACTACTAGCATGGCTAAGCATCGTTCTACAAACTAGCAAACAAACCCATATAACATATAACCTTAGTCATTCAAGGATAAAGGGGTAATCAACATTCAAAGGAGGGCTAATGCAGCAATTAGGAGATTAACTACTTCTACCCATAAACATACATATCAAAATAGTATGCAATTGCGCTAATAAAACTCACACAAAGCATTTAAAAAAAACCACTGGGAGCAATATGATCAAGAGGAGGGTGCTCGCACCTTTGCTGGTATCTCATGTTCATTCTCAGGTTACACTTAATTTGATCTCACGAATATATCGTTATCATCGAAAAACCTAATGAAAGACGATATTGCAATAAATAACAAAATAAACCAGAAATCCGACATGCTAAAAAATTTATGAAATTTATTCAGTAGGTAGGTTATGATTTTATGTGAATTATGGTGGAAGAATTATTCCATTTGGATTTAGTATGTGAAAGTTTTGGTGGTTTGAATTTCAGGTTTCAAAACGTCTTCATTCACGTAATTTAATTATGAGATGAAAATTTGTAGAGTAGTGGTGAGTACATGGATTACATGGATAAATAGGCAATAGTATTACAAGTTCAAAACAGTTGAGTTTGCTTCAATTGGAGTTTTCATGATTTTGTTATTGATTTCAAAAGTTAACAGCAGTTTATAATGTAAAAGTAATTCATTTTGGGATATATTTCCACAAAATATACCTTCTGGGATAGCGACACGCTGGAAACTAATTTTACAATAAGGTTCATTTAAAATGAAAATTAATACAACTGGTTTCACTCATTTTGGAGCTAGAGTGAAATAGTTATGCATTTTTGAAGATAACAACATTTTTCTATTGTAAAATAATAGAGTTATGGATGATTTTTCCAAAACTATGCTCTCTGCTATATAGAAATGTTTGGAACCTATTTTGAAATAAAATTCACATAATATGAAAAATAGCAAAACTGGTTTCATTCAATTCGGAGTTTATTTGAATTAGATATGAATTTTTGAAGTTCATACAATTTTTTTCAGTGTATAAATAAATTGATTTCAGAGTTTTTAAAGCACATATTTCCTTTTCTACAGGGGCTGAGCTAGCCCTAGTCACTGACAAGCGGGACCGGGGTCAAAGGTTTTGACCCAGTCAACAAGGACTCGTCTCGGCCGCAACTAACTGAAGGCGTATTTCGAAGAATACGTCTTCTGATTCTGAAAACGTAACTCTATTCAAAGTATACTAATAATACGTTTTTCCTTAGCAAATACGTACTAACAAAGCACACTTCCACTTAACTGGCTAAACGGGCCCACATGTTAAAGACTCATCAACCTTTTTAAACTACCATTACTCAACTAAACAACAATTAGGCTAAACTAATCGCGCTACTGTTTCGGTCGGTAATCCGACAACAGAGCGGCAAAAACCACGGCGCTTCCACGCTCGTCGGCGGCGAGGGGAGGCCGGAGGGTGCCCGGACCGAACTAAAACGGGAAGGCAATAGGGAGGGCTACCTTCCGGTGGTATCTTTGCCGGTGAAGTGGCACGGTGGCACGCCGGCGGCGGGATGGAGTGGAGAAAGTTTGGTGCGGGTGTGAAGATGCTCGAGGCAGAGGCTTTTCCAAGGCAAGCTGGCGCCGGGTCTGGTCCTCTAGGACTTAAGCAATACTGAAGGAGGGGCACAGGGACCAAGAGCCTTCGTCTCAAGCTCCGGCGGCACCTGGGTGCGGCGGCAATGGCACATGCACGGTGATGGCCACAAGTTAGGTGAAGAACTTCAACAAAAAGCAGTGCAAAAAGCTCAGGGGACCTCCAGGAGACTCACCGAGTGCTCGGTGGAGGTGGGGAGTGACCGGGGTGCTCTGGCGACGTGAACCGGCAGTGGCGTGGTGGAGGTCACCGTGGCGGGGACGTTCTGGGGATAAAGAAAAGCAATGAGAGGTGGGAACAGAACCAGTGGATCCTCTAGATGCTTCTAGAGGGTGGAATCGAGGGGAAACTCACCGTGCCGGAGGCGAGAACGAAGCTAGGGCTTTTCGGCCGACAAAGGAGAAAACTCGATTTCCCGAAATCCTGAAAAGCATCAATCAAATTGATTGAGGGGAAATGTGGTTTGTACCTCAAGGCATAAAGTGACGCGCAAGAAAAGGCAGGGGCTCACCACAGATGGAAATGGCTAAGGGGTGCCGCTCGGGACGAACTCTAGAGCGCCAAGAGCGTCTGGTATGGACCGAGGACTACAAGCAAACACAGCGACCCAATTCAGCGGAAATAGAAACGGCATACAAAGGAGGAGTTAAGGGACAAGGCAGCGCGGATTTTACCTGAGAAGAGAGCAAGGATCAGCTTCTTCTCCCTCGGCCACCGAGAGGGAGAACGGGCGAAAGGGAGAGCAGGGAGGCGGGTTAAAGCGGGGAGGAGGATGGAGGAAGAGGCGGCGTTAGGCAGGGATGCTCGGGGACTGGTCGGGAGGGGCGGTGGCTCACGGCGTCAACGGAGCCGGCTCAGAAGCACTCGGGCGCGTGGCGCTCGAGCTCTGCTCGCGCCCGCCCGAGGTGGAAGACGGAGCTGACAGCGTGGGACCGCCTTGGCAGTGACAGAAAAAGTGGGCGTGGTGCAACCAGTGGCTCGGTTGATTAGGGTCGTGCGATCACGAGTGGACGGTCTGGATTGCACGTTCAATCGGACTAACCCGAACGGTTGCGAGATCAGGCCCGTTGAAAGCCAATCGAACGGTCGATCTCATTTTGGTGCGTTTAGTTGATTAAGCCGAGCCAGCTCGCCCCGGTCGCACTCGAGTCGGAGTACGGTCCGAGCCCGATTAACAGTGCCGGTTTGACTGGTTTTGAAATCTATTGATTCTAGTTTGACTGAGGCTTTAAGAATAGAAACAAATTTCTAAAAATTCTGAAATAAATCAAGGGTGTTCCTGGGATGACCTAGTATTTATAAAAATTATGAAAGTCACTGTTCATAACATAATTTAAGTAAAATAAATTCAAACTTAGTCTAGGTCTTTTAATGGTGTTTGAATTTTCATAGGGTTTAAAATAGTCCCAAAAATTTGGAAAAAATTATATTTATTCAAGATAATTATTAAAGTATTTGAATAAAATATTTCCAGGTGATGATCAATTATTTTTGTTCCTGTTTTTATTTGGAATTTGAATTTGAAGTGTGTGTTTGATCTTTGATTTAAATTTTCCAATTGCAATAATTTATGCAAATGTTTCCAAAATGTCAAGCATGCTGATAAGATGCATTCTAATTACCATAAATTAATTTGGGGATGTTACACAAGATTTGTAGTGTATCACAAAATTTGTATAAATGCAAGGCTAACAATAGATGAGGCTCTATGCTACATGCTGTTTTCAGCATTAAACAAATTTTATTTGGAATATCAATACATAGTATTTTGCAACAGAAATTTAAAGAGTGGTTAAATAGATAAAGGACAACATCTAAGTAATTGAATAAATAACTACTCGCAACCCTCCTCGGCTATGAGCAACATCATATTTTCTGCCGTAGACATGACACTCAACTCAAATATAAACCAATAGACCATTTCCCATATTTTCCAACAAAGTTATTTTTATGAAAACCAAGACTATACCAGGCAATACTACACATAGCACGCTCATCACCGCGAGCACGGCTATTTAAATAGATTTACAGTCTGCAGAGGTATACAACTTTACCCACAACACACAAATTCTTTTGTTTGTTCGACATCCGTCGATACCACCGCTCATTAACCTTCGGTAAGCAGTCTAGAGCATGTGCCGAAACTTTTACATCACCTAGACCTAACCTTGCACTAGCCCAGCGAATGAACACCCTCACTTTACCCGGGTACACCCCCGTCTTAGTGAGGCATTCACCGTTGTGTTGGCAAGCTTTGTGTCCAACACCGTGGTGAAGGGAGCCCCTTCGAACATGCCTACACCGGTCATACTCGCACTACTACGACCTACCAACACACAAGGCTAGTTTTCAATAACTTAATTAGCTAAGGCTATCCCATACCAGCACATGTGGTTATACACTTATGCTTAGGTCGGATATACTGATGTTCAGTTCTTAATTGACCCGGGTGAGAATCTCCCCCTATCTACTTGTGAGATATACCTCTCACACTTCCCAGAATACAATATAAATCGCCCGCGTCATAAAGTAAGTTTTTCATTTTTATTTTTATACAAAATAATAGAGGTAAACCCCTCTGGACCATATTTCAAAATCTCCCAAACTTATATTCAACATATGCTCTATGTTTCAAATTTTTAGGAAAGACTAAAGCCAAGCTAAGCATTTATGCGATATTCGCATTCGAGAAGCCCAATTTGACATCATTCATTGTCTAAACCCTAACCTATTGGCTATAATGAATAGGATATAACTATCGTTATCCCCAAATATAGCAATTTTAAGCGAATATACACGTATGCATAATAGATTTTGCAAAAAGAAGTACAATAATTAAAATAGTAGGATCAACATGGTCAAAGGGGGTGCTTGCCTTGCTTTGGTAAAATAGTAGGATCAACATGGTCAAAGGGGGTGCTTGCCTTGCTCTGGTTGCTCTCAATTATAGGATGGAGAATCATTGTAAAATTCGTTTGAACAATCGACGTCTATTCGAAAGAGCCAAAAACAAATTAAATATAGCCAAATAATTTAAATAGTAACAAAATCCAAACATTTTTGCATATTCTGGTAGAGCATGATTTTAGATGAATTTAGAAAGAAGATTCATTTGATTTGGAGTTTGTATGCAAAAGTTATTAATGTTTTAATTTGTTGCGGTTTGAAAATTCCAAAAAATAGAAAATGGTGACATCAAAAGCATATTTTGTGAACTTTACGCTTTCTAGCAGAGAAAGCGTATTCTTCTCTAAGTTCTACTGAGGTTTACGCTTTCCAATAGAGAAAGTGTATTCTCCTCTAACTGAAAGCGATTTTTCTCTTTTTTTTTTCAATTTTTTATTAACTTACATGTGGGGTCTACTTGTCAATGACTCATATTTCTGTTTTCTTGATTTTATTTATAAACCAAAGTTAGTCCCACATGTCATAGACTCATTATTTATTAACTAATGATTATGCCTGTTTTTTTATTTTAATTACCTGACAACTAGGGTCCACATGTCAGTCTCTTGGGTTTTAAAACGTGTCTTAAACCCAGGAATAGTGTGTGGTCCCACATGTGAGTGACATATTTACTTAAAATGTTTGAAATTAAATTTTTGTTAACTTTTCAATTGGTCCCACCTGTCGTACTCACCACAGGGTTCCCACTACAGGGTGAAGAAGATGATGACTTGTCCTCGCTCCAAGGTTCCCAAAGCTACATTAAGCATAGAAGAGGCCTTAGCGAGGTAAGGGGCACATGGTGACGTGGTTGGTGAGGGCAAGGAAGCTCACTAGAGCAAATGGCACTGTGAGGCTTGCTCACCGGTGTCGAGAATGACGCGCTCGTTCCCGGCGAACCAAGGAGCAAAAAGCGCTGGTTCTTGGTGGGAGGTGAGAATGGCAACCTGGGAATTCTGTGATGTTGTTAGTGGTTTAAGTAGGAGTGTGTAGCGCGTGAGAAAGACGGTGAGAAAACACGGTTGCAGTGAGAATCTCGCACTCCAACTTCGGCGTCTCCGCCAGAGCGGGGTTGGGCGCCATTAAGGGGATGGTTAGCATGGGCGGAGCCAGGCGGAGGTGATGGAGGTAGGTGAGCATCGAAAATGATGGGCGGCAAGGGAAAACAACTGGTGAGCATGCGGAGCGGGCAAGGTGCGCTGGCGCGCGAGGGTGAAGGTGAGGTGGAAGACAAGGTATGACGAATGGGGCCTGCATGTCAGAGAGAGGGAGCGAGCATGTGCTGGCGTTGGCTAGTGCTGGCGAAGGGTTTTGGACTGGCTCAGATTTGGCCCAAAGGGCGAGCGGGAATTTAAATTAGTTTTTAGATTTTTTTTTCCAAAACTGGCTAAGTATTTGCTGAGTTTTTAAACCTATCGAACTAGCTCCAACATTTATGAAACATTTTGTGAGGGCTTCCAACACCATGTAGTTTCTTATGTAATTTTTTCAGAATTTAATCTGCTCTGTGATTTTCTCGAAAATTCTTACAACTTACTGTTTGCATGAAATTCCAATGTTTGATTCATATAAGAAGTTCAAAAATCATGCAAAAGTTTTTTTCTACACATAATAGATTCAAAAACATTCTCCCACTTATTTTCATTCTATTTTCCCCAAATTTGGATTTTTGGGAAGTTACATATACTATGCGTGTGTGCATTTTGAACGCGCGGAAAACGTACGTTTGACGATGCGTGACAGGTTAATTGGTGGATGGATGACAACCTCATCACCTATGTCTTCGGCAACATGACCTCCCGCTCGCCGAGGCTGCCAACATTGTCAGCACTGTCTTCCTCCTCACCCTCCTTGGTGGCTTCCTCGCCGACTCCTACCTCACTTTCTATATATATTCGGTGACGTGCTTTGAGATTCATAAAGTTTGACGTGGGTATCTTCGCATACCCATAAAAAAGTGTATTTGAGATGTCAAACTCAGACAAATTTAAATCCTTCTTCAATTTAACTAGTTTGAGCTAGTTCATGGTATATAATCACTCTAGTTGCACTAAATTTAAAAGTAGTTCAAACTAGTTTGAACTCAGTTCAAAACTCACTTGCCACAAATATATCAGAGGTATAAAATATTTTCATATCCAAACTCTAAAATTTGCATCGATCATACACGTGTATTGGATGATTCATGATGTGGGTTCAAGGGCGGATCCCAGTGAAGCCTCAGGGTTGCATATGACATCGGGTTCAATATCGTTTTATCTCATCAAAATCCACATACGTATATATGTGCACCCCCGTAGATTATGCACATTCACTCTACATACATGTGGTGGCATGTATGGTGACACTCAGTGGATTTTGTTCTAGATCCGCCACTGACCACATGTTTTTTTCACCGCACCATTTGCGTGCGTGTGCGCGCACCAAGGGCTTTGTGCTGCTGTCGGTGCAAGCGCAGTTGCCGCAGCTCCAGCCATTGCACTGCGACATGGCATTCGACACCTGCGAGAAGGTCGGTGGGTTCCAGACGGCCGTCTTCTTCGCCACGCTGTACCTCATCGCGCTCGACAGCGGCTGCCTGAAGCCCAACATGATCACGCTCGACGTTGACCAGTTCACCGGTGATGGCAGCGTGGTGCAGCTGCTCCCAACCTACTTCAACGTGGCATACTTCAGCTTCTGCACCGGCAAACTCATTGCGTTCACGGTGCTTGTGTGGGTGCAGACGCACTCCAGGATGGATGTTTTCTACTCTTGATTGTGGCAGCGGAGACACTGAAGCTGACGTCCATCCCGGAGTGCATTTGCACCCAGACGAGCGTCGTGAGCACGACGAGTTCACCAACGCAGAAGTTGAAGTATGCTGCATTGAAGTAGGCCAGGAGAAGTAGCGCCGCGCCGCCGTCGCCGACGAGCTGGTCGGCGCCGAGCGTGATCATGCTTGGCTTGAGGCAACCGCTGCCGAGCACGATGAGGTACAGCGCGGCGAAGAAGATGGCCGCCTGGAATCCACCGGCCTTCTCATGGGCACCGTACGCCATGTCGCAAGACGGCGGTCGGAGCTGCGGCAAGTGCACTTGCATCGACAACAGCACGAAGCCCTTGGTGCGTGTACGAACGCACGCAAATGGCGTGGTGAAAAAATATGTGGTCAGTGGCGGATCTAGAACGAAATCGACTGAGTGTCACCATACATGCCACCACATATATGTAGAGTAAATGTGCATAAACTACGGAGTGCACGTCTATGTATATGTGGGTTTTGATAAGATAAATAATATTGAACCCGATGTCATATGCAACCCTGAGGCTTCACTAGGATCCGCCCTTGCACCCACATAATGAATCATCTGATACACGTGTATGATCGATGCAAATTTTAGAGTTTGGATATGAAAATGTTTTATACCCCTGATATATTTGTGGCAAGTGAGTTTTGAACTGAGTTCAAACTAGTTTGAACTACTTTTAAATTTAGTGCAACTAGAGTGGTTATATACCATGAAACTAACTCAAACTAGTTAAATTGAAGAAGGATTTAAATTTTTCTGAGTTTGACATCTCAAATACACTTTTTTTTATAGGTATGCGAAGATACCAACGTCAAATTTTACGAATCGCAAAGCATGTCACCGGATATATATGTATGTATGTATATATGTATATATATATATATATATGTATATATATATATATATATACATACATACATATATATACATACATATATATATATATATACATATGTATATATATATATATGTATGTATGTATATATATATATATGTATGTATATATATATATATATATATATATGTATATATATATATATATATACATATATATATATATACATATGTATATATATATATATATATATATGTATGTATATATATATATGTATGTATATATGTATATATATATATATATATATATATATATATATATATATATATATATACATATATATACCATTAAGAGGTTTATCTTTGAGTGTATTACAAGTAAATCATGAATATAAATTGCTATTCAAATGATTAAAAGATAATTAAAAATTAAAATATTCAAATAATAATAAAAACAAATATTAAATAATATAACAAGATATTTGTCGAGAGATTTTATCTCTTAGCTCAGAATATATTCACAAATATATAGGATACCAAAACTGATTTTGATATAAGATGAGCGATATGCGTTCTAAATATTCAAAGTTTATGTATTGAATATGCTTTTGATATTTATGAGTATGAAAGTGATATATATAGTGGTTTAAACCACCAAGTATGCTATAATTTGTAATTAGTAATATTCTGATTTGGTGAATAGTATTCGTGAATAGTGTGAATAGTGTGAATAGTATTCGAGAATAATTGTGAATAGTATTCGTGAATAGGGTGAATAGTATTCGTGAATGATGTGAATAGTATTCGTGAATGAATAGTATTTTTATTTTTATTTTTATCTTTATCTCGAGGATCTTGCAGTTGGCGAAACCAATATGACGGCAGGTTTTTGTGCAGAGGTTGTAAAGTCCTACTCAGTACTCACCATATTTCTTGCTAATTTGCTTGAGTGGCTAAGCTTTTCTTTAAACATTCTTAGTTATGGTCATATGAGGTAATTTTTTATCGTCACTCCAGGCAGTTCCACCCGAAGGGAACACTTCTCTACGGCCTAATGTTCACACCACCCACAGGGAACTCTGCCCATCTAGGGGGAATTTACAGAACCACCGCCTGAGGGGTCTCCTATAGAGTCCTTAGCATAAAACCTTGCCTCATATGAATAAACTAAGAAAACTCAAGAATATTCAAAACCACTTCATTTCCACAAACATAGCTTACATATGGTTTTCCCTTTCGGGAAACCCGACAACTAACAACAAAGATAGAGGTTACCTTGTACAGAGAATATTACAAACTCTGGATGGATATATTCTTACAGTGGAGTCTTACTACTAAAAGAGAGAGCACTATTGTGGAAGGCTAATGCTAACTCTTGCTCTGTGTTTCTCTTCGCTTCTTCCTCCTCGCTTCTCCTCCTCCGCTGATGATCTCCTTTTATAGTGTCGAGAGAAGCTGGAAGAATCGTCTCCTGAGTCTTCATGAGCCTCCAGACTTTATTTACTTAAGCAAGTACATAGGCTATTATAGCCTTAAAACAAGGTTGCTAAACCTTTACAGGACAACATGGAAAAAAAACACAAAACAAAAATCTACCGACACTTCATGATAGATTCTTAGGTAGGTAGAACCTATCATTAAATGTTACATGATGTCGTGGTGATTTTTCTTTTGTTTGAGCTCAGCACCACGTTGCATAACCCTTTGGCTTGGTAAAGACAAATATGTGTCCTTGGTATGAGTGACTCATAGTACCTTTGTCGATTCATTGTACCATGGTGCACAATTTTCTTGTTTGGTAAAAATGGATCTTTGATTTTATCCATATTCCTTTTTCTTCTTACTGGTGTCACAAGTATGAGCTGGCTTTCATGAATCTTCTGGTGAGCGCATGGATTGTCTTTATTTGCTGATATAATTAATCTTCTGGTATATGTATGAATTGGAAATTTTCCTATTCACATATATGAATCTTTTTATCAGATAAATGATATTGCCCCATCAATATTGGCGTACATTCGTAGGGTTATCTTCAATATTCTTTTAATTTTGGGATTGCCCATGTCCAGCAATATCCATAATTTCTATATCTGATGTTGATATATCAAATTTTTCATCAATTGCCTTCTTGATTTCTTCAAACTTAAAATTCATTTCATTTCTTATATCTATTAATATTTCTTCCTTTATATTTTTCTTCCATTGCGAAGATATATTCTCGAATTTTCATCAATCTTCAAGTCTATATATGATTCGTCTAAGGATTTGTCCCTTTGACTAGACATTCTTTATATGAATTCTTTTGATGTCTCTGTATTTACCAAGGGTGAAGACCCAACGGTTTCCTTATTTTTATTTTTCTATATTTTGGATATAATTCTTGGCGGTGGCTCCATATAATAATTTACTCCTAATATTTTTCTAGCTTGAGCCATGGCTTCATCAATATTTGTGTATTTCTTCCGGATATTCCTCCTGTTAATTTTGAATCTATTTTTGAGCCACTATTTCTTCAAATGATATATATATTCTGGTATTCTTCCTTCAAATACCACATATAAAGTCTTCTGTTCTATGGTCTCCCAATTCTACGATATTGATATTGTCTCATTTTTATATGAAAATATTCGAAAAGGTCGTTTAATATTGATAACATATAGCCTTTATCTTCACGTTTATTATTATATTGGTACGAAATTATCAATATACATTCTTGTATTTCATCAATGATTATATGGTCTTTTGGCTTAAATTTATATGAATTTGGTGGGAATATTTTGAGCTTATTATCTCCAAAGTGAAAGATTCTATCCCATTATAATTCATTGTCTTCTTCATACCGCAAAATGAAATAGCATGTTAGGTGTTTTAATATCGTGACGCTTCATAGTTTGTTTGTTCAATATTTGCACATAATTCGTTTTTATTTTTATTTCAGGGAATATATTGTTTTGAAGATTAACATTAGAAATTTCTAAGTTTTTTGAATTCGTGATGAAGGGGTCTCACCACGCTTTAGCTCTTAAAATATTATCTTGATATGGAATGAATGTGATTCCTTGTTCATGTATAATTGTAGTCAGTATTGATTGTTGTAAAAATCTAAGACCAATTATCATGTCTTCATTTATCATTGATAAGTCTCTTATTGTAATTTCATCTATTATATATTTTGTATCATTTATATATATTTCAATATTATAAGCCAAATTATTATGGACCTTTTTATTCTGACATATCGTGGATATTTACGCTTTATTATCATCTATTGTTTGAACAATATCAGGACATTTTATGAGATATTTGCTATGGATGATATTTTTGTACATCTGTATCTACTAAAGCTAATATTTTAAAAATAATGTTTGGCTTTAGTTTTATTTTCTTCGATTCTTATTCCCAAAACATCTTTAAAGGGTAATTTTACTATATATTTATTTTCAAGATTAGTTATTGTATTATTTAACTGAGTTATTTTAGCCCCTTTGTTATCTTTTAATATTATAGTTTGTTCTTTAAACTCAGTATTTTCTAAAATTTCTTCTTCATGTGGCTTATTTATTTGATTGTTTAGTTCTTCCATTTTAACTTCTAGATTATTTATCCTGTTTTCTAATATTCTAACTCTATTGGACAATATTCTTTCTTCTGATTCTAATTCTATTTCTTTTTTCCAAATTTGATTTTTTGCCTTTAGACATGAAGAGCATGCTTGTTTTAGACATAGACTACAAGTAGCTCTATTTTCTTGACTTGGATAATATATACAAAAGGCACATTTTATATTATAATCTCCTTTTCCTTTGATCCAATCATGTTCACAGCTTACTTGGTCCATCATTTCAACTCTTAGACCAGCTAGTTCATCTATTAAATCTAATTCATCATTGCTTGACTCATATTCTTCTTCGTTGTTCTCAATTTCTTCTGTTTCAATTATTGAATATATTGATTCATCGTCCTTTATTTGATCATCACAAACTAATATATTTTCATTTATACTATCTATTATTAAAACTCTTTCTTGTTCTTCATATTTACTAGAATATCTTTTCTGATCTTTATTAGGACAAGTTGTACTTAAATGATCAGGGGAATTGCATATAAAACATCTACAAGTTTTATCATAATTCTTTCTAGGATCATAGCGTCTTACATTCCTTTTATGTAAATATGGACTTCTATTATCAGATCTTTTTAGAAAGAATCTTTTCTTAGTCTTATAACCTTTATTACGAGGTTTTCGATATTTTTATTTGTAGATTTCTCTTCTCCATAAGTTAAAGGTATTTGGACTATCTTATTACAAAAATTATAGTCTGCATATTTCATAGATCTTTGAGCTTGTATACTTGTACATATCTTTTTTAATTGTTTAAAGACAAAAGTTATAGCTTGAGATATATTAAGGACTGAACCTTGAGTTTCTTTTTTATATTCTTCATATATCATACTTCCTAAAGGATCAGGTAATTTGTTGAAATATCTTTCAACTATACTTATGTTGTAGCCTTGTTTGGCAGTAGTAGCATTATATAGATAATGTTGTGAAAATTCTTTTATTCCTTTCCAATTGGTTAATGTTAATTTTTCTATTTCTTTTAACCTTTCATTCTGTAAAGTAGTATATCCTAATTCTGGATCTTCTGCTATAATGATATTCGATATCATATTTGCAAAATTATATGGATTACTACCTGCTCTTTTTAATTCTTCATAAAGACCATGATTTTTTTCTACCCATTGTTCCCATAAAACTTTTACAGATTCTCCTAGAAATGTTTCTAAGTATGTTATCATATCTTCAACTTTATTTCCTATATTGTGCTGATTTTGCATATATTTTTGCACTATTAAGCCTTTCCATATGCTTATAATATTTGGCCAATCTATAGGGTCATGTGCAGCTAAGTTAAGAATTGCACCATCACTCTTATAATTTTGAAATTTTACTGCTTTTTCAAACTCTCTTCTCCTTGATCCCATATGTCTATATTGTCCAGGGATATAATTATATGTATAATCTTCTTTTTCGCGGCCAATTTCTGCCATTCTAGATGGTCTTTCCATTTCTCCTTCATTTTTGATCGAACTATCCCCATATCTTCTTTTCTTTCCTGTTTCTACTTCCATGGCTTCTATAGCATTATCTAAATTATGTAGGCCTATCTCATCTAAAGAGTTTATAAAATCATTGTTATGTTCAGAGGCATTTGTAATTTCTTCTTCAATGCATAATTCATTTTCTAATTTATTTTCTTCTTCATAGCTTTCTAATAGTAATTTTTCATTTGTTTCCCATTGCTCTTCTTCACTTACTATTTGTTCTGTTTTAGTATCTAACTTTTTTACTTCTTTATTATCATTTTTTAATTCTGCCTTACTGGTACATTTATTCTTATTACTTTGTATTTTTGCATTTTCGATAGATAAATCTTTGTCCTTTTTTGTTTTTCTTAACCTATATAATTCTCTAGTAAAATAGATTTCTTTCTCTTTTATTATAGACCATTCGCTTATTGTAGAATAATTATATTCATCTGCTAGATGTTTTAATTTGCCTTCGCAATATTTTATTTCACTTTCTAGGTCTAATGTTTCTATGAAATTAGAAACACTAAGCTTTCTTTTATCTTCGATATTTTTACTATTACTTTTACTCTTATCTGTTAAAGGTTTATTATCTTTTATTATATAGAGTGTATTTTCACCTCTACTGAAGCAATTAAATAAATCCATCTTTCCGAATTTATGGCTTTGGAAGATTTGACTAAACCTGATGAGGCTAGTACAATTTCTTTATTTCTATTTTCAGTCTCAATTTTATTTAGAATTCTTACTAATAATTGAAGAATAGTATTATTTTGTCTTATTATGACTTTAGAATCTTCTTTAGGTGATTCGTAGTTGGAAAAACCGATAGGATGCTCAAGATATTTTTCTGTTTCTTGTAAAGCTTCTTTATATTTTAACATATAACTAAGAGAGAATCAAGGTTTTAACTTCTTCTAATAAATTCTTAATTTTTAGCACTTCTAGATCTAGGTCTTTTGGGTTTCTAAAGATCTTAAAGTTTTAGCGAATCGCTAATGAGTGAAGGATCAAGCTTCTTGTATATTAGAGCAACTTCTTCTTTAATATAATCATCTTTTTTGAATATTTTTATTTTGTTGTATCTTACCTTCTTCTAATATTTGTAAGACTAAATTTATATTATTATTAATGAGCGAATATTTGTCGATTAATTGATGTGTTCTTTATGTAACCTTTCTAACTTCAATTCCAATTCGTCTTGTCTTTTGCCCCAAGTTATATAAAAGTTATAAAGAAGATCAACAAGCAAGTTTAATCTGTGTGTTGAGTATGCCAACTATGTTCTTACGAAGGGTTTATTCTGCACTTTATATTGATATTATCTTTTGTATTGATATTTTCCCAGTGACTTCTAGGTTTAAATATTTTAATTTTTCAATGATGATAAAAAGATAATATTCAAAGTTACTGTTTAATCAGAGTTTTTCAATAACCTAAACCTCTGGTATCAGAGGTTTAGGTTGTGAAAAGACTCTGATTGAACAGTAACTTTGAATATTATCTTTTTAACATCATTGAAAAATTAAAATATTTAAACCTAGAAGTCACTTCTGGGAAAAATATCAATACAAAAGATAATATCAATATAAAGTGCAGAATAAACCCTTCAAGAACATAGTTGGCATACTCAACACAAACGCTAAACTTGCTTGTTGATCTTCTTTATAACTTTTATATAACTTGGGGCAAAAGACAAGACGAATTGGAATTGAAGTTAGAAAGGTTACATAAAGAACACAGTCAATTAATCGACAAATATTCGCTCATTAATAATAATATAAATTTAGTCTTACAAATATTAGAAGAAGGTAAGATACAACAAAATAAAAATATTCAAAACAGTGATTATATTAAAGAAGAAGTTGCTCTAATATACAAGAAGCTTGATCCTTCACTCATTAGCAGTTCTGCTAAAACTTTAAGATCTTTAGAAAACCCAAAAGACCTAGATCTAGAAGTGCTAAAAATTAAGAATTTATTAGAAGAAGTTAAAACCTTGATTCTCTCTTAGTTATATGTTAAAATATAAAGAAGCTTTACAAGAAATGAAAATATCTTGAGCATCCTATCGTTTCTCCAACTACGAATCACCTAAAGAAGATTCTAAAGTAATAATAAGACAAAATAATACTATTCTTCAATTATTAGTAAGAATTCAAATAAAATTGAGACTCAAGATAGAAATAAAGAAATTGTGCTAGCCTCATCAGGTTTAGTCACATCTTCTAAAGCTATAAACTCCGAAAGATGGACTTATCTAAAGACTTCAGTAGAAGAGATAACACACTCGAAATAGTAAATAAAGATGCTAGACCTATAACTTTAATAGATAAGTTAAGATGTAAAAGTGAAGATATTGATAATCTACAAGAGATTGCAGACATAGAAAAAGATCTAGAAAGATATCAAAAGATACTTTAAGAAAAATAAAACCTCAAACAGATATATCGTATGGGTATGTTTGAAAGCAAAAGCTGGATTATATAGAATATCTAGAGAAGTTGAATTAAGTGTTTTGACACAACCAGTTGAATTAAGAATTGTGAGTAAACAAATTGAAAATGGGTTAAAATATTCAGGTTATAAATACATACATCAAGGAATGTATATTATAGGAATAAAAGGTATGACAAGGAAAAAATTAGGAACAAAAGTCTTAATATCCTTATTAGATAAAAGATGGGACGAATAAACAAAGCGGCATTAGGATTCATAGAAGGAGATATGAATGAAAATAATTTAATAACTTATATAGCTCCGTTTAATGATGCCTATAAAAGAATTCATAGAAAAAATGAGTTTTGGATTCCAAACTAAAGGATATGAAGATTTTAAAGGAACGAATTTATTAGTAAGCATAGAATTCATAGGAAGATTAACTAATAATAGTGGATCTAAATATAAGGTAAATGTAAATGACGTAATTGAAAAAATGCAATCCAAAGGAATAAAATTCATGAGTCCCTTAAAAATTGGTTCTGAAGAAAGGGCAGGAGAAGAATGGAATATAAGTAATTTTATAGAAAATAAGGTTTTAAAACAACCCAATGATTATATAAGTTATCAAAATAATAATGGAAGCACAAGTATTAGATTTACAAATTATAAAACTAGAGCCTTAGACGATTTAGACTCAGTTATATCTGAACAAGATATTGAAGATAATAGAAGACACAGTGTGTCTGAATTTATGGAAAAATTAGATTTAGATAGTGAAATAAAACATTGTGAAAACAAATTAAAACAAGCTGAAAACGAATATAATAATACATGGAAATGTGAATGGCCTGCTATAAGAGAAAAAGAAATATATTTTTCTAGAGAAATATACAGATTAAAAAAGTTAAAAAAGGACAAGGATTTAGCTATCGAAAATGCAAAAATACAAAGTAATAAGAATAAATGTACCAGTAAGGCAGAATTAAAAAATAATATCAAAGAAGTAAAAAAGTTAGATACTAAAACAGAACAAATAGTAAGTGAAGAAGAGCAATGGGAAACAAATAAAAAATTACTATTAGAAAGCTATGAAGAAGAAAATAAATTAGAAAATGAAATATGCATTGAAGAAGAAATTACAAATGCCTCTGAACATAACAATGATTTTATAAACTCTTTAGATGAGATAGGCCTACATAATTTAGATAATACTATAGAAGCCATGGAAGTAGAAACAGGAAAGAAAAGAAGATATGGGGATAGTTCAGTCAAAAATGAAGGAGAAATGGAAAGACCATCTAGAATGGCAGGAAATTGGCCGCCAGAAAAAGAAGATTATACATATAATTATATCCCTGGACAATATAGACATATGGGATCAAGGAGAAGAGAGTTTGAAAAAGCAGTAAAATTTCAAAATTATAAGAGTGATGGTGCAATTCTTAACTTAGCTGCACATGACCCTATAGATTGGCCAAATATTATAAGCATATGGAAAGGCTTAATAGTGCAAAAATATATGCAAAATCAGCACAATATAGGAAATAAAGTTGAAGATATGATAACATACTTAGAAACATTTCTAGGAGAATCTGTAAAAGTTTTATGGGAACAATGGGTAGAAAAAAATCATGGTCTTTATGAAGAATTAAAAAGAGCAGTAGTAATCCATATAATTTTGCAAATATGATATCGAATATCATTATAGCAGAAGATCCAGAATTAGGATATACTACTTTACAGAATGAAAGGTTAAAAGAAATAGAAAAATTAACATTAACCAATTGGAAAGGAATAAAAGAATTTTCACAACATTATCTATATAATGCTACTACTGCCAAACAAGGCTACAACATAAGTATAGTTGAAAGATATTTCAACAAATTACCTGATCCTTTAGGAAGTATGATATATGAAGAATATAAAAAAGAAACTCAAGGTTCAGTCCTTAATATATCTCAAGCTATAACTTTTGTCTTTAAACAATTAAAAAAGATATGTACAAGTATACAAGCTCAAAGATCTATGAAATATGCAGACTATAATTTTTGTAATAAGATAGTCCAAATACCTTTAACTTATGGAGAAGAGAAATCTACAAATAAAAAATATCGAAAACCTCAGAATAAAGGTTATAAGACTAAGAAAAGATTCTTTCTAAAAAGATCTGATAATAGAAGTCCATATTTACATAAAAGGAATGTAAGACGCTATGATCCTAGAAAGAATTATGATAAAACTTGTAGATGTTTTATATGCAATTCCCCTGATCATTTAAGTACAACATGTCCTAATAAAGATCAGAAAAGATATTCTAGTAAATATGAAGAACAAGAAAGAGTTTTAATAATAGATAGTATAAATGAAAATATATTAGTTTGTGATGATCAAATAAAGGACGATGAATCAATATATTCAATAATTGAAACAGAAGAAATTGAGAACAACGAAGAAGAATATGAGTCAAGCAATGATGAATTAGATTTAATAGATGAACTAGCTGGTCTAAGAGTTGAAATGATGGACCAAGTAAGTCAGAACATGATTGGATCAAAGGAAAAGGAGATTATAATATAAAATGTGCCTTTTGTATATATTATCCAAGTCAAGAAAATAGAGCTACTTGTAGTCTATGTCTAAAACAAGCATGCTCTTCATGTCTAAAGGCAAAAAATCAAATTTGGAAAAAAGAAATAGAATTAGAATCAGAAGAAAGAATATTGTCCAATAGAGTTAGAATATTAGAAAACAGGATAAATAATCTAGAAGTTAAAATGGAAGAACTAAACAATCAAATAAATAAGCCACATGAAGAAGAAATTTTAGAAAATACTGAGTTTAAAGAACAAACTATAATATTAAAAGATAACAAAGGGGCTAAAATAACTCAGTTAAATAATACAATAACTAATCTTGAAAATAAATATATAGTAAAATTACCCTTTAAAGATGTTTTGGGAATAAGAATCCCAGTAAAAATAAAACTAAAGCCAAACATTATTTTTAAAATATTAGCTTTAGTAGATACAGATGTACAAAAATATCATCCATAGCAAATATCTCATAAAATGTCCTGATATTGTTCAAACAATAGATGATAATAAAGCAGAAATATCCACAGATATGTCAGGAATAAAAAAGGTCCATAATAATTTGGCTTATAATATTGAAATATATATAAATGATACAAAATATATAATAGATGAAATTACAATAAGAGACTTATCAATGATAAATGAAGACATGATAATTGGTCTTAGATTTTTACAACAATCAATACAGACTACAATTATACATGAACAAGGAATCACATTCATTCCATATCAAGATAATATTTCAGAAGAGCGAAAGCGTGGTGAGACCCCTTCATCACGAATTCAAGAAACTTAGAAATTTCTAATGTTAATCTTCAAAACAATATATTCCTGAAATAAAAATAAAAACGAATTATGTGCAAATATTGAACAAACAGCTATGAAGCGTCACGATATTAAAACACCTAACATGCTATTTCATTTTGCAGGTATGAAGAAGACAATGAATTATAATGGGATAGAATCTTTCAGCTTTGGAGATAATAAGCTCAAAATATTCCCACCAAATTCATATAAATTTAAGCCAAAAGACCATATAATCATTGATGAAATACAAGAATGTATATTGGATAATTTCTGGTACCAATATAATAATAAACGTGAAGATAAAGGCTATATGTTATCAATATTAAACACCCTTTCCAATATTTTCATATAAAAATGAGACAATATCAATATCGTAGAATTGGGAGACCATAGAATGAAGACTTTATATGTGGTATTTGAAGGAAGAATACCAGGAATATATATATCATTTGAAGAAATAGTGGCTCAAAAAATAGATTCAAAATTAACAGGAGGAATATCCTGGAAGAAATACACAAATATTGATGAAGCCATGGCTCAAGCTAGAAAAATATTAGGAGTAAATTATTATATGGAGCCAGCCGCCAAGAATTATATCCAAAAATATAGAAAAATAAAAAATAAGGAAACCGTTGGGTCTTTACCCTTGGTAAATACAGAGACATCAAAAAAGAATTCATATAAAGAATGTCTAGTCAAAGGACAAACCCTTAGACGAATCATATATAGACTTGAAGATTGATGAAAAATTCGAGAATATATCCTCGCAATGGAAGAAAAATATAAAGGAAGAAATATTAATAGATATAAGAAATGAAATGAATTTTAAGTTTGAAGAAATCAAAAAGGCAATTGATGAAAAATTTGATATATCAACATCAGATATAGAAATTATGGATATTGCTGGACATGGGCAATCCCAAAATTAAAAGAATATTGAAGATAACCCTACGAAGGTACGCCAATATTAATGGGGCAATATCATTTATCTGATAAAAAGATTCATATATGTGAATAGGAAAATTTCCAATTCATACATATACCAGAAGATTAATTATATCAGCAAATAAAGACAATCCATGCGCTCACCAGAAGATTCATGAAAGCCAGCTCATACTTGTGACACCAGTAAGAAGAAAAAGGAATATGGATAAAATCAAAGATCCATTTTTACCAAACAAAAAATTGTGCACCATGGTACAATGAACCGACAAAGGTACTATGAGTCACTCATACCAAGGACACATATTTGTCTTTACCAAGCCAAAGGGTTATGCAACGTGGTGCTGAGCTCAAACAAAAGAAAAATCACCACGACATCATGTAAATGATAGGTTCTACCTACCTAAGAATCTATCATGAAGTGTCGGTAGAATTTTGTTTTGTGTTATTTTTCTATGTTGTCCTGTAAAGGTTTAGCAACCTTGTCTTAAGGCTATAATAGCCTATGTACTTGCTTAAGTAAATAAAGTCTGGAGGCTCATGAAGACTCAGGAGACGATTCTTCCAGCTTCTCTCGACACTATAAAAGGAGATCATCGGCCGAAGAAGAGGCGAAGAGGAAGAAGCGAAGAGAAACACAGAGCAAGAGTTAGCATTAGCCTTCCACAATAGTGCTCTCTCTTTTAGTAGTAAGACTCCACAGTAAGAATATATCCATCCAGAGTTTGTAATATTCTCTGTACAAGGTAACCTCTATCTTTGTTGTTAGTTGTCGGGTTTCCCGAAAGGGAAAACCATATGTAAGCTATGTTTGTGGAAATGAAGTGGTTTTGAATATTCTTGAGTTTTCTTAGTTTATTCATATGAGGCAAGGTTTTATGCTAAGGACTCTATAGGAGACCCCTCAGGCGGTGGTTCTGTAAATTCCCCCTAGATGGGCAGAGTTCCCTGTGGGTGGTGTGAACATTAGGCCGTAGAGAAGTGTTCCCTTCGGGTGGAACTGCCTGGAGTGACGATAAAAAATTACCTCATATGACCATAACTAAGAACGTTTAAAGAAAAAGCTTAGCCACTTCTGAAGCAAATTAGCAAGAAATATGGTGAGTACCGAGTAGGACTTTACAACCTCTGCACAAAACCGGCCGTCATATTGGTTTCGCCAACCTGCAAGATCCTGAGATAAAGATAAAAATAAAAAAAAAATACTATTCATAATACTATTCACATCATTCACGAATACTATTCACACTATTCACGAATACTATTCACATTATTGACGAATACTATTCACACTATTCACGAATACTATTCACCAAATCAGAATAATACTAATTACAAATTGTAGCATACTTGGTGGTTTAAACCACTATATATATCACTTTCATACTCATAAATATCAAAAACATATTCAATACATAAACTTTGAATATTTAGAACGCATATCGTTCATCTTATATCAAAATCAGTTTTGGTATCCTATATATTTGTGAATATATTCTGAGCTAAGAGATAAAATCTCTCAGCAAATATCTTGTTATATTATTTAATATTTGTTTTTATTATTATTTGAATATTTTAATTTTTAATTATCTTTTAATCATTTGAATAGCAATTTATATTCATGCATTTTACTTCAGAATACACTCAAAGATAAACCTCTTAATGGTATATATATATATATATATATATATATATATATATATATATATATATATATATATATATATATATATATATATATGTATATATATATATATATACATATGTATATATATATATATGTATGTATATATATATATATATATACATATGTATATATATATATACATATGTATATATATATACATATGTATATATATATATGTATATATATATATATATGTATGTATATATGTATATATATATATATATATATATATATATATATATATATATACATACATATATATATATATATATATATATACCGAGGGCTTGACGAGCGTGAAGACGAGGATGGCAGGGGAGCTGCCAAGGTAGGAGTCGTCGAGGAAGCCGCCGAGGGCGAGGAGGTAGACGGTGCCGACGAAGTTGGTGACGACGTTGGCGGCCTTGGCGAGCGGTAGGTGCATGTCGCCGAAGACATAGGTGATGAGGTTGTTCCCAGCACCGCCACCGTCATCATCTCCAGCGCAAGCATCCCTGCACCAATTAACCGGCCATGCACCGTCAAACGGACGTTTTGCGCGCGATCGAAACGTACGCACGCATAGTATATATACCTAGGTGGAAAGCGGTGGCCCTGGCGCCGCCATGGCCGCTCGGCTTGTACCGCCTGCCCCTCCAGCCCACCGTGACCGCCGCCGCCTCAGTCCATTGTTACCTAGCCTGGTCCTGGTGTGTTACGTACTCCTAATTAATGAGTACCGGAGTATTAACTAACCTTGTCTGTGTATGCTCAGTGTAGTGGCCTTATTTATAGGGGCGCAGTGGTGCTAGCTAGCTAGCTCGTGACTTCGATGTTTTCTGGTGCGTTCCATATCATGGGTATGTGAGGCCATTATCGAGATGCTGCTTTTCTTGTCGCCAAGATTCGCTTGGGAGAGCCGGGGAAACATACATAAACATGCAATAAATTAGGGAAGATTTCGTCCTTCTCGTTAATGTGTGCTTCTGAGATTAATTAGAATGGTTAGGCTTGTTGGCATCCATATTTGGGAGTATAAATACCTGGGCTAGCTCATCGTATATATAGTTAATCGGGTTTGCTAATTCATGGGGACTATAAATGTCAAAACCACTGTTGATTTCCTCACCGTTGGATCTTATGTCGTGATTCGTGCGGTTCATCCCCTCTGACGACAGAAGACGATGGTGACAGCGGCTGAAGGATTAGGGCGCAGGTTCACCTGTATAGGGTTTAGGTTCATTGGTGCCCCCCGGGCTTAGAGGGAGGCTGGAGTGGTGGAAGAGGTGGCGCTAGAGCTGGGAGTCGGGCTGGGTCCTTCCGTGCCCGCCCGAGGCCCGGCCGGCCGGCGACGCCAAGCACGCCGAGCACGCTACGTGGCGGGCGGCCGGCACGCAGCAGACGGCGGCGGGCCGGGCTCGCGAAGACGGCACGACGGCGGCACGGCGACGGCCGGTGAGGCGTGCGTGCTCGGCCGGCCGCAAGACGCCTAACACGGCCAAGACGGCCGACACGCTGACACGACGACGCACGCCGCGCAGGGAGAAGAGGAGAGGCAGGGAGGAGGTGAGGAGCCATGCGCAGAGGACCGAGGCGGCCGGCGGCCGAGGCCGAGCCGGCGCGCGTAGGGCCGAGGCGAGCTCGCCAGCCGGCGCGTGAGCGGCGTGAGCGAGATGGCGCGTTGCGCGACGAGCCTCCGCCCGGCGCGCCCGCGCCGCCACGTAGGCGCGCTCGCCCACCTCCTCGGGACCTCGGCACGCCGCGCGGCGGCGGCGGCTCGCCTCCGCCCCACCGCGCCTCCCGCCGCCCCGCCGCTTGGCCTCCTCCTCCGCGCCGCTCCGCCTCGGCCCCCACCTGACCCAGGCCGATGTCATGGGGAGCACCGCCGCCTCCTCCCGTCGATGGGGAGCACAGCCGGACCCAGGCCGATGCGGGGGCACCGCACCACCTCCTCCGCCTCGGCTCCCGCCGCCTCCTCCCGCCGCCTCGGAGAGCACCACCGGACCCAGGCTGATGGGGAGCACCGCAGCGCAGGACCGCAGGTGAGCACAGCACGGGGAAGCGGCAGAGGCGGAGAGGGCCCCGGGGAGGCGGAGCGGCGGGGAGGACCCCGGGGAGGCGGAGCGGTGGGGAGGGCGGCGAGGGCCCCGGGGAGGCGCGCTGGCTCGACTGGGGTCTGGGGAAGGTTGAAGATTGGAAGAAGGAACGAGGAGATTAGATAAGGTTTTGGTGTTTGGTGCATGCAATAATGCAATGCAGGCTTTAGTCTGGTCAATACCAGGGGACTGATATCAGTGATATGCCAGGAGAATTGACCGTGCATTGGATTATTGGATTCCCAAATAAAGCTGCACTCTATGTCTCTATCTGCTTTCTCCAACGGGAAAAAGATGACCATGGTCATTACTCATTGGCGCTGGGAAGACAGGGAGAGGGAATCACGGGAAAAAGATAGTGAGAGGTAACGTTCGGAAGCTCAACGATCAGAAGCAACGTTCAGAATCTCAACGTTCGGAAGCAACTCAACGTGCCTATAAAACTGAGCTCTCACCGAGCATTTGCCATCCACGCTCATCTCTTCTTCATTCATTTACTCTTCTCATTTCTTCAACAACCATCTACTCTCCCCATTTATTCACCATCTATCCATTATGCTGCCAAGGAGTCGGAGCACCAAAGAGCTCCCAAGCGGTATGCTACCGAGGAGTCGGAGCACGAAAAGGACAGCAGGGCGACTTAGTGTAAGCTCGCCGTCGCTCCCCTAGTCCTCCTCCGGCCCGACTCCGTGATGCTCGCCGCTGTCGCCAAGCATGGGAGACTACGGCATGGATGACCGTCATATGGACGGTACGGAGGGCTACGAGGAGTACCAGGGCGGTTCGGAGCCAATGGGGACTCCAGAGTTCTCCCCCGCGTCCACAGACGACAACATTGGCGGTCCGACGGCGGGCGAACTGTTGGAAACACATGACCTGGAGCCAGGAAATCCATGACGGCCAAACGGTAGATATCGCAACATGTAATTATTGTGAAGCTAAATTAATCGCTGCATACCGCAGGATGTGGCACTTGAACCGGCACTACAAGGCATGCTTGCGCAAGATCAGGGCGCAGAGCCGAGGGGGAGGAGTACAAACACAGCTAAACTTTGAGGCCGATGGCTCTGTAAGTACTTGGGTATACAACCCGCTTTCTGCCCATGAGGAAATCGCTAGATATATTGTTGCGGAAGATCAACCGATTAGGATGGGTGAAAGCCGCTGCTCAAAAATGATCCAACGCGGCTTTTGCCCACAGTACCAACATGTTAGTAGGAGAACCACTACATCTGATATTTTACGAATGTATCATAAGCAACTAGCAGAGCTAAAATAACAATTCCTACAAGTTCAGTTCTCTTTTGCTATAACTTCAGACATTTGGACATCATCACACCAGAGAAGTGCCTACCTTAGTGTTGTAGCCCATTATTTAGACGATAATTACAAACTGAACAAGAGAGTCATAGGGTTTAAGCCAATTAATGAATCACACACAGGAGAGGCTATTGCTGAGCGTATACTACACGTGCTTGATGATTTTAAGATAGATAATAAGATTGTTTCTAATACTCTTGATAACGCATCAGCGAACACTACTACTATGAACACCCTCACCCCAAGATTGCAGACGTATATTGGTGGTTATGTTCTCCACCAGAGATGCGTATGCCATATCTTGAACCTTGTTGTTCAAGACGGTATGGAAGCGATTGGCGGATATTTGAACAATGTCCGCGACGCCATTCGCTACCTCACAAATTCCCACAAGTGATAGCCAGTTCATGAGTATCAGGCGACCAATGGGAAGGAGCCAAGAAAATTCAGTCTTGACATGAAGGTGAGGTGGAACTCGACCTACATCATGTTAAAGAAGGTACAGGGGTATGAACATATTATATCTGTTTTTGTCAATGCTAACTCTGGAAAAAATGAATTGGTAGTTACCAATTCAGATTGGCAGATTGCTAGTCATTTTCGACAGTTTTTACAACCTTTTTATAAAGCAACAAAGATGTTATCTGGTGTTTATTACCCTACCTCTTGCTTAGTTATAGAATTTATTTGGTTAATTACAGACAAGATTGCCAAATCTAGGAATGATCCCCTTTTAAATCATGTTGTCACACTAATGGAGAAAAAATTTACTAAATATTTTGAGTCTATTTCACATGTGTATTGCTTTGCTATCATTTTCGATCCTACAAAAAAGTTGTCAGGTTTGCAGATCAGTATGGAGGGAATAGGTGAATGTCTTGATCTTGATTACTCGGAAGCTTTTGCACATGTCAAAGAGGAACTTTTTCATGTTTTCTGTATGTATTATGACAAATTCGGCAGTAGCGCGGGATCGGAGGCCTCACAACAAACGCAACAAGGAAAGAAAAGCTTGACATCCCACTTGTGGAAGAAGCTAAAGGGCAAGTCCAGTTCTTCGTCCTCTCAGCCTCAGGCGACCCCCAACTGGAATTCTGTCTCAGAGCTAAACCACTACCTAGAGCATGATTTTGCAAACATCAATCCTGATCTTTCCGGTGGAAAGATAGACTTGCTCGAGTGGTGGAAAAATAACAAGCGGATATTTCCTGTACTATCACATTTCGCACGGGATGTTTTGTTGGTGCCGGTGTCCACTGTATCTTCAGAAGCAACGTTCGGCATGGCAGGGAGAATAATTGAAGAAAGAAGATCATCCCTCACGCCTAGGATGGTGGAGGCAATCACATGCGCCAAGGATTGGGAATTGGCTAAAGAGCGGCAACAGCATCAACTGGAGGATCTTGAGATCGCGCAGGCGTACGCTGACCTTGAACGCATGAACGATCTCGATATTGATGAGTAGTCGGATGTACACATGTTGTTATCTGCACTCTTTTCCTTACTCGGGGAACCCCACTCGGGCGTAAGGTTTTTAACGAGGCAGTAACATTGTATTTGTAAAATATTAAGAAAATTTCATCTTTTCCCCGAAATATTTTCATGCCCATGTTTTTACGCAATTAATTCAATTTTAACTAGGTTTTTAATGAGGCGGGCACGACCGCACGAGAGGAATGAAGATGGCGGTCGCCGCCGCCGCGCGCGCCTCCGTCGTCAATAGTTACTTAGGGTGGGCTTGGTGCACGCACGACCACGCACGACGGGCTTTGGGTCGTGCCTAGGCTCGGCCGAATGCGAGGTGGGCCGCCACGCGACGCGAGACGGCGAGGTGACCGGCCGAGCGGACAAAGACGATGCGGCCCGGCACGGTGGGCTCGGGCGTCGCCGCACGGCACGCCCAATTCTCAGCTCTAGCTAGCACCATCGCGCCCCTATAAATAAGGCCACTACGCTGAGCGCACTCATTAACTAGAAGTACGTAACACACCGGGCGGCTAGGTAGCAATGGACGCAGATGAGCAGTAGCGACTGCCGCGAGGCCGAGGCGGCGCGTCACGGTGGTCGGAGGGGCAGCGGTGCAAGCCGAGCGGCCATGGCGGCACCGGGCCACCGCTTCCTCCTAGGTATATATACTATGCGTCGCGCGTTTCGACCGCGCGCGAAACGACGCTTGACGCGCGTGGCCGGTTGATTGGTGCGAGGATGCTTGCGCCGAGATGATGGCTGCGGCGGTGGGGAACAACCTCATCACCTACGATTCGCGACATGCACCTTCCGCCACCGAGGCCGCCAACGCCGCCACCAACTTCGTCGGCACCGCCTTCCTCCTCGCCCCCGGGCGCTTCTCGCCGACTCCTACCTCTACCGCTTCCCACTATCGTTGTCTTCGCTCGCCGAGCTCTCGGTACATACACATAAATATATATATCCGGTGATGTGCTCTGAGATTCATAAACTTTGACGTGGGTATCTTCGTATACCCATAAAAAAGTGTATTTGAGATGTTAAACTCAGAAAAAATTTAAATTTATCTTCAATTTAACTAGGTTAAGCTAATTTCATGGTATATAATCACTCTAGTTGCACTATATTTAAAAGTAGTTCAAACTAGTTTGATCTGAGTTTAAAACTCACTTGCAATAAATATATCAGAGGTATAA
Source organism: Ampelocalamus luodianensis (assembly GCA_036346255.1). Taxonomy (NCBI): domain Eukaryota; kingdom Viridiplantae; phylum Streptophyta; class Magnoliopsida; order Poales; family Poaceae; genus Ampelocalamus; species Ampelocalamus luodianensis. The sequence continues at coordinate 29,924,663 of CM070620.1, read as the reverse complement.
AATATTTTTATACCCAAACTCTAAAATTTGCATCAATCATACACATGTATCAGATGCTTCATGATGTGGGTGCATGGGCGGATCCCAGTGAAGCTTTAGGGGTGCATATGACATCGGGTTCAATATCGTTTTATATTATCAAAACCCATATACACATAGACGTGCACCACATAGTTTATATACATTCACTCCACATACATGTGGTGGCATGTATGATGACACCCAGTCGATTTATTTCGTTCTATATCCGCCACTGACCACATGTTTTTTTCACCGCGCCATTTGCGTGCTTGCGTGCGCGCACCAAGGGATTCGTGCTACTGTCGGTGCAAGCACACTTGCCACAGCTCAGGCCGCCGCCCTGCGACATGGCGTCCGGCGCCTGCGAGAAGGCCGACGGGTTCCAGGCGGCCATCTTCTTCGCCGCCCTATACCTCATCGCGCTCGGCAGCGGCTGCCTCAAGCCCAACATGATAGCGCTCGGCGCCGACCAGCTCGCCGACGATGGCGGCGTGGCGCTGCTGCTGCCGACCTACTTCAACGCGTCATACTTCTGCTTCTGCGCTGGCGAACTCGTCACGCTCACGGCACTCGTTTGGGTTAAGACGCACTCCGAGATGGACGTCGGCTTCGGCGTCTCCGCCGCCACCATGGCCGTGGCGCTCGCCTGCGTGGCGTCCGGCGCACCCTTCTACCGGAACAAGCCACCGAGGGGCAGCATCTTCACGCCCATTGCAAGGGTAAGACAATAATAATACTTGGGAGGTAAGTGCAATTTGCAACACATTATTGTGCCCTCAAAATGCACATACTTAGATGATGGCCAATCAGTCATGCATATATACCACATGATTATCTAATATCATATCACTTATTATCTATATCCTATATATAACCAATGATTTGCTTGTAGGAGAATGTAAAAGCAGGTATTTGCAATGTCACTCAGTTGAGAACTTGAGATGTTGTCATTATACATCGTTACATTTATAGTGCATGTTGCAATGATTCTTTAATTGTCAAGATCATGGTGTCATGATCACATTATTATTGCGGTCTACTCTTTGGTTGTAGAGGGCTTAGAGTATGTACAATGATGTGACGTCAGTTGTCTGTAAGTCTTAACACGTAGGACACGAGATGATGTAGAGGAGAGAGAGAGGAGCATAGAAAATTGGTCGTCTCTTATATATGTAGTAGTCGACTTTAACATAAGAAACATGACACATTGTATATAGAGAAATGTAAACAGACAACATAATATAAAAAACTGTGTTTAGTATATAGATGACCTAAAAAGATACCATAGGCAATGGTTGTATACTCGTGAGAAATGACACATTTGATTGGAAGTTACTTCATTCATCACACGACCAATACCTCACAACCGGAGACAGCTTCTTTGCCGAGTGCCTGAGGCACTCGGCAAAGGCCTATATACACTCGGCAAAGGCTTTGCCGAGTGGTACACTCGGCAAAGGGCGCTCGGTAAAAAGTTTATCGGCACAGACCCCTTTGCCGAGTGCACTTTATCGGGCACTCGGCAAAGACTTTGCCGAGTGCTAATCTGACACTCGGCAAAGAAAAGTCACCGTGACGGCGAGCGCCACCGTGACGCTGTCTTTGCCGAGTGTCAAGGTCAAGCACTCGGCAAAGGTGGCGTCTGTGCCGAGTGCCACAGGGAGGACACTCGGCAAACAGGCCATCTTTGCCGAGTACCTGGCCCGTGGCACTCGGCAAAGCATTGGTCACTTTGCCGAGTGTCATGGCCATTGCACTCGGCAAAGTGACTGAAAGCAGCCTTTTTTTATTTGTTTTTTATATCCCATCCAAACAAACAGAAGATATATATATAACAAACATCATCAACATCACATATATGTCATCAACAGCACATATATATATCACCAACACCACATATATATCACAAACATCACATGTCTCACAATATATCACAAATAACTTCACAAGTAATCCAAGTGCTCCATCATCTACAACCATAATTGCAAATAGAAGTACCATTAACAACCACAAGTAGTATCACCAAGATGGCCAATGAGACTGATTTGGTGAAGGACTCACTGAAGCATGAGGATCGTTCGATCCCGCCAATTGATTCTGCACAAAGGAGAAGAGATTGCATGTGTGAGACAAGATAAATATATACCATACATGAATAAAACTTTCATACTCCACTAGGTTTGACCGTAGGCATGAACATACAAACTAAAACATTTATACTCACAGGAGTAGAATAGTAAGGAGGTGGAGGTGGAGGTGGAGCGAATAGCGAAGGTGGCGGAGCTACACCCGTAGCGGCGCCAAGACTTTGCATGTACTGAAGAATCTCCGCCATCCTCACGCCGGCCTCCACCCTCTCCATCTTCGCCGCATCCGCTCCCGTATCCTCCTCTCTTGTTCCACTGGGCCTACAATATATTCACCCCAATGTTACAATAATGCAAAGGAAAGGTATGAAAAACCAATGAACGCATTTAATAAACCAGGAATAACCTCGAGTGCCTCCACCCGGTGGTGTGAAGTGTCCTGCCGAGGTCGTATGGCCGGGCTCGTGCTTGTGCTGCTTGCTCTTGCTCGAATCTGGGAGAGACTGGGAGTAGCGGCCGAGTCGATTGCGCTGTCGCCAATCCAGTATCGCCCATGCTTCTTGCCTCCTCCCACCCTCATGACGACTTCTCCATCAAGGTCCTCGGTGCTCGGATCGCACTCGCCCATGGACCTCCCTTGCCATCGATGTGTACTCACTAAGGCACCGTGGACGGTCGCATTGTTTACGCCTCGCCCGTCCTCCGGTTGTAGTCGACGCCGACGTCGCCTTGCCCTTGTGGGCCATAGCAAATGCCTTGAAGATGGAGCAAGGCTGGCCACCATGTGACGCCGATCGCGAGAAAAATAGCAAGATGATTAGAAATCATGCAGAATTGAGCGTTAGAATAAATAAATGAATTCGCGTACCCATGTTTCTGCGTACCCTCTGAGGTTGCGGCTACCTTGATGGTGTGCTACACCTGGCATCATCAAACGCCGCTCCCGGCACAAGTTGTGCGTTTCCTCCCACTCGCGTGAGCACCACTTGTGCACCATCTGTTCCCAGCACTGGGGATGCGTGGCGCACCAATAAGGAATCATCTACATGCCATCAAGTACATGACATATCAGAAGATGAAATTAAGCCTACGTAATCTCAAAAGGAATCAGTATTAATGTTCTGTATTTACCTGCAGGTACTGGTCCTGGGTCAGCGTCATGGTTCTTGCGTCCCTTTTGGTGACCTTCGTTCCAAGGACGGTCCCGTGGTAAGTTACGACGGCCTGGATACGCGCCTCGTAATGCATGTCCACGACGAGTTTTTTTGCAGCATTTGGTAGCCACCGCATCCGCCCTGGCCTCATGTCCGTCCTGGCATCTAAAGAAATCCTGCATACAAACACGATGTATCCATTCATTATTTCAATAATGTCCAATGAATACGATGTATTGAGCAATGTAGTGCTAGGAAGACTTACCCACAGCTCTTGCTTCACCCGCTCCGCCTTGTTGTTGAATACCTGCGGGCCCGATCCGCAGATCGGGCGGCGGCGTAGTGGTCAAACGAGTAGGCCGCCCCGTCACTCCGGCGCACTCAACCAGGCCGGGAAGTGCTCCTTGCACGTAAGACCGAGGATGCCATTGACTTGGCGTGTGTGAGCACCTCCACTCGCCACAATCGCCCGCCCCGCCAAGTGATTAAGAAAATTATTAATTTCTATTTTGATTTTCAACATATCATATAAAGTAATCGATAACATCTAAAGTTACTTACTTTTCCCCTCGGTCGAATCGTGGCGTCTCTCACGAGGTATCGGTCGCCGAGGAGGCTCGCGACCTCGCAAGTAGACGCCGACGAACTAGAGGAAGCGGAACCCCTGCCGCCGCCTCCTCCTCGCCGTCCTCCTGCGCCTCCTCGCCGTCCTCCCGCCTGCCCTCCCGCGCCTCCTCGCCGTCCCTCCCGTGCGTCCTCCCGCGCCTCCTCGGCATCCTCCCGGGCACTGCTCCTCCTCCTCCTCCTCACGCGACGGGCGGCAGCTACGACTCCCTCGCGCTGCTCCTCCTCCTACTCTCCCCGGTTCAGCGGTCCTTGTCCTTCGGTACAAGGATGTTAGCTTCCTCATCCCACCGCCCACCATCTTTGTTCAATCACCGCAATTAAAAGAGTAAACCAATAAGCACAGCATAAACAAGAAGTACTTAGAAAGAGATGCAAAATAAACAAAACGTAATTACAAAATAACATAGTATTACATGTATTAGAAATAATCTTCATGATCGGGATTAGCCGATCATAAGTCTCATCATCACTATCAATCATGTCGAAATAATCAACACTATCCGAATGAGCAATGTTGCCATTGTCATTGTCTAAATGTAATCGCCAAGCATTTGTAAGTCCTTCACATTTTGCACCTCATCTCCAGCGCCTCTTCAATAACCGTTTCATTGTCTACTTCCATTCCGATCGCTTGGTTAAGTCTATCTCAAACCTCCTTCTAGTCCTCTTCTTGAAAGAACTCTCATCATATGTGTTTGGGTCTAAGTTGTAATCTTCATCATTTGGGACAGCACTTTACCGTGTGGCGATACCACATGCACAATATCCCAACCCTTAAGATGCCTTATGGTTTGACACGCATATGGGAGATAATAAACTTGCGTGGCTGTTGGGCCACAATATAGACATCGTCTCTCGGTAAGACGGAATCTGTCAATTTCGACTAGCCCAAGATTAGAATATGTCCGTCTCATTACTTCGTGATCAAACCAATGGCATTTGAATATGACGGATTAAAAGTTTGGAACCATGAAACTTGAGTTCGTATATTTCTTCAATTCTTCCATAATACTCGACCTCATCAACGCCGCGTAAAACTCCGAACTTGTGGTTCTTCGATTGGGCCGACTCGCTCGTAGCTTGTTGTGCGGCGATATCCATTCACGCCATAACCGAAAATGACTGACCCTATAGGCAAAGCCATCGCAACTGTCTCAACTCGGCACACATAGACGCATCCTCCGCCCCGCAAGCTCAAGCAGATACATCGTTATATTATTCGCACGCATTTGAGTAACTTGGAATGTCAAACTAAGTACGAGCTAAATTGACGGTACCTTCCGCTTGAACCAAGAAATGAAATCGGGCATTCCATTTCCGCACTCGCCTAAGAAGGGTATCTACCGCGTGGGGTAGGATCCTTGATTGACGCCGAATTCATGAAGAAATTCTGTACTCAATGAGAAACAAGGGGGTTGGATGCAGAATAGTGACGGCGTATTTAACAAGTTCGTTGAGAACTTACTGCATGTACGGTGCCACTTCGTCAAGGTTGGTCAACACGTATAGCATGACATGGCGCCACTCTTCATGATTCAAGGTCTTGGGGGTCGATGCACTTGCGCTTCCGAGTTGCCCTCGGAAAAGGCTGAGGTTCGATTCATTTTCGCCAGCATTGTAACGAGGGGGTGGATTATGCACGCTAGGGAGGTTGTTACCATAGTATGTTGTTGTGAAGTTCGCCACCTCCTCCAGAATGTATGCCTCTGCAATGGAAGCCTCGATTTTGCATTTATTTCTAAATTTCTTTCGAAGAACCTTTAGACATCTCTCGATTGGATAGCACCACCGACCTTGCACGGGCCCCCCCATTCGTGCCTCGTACGGGAGGTGCAAAATCAAATGCTGCATCGGATTGAAGAAGCCGGGTGGAAAGATCTTCTCCAACTTACAGAGCAACACAGGTGTCATTCTTTCCAAGTCGCAATCACGGTCCGAGATAACTCCTTGGCACAAAGTCGCGAAAGAAATAGCTCAACTCGCCAAAGACTAGCCGGACATGCTCGGGGACATAGCCTCGAACCATCGCGGAAGAAGCCGCTCAATCCATATGTGGTAGTCATGACTCTTCATCCCTAAGACTCGCATAGTAGATAAGTTCACTCCTCCTCGATTAGCCGCATACCCATCGTGGAACATTAACGCTCTGATCCATTCTAGTACTTCCTCCTTTGGGGCTTGCTCAAGACAAAATCGGCCTTAGGCCTTCTCCATGTCTTGCCGCGACTAGGAGGCTTCATATGTTGGTTTGGTCTATCGCATATCGTTGCCAGATCCACTCTAGCCTTAACGTTGTCCTTTGACTTGTCAGTAATGTCCATGATTGTTGCCCAAAGTGCCTCGGCAACATTCTTTTCAGTGTGCATTACATCAATGTTGTGTGGAAGGAGAAGGTCATCAAAATAGGGGAGCCGAGTCAAGCCCGACTTATGAGTCAACATATGTTGCTCACCATATCCCACAAAACCACCTTTTGGATTGACCACGAGACCATCTATCTGTTCACGAACCGCGGCACCAGTCATTATCGGTGGTGCAGGGTCTGTCACTACGACACCTTTCGTAAAGTTCTTGATGTCTCGTCTGAATGCATGGTCAAGAGGGAGGAATTGCCAATGTTTGTCGAACGATGAATACTTGCCACCCTTCTGCAACCAAATGAACCTCAGACCTTCCTTGCATACTGGGCATGGGAACTTCCCGTGAACACACCAGGCGCAGAATATCCCATACGCCAGGAAGTCATGCAGGGAGTAGTGGTACCAAACATGCATTTTGAAGTTTTTCTTTGTAGCTCGGTCGTATGTCCATACTCCTTCCTCCCAAGCACGGACCAATTCATCAATCACGTGCTCCATGAACACACCCATATTATTCCCGGTGTCAGAATTATCAACGACAAGAATACGTTACGCCGTTGAAAGCATACGCCGGGGAGATTGAGGGGATAACGAACACGAGCCAACATGTGTATGGGGCAGCCATCATTCCATAAGGATTGAACCCATCTGCTGCCGCAACACGCACATTACGAGCCTCTTTAGCTTTCTCATGATGAATGCCATCAAAGTGGGTCCATGCTTCACCATCGAATGCATGTACCATCCTGTCGAGATTGTATCGCTTGCCATTTTTGTGCCATGTCATCTGCTTCGCGGATTCCTCGGTCATGTATAGCCGTTGGATCCTCGGTATGAACGGAAGGTGCCGAGGATTGTCACGGAATGTCAAGTCGCCTCTTCCGCCATCACCGAATCTACCTCCGTGAACCTAGATGATTTACACTTTGGACAAGATTTTGCTTCCACGTATTCGCTCCTAAATAGGACGCACTCCTTCGCAAGCATGTATCCGCTCATACGGCATCTTAAGTGCACGAAGGAGTTTCGCGACTCGTGCATGCTCTTTGGCGTAGGTGACCCTCCGGCGCAGCCGCCAATAATCGTCAACATACCATCGGCGCCTCGACTCGGGCATATCGGGACTTTAACGCCATTATGCGCCCAATGGCATCCAGTTGAGAAACCTTTGTCCGCCGTGAAGGGGTTTCGTGCGCGCAAACATGTCGTAGAACGCCTTTGCGGTTGCCTCTCGCTCCTCCTCCGCACGCCCTTCAAATAATCGTACCTCGTGATAGTCATTTAACATGTCCGCTACCCCAGCATCGCATCATAATCCTCGACGCGTGGTCTCACCACCTCCTCTCTCATACGATTGGCTTCACCATGGTAGACCCACCGGTATAGTCTGCCAGAATCCATTCTTCCAAAGATGTTCCCCATGACCTTCTTCGCTTGTCTTTTCCTCGCTTGCACATTTGCTGCAGGACAACAAATTTTACTCGCTCCTTTAGCAGCCACGCCAAATGCCCGTTCCAAGAAAGCATCGGTCTTGTCGATCCATTCATTGGTGACCTGACCCTGACTTGCGCGGCCCGTGTACATCCACTCACGGTCCTCCATAGATGAGGATAGGTCCTAATCCCACGCGAGGATCCGTAGATGAGGTTAGTTTCCATGCTCTACTGGGTTACGTGATCTACGATCATGATACGGAAAGAGGGGTTATACCTAGGGTGGCGGTGGAGTCAGGCTAGCGGGGCCATGGCGGGTCGGTGCAGTGGCGAGGCGACGCGGTGCAGGCAGACCCGCAGCGGCGAGGAAGGCGATCGGGGTCGCCGAGGTACTCCGGCGCCGCTCCGACTGGCTCTTCTCTGCAAAAAAAGAAACATAAAACTATCAATACAAAATTTCGGCAGCACCTCCCCTGCACGGTGACGTTTCCAAAACCTGCAAGAAAACCAACGGCACGATGGCCGACATGCACATATATATGAACGGCACGATGGCCGACATGCACAAGATTATATCCAACCACATATATATAACAATATCACAACCACTCCTATACGACTACTTAGACTACCACCACTGCTACTCTACCACTACTACTACCGCAACTACTAGTAATACTACGACGACGACGGCGGTATGGCATACCTAGTGGGCGTCGTAGGGCGGCGGTGGTGAAGGGGCCAAGGCGCCGGTGGACAAGGCGACGGCTGGGAAGCGTCGGGGACGTGGCAACGGCGGCCGGGGCACCTCCTCCTCCTCCTCCTCCTTCTTCCTCCTTCCTCCTTCTTCCTCCTCCTCCTTCTCTTCCTCCTTCTTCCTCCTCTCCTCCTCCTCTCTTTCTCCTCCTCCTCCGACGGCGCGGGCGCGGGCGGGGGCGGCGTGGGCACGGGCGGGCGCGGGCGGGTGTGCGTGTGTGCGGTGTGTGTGGGCCGACTGGAGCGACGCGGGGTTAAATCCCCCCCTTTGCCGAGTGCCCCCGATCTGGCACTTGGCAAAGAGGGTTTTTTTTTTAAAAAAAATTAAATCCCCCCTTTGCCGAGTGCCCCCGATCTGGCACTCGGCAAAGAGGGGTTTTTTTTTTAAAAAAAAAAAATAAATCCCCCCTTTGCCGAGTACCCCCGATCTGGCACTCGGCAAAGAGGGTTTTTTTAAAAAAATTAAAATTATTTGCCGAGTGTCTTCTCCTGACACTCGGCAAAGAGGCTCCTTTGCCGAGTGTCATTTTTGACACTCGGCAAACCATATTTTTTTTCCACTTTTGACCTCCAAACTTTTTCTGCAGTCCTCATACAATACCTGGTACTCCATGTTCCAATGTGGCACATTTCTCGGACTTGTTCTATATTTCTTTAATTTATTTCAATTAATTGAATTTTCTTGGATAATTCAAATTATAATCATAGTCATTCGAATAATGAAAAAAGAATGGAAAAATGATATTCATGTTATTTAGTATAATGTGAGGTCAGAACTGAACGGACCACCAATTTCAACATCTTGTTCACGAAACATGACCACGAACTTGCGGTCGAGTTGTTTTTAAATTGTATAAAAAGCAAACGAAGTCCGAAAATCATGAAACTTGGGAAGATGTCATGATATCATATGTGGAGGCTGTGATAAAAATTTGAGAAGGTTTCGCACAAGTTGTCACGTACGATGCTTGCAAACCGAAGAATCTCCGAAGAAGTTGTCACGTATTCTTCTGTTTTTCTGATTAGCTTCTCTAATTCCTGCCTAGATTAGCTCCTCTAATTGATGCCTAGATTACCTTCTCTAATTGAGGATCCTGTAAACTTCCTCATCTGGGCTCTTGCCTGACCATATATGAAAAGCCACCCCGGTCTATTGGCCTGTGCAGTGCTTGCGCCATATTCTTTCCTTTCTACATGGTATTAGATTGGTTTCCTTCCTAATTTACTTCCGTTGCACACCGATCATCGCCCCCGGCCTGCGCCTGTGTCCGGCGGCCATGGCTGCCATAGGCGCCCCCTCTGGCTCTAGCACCGTCGACGCCATCGCGACCGTCGCGTCCACGGCCATCGTCAACCCCTACTCCACCGTCGCCGTCCGGACATACGTCCCCGTCCTCCTCGACCTCAAGACCCCGAACTACCACAAGTGGTCATCCTTCAAGTCCATGTGTAGCAAGTTCGGGCTCCTCTCCCACATCGACGGCTCGGCTCCGGCAACTCCGACCGACCCCCTCTAGATCCAAGCGGACTACTCTGTCTTGAGCTGGCTCTACGGCTCTGACGAGGATTGTTGACTAGTCAATGATCCGATTATATCTTTATTTGCTTATTAACAAATAAGCATGGTTTTGCTGGGCCCAAGTTAGCTTTCTGGACCTAAGATCAACTAAGCTTTCAGAACGTAGGCCTAGAAGTCTTTTCTTTGACCGTTCCCAACTTCTTCTAGAGGACCTCTTAGGACCTTTTCAGGACCTCCTCTAGGACCTCTTCCTCGTAGAGGAGGTCGTAGAAGGCGGTTGTTCACGTGTGGCTAATAACAGCTGCACATGGAGATATCGGCTATAACGGTCATCACGAAGGAACACAACGATTGGCCTGAAGAGACGCAACACTTGGCACGAAGAGGCACTATTGCAAAAAACTGCCGACGCTTGTAAAGCTATAAATAGCCTGGCCTATGTGCCTTTGAGAGAGGATATTCCGACTCGAATTGAGATTCATAGTCTTTTCCCTGTAATCAGAGCATAATCTGTAATACTCCAAATTTAATTAAATGAGAAGAAATAAAATAGAGGGAAGGACCAATTAGCAAAGAGATTTAACAGAGGATTAGAGGGGATTACTAAAAAAGGTAGGCAACCTGGGCTGGGGCTTTTGGCCCACTTGATTTCGGCCCAAAGGTGGGAGAGGGGGCAGCCGGCCACAAACAAAAGAAGGAGGGGGGAAACCCTAGCTTTGCTACAGTACCGCCATGCTACAGTACCGCCGCCATTACTGTAGCACGTCCTCCCCCTGCTGCTGCCCCTCCATGTTGTCATTCCCTAGCCAAGCTCCTTCCTCGTTGCTGCCAAGGGATCAAGAAGAAGGAAGAAAGAAGAAGAAGAAGGTGAGGGGAGAAGACCACCCTCATGGGGAGAGCTCGCTGGTGGGTGTTCTCCGTGCCCGGCAATCGGTTCATCAAGGGTAACCTCGTTTTCCCCTCGTTTAGATGCTTTAACACTTAATTGTTCTATATCGGTAATTCTGTCGCCTAAGGGCAGATCGTGTTAGAGGGACGTTTTGATATATTTAAGTGCCGATTCAGTCTTGGACGTCTCCTAGGAAGTTGTAGAGGACGTCAATATCTTTCAATGAAGTGCTAGAAAATAATTTTTGGACCTCTGTAGCAAAAGTTATGAATTTATTGGTGCGGCTGTTCTGCAACTCTGTCAGTTTTTGGACAGGTTTTAGTAATCTAACCTTTACGATCAGTTAAAGAGAGAATTAGAGGATCTCAGTATAACGAAAGTTGTAGATAATTATCGTAGCTTTCAGGGGAACACAAGAACACGAAATTTGGATAAACGAGCTGAAAGTTATGATAGTTTTAGTGCTCTGTCCAGAAAGTCTGACGTGAAATCGATGTTTTGTTAATCGGCTTAAAAGTGATTTTAGATGGCCGAATCAGGGGAGCTCACCAACTAGGTTTAGTTGGAAAATTTGATAACATTTCAATGAAGTCCAAGAACACCTTATTTGGACCACTGTAGTGAACGTTATGAATTTTAGAACTTGACTGTTCACAGAGGGCAGTTCAGCACTTAGGAATGTGGGGTTGGGATCGCGTTGCAATCTACTATTTGATGAGTTCGCTTATATAATTCATGTTTTTCGTTACTGTGGTCTTAGTTTATGTTCTTAATGTATTAGGTGGGGGTTTGGTTCCAGAGGCAGCACCGTCTTCACGCCCTCCATTCTCACGCGGTTAAGGCAAGTGCATTGTTTGATTCGTGGTTGTGATTGATTGGTCATGTTTGAGTGCTTTTTCGATATGTGATAGCATAATGAGATTGTTGGCATGTTGTTGGTTTATGATTTGTGGATGCTTCAAATATGTTTATGCTCTATTGTCGTATGATGCTATCGTCTTGTGGTAATTTGATGATGATTAAATGATGAGCATGTGCATATTGAGATCATGTTGAGGCTTGATCACGTGGTGACCAAGTATGTTTTCCTTTGAGATCCCCGTCATGAAGGTGACGGGCCCGAGATCCCCACACTCGTGGAGTGTGGGCTTGAGGCCCCCAATACTTGCGGAGTATTGGGCAATTGGTCCTGTTCAGGCGCCGCACGTGCATGGGTATGCGGCGACGGTTACATACTTTGCATTACCGGTGTAATGCACAAAGAAAGATAAAGAGAAAGGATCCTTGAGAATTGCATTTGCATGTGAGATGTATTATTGTTGATCTCCTATATGTATGGATGCTGATGTTATAGCTTTTATTCTCAGACTTGCCGAGTCTGTGGACTCACTCTTGCTTTTAATGCTGTTTTAGGTACCCGATCCAAAAACGACATGCATGGGGGGAAATAGAGTGATAGTCACACACACACACACACACATCATGAACCAAATAAAGATGAATTAAACTTCAGACCATGTTTCTTAGTGTTGGGCGAATTGCTCAAAGGTTATTACGTTATGTTTCATGCAATGGATTAAGTGTAATAATGATGAGTAGTGGAACTTTATACTTCTCTAGTTTTGTTAGTCACTTAGCATGATTTGATTATTTATTGTGGATTAGAGTTGATGATTTACTTATTTATGATTTACATGTATATTGGAATCCCCTTTGTAACTGTTTTTACAAGGGAGGTTCCGCCGAAATTTATTAGCAATTGCCTTGGTTAGTGTTATTTAATGTTAGTTCAGTAGCATTCCAGGCTCATGACGGGCTGGGGTGTTACAGTTGGTATCAGAGCGGGCTGTAGGTCTGTGGTGAACAGATTAACGACTTAGGTAACTTAGTTTGTTAAAATTTGCTAATGGTTAAGTAACTGAAAATATGACACACTGGTGCACAGTAGGATGGGGTGGGTCAAGCATTGCGTTTACGCTTCTGTTATGTTGTATTGATTATTCCTGTTATGAGTTGATCTTACATATCTATAACATGATTTTATGATTATTATGAGTGAGAGTAGCCCATGTTGAGAGGATTGAGGTCATGGTTGTGGCCCTGGGCTTTACCAGGTTACATCATTGTTCGTGGTAAGAGAAAAAGGATGTGGTTACCTCAGATATCTTAGTACAGGCGTTGATAGTGAGTATCTTTAGAAAAAAATTGTTCACTTCCTTGAATTTGAATTTGGTCAACTCTTGTCCAGTTGTGGTTGATGAATTTCTATGGGTCGATAGTTCATTGCAGTTGATGGGTTTCTTTGAGAAAGGTTGATACGTTTTTATTGGCTTAACTTGTCCCTTAAAACAATTATTGTTTTTTCTATTGTTGAGTTATACTTGTGGCTGGTGGACTTAGTTAGTTGTCAATACTGACTTTTGTATTGGAGTTTCATCTTTCTTACTGGAAAGCATGACCCATTTATTTCACTTGATGATTTGGATAATGAAAGTTTCCTTTTGTAAGTCCTGTAGTACATGGAAGTTTTGATTCAATATATCTCTTTTGGGTGTATTGAGTGTTGAAGTTGAAAGATTCTTTTATGAAATAAAATGCTAAACCCTTTAGCGGTGTCGTCTCGTGGTTAAGTGAGAGGTTATAATCGAAGAAATTAGTGGATATGATTTGAGTTATCAAGTTGGGTATGTAGTGTGGTGTATAATCGATCCTAACTAAGATTACTGGAAGGAAAGTTGATTAATTTGATGGTGCCATATAGTAGTTCTTGTTGAACTGTGATTAAGGGTATGGCTAAACCTAATTGGAATCAATAGAGTTATTAAAAAGGTGTGGAACTTTGATGAAAAGGTTGATCATTAGAGTCGTTTAGTTTACTAAACTTGTTAGATTATTTGGTTTCAGTGGATTAATCTAACTATGTAGGAAGGGAAATATAAGGATGTGTTTGATCGTTGTCTTAATAGATGATAATATGTAATTATCTTTAATTGGATATTTGATGATCTTATTTTTTTTTTGCTCGTGAGAAGGCAAATAGAGAAAGGACCATCAATTTCGTCTAAGATTGAACAATCATCAATGGTTTAGGATGGGATTTAATAGGTGACTTGTGTTTGTGTAATGGTGAAATTGTCGGATAATAGTATGTTTTTGATGAAAGGGTTTTGGTGTAATCTTTAAAATTTTGTAGTAGAATCCCTAAAAAAAAAGTGGTTGCTGTAGTGAGGTTATAAGAATTTGGTGTACTCTCATTTGAGGATGAGATGATAAAGTGATATATAACAGTTTGGTCAGCTTTTGGGGACTTTATAAAGGAAGGGTTGATGATAACGAACCTTGTTAAGAGTGAATTATTCTTGATGTTAGTAATAAGGTCTACAAGAGATTGTGACGCGTTGGAGTGGTGATGATTCTTCTAGAGAGAAAGTAAGTTGATTGTTTTAATAACGTTTAAATGAAATGTTTGGAGTTTTGTATTCGTGATCTTTTGGGGGTTCATGATTTATGTAGTAGATGAAATTAGTTGAGCAATATGACATATGGAAAGGTTCTGTTTGGTTCTGAAGTGATGAATGTGATTTGGTATTAAAGGCATCTCTTGTTTGGTTTGGCAAGCAATGTTGTAATCAAAGACTTAAGGGTTTCTTGGGATTGCATAGCAATGTTTTATTAAGATTTATGGAGGTGGAAAAAAATTCTTCATGTGGGACTTGTGCCCTCGACTGTGGACTCGTATTTTGTTTTCTGAGATCACTACTATTTGACTGTTTCTTTTGGTCTCGTCTTCTTCGAGGAGCCACGATTTCTTGTGCGTTGAATCTTGTATCTTTTTATTTCTTCCTTTTGAGTAAGGTATTAACCAAGTTGTGTTGCCAAGTGTTATACAGAGTAATATGGTGATTGGTTGGAGGTGGTCAAGTATTTGGAATTTGTTGAGATTTTTCGGGAACCAATCTATTTGAAGAGCAGTATAAAGTGAATTGGTTTCGATTTACAACACCCGGAGAGAATTCTATTTAAATGGAAAGTTGTCGATGACGTAAAAGTGATTAGTATTACAATTAGTGGAACCTATGGCGAATTATGATCCAGTAACCTTTGTCCATGTTGGAATATTGAGATTATCGAATTTGTGGACTCTTAATAAACTTATCAGAATATCGCAATTGGATACTTAGTATGATTGTGCGTATGTTGTGGTGGTGAAGTTTAATGAGAGTAGCGTGTGGGGAACCTAAGTGTCATGCTAATTAGTGGGATAGCAGGAATTGTTGAGCTTTTGTCAAGCATTACTCGGCCTCAGTAAGTAACCCTATGGGAGTTAAATTATTTCTAAGGATATCTTAGTCAAAGAATATATTTAATTATTGAAGTTAGTGATTGAGTATGTTGGAATCTTGGTCAATCAGTTAGGGTTTTACGAACGGGTATATTGTGGTTGCGTAAGTGAATTAGATTGGTGTGGATTAGAGAAGGTCTAAGATTGGTGAAATAAATCGCCTTGGAGCGGTTACTTGATTAGTGAGGAATGTTGATATTAATGACTGGGGTTATTGTTGAGTTGTGTGAAATTTTGTTAAATGAATTTGAGGATTTCCTATCAATTATACCAAAAATACATGGTAGGAGACTTGGAGGTTGATTTTGGGTTTTGCATTTTTATGCTAGGACCTTGGAGACCCAATATTATGTGTAAAGATAGATGAACAAAAGCAAATTTTAAATAGTATGTTGATCTTTGAAAGAATACTTTGGGTAAAGTGAATGAGTTTGTGTGCTGAGAATTTGAGGCTGAGTAACTTTAACAGAATGAGATGATGTGGTTGTGGGTGAAAAAAAAATCTTTGATGAGGTGTTGGAAACCATTTGTCAAAATAATTCTTTCGGTATTGGAGTGGACTAGGGAATCCTTTTGTGGATTAGTAGAGTCCCCCTAAATAAGTATGGTTGTTCTTTCGGTTTGAAGATCATTTTGGGATTGTCGGTTAAAAGGAAGGAGTTAGTGTGATAATTTGGAAACTCATGATTTGGGAGAAGGTTTATCTCTTAAAAGAACATATGAGAAAAGAATGTTTTCTCGAGTAGAGAAGTGCCATCTCAATTCTTGTTTGAGCTGAGTTTTTATGACAAAGACCGGGTGCAATTTGAGTTGACAATATGATGGCAAGGTGGATCTTTCCAGATCAGGAAAATAAGTGAAGTGTTTGATTTGGGCATTTGAGGGATTTCTCTTTTGGTTTATGTGGTGTTTGTTTGCAAACTGTCGAGTTGGAATGTGAAAAGGTTTTCTTGAATAACCTTTGATTTTGGATTTGAGAGTTTTTGGCGGGAAGTTGGTTAAGAGTGGGTTGCATTGTGAATGCTTTGTTTCGGTTGAGTTTTGACTATTAGAAGTTGCGGTGATTTTGGAAGATAGCAATTCGGTAGAACCGTCTTGAATTCTGGAGCTAGGGGTGAAAACGGATCTGATAGTTTCCGACCGATCCGGACGAAAACGGATTCGGATTGTCTCGGATCGGATTTTTCTCGGATAATTCTCGGATCGGAACGAATTCGATTTTTTGCCGGAACGGAAACGAATACGATAGCCATGCTATCCGGCGGATACGGAAACGAATACGGATTATCCGGATAAGACGAAGGCCGGATATCCGGATTTCAGCCCAAAAGAGGATTTTGGCCCAAAAGAGAAAATGAGATTTTAATTAATTTTTAAATTTCAGAAAATGCAACAAATCAAATAGCCTTTTAGAAAAATAGCAAATAGAGTTCAAAAATTCTAGAAAAGATCACAAAAATTCCTTGAATGATTTTGAACTTAATAAAATTAATTTCAACTTAAAATTGGTTTTTATTTTTGCACATAAATTATTTTTAATTTCTAAAAAATAGTAAAAACCTTTTTAAATTCTAGAAAAATCAAGAAATTAATTATTTTTTCACTTTAAATCAAATAAAATCCCAGAAAACTCAATAAATTTTATTTTTTACATTAAAAACTAGGAAATTAAATAATTAAATTTATTTTATTATTTTTTCTTTTTAACCAAGAAAACTCTTTTAAATATCAGAAAATCTAATAAAATAATAACTTTATTAATTTTATTTTTGGTAATATACTTTGGGATGTTATAGTCATTTGTGTATAAACTAACTATCTAGGGTGATCGATGTTAGTGTGAATTAATTTTTATGGATGTGATGAACTAAGTATGAATACGTGATGATTTGTGACTTTGTGAGTTATGACTTATGACTTTATGAGCTAAATATGGTAAACTAAGTGTTTTATTTGTGATGAACTAGTTAATACAACTTGCTAGTGCCAATGTTCGTGTAGTTGCTTGAAAATATGAACAATTCATGAATGTTTGCATCAAATAAACTAGTTATATATTTTTGTTAATTTCTGGTATACAATTTAAGGGGTTTTCATGTTCAAAAATATCCGCGACCGCATTCGCTTCGATTCAGATTCGCCCGTATTCAGATTCGATATTATTCGTATCCGTATTCGTATCCGAGGTATTCGTATTCGTTTCCGAATCAGAAAAAAATATGAAAACAAATATGGCAGAGCCATTATCCGTCCGTATTCGATCCGTTTTCACCCCTATCTGGAGCAGGGTTTATAACGTTTTGTTTGACCCGGTTGTAAGAGAATGCTTGAGGTATTTAGAGAGTGAGGTTTCATAAGAGCCATTGACCAACGAGCAATATCTGGTATTTATTCACAACAGGTACGTGGTAATGTTAGTAAGTTCTTAGTTGTGTTTATCCTTTGGTGTTGAGCGTTGTTAGAATTCGGCGTCGAATTCTGTTTAAGGGGGGTAGAATGTAATACTCCAAATTTAATTAAATGAGAAGAAATAAAATAGAGGGAAGGACCAATTAGCAAAGAGATTTAACAGAGGATTAGAGGATTATCAAAAGGTAGGTAACTGGTGGGGCTTTGGCCCACTTGATTTCGGCCCAAAGGTGGGAGAGGGGCAGCCGCCACAAACAAAAGAAGGAGGGGGAAACCCTAGCTTTGCTACAGTACCTCCATGCTACAGATGCATCCGCCGCATCGTAGCACGTCCTCCCCCTGCTGCTGCCCCTCCATGTTGTCATTCCCTAGCCAAGCTCCTTCCTCATTGCTGCCAAGGGATCAAGAAGAAGGAAGAAAGAAGAAGAATAAGGTGAGGGAAGAAGACCACCCTCATGGGGAGAGCTCTCTGGTGGGTGTTCTCCGTGCCCGGCAATCGGTTCATCAAGGGTAACCTCGTTTTCCCCTCGTTTAGATGCTTTAACACTTAATTGTTCTATATCGGTAATTCTGTCGCCTAAGGGCAGATCGTGTTAGAGGGACGTTTTGATATATTTAAGTGCCGATTCAGTCTTGGATGTCTCCTAGGAAGTTGTAGAGGACGTCAATATCTTTCAATGAAGTGCTAGAAAATAATTTTGGGACCTCTGTAGCGAAAGTTATGAATTTATTGGTGCGGCTGTTCTGCAACTCTGTCAGTTTTTGGACAGGTTTTAGTAATCTAACCTTTATGATCAGTTAAAGAGAGAATTAGAGGATCTCAGTATAACAAAAGTTGTAGATAATTATCGTAGCTTTCAGGGAAGCACAAGAACACAAAATTTGGATAAACGAGCTGAAAGTTATGATAGTTTTAGTGCTCTGTCCAGAAAGTCTGACGTGAAATCGATGTTTTGTTAATCGGCTTACAAGTGATTTTAGATGGCTCACCAACTAGGTTTAGTTGGAAAATTTGATAACCTTTCAATGAAGTCCAAGAACATCTTATTTGGACCCCTGTAGTGAAAGTTATGAATTTTAGAACTTGACTGTTCACAGAGGGCATTTCAGCACTTAGGAATGTGGGGTTGGGATCGCGTTGCAATCTACTATTTGATGAGTTCGCTTATATAATTCATGTTTTTCGTTACTGTGGTCTTAGTTTATGTTCTTAATGTATTAGGTGGGGGTTTGGTTCCAGAGGCAGCACCGTCTTCACGTCCTCCATTCTCACGCGGTTAAGGCAAGTGCATTGTTTGATTCGTGGTTGTGATTGATTGGTCATGTTTGAGTGCTTTTTCGATATGTGATAGCATAATGAGATTGTTGGCATGTTGTTGGTTTAAGATTTGTGGATGCTTCAAATATGTTTATGCTCTATTGTCGTATGATGCTATCGTCTTGTGGTAATTTGATGATGATTAAATGATGAGCATGTGCATATTGAGATCATGTTGAGGCTAGGTCACGTGGTGACCAAGTATGTTTTCCTTTGAGATCCCCGTCATGAAGGTGACGGGCCCGAGACCCCCACACTCGTGGAGTGTGGGCTTGAGGTCCCCAATACTTGCGGAGTATTGGGCAATTGGTCCCTGTTCGTGCGCGCACAGGCATGGGTATGCGGCGACGGTTGCATACTTTGCATTACCGGTGTAATGCACAAAGAAAGATAAAGAGAAAGGATCCTTGAGAATTGCATTTGCATGTGAGATGTATTATTGTTGATCTCCTATATGTATGGATGCTGATGTTATAGCTTTTATTCTGTACTTGCTGAGTCTGTGGACTCACTCTTGCTTTTAATGTTGTTTTAGGTACCCGATCCAAGAACGACATGCATGGGGGGAAATAGAGTGATAGTCACACACACACACATCATGAACCAAATAAAGATGAATTAAACTTCAGACCATGTTTCTTAGTGTTGGGCGAATTGCTCAAAGGTTATTACGTTATGTTTCATGCATTGGATTAAGTGTAATAATGATGAGTAGTGGAACTTTATACTTCTCTAGTTTTGTTAGTCACTTAGCATGATTTGATTATTTATTGTGGATTAGAGTTGATGATTTACTTATTTATGATTTACATGTCTATTGGAATCCCCTTTGTAACTGTTTTTACAAGGGAGGTTCTGCCGAAATTTATTAGCAATTGCCTTGGTTAGTTTTATTTAATGTTAGTTCAGTAGCATTCCAGGCTCATGGCGGGCTGGGGTGTTACATAATCTTTGCAAAACATATCACCTTTTCAAATCTGTTGGCGAATAGATAGTAATATCCATTTTCCTTTTATATTCTTGTTTGTCCGTTCTGTGACGAGAGTCTCAGACGTCGACAGCTGGTGTCGTCCTTGGGGAGCGCTATCATTATTTTCGCCTACTCAGTTTTGGTAATGTATCTTGTGCTTTGCTGATGAATCACAACTTGCCCGCTTGGAGACAAGAAAGCATCCTCGACATCTCCAATTACGATGATGATATGGAGGAAAACTTCGTCCTCGTGTCCGGCAACACCCATGGTTCCTCCGGGGCCATTGCTAAGGTACCGTGGCCTACCAAGTCCTCACCCGTGGGATCCACGACGACCGTGCCTTCGCCCACCAAGTCCGCATCCGCTGGCTCCACGCCGTCCATGCCTTCGTCCGCAAGCCCCGCTGTGGACGAATACCATCCCGAGCCTATCTCCCTTGGAGCAGGAGATTCGGAAGGTTCCTGGAGCCCAGTGTTTCATAATGATCTCGCTAGCAGCCTCCACCTTGAAGGCTTGGAGAGAACATCTGGGGAGAATCTTCTCTTCGCCTTACAATACAAATCGTCTTCTTCCTCAGAGGACGATGGCATGTTCACCCCTTCCGCCTGTTTCGGCGGTTGTCAGGTTGCTACCATCAGTGATAATCAACCCAACTCCAGAGATAATCCCGAAGCATCAGG
This sequence comes from Ampelocalamus luodianensis, assembly GCA_036346255.1. Taxonomy (NCBI): domain Eukaryota; kingdom Viridiplantae; phylum Streptophyta; class Magnoliopsida; order Poales; family Poaceae; genus Ampelocalamus; species Ampelocalamus luodianensis. The sequence continues at coordinate 29,904,095 of CM070620.1, read as the reverse complement.
GAAACGCTATGAGCGGGAGGAACGGGAACGCCTCCAATGAGAGGAAGAGGCCCGACAAGCTGAGATACGTGCCGCCACACAAGCGCACATCTCGCAGGTTCGCCAGCACTACTACAGAGACGCCCCTACTCCTCAGCAAGGGCGCCGCCGCAAGCGATGCTTACGCCACCGACGCGGACAACGATGGTAAGAGAATCAAATGCCTTACCAGCCCCTACGCAGGAAGACTCCCCTGCAGAATGCGTTCGCTACTTAGCAAGCGCCATCGCACACTCTCTGGAAGGATTAACCCCAGAGCAAGGAGTGCAAGTAATGCGTGCTATTGCACAAGAGTTGTAGGATGCATGAAAAATATCTCTACTCGATCACATGCTGCGCTTTCCCAGATAGACTCTCACTTGGAAGGGTCCTCATTTGGAAGACGGAGGCAAAGCCGAAATCATGGTGCCCCTGGCCGTCACGATCAAGGCCAAGGTGAGCATGATACTCGTTTTTTGGGACGCAATAGATGTCCTAGATCTCCTGCTGGTCTTAATAATCATCGTAATATACGACCATGTGTTGGACCTTATGCAGGTTGTAAAGCATTCTCTCCTGCGCTAAGGGATGTTACTTGACCAGAGAAGTTCAAGCTAAGAAGTATGGAGACTTTTGACATGACACAAAATCCGTCAGAATTCCTTTGGATCTACACTACTGCCATCCAGGCTACTGGAGGCGATGAAAAGGTAATGGCCAATTATATACCCACAGTTTTAAAAGGTTCCGCCAGGACCTGGTTATTCAACCAGCCTGAAGGATCTATATATAGCTGGGAGATGCTTTACAATGCTTTGCAAAACAATTTCAAAAGTTGTTATGCAAAACCGGGAAAGAAGGATGATTTACATCGACTCCACCAAACTCCTAAGGAAAATTTACGATAGTTTGTCAAACGTTTCATAGAAGTCTGTAATACAATCCAGAATATTTCTGATGACTCTGTAAGTCGAGCTTTTAAACAGGCGGTGAGATATCGACGGTTCACAGAAGATCTCATGGAGGCGGGGTGCCCGATCTTTCGATGAGATTGATAACTACCGATTTTGGTGGAGGTGACTCTCGCGATCCGACTACAACCGTACGATGACGCTTGTGCCTTAGCAATCGTTGAACCAACTCCGAGATGTTATTGACCGTGCTAGAAGCGCGATCAACCTGAACACGAGGTTCAATTCCTGCAAGCAATCGAAGAACTAGCAAGAATCAAATATAGGCAATCGGGTATTGCGAATAAGAATGTAGCGTAGATGGTATTGAGAATCAAAGGTGGTATCCCGAAGGCTGTCTTGACAGGTGGTCGTCCGACACAACTGAAGAACAGAAGTTTGCACAATGGCTAAATCTAAACTCAACGAAATCCCGCTTCTAGCTGGGAACGGCGGCTCCTATATGGGAAGAAGACCAGGGGTGGCGGCCAGGGAAGTGGACGCACGCCCCTAGGGTTACAAGGCCCATGGGCCCAAGAGGAGGTGGCGCAGCACCCTTTTTTACTTGAACAAAAAAATAGATGTGGATTATTTTGTTTATTGTGGCTGGCTCGGTTGGAATTTGAAGCTGAGGTTGAATTCATTACAAAGTAGACTTTATAAGCTTTCAATTAAGTCCAAGAACGTCCCAAACGGAGTCCGTATGAAGAAGTTACGGCTGTTTGAACTTAGTGCTTTCGTAGTAGTCCGAACTCGAATCCAGAACGAGTCCAACTCGAACTCTTGCTTGGCTCGAACCCAAAGTGACGTGATGACCTCTATTATGCCTCCTATGCTTGTCCATGACTCCACATACCTCTCCTTGGTTCTTTCCCATGTTCCTAAGCATAATTAAATCACTTGCATTAGGTAGCGATCTATTCTCAGTAATATATAAACCTATGAACGAATTCACCTGGTGATTAAGTTGGCGAGCACGAGCTCGAGTAATTGGTCCTTGTAACATTTATTGTGGATCAGCTGTGTGTGTAGGCGCGGTTGTATCCAAGTTAGGGATGTCTTCATCAACCTCCCCTTCTTGCATTTGAGTCGTCCTCGACTCAAGCTCATCCTCTGCTCCCAAGTATGGCTTCAAATCTGCAATGTTAAATGTGGGACTAACCCCAAAATCTGCAGGCAGGTCAAGTTTGTATGCATTATCATTAATCTTTTCTAACACTTTGAAAGGACCATCAGCTCGAGGCATCAATTTTGACTTTCTCAATTCAGGGAACCTATCTTTTCTCAAGTGCAACCAAACAAGATCTCCTGGTTCAAAAGTTAAATATTTTCTCCCCTGACTACCAGCAAGTTTATATTTAGCATTCATGCGCTCTATATTCTCCTTAGTTGTCTCATGCATATTTAAAATCAATTCAGCACGTTGTTTAACATCAAAGTTCAATTTATCTGAAGATGGAATAGGCATTAAATCAATAGGAGCACGAGGCACAAAACCATAAACAACTTCAAAAGGGCACATCTTTGTAGTAGAATGCAATGAACGATTATAAGCAAACTCAATATGAGGCAAGCATTCTTCCCATATTTTTAAATTCTTTATCAACACAGCCGTAAGCATTGTAGATAAAGTTCTTTTCACAACTTCAGTTTGTCCATCAGTTTGGGGATGATAAGTAGTAGAAAATAGCAGCTTAGTCCTCAATTTAGCCCATAAAGTTCTCCAAAAATGGCTAAAGAATTTCGCATCACGATCTGAAACTATAGTATTAAGCACACCATGCAATCGAACAACTTCATGAAAAAATAAATCAGCAATATTGGCAGCATCATTGCTCTTATGATATGGTATAAAGTAAGCCATCTTAGAAAATCTATCAACAACCATGAATATACTATCGCTCCCCTTCTTTGTTCTAGGCAATCCTAAAACAAAGTCCATCGAAATATCTTCCCACGGAACGCTGGGAACTGGTAGAGGCATGTATAAACCATGAGGATTAAGTCGCGACTTAGCTCTTTGACATGTAGTGCAGCGAGCAACGTAGCGCTCGACGTCCCGTCTCATCTTTGGCCAAAAGAAATGATCAGCAAGTATATCCTCTGTTTTCTTCACGGCAAAGTGTCCCATCAGCCCGCCTCCATACGCTTCCTGTAACAACAACAAACGAACGAAGCTAGCTGGAATGCATAGCATGTTAGCTCTAAACACAAACCCGCCATTAATGACAAATTTGTTCCACGTTTTCCCTTCTTTACAATTCAACAATATATCTGTAAAATCAGCATCATGGACATATTGCTCTTTAATAGTCTCTAATCCAAAAATTTTGAAGTCAAGTTGTGAAAGCATGGTATATCTCCTAGACAAAGCATTAGCAATAACATTCTCCTTTCCCTTCTTATGTTTTATGACATAAGGAAAAGACTCCATAAATTCAACCCACTTTGCATGTCTACGGTTCAATTTACTTTGACTTCGAATATGCTTTAAAGATTCGTGATCAGAATGTATAACAAATTCTTTGGGCCATAAATAATGTTGCCAAGTTTCCAAAGTTCGAAATAGTGCATATAATTACTTATCATAAGTAGAATAATTCAAACTAGACCCACTCAATTTCTCACTGAAGTATGCTATAGGTTTACCTTCTTGTAGCAATACACCACCTAAACCAATTCCGCTGGCATCACATTCTAGTTCAAAAGTCTTATTAAAATCAGGGAGTTGGAGTACTGGTGCATGTGTTAACTTATCTTTCAATGTGGTGAAGGCGTTCTCCTGTGCAGCGCTCCAAACAAATGACACACCCTTCTTGGTGAGCTCATTCAATGATGCAGCGATGGTGCTGAAATCCTTCACGAAGCGGCGGTAGAATCCAGCAAGTCCTAAAAAGCTTTGTACCTGTGTGACCGTGTTAGGAGTCGACCAAATCTATATTGCTTCAATCTTGGCTTGATCAACTTCAATTCCCTATGGAGTAACAACATAGCCAAGAAACGCGACTCGATCGGTCCAAAAGGTGCACTTCTCAAGGTTACCAAATAAATGTGCATCACGTAAAGCATTAAAAACAGCACGTAAATGGTCTAGATGTTCTTCTAAGGATTTGCTATATATCAATATGTCATCAAAATAAACCACCACAAATCTACCAATGAAAGCACGTAACCTTGTTCATTAGTCTCATGAAGGTGCTAGGTGCATTAGTTAATCCAAAAGGCATTACTAACCACTCATATAACCCGAACTTAGTTTTAAATGCGGTTTTCTATTCATCGCCTAATTTCATGCGAATTTGATGATATCCACTACGCAAATCAACCTTAGAGAAAACAACAGAGCCACTCAATTCATCAAGCATATCATCTAACCTAGGAATAGGATGACGATACCTAATGGTGATATTATTAATTGCTTTACAATCTACACACATGCGCCATGATCCATCTTTCTTAGGCACTAAAATGACCGGAACAGCACAAGGACTAAGAGATTCACGCACATACCCTTTAGCAAGTATATCTTGAACTTGGCGCTGAATTTCTTTAGTTTCTTCTGGATTGGTCCTATATGGTGCGCAGTTGGGCAGTGATGTGCCGGGAATTAAATCAATTTGATGCTCAATCCCTCGAAGCGGTGGCAACCCCGGCGGTATGCCCTTCGTAAAGACATCGTTGTACTCCTGCAAAATATTAGTGACAGCAGGAGGCAAAGAAGAAGATATATCCTCAAATGAAAATAAAGCTTCTTTGCAAACTAATGCATAGCAAATAGAATTACTAGCATCCAGTTCAGTCATATCAGATTTGGTAGCAAGAAAACTAGCACCTTTCAATTTAATTTCTTTATTCTTCACATGAGTAGATTTAGGTTCTATCTTTTTATGTTGCTCAAGTTCTTTTGCTACAATCTGATTTTCGCTTTTAGCATTCTCCTGATTCTTCTCTCTACTAGCTCTAGCAAGTTCATCCTTAACAATTTGTTCAGGAGTCATAGGATGCATCACAATTTTTGTGGGGACCCCGGAGTTATCTCCGTAAGACCGAGACTAAGCATGGTCTTAGGGACATAACTCAAGGTCTCCGGTAAATGGATTCCAACTCAACTCAGTCTAAATGAGAGGCTCAACTACACTCTGGAGCCCCGACGATCATGCACGCCGCTCCTCTGCGAGCACTACATGATTGTCGGCTCTCCAACGAGTCAAGCGCTACACTTAGCGAGTTAACTTGGAAGCCATGAACAACGAGTATGACTTATATTGGCTCCCAAGATCAGCGACCAATATAACCATACTCTCATTCAACGTCGGTTACATCCATACAACCTTCAAACACTGATAGTACCAAAAGGCATACAACATAGTTCCAAGTTTACATCTAATACAAGTGGCCGACCGGCCAAATTAAACAAGTTCATAAAGTAGCAGCGGAAACAAATAAGTAAATAAACCAAAAGGCCAGCAGTGGTATGCCCCATAACCCATCGGTAACCGACTGGGATTAAAAGATAGCACGCTACTCATCGGTGTCGCCTAAATCGACACCGACGAGCTCGTCGGTCTCATTATCCTCCTCACCTGTAAAAGCCAGCAAACATCTGGCTGAGTACAAAGAGTACTCGCAAGTCTTACACAAATAAAAATATTTATGCATAAGGTCATTCAAAGGAAGGGCTCATATTGGCTTAATTTTTGCGAAAGAGACGCAATACTGAACAACCTACACATACTAGTTTTTCAAGTGCCATTTCAAAATCAGATTTGAAGTAGAAGTAAAGCATGTGAATAAGTAATGAATTCAATAACAAATGAATCATACCAACAACAAAGTGGCGGTCTACTTTGATACAACAACAAGCATGAACATCCCATTCATGTCGATACCAAGTTATAACAAATTTTAATTCCAAGTCTAACAATAGTAACTCCCAAACTCAAGCGGTTGTCCATAACCGCGGACACGGCTATTCAAATAGATTTATACCCTGCAGGGGTGTACTACTTTACCCACACGACTTGATTAGCCCGTAAGCCTCCTGATGCCTCCGAATATAGCATACTTCCTATGGTATGCCGACCGGGTAAATCAAGATACGGTCGTTTTTAGCAAGAAGATCCCATTGAGCCAAGTCCCTCAACCCATGGCTCCTAGGAAACACAAGACGTTAACGCCTCCATCCTATATATCCTAGGAAACACAAGACGTTAACGCCCCCATCCTATCGGCCCGAAGGAACACGGGATTTCACGGTCCCATGCACTTACAATTTCACCACCGTGGGACTCAACACAATAAAACCTTCCCCCTACTTAACCATACGGCTCCCAACCCGCGTGTGATAGCACGAATGTACTTGAATCAACGACGTTACAAAAGTTCGGTCCTTAATTGTCCAGACAAGTCCAACCACATACCCAATTCTCGTGCACGAAGGCACCATCACTAGCCATCACTTGTCCAAACCAAAAGCTCATTTAAAATGACAAAATTTAACTTAGAAAACAGATATGAAGATCTGAAACAAAAGTATATAAAGAGAGTGGTGTTTATCCCATAATTGTCGGGTTATTCCCGACAATGAAACTACCGTTTCTAGACTTGCATGGCTAAGCAAAGTCGAACAACATTATTTCATACATCCTATCATAAATATTTCAGTACTGGGGTAATTCATGGATAGCCACAATGACAAGATAATAGGATGTGTCTAACTACTCATCACAAAAATAGCGACATTATAAAACTATCATGCAAGCAATTATCATTGCATCTACCCTAACAAAATTGGGATCAAATATGATGCAAAAAGAAATTTCGAAGGATGCTTGCCTTGCTGGTAGTTCACTTGCTCACTCTCGGTTACTTACTCTCATACTTTCGGCAACTCGGAATCTAAAGAAAGGCGATATCGAATAAACACCGAGAAATAGCCAAAAACTCAAGTTGCCCCAAAATGCATGAAATTTATACAGTAGCTATATTATGATTTTATATGAATTTAGGTACAAAAATTATTCCATTTGGAGTTTATATGAGAGAGTTATAGTAGTTTGAAAATCAGATTTTTGGAAAATGCTGAAAATCAATGTTCTGTTATTGTTCATCCGAATTTAATTGTTTCGCAGAAATTTGTAGAATAGTGGTAGGGATAATCTCTACCTGGCATGAAAGGTAATTAAAATTTATGATCAATAAAAATTGAATCACCCCATTCAGAGTTCATATGAATTAGTTATGAATTGTTGAAATTAAAAGACTTTTTCGTATAAAAATAATTCTTTTCTGATTTTGCTACTGCATTAAATAATTTTTATAGGTAGGATGACCTAGCCTCTGCCATGACAAGTGGGGTCTATGTATTTTTCTTTTCTTTTCAATTTATTTCCTAATGGGAGAACATCTACCGACAAATCTAACCTTCTCATACTCATATACTTAACCGATTCTCCGGTGTTGAATCCAATCACATGTATAACACTCTCCAATTATATTCTCATATCTTGATCTAAATACCGTACTAACCTCCACTAAGACATTATCAAGGTAGTTAATCCATCGAGTGATGCCCGAACTCACGATCTTCCAAATAAACAACCCATCCGATAATTACACAAAATCCACCGACTCGTGGGCATATGACCATGACTAAATCCCTCGATCATCCTTCATTAGGCTATTTTACCTAATACTATCTATCAAATTCGACTAGTCTCACCTCGGCAATTCATATTCGCATGCACTCAATTTTCCACCGATCAAGGTTTAATTGACTAATCGATACCTAATGATCTTTACAATTTAATAACACCTCCAACATCTAATTGCTCACTAATCGATCAACTCATATCCATACCACCGAACTTAGTCGTGAACAACCTCTACCAATCCAATTATATATGTGCCTCTACAATCAACTAATAATAATTTATCGACTAACTCAAATGAGGGTACAACTATCAACTCAGCACTTAGGACTTATCTACTAATCAATTAGCAATCCAATCATTTATCCGCATTCAAATAATCTATTGTTTCCTTCTCCCAATTCTAGCATAAATGACTCACACACTATCGCTAAAATCATCCGATCAATTTGCTTGTGATGAAATAAATTATTCGAGTCCACCTCCATATCTCATTCAATATCGTCACAAGAGCCATCTATCAAGTAATAAATCATAAAATCCTTATCCGTCCTACCTCCTAAAATTACTAATCCAACATGAGGAAAAATCTCCAATTAATGTATTATCCAAAGATCACTACTAACATCCATGCCACTTCAAAATAATATCATCCGATCAAATAATCCAATCATACATTTAATCTAGCATCTACCGAACAATAACACACGCATTTCACCACAATAATATAATTATTCGCATCCACCAATATATCGATACATAATCACGCCTACGCACAATTACGACCTTACCACCTTACCGGGGAATTATACCGGTCTTAAGTTACCAAAACATTTTTATAATTAAACATGCATAAATAGACACCATGCTCATGACTAAAATGCAACATACACGACTAACATGATATCGTCATAACAAAAATATTACTAAAGATTTTACCACAACGCTAGGCGTGTGAATCGTCACCGGGCGTCGTGTTCTCGGCTACCCATCCGTGTCCGCCGTAGTCGTTGCCGTTTCCGCATCCGCTCATCCATGTCCACGTCCGCCGTGCCACCGCATACACCACGCCGTCACATTGACACCGCCTCGCCTCGCTCGCCCTCGACGCCGTAGTTCTCGGCCATGCCCACTGGGCCATCACTCACATGCATGCATCCCACGTTGTCGGCACCAAGCCGCTGCACTACACCGTTGGTTAATGCCACCATATGCACGCACGCATGCATGTGCTGCCGCCTTGCCACCGGTCGGCTTGTGCTCGGCGCCAAGCCGCTGCCTCCTTGTGTCGCCTCCGCACCATGCCTCTGTGTCGTCGCATGGCACAGAGCCATTGCGCCGTGCCAATGCCCCCCTCAAGTCGTCGCCACTGCCTTCCACGTCGCCGCGCCCCCAGGCCTCGGCCGAGCCGCTGGACCAGCACCTCGGCGCTGTGTGCTGGGCCGCAGCCTGGACCTCGGCCACGCCGCTGCTTATGCATCCTTGCACATCGATGTCGCCGCGTAGCGCACCCCCAAGCCGTCTCGGGCCGACGTCGCTGCGCCGGCCGTCTTGCCGTTGTAGCACCACTGCAGCCCGCGCCGCCGCGCCATCACACCATGCTCCAGGCTGCCCACGCCGCTGCTGCTGCAGCGCCTCCTTGCCTTGGCCAAGACCGAGCAGCTGCTCGTTGGAGCTACCCCCGCCATGCTCCGGCTGCTGCGCCACGGCTCGGCCTCGTCTCGGCTCCTCGGCTGCTGCATGCTGCTCTGGCCAGTCGCCGGGCGCTCGAGCTACCTCCAGGCTGCCTTGCGTCGCTGGTCACTGTGCAGCTCTTCTTGCCCTCCCTCTCTACCGCTGCATGCATGCGCCATGCCTGCATGCATGCGCTGCTTTCCTGGAGCCCATGCAACCTTGCTGCTGGTGCCGCCCGAGAGAATGCACTGGCCATCAACGCCATGGCCACAACAGCAAAAAGTTCACTACCTCCTCCCCTCTTCTTCTTGCCAAATGCTCAAACAAACTTGCATGTGAAAACAAATCATAGAAATGGAAAGCTTGCGTGATGAGGATCATAGTTGCATAACATGCATGGGCTGATTTTCAGTTTTTAGGTGGGATTGGGAGGAGAGAAGTGAATGAAGCATGAGCTCAAGAAAGAAGAATGGGGGCTGCTGCTTGCTGGTGGAAGAAGAAAGCAGCGAGAGAAGAAATGAATGGGTGGTGGGATTTGAAGTAAAGTGACAGTGGGTGAAAAGGTGATTCGGCAGGAGCATAGGGAAATGGGCAAGCAGTGGGGAAAGATGGTGCTGCTGGGTTTGGTTCGGTTGGGGCAGGAAATGGCAGTGTAGGGGAGGTGGAAATACTTGAGTGGGCAATGGAGATGGAAGAGGTTTCAGTTGGGCAAGAAAAGAAAAACAGTGAGGGGTTTAGGAAATTATTAGATGAAGAAAACTTGCTCCAAAAATCGTTAAAATTTTAGGGGAGGCTTCTGACATTATGTAATTGCTTAGGTAAAATTTTCAGGAATTTATCCAGAATGTGATTTTCTATAAAAATCTTTTAAGTTCATGTTTTTGTTTGTTGTGTTACATTGGGGAGGAGCAAATAGCAGTGCAATTCTTCCTCCGTTTCTCGAACTCATCCAAATGACCTCGCATGTGCGGACTAGTCACTAAAATGGAATGATCTTCAGACGACGATCGCAACGGTATAACATGCGTCGTCGGATTCTTGATTCTCGGTTGTGATTGCGAGGAGAGAAGTTAGGGAAAAGAAAGGACACACGGGCGTCTCGCTGCGGTCGGTCGAATCGAAAGCGACAAAGAATGATCTAAATGAATGACATGTCATGAGTTTTGAAATACACGCTAAAACAAGAAGTCGAAATAATTTATTATTTTTTTTGTAGTCTTTCGAACAATTCAATTTGATTTTAGAAGCAACATTTTAATTAAACAAGGGAAAAATTTTAAAACATTACCAAATTTTTATTAGATCGCCTACTTAAATATTAACATCCTGATTCTGAAGATCGGGGTGTTACAATTTTCTTTCCCTTGAATATGAGAGAGTATTGATTATTCCTACCATGATGCACACAATCAGTATCGTATTGCCAAGGTCGTCCTAATAACAATGAACAAGCTTGCATAGGAACAACATCGCAATCAACATAATCATGGTATGAACCCATAGAAAAGTTTACTCTCACCATTCGTGTTACCTTCAACTTACCACTGTTGTTGAACCATTGAATATGGTATGGGTGAGGATGAGGGTTGGTCGGCAAAGCAAGCTTCTCCACCATATCCATACTCGCCAAATTGTTGCAACTCCCACCATCAATAATTATGCGAATCGAGCGTTCCTTGACAACGCCCTTGATTTGAAACAAATTATGGCGCTGATTTTGCTCGGCACGAGAAACTTGAGCACTTAGTACGCGTTGCACTATAATGCTCAAATACTTGTCGGCATCTTCGGCGCCAACATGTTCCTCCTCATGATCAGATTCATCATCAAGTCCTGCAAGGTCAGTTGCAAGCATAGCATATGTTTCATCATCAAAATCGCTAGTAGAGGAATACCCACCATCATCGCGTATGATCAGTACGCGCTTGTTTCGACAATCCCGCATCATGTATCCATAGCCTTTGCACTGATGGTATTGAATATCCTTAGTTCGTCCTGTCGAAGCAACTGAAAAGGAGGTTTTTGCAGACGCTTGTGGTGCTGATTTGGTTGCTTCAGAAACTCGTGGTGCTGGATTTGAAGTAGCGGGGCGTGGCTTGTTGTTGAAGGGTGGCGATGGGGGTGCACTGATGGCCGGGGCAGTCAGGGGCGGAGCCCAAGAAGCCCACCCGGTGTCACAGGACACCGGGTCCAAAAATAAAAATAGCGGAGATCAGGTTATATGGACCATGTGTGCATCCCCCAGGCAAAAAACTATGCACCCGGGCCTCTTTCCCACCCACGCGCCAGCAGCCCACGCGGCCACACTCCAGCGGCCCAGGCCACGCGCTTGCGGCCCAGCCCTTGGGGCCACGCGTGACGCGCCAGCGCCGAGCGGCCCGCGTCCTGGCGTCCAGGTGCCCACGCTCCCACCGCCCACGGGCCACGCGCTTGCGCCTGTGCACGGTGCGCCTGCCTTGCGCCACAGCGCCGTGCGCCTGTTGGCCTTCGCCCGCTCCCCTTAAGTAGCCGAGACCGAGAGGAGAGGCTCGAGAGCAACGCAAGACGCCAAGACCGACCGAGAGGCGAGAGCATCAGAGGCAGAGCGAGGCAGCGAGCAACGCGAGAGCTTGAGCTTCTGAGTTCTGCTGACTACAAAAGTGCAAAGTAAGTACTATACTAAGTTACTAACTAAGTAGTAAGTAGTATAGCATCCACTAAATTCCTTCCAATTTCTTTCAAGAAAAGGGGATTTTTTAACTTGATGATTGTTGTTTTTTCCCATCAAATGTTAGGGTTATAAACCTAAAATTTAGGGTTTCAAATTGGGTTTATCAAAACTGGAAATTGGAATACCGGTCAAGTTGCACATCGTATCGTACCATTGTATGCTACCGTGCTCAACCAATGTCAAGTAAGTACTTAATACTTTATTGTTCTTGTTGTTGAACATCGCAATTGACAACATCTAATTAAGGTTTCAACTTTCAAATAACTGGGAAATAGCAGGCAAATTTATGGAAAAGTTTCTGAAGAGAAAAGCACCTGATAGCGCTACTAATGCTAGGAATTCACCTACAGAAAATATCAATTGGGAAGAGGAAATTCAATTTGATCCAGGCAAAAGAAAAATGATAGATGACTACCATCCTAATCAGAAAGATGTGGTAAGAAGAAAGTACCTGGATAATGGGCCTTGTCAACCTCGTACATATGATTTTCCATATACACAGTTTGGGGACAAAAATAGAAGATTTAATCCTGAATGGTTTGATGAATTTGGGAGTTGGCTTGAATATAGCGAATTCAAAGATAGAGCATATTGCTTTTGTTGTTTCTTGTTTAGGGACCGCAATAAGAAAGAAGCTGGGCATGAGGCATTTGTTATAAATGGTTGGAATGGTTGGAACAAAAAAGCTAGACTAAAAGAGCATGTAGGTGGTGTGAATAGTATTCACAACCAAGCATTGAAAATTTGCGATGATTTGTTAAAAAGAGAACAACACATTGATATTGCTATCTATGCACAAAATGAAGCTTCGAAGATTGCTTATTTTACTAGATTAAATGCCTCAATTGCTGTTGCTAGAGTGTTATTGAAGCAAGGATTACCTTTTCGGGGCCATGATGAGTCGAAGGAGTCCTACAACAAAGGGAACTCCTTGGAATTTTATGAGTTCTTAGCAGAGCATGATCCAGCTTTAGGCAAGGTGGTGGGTAAAAATGCTGCAGGTAATTGTCTTATGGTATCCCCACCCATCCAGAAGGAGATTGCTCATTGTTTTGCGAAGGACATATTGCATTCTATTCTCAAAGAAATTGGACATGATGTGTTTTGCTTGCTTGTTGATGAGTCCAGAGATGTATCTTGCAAAGAACAAATGGCAGTGGTCTTGCGGTATGTTGATAGTTGTGGAATTATAAAGGAGAGTTTTGTTGGTCTTGTTCATGTGAAAGAGACAACTTCTGCTTACCTCAAGTCTTCTATTGATTCTCTATTTGCAGAATATAAGCTAAGTTTGAAGCAAGTTAGAGGCCAAGGATATGATGGTGCTAGCAATATGCGAGGTGAGTTCAATGGCTTGCAATCATTGATCATGAGAGAAAATAGCACAGCTTATTATGTCCATTGTTTTGCTCACCAACTTCAATTAGTAGTTGTGGCCGGTTTAAGAAAGCATAAAGGCATTAGTAATTTCTTTAGTATGATTTCTCTCTTGTTGAATGTGGTGGGTGGATCTTCAAAGAGGAGGGACATGGTTCGAGATATCAACCATGAACAAGTGCACAAGGCTTTAGGTTGTGGGCTACTTCAAACTGGGATGGGATTAAATCAAGAGTAATGTCTTCAAAGACCCTGAGATACTCGTTGGAGTTCTCATTATAAAACTCTTAAGAGTTTAGTTGACTTGTTCTCAACAGTTGTCACAGTGTTAGAATTTGTGGAAGAAGAAGATAAGGACAGAACAAATAGAGATCAAGCATTGGGTCTACTAGTATACTTTCAGTCATTTGATTTTGTCTTTTATTTGCATCTCATGTTGACTATCTTGATAATCACAAACACGTTGTCACTAGCACTGCAACGAAAGGATCAAGACATTGTGAATGCCATTAAATGTGTGAAATCAACTAGGTTGCATTTGGATGAGCTTAGAACAGATGGGTGGGAATCTGTCATAAGTAAAGTGTATGCCTTTTCTGAGAAACATGGTATTCCTAAGTTGGAAATGGGAGAAGCTTATGTTAATCCAAAGAAGCAACGACAAAGAACTGGAATTACCAATAAGCATCATTATGAAGTGGATTGTTTTAATGATGTTCTTGATTGGCTACTTCAAGAGATTGATAGTCGCTTTAATGAGACAACCTCTAACTTGCTTGTTTGGTCGGCCGCTTTGAGTCCAAGGGACTCATTTCATGATTTCAATTTGGAGAATTTGATGAGCATAGCTAAACTTTATCCCAATGATTTTGATATTGGGGAATTGAGGGACCTTAACCATCACCTTTGCCTCTACATTGCCGATGTGCGAGCAGATGATAGATTCTCCAACATACAGACTATTGGCCAACTTTCTCAAAAAATGGTAGAGACAAGGAAACATCTTTGCTATCCTTTGGTTTATCGACTTTTGAAACTAGTACTAGTATTGCTTGTCGCCACTGCCACAGTTGAGAGGTGTTTTTCAGCCATGAGAATTGTGAAAAATTATTTGCGCAATCGTATCAGTGATGATTTCATGAGTGATAGCCTAATTTGTTATGTGGAGAAAGAAGAAATGAAGAAAGTTACCAATGATGTTGTGGTTCATCGTTTCATGAACTTGAAAGAACGTAAATACTAAAAGGTACTGTATCTACTTTCATTCGACTATTCTACTTTTTTACTATATAATTTTAATTCGTTTTGTTCTTTTTTTTTATATAGGTCATTGAGGTCGGATGATGTATTTTGCCAATGTTGACTATCTTTATCCATAATTTCGTCCTTAGTTGCTTCACTTTGCTACAATTAACAATATTATTAGTGAGTTTCTTTATGTTGGTAAATGGTAAGTATTTTGATCGCTACTTCTTTATTATTGTACATTGCTATTGGTTATATTGAAAACTTGAAATATTTATGCTAAAAGTTGTTGAATACATTACTATATAGCACTATGTTGCTTCAAAATTATATATGTTGTTATATATATGGAGAAATGGTGAACCCCGATCGTTTTCATTCTAGTTCCGCCCCTGGGGGCAGTAGAGGTGCGTGGTGTCCATGAGTTTGTGCGACCTGTAGAAGAGTTAGATCGTGTCCTCGTCTGGCGTCCTTGCACTTCACGTGCAGCTTTGCAAGCAAGATGAAACAATCTAGTAATGGAGTTGTAATCTTTATAATCAAGGATGTCTTGAATTTATCGATTCAACCCTCCCAAAAACATATTCATTGATGCCTCCTCATTCTCATCTAAACCACAACGCAACATACCAATTTGCAATTCTTGAGAGTAGTCTTCCACAGACTTTGTACCTTGTCGTAAGTGTTGTAATTTATTTAACAAATCACGAGCATAATATGAAGGAACAAATCGATGCCGCATAAGCAATTTTAAAGCTCCCAAGTGTTAGGTATGTTATTGGGATGTTGACAGCAATGTTCTTTCCACCAAATAGAGCAAAATCGGTAAATTCACTAGTAGCAGCTCTAACTCGTCTAATCTCAGGAACTTCATGGCAAGCAAATTTTTTATCAACAGCTAGTTCCCAATTAAGATAACCATCAGGATCATATTTACCATTAAAAGAGGGCATAGTGAATTTAACATTAGCAAAAGAATCATCGTGTCACGTACCTCACGTTGTGGGGGGTCTCGTCGCATACCTTGTCGGTTAAAATGCAACTGTCGATGAGCTCGATCGTTGTTATTGTTACCCATGTCATTAGCCTCGGTACCAGTCACATAGTCGAATTCATCTTGTCCCTCTACCACCGGGGCAGCAGAGGGAATAACAGTGGATGCATAGGCCATCTCGTCAAGGCACGCCATAATACCTGCCAAAGAAGTGTTAGTGACGACTTGCGCTCTCTCCATCACGGCGAGCGTGGCGTTTGTCTCAATTTGGGCGCCCTCAAGTTGAGCAAGTCGCTCATTCGTGACCCTGACATATTTCTCAAGACCCTTCGTACGAAGGTTCATGAGGCGCCGAAAATGTTGTACGATTCCCTTCGTACGAGGAGTATGAGATGTATCCTCATTCGAATGCTCCGCAGAACCTGCCATTGTTAGCAAATCACAAGTATATGTCCCTAGCAACTACTAGGATGTGGTGGTTCAAAAATCGCTCACACTCAAGCCTTCTATCGAATTTTTACCAATTCTTACCAAACAAACAGGGGTGATCGGCAACCAGCGGTGTCAATGTATCTCCGAAGATTGGATAGAGCGATTGCCAAGTGAAGTTCAGCCTGTACGGTTGTAGAAAAGGTGTAGCTGGGAAGGCTCAAGTATGGTAGCAATGGATTAGCAACTATCAAATCAGATAATGCAAGCTGAAAAATCGTTCAACGCCAGTTAGTGCTGGTCCTAGGTTAGACCGTACTAGAGACGCGAGCCTAGAACACAAACGAAAGCACGATGCGGTAGAGGCTCGAAAAAGGATGCTGTCTTCACGGGGAACCTTAGAGTCACTTACAAAAGGGCTCTGTCAATTTTGAGCAAATTCTGAGAAACTTTTTTTTGTCGCTCTTTTTTTTTTTGCAAATGTGCACCTCACTCAAAACTCTTCAAAGTCCTCTTCCAGGCCTAGGGAGGTATATGGGTCACAAACTTTTTTTTTGATCGCGTTGCCAAAGTCAGACGGATCTTATGTTTCCTTCTGGCAGCACGAAAACAACCTTTTTTCTTTCTTTCTTTTTCTTTTTTCTCTCTTTTTTCTCTTTTTCTTCTCTGTCACAAACCGAAACGAACTGTTGTTCTTGGTTAGGGTTTCCCTTGGTGTGGCGGTGGCAGGAGGATGGTGGCTTGCCGCGACAGGAGGATGGTGGCCACAGTAGGACGTGACAAGGGATGGTGGCAGCGCTGGTGGTCGTGGCAACGCGAAGGCAAAGACAGCATCGGCTCTACTAGGCGCGGCAAGGACTGGCAACGAAGGAGGTAAGCAGCAGATTTAACCCAAACGCAACGGTGCGACCAAACGTGAGCAGAACTCGAAACTCTAAAGGAACTAGACACTAAGACCAGCAAAATACACGACGATGTAATCGAAAGTTCAACAATGCAATGCATTGAAAAGAAAGATGCAATGACGCAATTGATCTTGGACAAATAGGTGATCTAATCATATAAATTTTTTTTGGTTTTTTCTGGACTTTCGGAATTAAGCAACCTAACTACGAAAAACAGTAAATTCTCACCGAGCAACCTTGAGCTCTGATGCCACTTGATGGAGGCGGGGTGCCCGATCTTTCGATGAGATTGATAACTATCAATTTTGGTGGAGGTGACTCTCATGATCCAACTACAACCGTACGACGATGCTTGCGCCTTAGCAATCGTTGAACCAACTCTGAGATGTTATTGACCGTGCTAGAAGTGCGATCAACCTGAACACGAGGTTCAATTCCTGCGAGCAATCGAAGAACTAGCAAGAATCAAATATAGGCAATCGGATATTGCGAATAAGAATGTAGTGTAGATGGTATTGAAAATCAAAGGTGGGATCCCGAAGGCTGTCTTGACAGGTGGTCGTCCGACACAACTGAAGAACAGAAGTTTGCACAATGGCTAAACCTAAACTCAATGAAATCCCAGTTCTAGCCAGGGGAACGACGACTCCTATATGGGAAGAAGACCAGGGGTGGCGGCCAGGGAAGTGGACGCACATCCCTAGGGTTACAAGGCCCATGGGCCCAAGAGGAGGTGGCGCAGCACCATTTTTGACTCGAACAAAAAATAGATGTGGATTGTTTTGTTTATTGTGGTCGGCTCGGTTGGAATTTGAAGCTTAGGTTGGATCCATTACAAAGTAGACTTTATAAGCTTTCAATTAAGTCCAAGAACGTCCCAAACGGAGTCCGTATGAAGAAGTTACGACCGTTTGAACTTAGTGCTGTTGCAGCAGTCCGAACTCGAATCCAGAACGAGCCCAACTCGAACTCTTGCTTGGCTCGGACCCAAAGTGACGTGATGACCTCCATTATGCCTCATATGCTTGTCCATGACTCCACATACCTCTCCTTGGTCCTTTCCCATGTTCTTAAGCACAATTAAATCACTTGTATTAGGTAGCGATCTATTCTCAGTAATATATAAACCTATGAACGAATTCACCTGGTGATTAAGTTGGCGAGCACGAGCTCGAGTAATTGGTCCTTGTAACATTTGTTGTGGATCAGCTATGTGTGTAGGCGCGGTTGTATCCAAGTTAGGGATGTTGTCATCAAGATCTCAACATCAACCCGCCAAAGTCCGTGTCAGAACTCTTCGACATGGCCGATCGGTACTCCGACGCTAATGAGGCAGTGGATAAGGGGACCACCTCTCCTCAGCCAGGCCTTGAGGACATCAAGGAAAAGAAGTCCAAGAGGTTCGAAGGCTCCACAAGCACCAAAGGAAAACCCAAGAAGAAAGAGAAGGAGAGGTCGAAGCAGTCCACCAGGGAGGTCGCAGTGGTTGATCACTGATCACCCTACGATAAAAACAAAGGTCCTTGGACCAGAAGGAGGCAAGGAGGTCATTCAAACGATCATACTGCCTCACAATCTGCGAATACGTCTAGAAGCAATGAGCGCTGGTGCCCATTACATAAACTTCCTGGCCATGACCTCCGCAACTGCCGTACTTGGCAGAAGCAGATGGTGGGCTAGTATGATGGGAAAGGTCCAATGCCTGTCCCACCAGAAGATGGTGGACCACTAGTGGTCTAAAACAATGACAAGGATGCAGAGATGTCGTTTCAACGGACGAATCACCACGTCAATGTCATTTACGGGGGTTCGACTGTAACAACCCTAAGTTAGGGTTTGTATTTCAAATGTAAATTATGAGGAGAAATAAAACTTTTGTTATCTCATGAAGTCATTTGGAAGTTTTCCAAATTTTCCCTAAACAATTTCCAATTCTAAGATTTAATTCTTGTGGATGATTGTTGTTATGAACAAAATTATCAACCTCAAACTTGTGATCATCCTCTAGGAATATTTTTTCCTATCATTTTGATCACCCTATCTACCTCTCTGAAAAATCTCAAATTTTTAGATTTTGTTTGCTTTTTCAAATGGCCAAGTCAAACCAGTTTAGAAATCGTCAAACCTCCGACACAGAGCTTGTGAATTTTCTTGGGAGAAATCTAGTGCATGAAAATTCCTGGAAAAATTACACAAGGTTGTCCTCTGTCCTGTGAGCTCCCATAACAATTTCAGAATTTTTCGAGCTATCTCTAAAAATTCCTCAAACTCGCCGACCTTCAAGTTTCAAACTCGAAACATCGCTCCTCGCTCGAACCCCACTTGAGCTCGAGCCCGACCGCGCGCTTGGCTCGGCCGCACCAACCAACGGCACCGCCCGAACCCAACCGTTGTCCACCGTCCGATGCGACCGTGCGGCGCGCGTCGCCGATGCGCGTTGACCATCCGATTGCATCGCGAGATCTCGACCGCCCATCCTAGATCCAACGATCGGCACGTTATTGATCGAGTTAAACCAACTCGCCACGCCGCACTGCACTTGGACTCGAGTCACCCCTTCTCTCTCGCCGACAACGCGTCCCACTGCAGTTCTTTCTCCACGCGGCGCGCGCGCGCGCACGCTAGCCGCTCGCTCGCTTCTCTCGCGCCGCTCTTCACCGCCCGGCGCATGCATGCCGCCACGCCGCCTCGCCGGTAACTTTGCCGAGCTACCACCTCCACCTCGCGCCTCCGCCTCCTCTTCTTAAGCCGCCGAGGGCTCCACCTACCCCGCTTTTTCTCCTCCTCTGTCCATTTCACCACCGAGCCCGTGGCCGTGAGTGCCGCCGCCACCTCCTCGGCGTTCGGCTGCTCCGGCGATCTCCGGCTCGGCCGATCGCGTCACGGCGTGTTCCGCATCCCCAGGAAGTGAACCCCTTAAGAAATTCCAGGTTTCATCGCCTGTGGAGCTGCGCGCACTCCTTCTTCTCCAACTCCGGCTGATTCCGCCTCTCCCGCCGCCGCGTCTTCTCTGGCGAGTTCCAGCTCGATTCCTCTCTCGGTGAGCATCGCCTGGACTCCATCTTTCTTCCCCGATCACTCACACGCTCCTCGCTCACCTCGAGTCCTCGCTGCCGTTGACCACCCCGCGCCGCCGCAGTCTCTCGTCGCCGGGCCATCTCCGGCAGCCGCCGTACCTCCGCGTCATCCCGGTGAGTTCCTGGTGACCCCCTGTTGCTCATGCTCGCGCTATTTCTTCCCCAATCGCACTCCGCCGCCGCCCTTTTTCACCCCACGGCCGGTCGCTGTGCTCGCCGCCGCCCACCGTGCATCTCCGGCTACCCCGTGACCACCTCTAGCCTCAGTAGACTCCACCTCGCCGCGCCTCCACCGCCGGCGCCGTTTTTTGGCTCCCTCTCTGCCCGAGCCTCCTCGCTTCTTTCCTGCTTCTTCATGTCTATGATGATGGCCCCACCTCCCTTAAGCCTTGTAGTTAGTCGCTAATCAATCTTAGGAATGATCATTAGTCACTCTCATGCTTTAGTTTAGTTGGGAAAATTTAGGTTGGAGGAAAGTTAGTCTCGGTCCTCTGTAATTGTTTCTCTGTTGTCATTGCCTTCCTGTTGTCGATAAATTGATTTTGGTATCATGCTTATGTTGATACTTGTTAATGCTTGATGACTCCTTAAGAAGTAGTGTTTAGTAAGAAATTAATTAGTTAGTCTCTATAGGTTTCTAATCACTTGTTGGCTTGTTTGGTCTAAGAAGTCATTAATGGAACTAGTTGTTTGTCTCTGCATTTGTGATTCTTGCTTTTACAAATTTAGTAAGGCCTTGTAGGAGTAGCATGCTGAAATTGTTAACCTTGCTATAGGTTGGTGTGATACTTAGGTGTGTTAGTAGCTGAATTTTATTAAAGTCCAACCTTAATTAGAAAATTGTTAGCATCTAACAGTTGGCTAATTAACAAGTTAGTGTTTCAATAGTTTCTTGTAGGTTTAAGTGATCTTATCACTAATGATGGTTGTTTAGAGTAACTAGTTGTTTAGATGTGTTAATTCGATACTTAATTAATAGATGTGCACATAATCACCATCAAAGTCTGTCGAAAGATTAAAGCATATAAGAGGATTAATTTTGTGGTTAGCTTGGTAAGTAAGTAAGTTTGGGTAGATCAATCACATGAAAACATGTCTAATTTAATTCTTCTCCATAGTAGCTAATTTGTTGTTCCTATTGTAATGATCTAGCTTCAGTGTTATAGATTTGTGGTTGTTTTTGAAATTTTGAGTTTTGTCGGTGTTATTGGTTCTTATTTGTTGCTTTTGCTCGATCGATAGATTGCGGCCAGTCCGTATTATCGAGTGATCCTCTCGCAATGTGTTGATATTTCTGAGCAAAGCGAGAAAGCGCTTTGATCATGTTTATCCCAGTATTTTAAAGTCTAATATTTTGTTTCAGCTGTATGTATGCATTGCTTAATTTGTGGTCAATGGATTAGTTAAATCCGTAGCTGCATATCCTGTAGGTGAAATATTGATCTCTACTACCTGAGCCTAGGTTACTTGCTGTGATTAGAGTTCGTTGGATGAACTCTTATCACTTAGTAGATTACGAGTTCAGTCGCGTAGCCATGCTTAGCTTCCGGTAGATTTGGGCGATCATCGACTTAGTCGATGGTCTTGATCACATGAAATTATTACTGTTCTTATGTTTCAGTTTGGGATATGTTAATTACAAAACTAAACCGAAACAAAATGATTTAGACTTGGGCACAACGGTATGTTTGGTCCGATCTGTTGGGTGTGGATCGAATGGTGCCCAGCCGCTTAAGGACCGAGTTACTTGCGCCACCGTGATGAGCATTTTGCGTGCTAACCACACTAGATTATATGGGACCTCTCTTGACCCAAGATTTTGGCGTGTATTGGCTCCGGTCGCAGGAGGTCGCGGGAGGGATGGAGGTGGGAGCATGGTAGTTGTCCAAGAGCTTTATCCCGAGTGGGTAGTTGTCTTTCGGCTTTACCATGTAAGCGTATGGATTTCTATCCATACGAGCGGCTCGTAGTTAATACACAATATTGGAAAAAGTCTCGTAGGACTTAGCCGTGCCAGCATACCTTCGGAAGTGTGCTTTGGCTTAAAGGCGGTCTGAAGTGTGGGTACATTGGTACACCCCTGCAGGGTTTGAACTATTCGAATAGCCTCGTCCTAGGTTATGGACACGCTCGGATACGCCCCGTAAGAACTAGACTACAACATTTAAATTAAAACTTGCTGGGTGGTACGAATCTGGGATTCGTGCTATTGTTGTGGGGATTATTGGGATAGTCACTTCTAGGTTGTTTATCTTTCTCTTTTGTTATTATTACCTTTACTGTATTTCAACATTAAAAATGAATTGCAAACCTGCCTTCAAACTGTATTACTTTATTGCAAATAAATTTGGCTTTGTGCAAATGAAACATATTGCCTCCACCAGATAAGACTGCATGTAGCATATAAACAGGTCTGCTAGTTCACACGTCAGTCTTGCGAGTACAAAGACAATCTTTGTACTCATTGGCTTTGCTTATTGTTGTTGTTGCAGAGGAAGAAGGTGAGCCCCAAGGGCCTCACTTCTGTGAGTTCTCGCTGCTTTAGTGTCACGACGACTAGGCTTGGCGGTCCGGTCAGATGCCTTGTGGGTTGAAGGCACGCTGATTGGCTTTGTTTATAGCCATCTTATGACACTTTTGCTTCCGCTGTCGTTCTTCTGTTATTTGTGTATCTTTTGGCCGGTCGGCCCTGGTCTGTAATATTCTCATCGTTGTTATTTTCTCTGCTTAGTAGTGTAATGTTTGGACTCTATGTTTGGAATGGAGTTGATGCATAATTTTGTGGTGAGGTGTGTATACTGCTTTCTGGGAAGTATACATATCTCGAGGCTCAGTTTATTTGATTTGTGATGCTAGGACCAGGCGGTTGGTTAAGCATTGCAAGCCAAATAAACTGGGGTCCTCACAAAGTTGGTATCAGAGCCATTCTGACCGTAGTAACCCAAGCATAGTCGTCCTTAGGATATTTTAGAAAAGCTTATTTTCAAATTATAAAAAGGTTTATGAAAACCTAGGCAGATTCTCAGATTTTACTCCTTACCTATCTTAGCTTTCCACTCTCACCTTACTCTAATTTGAGTTTTGAAACTTGGTTTCTCTCTTTCCTTTCAAAAGATAGTTACTTATCCGGTGGGATTAGTTTTGGGAGAACCATGAGGGATTAATCTAACTAAAACTTGTGGGAACATAAGGGTAAAATGTGTGTAAGTATGCTAAGTCTCTAAATTTTGTCAGTTGGCTTTGTGACGTGAAGTTTTGCATTTATTTCGTGCTGTTTTTAAACTGTTTCGGTGATTGATCGATTTCTTGCTCTCAGTCGTCACTAACCTATCTTAGTGAAACAGGATGGCCGGGAGAACGCGTGGCGATCACCGCCGGGTCATGATGAGGAGCTTCCCCCTCCTCCGACCATGGCTGAGGTTCTCGCTCAGATCGAGCGAAACCGCATGGACCAGACGCGCATTTTGGAGGTTATTGCTAGGAATACCTCCACTCCTGCCGGTGCCTCCGGATCTGGAGGTGGCGGGCATCAGACTCGCGGGGGACTTGCAGAGTTCCTCCGTACGCAGCCGCCGACTTTCTCCCGCCTCGAGGACCCTCGATGCGGATGATTGGCTGCGCATGGTTGAGCGAAAGCTCAACATAGCTCAGTGTCAGGCCCAGGAGAAGGCGCTCTTCGCGTCCCACCAACTTGAGGGCGCGGCACTCTCATGGTGGGAGAACTATCTCGCCATGCAGCCCGCGGGCCATGTGGTCTCGTGGGAGGAGTTCAGGTCTGCTTTTCGTCGGGCCCACATCCCTGATGGCCTGATGAGGCTGAAGAAGAAAGAGTTACTCGCGCTCAAGTAAGGGCGCAAATCTGTGACGGAGTATCTATACGAGTTTAATCATTTGGCTCGTTATGCTCTGGGTGAGGTGGCCTCTGATGAGGCCAAGCAGGAGAAGTTTATGGATGGCTTGTCCGAGGAGCTGCAGGACAGGCTGTCTATTGTGGACTTCCCCGACTTTCAGGCTTTGGTTGATAAGGCCATTGTTGCTGAGCACAAGGCAAAGGCGCTGGGTGAGTCCCGCAAGCGCAAATGGGAGGCCCATTGATCTGCACAGGCCAGCCTCACTCGTCCTCGGGCTGGGCCAGCACCAGGGGCCCGTTCTTTTGCTCCACCGGCGCCGAGGCCATCAGCACCAGCTCCTCGTCCACCGCAGGCCGTGTTTCAGCCACGTGCGCCTGCGATCCAAAGAGCGAGCGGCCTCCGCAATCCGACGGCCGAGGTTACTTGTTTTCGCTGCCACAACAAGGGCCACTACGCCAACGCTTGCCCTCAGAGTGTTGCAGCAGCCCCTCGTCCTAATGGAGGATGTGGGCAGGGGAGTGGTCACCCACCTGACCAGAAGATCATCCAGAAGACCCAGGGCGCGAGCAGCGGTCGAGTCAACCATCTTTCAGCTGAGGAGGCTCAGGAGGCGCCAGATGTTGTGATGGGTACACTTCTTGTCAATTCTCGTCCTGCTGCAGTATTATTTGATTATGGAGCATCGCATTCTTTTATTTCGAGATCATTTGCTGCTGCTAGTGGTCTTCACTGTGTTCCTTTGGGAGTTCCTTTGCTCATCCGCTCTCCAGGGTTGGAAATGAGAGCTGTTTTACAGTGTCGGGATGTTCCTATTGAAGTCAAAGGAGTGAGATTCTTGGCAAATCTCATCCTGCTCAGCTCAGCAAGTCTGGATGTAATCCTTGGTATGGATTGGTTGTCCCAACACTTGGGACAGATCGATTGCGCCAAGAAGATGGTTTTCCTCACCAACCTTTCCGGCGAACAGGTTGGCTTTTCCCCGCAGCTGCAAGGGTCACACCTTTGTGCACTTGTAGCAAAGCCACTTTGAAGATTCGGGAGGTTCCACCGCTTGTGATTTTGAGGATGTTTTTCCGATGATTTACCCGGATGCCTCGGTTCGAGATCCGAGTTTGTCATCGAGTTGCTGCCCGGTACCGCCCCTATCTCGAAGGCGCCGTATCGGATGCCTCCCAATGAGCTAGAAGAATTGAAGAAGCAGCTTGGTGAGCTCCAAGCAAAGGGTTTCATCCGTCCCAGCTCATCTCCTTGGGGTTGTCCGGTGATCTTTGTGAAGAAGAAGGACAAGACTTTGCGTATGTGTGTTGATTACCGCCCGCTTAACGAGGTGACGGTGAAGAACAAATATCCTCTGCCCCGCATTGATGATCTTTTTGACCAGTTGTCTGGAGCTCAGGTGTTCTCCAAGATTTATCTGAGATTGGGATATCATCAAGTCCAGATCAGGGCTGAGGATATTCCGAAGACGGCTTTCACTACTCGTTATGGTCTTTACGAGTATACCGTCATGTCTTTTGGCTTAACCAATGCTCCAGCTTATTTCATGAACCTTATGAACTCGGTATTCATGGAATATTTGGATAAGTTCGTGGTGGTTTTCATTGATGATATTCTTATCTATTCTAAGACTGAAGAAGAACATGCTGAGCATCTGAAGATTGTTTTGGGCAAATTGCGGGAGCATCAGCTATATGCAAAGTTCAGCAAATGCGAGTTCTGGTTGAAGGAAGTGGCATTCTTGGGCCATGTTATTTCAGCTGGAGGCGTAGCTGTGGATCCCAGCAAGGTCAGCAATGTTTTATCTTGGGGTCAGCCCAAGTCAGTCACCGATGTGCGGAGTTTTCTCGGTTTAGCGGGCTACTACCGTCGCTTTATCGAGAACTTCTCTAAGATCGCAAAGCCGATGACTGAATTGCTCAAGAAGGACAAGAAATTTGTGTGGTCCTCTGCTTGTGATGATAGCTTTCAGGAGCTCAAACAGCGATTGACTTGACTCAGCTTACTCTTCCGATGTCCACAAGAGCTTCGATATTTATTGCGATGCCTCTCGCCGTGACTCGGGTGTGTTCTTATGCAAGAAGGCAAGGCAGTTGCTTATGCATCCAGGCAGTTGAGGCCTCATGAGCTCAACTATCCCACCCATGATTTAGAGCTTACTGCTGTGGTTCATGCACTCAAAATTTGGCGACATTATCTGATCGGAAACCGCTGTGAGGTGTATTCCGATCACAAGAGTTTGAAATACTTGTTCACCCAGCCAGATCTGAACCTCAGGCAGAGGAGATGGTTGGAATTGATCAAAGATTATGACATGGGTATTCAGTATCATCCTGGCAAGGCCAATGTGGTTGCTGATGCACTTAGCCGAAAGGTGTATTACAATACTTTGATGATCCAAGAGCAGCAACCGGCACTTCTTGCAGAATTTCAGCGTCTCAACTTGGGTTTGGTTGAGCACAGTTCCCTTGCCGCCCTGGTTGTGCAACCGACCTTGGTAGATCAAATCAAGGCAGCACAACAATCATATGATGGTGTGGGTAAAATCAAGCAGAACATCAAGAATGGATCAGCCAAGTGTTTCACAGAAGATGAGCACGGTGTTGTGTGGTTTGGGCAGCGTCTCGTGGTCCCAAAGGTCTCAGAGTTACGGGATTTGATTCTCCATGAGGCCCATGATTCGCCTTTGTCCATCCATCCCGGGGCCACCAAAATGTATCAAGATCTGCGTCAAAGATTCTGGTGGACTCGCATGAAGCGCGAGATTGCCAGGTTCGTTGCCAGGTGCGACGTGTGTTGTCGTGTCAAGGCCGAGCATCAGCGTCCAGCGGGTCTTCTTCAGCCCTTACCTATACCAGAGTGGAAATGGGATTATGTGGGCATGGACTTCATCACTGGTCTGCCCCGTACTTCTTCTGGGAAGGATGCCTTATGGGTTATCATTGATCGGTTGACGAAGGTGGCCCATTTCCTTCCGGTGCTGTCGAAGATCGATGTGAATCAGCTAGTGGATCTTTACATATCCCGCATTGTAAGTTTGCATGGTGTACCCCGAACCATTGTTTCAGACCGCGGTTCTTTGTTCACTTCGAGATTTTGGCACAGTTTACAAGAAGCCATGGGGACTCGTCTTACCTTCAGCACAACCTATCATCCTCAGACTGATGGTCAGACGGAGCGAGTCAACCAAGTTCTAGAAGATATGCTCCGTGCTTGTGTTCTTTCCTATGGGAAGAATTGGGAGAAGTGCCTACCGCTCGCCGAGTTCTCCTACAACAACAGCTTCCAGGCTAGTCTCGGTATGGCACCATTTGAAGCCTTGTATGGGAGGAGGTGCAGAACCCCGTTGAACTGGTCAGAAACTGGGGAGAGACAGTTCTTTGACCCAGATTCCATCAATGAGGCTGAAAGTCAAGTGCAGTTGATTCGTGAGCACTTGCGCGTAGCTCACCGAGCGGAAGAGCTATGCGACGGCGTCGCCGTGAGTTGAGTTTCAAGCCCAATGACTTTGTGTATCTCAAAGTCTCACCTCTGAAGGGTCATCGGCGTTTCGGTGCCAAGGGCAAATTGGCTCCTCGGTATGTCGGACCCTACCGCATCATCGATAGAGTGGGAGCTGTTGCATACAAGCTAGAATTGCCAGCTACACTCGAGGGAGTGCATGATGTTTTCCATGTATCGCAATTGAAGAAGTGCCTCCGTGTTCGATTGAGGAAACACCATTGGAAAATATTGATGTGCGGGAAGATCTGTCTTATCGTGGCGCCCGTTCGTATCCTCGAAGAAGGCGAACGCAGGACAAGAAACCGTGCGATCAAGTTCCTGAAGGTTCAGTGGTCGAATCACTCCGAGGATGAAGCAACCTGGGAGCGGGAAGATCGTCTCCGAGCAGACTACCCGTCCTTCTTCTCCCAGTGATCAGAATCTCGGGGCGAGATTCCTGTAAGGGGGGAGATTTGTAACAACCCTAAGTTAGGGTTTGTATTTCAAATGTAAATTATGAGGAGAAATAAAAACTTTTGTTATCTCATGAAGTCATTTGGAAGTTTTCCAAATTTTCCCTAAACAATTTCCAATTCTAAGATTTAATTCTTGTGGATGATTGTTGTTATCAACAAAATTATCAACCTCAAACTTGTGATAATCCTCTAGGAATATTTTTTCCTATCATTTTGATCACCCTATCTACCTCTCTGAAAAATCTCACAATTTTTAGATTTTGTTTGCTTTTTCAAATGGCCAAGTCAAACCAGTTTAGAAATCTGGTCAAACCTCTGGACAGCAGCTTGTGAATTTTCTTGGGAGAAATCTAGTGCATGAAAATTCTTGGAAAAATTACACAAGGTTTTCCTCTGTCCCTGTGAGCTCCCATAAAAATTTCAGAATTTTTGGAGCTCGGGAGCTATCTCTAAAAAATTCCTCAAACCTGCTCAGCCTTCTAGTTTCAAACCTGGAAACACTGTTCCTCTGGCTCGAACCCCACTTGAGCTCGGTCGCACCAACTAACGGCACCGCCCGAACCCAACCGTTGTCCACCGTCCGATGCGAATCGTGCGGCCCGCGTGCGCTGATGCGTTTGACCAGTCCGATTACATCGCGAGATCTCGACCGTCCATCCTAGATCCAACGGTCGGCGCGTTTTTGATCGAGTTAAACCAACTCGTCACACCGCACAAGACTTGGACTCGAGTCACCCCCTTCTCTCTCGCTAACAACGCGATCCCACCTGCAGGCCCTTTCCTCCACGCGGCGTGCGCGCCCGCGCCAGCTCACCCGCGCGCTCGCTCTCTCTCGTGCGCCGCTCTTCACCACCCCGGCGCATGCATGCCGCCACGTCGTCTCGCCGGTAACTTCGCCGAGCTACCACCTCCACCTCGCTGCCTCCGCCCTCCTCTTCTTAAGCCGTCGAGGGCTCCACCTACCCCGTTTTCTTTCTCCTCCTCTGTCCATTTCCGCCACCGAGCTCCAGAAGCCGTGAGTGCCGCCTCGCCGCCTCCGAGCGTTCCGGCTGCTCCGGCGATCTCCGGGCTCGGCCGATCGCGTCACGGCGTGTTCCGCATCCCCAGGAAGTGAACCCCTTAAGAAATTCCAGGTTTCATCGCCTGTGGAGCTGCGCGCACTCCTTCTTCTCCAACTCCGGCTGATTCCGCCTCTCCCGCCGCCGCGTCTTCTCTGGCGAGTTCCAGCTCGATTCCTCTCTCGGTGAGCATCGCCTGGACTCCATCTTTCTTCCCCGATCACTCATAGGCTCCCTCGTTCACCTTAGGTCCCTGTCGTCGTTGACCACCACGCGCCGCCGCAGTCTCTCGTCGCCGGCCATCTCCGCAGCCGCCGTACCTCGCGTCATCCGGTGAGTTCTGGTGACCCCACTGCTCATGCTCGCGCTTATTTCTTCCCTAATCGCGCCGTCGCCGCCGCCTCTTTTCACCCCACGGCCGGTCGCTGTGCTCTGTCGCCGCGCCGCCACCGTGCATCTCCGGCTACCCCGTGACCACCTCTAGCCTCAGTAGACTCCACCTCGCCGCGCCTCCACCGCCGGCGCCGTTTTTTGGCTCCCTCTCTGCCCGAGCCTCCCCTGCTTCTTTCCCTGTTCTTCATGTATATGACAGTGGGCCCCACCTCCCTTAAGACTTGTAGTTAGCTGCTAATCAATCTTAGGAATGATCATTAGTCACTCTCATGCTTTAGTTTAGTTGGGAGAATTTAGGGTTGGAGGAAAGTTAGTCTCTGGTCCTCTGTAATTGTTTCTCTGTTGTCATTGCCTTCCTGTTGTCAAGAATTGATTTTGGTATCATGCTTATCTTTGTTGATACTTGTTAATGCTTGATGACTCCCTTAAGAAGTAGTGTTTAGTAAGAAATTAATTAGTTAGTCTCTATAGGTTTCTAATCACTTGTTGGCTTGTTTGGTCTAAGAAGCTGTTAATGGAACTAGTTGTTTGTCTCTGTACTTGTGATTCTTGCTTTTACAAATTTAGTAAGGCCTTGTAGGAGTAGCATGCTGAAATTGTTAACCTTGCTATAGGTTGGTGTGATACTTAGGTGTGTTAGTAGCTGAATTTTATTAAAGTCCAACCTTAATTAGAAAATTGTTAGCATCTAACAGTTGGCTAATTAACTAGTTAGTGTTTCAATAGTTTCTTGTAGGTTTAAGTGATCTTATCACTAATGATGGTTGTTTAGAGTAACTAGTTGTTTAGATGTGTTAATTTGATACTTAATTAATAGATGTGCACACAATCACCATCAAAGTCTGTCGAAAGATTAAAGCATATAAGAGGATTAATTTTGTGGTTAGCTTGGTAAGTAAGTAAGTTTGGGTAGATCAATCACATGAAAACATGTCTAATTTAATTCTTCTCCATAGTAGCTAATTTGTTGTTCCTATTGTAATGATCTAGCTTCGGTGTTATAGATTTGTGGTTGTTTTTGAAATTTTGAGTTTTGTCGGTGTTATTGGTTCTTATTTGTTGCTTTTGCTCGATCGATAGATTGCGGCAGTGCAGTATTATCGAGTGATCCTCTGCAACGAGTTGATATTTCGAGCAAAGTTTGCCAGCAAGCGGTTTGATCATGTTTATCGGTATTTTAAAGTCTAATATTTTGTTTCAGCTGTATGTATGCATTGCTTAATTTGTGTTCAATGGATTAGTTAAATCCGTAGCTGCATATCCTGTAGGTGAAATATTGATCTCTACTACCTGAGACTAGGTTACTTGCTGTGATTAGAGTTCGTTGGATGAACTCTTATCACTTAGTAGATTACGAGTTCAGTCGTGTAGCCATGCTTAGCTTCCGGTAGATTTGGGCGATCATCGACTTAGTCGATGGTCTTGATCACATGAAATTATTACTGTTCTTATGTTTCAGTTTGGGATATGTTAATTACAAAACTAAAACTGAAAACAAAAATGATTTAGACTTGGGCACAACGGTATGTTGGGTGTGATCTGTTGGGTGTGACTGGAATGGTGCCCGAGTCAGTTAAGGACCGAGTTACTTGCGCCACCGTACTGAGCATTTTGCGTGCTAACCACACTAGAGTATATGGGACCTCTCTTGACCCAAAGATTTGGCGTGTATTGGCTCCGGTCGCAGGAGGTCGCGGGAGGGATGGAGGTGGGAGCATGGTAGTTGTCCGAAGAGCTTTATCCTGAGTGGGTAGTTGTCTTTTCGGCTTTACCATGTAAGCGTATGGATTTCTATCCATACGAGCGGCTCGTAGTTAATACACAATATTGGAAAAAGTCTCGTAGGACTTAGCGTGCCAAAGATACCTTCGGAAGTGTGCTTTGGCTTAAAGGCGATCCAAGTGTGGGTACATTGGTACACCTGCAGGGTTTGAACTATTCGAATAGCCTCGTCCTAGGTTATGGACACGCTCGGATCGCCCGTAAGAACTAGACTACAATATTTAAATTAAAACTTGTTTGGGTGGTACGAATGCTGGGATTTGTGTTATTGTTGTGGTGACTATTGGGATAGTCACTTCTAGGTTGTTTATCTTTCTCTTTTGTTATTATTACCTTTATCAGATTTCAACATTAAAAATGAATTGCAAACTCGCTTTCAAATCAGTATTACTTTATTGCAAATAAATTTGACTTTGTGCAAATGAAACATATTGCCTCCACCAGATAAGCCTGCATGTAGCATATAAATAGGTCTGCTAGTTCACACGTCAGTCTTGCGAGTACAAAGACAATCTTTGTACTCATTGGCTTTGCTTATTGTTGTTGTTGCAGAGGAAGAAGGTGAGCCCCAAGGGCCTCACTTCTGTGAGTTCTGCTGCCGTTTCGTGTACGACGACTAGGCTTGGCGGTCCGGTCAGATGCCTTGTGGGTTGAAGGCACACTGATTGGCTTTGTTTATAGCCATCTTATGGCACTTTTGCTTCATTGTCGTTCTTACGTTATTTGTGTATCTTTTGGCGGTCGGCCCAGTCCGTAATATTCTCTTTGTTATTTTCTGCTCAGTAGTGTAATGTTTGGACTCTATGTTTGGAATGGAGTTGATGCATAATTTTGTGGTGAGGTGTGTATACTGCTTTCTGGGAAGTATACATATCTCGAGGCTCAGTTTATTTGATTTGTGTTGCTAGGACCAGGCGGTTGGTTAAGCATTGCAAGCTAAATAAACTAGGGTCCTCACATCGACTGCCTACACCTCCAAGTGGCAATACAAGGCGGCATGGGAGGATGTCAACAACATTGAGGTCCCGTCGGGCTGTCTAGAATACCCTAAGTGGTCAGAGACCTCCCTAACCTTCACCAAGGAGGACGTCCTAAAGGTATGCCTACTTCTCTTAAATTGTCGTTAGTAGTTTCTCCTACCATAAGCAATTGCAGAGTAGGAAGACTATTAGTAGATAGTGGTAATTCTTTAGACCTGCTATTTATTAACACCTTAGATGAGATGCAAATTCCTCGTTCTAAGATTAAACCAATGACAAGTCCTTTCTATGTGATAGTGCCAGGTATGTTTGTTACATCGATAGGGCAAGTAGTATTACCAATGACTTTCGGTACCACTACTAATTTTCGAACTTAGCTAATCACTTTTGAGGTGGTTGATTTTGAGTCTGCCTATAATGCTATTTTGGGAAGACCATCTCTAACGAAGTTCATGGTAACCACACACCACGCCTACCAGAAGATCAAGATCCCTGGGCCAAAAGGTGTGATCGTGGTGACCAGGCCGTCGCACTTTCATGTGATCGTAAGTCATTAGAACTTGTCGATCAGTTACCTCTGAAAGATCTTACTTTAGAGGATAAAACAGGGAAGGCCGCGAAGGTCAAAGCTTCTCCTCAACCTAGCGGGGAGATTAAAGTCATACCACTCAGCCCCAAGGACCAATCCAAGATAGTTCGAATTAGCGCAGGACTTAGTGAGAAATAGGAAAACGAGCTCCTCACCTTCCTCCAAGCCAACTTGGATGTCTTTGTGTGGAAGACATCCGATATGCCCAGAGTCCTAAGGGAGGTGATTGAGCACATGCTAGCTATTCAGGCTGAGAGAAAGCCAGTCAAACAAAGATTGAGACGTTTCACCTTGGATCGTCAAGAAGCTATCCGAGTAGAGCTCGATAAGCTCCTTGAAGCTTGTTTCATTCGAGAGGTGGATCACCCAGAATGGCTGGCAAATCCGGCCCTGGTCAAGAAATCTAACGGTAAGTGGTGCAGTGTGTAGATTTTACCAGTTTAAATATTGCTTACCCAAAGGATGACTTCCATTTTCCTCGTATTGATCAATTAGTTGATTCTACTGCGGGTTGCGAATTGATGAGTTTCCTTGATGCTTATTCTGGATACCATCAGATCAGCATGGCGAAAGAAGATGAAGAGAAGACTGCCTTCATCACACCCTTCAGCGTCTACTGCTATGTCAAGATGTCGTTCGGGTTAAAGAATGCTGGGGCCACGTAACAGCGTTTGATGCCGAAGACCTTCAGCAATCAGCTAGGGCATAATTTAGAGGCTTACGTAGATGACCTCATTGTAAAAACTAGTACTAAGAATGACCATTTGAAGGATCTTACGGAGACCATCGAAAATGTAAATAAGCATGGAATAAAACTTAATCTCAAAAAGTGTACTTTTGGGGTAAATTCTGGCAAATTGCTTGGGTTCCTTGTTTGTTCTTGTGGGATTGAAGTTAATCCCGAAAAGATTCGAGCCATTGAACAATTACGATTACCTTCCACTATGAAGGAGGTCCAAGCCTTAACTGTTCAAATGGCGGCTCTTAGTCATTTCATTTCTCGATTAGGAGAATGTGGTTTACCTTTTTTAAGGTGATCCGCAAGAGCAATAAGGGGTTTCAATGGTCCGAAGAAGCTGACAAGGCTTTTGAAGGCTTAAAAGTTTATCTTTTAAATCCTCCATCATTGGTTTTGCCTTTAGAAGGTGAACCTTTACTAGTTTACTTGGCAGCAACGCCAAATGTGGTCAATGAAGTGCTTATTGCAGAAAGAGGAGGATTGCAACGACCCATCTACTATGTAAGCGAGGTCTTACATGGACCAAAGGAGAGATACCCTGAGATCCAAAAGCTAATTCATGTTCGTTTGATGACTTCCAGAAAACTGAGACATTACTTTCAATCTCACAAAATCACAGTACCTTCGTCTTTTCCTCTTGGGAATGTACTTCATAACAAAGAAGTGACAGGTGGCATAGCCAAGTGGGCGGTAGAACATGGAGAATTTAATCTTCATTTTACTGCCCGGACAACCATAAAAAGACAAGTCTTGGCTGACTTTGTGGCTAAATGGATGAATGCTGAGGACCAATCTCAAGCAAGTTCAAGGCAAGATGACCATTGGACTTTGTATTTTGATGGCTTACGCGGGCTTAAAGGCTTGGGGGCTCGGATTTTGTTGATAACACCACAGGGTGATCAACTACAGTATGTCATACATTTGTTGTTCCCCGCCACTAACAACGTGGTGGAGTATGAAGGAATTCTAGCCGGACTTCGAGCAGCCAAAACCCTCGGTGTCCGTTGGCTTTTAGCGAAGGGAGATTTACAATTAGTCATAAACCAGGTATCAAGGAAAACAGATGTTCCGATGAGAGAATGGCTCAGTACCTGGATGAAGTGAGGAAGATGGAAAAACATTTTAGGGACTTCGAAGTCCAACATATACCATGCAAGGAAAACTCCTTAGCGAACCAGTTGTCAAAACTGGGTTCGTCACAAACACCTGTTCCGATAAATGTTTTTCTCGAATACCTTACAAAACCTTCGATAGAAATGGGTTCGACCATCCTAGAGGTCGGAGTCATCGAGCAAGATGCAGAGTGGATAAAACCATTGACCACTTATCTCGCATCAGGGACATTGCCCGGTGATCCTCAACAGAAGGAAAAGTTAGTTCGAAGAGCATGCATGTACAAGCTGGTTGAAGGATCACTGTACAGAAAAGGGGCACATGGTGTTCTTATGCGTTGCATATCCCAAGACTCCGGCATAAAACTACTAAAAGAAATCCATGGGGGCTTGTGTGGCACACATGCATCCTATAGAACACTGGTTGGCAAAGCTTTTCGGAAAGGTTAGTATCGGCCCACCGCTTTGCAAGATGCTATGCATCTTGTTAAGATCTGTGAGCAATGCCAGTTCCATGCCAGGCAAGTGCAGCAGCCATCATACCAATTACAGACCATTCCCTTGTCATGGCCTTTTTTGACTTGGAGTATTGACATAGTTGGACTACTACCACAAGCACCCAATGGGTATAAATTCTTGTTCGTGGTCATTGATACATTCACTAAGTGGATCAAAGCTGGACCAGTTGTTCGCATAACGGCTGCGGCAGCAAAGAAATTATTTTTGCGAAGCATTGTTACAAGATTTGGAATACCCAGTCATCTAATCATGGACAATGGGAGCCAGTTTGTTAGTGATGTGTTTCAAGATTATTACGACGAAATTGGTACTAAAATTTGCTTTGCCTCTGTGGCACACCCACAGAGCAATGGAGCAGTAGAAAGGGCCAATGGTCAGATTATGTAAGGTATTAAAAAGAGAGTTTTTAATCGCCTTAAGGCATGCTCAAAGAATTGGATGGAAGAACTCTTCTCTGTCCTATGGACATTGCGTACTACCACCGGTAGAGCAACTGGTGAAACACCATTCGCACTAGTCTACGGTGTAGAAGCAGTGCTACCTAACGAGATTCAGCTAGGTTCAACGTGTATAGACCTCCTAGATCAAACAAATCAGGAAGAGTTACGCGAAGACGACGTCAACATGCTAGAAGAAAGACGTGATCGAGCACTCTTAAAATCGGCTACCAATCTACAAGGGCTGAGATGTTACTATAATAGAAGAGTTCGTCCAACAGCGCTTCATGTGGGTGACATGGTCTTGAGACGAATCTAGAACCAAGCCAACTTAAATAGGATGTCCTCTAGATGGGAGGGTCCATATAAGGTAATCTCTATCGCTAGGCCAGGATCAGTTAGATCAGCCATGGAGGATGGCCATGTTTTATCTAACACATGGAACATTGAACATCTTTGAAAATTCTATGTATAGGTATCTTTTTATATGTCATAAATTTAGTTGTCATTTTATTATCAATATCATAGTGATTGTCATTTTCAGCATAATTTTTTTCGTACCATTTCGCATACATGATCATCAACTTTTATAAAGTGCTTACGGTTGATCAATTTTGCTCATGGGTCAAAGTGTCTTTACTTATCAAATGACCATCAGTATACATTTGGGAAATGACAACTATTTGGGACCTCTTCTATAAGCCAATTCTCATTGCATAAGAGCCCAGCAGTTTGACTTCATCTTCCTGAATACATACTAGTCCGGATCATTGATTTTGTAGCAGATATCCTGGTCCTAATTCTATTGTTCACCCAAAATACTTCTCCCATTGCCGGACACAGTGTTCCAGGCGGGGGGCTACTGCGTAGCAAAATATGCTACATTTGCAAAAGCAAGTTAGTCAATTTTCAACGAATGACTTATCATTATCATACACCAAAATTTTTCATTATCCCATACAATTTCAAACAAAATATATGTATCATTACAATGTCACTTTTGTGTGCTTGAGCTAGGAACACTTGAGGAAATGGCAGGTGCCCTAGCTTCAATGTTTCTAATGATCTCTTCCACCACTGGCGTGATATTGGCTTGAGCCGCAATACCTGCTTCTTTTGTCTTGAACTTGGGTGCAGGAATAAGCTTCTGAAGA
This sequence comes from Ampelocalamus luodianensis, assembly GCA_036346255.1. NCBI lineage: Eukaryota > Viridiplantae > Streptophyta > Magnoliopsida > Poales > Poaceae > Ampelocalamus > Ampelocalamus luodianensis. Next base: position 29,867,499 of record CM070620.1, on the reverse strand, counting down.
TCAACAGAATCTCCATAAAGGAGATAAATCTTCAACAAGACTCGGTTTAAATCCTGACTCATTGCTCTTGTCAAAGATTAATATATGGTAGTCTTCATAGCAGGTATGTGTGTTTGAATATATTTGATTTGAGTATAGATATCATTTCTAAGGTCATCCAAGGGCATCTTTGTCGCAAGAGGAGTTACCAGGGCCTGCAGATGTTTTGCGATCTCTCGCAGAGAAGATGAAATCTGGGAAAAATTGTTTCCAGTAACTTTGGTAATTTTCTTGCCAGCCTTCATTAAGGTTTCTATTTTCTTTTCAAACTCTTGCACGATAGTACGACTCTGTTCTTCCACTTCCTCCAAGTCTTGAATCTGAAGATCTTTGTTAGCAGAGATCTTCTGAAGATCCTCTTTTTCCTTTTTCTAGTTTAAAAAAAGGAATGAAGAAAAGAGAATACAATTCATGTATTGCATTTTATAAATCGAGTGCTCCGTAAGGAACAATGAGAGGTTCTTTACCTTCCTTCTCCTTAAAAAGTATCTTGTTTTGTTCAAAAAGATCATGGTTTTCTTTAGCTTGTCTGTTCAGGATCTCTTGTAACTTTTCATTCTTCTAAGTCAAGAGGCGGATTTCTTCAGTTTTCTCTACCATGACCACCGCATTTCTCTTAGATATTTTTTCTGCCTCAGACAATTTCAATTCGAGAGTGTGAAGTGCAGACTCAGCATTCTCTTGTTCGGCTTTCACCAGTAAATACTCCCTACGAAGTAAACAAAGGCATAAGTTAATTGTTTAGTTAGAATCTTACAATTGAATTATTAGCTTTCTGTACTCACTTCTCTTTCTCCTCTGCAAAAGTTTTAATCTCCTCTACCATGTCGATGTTAACTCTTGACAGAAGTCATGAGGTCCTTCTTTTCAGCTCTAGGAGTACTTTCTAGAGCAATCTCATCCTCGGGTTGATCCAACTGAACCAGATGAAAAACTCCTCTAGATGGGTCAATACAGGTACCTTGCGGCTCCTAAGACATTTTATGAGTCAGATTCATGCTGGTATATTTAAGGCAAAAATTACCAATATAATAAAGAAAAACTTACCAAGATACGATCTTCATTTTGAGCTTCAGTGGACTCTTGGACCACCTCCTCTTGGGAGGTCCTTTCAGTTTGCACTTCCATATTCTATGGCGTCTCCTTGGATGTCCCAGTAGTCATCAGGACATCCTGGGCCACTTCCTCAGTGGTTCAAGGAAGTACTCCCACTGGCGGAATTTCTTCTGTCAAGGATTCCTCGGTTGCCAATATAATTGGAGGTGACATTTGTTCCTGAGTTGTCAGTTGTCCCCTTTGTGTGTCCGACGGTAAAGAAAGGCTAAAAAAAGGGATGATTGACTATTTTTTTTTAAAAAAAAGTCAAAATCCTTAAAGTTATAATCGAAGAACTTACTCGATCTCGAAACCACTTTCGCTAAAAAAGCGATATAAAATCCTCATTTACAGTGAAAGTGGGTTATCTCCTTTGCTCTGGCAAGGAGGGAACCAAGGCTAGGGAGGTCCTTGGCCTTGGAACCCTCTGTAGAGGGACCTCCTCTTCGGACTCTTCTAACGATCCTTCACCCTGAATCACCCCAGCCAAGAAAGTTGATATAGAAGATATTGGCTGGGGGTTAGACACATATCCGGAAACTAAAGTTTTAACTTTTGTTTTCAATACCTCACGGGTGAAAGGTCTCGATGGGGTTGGAATTGAAGCAAGAGGTTCTGGAGAAGCTAAAACCGAAGCTAGTATGGATTTTGTCTTCTTTGGCACGACAGGAGGTCTGGAAGTAATTCTTGCACTCTTTGCCAAAGAAGGAGAAGAGCCTACACTGACATCTGAGATGGGACGTTTCTTTGATGTCGTCTGTCCAGAAATATACAAATTAGACATGAGTAAATTCACTCATTATATCTAGTTGATCTCTACGAATACTTACCACTGTGCGATCCTTCCTCAGTGATAAAGTCGCCCCAATCAAGCTTGGGGGTTGCGCCTCTATATCGATCGGTCCTTTTTCTATAACCCTGTCCTTTAATAGGACTGAGGTCCTAGCCAGGATCTCATCATTTGAAAGAGCTGCAATATAATACAACATTATTTTACTCTAAACTATGAAAATTCAGTTGAAGTAAAAAAAAGATAACTAAGATATTACCATTCTCAGGGATATCATGATTGTAGGATAATATCTCTCTCTTCTGAAGGGGGAAGATCTTGTTTTTGAAGAAGTCATGGACAACCTTTCGTCCGGTTAGACCTCCCTCTACCAGGTTGCTGATCACCAGGACTACTCTCTTCTCATCATTTGAGAGTTTGATCTCCTTGCCAGCAATTCGGTTTTTGAAGACCACTCCGGTGGTGCATTACGATTGTAGGTAATCCTACTTCCTTCCGGAACTTTGGAATAAAACCATTCCCTGTTCCATGTCTGGCTAGCATCTTTGGTAGCCAAAAAAGGGAATACCCTCTTGTTGGCATCTTGGAATTTAAAATAAAAAGAGCCCAAGGAACCAACACTTTTCTTGTTGCGAATGATTTGGTAATAAAACCTAAACAGACGCAAACTGGGGGCTATCCCTAAAAACGCCTCAAACATGTGGGCAAAAATGCTAAGTACCAGGATTGAATTCGGTATAAGGTGAAGTAATTCAATTCCGTAATGATTAAAAATTTCAATCTGGAAATCACTTTCTGGTAAACGAAGTCCTTCTCGGAGATAAGGCACTAGGAGTACTGTGAAACCATTAGGAGGGCTTGGCTCTATCTCCCCTCCCAGTGCACGCCACTCTGAGAGCTTTCTCCGGTAGATGCCCATCTTGCTCTGGTCCTTTGAGCTCCTCTACAGATAGCGTTTACGGTTTCCATGCTGCCATTGCTTCGATTTGATGGTGGAATGAAGATCCTTCTCCTCAAAGGTTCGTAGAGGACAAAAGGTGCTCATCGGATGGGGAAAGTGAAAATGACTAGGGTAAAAATGTACCTAAGGAGAGGTAAAAAGATCCATATATATTCCTAGTACATTTAAAACCCACTACTTCAAAGATGTAACAACTGCACCTCGATTATCGGCGATGTGACAACACACGTCTGGTCAAGGAAGTCGTTCCACACGTTTTCCCTTTTCCTAAAATTATCTTCATATCGTAACTATTGCGGGTGGTATATAAAATTAGCCATGTGCAGTAAGACAGATAAGATTTTTTAGAGTTTGTTCCTAATAAGTCATTGAAGACCAAAGTATAATCGTCTCTTCGGAATTTGCTTTCATAAATATATACAGCTGGTGCCTCTGCTTCTTGAGGGAAATAGTAATTAGCAACTCAAGTAAAACTATCTTCTTGACCAAGTCTAGTTCTAGTCAAAAACCCCTTCAAGTATGTTATTTTCACTTGAAGTTGAGGGGCTAGTTGACGAGGATTGTTGACTAGTCAATGATCCGATCATATCTTTATTCTCTTATTAATAAATAAGCATGGTTTTGCTGAGCCCAAGTTAGCTTTCTGGACCTAAGATCAACTAAGCATTAAGAATGTGGGTCTAGAAGTATTTTCTTTGACCGTTCCCAACTTCTTCTGGAAGACCTCTCTAGGACCTCCTCAAGACCTTTCTAGGACTTCTCCAAGACCTCCTCCAGCACCTCCTCAGGACCTCTTCCTTGCAGAGGAGGTCCTAGAAGGCGTTTGCCCATGTGTGGCTAATAACAGCTGCATGTGGAGATATCGGCTATAACGGTCATCACGAAGGGACACGACTATGGCATGAAGAGGCACTACTGCAACTAACTGTCGACGCTTGTAAAGCTATAAATAGCCTGGCCTATGTGCCTTTGAGAGAGGATATTCTGACTCGAATTCAGATTAAGATTCATAGTCTTTTCTCCGTAATCAGAGCATACTCTTTGCAATACATATCACCATTTCAAATCTCTTAGCGAATAGATAGTAATCTCTGTTTTCCTTTTATATTCTTGTTTGTCCGTTCTGTGATGAGAGTCCTAGACGTCGATAGGCTCTATCGCCGACAACATCCTCGACGTCACAATGGAGCCCGATCAGACGGCTCGTGACTCTGGGTCACTATCGAGGCCTTATTTTGTGACAAGAAGGAACTTCGTGCCATCTTCCTTAGCAACCAATTCCACTCATTGGTTCAAGGGGATCTCTCCATCTCGGAATACTCCCAGCGCCTCAAAACGCTGGTTGATTCCCTGCGCGACGTCAGCCACGCTGTCTCCAAACTGTAGCTCGTCCTCAAAATACTTCTGGCCTCAATCCCCGCTTCTCCAACACCGTCGATGACATCGCCAATGCCACCCCGTTCCCACCTTCGCCAAGGCACGCTCCATGCTCACCCTCAAGGAACTACGACTGGTCAATGAAATCAAGGTCACCTCTGACACCGCCCTCATCACGTCCGTGTCCACTTCTCCTTGCAGGCCGGACGGGTGCCGTGCATCAGCACCCAGCACGCCATCGGTTTCAGCACAAACCGACGGTGGCCGTGACTTCAAACGCGGTGGCAAGAACCGCCGAAACAAGTCAAATGATAGCTTGTCCACATCGTCATGCGCTCCACCCACGATGACCCCGTAGCCCGTCGGCCCATGGATTTGATACAATCCTTGGGCGGCCGCCCCCGTAGCGGCCATTTGGTGTTCGCCACCTCCAGGTTTGAGCATCCTCAGCCCTTAACAGCAGGCCCACACCGTCTTCGTGCCGTCACAAGTGTCTCCACCGTCGGCGCTGACATGGGATCAGGCTAGCCTCATTGCCACCATGGACCAGCTTGCTGTCCAGGGCCCCGAAAACTGGGTCATGGACACTGGTGCCACTTCACACATGGCCTCCAACGACAGTATAATCCTTTTTCCCCTACCTCCCTCTCAGTCTGTTGTCACTGTTGGTAATGGATCCAATGTTCCAGTCGTCTCTCGTGGTCACTCTGTTCTACACACAAACTCTTCTAAATTCCTTTTGAACAATGTTCTCATTGTCCCTTCTATTGTTCGTAATCTTCTTACAGTTAGACAGTTTACACGTGACAATCATTGTTCCATCGAATTTGACTCCTTGGGTTTTTCTGTTAAGGACCCCCAGACCCAGAGCGTGATTCTTTGCCGCAATAGTGCCGACGATCTCTACACCTGGACACCAGCCGCCCCACCACTGTAACACACGCCCACCTCGCCACTTCATCCAGTCTTTGGCACCAGCATCTTGGCCATCCCGGCCCGACTGTCCTCAACAATTTACATAATCCATCCCTCATTTCATGTAATAAAGTAGATTGCTCTCTTTGCCACGCCTGTCAACTTGGCAAACATGTGCGTATACCTTTTACACATTCCAGTTCTCGCACCTCAGTACCCTTTGAATTAGTTCAGTGTGATGTGTGGACATCTCCTGTTGCAAGCACTTCGGGTTTTCAGTACTACTTGTTGATTCTTGATGATTTTTCCCACTTTTGTTGGACTTTTCCTCTTAAAAAGAAATATGAAGTCTATCACCACATTGTTCATTTTTCTAACTACGTTAGCACACAATTCAGTTTGCCTCTCAAATCCATTCAGGTAGACAACAACACTGAATTTGTGAACCACACATCCACCCAATCTTTCTCCTCTCGTGGTATTGTCTTACGTCTTTCGTGCCCCTATACCTCGCTGCAAAATGGGAAGGCAGAACATGCTCTCCGCACTCTCAACAATGTGGTCCGCACGCTCCTACTGCATGCCCACATGCCGCCACCATACTGGGCCGAGGCGTTCGCAACAACCACACACCTTATCAATCGTCGCCCCTCCTCCTCTATTCAAAACTCCATCCCCTTTGAGTTGCTTTACCGCATCCGTCTCACATATAATCATCTTTGGGTTTTCGGCTGCCTTTGCTACCCAAATCTCTCATCAACCACCCTGCACAAACTCACTCCTTGTTCGGCCACCTGTGTCTTTCTCGGTTACCCCAGCTCTCACAAAGGGTACCGATGCCTTGACCTCGCTACCAAATGACTCATCATCTCTCATCACGTTGTCTTCAATGAAACTTCGTTTCCCTTTGCTCACCATGACTCCTCCTCAATCTCGTCATCCAAACCTCGCCGACCTTCTCCTGATGATCCTGTCGCACGGTGCCGCGACCGCAATGCGCGCCTCCTACCATCCGTGTGATAGCTCCATCACATAGTGATGTTGAGTGATCGCGCCCAGCACACACGGCTGCTTTGTCGTTCTACGACGTCGAGCAATCGTGCCTAGCCCTCCGTTCCCCCACCGTGCCTACGCGGCCTCAGGATGAGTTCATACCATACCCAGCCACGCCCGCACCGGTTGCGCCCGCGTCGGCTCCAGCTGCCGTCGCCTCACCACTCGAGCCACCCTTGGCCACGCTTGCGTCGAACCTAGCTACGCATGTACCCATCTAGGTTGTGCCGACGCCACCTGGTTTGGTCCCACCACTACCAATGCAGGCACACTCGATGCGGACATGCGCGGCCTCCAGCATCGTCAAGCCAGTTGACCGCCTCAACTTGTCTACCGTGCACTCCTCAGTTTTCGCCATCCCAGCGAATTACCGCAGCACACTGGCAAACCCCAACTGGCGTGTCACCATAGCAGAGGATTTCCACGCTCTCGTCACCAACAACACTTTGAAGCTCGTTCCTCGCCCCGTTGGTGCAAACGTTGTGACGGGCAAGTGGATCTTCAAGCAAAAGTTCCACTCCGATGGCACTCTCGCCCGCGACAAAGCGCGGTGGGTCGTGTGTGGATACTCGCAATAGCACAACATCGACTACGATAATACATTCAGCATAGTTATCAAACCATTGACCATTCGTGTTGTCCTCAACATCGCAGCCTCTTGCTCCTGGCCCATCCATCAGTTTGATGTCAAGAATACCTTCCTACATGCAATCTTGAGGAGACCGTCTACTGTCAGCAACCATCAGGTTTCGTCGATCCTTCCTCACTAGACTATGTGTGTCTCCTTCGAAAGTCACTCTATGGTCTCAAGCAGGCGCCCCGCATGTGGTATCAGCGGTTTGCCACCTATTTTCGTCAACTCGACTTCGTCCCTTCCACCTTGGACATGTCTCTCTTTGTTCTCAAAGATGGAGACAATGTGGCTTACCTCATGCTCTACGTCAACGACATCATCCTCACCGCCTCCTCCGGCCCTCTGCTTTGGCGCCTCAGTCAACAACTCCACCCTGAGTTTGTGATGACAGACCTCGACAACCTCCACTTCTTCCTCGGCATCTTCGTCACACGTTCCTCGGCTGGCATCTTCCTCTCCTAGTGCCAGTACGCTGTGGACCTTCTCCAACGCTCTGGCATGGTCGAGTGTCACCCTACCGCGACTCCAGTTGACACTCGTGCCAAGTTGTCCGCACAAGACGGTGCACCTGTCGACAACCCAACCAAGTATAGGAGTATGGTTGGTGCTCTCCAGTACCTGACTCTTACTTGACCGGACCTGGCCTACACTGTTCAACAGGTCTGCCTCTTTATGCTCGATCCGCGGGAACCTCATCTCGCCTTGATCAAACACATTCTGAGATATGTGAAGGGCACCCTCGACATCGGCCTCCACATTGGGACCGCCCCAGTCAAGTTCATCATGGCCTACTCCGATGTAGACTAGGCAGGCTGTCCGGATTCCAAGCGTTCCACCTCTGGCTACTGCGTATATCTTGGCGATAACCTTGTGTCTTGGTCCTCAAAATGCCAGACCACGGTATCTCGCTCCAGTGCAGAAGCAAAGTATCGTGTTGTTGCCCATGCAGTCACCGAGTGCTGCTGGCTATGGCAGCTTCTTCAAGAGTTGTATATCCCAATTACTTCCGCGACCGTTGTTTACTGCGACAATGTTAGTGCTGTCTACATGTCCTGCAACCTAGTTCAGCATCGGTGCACGAAGCATATTGAGATCGACATCCATTTTGTCCGCGAAAAGGTCTCCCTTGGGCATGTTCGAGTTCTTCATGTACCCTTCTCCCACCAATTCACGGACATCATGACTAAAGGCCTACCTGTATAGTTGTTCAATGATTTTTGTTCCAGTCTTTGCGTCCGGAATCCTCACGATGCGACTACAGGTGGGTATTAGAGAATATTGTATAATTGTAACCTGCCTAGATTAGCCCCTCTAATTCCTGCCTAGATTAGCTCCTCTAATTGATGCCTAGATTACCTCATTTAATTGAGGATCCTGTAAACTTCCTCATCTGGGCTCTTCCCTGACCATATATGAAAAGCCACCCCGGCCTATTTGTGAGGACCCCAATTTATTTGGCTTGTAATGCTTAACCAACCACCTGGTCCTAGCATCACAAATCAAATAAATTGATCCTCGAGATATGTATACTTCCTGAAGCGTTATACACACCGTTACAAAATTAGACAAAGAACTCCATTCCAAACATAGAGTCCAAACACTACACTACCAAACGGAAGATAAACAAATAGTAGAGTTATTACAGCACAAAGGCCGATGTGCCACAAGATACACAAATAAACAAGAACGACAGTGAAACAAAAGTGCCATAAGATGGCTATAAACAAAGCCAATCGCGTGCCTCCAACCCACAAGGCATCCGACCGACCGCCAAGTCTAGTCGCCCACGAAACGGCAACACACTCACGTAAGTGAGGCCCTTGGGGCTCACCTTCTTCCTCTGCAACAAAAACATTAAGCAAAGCACCGAGTACAAAGATTGTCTTTGTACCCGCAAGATCGACGTGTGAACTAGCGACCTATTCATATGCTACATGCAAGCTTGTTTAGTGGAGGCCATATGTTTCATTTGCATAAAGCCAATTTTCATTTGCAATAATATAATACAGCTTTGAAGGCAGGTTTGCAATTCATTTTTACCGTTGAAATAATCATAAATAAAGATAGATACAAGTAACCACCGGAAGTGACTATCCCAATAGTCACCACAACATAGCACTAATCCCAGCATTCGTACTCACCCATCAAGTTTTAATTTAAATGTTGTAGTCTAGTTCTTGGGGGGCGTATCCGAGCGTGTCCATAACCTAGGACGAGGCTATTCGAATAGTTTTAAACCCTGCAGGGGTGTACCAATGTACCCACACTTCAGACCGCCTTTAAGCCAAAGCACACTTCCGAAGGTATGCTGGCACAGCTAAGTCCTACGAGACTTTTTCCAATATTGTGTATTAACTACGAGCCGCTCGTATGGATAGAAATCCATACGCTTACATGGTAAAGCCGAAAATACAACTACCCACTCAGGATAAAGCTTTTCGGACAACTACCATGCTCCCACCTCCGTCCCTCCTGCGACCTCCTACGACCCGGAGCCAATACACGCCAAAGTACTAGGTCAAGAGAGGTCCCATATACTCTAGTGTGGTTAGCACACAAAATGCTCAGTACGGTGGCGCAAGTAACTCGGTCCTTAACTGACTCGGGCACCTTTCCAGTCACACCCAACAGATCACACCAGTCTTACCATTGTGCCCAAGTCTAAATTGTTTTTGTTTTCATTTTTAATTTTGCAATTAAACATAGCAGAAATGCTAAAACATAAAGTTATAGTAAATTTTGTGTGATCAAGGTTACCGACTAAAGTCGATAACCGCCCAGTTCTACCGATAGCTAAGCATGTCTAAGCAATTTGACTCGGATCTACTAAGTGACAAGAGATCATCCAGCGACCTCTAATCACAGCAAATAACCTAGGCTCAGGTAGTAGAGACCAATATTTTATCTACAGGATATGCAGCTACGGATTTAACTAATTAATTTTAACACAAATTAAGCAATGCATACATACAGCTGAAACAAAATATTAGACTTTAAAATACTGGGATTATCATGATCAAACTGCTTGCCTGGCTGCTGTTGCTCAATTTGTTGCGGAGGGTCGTTCTCAGGGTTACCGCAAATGTCGAATCCTAACGATTGAACAAAACATCGAATAAGAACGAATAACACCGACAAAACTCAAACATCAAACACAAACACCAATTTATACACAGAGGCTAGACCATCACAAAAAGGAGTAACAAATAACTGCTACAGAGATGCTTCAAAAAGACATGCTTTCAAGTGATAGATTTATCCACTCACTTATTTATTAGGCTAACCACAAAATCAATCTTCTTATATGATTTAAACTTTGGACAGACTTTGATGGTGATTGTGTGCACATCTATTATTTAATCATCAAGTTAACACATCAAAAACAACTATTATTAGTTGAGTTCACGTAACCTACAAGAAGCTATTAACAACAATAACTAGTCAAGTATCCAACTATGAGATGCTAAACAAAATTCTAATTGAATTTAGGCTAGAATAAAATTCAGCTACTAACACACCTAAGTATCACATCATCATAAGAAAGGTTATCACAATTCGGATGCTACTACACCAAATCTTAATGTCTTGATAAAGCAAAAGTACAGAGACAATAACATGATCAGCTAACTATCCCTAATGATCAAACATGACAACAAGAGCTTTGAAACTTAAAGATACTAACTAAATAATTTCATGCTAACCTCTACAACAAAAGGGAGTCATCCAACACTAAACAAGGATCCAAAGCATGAGTATGAAACTAAAATCTAGTTACTGACAACAGAAACGACAACAGGAAATAATTACAGAGAACAACACTAAAAACTTTCAAACTCCCAAAACCAAAATGATCATGCATGAGAGTGAACTAAAGAACATTCCTAATCATGATTAGAAACTAAAGAACTGGTTTTGAAGGAGTGGGCCCCACTGACAGAGAAACAGAGAAGAACACAGCCGAAGAACAGAGAGGCTCGGGCTGCTCTGGACCTGAACTTGCCGCCGGCGAGGAAGTGGCGGCGCGGGCTGTGCGACGGCCAAAATGGGTCGCCCAGAGGTTACTGAAGCTAAGGGTGGTCGCGGGTTGGTCGGAGAAGCACGGTGGCGGCGCGGCGACGGAGCACGGCGGCCGGCAGTGGGGGTGACAAGGTGCGACTGCACCAGAGAGGAAGACAATGAAATTTAGCGCGCGCATGAGCATCAGTGAGGCTCCAGGAACTCACCGGTGAGCTTGGCGACGACGGAGAGGCACCGGAGTGGCTCGGCGACGAGAGCCCGCGGCGGCGCAAGGCGGTCAACGGTGACAGGAGCCTGGGGTGAACGAGAGGACGTGTGAGAGAGTGGAAAAGAAAGGTGGAGTCCAGGTGATGCTCACCGAGCAAGGAATCGAGTTGGAGCTCACCGGAGAAGATACGGTGGCGGAAGAGGCGGTTTCGGCCGGACTTGGAGAAGAAAGCCCACGCGCAGCTTCACAGACGATGAAATCCGAAATTCCTTGAGGGGTTTACTTCCCATGGAGTTGGAACACACCGTGACGCGGTCGGCGATGGCCGGAGCCCACCGGAGCGGCTGAAACGCTCGGAAGTGGCGCGGCGACGCTTACGGCTCTCAGAGCTCGGTGGAGAAGAAAGGCGATGGGGACGAAACGAAGTAGGGAAAGCCTTCGAGGGTTTTGTAGGAGCAGCGAGGCGCGAGGTGAGACGGTGGGCGGTGAAAAGACCGTGAGGCGAGGTGGCGGCGTGCATGCAGCGCGGCCGGCGAGCGCGCTGCGGCGAAGCGCTTACCGAGCGGCGAAACGACGTGGCGGAAATAGCCTGCAGGTGGGACCGCCCTGTCAGCGACTGACGAAGCGGTGCGAACCGGTGGTTTGACTCGATCAGTATCGCACCGACCGTTCGATCTGAGATGGACGGTCAAGATTGATGTATGCATTCGGACAGGTCGGTTGCATACGCGCACGTGGATCGTTCGATTTGCATCGGACGGTCACGATCGATTGGACTCGGGCGGTGCGATTAGTTGACGCGACCGAGCCAAGTGGTGCGGTCGGATTTGAGTCGGGCTCGGGTTCGAGCCCGACAAAGCGATGATTCGATTTTGAGTTTGAAAAGCTGAGATAGTTTGGGGAATTTTTAGAGATAGTTCCCGAGCTCCAAAAATTCCGAAATTTTTATGGTAGCTACTTGAGACAGAGATCAACATTGCATAAATTTTCCAGAACTCTTTATGCACTGAAAAGTTCTGCAGAAAATTCACAAGCATGCTGACCAAGGGTTTGACCAGATTTTCAACTAGTTTGACTTGGCCATTTGAAATAGCAAATAAAATCTAAAAATTGTGAAATAATTCAGGAGGTAGATAGGATGATCAAGATGCTAAGAAAAATATTTGCAGAGGATGATCACAAGTTTGAAAGCTAATAATTTGATGACAACAATTTCAATACAAGAGTTAACTTCTAGAAAATTGAAATTGCTAGGAAAATTTGGAAGACTTCAATTGATTTGAAGAGACAACAAAAGTTTTTATTCCTCCTCAAAATTTTACATTGGAAATACAAACCCTAAGTTAGGGCTGTTACAAATCTCCCCTTACAGAATCTCGCCCGAGATTCGATTCATCGAGAAGAACGATGGGTAATCTGCTCGGAGACGATCTTCCCGCTCCCAAGTGGCTTCATCCTCGGAGTGGTTCGACCACTGAACTTTAAGGAACTTGATCACACGGTTCCTTGTTCTGCGTTCAGCTTCTTCGAGGATACGAACGGGACGCTCGCGATAAGACAGATCTTCCTGCACATCGATATTTTCCAATGGTGTTTCCTCAACCGGAACACGGAGGCACTTCTTCAATTGCGACACATGGAAAACATCATGCACCCCCTCAAGTGTAGCTGGCAACTCCAACTGGTATGCAACAGCTCCCACTTTCTTGATGACGCGATAAGGCCCGACATACCGAGGAGCCAATTTGCCCTTGACACCAAAACGACGATGTCCCTTCAGAGGTGAGACTTTGAGATACACAAAGTCATTGGGCTGGAAACTCAACTCACGACGACGCCGATCTGCATAGCTCTTCTGCCTGGACTGAGCTACGCGCAAGTGCTCACGAATCAACTGCACTTGGTTCTCGGCCTCATTAATTGAGTCTGGGCCAAAGAACTGCCTTTCACCAGTTTCTGACCAGTTCAACGGTGTTCTGCAGTGCCGCCCATACAAAGCCTCAAATGGTGCCATACCGAGACTAGCCTGGAAGCTGTTGTTGTAGGAGAACTCGGCAAGCGGTAGGCACTTCTCCCAATTCTTTCCATAGGAAAGAACACAAGCACGGAGCATATCTTCAAGCACCTGATTGACGCGCTCCGTCGACCATCAGTCTGAGGATGATAGGTCGAAATGAACGAAGACGGTACCCATGGCCTCCTGTAGATCGTGCAAAATCGGGAAGTGAAAAGAGAACCACGATCGACACTATCGCTCGTGGCACACCATGCGCACTCACAATGCGGGATATGTAAAGATCCACTAGCCGATTCACATCAATCTTCGATCGCCTTTGAAGGAAATGGGCCACCTTCGTCAATCGATCAATGATAACCCATAATGCATCCTTCCCGCAGGAGTACGCAGGCGGACGGTGATAAAATCCATACCTGCGTAATCCCACTTCCACTCGTATAGGTAAAGGTGAAGAAGACTGCTGGGCGCCGATGCTCGGCCTTGACACGACAACATATGTCACATCGGCAACGAACCCGGCAATCTCGCTTCATGCGAGTCCACCGAAATTTCGACGCAGATCTTGGTACATTTTGGTGGCCCCGGATGGATGGACAAAGGCGAATCATGGGCCTCTGAAGAATCAAATCCCGCAACTCGGGACCTTTGGGACCACAAGACGCTGCCCAAACCATACAACACCGTGCTCATCTTACAGAAACATTTGGTGATCCATTCTTGATGTTCGCTTGATTTTACCCACACCAACATCGATTCTTTGTCGCCTTGATTTGATCCACCAAGGTCGGTTGCACAACCAAGGCAAAGAAGGGAACCATGCTCAACCAAACCCAAGTTGAGACGTTGAAATTCGCAAGAAGTGCGAGTTCTTTGCTCTTGGATCACCGAGTATTGCAATACACCTTTCGGCTAAGTGCATCAAGAACCACATTGGCCTTGCCAGATGATATCAATACCCATGTCATAATATTTGATCAATTCTAGCCATCTCCTCTGCCTAAGGTTCAGATCCGCCGAGTGAACAAGTATTTCAAACTCTTGTGGTGGAATACACCTCACAATGTTACCGATCGATAATGCCGCCAAATCTTGAGTGCATGCACCACAAAGACCAACTCTAAATCATGGGTGGGATAATTGAGCTCGTGAGGTCTCAACTGCCTGGATGCATAGGCAACTGCCTTGCCTTCCTGCATAAGAACACATCCAAGTCCCTGACGAGAGGCATCGCAATAAATATTGAAGCTCTTGTGGATATCAGGAAGAGTAAGGACTGGGGCTGAAGTCAATCGCTGCTTGAGCTCCCGAAAGCTCTCATCACAAGCAGAGGACCACACAAACTTCTTATCCTTCTTGAGCAATTCAGTCATCGGCTTTGCGATTTTGGAGAAGTTCTCGATAAAGCGGCGGTAGTAGCCTGCTAAACCAAGAAAACTCCGTACCTCGGTGACTGACTTGGGCTGACCCCAAGATAGAACATCGCTGACCTTGCTGGGATCCACAGCTATGCCTCCAGCTGAAAGAACATGGCCCAAGAATGCCACTTCCTTCAACCAGAACTCGCATTTGCTGAACTTCGCATACAGCTGGTGCTCCCGCAATTTGCCCAAAACAATCTTCAGATGCTCAGCATGCTCTGCTTCAGTCTTGGAATAGATAAGAATATCATCAATAAAGACCACCACAAATTTATCCAAAAACTCCATGAATACTGAATTCATTAAGTTCATGAACAAGGCTGGAGCATTGGTTAAACCGAAAGACATGACGGTGTACTCGTACAGCCCATAACGAGTAGTGAAAGCCGTCTTCGGAATATCCTCGATCGATCCTCGACTGATGATACCCCATTCTCAAATCAATCTTTGAGAACACCTGAGCTCCAGTCAACTGATCGAACAGATCATCGATGCGGGGCAAAGGATATTTGTTCTTCACCGTCACCTCATTGAGAGGACGGTAATCAACACACATGCGCAAAGTCTTGTCCTTCTTCTTCACAAAGATCACCGGACAACCCCAAGGAGATGAACTGGGACGGATGAAACCTTTCGCTTGGAGCTCACCAAGCTGCTTCTTCAATTCCTCCAATTCATTGGGAGGCATACGATACGGCGCCTTTGAGATAGGGCGTGCACGGCAAAGAACTCGATGACAAACTCCGGATCTCGAACCGAGGCATCCCGGGCAACTCTTCAGAAAGACATCCACAAAGTCGATACTATGGAAACATCCACGAATTTGCAAGGTGGCTTCGCTTCTCTCGCACATAGATGCGCCCCCGGCCGCGCGAAAATCCGACCGCTACTTTGAAGGGTGGTGAGATAGACAATCTTCTGGTACAATCGATTTGTCCCAAGTGTTGGGACAACCAATCCATGCCAAGAATCACATCCAGCTCGCGGGCCCGAGCGGTAATAAGGTTTGCCAAAACCCCACTCCTTTGACTATGATAGGAACATCCCGACATCAAATCAGCTCTCATTTCCGACCCGAGAGCGGATGAGCAAAGGAACTCCCAAAGGAACACAAAGTGAAGACCACTAGCAGCAGCAAATGATCTTGAAATAAAAGAATGCGATGCTCGTAATCAAATAATCCGCAGCAGGACGAGAATTAACAAGAAGTGTACCAATCACGACATCCGCGCCTCCGAGCCTCCTCACCAAAGGTGGTTGACTCGACGCCGCTCGCACTCGGGTCTTCGAATAATCTTACGTCGGTGGGTGACCACTCCCGCCGCGTCCTCCATTAGGACGAGGGCTACCGCAACACTCGAGGGCAAGCGTTGGCGTAGTGGCCCTTGTTGTGGCAAATAAAACAAGTAACCTCGGCGCCGGATTGCGGAGGCCGCTCTGCTCTTGGATCGCGGCGCGCGTGGCTGAAACACGCCTGCGGTGGGCGAGAGCTGGTGCGAGATGGCCTCGGCACCGGTGGAGCAAAAGAACGGGCCATCGGTGCCGCCCACCGAGGACGAGTGAGGCCGGTGTGAGTAGACGATGTGCCTCCCATTTGCGCTATGGACTCGCCACGCCTTTGCCTTATGCTCGGCAACAATGGCCTTATCTACCAAGGCACGAAAGTCGTGAAGTCCACAATAGATAGCTTGTCCTGCGGCTCCTCGGACAAGCCATCCATAAACTTCTCTGCTTAGCCTCATCCGAGGCCACCTCCTGAGCATAACGAGCGGATGATTGAACTCGCACAAGTACTCCGTCACGCACTTGCGCCCTTGCTTGAGCGCGAGGAACTCCTTCTTCTTCGCCTTCATCGTGCCATCGTGATGTGGGCCCGACGAAAGTCGATCTGAACTCCTCCCACGCGACCACATGGCCCGCGGCCGCATGGCGAGATAGTTCTCCCACCATGAGAGTGCCGCGCCTCAGCCGGTGGGGCGCGAAGAGTGCCTTATCTCGTGCACGGCATCGCGCTATGTTGAGCTTTCGCTCAACCATGCGCAGCCAATCATCCGCATCGAGAGGTCCTCGGGCGGGCGAAGGTCGGTGGCTGCGTGCGGAGGAACTCGCAAGTCCCCGCGAGTCGGTGGCCGCCACCACCGGCGGGAGTGGAGGTATTCCTAGCAATAACCTCCAAGATGCGCGTCGGGTCCATGCGGTTTCGCTCGATCGGCGAGCACCTCACCATGGTCGAGGAGGGGAAGCTCCTCATCATGACCAGCCTGCTGACTGCCACGCGTCCTCCCGGCCATCCTGTTCCACTAAGACAAGTTAACAATAGCCGGAAAACACGAAGTCGATAACCCACTGAAAATAACTTACTAACAGCACAAAACAAACACAAGACTTTTAAGCTACAAAACCAATTGACAAAAATCAGACACTTAGCAACTCATACATATCTTACCCTTATGCTCCCACAAATTTTAATTAGACTAATTCTCTATGGTTCTCCCAAAGACTAACTCTACCGGTAGCAACTATCTTTTGAAAGGAAAGAGGAAAACCAAGTTTTAAACTCAAATTAGAGTAAGATGAGAGTAGAAGGCTAAGATAGGTAAGGAGTAAAATCTGAGAATCTGCCTAGGTTTTCATAAACCCTTTTTATACTTTGAAATTAAGCTTTTTCAAAATATCCTAAAGACGACTATGCTTGGGTTGCTACGGTCAGAATGGCTCTGATACCAACTTTGTGAGGACCCCAATTTATTTGGCTTGTAATACTTAACCAACCACCTGGTCCTAGCATCACAAATCAAATAAATTGATCCTCGAGATATGTATACTTCCCAGAAAGCAGTATACACACCCCGTTACAAAATTAGACAGCAACTCCATTCCAAACATAGAGTCCAAACACTACACTACCAAACGGAAGATAAACAAATAGTAGAGTTATTACAGACAAAGGCCGACAGGCCACAAGATACACAAATAAACAAGAACGACAGCGGAAGCAAAAGTGCCATAAGATGGCTATAAACAAAGCCAATCAGCGTGCCTCCAACCCACAAGGCATCTGACCGGACCGCCAAGTCTAGTCGTCCACGAAACGGCAACACAGCTCACAGAAGTGAGGCCCCTGGGGCTCACCTTCTTCCTCAAGCAAAGCACCTGAGTACAAAGATTGTCTTTGTACCCGCAAGACTGACGTGTGAACTAGCAGACCTATTCATATGCTACATGCAGGCTTGTTTAGTGGAGGCCATATGTTTCATTTGCATAAAGCCAATTTTCATTTGCAATAATATAATACGCTTTGAAGGCGAGTTTGCAATTCATTTTTACCGTTGAAATAATCAGAAATAAAGATAGATACAAGTAACCACCGAAGTGACTATCCCAATAGTCACCACAACATAGCACGAATCCCAGTTCGTACCACCCATCAAGTTTTAATTTAAATGTTGTAGTCTAGTTCTTGGAGGGCGTATCCGAGCGTGTCCATAACCTAGGACGAGGCTATTCGAATAGTTTTAAACCCTGCAGGGTGTACCAATGTACCCACACTTGATCGCCTTTAAGCCAAAGCACACTTCCAAGGTATCTTTGCACAACTAAGTCCTACGAGACTTTTTCCAATATTGTGTATTAACTACGAGCCGCTCGTATGGATAGAAATCCATACGCTTACATGGTAAAGCCGAAAAGACAACTACCCACTCAGGATAAAGCTTTTCGGACAACTACCATGCTCCCACCTCCGTCCCTCCTGCGACCTCCTGCGACCGGAGCCAATACACGCCAAAGTACTAGGTCAAGAGAGGTCCCATATACTCTAGTGTGGTTAGCACGCAAAATGCTCAAGACGGTGGCGCAAGTAACTCGGTCCTTAATCGACTCGGGCACCTTTCCAACACACCCAACAGATCACACCGCCTTACCATTGTGCCCAAGTCTAAATCATTTTTGTTTTCATTTTTAATTTTGCAATTAAACATAGCGAAATGCTAAAACATAAAGTTATAGTAAATTTTGTGTGATCAAGGTTACCGACTAAAGTCGATAACCGCCATTCTACCGATAGCTAAGCATGTCTAAGCAATTTGACTCGGATCTACTAAGTGACAAGAGATCATCCAAATGACCTCTAATCACAACAAATAACCTAGGCTCGTAGTAGAGACCAATATTTTATCTACAGGATATGCACTACACGGATTTAACTAATTAATTTTAACACAAATTAAGCAATGCATACATACAAATTGAAACAAAATATTAGACTTTAAAATACTGGGATTATCATGATCAAACGCTTGCACGTCATTGTTGCTCAATTTGTTGCGAGGGTCGTTCTCGTGGTTACCGCAAATGTCGAATCCTAACGATTGAACAAAACAAATAATAAGAACGAATAACACCGACAAAACTCAAACATCAAACACAAACACCAATTTATACACAGAGGCTAGACCATCACAAAAGGAGTAACAAATAATCACACTGAGATGCTTCAAAAAGACATGCTTTCAAGTGATAGATTTATCCACTCACTTATTTATTAGGCTAACCACAAAATCAATCTTCTTATATGATTTAAACTTTGGACAGACTTTGATGGTGATTGTGTGCACATCTATTATTTAATCATCAAGTTAACACATCAAAAACAACTATTATTAGTTGAGTTCACAGAACCTACAAGAAGCTATTAACAACAATAACTAGTCAAGTATCCAACTATGAGATGCTAAACAAAATTCTAATTGAATTTAGGCTAGAATAAAATTCAGCTACTAACACACCTAAGTATCACATCATCATAAGAAAGGTTATCACAATTCAGATGCTACTACACCAAATCTTAATGTACTGGATAAAGCAAAAGTACAGAGACAATAACATGATCAGCTAACTATCCCTAATGATCAAACATGACAACAAGAGCTTTGAAACTTAAAGATACTAACTAAATGATTTCATGCTAACCTCTACAACAAAAGGGAGTCATCCAACACTAAACAAGGATCCAAAGCATGAGTATGAAACTAAAATCTAGTTACTGACAACAGAAACGACAACAGGAAATAATTACAGAGAACAACACTAAAAACTTTCAAACTCCCAAAACCAAAATGATCATGCATGAGAGTGAACTAAAGAACATTCCTAATCATGATTAGAAACTAAAGAACTGGTTTTGAAGGAGTGGGCCCCACTGACAGAGAAACAGAGAAGAACACAGCCGAAGAACAGAGGCTCGGCTGCTCGACTGAACTTGCCGCCGGCGAGGAAGTGGCGGCGCGGGCTGTGCGACAGCCAAAATGGGTCGCCCAGAGGTTACTGAAGCTAAGGGTGGTCGCGGGTTGGTCGGAGAAGCACGGTGGCGGCGCGGCGACGGAGCACGGCGGCCGGCAGTGGGGGTGACAAGGTGCGACTGCACCAGAGAGGAAGACAATGAAATTTAGCGCGCGCATGAGCATCAGTGAGGCTCCAGGAACTCACCGGTGAGCTTGGCGACGACGGAGAGGCACCGGAGTGGCTCGGCGACGAGAGCCCGCGGCGGCGCAAGGCGGTCAACGGTGACAGGAGCCTGGGGTGAACGAGAGGACGTGTGAGAGAGTGGAAAAGAAAGGTGGAGTCCAGGTGATGCTCACCGAGCAAGGAATCGAGTTGGAGCTCACCGGAGAAGATACGGTGGCGGAAGAGGCGGTTTCGGCCGGACTTGGAGAAGAAAGCCCACGCGCAGCTTCACAGACGATGAAATCCGAAATTCCTTGAGGGGTTTACTTCCCAGGGAGTTGGAACACACCGTGACGCGGTCGGCGATGGCCGGAGCCCACCGGAGCGGCTGAAACGCTCGGAAGTGGCGCGGCGACGCTTACGGCTCTCAGAGCTCGGTGGAGAAGAAAGGCGATGGGGACGAAAATGAAGTAGGGAAAGCCTTCGGAGGGTTTTGTAGGAGCAGGCGGAGGCAGCGAGGTGAGACGGTGGGTGGTGAAAAGACCGGTGAGGCGAGGTGGCAGCGTGCATGCAGGCGGCGAAGCCGGCGAGAGCGCGCGGGCGAGCGTTGCGCTGGAGCTGGCGAAACGACGTGGCGGAAATAGCCTGCAGGTGGGACCGCCCTGTCAGCGACTGACGAAGCGGTGCGAACCGGTGGTTTGACTCGATCAGTATCGCACCGACCGTTCGATCTGAGATGGACGGTCGAGATTGATGTATGCATTCGGACAGGTCGGTTGCATACGCGCACGTGGATCGTTCGATTTGCATCGGACGGTCACGATCGATTGGACTCGGGCGGTGCGATTAGTTGACGCGACCGAGCCAAGTGGTGCGGTCGGATTTGAGTCGGGCTCGGGTTCGAGCCCGACAAACAGTGATTTCTGATTTTGAGTTTGAAAAGCTCAGATAGTTTGGGGAATTTTTAGAGATAGTTCCCGAGCTCCAAAAATTCTGAAATTTTTATGGTAGCTACTTGAGATAGAGATCAACATTGCATAAATTTTCCAGAACTCTTTATGCACTGAAAAGTTCTGCAGAAAATTCACAAGCATGCTGACCAAGGGTTTGACCAGATTTTCAACTAGTTTGACTTGGCCATTTGAAATAGTAAATAAAATCTAAAAATTGTGAAATAATTCAGGGAGGTAGATAGGATGATCAAGATGCTAATAAAAATATTTGCAGAGGATGATCACAAGTTTGAAAGCTAATAATTTGATGACAACAATTTCCAGTCACAAGAGTTAACTTCTAGAAAATTGGAAATTGCTAGGGAAAATTTGGAAGACTTCCAATTGATTTGAAGAGACAACAAAAGTTTTTATTCCTCCTCAAAATTTTACATTGGAAATACAAACCCTAAGTTAGGGCTGTTACACTATTGGCCTGTGCGGTGCTTGCGCCGTATTCTTTCCTTTCTACAGAATGGTACTTCTTTTGTCCTCGTGATAAGAAATATCCAAAGGGGTCTAAGACAAACCGTGCGACACCCAATGGATACCGGAAAACTAGTGGGAAAGATAGAACTATTGTGCTTAACTCTCGCATTGTTGGGATCAAGAAATTCAAGAAAACATTGATCTTTCACGAAGGTAAGACACCTAAAGGTGATAGAACTGATTGGGTGATTATCGCGATTATCGGGGTTAGTTTGTTGTTTGAATTTAGTTTTTCGTAATACCTTATTTATAAAAGATGAGTTTTATTCTGATCATGATTTGGTAGTGTTTTATCCAATTTTAATGGAAATAGCAGAGGAGATCCCTGTTAAGCATTTTCTTTAGAACGAAGGTAGTATCCAGCTTTATTGAAGAAAGCTAGAATTAAACAAGTTTACTATGATCGAGATGAATGTTTCTTACATTTGCTTATACTGAAATAATGTAAAATTCGAATGTGTTGTTTTGGCATTTTATCGCTTAACTTGGCCTTACTAATTTGTTTGACATCTCTTTCATGTATTCTCATGATGTACCATGCTAAGAAGTTTTCTGTGCCCTTCGCCCCGCAGAGGGCTCATAACAGTGAGCATGTAAGTAATATTGGAGCTTTCGGTGGATCCAACATAAGCAACCCTGCTAATCCTGTAGGGAGTGGGAAACAACGTGTACGATGGACCTCAGATCTGCGTAATCGCTTTGTGGACGAGTTAGTGGGTATTCTCTGTCAAGTATTAGTCACTTTGGTTGAACTTGATACAGTGTATAAGCTGTCATCTAGGATTCTCTGTTCAATTTCCTGTTTGACATCTCATACATGAAACACCCAAAAATTTGAAAATTCAAAAGTTTTTGAAGCTTTTTCTGGATTTTCAGTTTTCTTTCCCTTTTTCGAAATCTCCCTCCCATTTCCGCTTTCCCCTATGGGAAATCCGCCTTCTCCAACCCGGAGGTGCCTTCTCCTCGCACGCCTCTTCCTTCTTCCTCCTCACGGTGCCACCGTCGCTCACCTCGCACCTTTTCCTTCCTTCTCGTCGACCGCCACCTCCCGCGCCACCGCAGCTCCGCCTCGAAGCTTCTACCTCCACCTCAACCCGCCCATGCCGCCACCTCGCTCGCTTCCGGCGCCACCCTTTCCCTCCTACCCAACCATGTCGCCGCCTCCCTGTTGCCGCCGCACTGCTCCCACCGCCTCTCCCCGACCTATAAAAGGCCCCCTAGAGCATCCTTCCTTCATCACCTTTACCTCCGCCACCTCCCCATCACTCCTCCCTCTCCAAAGCTGGCGAATTTTTGAGAATCGCAGCCGGCCCACTCTTCTTCTCCGACGAACCCGACGCCAATTCGCCACCTCCGTTCGCCCCACCACCAAATTGAGCCCGCTGTAAGCTCCCCCTCACCCTCCCGTAGCTTTCCCCCACCTCCCTCATCACCCAACCTCGTCGGAGCCTCACCGGCATCGCTTCTCCCCGCCACCTCCTTCACTGTCGCCGTCACTAGCACGCCACAGACCTCCCCAAGCACCCACACCACCACCCCTGAGTCCCTCTCCCTTCATTGATGCTCACGCACCCTTCCCTTGCCCGGGGCAAAACTGTAGCGCCGCCCCTCTGTCCCAGTCGACTGCCACCTCCGTTGCCACCACCCGTCCAAATCCCCAAAATGGGATCTCCTTGCCTCCCTAGTGCTCCCGCACCACCCGGCCTCGCCACCGGCCACCACCGCCGCGCAAACGCCGCCGGCGGCTCGGGCAGAGCCGAGTGCGCTCTGGCCTTCAGCTGAGCGCAGCTCAAGGCTGCCCAGCACTGGGCCTTAAAGGCCTGGCCTTTCGGGCCGACCCGTTACTGTTCGGCCATTTCGGCCTTTTACTATTCAAGTGTACAATAAATCTTTTACTGTTTATCAACCGAAAAAGAGTGTCCACCGTTCACAAAAATCCGAAAATGCACTCACATGAAGAATAGTCCATTGCTGTTCTTTTCAGCTAAAAACAGTAATTTCCAATTACTGATCACATCCAGTTTTCATTTATGAATAGTAAAATAGTACTATTTATCGTCCGACATCATTTTCGCCTAAAACCCTAATTCGACTTTATATATCATTTTTGACCATTTTGGGTCCGTAAATCTATTACTCCACTCCATTCAGCCATATGATGCTCCAAATAAATACATATCATCACACACCACCTTCCTTTATGAATGATTATCCATTTACAATATTTTTGTTGTACTTGGATCCATCTCTCAGCTCCGTTCAATCCAATTAAACACCAGATAAAACTCCTACCATCTCACACCACCTTGCTTTAAGTTTCTTTTCTGATTTTATTTACTTGCATGTTGTTCCCAGCTCATTCCTTGTCGAGCTGGATTTTATTTGGTTTGCTTTGTTTCACGCTAGGTCACGACTTCAATGGTTAGACTCTAGAAGACGCCGGACAAGACCAGTATATAGAAGACTCTATGCAAGAAGGCAAGTCACATTCTTTGATCATTTTGAACCCCATGTTTCATATAATTATATTTACTTTCATTACTATATTTGTGCCAATTACTTTAAATACTGAAATAATACTTTTGAATGCCATGATAATTAGATAAATCCCATTACTCCACAGACAAACCCACCTAGCACTTGTAAGCCATATTCACCTTGACAAGTATACATACCTTGTAGGCCATATTCACCTTGACAAATTCACATAAAATGATAACTATATAAATAGTTTTGTCACAAATATGTGTATAAATACTGAAGAAGTGCATTGGCGATTCGCCAATGGGTGGAGAGTTGAGGGTTGTCCAGGAAGGTGGACAACCCAATAAACTTGGTAAAAGAAGGTCTAAGGTGAGGCCTGGAGGATGGACAGCCACTTGCTGGTGTTGGTTCATCGCTTCACTGTAAGACAGGTAAGGACAACCTTGTGCCAAGTAACAGACACAGAAAATCGCTCAACCACATGTGTGGTCATTCCTCCCTAGCTTAGTACACTGCTCCTTCGATTGAATATCTACAACATCTAGAATGGGACAGGAGTGGCCGGTAGGGGACATTCGCTGGTCTCCACAACAGTAGGTGCCGTGTGAGGACCCCCGAGATCGGATCCGTATCAAGCTAAGTGATTACGCTGTAAATGCAACACTTAACGTGAGACGCACACGATTCCGAGTGACCCGGATATGTGTCACATGCTAGCTCCCAAGGATTAGTGGCTAACATGCACATATCCTAGTACACAACATTGCAATCATATCCATACACAATGTACAAGAATAAAAGAATCAATTACAACATCATTTAAATAGCACCTTATAGTACAAGGTTGCAAAAGAGGGCCGATCAGCCAAATCTAATTAACACAAATAAATTGCAGCGGAAGATAAACTTAAAATAAAAAGGGAACAACCGAGTTGGTATACCCACAATCCCACAAGCAACCAATTAGAGTTAAAGCTGTTCCACCCGTTGGTCTCACCTGAATAAATAGACACTGTTAGAGTACAAAGTTGTACTCGCGAGACTTTCAAAAGAAATAAAGATGCATGTGAGTATCAAAGGAAGGCTACTAAACTAGTCAATTTTTGGCATAAAGCAAGTTTTGCATATAGATAAAAGATTCTAACTTGCCATTTGTAAAACATTTAGAAAACATTTTAAGATAGTAAGTAATGATCAACAAAGGTACAATCTCCAAGTATAATCAACACACGAACATCTCATTCGTGGCACAGTTCATTCCTCAACAAATTTAACATGCGAACAACGCATTCATGAAATCATTTCAGACATGGACAAACCAACATAATGACAAAGCATTTCCAACCATGACCCAAACTTAAGTTCCCAAAAGCTAACTGTGCCTGCTTTCCCACAAGTGTTGTCCATAACCTAGGACGAGGCTATTCGAATAGATTTAGTTACTCTTCAGAGTTGTACAGCTTTACCCATACGATATAAATACCTTATACTGTCGCCATGCACTTTTCCAAAGGAGTGTGACTAAGATATCATAACGAGACCGTTACAATATCATGTCCTAACTATCAAACCACCCGAGGAGCAGAATCCCGTGGCAGACTGTCAGTCGCCTAGAACCACAGGTGAACCCCGTTGTGTAAGTAAGTCCCCATCAAACAAGAGACCCTTAAGGGCAAGTAAGGTCAAAAATTTAACATGCCCCCACGAGATTGACCAAAAGAACAATTAAATTCATAACAATAACAATTGTCAATCCCATTGTGTTTTGATAGCTAACACACAACAAATTATTAAGCCAAGCCTTCGCCATTATCCCGGCGTGTGGTTGCACGTAAAACTTGGTTCATCACACCACAGACCGGTCCTTAATCACTCAGACGGGGCTACACAATTCCGTAACAACAAACAACAATAGTAATTCATCATCAACCTACACCCGTCCAAGTTAAGAACATAAAACACATGCCCAACAAGTCCACAAACCCCAGATGCGAAGATCTGGATACAACCCTCAAATCCAACATAATCCAATCCATAAAATCCTCAAAGTTCATTAAGATTTAATTCGATCCATCGGTCGATGGACTAGCTCCATCAACCGCTTTCGGCTAAAACTACTAGCATGGCTAAGCATCGTTCTACAAACTAGCAAACAAAGCCATATAACATATAACCTTAGTTATTCAAGGATAAAGGGGTAATCAACATTCAAAGGAGGGCTAATGCAGCAATTAGGAGATTAACTACTTCTACCCATAAATATACATTTCAAAATAGCATGCAATAGATAATAAACTCACACAAAACATTTAAGAATCACTGGGAGCAATATGATCAAGAGGAGGGTGCTCGCACCTTTGCTGAATCACATGTTCAATATCAGGTTATACTCATAATAATCTCACGAATATATCATTATCGTCAAAAACCTAGTGAAAAGGCGATAATGCAATAAATATCAAATAAAGCCCAAAATTCAACATGCTAAAAAATGTATGAAAATTATACAGTAGGTAGGTCATGATTTTAGATTTATTTAGGTGAAATAATCATTCCATTTTGATTTAGTATAAGAAAGTTATGGTGGTTTGATTTTCATATTTCAATACGCCTTAATTCATGTAATTTAATTATGAGATGAAAATTTGTAGAGTAGTCATGAGTACATGGATTACGTGGATAAATAGGCAATATTATTACAAGTTCAAAACAGTTGAGTTTGCCTCAATTGGAGTTTTCATGATTTAGTTATGAATTTCTAAAGTTAACAATGATCTATAATGTAAAAGTAATTCATTTTGGGAAATATTTCCACAAAATATACCTTCTGGGACAGTGTCATGCTGGAAACTAATTTTACAATAAGTTTCATTTAAAATGGAAATTAACACAACTGGTTTCACTCATTTTGGAGCTAGAATGAAATAGTTATACATTTTTGAAGATAACAACATTTTTCTATTGTAAAAATAATAGAGTTATGGATCATTTTTCCAAAACTATGCTCTCTGCTATAGAGAAATGTTTGAAACTTATTTTAAAATAAAATTCACATAATATTAAAAATATCAAAACTGGTTTCATTCAATTTGGAGTTTATTTGAATTATATATGAATTTTTGAAGTTCATACAATTTTTCAGTGTATAAATAATGGTTTCTGGAATTTCTAAGGCAATAAATACTTTTCCTACCGACAGGAACCTAGCCAAAGCCTATGACAGGTGGGGTCCAGCGTCAAGGGTTTGACCCAGCCAAAAATTAACTCGGGCTTGGTTGAAATCTGACTGAAAGCGTATTCTATTGAATACGTCTTATTACTACAAAAGCGTACTCTAAGTTTTAGTGTTTAAGGATTACGTTTTCATTACGATAAAACATCTTTTTCAACTACACATTCACTTAACAGGTTAAACGGGCCCACAAGTCATAGAAACAATACGCATTTAACTCAGCAACTAAGCCATGATTAACGCTAATAGACAGAGGTTTAGTTATTTAACTCGCTACTGTGCTGGTCGGTAATCCGACAACGCAGGGGAGCGCACGGCCGCGGCATTGCCGCGCTCGCCGGCGACGAGGGGAGCCCGAAGAGAGCAAGGACTGAGGCAAAATGAGAGAACAATAGGGAGGGCTACCTTCCGGTGGTGTCGTTGCCGGTAGAGGGGCACGGTGGCGCACCGGCGGCGGGGTTGAGCGAAGTAGAGGCGGGCGGGTGCTGATGGAGAAGAGGCTACGGACGTCGAGGAGACTCGGGGAGGAGTGCGTCAAAGTCGCCTTGCCACCGCGAACACGAAACCGAGGCTGAGAAAGGTGGAGGGGCACCAGAGAAGACGAAATGCTCGGCGGCGGTAGTTCACCGCGGTTGGAGAAAAAGAGACCCGTCTCCCTCAGGGCTGCACAAAAAGGCAATTAACTATGCAGGTGAGTTCATCACGATGATGCGGAGCTGAGGGACAAAGAGGGAGGGCCCAAAACTCACCGGAGCAGGAGAAAACACGGCGGAGCTCCAGGGAACGTGCACTGGAGCCGAAAGGGACACGTCCATGCCTCGAGCGCTACAACGCGAGAGAGGAGCTCGGGTTAGCAAAAAGGGAAACCGCGTTGAAAGAGAAGAAGAATGGCATTGCCGAGGCGGCGCTTACTAGGACGAGGAGAGCTCAAAGCCTCCCTTCTCTCCCACGGCCACAGAGAGAAGTGAGGGGGAAAAAAGGAGGAGGAAGAGGGGTAATATGCTCGGGCACGGGCGAGGGCGAGCGTGGTGTCAGGAGGCGGAGCTCAAGGATTCTCCGAGGAGGGCGGTGGAGTCACGGGGTGACCGGGCAGCAGTAGAGTGGAGGCGCCGCGTGGAGTGTTTTGCCTGCGCACGAGCCAGCGGGAGGAAGGAGACGGGACTGACGCGCGGGCCCAGGCGGTCATTGGCTCGGGGAGGCGCGGTCGCTGTGAGCCGGAGAGTGGCTCGAGCCAGGCCGGGTTTAGAGGGTTCGGTCAAGATCGTTTGATCACAACTGGGCGGCCAGGATTGCTCGCTCGTTCGGACTGACCCAAACGGCTACAAGATCAAGCCCATCGAAAGCTAATCGGACGGTCGATCTCGTTTTGGTGCGTTTAGTTGATTAAGCCGAGTCAGCTCGCCCGGGTCGGACTCGAGTCGGAGTTTGGTCCGAGCCCGAGGAATAGTGCCAGTTTGACTGGTTTTGAAAATCTATTGATTCTAGTTTGACTGAGGCTTTAAAAATAGAAATAAAATTCTATAAATTCCGAAATAATTCATGGGTGTTCTTGGGATGACCGAGTATTTATAAAAATTATGAAAGTCACTGTTCATAATATAATTTGAATAAAATAAAGTCAAACTTAGTCTAGGTCTTTTAATGAGTCTGAATTTTCTGGGGGTTGAATTGGGTTCCAAAAATTTTGGAAAAATTATATTAATTCATGATAATTATCATAGTATTTTAATAAATTATTTTTAGATGATGATCAAATGTTTTTGTTCCTGTTTTTATTTGGAGTTCATAATTGAAGTGTATGTTTGATCTTTGCTAAATTTTTTTTTCCAAATGCAATAATTTATGCAAATGATTCCAAAATGTCAAGCATGCTGATAAAATGCATACTAAATCCCATTAATTAAGTTGGGGATGTTACATGCCGTCAGCATTGGGGTGCAAGATCCACTGTGACCGGTGGAGTCTCCCAAGAGCTGTATGGTCCCTAGACCTACCGGGTAGAGGCTAGAAAGGTTGAGCAGTGAAAAGGTTCTGTTATCTCAGCTCAGTCGCACGTTAACATGTTGCGTGTATATTGCATGACAGTATGAGCATGAGATATCTTGTGGGTAAAGTTGGGCAACTCTGCAGAGTGTATAATCAAATGTATTCGAATACATCGTGCTTCCGGTTAACGAAGCTGTGTTAATGGGTGATTCCAGTACAGAGGCATAAGTAGAGTTGTTGAGGTGTTAAGTTGGTTTGTGCTGTTGTTGAGAAACCCCTGATGTTATATCTATTACTGTTTTACTGTTTTATAATCTGTTTTAAATGCAAAATGCATCCACATATTCCAGGTATAGTAAGCCCTAACCATCCATTGAACTCCTTGTATGTAATTAATTAAGATTTCCATGTGGCTTGTTGAGTACGGTAGTAGTACTCATTCTTGCAATTTGCAAAACATCTACATAAGAAACCTCGGATCATGCAAAGGATCCTTGTGAGCAGGACTTTGGTGGACCCCCTGAAGGCAACGACTACTGTTATTAGGTCTCGACCGCGCTCAAGCGTGCCTGTGGTTTGAAGTTCTTTTGTCTTGTATTATATTAACTTTGAGCTTGGATGCCCGTGTCAGGTTAAAACAGGTTGATAAACCTTAATCTTGTTTAATAAAAGTCTGGTTTTCGTTGTAATCGAAAGCTTGCTTGAGATGTTATTTGCTTCGCAACTGCACATCCTGGGCAGTTGTGAAGGGTTTAACAGTCCTGAAAATCAGGGCTGTTACAATACACCTTGCCATCAGCAGTTCAGCACAGATTCTCAGAAAATTCTATAGCGATGTTATAAAACAATACATAGATTAATCTTGCAAATTAATGGTTTCATATCAAATGCATTACAGATACAATGTATGTTTAGCAAACTGGAATTTCAACTGATTCTACTGTTTAAAACGTTTAGGATCAGATTACTACACATCTTTAATTAATTTATGGGCTCATTAACAACACAAGTCTATTGGTCAGATCAAAATTGAAATGCATAAGAGCATCTACAATAGTTTGTTTCTTAGATTGTTACTAAGAGGAGAGAGAGTACTCAATCTAATAAAAAGAAACAAGTATTCCAATAGATTGTTTCTTGAGCTTGTGTCTAAGATTTTAATTGCTACAAGTGTGCATGATTCTTGATGATCAATAATAAAGTACAACTTTGTAGCCTACATGTTTTAGCTCATTTATCATATCAATAATAAAGTCGGACTACACAAATAATCAGATGAATATTTTGCTTTAAGACAGTGGGACCCACAAAACACGTTTTTAGGTAACAAGTAAGTCTCCAATAGAGTATTTGGTTGTTTCTTGTGTCTTGGTATTAACAATTTGATAGTTTCTTTATCTAGAAATAATTTCACCTTCTCTCCTCCACATCACCTAAATGCTGATGTGACAACCCCTTAGTAACAGCTGATATGGACTGTTGTAGATGTTCTAAGAGAATAGTGTGTACATATTTCAGTGAATTCATGATAGCTGTTAGCGTACACATGTTTCAGTGAATTCATTTCAACTGTTATTTATGTGTCCCTTCGTAACTGTGTCCTGCCATGCTATTAAATCCAATCACATTGGGAAATGTTCATGCCTTGAAACTGAAAACCCTGTCAATAATTGGAAACAGCTTTGAGTATTGGCTCTATTACATGCTAACTTGTGTAGTAATAAGCTAGCAGGTTATTATGAGATCACTTTATTTATTTTTTAGTACAATAAATATGCTTTATCTAACACGTATTTCTATATTGCTGTCATCGTTTCTTCAGGAGCAACACCTAAGCGCTTATTTAGATAGGAAGGGATTAGAACCAATCTTTTTGGATTGAGAGGGATTTTAATTTAAATTCTGAGTCAATCCAAAAAAATTGAGTCGGATCACAATACATCCAATGAACAAGCCGTAAAGAGGTGCTCACTATAATGGGTGTACCTGGGATCAGACTTTATCGCATGAAGAGCCATTTGTAGGTGAAGAATTATCCTTTAAGGAAGTAGGTGTTAAAAAGTTACATTGTAGCTAATACTTTGTTTCTTTGGTGCTTGTGTGGAAATATCGCCTTGCAAAATATATACCTGAATCTCCCACCAAAGGGCCATATTACTAACATATAAGGCTGGAAGGATTGGAGCCCTCCGCTGCTAGCTACGTCACCCCGAAAAGCTTGGCCGTTGGATCGTGCCCGCGCCTGCCCGTGCCCGCTCAATCCCGGCGCACGTCGTGGGAATGCGCAGTCGCACGCGAGCCACGTGTGGCCTGATGCCCACGTCTCCACCAGCCGTTTGGCCCGTCTCGCTTCCTCCCGTAACTCCCTTTCTGCGCCACCGCCTTCTCGCACGCGTCCGCGCACATCGCATCGAGCCGGCTCTGCTCTGCGCCCTTCTCCTCCTCGCCGGCTCTGCTCCGCGCCTCTGCTCTCCCCACCCCCCACATGCCCTCTGCTTCCTCCTCGCACTGGCTCGGACCCGTGCCATCACTCTCCTTATGCAGGCCGCCGACGTCGCCTCGACGTTTCCGTCGCGGACACCTTCCACTCTCGTACGCGTCATGTTGCGTTCCACAGTACCACGAGCAAAAGCCCTCAAATGATTTCTCTTTTCCTCCACGGGTCGACGTCACGCCGCCATCTTCCACGGTCCGGTCGCCGCTCGCCATTCGGACCACCGTCCTTTCCCCGGTGAGTATTGCTTCAATTCCTCTCCGCTTGAGCGCCCCAATGGCCTCCCCTTTCTTCCCCCACTATTCTTTTGGCCTCTCCGTTGCCCGCACGACGATGCTGCGTGAGTCGCGCGACCCTTCCTCGCTCGGCTAGCTCCTTTTCTACGCAGACGCCGCCTTCTTTGT
This sequence comes from Ampelocalamus luodianensis, assembly GCA_036346255.1. Lineage (NCBI taxonomy): Eukaryota > Viridiplantae > Streptophyta > Magnoliopsida > Poales > Poaceae > Ampelocalamus > Ampelocalamus luodianensis. Next base: position 29,835,449 of record CM070620.1, on the reverse strand, counting down.
GGCCTCTTCTCTTCCGCGCATGTTCGCCCGGCTCCCTCTGCGTTCGATGCCACATTGAGCAGTACAAGTGAAAATGAAACTGAAATAAAATAATTATGCCCACAGTGCACAGGACCCCAAGTTCACCAGCTTCATTGAGGTGAGTGAGTTCTTGATTTTGATTTCTAGCGGAGGACGTGTTTTTTTTTTGGTTGGCCGAAGCTATATATATATATATATATATATATATATATATATATATATATATATATGAAAATGGTACGATACTCCTAGGAGTACGCACTCCCACTCCTCATATACTACTTAAATCGTATGATGATACCTCTTTATCTATTTGAGGATGCTCCAATAATGATTATAAGATACCCCAAAACGAGTTAATAAAAAAATTCATTAAAATCCATTTTCTATTTTTATAGCAAAATTTGTGTATATACTTCTTTTTTATATGAAAAAGGGTATATAGCAAAAATAAAGGATACCAATGGGATTTTTTCAGTCAAGTCGTGTTGAAATATCTTATAATTGGTATTTAAGTATACTGAAAGTGATGAAGGAGTATAATATGTATATTTAAGTGGTATATTGGAAGTGGGAGTACTTCTGTGAGTACTGAAAGGTGTCATATATATATATATATATATATATATATATATATATATATATATATATATATATATATATATATATATATATATGGGCAAAATCAGCATACGTGTATGTACTCTTACTCAGTAGTTTGGAATTGAGCAAGGCTCTGAGTTCACAATCTGAACTGGACAGACGATGGAATGAATTCAATCGATGTAAAATTGTAGGTATAGATACTGTTCAAGGTTAGCTGTGTATGAAACTATGAATACATTTTCATGGTTCATGGGTCGAGCAACGCCTTCATATCGAATGTTTTGCAGTTTGGAACAATTAGTTTATGGTAAAGTTGTTTATGACAAAACTAAAATGAAACTAGATAGTTATATGCATCAGTCAGCCGCTGAACTAATTGATAGCATACTTTCCAGTTCAATTGTAGTGTTCCATGACTTGCTAATTCAATCGTATATAACTCAATTTCTCTAGATATGATGGAGGTGCAGCTAGATATATTATAACAATGCTTGATGATCAGTCTATCCATGTAGATATAATTATTGGATCTTTGAGGTAGACAGACAATGGAATGCTTGGATATATCTGAAGTAGCCTTTCAGTCTGGGACACCTTGCTAATATAAACTATATGAACTTCATCCATGATCTTTTTGGTTGAACTTTTTAATCATTGCATCATGCTGAAATGGCTAATGGGGACGCTGGTTCCCCTGGACACCAAAACTGCATTGCTAGCTTCTTTTGTCATGAAAGTTTGTTGAGCCTATGGTCCATAGGTAGTTTCTGAAGTTAACTACCATTTTTTTCCTAACACCATTTGTATGTTAGATTGTTGCTACCCTCTTCTGCAGTTAGGTTGAATCAACATTACCAGGAGAAGGAGAAATTTTGAAGGTTTAAGTTATTACCTATTATACCATGTAGTGTCACTGATGTAGTCTTATAATTTACTTTGTTTATGTCCCACACACAAAAAAGAGAAGAATTAAGGTTTAATGCCATAGGTTACAAATTTACAACACGTCCAGCTTTTAGTTTCTGTGCTGCATTTCCTAATCATGTTATTCCTTATGTAGATCATCTTTCCCAAATCATTTTAAGGTGTGGCACCTATTATCATATGATTGTAATGTGACTGTAGGTTTTTAGTCTAATGAACATTTGTTATATTTTCAATACTAGAATAACCACATTTGTGCTATCTTGAGTCTTTTTTGCCAGTAACTCACTTAATCAACCAGTGTAGGCTTTCTTATGTAGCTTCAATCTTTTTTTGCTAGTATCCAGCCGACTTCAGTGTAGAATCACGAGCGTTTCTCTTGGTGCCAGACCTGTGCGAAACAGGGGATCCTTTTTGCTACTGGGTCATGGTTTCAACATGGGTAAGTACAATCCACCATGTCTTATGGAGTTTATGCATCTGAATGCATGTATCATCTTGAGCTTCGACCTATGTTCCAGATCATAAACAGAAAAATGCAGAGCTATCTTACATGTGCCACTAGATTTACCTGGAATTTTTTATTTTGTTGTGTTCATAGATAAAAGGCTCATATTATTGTGCATTTTGTTTTTGCAACGTGGATTCCACGTGCACGCTAAAAAACTTATGGTACATTTGTCCTTCTAAATGTTATAAGAGGTGAGTTTGTTCCTGAGTAGATTCTATATGGTGTAAAGGTACGTGCTCTAATGGTTCTTTTGATGCGCTTCTAACTCCCAAGGATTGATGCAAAATTCTGCAATTGTGGCAGCTTGATACTCTCATAGCTTGATTATAGTATAGGTGGGAAATTTTCATCATGAATTGTGGGGCGATATAATTAGAGTGTGTGCTTCCAACTCTGGGATGTTTTTACAATAAGAAATTCCAGCTCAAATATTTTAAGTTTATTAGCTCAAAAAAGTACAAATCAATTAAAATGCCCCACTTGGTACATGAGGATATGTATGCTATCAAATTTTGTTATCTTTTGTATTTTGAATGTGACTATATATTTCTTGCAATATATATTGTGGAAGACGAACGTTGCACTTCCCATTTAACATTTATGTCCTCGCTATATTCCATTAGATCCCCTTCCTACAACCTTTGTTGGTTACTTCAAATCTATCGTTCCTCTCATTTTAACTCCTATATATCGATGACATATATTATGCTTTGCATCGATTATTTCGTCCTACGAGTGCCGTGACATATTTGATGGTTGCTTGCACAGATGGAAAGATAGTAGTACGAAGCTCCTCACTGTTCGTTGATTTTTTGTGCATTGATGAATCCCCTCAATTGAAATCTTATGCTACAATGAAAACGTTACTTACTGATTGTCTGAGCTTCAGATTTGGTATAGTATTGAATCTCAGTTGCCTATTGCAGGTTGTTTGATTACACAATTTTGGTTTTGCACAACTCCACGGATGAACACCGTGTATACTATGCTTTGTTGTTTAGAGCAGTTAATGGAGCCTGCGTGTGGTGCTATCTTACATCCATTGCGTAATTAAGCAAGCCAATGTAAGTGTTCTTCTCTGACGTCACTTTTCTTTTTCCCTAATATCTTACTTCAGTATAGAATAATGAGTATTTTTTATTTGGGAGATCTGCTAGAAACAAAGTGGGGAAAATCTTTTGTTCTATTGGGCCTTGGTTTTGATATAAGTAGGCATAACCTACCATATCTTATATAGTTTATAAATCGAAAGGCATGCATCATTTTTAGCTTGGACTTATGTTCCCATCATAAACAAAAGTTACAAAACGCAAAGCTGCCTTTCATGTACCCCCAAATTTACCTGGAATTAATTTGCCATGTTCATAGGTGAGACCCAGGCTATTGGTTCTCGGTCTATGGCGAGCTTTTTTGTTACTCACCCCCTTGCTACTATACTCCTTTGTCGTATCGTTTTTTGTATACGGTGTATTCCACAGATTAAAAGGTGTAGGAGCAGTAAGAGTATGCGAAGGGTCTCTTTTATTGCAGATTAGGATGTCCCACACAAGCATCGCTTATGCAGTGGCAAGACTTTATGCAGTGGCAAGTGAGGCTCTCTTTGCCATGTCCATGTCATGAGCCACATTGTTCTAGCCATGTTATAGATAAAAATCAGGCAACCTAGAGCGTGGTTGAAACTATATGCTAAAAGCGGGTTTGATAAAATCTCAGTTGCAATGTATTTCATATATGCTTACTGCAGTTTCTTGATTATATTAGCTGACAGCTTCAATATTGTGTTTCCTATAACTTCTATGAAATCTAGGTGCTTTTGTTTAGCTTCTATAAAATTTCCTTCTTTATCTACCGCTTCCATGCAGAAAAAAAAGTGTGCATTTTTGTGACTGTTAATAAAGTATTCGGATTCAAATGTCGTCGATTTATATATTTTTATGTTTGTTCTTATTCATTTCAAGCTCTAAATTTGCATGCTTACATGATTGTTTCATATAAGTGGTCATAGTTGCAGAGTTAATAAGTATGCTCCTAACTCTATATGCCGGAGCATTTGTCTATTGTTCGTTTAGCTGAGGCATGAGGATACTTACAAGTTATAATGGAAAGTGATGAGTTTTCAAAAAAATATGAAATACTATTGGTTATTTTCTTCTTTTGTTTTGCACAGATATAGCTTATGTGCTATGGCACGCAAATTCTAATATTTTAAAAGAAATAATTTCGTTTACCTTGACACCTGCATGCAACCGCCACAGCCGCGTCATTTAGCGCGGGTTACCTTCTAGTATCCTTTTATGCTTCGTATGTCTCTAGTGCACCCCCTCCCTCCCCTGTTGGAATGGATTCAACAACCCCCCTCCCCCTCTCTTGCGAGCCAAATTCTGTCTCATTCTGAGCTCAAACATTCAACTGTTGATGTGTTTCTCTCTCCTCCCGTCTTGGGTTCTCTCCCAAAATCCCGCACTACTAGCCGCCTCAACTAGCAACTCCTGCATGTATGCGCATGACTCGTTCTTGTTGGGATTGAAACTCTCATCTCCCATCTCTCTTCTTCTCTCTCTTGTACACACACACGCAAGATGTCACATGAAGAAAAAAGATACACATTTGTGGGCTACATTTTCCTCTATTTTTTTTCCTATTCAAAACTGATTACAATGTTTTTTATAGCTACAATATGACATGTAATCTTCCCACTAACACATTCAAGTAGCCCACTACCTCCACTACATGCATTAGCTCCACTACATGCACTAGATAATGACCCACTAATCCACTAATGCAAAACACTAATGCAAAACAATCAAAATTATATCTAACAGTTCTCATGCACTACTAGTATACTGCATGCAACAACACGCTCACATATACGCTAATTGACCCAGCTAGCTAACAAACTAACATGCAAACTAATACTCACGCGCATGGACACATGCAGATACAATAGCAATAAAGATTAATATCCAACAGCCTCCGCGCCCGGGCCTCGGCCGAACCACCATTGGCTCCCGGTCGCCGTCTTTGCGCCGCTGGCCACACCGCACCCTCGGCCACCTCCTCGCCGGGCTACCACTGTGGCGCCGCCACGCCGCGCAGCATGGAGCTGCCTCGGCACCCCGCTGCATCGCCTCGGCCGTGCCATGCGCCCGGTGCCGCACGAGCCTCAGTCGATCCGCCTTGCTTGGGCTGCTGGGAGCTGCTGCTGCAGCTAGCTAGCCATGGCCACAATGACCACAAGATCACTAACTCCTCCTTTCTCCTTGCAAAACGCTCCAAAGAGCTTGCATGCAAAAACTAATTACAAGAATGGGATGCTCATGAGAAGATGAACACAATGGCATAGCATGCATGGATTGATTTTGTGTTCTTGGGGGGGTGATTGGGAGGAGAGAAGGTGGAGAAATGAGCTAGTGAAGAGAAGAATTGGCTTCTCTGTTGTAGGAGGAAGAAGTGATGTGGGGGAGGAAAAGAAATGCGGATGGCAGTGAGTGGGAATGGCTGTGTACAGGATGAAAAAGGCAGTGGGTTGCTAGGCTTTGGTTGGTGAATTGGGGAGTGAGAAAAAAATGGAAATAGGCAGGGAGATGAATGCTTCGGCTGGGGAAAGGAAGAAATGGCTGCGTAGTGGCTCTGTTGGAAAATGAAATGGCAGGAATAAATAGCAGTGCATTTCTTTCTTCTTTTCTTCAACTCGCTCAAACGATCTTGCATGCGCAAACTAAACGCTAAAATGGAATGCTCTCGAGACGACGATCACAAGCTCACAACAGTATAACATGCGTTGCACGATTTTTGGTTTTTGGTTGTGATTATGATGAGAGAAGTTGGGGAAAGGAATGAACACGCAGGTGTTTTATCTGCTACTTCTTTTCTCCTTTCGCGAATTCGCTCAAACTGCCATGCATGCGAAAACGAATTGCAGAAATGGGTTTGTCGTGTGATGATGATCGCGGTGGTATGACATACATAGCTTTGTTTTGAGTTTTTGGATGAGATTTGAAAGAGAGAAGCGAAAGGAGTTAGTAGGGAAAGAAAAAGGGAGATGATAGGAAAAGAAAGGACACGTAGGCATCTCACCTACGGTCGGTCGAACTAGAAAAGAGCGGTGATACTAATGCATGCATGATGACATAATTTTTGAAACGCATGCGAAAACAAGAAATCAAAATAATTAAATTTAAATGTTGTCTTTCAAACCATTCGATTTAATATTGATTATTAATACTTGATGTGAGAAAATTGCAAAACATGCTTTAATTAATTCCTCAATTTATATTTAGAATAATTATGCTGAGTTTAGATTTTTAATTATCAATTTTCATTTTCATTTTTTTATTTACCTATTAGGTTTGTGTTTTAAATCCAAATTCAAAATTGAACAAGAAATTAAATAGGGAACCAAATAACCTCCCAAAAATTCTAGAAAAATTTTCAAGCAAGCATATCCGAGAAGATAGAATCCATATAAAATTTTCCCACACTTGAAACCTTTTTAGTTTTGCTCTGACTTCAAATTGAACTTTTGAATTGGAGAAGGTGTATTGGATTTCTAGGTTTAAAATCTAATCTTCAAAACCAAAGGATTTTCAACATAAGGTTTACAAAAAAAAAACTTAAAGTCTAAAATTTCACAAATGCACATTAGATGTTTAACTAATCCGACTTATGGATTTTAGGTTGTTACAGGCTCCGAGGGAGCCCTGGTCTACTTTTGTGAGGGGGAGGCGAAGCCTCGCACCGTCCCCTACACTCTTTTAGGGGATACTAATGTATGCATGATGACATGATTTTTGAAATGCATGCGAAAACAAGAAATCAAAATAATTAAATTTAAATGTTGTCTTTCAAACCATTCGTTTTAATATTGATTATTAATACTTGATGTGAGAAAATTGCAAAACATGCTTTAATTAATTCCTCAATTTATATTTACAATAATTATGTTGAGTTTAGATTTTTAATTATCAATTTTCATTTTCATTTGTTTTATTTACCTATTAGGTTTGTGTTTTAAATCCAAATTCAAAATTGAACAAGCAAACTAAATAGGGAACCAAATAACCTCCCAAAAATTCCAAAAAAATTTCAAGCAAGCATATCCGAGAAGATAGAATCCATCTAAAATTTTCCCACACTTGAAATCTTTTTAGTTTTGCTCCGACTTCAAATTGAACTTTTGAATTGGAGAAGGAGTATTGGATTTCTAGGTTTAAAATCTAATCTTCAAAACCAAAAGATTTTCAACATAAGGTTTACACAAAAAAAAAATTAAAGTCCAAAATTTCACAAAGGCACATTAGATGTTTAACTAATCCAACTTAGGGATTTTGGGTTGTGACAGGCTCTGGAGGAGCCCTGGTCTACTTTTGTGAGGGGGAGACGAAGCCTCGCGCCATCCCCTACACTCTTTTAGATAGGGCTCTAGGGGAGCCCTGATCTCTTTTTGCGAGGGGGGGGGTGAAGCCTCTCGCCGTCCCCAATACCTTTTTAGATAGGGCTCCAGGGGAGCCCTGATCTATTTTTGCGAGGGGGAGGCGAAGCCTCGCGCTGTCCCCCTACTAGTGCTTCCAGGCGCTGCTGGGCTGGCTGTGTGCCAAGGCCTAGTCATGTGCGGTGTCTCCGCCTAAATATTCGTGCCCGTGGGGGCATCGGTGTGCACCGGGGCCATTGGCCATGCATGGTATCTTCGTTTATACACTCGTGCCTGCGGGGGCATCAGTGTGCATGGGGCCGTAGGCCATGCGTGGTGTCTTCGTTTATACACTCGTGCCTGCGGGGGCATCGGTGGGCAACAGGGTCGTAGGCCATGCACGGTTTCTCCATTTATACACTTGTGCCTGTGGGGGGCATCGGTGTGCACCGAGGCCATAGGCCATATGCGGTGTCTTCGTTTATACACTCATGCCTACGGGGGCATCGGTATGCACCAGGGCCATAGGTGATGCTCGATGTCTTCGTTTGAATTAGTGTGGCCCCTGTTGCGTGCTTTATTGGATGGGGACACAAGCCCAAAAGGTCATACACTTGCTTTTGTACATGCCCCTGTCGTTCGAAGGACGGCAGTGGCGATAGTCCAGGTGCAGTCGGTTTTTTTGAGCCCTAAGGATAGAACTTTCAAAGGCTTTTAGCATTCCACGTGTGATCTAGCTATTGTCCTTCTGGCGTTGCAAGTTAGTAGGAGCCTTCCCTCGTGTTGTGGGTGATGACGTATGGTCCTTCCCACTTGGATTCCAGTTTGCCCAAGGTTGTGGGATTTGCAGCTCGCTTGAGGACCATGTCGCCTGGTGTCACTACTACAAAACAGGCTATAGAAGACACCCCATCACAGACGGGTTAATTTGAATCTGTCTGTGTTGGGTCTGTTGGGCGCAGCATTTGCTTTGCCGGCCTATCACAGACGGTTATTACTAGTAACCGTCTGTGATATATGATTATCACATACGGTTTATATACAGAACCGTCTGTGAAATATCACAGGCGGCTCTATTTATAAACCGTCTGTGATAATCCCCCATATCACAGACGGTTTATAAATAGAGCGCTTTGTGATATTTCCTGCATTACGTATATAAACCGCTCATGATAATCCCCATATCACGCAGCGGTTTATTAATAGAGCCGTCTGTGATATGTCACAGACGGTTTTGTATATAAACCGTCTGTGATAATCCTCCGTATCACAGACGGTTGATAAAGAGTACCGTCTGTGACATATCACAGATGGTTTTGTATATAAACCGTCTGTGATATATGCCTATCATGCATAGTTCATATTTGGAACTGTCAGTGATATCTCGCGCTATAAATACCTTGAGTACCCCGCCTATTCCCATTTGAGCGCCACCGGATAAAAACCCATGCGCACGCAGAGAGAGAGGGAGGAGAAGGAGAGGAGAAAGGGAGGGAGAAGGAGAGGAGAAAGGGAAGGAGAAGAGAAAGAGAGGAGAAAGGAGGGAGAAGGAGAGGAGAAAGGGAGGAGACAAAGAATCGGAATAGATCGATTTGGTATTTTCGTAAGTGGGCTCCGAGGGTAACATTCTTTATAACCCAATCGAGATATGGTAGAATATGCTAAGCATCGCGTGTATAAGAGTCGAAGTGGGAGTAAACTTTTGTATCCGATGTAAGGGAATAGAATAATATTTTTCATTTGGTAGTTGGAATAATATTAAAGTTTCGTGAGGGGAAGGAAATGGAGAGAGAGCGGTTGAGAGAGATTTTATTAATCTAGTTTGACACTATATATTTTGTTACATGTGTAGCGTAGATGGACCGAAACTGGATGTATGGTGTGAACCGTGTGAGTCAAGAGTACATTAATGGCGTGGTTGCTTTTAGAAGAGCCGCCGAGCAGGATATGTTGAAAAAGGGATAAAATATATGTACTTGTCCATGCATTGATTGCGATAATCAAGATGTTTACCAACTCGGCGCAGATAGAAGCACACTTGATTCGAAGGGGTTTCAAAAAAGGGTATACATGTTGGACCAGTCACGGTGAAGAGCGACAGGAAGTTAGTAATAACGACATCACCGAGGAAGTCAACGATATGCCGGATGTAGACTGTGCTTTTGATGAGGATAGGTCACACGATGACAATCTGGATCAGATGCTACGCGATGCAGAAGAGAACTACAGTGAGAGAGAGTTTTGTAAATTCGAGCGCTTAATGGAGGACTCGGTGAGACCTTTGTTCCGTGGTGCAAGTCGAATATACAAGGTTGTCAACCGTGATTGAACTGCTTAAATTAAAAGCAAGCAATGGTTGGTCCGATAAGAGTTTCACGGCGTTGTTAGGTCTCCTAGCGGACATTCTTCCGGAGGGAAACGTGTTGCCCAACACCACCTACCAAGCAAAGAAGGTTCTTTGTCCATTGGGAATGGAAGTAGAAAGAATACATGCATGTCCGAACGATTGTATCCTCTATCGTAAAGAGTATGCAGACATGCATGTATGTCCCGTGTGCAAAGCATCCCGATACAAGCGTCAGAATACTTCTAGGTTGAAGCAAGGACCTCCTGCTAAGATGTTGTGGTATCTGCCTGTGATCCCACGTTTGAAGCGTTTATTTGCGAACTCAAAAGAGGCAAGATTGGTGTGTTGGCACTCAGAGGACCGTAAGAAAGATGGAAAGCTAAGACACCCTGCTGATTCTGCTCAGTGGAGAAACTTCGATCGGAGGTTCGAAGAGTTCGGTGCAGAACCAAGGAACATAAGGTTAGGGTTGAGTACAGATGGAATGAATCCTTTCGGTAACATGAGCAGTCGACATAGCACTTGGCCTGTGAATCTATGCATGTACAACCTTCCTCCTTGGCTGTGTATGAAGCGGAAGTACATTTTGATGTCACTACTTATCCAAGGGCCAAACAACTGGAATGATATTGATGTGTACCTAGCACCATTGCTGGAAGATCTTGTGACATTGTGGAACGAAGGGGTACAGGTATGGGATGCGTACAAACGAGAGAACTTCACTTTACACGCCATGTTGTTCTGCACCATCAATGATTTTCCTGCCTTGGGTAACCTGTCGGGCTTCAGTACAAAAGGAGTCAAAGCTTGTCCGCACTGCTTAGATGCTACAGAGAGTATATGGCTAAACAACTCACGCAAAAGCTGTATACGCGTCACCGTAGGTTCCTTCCGTGAGTCACCCATACCGGAAGATGAAGAAACAATTCGACGGAAATAAGGAGGACGGTTCAGCTCCAAGGGCTTTTAGAGGGAAAGATATCTATGATATGGTTAAGGATATCGATGTTGTGCTTGGGAAGGGACGTCAATTAAGAACCCGTCGGAAGAACATCCGGAAGAAGCGGTCAATTTTTGGGACTTGCCTTATTGGGAGCACTTAGAAGTTCGCCATCGATCGACGTCATGCATGTGGAGAAGAATGTATGTGATAGCTTGATTGGTCTCTTCTCGAACATTAGTGGCAAAACAAAGGATGGTGTTAACGCACGGAGAGACTTGGTCGATATGAACATAAGGACCGAGTTAGCACCGCAAGAGACTGATACAGGACGAACGTACCTCCCCCCAGCTTGCTACACTCTGTCCAAGGCCGAGAGATATGAACTATGCCAGAGCTTGCATGGTGTGAAAGTCCCGTCTGGTTTGTAGCACCCCAGGACCCACATTACCCTGGAATGCTACTAAACCACTCTACAGCTAGCCAATAATTTCAAGATAAATTATTTCGGCAACATCTCTAGACAAGAAGCATTAAGCGGAAGCATAAACAACTAAGGGAATAAAGATAACGGTAACAAGTTCAATAATTAAACAACCTCTAGCGGATTAATCAAAGAATGGTTCACAAGTCCATCCTTATTAAATAACATAATCATCCACAAATAGTTAAGCATTTGGCTGGAATTTCATCGACTTTATTACAACATGAGTTGATGAACCAAGTGCATTATTGTGGTGCCGCTCTACCCATCCCATGAATGCTCAACAATCTCCTGTAGGGGGGAAAACAAGGGTGAGATAAAAATCTCAGCAAGCAAACTGTTTAACAGGCTATTCAGACTACCAATAAATATACAACATCATTAAAGTATCCATATGTCCACATCCATAATGTGAATCCACATTCATTTACAAGCTAATTAAACTACAAAGATATTAAGCATCAATATCCAATTCCCATAATGATCACAATTATAGCCTCAACCATATTTACTACCAATGATAGTAAAATATTAACAATTGAATCTTGATCAATCGCTTCATATTATTCACCACTACCACTACCAATGACAATAAAGTATTAACATGTTTTACCTCATAACTTTACTATTTCTCGCATCCACAACTGCTATCAACAATTACCACAAGAGAGAAGAATCTCATGCCACAATCACAACCTCTACCATACCACAAGGGATGAACCCCATTCCACAACCACAACCACATTACTCATACCACAAGAGACTCCCATGAGTCAATTTCCACATTGCAACTATGAAGTTGCGTTTGTTTGCAAAATAACTTCACCTCAATATATTGCATAAGTATGCAAATGATCTTTACACAATGTAATGCATATGCATGCTATGCTCCACTGCACCTTTACCCAATAAGGTAAAAGTGTGCATCGTGCTCTGACAATGCACGATGTTGTACGGTCTGATCGCAGCTATAAGCGGCGACATCCACAATGCAAATGTTATGACATGTCATGAATGATATGATTATCATAAACCACAAGAATTTAACCACGAAGGTCAACAACATACTCATCATGAATACTTCCTCATAATCCACATGTGTCTCATTAAGCACAATACCATTGTGTCAGAAGACCATTACCACATAACCCCCACTCGATTCACCAAGATCAAAATCAGTCGATCTAAAGGGAATTCTACCACATAGACCACAACATGATCATCATGAATGTAACCACAAGGAATTATCAACATATCCACATTGAGTTTATTTTCATATTCCGCATTTGGCTCATTAAGCAAATTACCACAATACTACCCAAACTCATCCAAACATAGCAATTGATTAATATCTTGCTACCACATTCTTACTTAGAAAATATGTAACCATGGCATATCATTTAACATTACGTCAATCATACATAGTGCAAGTACTAAGAATAACGGGTTAAACCGTAGCACAACCGCTACATTTACTTGCCTCTACCGGCGAAGCGACGCAATCACGTACGATCAGGAGCAAAACCACCTGTTCAAAAGTACACCTCAGCGCCATACAACAGCAATCAAAAATGATTCTTAAGAAGCAAAGGTGTCGCTAAGCCCCGAAATCCCACAACATCCATTCCCGCTTAACGGTTCTACAATATCCCCACTGCAGCGGCGATGCTTAACATTTTCCTATCTTTAAAAATATAAGACTAATCACAGCAAAAGATATATATCTGGATTCCTCACTTAAATACCTACACTTTTCATGTAGATCATATATTTTTATTTTGTTCTTAGCATGGTGTAACTAAATGCTCAAAACAGAGAACATCCCCTGTTTTGTCGGTCAGGACAGTCAGGTTCAAAAGCTTCCCAACAAGAGAGTATGGCTCTAAAAATTCTGATTTTTATACAGAATCTAGCTTACTAAATTCCCTACAACTTTCTCAATGGTGGCCAAAAATATAGAATTCATCTACTATCCCTAATTCCCATTTGAACAGCGGTCTGTCCCTGTCTGCAACCCTGATGGACAGCGAGATTCCAGATCCTGGTATGACTAAATTACGCGGCCAATAAATCTGAAAAAAATACAGTAGATGCGTATCGTCGTCCTACACGTTTTTCCTTTTGGTGAGACCCTCGGGAAAAAATCGTATTAGGGGTCTAAACTGCACGAACAGCAGCACTGCGCGAATCAATCTACAGGCAGACAGCAGGGATTCTCTAATCGGGGGTTTCTAAAATGCTAATCCCCACAAAACTTGGACCAAGAACCCTAAATACAGCATAAAACAGAGGGATTGGGGTGAGGGGAAATTACCTAACCTTGGGGATCACCCTCTTTTTCTTCTCCTCTTCCTCTCTTCCTTCCCTTCCTTCTCTTCTCCTTCTTCTCCTTTGCACCAATGGCAGCACCCATGGGGGAAGGGAGGGGGAAGGGGTGGCGGCTGGGAAAGGGAAAGGGGAAGGGAGGGGCTGCAAATAGGGGAGGAAAAGAGGTGGGCGGCTAGGGTTGGAGGGTGGGTTTGGCCACCCTTGGGCCTCCGGCCCAAGGTGGCAGGCCCACCCTCCGGCCTGTCCAGAAAAGGATTTATTTAAATAAAAAAAAAGAATACATTCTTTTCTATATTTCTTTCACTTTAGCTAAAACCAAAAAAAAAAAATATTTCTTCCCTTCCCGCGCTTTACCGAAAAACCGGGCGACTCTGCGATTAATTTAAATCCGAAGCCGAAACGACGTTCAGGGTATTACATTCTCCCCACCTAAAAAGGATTTGTCCTCGAATTTAACTCCTCAACGAACGAGACAAAAGAACAATCAAGGAAATAAAAACCAAAGGATAGAGCATCCCAAGGAAACCATAACTACGGTACTCTTTCGCTCAAGAGCTCGGGCTCTTCTTATGCATCCGGTCTTCAAGGTTCCACATCGTCTCCCGCCGGATCGATTCGTCCCAGAGGGCCTTCACATACTTGATGGCCCTCTTCCTCACGGCCAGTTCTGGCGAGTTCACAATTCACGTTGGTCTAAGCTGAACATCCGCATAACTCTTTGGTCAGCTCTGAGCGGCCAACAGGTCCTGCCATTGGCAAAAATTCCCGCAATAACTATTAAGACCACTTTCTAAAACCATCCTCTTTCTTAAAATACTTTCCTCTTATTAAATATACTCAGGATAACACATTATACCCATTTTCAAGAATTTGATCACAAATTCCACTCACATAATTCTACTAGAAGCACAACGATATATTTTACAAATATAACCCAATAACAGAAGAGAAAAGGATTATCAAGCATCACACTAGCAACTAGTTTTCCTTCAAAGGACCACGATCCAAATCAAAGGATTTACCACAAAACATCTTCCACTCTCCAGGTAGACAATTGGAGAAACCACACCACCTAAGCTAAGAGTGAAAATCACTCGACAGACCAAAACAATCAATTTCTTTTCCTAATGGAAAAGACTACGCCTCAACATAAACACAATTCAATTTTGCAAATGGCCTCTGCCATAAACACACAACATAAACAAGAATCAAGAGAGCATCTCACTACTTGAGATAACAATAATTTCCCAATCTATTTCTTTTAATAATTTAACTTCTTTGAACCAAGGATTTCAAGTCATTGCCCAACACACCAACTCATTTATCTCAAGTTGGCCAACTCAACAATTAGCTCAATTGATTACATCATCTACACCATTGTAGATAGACTCTACTGGCCCCACAAATCATACTCTATCCAAAAACCACGACCAACAAAATTATTTTGACAAATAATTCCTAACGCACTTCAGTCCCTTAAGGATAACAACTCGGATTCATAACACACCCACACATACTCATTTATCGCACCTCAAGGATGCTATCCGGTCATCACACTATTTGGATTCTACTCAACCACTATTCCATCACAGAGACACTGGGCCTCTAAAAAAATTCTAGCATAACAAAAGTGAAGCCCAAACTCACTTCCAAGTTCTTACAACCAACTTCCCATATAAGATACGGAAAACCCTCAGTGAACACCCTACTATAACACAATTAACAAACACTCATTTCTTAACATCAATAAATCGCTTGGCTCCAAGATAAACATTCTATTTAAAACATATCCTTCTCAAGGATTATTCCATGGAAATAATATATTATCCATTGTATCTTAAACATTGTGATATTTAAGGCTCCCACAAAACATCACTAGACTACCACTATTAAGTTGTCATCACGCAACAAAAGGCTTCGCAACCCACAACAATTACCATGTTCTTAGAAGAAGAGGTAAGAAGAAATAAATTTCAGCATACAGAAAATGGTTATCATCACAGTAGCCAAAAGACCAAAAGAATAACAAATAGCAATGAGGTTGGAAAACACAAGATAAGATCAATCAACACGTCGCTTTACTCAGAGCAACCTCGACTATGACACAAATCATAAGGTCCAAAAAGAACCCAACCGCAAATCTCACACCCTTCCATTCAATTAGTATCATGGAATTAACAAATTCCTTTATTTTTTTTAAACATTCAACACCATAATCACAACTACATGCTATCGATTGTATTCACAACAAGATAAAACATTCTTTGCAAAAATCATCATATCATCTCACTCCTTCATATTTTTCCAAAAGGAACACCATAAATCACTTCATCATGTTCTTATTATCCAAATAAGATTCCAACTACTTAATCTAGGAAAACCTAGTGCATAAGCCATCATATTAAAACAAACTCTTTAACAAGATGATATTAGAACATAACAACCTCACAAAATATGCTAGTATAAGTCTCTTATTAGATTTCATACATTTATCTCGTACTGATGCTCAACTCTAGTTTAGCAAAAATTAATTACACTATAGCCATTGCTGTTAATAATTGATTATTATTTTTTTATCAGCATAGCATTAATGATCTTATCTCTATTTTGCAATCACAAAGACACTAAAGAGCACAGATTCAATACTCCACCTTATGTTAAGATATTAAAACAAAATAACTTTAAACATCAATAATACCAGCTTTATAGGACCAGATTCCACAAGTCAATACATCAACCTTCATCCATTTCTTTATACATATTTCAACAATTTAGCATGGTAAAAGTTACATAAATTTAACAGTTGTACATGCTCATCAAGTATGTAAAGAGAGAACATTTTAAATGTTAATCTTATTAAGGCAATATTCCAACACCTCCTTACTTGACCATCCTGAATGGTCAGATTAATTACTTAAGATCGATCAATCCAATCTATCCAACAAGTTGGGAAAATTAAACAACTACAATAGTCAAAACAATTGTTTTTCATATTCCTTAATAAATGCATGAGTTCTACACATGTATCGCTAAATTCTTAGCCACAAATCTTCAAGAAACTACAACAGGACAACATCATATTAATCAACTTCACTTCTAAGGATGTTAGTAGAAATTAATGATGTACCACGCTAACTTTTCAACTTCATAATTCACAATCTATCAATTATTTACATAATTTCCACCTACTACTTAAACACAACAAAACATCACAAAGGGGTTTTAACACTCCTTCTAGAGAGAAATCAAACTTCAAAACAAATGCATAGAGCCAATGCTTCCACAAGTTAATGAACTTCCACATAAAGCTTTGATTCTCTCTCAAAATATCAAACGAAACACAAGAGTCATGTTTTCGGCAAGAAAGATGGAACAACACGGAAAATACCAGTCTCTCAAAAGCACTGCTCACGAGCAACAAACAACCCATCAATCGTAAAGAAACAATACTTGGTCTCAAGAACAATTGGAGGCCTATTGACACCCAACAACTGCAATAAACAGCTAACCCGAGAGAAAATCATTAAGTGCAATAGGCCAAGAATCGTCCAATATCAATTCAAGGAGGATAACACTTTTTTTTAAGAAACTTACCCATGACATCCGCAACTAAGTTACCCGAGGTAATCGCATCAATATCCCGCACTCACGAACGGGTATAAATCGGCAATGCCCAAGGCAACGACCGCAAACCCTACCTCTTATCGTTGACTATCCTCACTCATAGTAGTCATAGAATCAACACATAAACATACAAGATTATCTCATAGCATGAATAATCAATATAACATGTCAAAGCATGAATGCAATGCTTGACCCATCCCATCCTCTGCACCAAAGGTGTTAATTTAATATTTTTAATTACCACGGACCTAAAGCTCGCTCGATACCAACCGTAGCACCCAGACCCACATTACCCTGGAATGCTACTAAACCACTCTGACTAGCCAATAATTTCAAGATAAATTATTTCGGCAACATCTCTAGACAAGAAGCATTAAGCGGAAGCATAAACAACTAAGGGAATAAAGATAACGGTAACAAGTTCAATAATTAAACAACCTCTAGCGGATTAATCAAAGAATGGTTCACAAGTCCATCCTTATTAAATAACATAATCATCCACAAATAGTTAAGCATTTGGCTGGAATTTCATCGACTTTATTACAACATGAGTTGATGAACCAAGTGCATTATTGTGGTGCCGCTCTACCCATCCCATGAATGCTCAACAATCTCCTGTAGGGGGGAAAACAAGGGTGAGATAAAAATCTCGACAAGCAAACTGCTTAATGTGCTATTCGGACTACCAATAAATATACAACATCATTAAAGTATCCATATGTCCACATCCATAATGTGAATCCACATTCATTTACAAGCTAATTAAACTACAAAGATATTAAGCATCAATATCCAATTCCCATAATGATCACAATTATAGCCTCAACCATATTTACTACCAATGATAGTAAAATATTAACAATTGAATCTTGATCAACCGCTTCATATTATTCACCACTACCACTACCAATGACAATAAAGTATTAACATGTTTTACCTCATAACTTTACTATTTCTCGCATCCACAATGCTATCAACAATTACCACAAGAGAGAAGAATCTCATGCCACAATCACAACCTCTACCATACCACAAGGGATGAACCCCATTCCACAACCACAACCACATTACTCATACCACAAGAGACTCTCATGAGTCAATTTCCACATTGCAACTATGAAGTTGCGTTTGTTTGCAAAATAACTTCACCTCAATATATTGCATAAGTATGCAAATGATCTTTACACAATGTAATGCATATGCATGCTATGCTCCACGCACCTTTACCCAATAAGGTAAAAGTGTGCATCGTGCTACGACAATGCACGATGTTGTACTGTGACTGATCGCGGCTATAAGCGGCGACATCCACAATGCAAATGTTATGACATGTCATGAATGATATGATTATCATAAACCACAAGAATTTAACCACGAAGGTCAACAACATACTCATCATGAATACTTCCTCATAATCCACATGTGTCTCATTAAGCACAATACCATTGTGTCATAAGACCATTACCACATAACCCCACTGATTCACCAAGATCAAAATCAATCGATCTAAAGGGAATTCTACCACATAGACCACAACATGATCGTCATGAATGTAACCACAAGGAATTATCAACATATCCACATTGAGTTTATTTTCATATTCCGCATTTGGCTCATTAAGCAAATTACCACAATACTACCCAAACTCATCCAAACATAGCAATTGATTAATATCTTGCTACCACATTCTTACTTAGAAAACATGTAACCATGGCATATCATTTAACATTACGTCAATCATATATAGTGCAAGTACTAAGAATAACGGGTTAAACCGTAGCACAACCGCTTACATTTACTTGCCTCTACCGCTGAGCGACGCAATCACGCACGATCGTGAGCAAACCACTTGCTCAAAAGTACACCTCAAAGACCATGCAACAAAGAATCAAAAATGATTCTTAAGAAGCAAAGGTGTCGCTAAGCCCAAATCCCACAACATCCATTCCCGCTTAACGGTTCTACAATATCCCCACTGCAGCGTGCGCCGCTTAACATTTTCCTATCTTTAAAAATATAAGACTAATCACAAAGAAAAGATATATATCCCCTGCTTTGTCTGGTCAGACAGTCAGGTTCAAAAGCTTCCCAACAACAGAGTATGGCTCTAAAATTCTGATTTTTATACAGAATCTAGCTTACTAAATTCCTACAACTTTCTCAATGGTGGCTAAAAATATAGAATTCATCTACTATCCCTAATTCCCATCTGAACAGCGGTCTGTCCTCGCTCGCAACCCCGATGGACAGCGAGATTCCAGATCCGGTACGACTAAATTACGCGGTCAATAAATCTGAAAAATACAGTAGATGCGTATCGTCGTCCTACACGTTTTCCTTTTGGGAGACCTCGGGAAAAATCGTATTAGGGTCTAAACTGCACGAACAGCACCTTCTCAGGCGAATCAATCTCTGTGCAGCATGCAGGATTCTCTAATCGGGGGTTTCTAAAATGCTAATCCCCACAAAACTTGGACCAAGAACCCTAAATACAGCATAAAACAGAGGGATTGGGGTGAGGGGAAATTACCTAACCTTGGGGATCACCCTCTTTTTCTTCTCCTCTTCCTCTCTTCCTTCTCTTCCTTCTCTTCTCCTTCTTCTCCTTTGCACCAATGGCAGCACCCATGGGGGAAGGGAGGGGAAGGGGTGGCGGCTGGGAAAGAGAAAGGGGAAGGGAGGGGCTGCGAAATAGGGGGAGGAAAAGAGGTGGGGCGGCTAGGGTTGGAGGGGTGGGTTTGGCCACCCTTGGGCCTCCTACCCAGGTGGCGAGCCCACCTCCTACTGTCGAAAAGGATTTATTTAAATAAAAAAAAGAATACATTCTTTTCTATATTTCTTTCACTTTAGCTAAAACCAAAAAAAAATATATTTCTTCCCTTCCCGCGCTTTACCGAAAAACCGGGCGACTCTGCGATTAATTTAAATCCGAAGCCGAAACGACGTTCAGGGTATTACATGGTTACTCTGCTAACATTAAAAAACTTGTTTCTATGCAAGATTTGAAATTAATTGGTATGAAGTCGCATGATTGTCATGTGCTGATGACACAAATGCTTCCTGTTGCAATTAGGAGTATCTTGCCGAACAAGGTCCGAGTAGCAATCTTGAGGCTGTGTTATTTCTTCAACTCAATTGCTCAGAAGGTCATCGATCCCCAAGGACTAGATGCTCTACAGGCCGAGGTGGTGACGACTCTATGTCATCTTGAGATGTATTTCCCTCCGTCATTTTTCGATATCATGGTCCATCTCATTGTTCACCTTGTGAAAGAGATAAAGATATGCGCCCTGTGTTCCTCGTTATATGTACCCGTTCGAGAGGTACATGGAATTCTCAAGTCCTACGACGGAATCAATCTCGACCGGAGGGCGAGATCATCGAAGGTTATGCAACGGAAGAGGTCATTGAGTTCTGCGTCGACTATATGGCTCGGTGGATCCGATAGGTGTGCCTCTTTCTCGTCATGAGGGAGACTTGATGGTATCGGGACCATCGGAAGGAAATCAATCACTCCCGATCCGGATACATACGCCAAGCCCATTTCATGGTCTTGCAACACATGACCGAAGTGTCCCCGTACATCGACGAGCACAAAGACATGGTACGCCAACAGAATCCAAACCGGTCGGAGGTTTGGATCATGAGAGAGCACAACCGTCGGTTCAACGGATGGTTAAAGGTGCGAATCACTCGGAGGTCATCAAGTGATGATACATTGCTATGGTTGGCACAAGGGCCACAATTTACAATTGTCACATGGCAAGGATATGACATAAATGGGTACACATTTTATACGACATCTCGGGATAGGAAGAGCACATCCGATCAGCGGTGTCCGTGATAGATGCATTCAAGACCGATGGGGTGAGGAGCTCGTACTATGGGCAAATAGAGGAGATATGGGAGCTCGACTACATGCTTTTCAAGATCCCCATATTTCGGTGCCGTTGGGTCCATCTCCCACAGGTGAAGGTTGACAAGTACGGCGTCACTACCGTGGACCTTGAACGTGTCGGATACAAAGACGAACCATTCGTGATCGGCTAATCAAGTTGTTCAAGTATTCTATGTAACCGACCCGCAAATAAGAAACGCCGCGTAGTTCTTCATGGAAAAGAAGGATTGTCGGAGTTGAGAATGTAGTGGACGAGGAAGAATACAATCAATTTGACGAGTTGCCTCCTTTCTGAGATGGCATCGAGCTCGACGAAGAACCCGATGAGGAAGCTAGCTATATGCGCGCGATCATCATGAAGGGCTATATTTTAATTAAGATTTTAATCCATTGTAATTAATTTATTCTATAACATCATGTGTTATGGACTTGTAATCTCTCATATATTTTGATATTGATGTCAATGTGGACGCTCATCGTAATCGACAATTGGTTTTGAAGTAAAATGTGTTATGAGCTTGTCTTCATATATACTTGTCACGTGTTTTGTCATCTCTCATATATGTGGATATTGATGTTCATTGTCACGAGTTCATTGTAATTGATAATTGTGCGAGCTATCACGAGCGGTTCTATTATATAACCGTCGTGATAATGAATCACGAGCATTCTAATATAGAACCGCTCGTGATATGAGATTATCTCGACGGTTGTATTTAATAACCGTCGTGATATCCCACAACACGATTTATTCTAGACACAAACCGCTCGTGATATTCCACAACACGATCGGTTTAAATACAACCGCTCGTGATATGGAACATATCACGCATTTGTTAGTAGATAGAGCCGTCTATGATTAATTATCAAAGACGGTTTTAGTAAAGAACCGCTCGTGATAGCGTCTTATAAGGTGGGAACCGCTAGGTTTTCCTCACTCGCCCTTTCCTCTGCCGCACCATCGAAGTTTATCGCGCTCCTTTGCCTCCTCTAGGGCTCCGTTCACCGCCGCCTCGACCTCGACATCGCCGCCCGACCTGCGCCGTCGCCGCTCCGACCTCGGCGCCCCTCCGACCGCGCGCTTCTCCCGACCTCGGCGCTCCGACCTCGGCGCCGCCCGACCTCGGCTGCTCCCGACCGCGCCGCTGCCCGACCTCGGCGCCGCCCGACCGCGCCGCTTCTCCCGACCTCGGCGCTCCGACCTCGGCGCGCCCGACCTGGTGCTGCTCCCGACCTGCGTCGCTGCTCCCGACCTCGGCGCCCCGATCACGCGCCGCTGCTCCCGACCTCGGCGCTCCCGGCCTCGGCGCCCCCTCAGGACAGGTTCATTTTTGCTACTCCCTTCCTGTGTGTGAAAAAATGGCATGTGGTTTGATAGCAATCGATACCTCATCAGAATGAGAGCACATATGTTTCACTGGAGATGCATGAATTGGTCTCATTATTTATCTCGAATCGGTTACTGATTTGAACTGGAGGTTCAATATCTGGGACTTGGACTATAGACAGCGAGCATGCGGCAGTGTAGTTGAGTGGTTCCGATTGCTTTGCTTGACATCTCGTTTACCCAGTTCTGCTATATATATTTTTTTCCTAAAAGAATTGTTTGCTAATTCCTGCTTCTACGCGGTGAGATGAATGGATTAATTAGTTCGCGTGAATGTTTGGGTTGTCTTTGTGGTCGCTACTATTAGTGGAGCCATCGCTACATTGCTAATCGCTTGAGTGGGCGGTTGCTCCGCTTATTCCATTAATTTGAGGCTGCTTGCGTCGTTTCCGAATTCATGATGTGGGCAAATTGGTTGGTGGTTCGGCTGTGGACTGGTTGTTGGGAAGAGTGGTTGGATTCTTATGAGAAGAGTGATCTTGGTTGAGCCATTACTTTGTTTCCTACCATCTAGGATCTTCATTGTCGGTTAGAGTGGACATGGGCAGCTATGTCTAATGATATTTGTTGTATGAAAATTTTAGATATGACATACATGGACACTTTGCGCCGTTGTGAGTATTGCGACTTAACGTGCTCTGTCTCTTTGCATATATATACACTTTGTGCTAGTTGTTTTGATCCGTGATTGAGATTGATATTTGAGACTAGCTCGGAAGATATTGCAAAGAAATGAGTGATTCGGGTTTTGCTCGTGATGTTCATAGCCATATTCGATAATTGTTTCAATAATTAATTCACTTTTGAGCTCTATAATTGAGGTAACTACCTGCTGTCTATGTGTGTTTGTTGGGGTCTGTGTGTCCACCGTGTACTTAAAAGGTATCAAATAAATATCGTGTCTCGTTTCTTGTTCGTCAAAATAAAACATATTTTAAGGTATTTCAATAGAAATGGCACCTGTGAGCACAATTCGTGCCTCTCACTGAGCTAGAAACAATTCCTCTTATGAGCAATTTGTTGTACATTCCAAATTTGGATACACCTGTGGTGGATCGAAAGCTAAATATTTATGTCCTAGCCAATCACCATTCATACGCATACTATATATATTTTAACCCTCGGCCCTGGCCTGGGTAGTAATATATCTCAAACTAATTATATAGATAGCAAGTAAGCGAGATGGCAGAGGCACCATCTTCCCCGCCGTCGCCGACGCCGCAGATTGCAGAGGCACCATCTTCCCCGCCATCGCCGACGCCGCAGACGACAATGACACGAAAGCGAGATGGCAGAGGAGAATCGAAGATGCCTGTGGGCCGACTGGTCATTACGGAGGTTAGTCAGTTTGGGGTCCCTCTGCGTCCCAAGAGCTCAGCGGCGAGATTCCGGACCATGTGCGGGATACTTGCAAGGCAACGGGTCCCCATCACCACACCAAGGTGGAAGGATCTGACGAAAGAAGCGAGAGGCGCTACCGGGGACGTAACTATTACAAAGTTCACTATCCCGAAGCGAACACGCGACGCGTGGAACGGACGGCGATGCTCACGATCGATAAATCGTGGAGGTCGCTCAAGAGCATTCTTGTCACGGCACGTGAACACGGGTCGACGCCTTCGCAAGCAATGATTCTTGACGCAGAAACATGGGACGCCTTTGTTGCTATGAAGACGACGCCGAATTTAACGAGCAAAGTGCGGCACACAAAGCTCTCCGCACACGAAACACTCATCCG
This sequence comes from Ampelocalamus luodianensis, assembly GCA_036346255.1. NCBI lineage: Eukaryota > Viridiplantae > Streptophyta > Magnoliopsida > Poales > Poaceae > Ampelocalamus > Ampelocalamus luodianensis. Next base: position 29,811,231 of record CM070620.1, on the reverse strand, counting down.
CACGCACTGCACCGCCGATACGCAGAAAATATGATGAATGGCGGCGGCGAGGACAACGCGTTTCTCGATGTCACGCACCGCGTTCCCTAGCCTGGTTAAAAGCGAGGGCAAAGTCTCGTCTTCGGGAAGCATCTCTTTCACAAACCCGGCAGACGAGGAAGTGTCTCAACGTTTGGTAAGTATGTCGAACTACCTAGTTAATAACTCCATATATAACTTCATAGTGTCTATAATAACATGATGACTTCTTGCAGCGTGAATTGTCTGCCCAAACTTCCCAAGGCTCCTTCCATGTAGACAGGGAGAAGGATATACTCTCTACGGCCCTGGGAAACAAGGAACACCCGGGTCGCACGCGAGGTCTTGGGGTTACCGTACCATGGAGTCATGGATTCGCAGACGACTCATCGCACGCATGTGAGTAGGAAGAGATCTAAGGCTGGCGTGAGGACCGGTTCGCATGCATGACCGAACATTTTGAAGGAAAGTGGCAGCATTGCAGATCAATTGAATCAACTCCTCACCCAGCAGCCGCCACCGCCTCGATAATTTGGGAGCCACCCCGCCGACATCGAGTAGCGTCGCGTCCACGCATAATTCGGACATGACAATGTCCACCACCGATAGACGAGATCAAGGTAATGTATATGTATGGAATGCAGCAAAGATAGACCTATAGGACACTTTAGCTAATTGCGTATCGTTTTGTAGGAGCCGACGTCCGCAAGCTCGTAGTGAGGTTAGTTGGGTCCATTTCTATTGAGGCGCGGGGATGGTGCATCCATACCAGAAGGGCGAGGCAAAGACGGTGTCCGGTGGCGCAGGTTACGCCAGGTGGAGGTGGACATGGTACATGAACATTTCATGGCCGTCCCGCCGAGATTCGCCCAACGAAGAGGTCACAACACTAGGGGATGCCGTGCGCTTTTATCCATGGCCCAAGAAGGACATCGCCCTGACCCAGCGATGTCGCGATCTCAACACGACCATTCCTCTCCAACGGACCCTCCATGACTCCACCTCATATTTCGCCTCGAAGGCCACCTTTTGGTTCCCTTGGAGAAGACATCGAAGGAACAAGAAAAGCGTGTCACCATATCGGGTCCCGAGTCGCCTCGCAAGAAGACGCCAATGCTTAAGACCAAATCGGCGCCTCAAGTCCGGCAAGTCGGGAATATCCGCGAAGTACATCCTCGAAAACCGTTGTGCTCCCGCAGATTAGGGCGTCTTTGGATATGCTTGTCGCTTTGCATGCCCGGTACTTGGATAGGACCCAAAAGGAGGGTGCGACATCGAATCACCGCCGATACGAGGATATGCATTTCTTCAACGGGACGAACCACTTCGTCGTGGGCTTCAACGACCTATATGACCTATTCAACCTCGTTGGCCTTGACGCCGCGCTTCTACGATGTTGGACATCGTAAGTGCATACAATCAAGTTCTACATTCACGTAATACCGATAAATATCACAACTCATTTCTTATGTACGGATACATGATGAAAATGTCCGGTCGGAAAGAACCGGTGGGTTTCCTCGACCCACATGTGGTATCATTGCAAACCATCCAAACAGACTCGTCCTTCGTCGAGAAATACATAACACAGACATTGCTTCGTCAGCAGAACACGAAGTACATTGTGGTGCCCTACAACCAGGGGTAAGTGTCACTACTTGCTCTACTTTATACGCAGACGAACTCAGTTTAATGACTATAGTGACATACATGAGTAGGTACCACTGGATCCTTTTAGTCATCATACCAAAGAGGAACCATGTGATATACCTTGATTCCTAATCCGCAACAACCACGACTTCACATTCTAGGAGGAATACTCGATGTATGCTCATTTCCTTCATACATAACTCTATTTTAGTCTTCATTAGTTTGAAATGGTCGAGGATAAATTTTTGGAATCATGTAGGTCGTTCATCGACTATGTTGCTAACAAAGGAATATACGATGGAAAGAGCGCCCAACTAACACACAGGACAAAATTTCCGGTACGCGCTATAATACGATAATCCTATATCCTACTTCATAATAACGCATCTCGAACTGATATATGTAATTCTATTTTTGCCGTGCCGCCAAAAAAAAATGATGAGTTATGTGCAATTTACGTTTGCCATCATATGGACCGAATCATTAGAGCTAGGAAGAAGGATCCCGAGGTTTGTGAATCTCCAAATAATTATTTTCTAATTATAAAATTAAATATATATGCATAACACTTTACTCTTGCTAGCGACAGGGCTTGAATATAGAATTAGATGGACTCGTTGATAATGAGATCAAGGACATTCGAGGGAAGCTCTGCGGCTTTATCATATCAGAGATAATTAAGGACACCGGAGAATTTCACTCCGCTGCCGACCGAGCGCATCACCCTGCCGGCACTTCTCAACCACCTGCAAACAATTGAATCAATTGTAATCCAATTTATTTTGTAACAATACTTGAACAAATGTGATCTTTTGTAATTTATTTTGAGTAATGATCGATTCGGTTTATCGACAATTGATTATCCGTGATGTATCTGTTTTTGTATGCTTGTTTTCGAGAGGCATGGCTAGCAATTCCTAAGGCTGGCCAAAAATCAGGAAAAATGTAGTTAGTTTAATGAACTATCACAGACGGTTTTTATAAAACGATGCAGAAGATAGAGTATCACGAGCGGTTCTAAGTAAAAACGTCGCGAACTCGAGTATCACGACGGTTCTAAGTAAAAACGTCGTGAACTCGAATATCACGACGGTTTTAACAACGAACCGCTCGCGATAATCGACTTCACGATGGTTTGTATAAATAACGTGCGGAAGACAGTATCACGAGACGGTTTTACATAGAACCATCTGTGATATTCTGACTTCACAGACGTTTTGTGACAATAACCGTCTGTTATAATCTGTCTTCACAGACGGTTATTGATAAAAACCGTATGTGATATTCATATCACAGACGGTTTACTGACCGTCTGTGATAACCACCTGTTATCACAGACCTATTTTTCCAGACGGTTCGAAAACCGTCTGTGATGACGGTTCCGAACCGTCTGTGATGGCTTTTTCTGTAGTAGTGTGTTAGAGCACGGACCTTGACTTTTCTGTTGTAAGCCCGCGTGACTCCTTCGGCATATTTTGCCATAGTTGATATGGCTTGTATGCGGTGTTCCTCGAGGAGATCAAGGGAAGTTTCCCAATTTGCGGGGCTACCATCCTCTGTTGCTCAGAGGGATTTCGGCGTGAATTCCCCTGGGGTCATGGCTTCATCCCCGAAGAGGAGTTTGAAGGGGGAGAAACCCGTGGCCCTTGTTGGTGATGTGCGTAGTGCCCATAGAGCCTTCTGGAGTTCCTTGGGCCAGATGTAATACCTCGAATATCAAATAGAGAAAACATATTATTCGGAAGAGAAATTTATTCAAATTTGAATGCACTAAAGTTTAGAGGAAAATTGAAAGAAAATTCAGGATTTGAGAGAGGATTGGACCTTCGGCTTTTAGCCCAAGGTGTCCTAGCCAAGTGGGCCGGCCTTGTAGTGGAGTCAAGAAGGGGGTCTCCTTCCCCAAAACCCTACCTCTGCTACAGATCACACGCATCAGTAGCACGCGGTATCTAGCAGCCCCCTCCGTGCTGCACTACCAAGATGAGGAAGAAGCTCAGGTGCCGCCGGCCATGGTGGAAGGAGAAGAAGGAGAAGGAGAAAGGAGGAGGAAGATCATCTTCTCCAAGGTTCTCCCACCTACGTCCTGGTTGCTACAAGGGTAACGAGTGCCGATCCTCATCGTTTGATTAGTGGTAGATGTGTTTTGGTTCAATTTTGATTAGATCGATTTGTTGCGGGTAGAAATTCGATTCTGTCCAGATTGTTGCGTGGACTCTTTCGTGATGTTAGAGGCCGAATCTGAGTTTCCCATCTCTTAGAGATATGTAGGTCTTGTTCTTAGCTTTCGGTGGCCGCCAAGATCACCTAATTCCGACTTTCGAGTCAAAAGTTATGATAGATTTAATATCTGCTGTCCAGAATCCTGACGAGAATTAGCAGTCTCTGTTTAGGTTGATATATGGCCTAGTTAGAGGGTGATTCAGAGGTCTTGCCCATAACAAATTTTGAAGGTGATATCACTAGCTTTCAGGAGTGATAAAGAACACCTCATTTGGATTTATAGATCAAAAGTTATGCACTTTTCTTTGTGACTGTCCAGATTGTAGATCAGTCTGTCCAGATTGTATGTCAGTTTCTATCTTTAGTTTTGACCCGTGTGCCACTTTTTGTTAAAGGCAAAATTTGAATGTCGTGCCAACTAGTTTATTGTAGGTAATTTCATAACCTTTTCAGATTGTTAAAGAACGCTCAATTCGGAGTTGTAGATTAAAAGTTATGGTTGTTTTAGTATTGCTGTCCTGTTTGTTCAGACAGAAGCTGTGCTGCTGTTTTGTTTTCTTTATTAGAGAAGTTTATTGGCCGAATTGGGAAATCTCATCAACTTGAATGTTATAGATATGTTCGTTAAGATGAGGTAGGATCTGGACTCATCTCATTTCGAGTCCCACGTCATTAACTACTGTCATTTTCGTGCTGCTGTCCCGACACGTTTTTGGGTTGCAGCCTGTTTTTCAGATTAGGTTTTATGGCGATTCCTTGGGAGTTCAAAGGGGGTATTGTAGACTATTAATTCGGGTTGGATTCTATGTTGTTCTTATTTCGGTTATTTAATTGTTTAGGCCACGAGGCTACAGGTTTGGGAGCGCCATCGTTGCCTGCTAACGCGTCGCAACGCGGAAGGCAAGTACTTTGTTGCTTTTGAGTGTTGTGATTGTGAATGTTTTCATGAATATAGTGTGACATATTGTGTTACCCGAGATGCGGAATTGGTTATGTTCTTTCATTATGTGGAGTATATACTGAGAGATGGTATTATCACTGTTCATGTTCATATCATGCATCCTTTTATTCATGGTATGTCCACGGGAGTGGATTGTAAGTCCCACCATTCCAATGTGGGCAAATTTGGACATTGTCATGTCCCGTCCACGGAGTGGATTGAAAGACCCATCAATTCCAAGATGGGCACGTAAGACCCATCAATTCCAGTATGGGCAGCTTTGGACACCTATATGAAACGTTCTTCATATAGGACTTGGATCCCCGCACTTTTGTTAAGGTGCGGGCTTAAGTGAACACCGACGGTGTGTCACTCACTATACCGTATATGCATGTGTGCAGTCCATCCTTGATTACATTCATTCATTTCATGTTTTCATAAGTGTTCACTCGATGCAAGGTTCGCATTCTTAAATGGTGATGTCTGTTTGTATATGTGTTCTTTTTCTTTCATCAGACTTGCCGAGTCATGGACTCACTCTTGCGTTGTTTGTTTATTTTAGGTAACCCCGATGTTGGCTCACTTGGGAGGGAGTAGACACGCACTACTCGTTCACATCATCCTATTCATGTTCAAGATTAAATTTAGTTCTATCTTACATTCGTTAATGATGAACTGTAATAATTAAATTATAATTGGTGAAGGAAGGATACCTTCTCCACATGGATGTTGATTTATTATCTGCGTGTGAACCTTCTTTATTGATGATCGTATTAAATAACTTAGAAGGTGAAGGAATGATACCTTCACCATGTCCCGCTTAATTTAATGTCGTCTTTAGTTGAAATACTTAGTTCAAATTCTTACGCATTATGGATGTATGTTAGATGTTTTAGGTGACATCTTGGCTTCCGAATAGCCGTGGTGTTACGATTGGTATCGAGCGGGCTTTTGGTCCGTGGTAATTGAATATTAAATGGACACACCGTGTACGAGAGGGTGGGGTTGGGAAATCCATTGTTTCGTATTTCTATTGTTATGTTTCATTCGTTGAGCAATTGTTGAATTGCTTTTGTATTATCTTTCTTGTTGTTAATCTATGATATGTTATGATATTTCATATCTATGAATCTATTCTATGATTGTCATGATATGATCATGTATAATCATAATTGATTATATTGTTTAAACGTGTCGATGATGGAGGTTAAGAAGTGGAGGCCGTGGTTGTGGCCCCGACTTTGTCGATTGCACCATATTTGTGGTAGCAGAATAGAGTAGTATCTACCCGAATACCATAGTGGAGTGTTGAGGTGAGATTCTTTAGAAAATATTATTATCTTCCTTGGTTCGTATGTGGCGCCTACGTAATAGTTGCGTTTGATGAAGTTTTCTTGAGTTAGTGTTTTACATTTCTTCCGATGAGTTCTCATTGGACTTTCTTGGTTCCATAAGTCGACTACTTGTTCTCCGATCTGGTCTAAAGTTGTTCTTGGGATCGTTGGATATCGGCAAAAACTTATCTTTTCTTGGGAGTTCGCCTTCTTATTGGAGAATGTGAATCATTTATTCATTGTGTATTCAGGTACGAAAGTTTTCATTGCAAATTCTTTAACATGTGAAAACTTTGACTTTATGTATTTCTTTTGGATTAGTTCCAGTGTTGGAATGTAATGCCTCTTTTACGAAAGATTAGGTTAAAATCTTTAAGTGATGTCTTGACATGCTTAAGTACGAGGTGTTAATTAAATGAATTAATTATTATGGTATGAGTTATCAGATTTGGGTTATTAGCTTTGTGCAAACAGTCTATTCTTAACTAGTATCCGTGGAAGTGAATTGCTTAAAGTGAAATGTCGTTGTATTTGAGTACAGGATGAGTTTTAGATAAGAGGTTGTTCATATTTGTTCAAGAAGCTATTGTTGTTAAGAATTGTGGAAAAAAAAGTGGATGTATCATGTTGATCTTTACGATCGGATAATCTGATAAATTTGTTAGATAAGTTGAAATCTAGGTCCTCTTTCGCTTATTCTAACCGCTAGTGATGGTTAAGTTAAGGATGTGTTCGAATGTTGTCTTGATAAATATTAATCTTGAATTTGTCTTCTATTTGGATCTTGATGATCTTATTTAAATGATAGCTTTACTTGATTCTTGCCATGCTAAAATTATTGAAACATGTTTAAATGACTAGATGAACGATGATGTATCGCCTTGTGAAACCTTGACTTATGTGTCCTATATTATTGAAGTTAAGGACATTTTATTCTAATTGTCGATCATAAGTTAGAATGTCGATTATATCCTCTTAATCGTTGTTGAGGTTGCAAACAGAGGTAGGATCATGTTTGTGCCATGTGTGGCTAGAGAGCATTTAGTGTGTACTATCTTGGCATCGAGTGTCACTAAGAGTTAAATGGATGAAAGCTAATCGATATTTCATTGGTGTACATTGGTGAGATTGTCATGTTCTATTATCATCTTGTTGAAAGAGTTTGTTTCAATTATAAGGTTTTGCACTAGGTTTTCCTAGATCAAGTATATGTAACCTTATTTAGATTTTAGAGACATGATGAAGTAGTTCATTGTGATTCTTTTCAAAAGTTCATGGAGTGTTAAGAGATTTGATGATTCTCGCCAATAGCATATTATTTCGTTGATTAGTGTGATTGTCGATCGTGGTTGTGATGATAATGTTCAACGAAAAATCATTTGCATGATAATTGTTTTAGTGAAAGTGTTTCGAGTTTTGCGTTTGTTATCTTTGGACCTCATGAGTTATGTGGTAACTTTGTCATTTGAGCAAAGAGACGGGTTGAAAGATTTTATTGGTTCTTAAGTGGTTCTTATGATTTGGTCTTAGGAGCTTATCTTGTTTAAGTGGCAAAGTGATGTAGTAATCACGTAAAATAACTTTCCTAGTTAAAGGAAGGAGTGAAGTAAAAGTATTTGAGATTTAAGTCGCGTTTCGCCACTTGCGCTTTATTTGGGTGTGCTTAAACCTTATGCATTTGTTCCATAAGAGTTTATCAAATTTTCAAAGGCATTACCTTCTTCTCATTTGTGGTTTGGTATTTGCTTTCAATAGGGCTTGAGCCCTCGACTATTGATTTTCCTTATGTTTTCCAGTACTTTGCCTAAGTGACTATTTTTCTTGATCCTTTGTTCATCATGGGTGGCACATGTTTTCCTAGTTGAAGAAAATTGATTTCATTCGCTCTTTCTTTTGAGAAAGAATCAATCTATTCGTTTCACCGGAGTCTTTTGAGGTGTTTAATGATTGTAGTTGTGAAACTTTGGGTTGGAAATTATTCGATGAGCATTGGAGGATGAAATAATTTCGTAATATAGTTATTTAAGAGGAGTTTATCTCATTAGAAGGTTGCCTTTGGAGGTTAAACTGATTGCATGATTACAACTAGTAGAATCTATAGCGAGACGTAGTCCAAGTTCTTTTGTTCATTTCAATGGAACATAGAATTATCCAAAGTATGAAAATCTTGATCAATGTATTAGAGTGTCGCGGTTGAGTACCTTGCGTGGTTGTGTAGATGAAATATGATGGTGTTGTAATGGGAGTAATATTAGCAAAGTGATCTGATCGTTAAAGAGATTAAAGAGATAGCCGAGATTGTTGGATTATTGCCATGAATGACTTGGACGTAGTAAGTAACTCTCTAAGAATTAGAATCTTGATAAAGATAATTGGATCGAAGAAATGTTTTTGTGTTGATGTCAATGCGCGAGTATGTTTGGATTGTGAGAATTTTAGGGATTTAATTTGAGGCTTCCCCTATCTTCTATATGAGAAGTTCATGGTAGGAGTCTTGGAGTTTAATTTTGGGCTTCACATTCTTTTTGCTAGGACTTTGAGTCTCCCAATTATTATGTGTAGAGAAAGTAGAATAAGGGTGGATTCCGAACAATGGGATGGTCATTGATAGAACCCTTTTGAGGAAGTATATGAATGTGTGTGCTGGGAATTTCGAGTTGTTTATTCTTAAAACATTGAGGTGATGTGATTGCATGTGATATCTATTTTGAGATGCATTGGAAGTCATCTGTCAAATTAATTCATCGGTAGAGGAGTTGTTGAGAGAAAGTTTCAGGTGTAGTCGATAGAGCCTCTATACCGAGGTGTGGATGATGTATTTCGACTTGAGCATAGCGTTGAGAATGCCAAGTTAAGAGAGATGAGTTAGGGTGTTATGCGATGAATTGGAATTCCAAAGTTTGAGAGAAGTTTTATTCTGAAAGAGAAACTGAGAAAATTGATGCTTCCTAAAGTAGAGACACGTTTTCTTGATTCTTGTTTGAGCTATGTGTTTTGACAGATGTCTTTCGCAAGTTGAGCTCGACATTTATGTTGATATGTGTGATTCTTTCCAGTTCGCATGAATAAATGATTTTTTTGGGCATTCAAGTGATTTCTCCTTTGGATTTCGTGGCGTTTATTCGCAAACCGCCACTTGGAACGTGGAAAGGTTTTTCGTGATGAAATTCGATTTAGGTTTGACTCTTTAGTATCTTGAAATGTAACGCATAGATGCGATGTGAATCTTTCTTTTCGATGGGTTTTGTCGGTAAAAGAGTTTGCTTAAAGAGAGCTCTGTTGTGTGTTTCGTTAAAGGAGGTGATCCTTGTTTTAGTGAAGAGTTCAATTGAGAGGTGGAACAAGAGTTCGTGTTCTATGTGCATGTTGTGTGGTTCAAGATCAATTGGAAGGTTAGCCAAGGTACTTTGGGTTGTTTTCGTTAGCTACGGAATTGGAAGTTGGCGTATCGCAAGGACCGTCTCGGTCCATATGTGGTGTACTACATTTAGCATGTTTGGTGCCGAGTGAGTACCGTGAGAACTAGAGTTTGAATATTCGTTAACGTCATTGACCATCAAGTAGGATCTTACCTTTGAATCTCTTCTGATGAGTGTACTTGGCAATGTCGGATTGAGTGTTAGGTCAGATGTAGTTTACGTCAATGTCTTGTGGTCTTGTCAGTCTGAGAGATAGGTCATTTGGGACCTGGAGTCTCGCATGCGCGAGTATTATCCAGACATGTTTGCTCCGGGCATATGTTAATAGATGTTTCTTTTCGGTGGCAATTATTCTTTCGTTTATTTCGACGGTTAGAATTCGAGGTCGAATTCTGTTAAGGGGGGTAGAATGTAATACCTCGAATATCAAATAGAGAAACATATTATTCGAAGAGAAATTTATTCAAATTTGAATGCACTAAAGTTTAGAGGAAAATTGAAAGAAAATTCAGGATTTGAGAGAGGATTGGACCTTCGGCTTTTAGCCCAAGGTGTCCTAGCCAAGTGGGCCGGCCTTGTAGTGGAGTCAAGAAGGGGGGGTCTCCTTCCCCAAAACCCTACCCTCTGCTACAGTACCGCGCCGCACTGTAGCACGCGGTACTGTAGCAGCCCCCCTCCGTGCTGCACTACCAAGATGAGGAAGAAGCTCCGAGGTGCCGCCGGCCATGGTGGAAGGAGAAGAAGGGAGAAGGAGAAAGGAGGAGGAAGATCATCTTCTCCAAGGTTCTCCCACCTACGTCCTGGTTGCTACAAGGGTAACGAGTGCCGATCCTCATCGTTTGATTAGTGGTAGATGTGTTTTGGTTCAATTTTGATTAGATCGATTTGTTGCGGGTAGAAATTCGATTCTGTCCAGATTGTTGCGTGGACTCTTTCGTGATGTTAGAGGCCGAATCTGAGTTTCCCATCTCTTAGAGATATGTAGGTCTTGTTCTTAGCTTTCGGTGGCCGCCAAGATCACCTAATTCCGACTTTCGAGTCAAAAGTTATGATAGATTTAATATCTGCTGTCCAGAATCCTGACGAGAATTAGCAGTCTCTGTTTAGGTTGATATATGGCCTAGTTAGAGGGTGATTCAGAGGTCTTGCCCATAACAAATTTTGAAGGTGATATCACTAGCTTTCAGGAGTGATAAAGAACACCTCATTTGGATTTATAGATCAAAAGTTATGCACTTTTCTTTGTGACTGTCCAGATTGTAGATCAGTCTGTCCAGATTGTATGTCAGTTTCTATCTTTAGTTTTGACCCGTGTGCCACTTTTTGTTAAAGGCAAAATTTGAATGTCGTGCCAACTAGTTTATTGTAGGTAATTTCATAACCTTTTCAGATTGTTAAAGAACGCTCAATTCGGAGTTGTAGATTAAAAGTTATGGTTGTTTTAGTATTGCTGTCCTGTTTGTTCAGACAGAAGCTGTGCTGCTGTTTTGTTTTCTTTATTAGAGAAGTTTATTGGCCGAATTGGGAAATCTCATCAACTTGAATGTTATAGATATGTTCGTTAAGATGAGGTAGGATCTGGACTCATCTCATTTCGAGTCCCACGTCATTAACTACTGTCATTTTCGTGCTGCTGTCCCGACACGCTTTTGGGTTGCAGCCTGTTTTTCAGATTAGGTTTTATGGCGATTCCTTGGGAGTTCAAAGGGTATTGTAGACTATTAATTCGGGTTGGATTCTATGTTGTTCTTATTTCGGTTATTTAATTGTTTAGGCCACGAGGCTACAGGTTTGGGAGCGCCATCGTTGCCTGCTAACGCGTCGCAACGCGGAAGGCAAGTACTTTGTTGCTTTTGAGTGTTGTGATTGTGAATGTTTTCATGAATATAGTGTGACATATTGTGTTACCCGAGATGCGGAATTGGTTATGTTCTTTCATTATGTGGAGTATATCTTGAGAGATGGTATTATCACTGTTCATGTTCATATCATGCATCCTTTTATTCATGGTATGTCCACGGAGTGGATTGTAAGTCCCACCATTCCAATGTGGGCAAATTTGGACATTGTCATGTCCCGCCCACGGAGTGGATTGAAAGACCCATCAATTCCAAAGATGGGCACGTAAGACCCATCAATTCCAAAGATGGGCAGCTTTGGACACCTATATGAAACGTTCTTCATATAGGACTTGGATCCCGCACTTTTGTTAAGGTGCGGGCTTAAGTGAACACCGACGGTGTGTCACTCACTATACCAGTATATGCATGTGTGCAGTCCATCCTTGATTACATTCATTCATTTCATGTTTTCATAAGTGTTCACTCGATGCAAGGTTCGCATTCTTAAATGGTGATGTCCTGTTTGTATATGTGTTCTTTTCTTTCATCAGACTTGCCGAGTCATGGACTCACTCTTGCGTTGTTTGTTTATTTTAGGTAACCCCGATGTTGGCTCACTTGGGAGGGAGTAGACACGCACTACTCGCTCACATCATCCTATTCATGTTCAAGATTAAATTTAGTTCTATCTTACATTCGTTAATGATGAACTGTAATAATTAAATTATAATTGGTGAAGGAAGGATACCTTCTCCACATGGATGTTGATTTATTACTGCGTGTGAACCTTCTTTATTGATGATCGTGATAAATAACTTAGAAGGTGAAGGAATGATACCTTCACCATGTCCCGTTTAATTTAATGCTGTCTTTAGTTGAAATACTTAGTTCAAATTCTTCTGCATTATGGATGTATGTTAGATGTTTTAGGTGACATCTTGGCTTCCGAATAGCCAGGGTGTTACACCAGAGCCCCTTTGGCAAGCCTACCAGGCGCTTTGTGAGGCCTGCTAGCAGATTGTCGTTGGCTTGCTCAACTACTCCGTTCGACTCGAGGTGTCTCACGGACGTGAAGCATATTGTTGTGCCTAAGCTATGGTAGAATGCTCGAAATGACATTGAGTCAAACTGGATGCCATTATCGATGTCGATGTCGCACGGTACCCTGTAGCGGCAAATGATGTTCTTCCATGCGAATCGCTATGCCGCTACGACCGTAATCTTGGGGACTGACTCGGCCTCCATCCATCTAGACAAGTATTTGATGGCGACAAAGGTGAAGTGGAGGTTGCCCTTAGCCATCGGGAATGGGCCGATGATGTCGAGGCCCCAGCGCTCAAAGGGCCAGACCAGGGGTAGAGGCTGTAGTGGGACTGTTGGTGTCTTTAGATTGCGACTAGCCCATTGACACCCCTGGCAGCATTGGACTAGGTCCTACGCATCGTGGAGCACTGTAGGCCAATAGAATCCTTTGCAAAAGGTATTTGCCATGAGGCCCCGGGGCACCTGGTGCGCACCGCATACCCCTTCGTGGATTTCCCTTAGGAGGGACTAGCTCTCCTTTCGGGATACACACCATAGGAATGGAGCACAAATGCCCCTCTTGTCTAGCTGGCTGCTGATCATGCAGTAGTTTCTAGCTCGGTGCCAGAGGCGGTTGGCTTCAGCAGTGTCCTCGGGCTCTTCACCTATGAGGTATTTGATGATGATGTCTCGCCAATCCTCCTCATCGATGAAGAACCATGTCAGCGCAACACCCTTGAGGGCGAGGGTGCTGGTGAAGAACCATGTCAGCGCAACACCCTTGAGGGTGAGGGTGGTGCTTTTCGCCTTTGTTGTGTCGTCTCCCCCGGTAGCTTCGATGGTGGTCTCGTATACTCGGAGGAATACCGAGGGGTCCGTGCATCTCTCGAAGGGCCGAACCTCCAGCATTTTGATGCCCTGGGGTCAGCGGGCTGCCTCCAGCCCCACACTTAGCAAGGAGTTGGGGTCTCCCCGAAGCAGCAGGGCTGGGAGTACTATTTTGGGTGCTGGAGGGGAAGCCTCCCGCGCTCTAGTGGCTTGCGCGAACCAGAGTGGTGTTGCAAGGGTCACCTCCCGCAGCTGTCAGAGACTTTGCATTTCTGGGCGGAGGTCTACCAGTTCCTACTGGAGGGCCTCATACGCTTCACGTGTTACGCTCGTTGTCCTTAGCTGCGGGCCCCCTGGGTGGCTGTCGGGGAGGGATGCTTCGATGGGCCGGGGGGTCGCCTCCGATGATGTCTCTGTGCATGGAGTTGTTTGCTACTTCCTCCATGGCTTGGGCGGGGGCTGCCGCTGTCACAGAGGTTCTGCTTCACTTGGCCCTCGGGGTGCTAGGAGCCGCGACCGCTTTGGCCGCGGCCATTGAGACCCTGGGCGTGGCTTTCTGAGGGGCCATGCTAGCATCTTGGAGCTATGCTTTGCAACTTTCTTGTCGGTCCCCATAGACGGCGCCAACTGTCGTAGCAAGAAAGACTAAACAGTAGAAAAAGGGGACTCTAGTGTCTACGTGAGGGACCGAGGGATCCTTGAAGAGGGCACCAGTTACCAGGTGAGAGGTGCACTAATTGCCCTAAAAAACTGGGTCTGAGTCATTACATGGGGAAGTGGTGGCTATTTATGGCCTTATAACTAGGTACAGGAGATTATGAAACTACCCCTAGAAAGGTACCACCCCCATGAGGGCTACAGAGGCTTTTTCTACCCCTACGCGTAGTCTCTAGGCCATGGTGGACCTTCCTAGACCCGACTCACCTAGCCGGTGCACTTGGTCCATCTGTCTCCTCCTCCCTTCGCTTCTCGTAGGTTGGCTTTGGGACCGAGGGGGGCCCGAATGCTCTTGCTGCCCCCTAGGTGGCCTCGCGGGGTGCCTCAAGTGGCCCTTTGGGGGAACCTCCTGAGGTCTTCGGACCTCCGAGGCTCCTTCTGTGGTCTCCGGCCCCCCTTTGGGGCCCTGTGGCCATCGCCCCCCCTTTGGGGCCTCTTGTGGCCCTCGAGCCCCCTTCAAGGGTGGCTTCGTGTTGCTCGCTAGGTCGTGGGGGCCGGTGGGCTACCCCTACGATAGGCACTATATAAGGAGATGCATGAAGCTATTGAGATAGTCATAACAGACACATGTGAGTTGCTCCATCAAAACCCCAGCTGCCATCTTCTCGTAGCCACCATCTTCTCGAGAGCCCCATCGTGCGAGTTGGTGCTAGCACACCAGCACACGGTGTTCCATCCCTAGACGTGTGGATACTGTAGAGGCGCTGCTACAGTTACTGTTGCGCTCGAGGATGATCCACGGCTTCGTAAGGAATGCGATTGGTTGCTAAGGGACGATAGGAGCTGAGTACGCTGGACGATCGACTACGACCACTACATCGGCACACTCGATGTTGGATCAGGCTGCTCCAACTCTTCTTTCGCTGTACTGCGCGTCTAGTGGTAACGATCTGTGATCTATTACTTGTATGGCTTCCTAGTTTACATGGTAAAATTTTTGAATTATCAGCTAGTGTAGCCTACCCGTATCCCTTCAGAGTGGCTTCATGAAAGAATTGTCTTCCGTCGTGACTCCCTTGTCGAAATCTTTGAGGAGGTCTTGGTACCGATCGGCCTCCAGTCCGACCATGTTGTCCCCTACTAAGGGAGGAACGTTGGGATGAAGTCAAGGTTTGACTTTGCGAGTTTCATTGTTCCTGGTATATTTCTGTACATTGCATGGTTTATAGGAGGGCCTTCGATACCTGTCTTGCAAGTTGAGTATATCCCGGAGTCTGCCAAAGTAGGATTCAGATTATTTAAAATATCACAAGCTCATTGCAGGTTTTGAATTGTTACCGAAGGTCTTGAAGGATTCCCGCTAGCAGAAGGTGTCTGATGACCCGAACTACCTCCTGACCTTCCAGCTTGCCCTGTCCAACCCATCATGAGCTGTGGGGGTAGAAACATGCGAATTAACTAATTGATGTCCATCAGTTCGGTGACCTCCACCATTTGGTGCTTGAGTGCTCACACCATTTTCACCAGCAGGTGGTGGCGGATTAAGCTATGGAGGATCGTGCACGACATCTTGATTGGTATCTCTGATTGCGTTAACCTCGTGCCTCCAACAGCGGTCTTCCGATGAGCTCCCATCATAGCTAAGGGAGAGACTTCCAGTGCTTCGATAAGAAGTCTCCACGATGGGGAGCGGTCAAAGATTACCACCTCCGGTAGGCTTTGTGGTGGACTCAACCTGATCTGGCGGATTGCCGACCATATGCTGAGTTTTATCATTCCCCCTTGGCCTACGACCAGTAGTAACTTCATGGACACCCTCACTAGATTTCAGTTGGCCCCCGGAATATGTAGGAGCCGTTGGCGAATACTGGTCGCCTATGACTATGTCGAGAGTACATTGATCCTCGATTGCAACGTTGGGTTTTTGTCACCATTCTTGCCGGTCGAAAGAACTGGGCTTGCAGAGGTGTTCGAACATTCTGAACTGGTCGAAAGAACCAATTCCTCTGGTTGCACCACTGATGGCAGCGGTGAGTCCTCCATCCGGTCGATCTCGCTGGTCTCAGTGAGCGGTGAGCCGACAGCAGAAGAAGACGATGATGACATTACATCATGTTCCATGGCGCGGATGTATGTGTCCATGTTGATGTCAGAGCAGTCCGCCAAGTCGAACCAGTTCTCCTCACCCCAAGTTCCTAGCATGATCGCATGAGCGATGATAGAACAAAAGGAGATTGAGGATTGCTGAGCAAAGAAGTCTTCAAGAACTCAAATGCCTTCTTCCGTACGGACGGCGCTAGCTATCGATGATCGAGTCGCAGATGTTACGAAATAAATAGAGGAAAATGGCAAAGAGTTCTTGGGAGAAAATGGGACTTCTCTTTATTGTAATGAATTGGAGCTTTACAGGGTGTGCCTTGAGTAAGGCGACAGACTAGCCCTAAGTATACAGAGTATATTGAATGCTATGCTTGAATTGTCTCCAAGTCACTAGGTCTTGTATGTTTCAATCTCCTGGAATTCGATTGGTCTTGAATGTGTTGATTGATCTCGTCATCCACCTTTAAATAGTTGACGAAGTGGTGGTAGTTAATCCTTGAAGAGGGGCCCTTTGGAAGTGTCGTGTCTGGTCGGAGAAGGGGTGGCAGTTGGTAGAAAATCAACTGACTGACAGTTAATGTCAGCGGGAGATATAACCATGTAGTGGTTATTGTGAGTGACTTACGGCTGTAAACGTCGTGTGGTTAGGAGCAAATATGGCATGTGTTCAATTCATCACACGGAATGAATGTACTTGGAACAGATCCAAATGCCAGTTCATTGCTTCTACGAGTAGTTACCTGATTGGGGATAGGCTACAAGACCTTGTCCGATCAGAGTACCCGCTATGTAACCTCTGGAATCCTTACGACCACGGGGGTCGTTAGCCTTAGGGATTACGACCACAAAGGTCATGCGGTCTTTTATTTAAATATTTAGAGATTAATCCTCATCAACAAGAGGGAGCGCATGCTCGCGGGCAAGGGCGGCGATGCACTCGGATGCGCCGAGGTGACAATAGGTAGGGATGGGCGAGGAGAATGGTAGGGCATGGGCGTGGGGAGCTGACGTGGGCGGTTGGGCGACGAAACCGTGGGTGGCGCGGTCAAAAAGGTTGGCGTGTGGCGATGAGCTTGCGGGCGTGTGCTAGCAAGGGCAAGTGGAGGTGGACGATGAACCCTGCCCGTGGGGCCCACTGTCAGCAAGAGGGAGAGAAGTAAATTAGGTTTAGGTTTTGGATTTAAAGCTGAATTGTTTGCTAATTTTTTATACCGAGCAAAAACGGCCTCAAAATTTTATGAAACTTTTTGTGAGGGCTCTTGACCAAATTTAGTTTCTTTGGTAAATTTATTAGAACTATGTCTCTTCTGTGATTTTCTCTAAAATTCCTATAATTTTTTGTTCTTATGTATTTGCATTTGTTACTCTTAAGGAAATTTCATATAAGATGTTTTGTAGATTATACCCTGAGCAATTTTTCCCAATTTAATTATCTTATCTATTTTTATTTTGTTTTATCAAATTTTCCTTTAAGTGCATGTTTGTTTGTATTTCATTATTTTTTTAAACAAAAGTTTAAAATTCATGCATGATTATATTTTCATTTGTAATGTGCTAAAAATTATTTTCCTAATGCATTTATATCATATATTCCCAAACTACAGATTTTGGGATGTTACAAACCTACCCCCCCCCCTTACAAAGAATCTCATCCCCGAGATTCAGTGGACTTGGTAAAGAAATTGGGAAATTCTACTCTAAGGTCGTCTTCTCGTTCCCATGTAGCTTCGTCTTCGATGTGGTTGCTCCACTGGATTTTTAATATTTTAATGGTGCAGCTACAGGTATGTCACGTGGCTTCGTCTAGGATTCGGATCAGGTGTTCCCGATAAGAAAGATTCGGTTGGAGACCAATGTTCTGCAACTGAGTGAGCTCGGTCAGAGTTCGAAGACACTTCTAGAGCTGCGATACGTGGAAGACGTCATGCACATCTGAAAGTTGAGGTGGCAACTCTAACTGGTATGTTACGTCGCCTTTCCTTTCGAGGACTTGGTATGGACCGATATACCGAGGTGCTAGTTTCCCATGGAATTGGAAACGGCGAATACCTCGTAGTGGTGAGACTTTGAGGTAAACAAAATCATTTACTTCAAAGCTTAGGTCACGACGACGATGATTAGCATAATTCTTTTGTCATGACTGTGCTTCCTTTAGGCATGTTTTATCGCGTCAACTTGCTCTTGTGCTTCTTAGATAATGGATGGCCCAAAGAACTGTCGCTCACTGACTTCAGACCAAAATAGAGGGGTCCTGCACTTTCTTCCATAAAGTGCTTCGAATGGAGACATCTGAAGGCTCGATTGGAAGCTGTTGTTGTAGAAAAACTCAGCAAATGCTAAGCATTTCTCCCAACTCGTGCTATAGGATAGCACGCAAGCTATAGATTCATTCAATTTGGAGTTTGTATGCAAAAGTTAGTGAGCAATGGTATACAAAATCGTTTGAACAATTGAAATAGCTGTGCTCTATACTGCTTACCAAAGGTGAGTGAGCGGTGGTATCGACGGATGCCGAACAAACTACAGAATTCGAGTCTGTGGGTAAAGTTGTACCCCTCTATAGAGTGTAAATCTATTTAAATAGTTGTACTCGCGGTCATGAGCGTGCTTAGTGCAATCTTAATTGTGGTTTTCATAAAAACATTTTTGATGAAAAATGTGGGAAATAGTTTGTTGGTTTATATTTGAGTTGAGTGTCATGTCTATGGCTGAAATTAAGATGATGCTCGCAGTCGAGGAGGGTTGCGAGTTGTTATTTATTTAATTACTTACTAGTTGTCCTTTATCTATTTAACTGCTATTTAAATTTTTGTCGTAAAATACTACGTATTGATATTGCAAATAAAATTTGCTTAATGTTGAATACCACTTGTAGCATAGAGCCGTATTCCTTGACAAGACTTACATTTATACAAATTTTACGATTCACTACAAGTCTTGCTGAGTACGTAATGTACTCAATTTTACTTAAATTGTTGTTCAGACTTAAAGGATGAGCCTACGCCGAATGACACTTTCTTCGCACCCGGTATTGGAGGGTTCGGTGACGGGTTTTTCTAGGACTTGCCTCTTGTTGGTTGCCTGAGAGTTCGGATGGGCATACCGCTGGACCATTTCGATTTATTTACTATGTTTTTCCGCTACACTCTGTTGATACTTAAGATTTATTTGGCCGGTCGGCCGTTGTGATGTAAATTCTGTAATCACTGAAGTTATGTACCATATTTGTTTTATTTTGTATGTATAAATATATGAATGTGATTATCAATGTTGTGGATGTATGTACTAGCCACCGATCATGGAACTAGTACGGTACACATATGAGAGCTTCGGGTATTCAAAGCTCAGGGTCCGACACCATTGGTGGGAATCCATGCTATTAATGACAAACACACCAAAAAAAGGCCACGGCAACCCTCCTCCTGATGGTCACTTGGGAGATTTGGAAAGAAAGGAATGGATGGATTTTCTGTTCAGCGTTCACAAGCCCACCGAGCCTTATTGCCAAGATCAAAGAAGAGGCTAGGCTTTGGATCTTGGCCGTTGCCGAAAAGTTGGGCAGGCTTTTTACGCGAGTCTTGACGTGGCTCTGTAACTTGCTCTTCCCTCGCTCCCTCTTCCACTCCCCGCTTTAATATATGTGCGTGGCAATTCTTTTGCCGTTCCTTTTCAACAAGTCGGATTGCTTTGCATGTTAGCGCTGAAGCATGGTTTTGCATAGACATTCGTATTAATTCCCCCACAAGTTTAACATCAACTTTAGGTGAAGAATTCTTGCGAGGTATATATACGGGTGTCAGTTAATTAATTAAAGAGCTATCCGTATAGAATCGACAGGGCCTAACAGTGAAATTGCATGCGTGTGACATATAAAGTAGATAAAGGTAAATGACAGTACATGTACCTACGAGAAAAATAAAAAATCGGACACTTTATTTACTCCGTAGGCACTCATATGCTACCATTCACTTCACTTTTTCTCCTAGCCACTTATTCCTTCTTTTTTCCTAGTCTTATTCTATCCACCCAATCCTCTTCTATCCAACTTATCCGGCTGTGAAGTGAGGAGAGAGAGCGAGAGATTTTGAAGACGACGAAGCTTCGCCAAGGCTAATGGCCGCCGCCCCTCCGCCGGCGACGGCGTGCTCTACGGTGGAAGGCTTTGAAGACGAGGAGGAGTAGTGCCGCGTCTGCCGCTTCCCCGCCGAGGCCGACCAGTGAAGATGAAGTCTGGTGGTGGCTACTACGCCATCGACGACCCCAAGGCCTCCGGATCAGTTCTGGTAAGTCCCTTGAATTTGTTGCATCTGGATTTTTTGATTTGTTGAGATGGTGAAAAAAATGTTTGCGATCTTTGAAAAAAATGTTGCATCCCGTTCCTTGATACGTTGCGACCTATTGAAAAAAAATGTTGTGACCCGTTGAAAAAATGTTGTGACCTATTTTAAAAAAATATTACATCATATTTCTTGATATGTTGCAACCCGTTGAAAAAAATATTACGACTCAAATTCTCTGCTAATGACTCTTTTTTTTAACCCTGACTGCTGCGTGAGATATTTGGAAGGAGATTCGCTCGCGTGAGGTGAGATGGACGACTGAAGAATATTTTTCCGAAATCCAACGTTGGAGCCCTAGATCGAATGGATTCTTAGATGCCATCCAATCAGTTGTTGCCATTCCTCCCATGCTATGTTCAGTGGGTAGGCATCCAATCAGTTTGACCTCCCTTGCTGTTCACTTGTCAAATCCTAGGATTCCCGATCCACTATCATCCAATTAACGCTGTCGGCAAGTGCGCACGCAAGAATAAAAGCGATGTATTCGAGAGAATAATGCTATAAAGTAAGTACAAATTCAGTAGCATTACTATTCAGACTTTTCTTTATGAAAAAAGCTCTATTTTTTTGCTACTATTGATTGACATATTATACCTTATTTAATCCGAACGTAGTAGCATGCACACGTGTTTCGGTGAGAAAATACGTATGCACTATGAGGCCTTGTAGCATTTGCAAAAATCCCAGCGTATGAGGTGGTGGTGTACTCATGTGGGTGCAGTTTTTGATATTTATGGTCGCCTGTGAATTAGCAAACCCGATTAACTATATATACGATGAGCTAGCCCAGGTATTTATACTCCCAAATCTGGATGCCAACAAGCCTAACCATTCTAATTAATCTCAGAAGCACACATTAACGAGAAGGACGAAATATTTCCTAATTTATTGCATGTTTATGTATGTTTCCCCGGCTCTGCCAAGCGAATCTTGGCGACAAGAAAAGCAGCATCTCGATAATGGCCTCAAATACCCATGATATGGAAGGCACGAGAAAACATCAACTAGCTAGCACCACTGCGCCCCTATAAATAAGGCCACTACACTGAGCATACACACATAAGGTTACAACTGAAGAAGAGAGAGCATACACAGACAAGGTTGCAAAATTGGTTAATACTCCGGTACTCATTAATTGGGAGTACGTAACACACCTGGCTAGGTAGCAATGGACCGAGGCGGCGGCGGTCACGGTGGGCTGGAGGGGCAGGCGGTACAAGCCGAGCAGCCAGGGCCGCCGCTTTCCTCCTAAGTATATAGACTGAATACCGTGCGTGCGTGCGTTTCGATCGCGTGCGAAACGTACTTTGAAGGTGCATGGCCTGTTAATTGGTGCAGGGATGCTTGCGCTGGAGATGATGGCGGTGGCAGTGCTGGGGAACAACCACATCACCTACGTCTTCGGCGACATGCACCTCCCGCTCGCCGAGGCCGCCAACGTCGTCACCAACTTCGTTGGCACTGTCTCCCTCCTCGCCCTCCTCGGCAGCTCCCTACCTCTGCTGCTTCCCCACCATCTTTGTCTTCGCGCTCGTCGAGCTCTCGGTACACACACATAAATATATATATCCGATGATGTGCTTTGAAATTGGTAAAATTTAATGTGGGTATCTTCGTATACAAAAAAAAAAGTGTATTTGAGATGTCAAACTCAGAAAAAAAAATTAAATTCATCTTCAATTTAACTAGTTTGAGCTAGTTTCATGGTATATAATCACTCTAGTTGCACTAAATTTAAAAGTAGTTCAAACTGGTTTGAATTGAGTTCCAAACTCACTTGCCATATATATATATATATCAGAGGTATAAAATATTTTCATACCCAAACTCCAAAATTTGCATCGATCATACATATGTATCGGATGATTCATGATGTGGGTGCAAGGGCGGATCCCAGTGAAGCTTCAGGGGTGCATGTGACATCGGGTTCAATATTATTTTATCTTATCAAACCCACATACGCATAGACGTGCACCCCGTAGTTTATACACATTCCCTCCACATACATGTGGTGTCATGTATGATGACTCCCAGTCAATTTCGTTCAAGATCCGCCACTCACCACATGTTTTTTTCACTGCACCATTTCCGTGCGTGCGTGCGCACACCAAGGGCTTCGTGCTGTTGTCGGTGCAAGCGCATGCACTTGCCGCAGCTAAAGCTGCCGCCCTGCGACATGGCGTCCGACGCCTGCGAGAATGCCGGCGTGTTCCAGGTGGCCGTCTTCTTCGCCGCGCTGTACCTCGTCGCGCTCGGCCGCGGCTACCTCAAGCCCAACATGATCGCACTCAGCGCCGACCAGCTCACCGGCGACTGTGGCGCGGCGCTGCTGCTCCCGACCTACCTCAACGCAGCAAACTTTAGCTTCTGTGTCGGCGAACTCGTCGCGCTCACGGTGCTCGTCTGGGTGCTGACGCACTTCGGGATGGACGTCGGCTTCGGCGTCTCCGCCGGCACCATGGCCGCGGCGCTCGCCGGTGTGGTGTCCGGCGTGCCCTACTACCGGAACAAGCTACCAAGGGGCAGCATCTTCACGCCCATTGCAAGGGTAAGACAATAATAATACTCGGGAGTTAAGTGCAATTTGCAACACATTATTATGCCCTCAAAATGCACATACTTAGATGATAGCCAATCAGTCATGCATATATACTGCATGATTATCTAATATCATATCACTGATTATCTATATCCTATATATAACCAATGGTTTGCTTGTAGGAGAACGTAAAAGCAGGTATTTGCAATTTCACCCAGTTGAGAGCTTGAGATGTTGTCATTATATGTTGTTACATATATATAGTGCATCTTGCAATGATTCTTTAATTGTCAACATCATTGGTGATCATGACAACATCATCCAACCTTGCCAACGCCGCCGAGATGATCATGACACCATGATCTTAACAATTAAAGAATCATTGCACGATGCACTGTATATGTAACAACGTATAATGACA
Organism: Ampelocalamus luodianensis; assembly: GCA_036346255.1. NCBI lineage: Eukaryota > Viridiplantae > Streptophyta > Magnoliopsida > Poales > Poaceae > Ampelocalamus > Ampelocalamus luodianensis. The sequence continues at coordinate 29,787,901 of CM070620.1, read as the reverse complement.
ACATCTCAAGTTCTCAACCGAGTGAAATTGCAAATACCTGCTTTTACGTTCTCCTACAAGCAAATCATTGGTTATATATAGGATATAGATAATCAGTGATATGATATTAGATAATCATGCAGTATATATGCATGACTGATTGGCCATCATCTAAGTATGTGCATTTTGAGGGCACAATAATGTGTTGCAAAATGCACTTAATTGCACTTAACTCCCAAGTATTATTATTGTCCTACCCTGGCAATGGGCGTGAAGATGCTGCCCCTCGGTAGCTTGTGTCTGGTAGAAGGGTGCGTCGGACGCCAACACAGACAAGCGCCGTGAGCGCGACGAGTTCGCTGGCGCAGAAACTGAAGTATGACGCGTTGAAGTAGGTCGGGAGCAGCAGCGCCGCGCCACCATCGTCGGCGAGCTAGTCTGCGCCGAGCGCGATCATGTTGGTCTTGAGGCAGCCGCTGCCGAGCGCGACGAGGTACAGCGCAGCGAAGAAGACAGCCTCTTAGAACCCACCGGCCTTTTCGCAGGCGCCGGGAGCCATGTCGTAGGGTGGTGGCCTGAGCTGTGGCAAGTGTGCTTGCACCGATAGCAGCACGAATCCCTTGGTGCGCGCACACACGCACGGAAATGGTGTGGTGCAAAAAACATGTGGTGAGTGACAGATCTAGAACGAAATCGATTGGGTGTCACCATACATGCCACCACATGTATATGGAGTGAATGTGTATAAACTATAGGGTGCACGTCTATGCATATGTGAGTTCTGATAAGATGAAACGACATTGAACCCGATGTCGTATGCACCTCTGAAGCTTCACTGGGATCCGCCCTTGCATCCACATCATGAATCATCTGATACATGTGTATGATCGATGCAAATTTTGGAGTTTGAGTATGAAAATATTTGATACCCCTGATATATTTATGGCAAGTGAGTTTTGAACTCAGTTCAAACTAGTTTGAACTACTTTTAAATATAGTGCAACTAGAGTGATTATATACCATGGAACTAGCTCAACCTAGTTAAATGGAAGATGAATTTAAATTCTTTCTGAGTTTGACATCACAAATACACTTTTTTATAGGAAGTTTACGAATGCCAAAGCACATCATCGGATATATATATTTATGTGTATGTACCGAGAGCTCGACGAGCGCGAAGACGAGTATGGTGGGGAAGCAGCCGAGTTAGGAGTCAGTGAGGAAGCCACTGAGGAGGATGAGGAGGAAGACGGTGCCGACGAAGTTGGTGACGATGTTGGTGGCCTCGGCGAGCGGGAGGTGCATGTCGCCGAAGACGTAGGCGATGAGGTTGTTCCCCACTGCTGCCACCGCCATCATCTCCAACGCAAGCATCCCTGCACCAATTAACCAGCCACGCACTGTCAAACGTACGTTTCTCATGCGATCGAAACGCATGCACGCATAGTATATATACCTAGGAGGAAAGCGGCAGCCCTAGCGCCGCCATGGCCACTCGCTTGGCTTGCACCACCTGCCCCTCCAGCCCACTGTGACTGTCGCTGCCTCGGCCTCACGACAATTCGCTACCCCGCTTATCTCCGCGTCCATTGCTACCTAGCCAGGTGTGTTACGTACTTCTAATTACTGAAAACGCGAGTATTAACCAACCTTGTCTGTGTATGCTCAGTGCTCTCTCTTCTTCAGTTGTAACCTTGTTTGAGTATGCTCAATGTAGTGGCCTTATTTATAGGGGCGCGTGTCGGGACCCAGAATTACGATTCTGGAACCCTCTATGTATACTGCACTAGTCCAGGATCACGCTAGTGCACACAGGGTTAACATAGGTAAATATCGATCCACACAAGCGATAAATAAAGTAAACGATTAGTTTGAATAACAAATAAGGGTTTTGACCTTATGGTCGAGTTTACACTTATTAAGCCACGCAGGGCTAACAAAGAATAAAACAGCAGCGGAACGGAAATAACTCCAGCGTAGATCCCACCAATTCACCATAGGCAACCGACTGGGATCCAGACTTTAACGATCAACAACCTTCGGCGAACTCCTCCTCGAAAGCAGGCGTAGACTCCTCCTCTTCTGTAGGTTTGGGCGCAAGTTTTACAAAGCGTGAGTACACAACCGTACTCGCAAATCATACCACAGAATGCAATTTATAGATGCGGGCTTATTCCAAAGAAAAGGCTTATGTGGTTCTTCTGCATAAAAGCAACATTTGCAATTGAATACGAATAATAGATTGAAAGCATAATTCAAAACAAATAAACAATATTAATTTAACAGTTGTTTCCACAAAGACACACAGCTAAATGCATTGTTTCACATAGCCATATGATTGAGGTCACACACTCCCATCCCAATTTTATGAAAACTACCCTCGTGTGAAATCCCGAGCATGTCCATGACCATGACGCGCTATTCGAATAGATTGATTTAACACTCTGCGAGAGGTTGTACACTTTACCCACAAGATACAACTAGTGTAGCAAGCACTAATCATAACAAAGCGGTTCGAAACTTCATCTCAACATTGACACTCGATGTGCTTACAAACCGCTATGCCAACCCAAACGGCGCTTTGGCATAACACACACCGCCGGACGGGAAGCGACAGAATCGTCGCGATGCAACCACTAAGTAGTCACACCTCCACCTGTCACACACCCTAACCTATCCACCGAACATCAATGCCGAGAATCCATAACTTACTAAGTTAGGCCCGTCCCATACCGGGCATGTGGTCGCAGATGAAGGCTCGATTCAATGGCGCACAAAGTTAAGTCCTTAATTGACCAAGGCAAGACTTCCATGTTCTAACTAAGTCACAAAGATCATCATTCCCATCACAAAAGCCCACCATATCACACAGCTTCCACAACTTGCCTCAGTCTAAATCCTTTACCACCCAGTTGGTTTTGGTGCAACACATGCCATCACAAAGTAATAACACATAGCACACAGTTTTACACAAAGTTCCATAGTCACTTAGTCACATTTAATAAATTGCAACTTACATGAGATGTGAGACTCGTAGCATGGCTAAGCAATTGTACTCGCATCTAACCAACCCACGTTGGTGCTATAATATTACCAACTAGTAGCCAATCTAGGGTGACAAGGAATTATGACATACAAGGCCAAGGTGTGATAACAATTTGGATAATAACTATGCCCAAAGCATTTAAATAAATAATTAAAGTAGGATGCAATAATTTAACACAAAGTAATTTGAAAACTGGGTTGAAGATGATTAAAGGTATGACTTGCCTTGGAAAAGGTCTATGTACTGGTCTTGATCTTGGGGTGCTCCTTCTTCCACAAAATTCCCCGACGAATCGACGTCTACTCTCAAACGAAACAAAAACAAACAAAACAAATAAATAACAGAGGCAAAACAAGCTCCAAAAATTAAATAAAAAACTCAGATAAATAGAGCTCGAATTTAGATAAATTTAGAAATTTTAATGGGCTCAATCGGAGTTAGGATGCAAAAGTTATGAGCTCTGGAAGTTTAAATCTAAAAGAAACCCTAATTTGGATTTTTCAGAATTTCCGAATTATTTCTCTAAAGAAAAATCGGATTATTGCGCAATGCTGACGTCATCGGAGGACGTTCGGACGGGATAAAAATTGGTCCGGCAGTGGGACCCACATGTCGCTGACACGCTCACGGTGAGACTAGGTCTCACCGAGCCTCGACTTGGGGTCAGTGGACTAAGCCACGCGGCGCACGCGGGCACGACTTCGGCGAACACACAGGCGGCTGCGTCGCGCGCGCGGATGAGGTGGCGGGAGACGTCCACGTCGGACCCGGAGGCGGCGGCGCTCGGAAAGCGACGACAACGGCGAACGGCGGCGATTCACCGGCGGTGAGTGGTACCGGTGTGTAGCTTCGCTATTGCGAACCTATTGAGGTAGGTCCGGGTGGTCGAGGATGACGGAGGTGGCCGCGGCGAGGTTGGCAGATGGAGCTGTTTACGGTTTTGTCGGTGGAGCTCGGTGAGGTTCTCGCGACGCGAAGGCTCTGGAGGTAGCCACGGTGATCTTGAACTCGACGGTGCACTCGATGACGACGCGGCGACACTGGCGGCGGCGCAAATCGACGGCGACGAAACGCGGCTGAAAACCCTAGATGGGGAATTGCGGCGGCGCAAGGGCTTAAGCGGCACAATGTGTTGAGGGGTTCTGATGTGGGCGTCAATGCGATCCCGGGGGTGCCTTTTATAGGGGCCGGGAGGGGCTAGGGTGGCGTACGGTGAAGAAACCCTAAAAGAGTCCGAGACGATCACGAGGGAAAACGGAGTTAGAGACAAAATCGGGATTTGATTTTGATCTAGAAAGGTGCGGGGAGGTTGGGGATAAGATTCTACGCGTTTTCTAGAAGGGGTTCTGTTGGAAAACTCGCATTGTCGTACGAGGCTCGAGCTCGGAAACATGGCGGACGGCGCGGCCGCTCGCGAGGAAGAAGCCGGGCGCGAGGCGAAGACCTGATGTGTTGGGCCCACACGTCGACGCAGACGGAGGCGGCGCGCAGCGGAGCTGGGCCACATGGAGTCTGGCCGGCGGGCCATGCACGTGGGAAAAGAGGTTTGGGCCGGGGAGATTCGGCCCGAAGGATTAACTGAGATTTTTAATAGCTTTTCTTTTTTAGAAAATACCAGAAATTCAAATAAGCAATGGAAAATAGCAAATGAACTCAGAAAAATTCCAGAAAAATCTAGAAAATATATCTGAGCACAAGGAACCCAAATAAAATAGTTTTGACTATTGTTCATGTTGGGATTATTCACATTAAAGGTTTTTGTTTGTAAAGTCCAATATTAAGCTTTTTAATTTTAAATTGAAATAAATCCAAATGGTAAATTTTCTCCCTACTAACTATTAAAAGATTTTTAAGCTCAGAAAATTGGGATGTTACAGCGCGCGAAGTGGTGCTAGCTAGATAGCTAGTGACTTAGATGTTTTTGTTGAGGAACTGTCGCTCCCGACTTCAATCTGAGCGATCATTTCGTAGACAAGCATAGAATCGCACACAAGGATAGAATAGTAGATTGAACACAAAGATGTAGGGAGACTTCTTTCTTCTCCTCTTTATTTCTCTTCTCAAAAGCACGTACAATTGTTGGGGGTCCCCCTTTATATAGTCTACAGGGTGGATGAGGAGCGCACCATTGGCCAGGCCTGCCTAGGCCGGGCCTGGTTTCTTAACACTGCTCCTTGGGCACTCATCCGATATGTTCATGTCTCATCAAAAATCCATAAAAACTAAGCGGGAAAATTTAGAGAAATAGTACATGAAACACATTATGTTGTGTTGCATAAATTGCCTTATTAAAAATCTTAGCCGAGAAACTTCAGAAAAACTCGTTAAGGGAAAAAGAGTACAATCCACCCAAATTTATTTAATCTTCAGGATTTATTCTTTAGGTACTCGATCTTCATGATCAAGTTTCAATAATGAGTTCGTGAAGATTCTCCCCCTGAATTCTGCACTTCTTTAAGTCTTACCATTCCAATTTCACGTATGCACATTTCAAATTAATTTAGATGCTAGAAGTGACTTAGTGAATAAATCTGCAAAATTTTCACATGACTTAGTATCCAGTACTTTGATTTCGTCCATCATTTGCAATTCATGAGCATAAAAGAACTTGGGGTTGATATGCTTTGTGAGTTGACTCTTCACATAACTCGTCTGTACTTGTGCAACACAAGTTGCATTATCTTCATAGATAATAGTGGGGGTTTGCGTAGTATTCAATCCGCACGACTGCTGGATGTGGTGAATCATCCGCCGAAGCCAAGCACATTCTCGTGAGGCCTCGTGTAGTGCTATGATTTCTGAGTGGTTCGTCGAAGTTGATACAAGACATTGTTAAGATGATTTCCATGAAATTGTAGTTCCACCGCATAGGAATACATAGCATGTTTGCGACTTGGCTATATGCGGGTCCGATAGGTACCCAGCATTTGCATAGCCATTCGAAGGTCTTTGCTTCCTTGGAGGTATCAGAAGATGTCATTTATTCTCTGCCAATGTCTTTTGGTAGGTTCTGCATTATACCTTGTTAATAGGTTCACGGCAAATGCAATGTCCAGTCTAGTACAGTTTGCTAAATACATGAGTGCTCCTATTGCACTTAAGTACGGGAATTCCGGTTCCAAGACTTCCTCCCCCACTTCTCTAGGTCTGTATGTATCCTTATCTTGCTGCAAAGATCTTTAGACCATTGCCACTTTCGAAGGGTATGCCTTTTGAAAATCAAACCTTCCTAGCACCTTCTGAGTGTAGGTTGACTGATGCACTAATATCCCTTCAGGTGCATGCTCGAGCTGCAAGCCTAGGCAATATTTGGTTTTACCCAAATCATTCATTTCGAACTCCGACTCTAGGTAAGAGCTTGCTTTCTTAAAACCTTCTAGGGTTTCAATGATATTCAGATCTTCTCCATACACTGAGATTATACAAATCCATTATGGGATTGTTGTATAAATACACAGGGACAATTCTGATTGTTCGTGTAGATGTTTGAATCCAAATTTCCATAAAGGTATGCAGTTACCACATCCATCAATTTTATTTTCAAATTCAAGTTTACTGTCATTGAGATTAAATATCTAAAGGTAGTTCCGCCCATGAATGGGGAATATGTTCTTTATAATCAACTTCTGGACATTGAGTGAAACCTTGTGCAATGAGCTTTGCTTATTTTCATTTCTCTTTCGAAAAATACCCACTCATGCCCTACGGGGGTGCACATGGGAGGCGTGTGGCTTATAGGCCAAACACCTTTCTTTTATTCAGAAATAATAATTCTATTTCTATTGCCTTCTTCCAATCTTCTCAATCTGATCTTTTCTTACATTCAGTGAGCGATGCAGGCTCTAGATCAAGATCGATGATTGTGGTAATTTTCTTTGCAAAATAAATATCGACATTGGCTGTTGTCCAATTCATAGATTCTCCCATGGTCACAAAGTTTATAGCTATTTCTTTAAGGGGCGATTCTTCTAATACTTCTACTTGCTCACCGCTGCTTCCCATTACGGGGGCAAGTCCCTTTAGTTTTTCAGCTTCGATGTGTGCGCACACATCCATGCTAATATCTCTCTCCACGGGAATGTTCAAATTCGTTATGCCTTTTTCTAAAGGTTCCATACTGATGCTAGGTCTCAACTGGCTCTCCTTCTGGTTCTGGGGAACTTCGGTGATCAGCTGTGTCAAGTCCTTCTTATCCTTTATGATCAGGCGTTCCCAATTACTTGGGATTCGAGGGGCCAGAGTTCTCGTCCTTTTTTTAGGCTTTAGGACGGGATTAGGGATACCTTTAATTTTCTTTGGTATTTCAACCCTCTATGGTGCATTGTGTGCAGGCACGTGCGACTTGGTCATGCTCTTCAAATCACTAAAGAGATCAGACAGTTGATTTACTAATGCTTGCAAATCAATTATCTTTTGGACTTCTCTATGTGCTTCACCAGTGCACAGGTCATGTGCATGGATTCCCATGTCTTGTCACGTTATTTCTTGATATTTTTCTTCAAGGGGTTGATTTCCTCCCCCTAATGATGGGAAACAATCCTCATCAAATATGCTATCAGCGAAGCGGGCTGCATGCAAATCTTGAGTCTTGGGGTCCAAATACCTGATTACAAATGTTGTCTCATAACCAATGTATATCCCAGACTTTAGGAGAATGCCCATTGCAGTTCGCTGTGGTGGTGGTATAGGTACATAAACCTTACAACTAAATCTGTGAAGATGAGAAATTTTCGGTGCTGACCCTTGCGCTAGTTGCAAAGATGAATGGATGTTATATGCTAACGGTCTAAAATTAATGAGAGTTGTTGCGTGTAGGACTGCATGTCCCCAACATGTCATTAGTAAAGTACAATTTTGCAAAATTCTACTAATCCATTATGGGTGTGGACATGCGGTATGGAATGCTCAACTTTAATTCTCATTTCAATACAATAATTATCAAATGCATTCAACGTAAATTCTCTAGCGTTGTCCATTCTGATGGACTTCACATGATGATCTGAGAAATTATTTTTCAATTTTAATTATCTGCGAGATTAGCTTTGCAAAAGCATAGTTTCTCGTAGACAATAAACATACGTGTGACCATTTGGAGGAAGCATTAGAGCCATCCCATCTACTTTTAGATTCAGATTAGATGCATATTGTGATATGTGGGGTGATAGATGTGATCTATTTCTATTTTCTGTTGGTCATTCTATTTGATAGATTTTTTTTGGCGGTGGTTGATATGATCATCCATGCGCGGTGATCTCAAGATGGGTTTATGATCATTATTCCGTGATCTTATTTTCATGGTCGTATCACAACTTGCCTTTACCGATTGGTTTCCACCATTAGGGCAGACAGTGATCGTAAATCCATGGAGCACGCAAAGATCAATTTGGTTGATCGAATCGAAGTTGCGATCGAAAAGGGGTTAATATGATTAATCCAATGCGATTTTCATGGACGGAACAGTAGATTGAATCTACGTAGTCCAAAATTTTTTTGCATACAGGGGCTGCCGCCCTTGTGACCCCGCTCTGCTCACCCGCGAGCGGAACCGCCGAAAAGGACCAGGGTATATGGATAGGGCTACCGCCCTACTGGTGCGGGTTGCCACCCCTGTGAACTAGGATCTTAACTTAGTTTTGGTATTGCTAGTTCACGCCATCCGTTAGATGGAATACGATTTTATGCCTAACTTGTTTTTGCAAGATTTTGGGAATAGTATGACCCGTGATGTATGTGATGCATGTTTGTGTGTAATGTTCATGACCTGCGTGTCATGTTTATTGCAGCCCAAGGTTGTCTACTTTTGTATAACGGCCTGCTTGTCGACTTGTGATGCTTCTTTGCTCCTTGTAATTTATCACTAGTGCTATTAGGAGTAATAGCTTAGTGGGAGTACTTGGAGGTATTAGCCACTTGGAGACATGGCGAACAGGAAGTACGACGATGGAAATCACCATGTGGAAGGGTCATACTATATCAAGATATAATGTGATTTGTCTTTGAATGCCTTTATATTCCTATTTTATTTCTATGCATGCTTTTAACATGGTAGAAGTAAATTTCCCTCACATAATATTAATTTAAATTGATGCCCTCCCAATTTGCTGCACCATCCAAAGTCATGTATTTTAATGGTAGGTCTTGCCAAAGCAGAGTGCCATTAACTTTCCCTGACTAGATGGGTTTGTGTCGAACACTTACACGCATAGCATTGGTTTAACTTGACAAGGTCATCATAACGGTTATGGACCTTGGGGCATAGGGTTGGGTGCCGGAGCATAGAGATATTGCCCAACAACAAGAGTCATATAGAGATATGATTAGCAAAGGGTTGCATACCAAATTCACTAATCTTCTAGCAGTGATGCCAAAGCTCACTAGTAGATTAACTAATTGTGGGTCTTGAATCATTGAATGTCATGAGAGGGATATGGTATTTAGTGGGAGTATCTTTGTTAAATTGTTTAACAGAAGTTACTTTTCTTGAACATATATCTTAGTTTTGTCATGCTCCTAAGAATTATTCTTAGGCAAGATAAAAAGGAGCATGTTCTAGAGAAACTAATTCCAGAGGTGCCTACTGAAAATGTTGCTGCTCTTAAAAACGCCTATAAAAAGGCATGTGATGAGTCCATTGATGTTAGCTGTCTCATGCTTGCTGCTATAAACTCAGACCTTCAAAAGCAGTTTGAGAACATAGAGGCCTACGATATGATCGTGGCGCTCAAAGGCATGTTTGAGACACAAGTAAGAACTGAGAGATATGAGATCTGAAAAAAAATTATTTGGGTGCAAGCTAGCTGAGGGTAGTCCGGTGAGCCCATATGCGATTGAAATGGTTGGTTACACACAAAGCTTAGAAAAACTTGTTTTTTTCACTTAGCCAAGAGTTGATTACTGATTTGATTCTTGCTTCGCTTCCTGCAAGCTATGGGTCGTTCATTCTGAACTTCTATATGAATAGTTTAAACAAGAACCTCACCGAACTGCATATGAAGCTCAAAACTGCAGAGGACATCATTAAGAAAAGAAACAGTCATGTGATGATGGTGCAAAAGAGCATGAGCTTCAAGAAGAAGGCTAAGACTAGGGTCAAAGGAAAGGGCAAGGCTAAAACTTCGGAAAAGATCCAGACTAACAAGCCTAAACCCAAGACTAAGTCTAGCTCGACTCAAGAGAATGAATGCTTTTACTGCAAAGAGCCAGGCCATTAGAAGAGGAACTGCAAGAAATACCTGGCTGATCTGAAAAAGAATGGTGGGATTACACCTTCCACTTTAGGTATTAATGTTATAGATGTTTTTCTTGTTGATTCTTCTGTTAACTTTTGGGTATTTGATACCGCATCGGTTGTTCATATTTGCAATTTGATGCAGAGTCTAACAAGGAGTAGGAGAGTTGCAAGACGTGAGATAGATCTTCGCGTCGGGAATAAAGCAAAGGTTGCTGCATTAGCCATCGGGCCTTTGCCATTACTTTTGCCCTTAGGATTTATTACAGAATTAAATAATTGTTATTACATTCCAGCCATTAGTAGAAACATTATCTCTACCTCATGTTTGATGGCAGAGGGTTATAAATTCATTATTGAGAACAATGGTTGTTCTATATTTTTTGAATGAAGTGTTTTATTGCTATGCACCTGTTTTGAATGAGTTGTTTATTTTAAATCTTGATGATGCATGTAACATCCCCATTTTGGCTTGTGTTTCAAATGTAATAAAATGAGGGTAAATTAAAACTTTTCCTTCATCCTTTTACTCTTGAAACTTTTCTGAAATTCTTGTAAAGGAATTTTGGGAAATTCAAAATCAAAAGCCTCATTTATCAAGTCAACAACCTCCTTGGTGAAATCTTGTTTCAAACCCTTGGAAATAATTTTTCCTTGGTTCTAAGGTTGCTTGGTAACACCTCTGAATTATTTCATAATTTTTGGAAATTAATTGAAATATTTTAGAGGCAAGTCAAACCTTGGTCAAACCTCTGACATCACCTTCTGGAATTTCTTGAGAAAATTTCAGTGCACAAAAATCTCTGGAAATTTTATGAAAGGTTAACCCTAAGGTCAGGAAACTCCAGTTAAAATTTCATAAATTTTGGAGTTGATTTGATACCTCAATTAAATCCCCAAAGTCTCAGCCTTTAAAAATTAAAACCTAATGGGTTTTCACTGTTCCTCGGGTGCGAGTCAGACTCGGGCTCGAGTCAACTAATCGCACCCGGCGCGGTCGAGCGGGCGCGCGCGTCATCAGCCGTTGGATCTCCATCGAACGGCTCTCATTCGTGTAGGCATTCGGACAACTCCGGTTGCCATCGATTCTCGGCCGTTGGATTACGATCCAGCCGTCACGGGCCGTCTTGGTTCGTTTGATCTTTCAAATTGGCGATCGCATCGTGGCGTTCAAATCTTATCCGGCGGCGGCATCTATTGAGTTGGGCTCAACCCACTAAAACGCTTTGGGCTCGAGCGCTTTGTGCCCGACCGGTGGCCCCTTCGCGTCGTGGTCATCTTCCTCCTCCCACCGCTCGCATGCCCGCACGCGCCATGGCGAGAGAGGAGGTGACTTGTCACCTCCTTGAGCCCTTTAACGGCTAAATCTGCCATGCATTAAATGCACACCGCTCCTCCTCCCAAAGTCGTCTCCTACCGCTCCGTCACTCCACGATGCCCATGGCGAGGCATGAACCCATCCACCCGAGCTTGGGCTCAACCTAGTTTGAGCTCCTTGAGCTATAAGTAGCTCCTGGCTCTCCCTCGGTTCCCTTTCAAAACCAGTAGTCTTGCAGAGCATCCTTGGTGCTTTGTGAGCTCAAAACACCAAAAGCACCTAAAACCGCCATTGTTGGTGGGAGCTCCTCGGTGCAACCGTGCTCGATGGCGTTTCTTCCTCTCTTTTGTTTGGTGTGTGCCTCTCACCTCACGGAGCAAAACCCTAACAATTGTAGTTGCTTTTCACGGGAGCGGCTCAATTTTGGGGAATTGTTCTTTTCGGCCGTGAGCACCCCTTCTTCCTCATCACCGTAAGAAGCTCTATTCGTCAATTCTTTACTCTGGGGCTTCTTTGAGCTTGGTTGGAGCTAACCCGATGGCGGTTGTGTTATCTTTGCTCGAGGCGCCTTCTCAGAGTTGTCTTCTCAAGTCCGCAACCTTTTTAGTCGCGGAGCAACTCCGTCCATCCTGGACCTCCCTACCCTCAGGTATCCTTCTAGTAGCCCCTAGAAGCTTTGGCACTCGCTGAAATGGTTCGTTGCGGAGCTTTTGGTCATTATGCATTTCGGCCGTTTTGGTCGCCGCCGCTCATCGTCGGCTAGCCGCCGTTCTGGGACACCGCCGACGGTGTGGGTGGTCCCGATGGGTGCGTAATGCTATTGCGATTCCATTTTGGCACTTAGGCCTGCCGCCATACCTTGGGCGCGGCGCAGCGGAGGTGCCCTCGGTTTTGTTGTCGGACAAACGGCGGTCCGTAATGTCGCTCGGACACAGTAATGACGTTCATTAATGCTAATCATTGTTAATCATGGGTTAGTAATCATTAGCTGTCCTAAACCCACCTCCTCAGTCACTTGCATGTGGGCCCGCACTTTTTAATCGCCCGTCGCTAACCCGCGTGTCGTGGCCCACGATCCAGCGACACGTGGGCTCGCCATCTTCAAACCCCACAATGCGCGTGTGTTTAAACCCGGCATGTGACTTAGCGTCAGCGACGGTGGGCCCCTATTGTCGATGAGTCCTGTGCAAATCGTAACGGCCCAATCAACCTCGGTAGTTCGATCTTGGATCCGTGGCGGGATCGTGGGAGCAATTGGGTATCGAAGGCTCCTCAATCCCAAGCCCTTCATCGCTTGATCGACGGCCCGGGATGGGCGGGCATCGCTTCGGTCCGATTGCCATCTCGATCGGGTGTTGGATCTTGATCCAACGGTGAGCCTCCGTGGGTCTTTGTGCGGGTGTCTTTGTCGCGCGTGCGTGTGGGCTGTTCGATCCGGGATCGGCGGTCCATAATCAACCACGTCTTTCCTTTCGGTTAAGGGATATAATTTCCTCGGTAAGCTTTATCTTTCCACTGAAAATGTTGTTAAAACTTTAGAAATTCATATCTTTTTCATTATAGATCCTTTTTGGGTGATTTCAGTAGTGTTAATTTTCTTTTAGGCTAGAGATTAATCTAGAAATGTTTCCAGGCCCTGTTAAGAACCAGAAATGTTGTGAATCGATTTTAGCCTTTTCAGCCTCTATTAAATATTCCAAAATGCTATAAAACTTAGAAAATCTATAACTTGTTCTCTGTAAGTCCAAATAGAGCGAACTAAATTTTGTTAATTTCCTTTAGGGATGAACTTTAGTGCAGGACCAGTTTGCTAGTGGTCTTTGCTACTGATATAAAGGATGTCCTAGTTTTAGAACTTAGAAAAATCATAACTAATTCGTTGTAACTTCAAATGACCTGAAAATTTATATGGATTATCACCATACCAGTAGGTAGCTACCATAAAAGTTTCAGCTTCAAAATCTTTCTAGAAAATATTTTTACTACAGTACCTAATTATGGTAGAAAATAGGTTTTTAGGGAATATCTTTTGCACCACAAATCCAAATTAAGTTTTCCAGTTTCTATGACTAGGTATATTAGTATTTTACCTTGTGTATAAATTTAAATCGCATTTGGATAATTTTTGCTTGCTCTTTTGTTTAAGTGTTGCTCGTCTTATTGGTTGTTTTCGCTCTTTCGCTTAGGATTCGATATTTGCGGTAATCCCGAGAACGACCCTCCGCAACAATTTGAGCAACAGCAAGAAGGCAAGCAGTTTGATCATTTCCCATTTGATCCCATTACTTTTAAAGTCTAATATTTTGTTTAACTTCTATGTATGCATTGCTATTTTGTTGTTAAATTGATTAGTTAGACCTCTAGTTGCATAATCTGTAGGTAAATGGTTATCCTCTACTACTTGAGCCTAGGTTATTTGCTGTGGTTAGAGTTCGATGGATGAACTCTTATCACTTAGTAGATTACGAATGAATATTGCTTAGCGATGCCTAGTTATCGGTAGTATTGGGCGATCATCGACTTAGTCGATGATCTTGATCACACAAATACTTATACTACTCCATTATGTCCAACCCTTGTGTTTTATTGATTTACAAATCAAAAACTGAAAACAAAACTATATCTTGACTTGGGCACAATGGTATACTGATGTGATCTGTTGGGTGTGTTGGAATGGTGCCTAAGTCCCTAAGGACCGAGTTACTTGTGTCACTAAGCCAAGCGCTTATTGCGTGCTAACCACACGAGGGGGATATGGAACCTCTCTTGACTAAGTACTTTGGGAGGTGTTAATTATGAGCTGGTTGGTGGGGGTTTTGTGTGTGGTGTTGGAGGGGAGCATTAGCAGACCGGTTAGGCTGTCTAATGTGTCTTTCTCCTGTGGGTTGCGGCTCTTAATTAGCATCGTCCATTGGAAAGCGTCTTGTTAGACTTAGCCATGCCTGCATACCAAAGGAAGTGTGCTAACCGTGGCTGGTGGAAAGGCGGTCTATCGTGTGGGTACATTGGTACACCCCTGCAGGGTTAAAACTATTCGAATAGCCTCGTCCTAGGTTATGGACATGCTTGGTAAGGTCGTGCAAGAACTAGACTACAACCTTTTAAAAAAAAAAACTTGACATGGGTGGTATGAAAGGGTACTTCATGCTATTGTTGTGGTGACTATGGGTTAGTCACTTCTAGGTTGGTGTTGTCATCTATCTATTGTTATAATTGTCTCTCTTTTATTTGAACAATAAAAGTTAATTGCAAACTTGCTTTGAATCTATTACCTTATTGCAAATGGAAACTTGCTTTATCTTTGAAAACGAGTCGAGCCTCATCCACTTAAATAAAGCTTGCATGTAGTTAATTATAGTTCTGTTATCTCACACGTCGGTCTTGCAGTACAAAAACAAGTTTTGTACTCATCCGCTTGCTTAATATTAATTGTTGCGAGAGGAAGAAGGTGAGCCCCAAGGGCCTCACTTTTGTGAGTTGTGTTCTTGTGCGCGTGCTGGGACGATTAGCTTGGCGGTCCGGTTGGTTGCCTTGTGGGTAAGGCACACCGATTGGCTTTGTTTATCGCCATCTTATGGCCATTTTGCTTCATTGTGTATTTACTTATTTGTATGACTTTTGGCAGTCGGCCTCTCTTTTGTAATAACTCTCTTTATATTATCTATGTCTTTCGATTGTTGCTTTTGCTTGGCTCTATGTGTATGAATGGAATTGATGCATGATTTTGTAGCAGGGTGTATATGCAGTGCAGGAAGTATACATATCTCGAGGCTTGGTTTATTTGATTTGTACTGTTAGGACCAAGTGGATGATTAAACAGTACAAGCCGAATAAACCGGGGTCCTCACAATGCACCCATCTATAATATTAATGTGAAGAGGCTTTGGCCTAATAACATGAATTCCACTTTTATTTGGCATTGTCGTTTGGGTCATGTAAGTCAGAAACACATGAAAAGCTCCATGATGATGGAATTCTAAACTCATTTGATTTGGAATCATTTGAAACGTGCGAATCTCGTTTACTTGGAAAATTGACCAAGACACCTTTCACTGGTAGGAATGAGAGGGCGTCCGACTTGTTGGCACGCATACATACTGATGTGTGTGGACCAATGAGCACGACAGCTAGAGGTGGATTTTAATACTTCATTACTTTCATCGATGACTATAGTAGATATGGATATATCTATTTAATGAGGCACAAGTAGGAGTCCTTTGAAAAGTTCAAGGAGTTCCACAGTGAGGTAAAAAATCAACTTGGCAAGACAATCAAATCTTTACGATCTGATCGTGGAGGTGAATTTTTGAGCCATGAATTTGGTGATCATCTGAAGCAATGTGGAATTGTTCCATAGCTCACACCACCGGGCACTCCACAATGGAATGGGGTGTCCGACCGGCGTAATCGAACATTGTTAGACATGGTTCAATCGATGATGAACCAATCGAATCTACCATTATCTTCTTGGGGTTACACTCTAGAAACTGCCGCTTTCACTTTAAATAAGGTACCATCTAAATCAGTAGATAAGACACCATTTGAGATGTGGACTAGGAAGTCCTAGTTTGTATTTTCTAAAGATTTGGGGATGTGTGGTCTATGTTAAACGTCTAACATCTGATAAACTCACAGCTAAGTCAGATAAATGCTTCTTTATAGGATATCCTAGGGAAACCAAAGGATATTACTTCTACAACCGTGAAGAGGGCAAAGTTTTTGTTGCCTGAAATGGTGTCTTTTTGTAGAAAGAATTTCTTTCAAAAGGAGCTAGTGGGAGAAATGTGCAACTCGAAGAAATTCAGGAAACATCTAAAAGTGTTTCAAATCCTACTGAATCTCTACAGGAAGAACAAAATATTGTTGAACCTATAGATGGAGCATAAGTTCCACGTAGATCTAAAAGGCCATGTCAATTGCCTATAAGGTATGGGCATGACGTATTATTATTGAATAATGATGAGCCATACACTTATGAGGAAGCGATGATGGACCCAGACTCTGAGAAATGCCTTGGAGCCATGAAATCCGAGATAGACACCATGAGAGATAATTAGGTTTGGAACTTGGTCGATCCACTTGATGGTGTTGAAACCATTGAGTGTAAATGGATCTATAAAAAAAAGATTGACATGGATGGAAATGTTCACATTCATAAAGCTCGACTAGTCGCAAAAGGGTTTCGATAAGTTCAAGGGGTTGACTACGATGAGACTTTCTCACCAGTAGCGATGCTTAAATCTATACGGATCATTCTAGCTATTACTCCAGCGAGCCTAGAACTTCAGTCGTTCTCCAGTTCGTGTCGTCCGCGAGCCCAGAACTTCAGCCGTTCTCCAGTTCGCCTACCTCGCCGTCGCACCGCGCTTGGGAACTCCAGCGAGCCGCCGACGACATTAGGGTATAAACCCTGTCATTAGTTTTAACCCATGTTTATCTGAGTCCCTGACATGTGGACCCCTCCTGATTTAAGCGTGTTTAGAAATTTAAATCTAGCCGTTTATAATCCTCTGAGTCCATGACATGTGGGCCCATGTTACCGATTAAGTGTTTGTGTAAAGTTTGAAAATACGCTTTCTCTTAAAGGAAACGTATTTCTCTGTACGTTTAAGTTAGGGTTACGTTTTTGGTAAGCCGAAGACGTATTCATAAAATACGCCTTCGACGTCGCCGTTGGCACCGGCTGTGTAACAGCCCAAATTTCAAATTTCAGTAAAAAATTAAAAGTTTATTTATTTTTGTGGAATTTTATGAAATTTTAAAAGCTTTTTATAAATATTTTAAAGCCAAAACAAATTTATTTACAAAATTAAAAGCCAACATAAAGTTGGAAATAATTTTATTAAGTCCAAAACAATCATGGGAATTTTTGTGAATTTTTCCATAATTTTTGGAATTATTTTACTAATTTCTAAAGCCTAAATGAATTATCAGAATTAAAACAAATGAAAAATGAAAAGAAAATAAAAAATCCTGTGCAGTAGAAACCCGGCCTCGCCCAAACCTCCTCCTCGCAAAGCGACCCGCACGCGACCAGCATCGCGCAACCCCTCCTCTTTATCCACCGTTGGATCAACATCCAGCGAACGCGCTGCACACACGTGCCCCATCTCATCATGACCACTGGATCTTGAATCAACGATCGGGATCTTTTGGAACCTCCGCATAGTCCGAATAACATAACCATTGTGAGCCATGCGATCTTAATCCAACGGCCAGAATCATCCACCCTCTTCCACGTCGCCCTAATGATCGTGACCGTTGGATCAAAATCCAACGGCCCGCGTTCTTTCTTCCTCCTCTCCTTCTTCTCCGCGACGCTCGCGCAACCGCCGCCATGACCGGGTCACAGGAACTCTGATTTCTTCGCTTTTCCAACCTCCTCTCCTCACGTGGTCGTGCGCAACGGCTCCGCCACCTCACGCCGCCCCGCTCCTCCTCATCCCTCTTCGCGCGCGTTACGCCGCAACCACCGCCGTCGTGCTGCAACTGCCGCCGCACACGATTTCCCCCTCCTGTGCCCCCCGACCCCTATAAAAGGGAGCACCGGGAAGTCCTCCTCCTCCTCCACACAGTGCCACCACTCATTCTTCTTTTCTTTCCCCGAGCTCGCCGTAATCGAGATTTTTGTCGCCGCCAAGCCGTACGCTTTCGCCGCCGATTGCGCCGCCGTCGTTGAAGCTTCGTCTCCGCCGACGCCTTCATCGCCATTGCCGCCTCCCCGCGATCCTGGTGCACGCACCCACTCCACAGGAGAATCGCCGGAACCCACTTGTCGGCGGCCGTACTGCGCGCCGCCTTCTCCACGCCGCCGGCCGCCTCCGACCTCCTCTCGACGTATGGGTGAGCGCAACATACTCTCCATCGCCCCCTCTTTCTCCTGGTGTAACATCCCGAGATTCAGACTTGTCTTTCCAATGTAAGAAAATGAGTAGAAATTAAAACTTTTTCTTACATCATGTATTTCCTGTTTGTACTAAACAATTTTTGTACAAGAGTTATGGAAATACACAGTCACAAGTCTTTGATCCAAATCTTGATCCCTCAAAAACATTCTTGTTCCATCTTGTGATAATCTCCTGGAAATATTTTTCCTAAATTCTTGGGTTGGTATGTGACCCCTCTGAAAAATTTCACAATTTTTAGAAATTGTTTGAATACTTTTGAAGGTCAGTCAAACCTACTCAAATTCTGGTCAAGCTGGGGACCAGCACCTTGTAGAATTTTTGGAGGCAAAGGTATAGCACAAAAACCTCTACAAAATTTACCCAAGGTCAATATTTAAGTCAGCAAGCTCTTGTAAAAATTTCAGAATTTTTGGAGTAATTTTGCTACCTCTGTTAAATCCTCAAAAGCCTCTGTCTTTAAAAAGTCCAAAACCTGGTTCACTGTTCTTTGGGTTTGAGTCGGACTCGGGCTCGAGCCACTTGACTCGGTCGAACCACCTAACTACACCGAGTCGCGTTTTAAAACGCGCGTGCGATATCAGCCGTTGGATTCAAATCGCGCGGCCCGCATTGATGGTGTCATTCGGACCGTGCGGTTGTACTATTCAATTTTTTGGAAGCTGATGTCAGCGTTTGTAACATCCCAATTTTCTGAGCTTAAAAATCTTTTAAATAGTTAGTAGGAAGAAAATTCACCATTTGAATTTAATTCCAAAGCTTAATATTGGACTTTACAATCCAAAACCTTTAATGTGAATAATCCCAACATGAACATTAGCCAAAACTATTTTATTTGGGTTCTATGTACTGAGATATATTTTCTAGATTTTTCTAGAATTTTTCTGAGTACATTTGCTATTTTCTATTGCTTATTTGAATTTCTGGTATTTTCTAGAAAGGAAAACCTATTTAAAATCTCAGATAATTCCTTGGGCCTAAACCCATTCCTATTCCCTAACCCGGCCCATCTCCCTCCGCCGTCGGCCCAACTCCCGCAGCCCACCTCCGCCTCTCTCTTCCCGCGCGTGAGCCCCGGTCCCACCCGTCAGCCTCACCCGCGTCACTTCGCACGCGCCCGCGCTGAGCCGCACCCGCCGCCATGTGGGTCCCATCTTGCCGCGTCAGCATCGTCTTCGTCGCGGACTCTAGAGTCCGTGTCCGAGCCGCGCCGGGCCGCCGTGCCGCTCGCGGACTCCTCGCTCCCGGGCACTATTTAAAGCGTGGCCGCGTCACGAGATCGCCGCACTCCGCGCCTTTTCCCCAAGACCGGGAACCCTAGGCGCGCCTTTTCGCGGGATTGGGCTCGAACCTAAGCGCGCCGAGAGCTCTTCGTCGGTTGTGCGCCGTCGGTGAGCCGGTCACCATCAAGCCCGGCCTCGAGTTTGCGCATCACGGCCTACATGATCTGCGCGTT
Organism: Ampelocalamus luodianensis; assembly: GCA_036346255.1. Classification (NCBI taxonomy): domain Eukaryota; kingdom Viridiplantae; phylum Streptophyta; class Magnoliopsida; order Poales; family Poaceae; genus Ampelocalamus; species Ampelocalamus luodianensis. The sequence continues at coordinate 29,767,969 of CM070620.1, read as the reverse complement.
ATCTTTGTCGGAGGACCCGGTTCACCGTCGCCTCCTCAAGCCATGCCGCTCGCCGCTTAGCTCGTCACCGCCGCGTCGTGGTGGTCGTCGCCGGCGAGATCTAGCTGCGTCACCACCTTCGTCGTGTCGCGGCGGTCGAATCGCGCATCTTCGCGTCGCCTAATCGCGCCGTCGCTAAAACCGAAGGTCGTCAGACCCTGCAGGCGTTTGGTCGACATGGCGGTCCCCGTCGGCCGCCACCTCGACCGCGCCTCAGTGTCGTCTCACGTGGCGGCCGCGTCGACCGCCGATCGGCGCCGCGTGCCACCTGCAACCCTAACACTAGATCCATCTCGCGTGGACTTGGTCCACGGTGCAAAGCCACTAACATGTGGGTCCCACTGTCGAACCAATTTTCATCCCGTCGACGTCCTCGGATGACGTCGGCGTTGCGCAATAATCAATTTTCTTGAGAAATAATTGGAAATTCGGAAAATCCAAATTAGGGTTTCTTTTTAGATTTAAAATTCCAGAGCTCATAACTTTTGCATCCTAACTCCGATTGAGCCCATTCAAATTTCTAAATGTATCTAAATTCAAGCTCTATTTATCTGAGATTTTTATTTAATTTTTGGAGCTTGTTTTGCCTCTGTTATTTATTTGTTTTGTTTGTTTTTGTTTCGTTTGAGAGTAGACGTCGATTCGTCGGGGAATTTTGTGGAAGAAGGAGCACCCCAAGATCAAGACCAGTACATAGAACTTTTCCAAGGCAAGTCATACCTTTGATCATATTGAACCCAGTTTTCAAATTACTTTGTGTTAAATTATTGGATTCTACTTTAATTATTTATTTAAATGCTTTGAGCATAGTTATTATCCAAATTGTTATCACACCTTGGCCTTGTATGTCATAATTCCTTGTCACCCTAGATTGGTTATTAGTTGGTAATATTATAGCACCAACGTGGGTTGGTTAGATGCGAGTACAATTGCTTAGCCATGCTACGAGTCTCACATCTCGTGTAAGTTGCAAATATTAATTATGACTAAGTGACTATGGAACTTTGTGTAAAACTGTGTGCTATGTGTTGTTACTTCGTGATGGCATGTGTTGCACTAAACCAACTGGGTGGTAAAGGATTTAGACTGAGGCAAGTGGTGGAAATTGTGTGATATGGTGGACTATGTGATGGGAATGTTAATCTTTGTGATCTAGTTAGAAAATGGAAGTCTTGCCTTGGTCAATTAAGGACTTAACTTTGTGCGCCATTGGGCCGAGCCTTCTTTGCGACCACATGCAGTATGGGACGGGCCTAACTTAGTAAGTTATGGATTCTTAGCATTGATGTTCAGGTGGATAGGTTAGGCTGTGTGACAGGGTGGAGGTGTGACTACTTGGTGGTTGCATCGCGGGACGATTCGTCTTCCCTGTCCAGCAGTGTGTGTTATACCAATTCTATGTGAGCAGGTGTAACATCCCAATTTTCAGAGTTTAAAAAAAATCTTTTAATAGTTAGTAGGGAGAAAATTCACCATTTGGATTTATTTGAATTTAAATTCAAAAGCTTAATATTGGACTTTACATCAAAAACATTTAATGTGAATAATCCCAACATGAACATTAGCCAAAACTATTTTATTTGGGTTCTATGTGCTCAGATATATTTTCTAGATTTTTCTAGAATTTTTCTGAGTTCATTTGCTATTTTCTATTGCTTATTTGAATTTCTGGTATTTTCTAAATTAGAAAACCTATTTAAAATCTCAGAGTTTGGTTTGGGCCGAATTCCTTTCCCTCGGCCCACTCCTGTTCCTTCCCGGCCCGTCTCCGCGCGAGGCCCAGCTCCCGCGCGCGCTTCGCACCCGTGCCGCGTGTGGGCCCCACACGTCAGTCTTCGCCGCGCGCGCCGTCCTAACGCACGACTGCGCCCGCCCGCCATGTTTCCAAGCTCAAGCCCGTACGACAACGCATCCTTTCCCACTGAACCCCTTCTAGAAAACGCGTGGAATCTTATCCCTAACGCCCCGCATCTTCTCGGATCAAAATCAAACACTGGATTCGTTTCTATCTCCGTTTCTCTCTCGTGCTCGTTTCGGACTCTTTTAGGGTTTCCGCCGCGCACGCCTCCTAGCCTCCCACCCTATAAAGGCACCCCGACCGCTTTGACGTCGCATCGAACCCCCAACCTTTTTGCGCTTAAAGCCTAGCGCGCCACAACTTGAGCTTTAGGGTTTTGTCGCGCCGATGTTCTTCTTGGTGCGCCGCCACGGTGACACCGCGCCTCGTGGAGTGCACCGCCGTCGTCGCCTCACCTCGGCTACCTCACGAGTCTTCGCGCGCCCGACCCCGTCGGAGCCCACGTCCGACAACAACCGAAGCACTCGGCCGCCTAAACCTCGCCGCCGGTTGTCACTGACGTCTCCGACCACCCGTGAGTGCACCCACATGTGCGCAATAACACAGGCTACGTCCGGTACCACTCACCTCGGCGAGACACGCCGTTCGCCGTTGTCGGGCGGTCCAGAGCACCGCCAGTCCCCGACCAGCCACGTGGCTCGCCACCTCAGCGGCCGCGCCTGCGTGTCGTCCCACGTAGCACCGTGTCGATAACCGTCGGCTCACACGTATACGCCGAGTCGACACTGGATCGGCCGCCGCCACGGCGTGTCGCTACCGCGTGATTGGTCGGCTCGGCCCACGTGGCGATCCACGGTCTCGAAACGAGGCTCGGTGAGCCTAGTCTACCGTGGCCGTGTCTCGGCGTGTGGGTCCCACATGTCGAATGTTTTCTGATTTTCTTTTAATTCCGAATTTTCTTCGCTGACATCAGTGTTGCGCAATAATCCGATTTTTCTTTAGAGAAATAATTCGGAAATTCCAGAAAATCCAAATTAGGGTTTCTTTTAGATTTCCAAACTTACAAAGCTCATAACTTTTGCATCCTAACTCCGATTGAGCCCATTCAAATTTCTAAATTTGTCTAAATTTAAGATCTATTTATCTGAGATTTTTATTTAATTTTTGGAGCTTGTTTTGCCTCTACTATTTATTTGTTTTGTTTATTTGTGTCTCGTTTGTGAGTAGACGTCGATTCGTCGGGGAATTTTGTGGAAGAAGGAGCACCCCAAGATCAAGACCAGTACATAGACCTTTTCCAAGGTAAGTCATACCTATGATCATCTTGAACCCAGTTTTCAAATTACTTTGTGTTAAATTATTGCATTCTACTTTAATTATTTATTTAAATGCTTTGGGCATAGTTATTATCCAAATTGTTATCACACCTTGGCCTTGTATGTCATAATTCCTTGTCACCCTAGATTGGTTATTAGTTGGTAATATTATAGCACCAACGTGGGTTGGTTAGATGCGAGTACAATTGCTTAGCCATGCTACGAGTCTCACATCTCATGTAAGTTGCAAATATTAATTATCACTAAGTGACTATGGAACTTTGTGTAAAACTGTGTGCTATGTGTTGTTACTTCGTGATGGCATGTGTTGCACTAAACCAAGCTGGGTGGTAAAGGATTTAGGCGAGGCAAGTGGTGGAAGCGTGTGATATGGTGGACTTTGTGATGGGAATGATAATCTTTGTGACTTAGTTAGAACATGGAAGTCTTGCCTTGGTCAATTAAGGACTTAACTTTGTGCGCCATTGAATGAACCTTCTTCATGCGACCACATGCACGGTATGGGGCGGGCCTAACTTAGTAAGTTATGGATTCTCGGCATTGATGTTCGGTGGATAGGTTAGGGTGTGTGACAGGTGGAGGTGTGACTACTTGGTGGTTGCATCGCGGGGCGATCGTCTTCCACCGTCGGTGTGTGTTATACCAATTCTATGTGAGTGGTATAGTGGTTTGTAAGCACACCGGGAATGTCAATGTTTGAGATGAAGTTTCCGAACTGTTTTGTTACGATTGGTGCTTGCTACACTAGTTGTATCTTGTGGGTAAAGTGTACAACCTCTGTAGAGTGTTAAAACAATCTATTCGAATAGTCGCGTCCGCGGTCATGGACATGCTCGGGGATTTCACACGAGGGGTAGTTTTCATAAAATGTTTGGGATGGGAGCTGTGTGACCTCAATCATATGGCTATGTGAAATAAACTGTTTAGCTGTGTGTCTTTGTGGAAATAAATGTTAAATTATTATTGTCTATTTGTTTTGAATTATGCTTTCAATCTATTATTCGTATTCAATTGCAAATGTTGCCTTTATGCAAAAGAACCACAGAAGTATTTTCTTTGGAATAAGCCTGCATCTATACATTGCATTCTGTGGTATGATTTGCGAGTATGGTTGTGTACTCACGCTTAGTTGTAAAACTTGCGCCCAAACCTCTGAAGAGGAGGAGTCTCGCGCTGCTTTGAGGAGGAGTTATTTGAAGGTGAGTGCGGATCGATTGGTTGCATGTGGTGAATTGGTGGGATCTACGCTGGAGTTACTTCCGTTCTGCTGCTGTTTTATTCTTTGTTAGCCCTGCGTGGCTTAATAAGTGTAAACTGGACCATAAGGTCAAAACCCTTATTTGTTATTCAAACTAATCGTTTACTTTATTTATCGCTTGTGTGGATCGATATTTACCTATGTTAACCCTGTGTGCACTAGCGTGATCCTGGACTAGTGCAGTATACACAGAGGGTTCCAGAATCAAAATTCTGGGTCCCGACAGCTGGTATAGCGGTTTGTAAGCACACTGGGAATGTCAATGTTTGAGATGAAGTTTCCGAACTGTTTTGTTACGATTGGTGCTTGCTACACTAGTTGTATTTTGTGGGTAAAGTGTACAACCTCTACAGAGTGTTAAACAATCTATTCGAATAGCCGCATCCGCGGTCATGGACATGCTCGGGGATTTCATACGAGGGGTAGTTTTCATAAAATGTTTGGGATGGGAGTTGTGTGACCTCAATCATATGGCTAAGTGAGATAAACTGTCTAGCTGTGTGTCTTTGTGGAAACAACTGTTAAATTAATATTGTTTAATTGTTTTGAATTATGCTTTCAATCTATTATTCGTATTCAATTGCAAATGTTGCTTTTATGCAAAAGAACCACAGAAGCCTTTTCTTTGGAATAAGCTGCATCTATACATTGCATTACGTGGTATGATTTGCGAGTGCGGTTGTGTACTCACGCTTGTTGTAAAACTTGCACCCAAACCTCTGAAGAGGAGGAGTCGCACGCCGCTTTCGAGGAGGAGTTCGCTGGCCGATCGTTCGTTAAGGTGCGGATCGATCGGTTGCTGTGGTGAATTGGTGGGATCTACGCCGGAGTTATTTCCGTTCATTGCCGTTTATTTTCCTGTTAGCCCTGCGTGGCTTAATAAGTGTAAACTCGACTATAAGGTCAAAACCCTTATTTGTTATTCAAATTAATCGTTTACTTTATTTATCGCTTGTGTGGATCGATATTTACCGATGTTAACCCTGTGGGCACTAGCGTGATCCTGGACTAGTGCAGTATACACAGAGGGTTCGAATCGTAATGCGGGTCCCGGCAGGTGGTATCGAGCGAGGTTGGTGTAGGTCTTGACCTTAGTTAGATTGACCGTCTTTAGAGTGTCCAAACTATTTTCTAAATGAAAAATTAACTTGCAAGGTTAATTGATTGCTTAACTCTCCTCATATCTCTCTCGCCTCAACTTTTGCTATGATCTTTTCTCTCCCATTGTTTTAAAGTTGCTCTTACCTGTTCGTCTGTCTTGACAGATGCCTCGTCTTGAGCTATGGTGAGCGCCTTTGGAGAGTGCGCCGAGCTTTGGAAGTTGCTCGGGTTCTTGGAGGTTTTGGTGCGTCCATTGTCGTCGGCAACAATCGCGCGGTGAATGGACAAAACCGTGGAGTGATTTGTCGCTGACGATCGCGGGAGGAATGACAAGGCAAGCCAACCTTCGCACGTCTCGGTGAGGAAGATCACTTGGTGGAGGTATCCGAGTCGTCGCGCTTGGCCATGCTGCGTATCGCAACATCTACGCACGGAGCTTCAAGACACCGTCTTCCGTTACCACCCGGCCGCGGCCGTGGACTTGCCAAAGACGCTACCCGTCCACGAAGGAGAGAAGCAACGCTACGATCGTGCACCTCGCCGCGCTTTGTGGCCGCCAGAGGAAGCCTTGGAGAGGACCATCACGAGTTGGATCATGTCTATGAAGCCTTGCGAGAGTCAAGAGAAGGTCGCCACTCTGCAAGAGATCCTCTACGACCAAGTTCCCAAGAAGAGGAAGACCCCGAGGAGGATTACGAAGAAGATCCGGAGGAAGGTCGGTGGAACGAGAGGATGATGCGAGCCGGAGGAGCCACCGAGTCGATTGCACCAGAACGCTGTTTCTGCACCAGCCTCGAGGCATCGGATCGGTTGCCAAGATGCCGGCTCACTTCCAAGCATACAGCCGTCAGGAGCGTCGCCGCGATTGTGGAGGCTTTCTTGAGTAGTTGTCTTAGTTTCGGTCTTTCAGGTTTAGCCAGTTTCAGTTTAGTGAGTCGCCCTTTAGGCGATAGTTTTGTGTGCTTAGGTCGTTGTTTCTTTTTGTGTGCGAGTATGAGCTGCAAAGGCCCTTAGGCATTTGTTGTAGCTATGCTAAGAACCTAAGTAATAAGGGTATTTCATTTGAGTTTCTTGAGCTGTGTTTTGTTGGGTTTAACCTACCCCCTGCTTAGTTCTTAACTTATCTTGTGCTTGCTACCTTATCTAACCCATGGAGCTTCGCCAGATGGTTCAAACTCGTCAGACTGCTGCTAGTGGTTCCGGTACCCCAGCACCGAGAAGCAACGAGCAACCAGCCGCAGGAGCAGTTCCGCCACAATCACCTCCAATTGACTTGCAAAACTTTGGAGCTTTCATGGCAGCACAAACTCAGCTGATGAATACCATGATGACTCAGATGCAAGCTATGAACAACCAGGCCAACAACAACAGCAATCAACAGTATGGAGCCCCAGCTGCTCATGGTGACCATGCACCATCCAAACTTGCAGAATTTATGAGGACTCATCCACCAACATTTTCCGGACACGTCTCTCGGTGGAAGCGGATGATTGGCTCGAGTTATCGAAGGAAGCTGCGATCACCCGGTCAATGATGATGAAAAGGTTTTTATGCCACTCACGGATGAAGGGCACATGGCCATTGAATGGTGGGAGAACTTCGTGTCGCCCATGAGGCGCCACGAGGATATCACACAGGAGGAATTTTCTCTGACTTTTCGCGATTATCATGTACGAGAAGGCATTATCGATCCAAGAAGGATGAGTTCGCGCTCTCAAGCAGGTGCTATGTCGGTGTCGACTACCTCAACAAGTTTTCTCAGCTAGCTCGCTATGCGTGGAAGATGTAGCCACGGACAAGGCTCGCCAAAGTCGCTTTCTGAAGGGCTAAACATCGGTCGCAAATCGGTCGATCGCCCATACTTTTCCGACTTCCAAGAGCTGGTCAACAAAGCCTTTGTTCTAGAAGACAAGCGCAAAGGCGGAGGATAATCAGAACGCGCGGATGGCTCGGCAAGGAACCATCAATCACAAGAGAGGCAAGAACGGTGCGGCCGGTTCAACGAGTTTCCACGGACCGTTGAGCACTGCACCAACTTCAAGACTTCCCGGTGCTCGAAACTTCGCAAACTCGCACCGTCAACCCCAATCCGAGAAGCAACCAGCGAGAACGCACAAAGGTGCATTACGCTGTCGTCGGCCGGACATTTTGCCAACCAGTGTCCGCAAAGGGGAACAATCACTCTAGTACACTTCAACCTTGGAGCTACTCCATCCAAGACGCCAGCACCAGGCATCAACCAAGGAGCTTCACAAGTTGCGGTCAAGCGGAGGAGCACCACGATCCGTGATCGAGGCCGTGTCAACCACGTCACTCTGGAAGAGCCCAGAATCACCGGACGTCGTCTTGGGTAAGTTTACGTTAACTTCGATACTGCATCGAGTTTGTTTGATTACGGGCTTCGCATTCGTTCGTTTCTGGAATGTTTGCAACCAAGAATAATTTGGAAGTTATGGAACTTAAGTATACTCTGTTAGTCCAGTCGCCTGGAGTAGAGCTAAGTACTAGAGTGGGATGTTTAGGAGCTAAGTTACTCATAGCTGGAGTTGAGTTTCTAGCCAACCTAATTGTCCTAGATACCCAAACCCTAGATGTCATTCTTGGCATGGATTGGTTATCCAAGCACAAAGTCGTGCTAGATTGTGGCCGAAGAGCCGTAACAGTCGAGGATGCAAAAGGAAACAAGGTAGAGTTTCTAGCTACCTCAGTTCGTGATGGACATTTGCTAATAAACAGTTTGAAGACCCTTTCCTTGGAAGAAGTACCAGTGGTCAGTGAATATCCAGATGTGTTTCCGGAAGATTTACCAGGGATGCCACCGGATCGTGACATCGAGTTTGTTATCGACCTAGTGCCAGGGACAGCACCAATTTCAAAGAGACCTTATCGGATGCTAGCCGATGAATTGGTAGAGATGAAGAAGCAGATAGAGGAACTTCTTGAGAAAGGTTTCGTGAGACCTAGTTCGTCGCCATGGGGAGCGCCAGTGTTATTTGTCAAGAAGAAAGATGGAAGTATGAGGATGTGCATCGATTACCGTTCACTCAATGAAGTTACTATCAAGAATAAGTACCCACTACCCCGGATAGATGATCTGTTTGATCAGATGAAAGGAGCCGGAGTGTTCTCAAAGATCGACCTGCGATCAGGTTACCATCAACTGAAGATTTGTCCTAAGGATATACCGAAAACCGCGTTCTCAACACGGTATGGACATTATGAGTTCTTAGTCATGTCCTTTGGTCTGACTAATGCCCCTACCTACTTCATGAACATGATGAATAAAGTATTCATGGAATATTTGGACAAATTCGTAGTTGTGTTCATTGATGATATTCTAGTTTACTCCAAGTCGGAGGAGGAACACGCCGAACACTTAAGAATAATCTTGGAAAAGCTCAGAGAGCATCGGTTGTATGCCAAGTTCAGTAAGTGTGATTTTTGGAAGAAAAAAGTGGATTTCCTTGGTCATGTGATGACAACCGAGGGAGTAGCAGTTGACCCCGGTAAAGTTAAAGCAGTGTTACATTGGGAGCAGCCCAAGGCGTGACTTCATTCGCGATTTCTTGGGAATGGCGAGTTATTACATTGTTTCATCGAAGGATTCTCATCGATTGCCAAGCCTCTTACGCAATTGTTGAAGAAGGAGAAAAAGTTCACTTGGACCCCATCCTGTGAGGAAAGTTTTCAAGAGTTGAAGAAGCGCTTGACTTCAGCCCCAGTGCTGATTTTGCCAGATATTCGCAAGGATTTCGATATCTACTGTGATGCTTCGCGCCAAGGATTAGGATGCGTCCTGATGCAAGAAAGAAGAGCTGTCGCTTATGCATCAAGGCAATTGAGACCTCACGAAGAGAATTACCCTACTCATGATCTGGAATTACCTGCCGTAGTGCATGCTTTAAAGATTTGGCGTCACTACCTTATCGGTAATCGTTGTGAAGTCTACACAGATCATAAGAGTCTAAAGTACATCTTCACCCAGTCAGATTTGAACATGAGGCAGAGAAGATGGTTGAAATTGATCAAGGATTATAATCTTGGAATCCACTACCATCCCGGAAAAGCCAACGTAGTTGCAGATGCTCTAAGTTGTAAGAGTTACTACAATGCTTTGGAAGTAAAGGGAAGTTGTCTAGAACTTTATGAAGAATTTCAGAAGCTAAGGCTGGAAGTTGTGCCCGAAGGAATGGTAGCCAATTTGGAGGTACAGTCTACCCTGGAGAAGCAGATTCGTGAAGCACAACCAAAGGATCCCGTGTTGTCAGAAATCAAGATCAAAATGGCAGAAGGGAAATTCAAAGATTTCACCAAGGATGATCAAGACATACTCTGGATTAATGGTCGTATCTGGGTACCAGATATCGATGGTCTAAGACAGTTAATCTTAAAGGAGGCCCATGACTCAAAGTATTCGATTCACCCTGGAAGTACCAAGATGTACCAGGATGTTAAGACTAAATTTCGGTGGCCAAATTTGAAACGAGAAGTCGCAGAGTTCGTTGCCTTGTGCGACATCTGTCAGAAGGTAAAGCGAAACACGAGACCAGCGAGTTTGTTGCAATCACCAAGACTCGAGAATGGAAGTGGGAGGAAATCGGAATGGATTTCATCACCGGTTTACCCAAGACTCAATCGGGTTACGATTCGATCTGGGTAATAGTCGATCGTCTAACCAAGGTCGCCCATTTCCTGCCAGTCAAAACCACATACTCCGGAGATCGCCTTGCGGAGTTGTACATGATCAGAATTGTCAGTTTACATGGAGTGCCCAAGAAGATAGTGTCAGATCGAGGATCTCAGTTCACCTCTCGTTTTTGGCAAAGTTTGCATGAAGCATTGGGTACCCATTTGAATTTCAGTACCGCGTATCATCCACAAACAGATGGACAGACTGAAAGAGTTAATCAGATATTGGAGGATATGCTGAGAGCTTGTGCTCTAGCTAATGCTAGCCGATGGGATAAAAGTTTGTCGTATGCAGAATTTTCGTACAACAACAGTTACCAAGCCAGTCTGCAAATGTCACCATTTGAAGCTTTGTATGGTCGTGCTTGTAGAACCCCGTTGAATTGGTCAGAAACAACTGAACGATCAGTTTTCGGTCCAGACATCATTCAAGAAGCAGAAGAGCAAGTGGCCATGATCAGAGAAAGACTGAAGATAGCTCAGTCCAGGCAGAAGAGCTATGCTGATAATCGTCGTCGTGATCTCAGTTTTGAACCCGAGCATTTCGTCTATCTTCGAGTTACCCCGCTCAGAGGTGTCAAAAGGTTTCATGCCAAAGGGAAGCTTGCCCCTACGGCCCGTTCAAGATTTTGGAACGACGTGGAGAAGTTGCTTATCAGTTGGAGCTACGCGATCGTTAGCGAGTACATGATGTCTTTCATGTCTCGATTGAAGAAGTGTCTTCGTGTGCGGAAGAGCAAGCCCGTTGGAATCAATTGAGTTGAAAGAGGATCTTACCTACAAGGAGCAGCCAATCAAGATTTTGGATGTCGCAGCGCCTCACCCAAGCAAGACTGTTCGTTTTTGCAAGGTCGAGTGGAGCAACCACTCAGAAGGAGAAGCAACATGGGAACGTGAAGAAGAGCTGAAAGCCGAGTTCCCTAGCCTTTTCTCTAGCTAGCCTGAATCTTGGGGACGAGATTCCTTTAAGGGGGAGGAGGTTTGTAACATCCCAATTTTCTGAGCTTAAAAATCTTTTAAATAGTTAGTAGGAAGAAAATTCACCATTTGAATTTTATTTGAATTTAATTCCAAAGCTTAATATTGGACTTTATAATCAAAAACCTTTAATGTGAATAATCCCAACATGAACATTAGCCAAAACTATTTTATTTGGGTTCTATGTACTCAGATATATTTTCTAGATTTTTCTAGAATTTTTCTGAGTACATTTGCTATTTTCTATTGCTTATTTGAATTTCTGGTATTTTCTAGAAAGGAAAACCTATTTAAAATCTCAGATAATTCCTTGGGCCTAAACCCATTCCTATTCCCTAACCCGGCCCATCTCCCTCCGCTGTCGGCCCAACTCCATGACCCACCTCGCCTCTCTCTTCCGCGCGTGAGCCCTGGTCCCACCTCGGCCTCACCGCGTCGCCACGACGCGCTCGCGCGAGCCGCACCCGCCGCCATGTGGGTCCCATCTTGCCGCGTCAGCATCGTCTTCGTCGCGGACTCTAGAGTCCGTGTCCGAGCCGCGCCGGGCCTCTGTGCCGCTCGCGGACTCCTCGCTCTTGGGCACTATTTAAAGTCGTGACGCGTCCACGAGATCGCCCGCACTCGCCGCCTTTTCCCAAGACCGGGAACCCTAGGCGCCGCCGAGAGCTCTTCGTCGGTGTCCCGTCGGTGATCCCCGGTCACCATCAAGCCCGACCTCGAGTTCGCGCATCACGGCCTACATGATCTGCGCGTTATCTTCGTCGGAGGACCCACGGTTGCCGTCGCCTCTTCAAGCCATGTCGCTCCGCCGCTTAGCTCGTCACTGCCGAAGTCGTGGTCATCGCCGACGAGATCTAACCGCGTCACCACCTTCGTCGTGTCGCGCGGTCGAGATCGCATCTTCGCCGTCGCCTAATCGCGCCGTCGCTAAACCGGTCGCCGGAGCCTGCCGACGTTTGTCGGCGTGGCGGTCCCGTCGGCCGCCACATCAGCCGCCTCTCAGTGTCGTCTACGTGGCGGCCGTGTCGACCGCCGATCGGCGCCGCGTGCCACCTCGCAACCCTAACCTAGATCCATCTCGCGTGGACTTGGTCCACGGTGCACGAACCAGCGACATGTGGGTCCCACCTGTCAGACCAATTTAAATCCCGTCCGAACGTCCTCAGATGACATCGGCGTTGCGCAATAATCCGATTTTTCTTCAGAGAAATAATTCGGGAAATTCTAGAAAATCCAAATTAGGGTTTCTTTTTAGATTTAAACTTCCAGAGCTCATAACTTTTGCATCCTAACTCCGATTGAGCCCATTCAAATTTCTAAATTTATCTAAATTCAAGCTCTATTTATTTGAATTATGTTTTTGAATTTATTTGAATTTGAATATTGAATTTGTCGTATTTTTGCGTTTAGAATTCGACGACTCCGGAGAGTTCGATCAATCTGAAGATTTAGAATTCTAAGACATCGACCAAGGCAAGTTACACCATTGACCATATTGCCCCCAGTATTTTAAGTTATTTTCAGTTTTTAAATTCTTTATCGCATGCGTATGTTTGTATAAATATTTTAATGTCCTGTTTCACATATAGTTATTTCCATGTGTTATTGTATGGCTAATTTGAATGTTGTATCTGACTACCTTGATACCATAGGTAAGATATTGTCAAAATTAAACATATGCTTAGCCAGGCTTAGTTCACACTTACAGAATTTTGGAGGGTTTTCACCAAATTTCTACAAATTTGTTTCAAACTTGATATTGTGGTATTGTCTTACCACATGGGTTTATAAATAGAGTTTTATTCAAAATAAAATCAAAAATGGGTTTGGACTTGGGCGAAATGGTCGGAATGGTGGGTTCAGGTTTATGCACGGGATTGATCTGGTTAAGATTAAGGCCCATGGTTTGTAGGAATGACGCCCAAGTCAATTGAAGACCGGTCTTTGAGCCTCTTATTGCTATGCCATATCGTACTACCACATGTCCTGTATGGGCAGGATTTGGCTAATTAATTTGTGATGTTCTAGTGTATTTATGTCATGTGATTATGTGGGTGTCGGTTAGGCGTTTTATTCCACTTGGCGCAAGAGGGCTTTCGGAGGGCGGTTAGTCAAAGGGGTGAAACCTTAGCGGGCATGAACACACTAGGCGCGAACATTGTAAAGGCCTCATGGTAATTGCTCATCACACGCCTACGGAGCGTGAATTGGCCGACATAACGAGCATGTCACCTCGTGTGGGTAAAGTTGTACCAACTCTGCGAGTAAAACTATTCAAATAGTCGCGTCATGATCATGGACATGCTAGCAGGGCCACTTAAAGTTAGAATTGTTTTTGGTTTTTAAATGTTTTATTAAATGCTGAGGATGGATAATCCTTATGAAAAATTGGGCGGGAAGCCAAGTGTTAGGAGGGGATCCTTCACTAAATCATTGGAGGTTATCCATATTGTAATATTGCCATTTTAAATTATGGTTTTAGTATTAATATAAACTACCTTAGAAATTACTATAGTTATTTACACTAAAAATGCTGTTTATGCAAAACAACCCCTGCCATACTCACTTGTTACCTTATGCTTGCATTTCAAATTCAATATTGGGTGTAACTTGTGAGCACGGAAGTTGTGCTCATCCTTGCTGAATAAATCTTATTCAGGAGAAGACTTCTACCCCGACGGTGAGGATCCGGACGAGTAGGCCTCTTGACCCAAACGATTGCCTGTGGCGCATCGTGTGGCTCACCACTATTATCATGTTTCCGCTGTGTTTATTATTTGATATTTGTTATTGTTGTTCAGAACTCAGTTGTATTAAACAATTATTTATTTAATGTTATTTACGTTTTCGTGATATGAATGTGATATCCATTTTGTGAGTCTGTGTACGCTGGAAATCTTGGACCGGTGTTTGAACACAGAGAATTCGGGATCCTTCGCTCCCGGGTTTGACAGGCTGGGTCAAAGTTGACCCAGTCAGCACCCTCGCTCGGTCCCATTGGTCAGTGACCATGGGTCAGCTGAGCGCCGGTAGAAAAAGAAATTAATGCTTTTAGGATTTCCAAATTTAATTTCTTTTGCACTGTTAATTCAATTAACTTAGAAAATCCATAACTAAATCAATTTTGATCCAAATCGAATGAAACCAATTTTGTAAATTTTCTTTTTTAATGTGCTTTTTACCAGAATAGGTTTTAAGTATGGTTCTGTTCGTAAAATTTTGTTAAATAATTAAAATGGTGTTTTTATGTATTTTTAGCTTTGAAAATTCTTAGAAATTTTTTCATATCTCCAAATAAAATGTTCTTTGTTTCTAAAATTTTATAAAATCATTCTCTACCTGCTGTATGATTTTTTTTGCATATTAGATGAAATTGAATTTTGGTTATTATCGGTGTTATTCGTTCTTATTTGTCCTTTTTGCTCGATCGATAGATTGCGACGATTCTGGTGTTATCGAGAGTGAGCCTCAACAACATTTTGAGCAGCAGCAACCAGGCAAGCAGTTTGATCATGTTAATCCCTTTATGTTCAAAACTAATATTTTGTTTGCAACTTGTATGTATGCATTGCTATTTTGTTGTTAAAATATGGTTAGTGAGCCCTTTAGTTGCATAATCTGCAGATAAATGATATTCCTCTACTACCTGAGCCTATGTTATTTGCTGTGATTAGAGATTGTTGGATGATCTCTTGTCACTTAGTAGATACGAATTAAATTGCTTAGACATGCTTAGTTATCGGTAGAATTAGGCAGTTATCGACTTAGTCGATAACCTTGATCACACAAAAATTTTATAACTTTGTGTTTCAGTATTTATGCTATGTTTAATTGTGCAAACTAAAAATGAAAACAAAAATAATTTGGACTTGGGCACAATGGTATATTGGTGTGTTTTTGGGTGTGAATGGAATGGTGCCCGAGTCAACAAGGACCGAGTTACTTGCGCCACCGTACTGAGCATTTTGCGTGCTAACCACACTAGAGGGTATGGGACCTCTCTTGACTTAGTACTTTGGCGTGTATTGGCTCCGAGTCGCAGGGGGTCGCAGGAGGGGGATGGTGTTGGGAGAATGGTAGTTGTTCGAAAAGCTTTACCCTTTGTGGGTAGTTGTCTTTTCGGCTTTACCATGTAAGCGTATGGATTTTATCCATACGAGCGGCTCGTAGTTAATACACAATATTAGAAATGTCTCGTAGGACTTAGTTGTGCCAGCATACCTTCGGAAGTATGCTTTTGTGGCAAAAAGGCGGTCTGAAGTGTGGGTACATAGGTACACCCCTACAGGGTTTGATCTATTTGAATAGCCTCGTCCTAGGTTATGGACACGCTCGGATACGCCCCGTGAGAACTAGAGTACAACATTTTAATTAAAACCTGATATGGGTGGCATGAATGGGTAATTCATGCTATGGTCGTGGTGACTAATGGGTTAGTCACTTCCAGGATGTTGTCATCTATTTACTGTTATTATTCTTGCTCTTGCTGTTATTTCAACATTAAAAATGAGTTGCCAACTTGCTTTTAAATGTATTACATTATTGCAAATAAAGATTGCTTTGTGCTAAAATGAGCCATCTGACCTCCACTCAAATAAGCTTGCATGTAGTATATGCATAGGTCCGCTAGTCCACACGTCGCCTCTTGCAGTACATTTTGTACTCATTTGCTTTGCTTAATGTTTTTGTTGCAGAGGAGGCAAGTGAGCCCCAAGGGCCTTACTTTTGTGAGATGTGCGGGTTTTGGGACGACTAGCTTGGTGGTCCGGTTGGTTGCCTTGTGGGCTGAGGCACACTAATTGGCTTTTGTTTATAGCCATCTTATGGCACTTTTGCTTTCGCTGTTTACTTTGTTATCAGTTTGTCTTTTGGCCGGTCGGCCCTCTGTTGTAATAACTCTACTTTGTTTGTCTACTGTTTAGTATCGCGATGCTTTGGACTCTATGTTTAGAATGGAATTGATGCATGATTTTGTGAAGAGGTGTGTATACTGCAGTTCTGGGAAGTATACATATCTTGAGGCTTGGTTTATTTGATTTGTGATGCTAGGGCCAAGTGGATGGTTAAGCATTACAAGCCAAATAAACTGGGGTCCTCACAAAGTTGGTATCAGAGCCATCCTGGCCATAGTAACCCAAGCATGATTGTCCTTAGGATGTTTTGCAAAAGCTTATTTTCGAAGTAACAAATGGTTTATGAAAGCTTAAGTAGATTCTCAAATTTTACTCCTTATCTATCTTTGCTTTCTACTCTCATCTTGCTCTAATTTGAGTTTTAAAATTGGATTTCTCTCTTTCCTTTCAAAAGGTAGTTAATTATCGGTTAAATTGGTTTGGGAGAACCCTGAGAGATGTAACCTAAAGTGTTGACTGTCTGTCAGTGGAAAATTGAAACTTCTGGAGTTGAAGACTTCGGCCAGGGACTTAAAGAAGAAAGTCTGAACAGCCAGCTAGTGGTTAGTGTGTAGGATTGAAAATGAGAGGTTAACCAAACTTGTGGGGATAAAAGGGTAATATGTAATATGAGTTAGCTAAATGTCTAACCTTTTCTTAGAAGATTTTTACCTTGCTTTCCAGCTGTATTCCGAAATTGTCTTCCTAAAACTGATTGCTCGTTTCTTCCATACGAGTTGGTCATATTAGGGAGTTGATATTATGAATTGCGACCTTGCCTTATTGTTATAAACTGTTAGAGTTTATTTTGTAGGGTGGATTCTTTCTTTCTATGCTTTCTGTTATAGAATTGTTACTAACTTACTTGGTGGAACAGGATGGCTGGAGGAACCAGTAGTGGTCGGAATCAGCCGGCTGATCCAAATGAGGAGCTTCCCCTTCCTCCGACCATGGCTGAGGTTCTCGCTCAGATCGAGCGGAACCGTATGGATCAGACTCAGATTCTGGAGGTCATCGCGAGGAACACCTCCACTCCCGCGGGTGCTTCGGGACCTAGAGGTGGTGGGCACCAGTCTCGTGTGGGACTCGCGGAGTTCCTCTGTACGCAGCCACCGACTTTCTCCCGGTCTGAGGACCCACCTGACGCAGATGATTGGCTGCGTCTGGTTGAGCGGAAGCTCAACATCGCTCAGTGCCAGGAGCGGGAGAAGGCACTGTTTGCATCCCACCAGCTTGAGCGTGCAGCACTATCGTGGTGGGAGAACTTTCTCGCTGTGCAGCCCGGTGGCCATGTGGTCACATGGGAGGAGTTTCGCACTGCTTTCCGTCGGGCTCATGTCCCCGCCGGTCTTATGAAGCTGAAGAAGAAGGAGTTCCTTGCGCTCAAACAGGGGCGCAAATCGTGGATCGAGTACCTCCATGAGTTCAACCATTTGGCGAGTGCGCTCTTCTTGAGGTGGCCACCGTGAGGCCAAGCGGAGAAGTTTATGGAGGGCTTGTGCGAGGCGCAAGACAAGCTCTCTATTGTGGACTTTGCCGACTTCGGACTTTGGTGGACAAGGCTATCGTCGCGAGCACAAGGCAAAGGTCTTGGTGAGTCCATAGCGTAAGTGGGAGGCACGATGATCTGCGCAGCCGCCTTTCCGTCCTGTGTTGGGCTGCACGAGGGCCCGTTCTTTGGCTTCACCACCGCCGAGGCCATCGGCGCGCCTTCCCGTCCCCGCAGCCGTGATTCGATCCACGTGCACTGCGCCCAGCCAAGATGGTGGCCCCGTAACCAGTGCCGCGAGGTCACTTGTTTCATCACTGCCACAACAAGGGCCACTATGCGAATAGTTGCCCTCAGAAGATTGGAGCGGCCCCTCGTCCTAATGGAGGACGCGGGCAGGGGAGTGGTCACCCACCTGACTAGAAGATCATCCAGAAGACCCAGGGTGTGGGGAGTGGTCGAGTCAACCATATCTCGGCTGAGGAGGCACAAGAGGCACCTGACGTCGTGTTGGGTACACTTATTGTTAACACTCGTCCTGCTGCAGTATTATTTGATTCAGGAGCATCGCATTCTTTTATTTCGAGATCTTTTGCTGCTTCCAGTAATCTTCATGTTGTTCCTTTGAGGGTTCCTCTACTTATTCGCTCTCCGGGTTCGGAAATGAGAGTTGATCTAGAATGCCGAGATGTTCCTATTGAAGTCGAAGGTGTGAGATTCTTGGCAAATATTATCCTGCTCAACTCAGCAAGCCTGGATGTGATTCTTGGCATGGATTGGTTGTCCCAACACTTGGGACAAATTGATTGTGCCAGGAAGATTGTCTATCTCACTGACCTCGAGCAAAGCGGTTGGGTTTTCACCGCAGCTGCAAGGGCCACACCTTTGTGCACTTGAAGCAAAGCCAGCCTTGGAGATTCAGGATGTTCCCACAGTTTGCGACTTCGTGGATGTTTTCCCCGAAGAATTTCCTGGGATGCCTCCAGTTCGAGCCCTTGAATTTGCCATTGAGTTGTTGCCCGGTACCGCTCCAATTTCAAAGGTGCCGTATCGGATGCCTCCCAATGAGTTGGAAGAGTTGAAGAAGCAACTAGGTGAGCTTCAAGCAAAGGGTTTTATCGGTCCTAGCTCATCTCCTTGGGGTTGTCCAGTGATCTTTGTGAAAAAGAAGGACAAGACTTTGCGCATGTGTGTTGATTACCGTCCGCCTAATGAGGTGACGGTGAAGAACAAGTATCCTTTGCCCCGCATTGATGACCTTTTTGATCAGTTGACTGGAGCCCGGGTATTCTCCAAGATTGACTTGAGATTGGGATATCATCAAGTCAGGATCAGGGCTAAAGATATTCCGAAGACGGCTTTCACTACTCGTTATGGTCTTTACGAGTTCACCGTAATGTCTTTTGGCTTGACCAATGCTCCCGCTGTGTTCATGAATCTTATGAACTCAGTGTTCATGGAATACTTGGATAAGTTTGTGGTGGTATTTATTGATGACATTTTTATCTACTCCAAGAGTGAAGAAGAGCATGCTGAGCATCTGAAGCTTGTGTTGGGAAAGCTGCGTGAGCACCAGCTATATGCGAAGTTCAGCAAGTGCGAGTTCTAGTTGAAGGAAGTGGCATTCTTAGGCCATGTTCTTTTAGCCGGAGGCGTAGCTGTGGATCCTAGCAAGGTCGGCGATGTGCTATCTTGGGTCAGCCCAAGTCGGTCGCCGATGTGCGTAGTTTTCTTGGTTTAGCAGGTTACTACCGTCGCTTTATCGAGAATTTCTCTAAGATCGCGAAGCCGATGACTGAATTGCTCAAGAAGGACAAGAAGTTTGCCTGGTCCTCTGCTTGTGAAGGGAGTTTTCAGGAACTCAAGAAGCAGTTGACATCAGCCCCTGTTCTTGTTCTTCCCGATGTCCACAAAAGCTTCGATATCTTTTGCGATGCCTCTCGTCAGGGACTCGGTTGTGTTCTTATGCAAGAAGGCAAGGCAGTGGCCTCTGCATCAAGGCAGTTGAGGCCTCATGAAATCAACTATCCTACCCATGATTTGGAATTAGCTGCTATGGTTCATGCACTCAAGATTTGGCGGCATTACCTGATCGATAACCGTTGTGAGGTGTATTCTGATCACAAGAGCTTGAAATATTTGTTCACCCAGCCAGATCTGAACCTCAGGCAAAGAAGATGGCTAGAATTGATCAAAGATTATGACATGGGCATTCAGTATCATCCGGGCAAGGCCAATGTTGTTGCCGATGCACTAAGTCGAAAGGTGTATTGCAATACTTTGATGCTCCAAGAGTAGCAGCCTGCCCTTCTTGAAGAATTTCAGCAGCTCAATCTGGGTTTAGTTGAGCGCGGTTCCCTTGCTGCTTTAGTTGTGCAACCAACCTTGGTGGATCAAATCAAGGCGGCACAGCAATCAGATGATGGTGTAAGTCGAATCAAGCAGAACATCAGAAATGGGACAGCCAAGTGTTTCTCAGAAGATGAGCACGGTGTTGTGTGGTTTGGGCAGCGGCTCATGGTTCCTAAGGTTATGGAATTGCGAGATTTGATTCTCCGCGAAGCCCATGATTCCCCCTTGTCCATCCATCCCGGGGCCACCAAGATGTACCAAGATCTTTGTCAGAGATTTTGGTGGACCCGAATGAAGCGCGAGATTGCCAAGTTCGTTGTCGAGTGTGATGTGTGCTATCAGGTTAAGCCCGAGCATCAGCGTCCAGCCGAACTTCTCCAGCCTCTGCCAATGCCTGAGTGGAAGTGGTATTCCGTTGGTATGGATTTCATCACCGGGTTGCCCCGTACTTCTTCTGGGAAGGATGCTTTATGGGTCATCATTGATCGGTTGACGAAAGTAGCCCACTTTCTTCCAGTGCGGGCTAAGATTGATGTGAGCCAATTGGCAGACCTCTACATATCCCGCATCGTGAGCTTGCATAGTGTGCCACGAACGATTGTGTCAGATCGTGGCTCTCTTTTCACCTCTCGGTTTTGGCACAATTTGCAAGAGGCTATGGGGACCTGTCTTTCTTTCAACTCAGCCTATCATCCCCAAACCGATGGGCAGACGGAGCGAGTTAACCAAGTTTTGGAAGACATGCTCCGTGCTTGTGTTCTTTCCTATGGAAAGAATTGGGAGAAGTGTTTGCCGCTTGCGGAATTCTCCTATAACAACAGCTTCCAGGCTAGTCTCGGCATGGCACCGTTTGAAGCCTTATATAGGAGGAGGTGCAGAACCCCATTGAACTGGTCAGAAACTGGTGAGAGGCAGTTCTTCGGCCCAGATTCAATCAATGAGGCTGAAAGCCAGGTTTAGTTGATTCGCGAGCATTTGCGGGTGGCCCAGTCCAGGTAAAAGAGTTATTGATGGCTACGGTGTCTCGATCTTCCGATAGGTTCGATTGATTTCGTCGTGGGGACGTTGACGCTTTAAGGCTTTCGACCAGCAGATCGTCGCCTCGCAATTCGCTACACCCGCACGATCGCCGTTATCGACCACGCCGCACGCCGATCGACCTTACCACGAGGTTATTGTTCCCGCAAGCAATCAAGCAACTCACAAGAACAAGGAAGATGCAATCGATTTGTATTGCGAATATGAATGAAGATCAACAAAATGGGGTTCCTCAAACCGCATAAACGCGAAGCGCAAGTGGCGAATAATTCTAAAAACCCAACCCTAAACCGTGGCGGCTGTTGTATATATATGGGGACGTGAGGGGTTGACCTAGGTTGTGCGACCATGGGGAGAGGCGTACACAACCTAGGCTTTGACCCCGACACGCTTACAAGGCCCTATTAGGCCCAAAGCGGTGTCGCAACACCTAAAGGCTGGTCGTAGAGCTTGAGACCTAGTCGTAGCGCTGGCTGGTCTGGTCGTAGCGCTGGCGAACCTTGTCGAGGGGCTTGAGACCTGGTCGTAGCATTAGCTGGTCTGGTCGTAGCGCTAGCGAGCCTAGTCGAGGATCTTGAGACTTGGTCATAGCGCTGGCAGGACTGGTCGTAGGGCTTGTAGATCTGGTCGTAGACCTTGGGGATCCATTATTCCTAAGTAACAAAAGATCACAATTATTAGGTAGTATGCCATTCTGCATAGATAAATTATTAGCACCTAGAAACGAGCTCACCTCATAATTTAAGTGATGTGCACGAGCTCTTGCCATAGGACCTTGTAGTTTAGCAACTGGTTCTGGAGGATTTTGTGTAGTGCGTGTATCCGAAGGAGTGATGTCCTCATCAGTTATGCAGATCGTCGTCGCCGTGAGTTGAGTTTCCAGCCCAATAACTTTGTTTATCTCAAAGTCTCGCCTTTAAAAGGGCATCGGCGTTTCGGCATCAAGGGCAAGTTGGCTCCTCGATATGTTGGACCTTATCGCATCATCGAGAGAGTAGGAGCTGTTGCATACAGGTTAGAGTTGCCAGCTACACTTGAGGGAGTACATGATGTGTTCCATGTGTCCCAATTGAAGAAGTGTCTCCGAGTTCCGACTAAGGAGTCTCCGTTGGAAAATCTCGATGTGCAAGAAGATTTGACCTACTGCGAGTGTCCTGTTTCGTATTCTTGAAGAATCTGAACGAAGGACAAGGAATCGTGCAATCAAGTTCCTTAAGGTTCAGTGGTCGAATCACTCCGAGGATGAGGCAACTTGGGAGCGGGAAGATCGTCTACGTGCGGACTACCCATCTTTCTTTTCCCAGTGATAGGAATCTAGGGGCGAGATTCTAGTAAGTTGGGGGGGGAGATTTTGTAACAACCCTAAGTTTGGGTTTGTGTTTCAAATGTATAAAAGTGTGAAAGTTCAAAACCTTTTGTTGTATCTCATGATCATGCTCTTGCTTTTCTAAAAACTTGTGCACAATTTTAAACTTTTGATGTTTGTGTTAAAGTTTGTGTTGGAAATTCAAACTTTTAAACTTAAATTCAATTTCTATTAAATTCCAGAAAAATGTATGAGTAAAAGTTTCTGAAAATAATTTATTCAAATACTAGATTATTTATCTTGAATTGTAATTATTTTTACCAAATTTTTAGAAGAGATTTTGACTTCACCAAAATTTAAATCAAATCCCAAATGCAGATTTAAAAGTAATTTAATTCTAACAAATTTCAGTATATAAAGTGTCTGAAATTATTTTTCCTAAGTCCTAGTTGATTCTCAGAATACTCACAAAAATTTTCAGAATTTTTAGAAATTTATTTCTATTTTAAACTACTAGGTCAAACTTGGTTGTTTTCGGTCAAAGCTAAATCCAAATTCTAAACCCTAACCTAAACCCTACTGTTCATCGGGCTCGGACTCAAACTCCGACTCGAGTCCGACCGCGTCGCTCGGCTCGACCGCACCGCCTAGCTGCACCGCCCGAGCCCGATCGCTCGCCACCGTCCGATGCAGATCGCTCGGTCCACCCGCGCCCGATCTAATCGGACTGTCCAACACGTACCACCAAATCTCGACCGTCCATTTTAGATCTAGCGGTCGACATCTTCTTGGTTGAGTCAAACCAACTAGCAGTCGCACCCGAGCCAGTCAGACTCCGACTCAGCCACCTCACCGCGTCGCTGTTCTCGCTGCCGCTGACGAGTGTGCCTCTCCTGTCAGATTCATCCTCGTCGTCTCTGCTGCCTACCGGAGCTCGCTGGCGTTCGCGCATACGTGCCACGCAGCTCGTCGCTGCCACATCGTGGACGCGTGTCCGTCTCCGAAGTATCGCCGGGGATTCATCTACCCACTGAGCTCACCCATTTCTCCTTTCTCCCATTCTCGTGCTTTCTCCGCCCGATTCTTTGTTTCGGCCGGAGTTGAAGCCGAGAGCAGCGCCGCCGTGTTGGTGCCGCCCTCCAACCCACGACCGCACCATTGTGATCCATGCTCGACGTCATTTCTATTTTGCCCAGCCCGGGTCCTTGGCATCCAATGAATCGCCTGGAGCGACTTCGTCGTCTCCGCCTCCGGCGATCTCGGTCCCGCTAGCTTATTAGCGTTCCAGTGAGTATCTTGCCTTAGCGTTTGGTCCTTTATGATCACATTGCTCCACTGAGTCTAACGGTGGGTTCGTTTTCGCTTTTGGTGCATCGTTGAGGGCGTGCGACCGTTTCTTCTCCGATCTCGGTGATTCGCCGCCGCATCGATTCCGGCCGCCTCGGACCTTCTTCGGCGGCTTTGTCCTGGGCGTATCGCTCCTGGGGCCGAGGCGATCTCGTGGCGATCCTTCCCGAAGCTTCTCGTCGCCCGTAGCGCCTCCGCCTCGGGAGCCCCTTCTTCGTCTCCGCCTCCGACCATCGCGAGCTCGCCGTCGACTTTCTCTGAACTCCTCGTCGTCACCATCGTGTTCGTGAAGCTGCTGTGCACCCGTTCGTGTCGTCCGCGAGCCCAGAACTTCAGCCATTCTCCAGTTCGCCTACCTCGCCATCGCGCCGCGCTCGGGAACTCCAGCGAGCCGCCGGCGACATTGGGGTATAAACCCTGTCATTAGTTTTAACCCATTTTTATCTGAGTCCATGACATGTGGACCCCTCCTGATTTAAGCGTGTTTAGAAATTTTAATCTAGCCTTTTATAATCCTCTAAGTCCATGACATGTGGGCCCATGTTACCAATTAAGTGTTTGTGTAAAGTTTGAAAATACGCTTTCTCTTAAAGGAAACGTATTTCTCTGTACGTTTAAGTTAGGGTTACGTTTTTGGTAAGCCGAATACGTATTCATAAAATACGCCTTCGACGTCGCCGTTGTACCGGTGGTCAAAGTTGACCCGATCAAGCACCTCGCTTCGGTCCCAGTCGGTGATCGTGGGTCACCGTGCCCAGTAGAAAAAGAAATTAATGCTTTTAGGATTTTCGAATTTAATTTCTTGTGCACTGTTAATTCAATTAACTTAGAAAATCCATAACTAAATCAATTTTGATCCAAATCGAATGAAACCAATTTTGTAAATTTTCATTTTTAATGTTCTTTTTACCAGAATAGGTTTTAAGTATGGTTCTGTTCATAAAATTTTGTTAAATAATTAAAATGGTGTTTTTATGTATTTTTAACTTAGAAAATTCTTAGAAATTTTTTCATATCTCCAAATAAAATGTTCTCTATTTCTAAAATTTTATAAAATCATTCTCTACCTGCTGTATGATTTTTGTGCATATTAGATGAAATTGAATTTTGGTTATTATCGGTGTTATTCGTTCTTATTTGTCCTTTTTGCTCAATCGATAGATTGCGACGATTCTGGTGTTATCGAGAGTGAGCCTCAGCAACATTTTGAGCAGTAGCAACCAGGCAAGCAGTTTGATCATGTTAATCCCTTTATGTTCAAAACTAATATTTTGTTTGCAACTTGTATGTATGCATTGCTATTTTGTTGTTAAAATATGGTTAGTGAGCCCTTTAATTGCATAGTCTGCAGATAAATGATATTCCTCTACTACCTGAGCCTAGGTTATTTGCTGTGATTAGAGATCGTTGGATGATCTCTTGTCACTTAGTAGATACGAATTAAACTGCTTAGACATGCTTAGTTATCGGTAGAATTGGGCGGTTATCGACTTAGTCGATAACCTTGATCACACAAAAAATTTATAACTTTGTGTTTCAGTATTGATGCTATGTTTAATTGTGAAAACTAAAAATGAAAACAAAAATGATTTGGACTTGGGCACAATGGTATGTTGGTGTGTTTTGGGTGTGACTGGAATGGTGCCCGAGTCAACAAGGACCGAGTTACTTGCGCCACTGTACTGAGCATTTTGCGTGCTAACCACACTAGAGGGTATGGGACCTCTCTTGACTTAGTACTTTGGCATGTATTGGCTCCGAGTCGCAGGAGGGATGGTGTTGGGAGCATGGTAGTTGTTCGAAAAGCTTTACCCTTTGTGGGTAGTTGTCTTTTCGGCTTTACCATGTAAGCGTATGGATTTTATCCATACGAGCGGCTCGTAGTTAATACACAATATTGGAAATGTCTCGTTTGACTTAGTCAGTGCGGCATACCTTCTAGTGTGCTTTTGTGGCAAAAGGCGGTGCAAGTGTGGGTACATTGGTACACCCCCTGCAGGGTTTGATCTATTCGAATAGCCTCGTCCTAGGTTATGGACACGCTCGGATACGCCCCGTGAGAACTAGACTACAATATTTTAATTAAAACCTGACATGGGTGGCATGAATGGGTAATTCATGCTATGGTCGTGGTGACTAATGGGTTAGTCACTTCCAGGATGTTGTCATCTATTTACTGTTATTATTCTTGCTCTTGCTGTTATTTCAACATTAAAAATGAGTTGCCAACTTGCTTTTAAATGTATTACATTATTGCAAATAAAGATTGCTTTGTGCTAAAATGAGCCATACAGCCTCCACTCAAATAAGCTTGCATGTAGTATATGCATAGGTCTGCTAGTCCACACGTCAGTCTTGCGAGTACATTTTTGTACTCATTTGCTTTGCTTAATGTTTTTGTTGCAGAGGAGGCAGGTGAGCCCCAAGGGCCTTACTTTTGTGAGATGTGCGGGTTTTGGGACGACTAGCTTGGCGGTCCGGTTGGTTGCCTTGTGGGCTGAGGCACACTAATTGGCTTTTGTTTATAGCCATCTTATGGTACTTTTGCTTTCGCTGTTTACTTTGTTATCTGTTTGTCTTTTGGCCGGTCGGCCCTCTGTTTGAATAACTCTACTTTGTTTGTCTACTGTTTAGTATCGCGATGCTTTGGACTCTATGTTTAGAATGGAATTGATGCATGATTTTGTGAAGAGGTGTGTATACTGCAGTTCTGGGAAGTATACATATCTCGAGGCTTGGTTTATTTGATTTGTGATGCTAGGGCCAGGTGGATGGTTAAGCATTACAAGCCAAATAAACTGGGGTCCTCATAATTTTGTTCTTCCTGTAGAGATTTAGTAGGATTTGAAATATTCTCAGATGTTTCCCGAATTTCTTCGAGTTACACCTTTCTCCCACCAACTCCTTGAAAGAGTCTTTCTCCAAAAAGGCACCATTCTGGGCAACAAAAACTTTGCCCTCTTCTTGGTTGTGAAGTAATATCCTTTGGTTTCCCTGGGATATCCTATAAATAAGCATTTATCTGACTTAGGTATGAGTTTGTCAGACATCAAACGTTTAATATAAACATCACATCCCCAAATTTTTAGAAAAGACAAACTAGAACTCTTCCCAGTCCACATCTTATATGGTGTCCTCTCTACTGGTTTAGATGGTACCTTATTCAAAGTGAAAGCAGCAGTTTCTAGAGCGTAACCCCAAAAAGATAACGACAGATCTAATTGGCTCATTATCGATCGAACCATGTCCAACAATGTTCAATTACGTCACTCGGACACCCCATTCCATTGTTGAGCCCCCGGTGGTGTAAGCTGTGGAACAATTCCACATTGCTTCAAATGATCACCAAATTCATGGCTCAAAAATTCACCTCTACAATCAGTTCGCAAAGATTTGATTGTCTTGCCAAGTTGATTCTGTACCTCACTCTGGAACTCCTTGAACTTTTCAAAAGATTCCTACTTGTGCCTCATTAAATAGATATATCTATATCTACTATAGTCATCGGTAAAAGTAATGAAGTACTGAAAACCACCTCTAGCTGTTGTGCTCATTAGTCCACACACATCAGTATGTATGAGTGCCAGCAAGTCGGATGCCCTCTCATTCCTAGCAGTGAAGGTGTCTTGGTCATTTTTTCAAGTAAATAAGATTCGCACGTTTCAAATGATTCCAAATCAAATGAGTTTAGAATTCCATTATCATGGAGCTTCTTCATGCATTTCTCACTTATGTGACCCAAACCACAATACCAAATAAAAGTAGAATTCATATTATTAGGCCGAAACCTCTTCGCATCAATATTATAGACGGGTGCATCATCAAGATTTAAAATAAACCCATTCAAAAATAGGTGTATAGCCATAAAACACTTCATTAAAAAATATAGAACAACCATTGTTCTCAATAATGAATTTATAACCCTCTACCATCAAACATGAGGCAGAGATAATGTTTCTACTAATGGCTGGAACATAATAACAATTATTTAGTTCATGATAAACCCTGACGGCAAGAGTAATGGCAAAGTTCCGATGGCTAATGCAACAACCCTTACTTTATTCCCGACGCGAAGATCCATCTCGCCTCTTGCAACTCTCCTACTCTTTGTTAGACTCTGCATCAAATTGCAAATATGAGTAACCGATCTGGTAGCAAATACCCAAGAGTTAACAGAAGAATCAGTAAGAAAAACATCTATAACATTAATACCTAAAGTGGAAGGTTTAGTCCCATCATTCTTTTTCAGATCAGCCAGGTATTTCTTGCAGTTCCTCTTCTAATGGCCTGGCTCTTTGCAATAAAAGCATCCATTCTCTTGAGTCGGGCCAGACTTAGTCTTGGGCTTTGGCTTGTTAGTTTGGATCTAATCCAAAGCTTTAGCCTTGCCCTTTCCTTTGACCCTAGTCTTAGCCTTCTTCTTGAAGCTTGTACTCTTTTACACCATCATCACATGACTGTTGCTTTTCTTAATGCTGTCCTCTGCAGTCTTGAGCATCATATGCAGTTCGGTGAGATTCTTGTCTAAACTATTTATATGGAAGTTCAGAATGAACGGCCCATAACTTGCAGGAAGCGAAGCAAGAATCGAATAAGTAGCCAACTCTTGGCTAAGCGAAAAACCAAGTTTTTCCAAGTTCTATGTGTAACCAACCATTTTAATCACATGTGGACTCACCAGACTACCCTTAGCTAGCTTGCACCCAAACAATTTATTTGAGATCTCATATCTCTCAGTTTGTGCTTGTGTCTCAAACATGCCTTTGAGCACCACGATCATATCGTAGGCCTCTATGTTCTCAAACTGCTTCTGAAGGTCTGGGTTCATAGCAGCAAGCATGAGACAACTAACTTCGAGGGACTCATCACATGCCTTTTTATATGCGTTTTTTAGAGTAGCAGCAGCATTTTCAGCAGGCATTTCTGGAATTGGTTCCTCGAGAGCATGTTTCTTTTTATCTTGCCTAAAAACAATTCTTAGGTTGCGGGACCAATCTGTAAAATTTGTTCCATTCAGTTTTTCCTTTTCAAGTATTGAACGTAAGCAAAACTGGATGTAGGTACAACAGTTGGTGCCATGATCTACATCATAAAATATGCAAAACTAAGATATATGTTCAAAAAAAGTAACTTCTATTAAACAATTCTTGCTAAAATAGTTTTCCATGCAATAACATGCTCAGAATTATTCTCTCACCTATTTTCAATATATTTTTCCCAAAATTGGGATTTTTGGGATGTTACATAGTTAATACTAAACCCTAAAAATTCCGATAGCAACGCCCGTCGCCTCAAAACCATAAGTCAGTACGCCGTCCATTGGCTGCAAAACTTATTGTTGTAGGTCTAAATCACAGGCATTTCAAGCTTGACATAGCATGTAAAGATGCAACACACATCACAGGGTAGCTCCTTAGATCACAGCAAACAAGCATATTGAGAATAGTAGATGAGAACTATATGCAAGGATGAACCACAACGATAATAGTTAAACAACTCCTCTAGACATGTAAAAGCTAATAATGTATAGATATGAGATGACACAGTAGCAAAACTTTATCTAGTGGGAAGATATTTCTTTAATAACTAAGAAGCATCTAAGAACTTAAATATTTTATATGTAGGGCGATCTCAAAGATCCATTTGTCATGAGGTTTGACCAATCCTCCTTTCCATGTTAAGTAGAAGTGATTGTAATTCTGGCCCATCATGTTTTACAATCTCTATATGGCTGGAAACAGAGCTGGCACATCTAAAAAAGAGCTTTACATAAGGCCCAGACAGTGCAAATTGGAGCCAAAGGGTGAAGAAATTAAGGCCCAAATTGGCAGAGAATGAGAGAAATCAAGAGGGGGGGAAAGAGGGAACAATTCACCGGAGCTCTGACAGGATCACTGGACCATGGTTGGCCTCCAGCATGTGTGGTCGGTCAGGCATCTCCCTTCAGTGGCGCACGAGATGCAGTCCTACACCGCGGAAGGCAGAGAAAGGATATGATCCATGGAGGCATGGAGCTCAGCACACAAATGCATAAGGAAGGGCAAGCAACAGAAATGCGACCAGTTATCATGCTTGTTGACTCCGGCAGTACCCATTGTTTCATCAGCACCAGTTTGGCCTCTATGGTTCAGGGCAACAGCAAATCAATTACTCCACTTCAAGTGCGGATTGCTAATGGGAAGATATTACAATGCAATGAGGAATTTCCTCATTGTCAATGGATAACTCAAGGTCACACTTTCCACACACACTTTCGAGTGCTACATTTGGGCTGTTATGACATAATCCTCGGTATGGACTGGCTGGAGAAACATAGTCCCATGAATGTACATTGGATGAAAAAAACCTTGTCGTTTGGATATTCTGGGAAGCACATTTGTTTGCATGGGATCAAAGGAAAGGCACCACAGTGTTGCCTAATTTGGCTGCAGCAGTGTACAATCTTAGGGAGTATACTAGTTTCAGATGTGGGACAATCAGTATGTCACACTGCTACTGCAGTAGAAAGTATACCTGAGTCCATCCAAGTTCTGCTAAATGAGTTTGATCATTTGTTTGCCGAACCCAAAGGATTGCCCCCTAGTCGCGAGTTTGATCATGCAATACCATTACTTCCTGGGATTAAACCTGTTAATCTCCGACCATATAGATACAATCCTGCTCAAAAGGATGAAATCGAGAGGCAGGTGAAGGATATGTTGTCACAAGGCACAATTAAGCCCAGCTCAAGTCCATTCTCATCTCCAGTTTTGCTAGTCCAAAAGAAAGATTATACATGGCGTTTTTGCGTCGATTACCGCCTTTTGAATGCAGCCCTAGTTAAGAATCGGTATCCCTTACCAATTATTGATGAGCTATTGGATGAACTTGCGGTATCTTGCTGGTTTACAAGCTTAGACCTAATAGCGGGGTACCACCAAATTAGAATGCGGTCTGAAGATGAACACAAGACGACATTCAAGACTCATCATGGCCATTATGAATTTCGGGTTATGCCCTATGGCCTGACGAATGCGCCGGCCACATTTCAAGGGCTTATGAATACCATATTGGCTTCATTGTTGCGAAAAGGAGTATTAGTCTTCATCGACGATATATTGATATATAGTCAGACATTACAAGAACATGGCATTATTCTGAAGAAGGTGCTAACCGTTCTGGACAATCATCAATTGAAGATCAAACGGTCTAAATGTTCTTTTGCACAATAACTCTCTTATTTGGGACATGTTATCAGCAAGGAGGGAGTTGCGACAGATCCAAAGAACATTGTCGCAGTGCATAATTGGCCAACCCCCACTAATAACAAAGAAGTTCGTGGATTCCTTGGTCTAGCCGGCTATTACCGTAAGTTCGTGCAACATTTTGGCTTGATCAGTCGGCCACTTACTGATATGCTTAAGAAACACTCTGTGTTTGTATGGACTCTAGAGACTGAAGCATCCTTCCGGTCTCTACGTAAAGCCCCGTCACTACCCTGTCTTTGTGTTGATTTTTGATGTGCTTTGTAATTGAAACTGATGCATCGGGCAAAGGAATTGGTGTTGTGATAATGCAAGATGGACATTCATTGGCTTATCTCAGCAAATCTCTAGGACTACGCAATCAAGGGTTGTCCACATATGAGAAGGAGAGTCTAGCAATTATGTTGGCGGTTGATCAATGGAGGCAATACCTGTAGCATGCTGAGTTTGTAATCCGGACTGATAAGAAGAGCTTAATTCACCTGGATGATCAAAGACTAACTACCCCTGGCAACAGAAGGCTTTAACCAAGTTGTCCGGTTTGCGTTATCGACTGATGTACAAGAAAGGGGTAGAGAACAAGGCAGCTGATGCGTTATCTCGTCAACCCCCTTCTCAGTAGGGAAATTTAATGGCAATGTCAACATGTGTGCCCTCTTGGTTGGCTGAGGTGGTGGCAGGTTATGCTTTGGATGCCCAAACCCAACGTCTAGTGGCTCAATTAAGTGTACAAGGTGCTGAACACCCAAAATTTCAATTACATGAAGGGCTGTTGAGGTATTCTGGGTGTGTATGGGTGGGTGACAATATTCCTATGCAGCAGAAAATTCTTACCGCTATGCATGCTAGCGCAATTGGTGGGCATTCCAGATTTCAAGTCACATACAATAGAGTGTGCAAACTCTTTGCTTGGCCGGGCATGAAAAAAGGGATTCAAACTTTTGTATCTTCCTGTGCAATTTGCAAACAAGCCAAAACCGAACACGTTATATCCAGATCATTCTGACCTCTTCTGTGCGAGCAGTCATGACAAATGGTGTCACTCGATTTTATTGAAGTCTTGCCTCGGTATTCTCGTTACAATAGTATTATGGTTGTGGTGGACAAGTTTTCGCGGTATGCACACTTTGTTCCTTTAGCTCATCCTTTTACAGCCTTTCAAATTGCTCAAGCGTATATTAACAATATCTTCAAACTTCACGGGCTACCTCAATCCTTGGTGTCGGATCGGGACCGTATTTTCACAAGTAACCTATGGAGAGAATTGTTTCGGTTGGCAAATACTCAGTTGCGGATGAGTTCTTCATATCATCCTCAAACCGACGGTCAAACGGAGAGACTGAATCAATGCCTTGAAGCTTATTTGCGGTGCTTTGTTCATGCTTGTCCTTACAAGTGGTCCGAATGGTTAGCCCTCGCTGAATTTTGGTATAACACTTCATACCATTCAACTCTTGACAAATCCCCATTTGAAGCATTGTATGGTCATGGCCCTCGCCACTTTGGTATTGTGGATGCTACTGAATGCTCATCACCGGAATTAGCAACCTGGTTGAAGGATCGGGAGCTGATGACCAAATTACTCCGTCAACATCTCAACCATGCCAGCCAACGCATGAAAGTACAAGCAGACAGGAAAAGATCAGAGCGTATTTTTTCTTCTGGTGATTGGGTCTATCTGAAACTGCAGCCGTACGTTCAGACTTCAGTAGCCAATCGAGCAAACCACAAGCTTTCCTTCAGGTATTTTGGGCCTTTTCAGATTGAATATCCTGTAGGATCAGTAGCATACAAACTCAAATTACCTTCGACCTCTAGTGTGCATCCAGTAATACATGTGTCCCAGTTAAAGGCAGCATTAACTCCGATAGATATAGTGCAACCAGATCTACCTTGCACTTCTGACAGCATAATACCAGAAAACATCCTAAGCAGCAGGCTGCAGAGATCCGGGTCGGTATCAGAGACTCAAGTGCTTGTTCAGTGGTCTCATACATCGCCAGCAGATGCTACCTGGGAAAACTTAGCCGAGCTCAAGACTCGATTTCCTGAGGCGCCGGCTTGGGGTCAAGCTGCTTCTAAAGGGGGAGGTAATGTTACATTGCCAGATAATATACAGTGCAGTCCAGAGTATTATGTTGCACGTCAGAGGAGCAAGCGGCTTCGGAAGCCCACGGGAAGATTTCCAGAGAGCGAATGGGAGATGTGATTAGGTGACAGCCTGGGCCACATCCGTTCGAAGGCCCATCAAGTATACCCAATGGTGAAAGGATTATATATACGTCTTGCTTTACATTCGGTTAGGGGATAGAATGATGTAATGAGATTTTCTTGTCGTCTATCCTTCTTCTCTGAACTTCCTCTCCCCTCTTGCCGTTCTTGTTGAACTCCACCGAAACTCTTGTTGAACTCGTTGATTGCTATTGAAATACCACGAGTTGAGAGAGGTTGGTAACACACTATCAGGGAAGGAGATGGCAAGGAGAGGCCAAGATGGCACCATGGCGGCATGGCGCTCGAGAATCAGAGAGAGGATAGGGTTGTGGTGGAGGAGACAAATCAATCTGAACCGTCCATAATCGTGACCTGGCAAGCCTGCGACGCAAGCCGCAGCGACTGACCCCGCATCCAGTGTGCACTGGCTCAAGAACGTGGAACCAACCAGTCCAGTAGGCCCAACGACCGGGAAACCAGGTGGAACATATTAGAAACCGGCCCGCCAGAGTCCGGTCCGTGGCACCTCATCTCATGAGACTATAAATAGGAGAGGGACCCCAAATCTTGTACACAATTCATTATTGAAGAGCAATAAAGAGCACTGCGATCCCTCTCATACCTGTGTTTTTCATCCATTGTTGTGTTCTTGTGTTCTTGCATCGTTCTTACGATTCTGATTTTGTATACGAGGTAATCGCTCGGACTGGACTTGCCAGCGACGGTTCCTCAACACGTTATCAGCACGATCGACTCTCCTCGCATCGAAAGGTAACAATCGATGAACGACACTCGTAGATTGATTCGCTTTCTAGATCGCCTTCAATTTTGCAATTGTTGCTTTCTAGATTGATTTTACGGTGCAAATTTGCTCTAATCTATCGCGAGCCGACTTGGAGTCGCCGGCACAATGCCGATCGATAGATTGTATTAAAGAGCGGATGTTGATTGCACGGTGGATCGTTGCACTACTTTACATCGTAATTGCATCGCATACATAGCATGAACAGTAAATAAGAAAAATCGCACATGCGACCATGCCATCTGCATCATAGGCCCGAAGCCGTGCTGCCGACAGCCTGCACGCGTGTGTTGCATCTACTGCACATGAAGCCCCGGCCCGTAGCCATGAATCATGCGCCGCCCGTCATGGAGCGCACGCCGGAGCTCGTGCCGCCGGGAGCAAAGACACCGCTTGAGCAGCACACGCCGCGCACCAAGACGCCGAGGGGGAGGCGCTCGTCCTGCGGCGAGCCACCATCAACCCGCGTGCGCCATGAAGCCGCCACCACCATGAAGCACCCGGCCACCGCGCCATGAAGCCGCCACCACCGAGCCCGCATGGCCTCGCCGCAGCGCCGCCGGCGCCACCCTCCCGCCTTGAAGCCGCACGCGCCGCAGACGGCACCTATCCGCCTCGACCTCCGTGCCGCCGCTCGCGCGCGCAAGCCGCGCCCGAACGCGCCACTCCGTGCTCGCCGGCCGTCTCCCATGGAAACCGCCGCCGCCGCCCGAAGGAGCCGACGGTGCCGCCGCCAAAGGGCCGACCGGTAGCCTCGGGCTCCGAGCCGCCGCCGTAGCGCCTCGCTTTCCCTTGTTGGAGCCGCCGCCGCGTCCGCTAAGCGCGCGCATGGCGCCGCCGCCGCCCGCCGCTTCGGCGCATGGCGCCACGCCACCTGCAAGGAAAAGGGGAAACCCTAAAGGGCACCCCTCCCTACTTGATCCGGCCGAAGTGGGCCTGCTCGGGAGAGGCCAAATGGGCCGGAAGGAGGCCCGAACAAAAAGGGCCTTGCATATTCTCATTTTGCGCGGAAGTTTTCGCATATAATGAAATTTTGCAGAAAACCCCTCGGAAAATATTAAATTTACGCGCAAATTTTCTCAGAACCGAAATTTCGCGTTTTAAACCCCGAAACTTGCAGTTTTCGCCGAAAAGTTACTTTTCCAGCAGAAAAGGGCCTCGGGAATCCAAATTTTGGCATTTTTTTTTTGCATTTGAAGCATGTTTATTCTTGTTATTGTGATTTCTATGCAATTTATTTCTGTATTTACTGTTTTGATTATCTGTAATTATTTATATTGCTTTTAATCATTGAATATAGCAGTAAATCTTGAAAAATGCGTAGAAAAATATGGGAACATTATGGGAATTCTTGCAACCTTTTATGTACATTACCAGCAGTAATCTTATGCACCTCTTGCATGAATATGCAGATGACTGGAATTACGAACCGGGAGTTCGAGGAGTCGCCCAAAGATGGCTGTAACTATCCGACTTGGGCATCGATGTTGAGATCGCACTTGGAGCCAAGAAGCTCCGTCTCGCTATCGACTCGGCGCCTTGCGTAATGCCGTTCCAACTGCTGAGGAAAATGATCAGGCACTTCATTTCCTCGGACATCATCTTTGTCTAACTCTCAAGAATGAGTATATGGTAGAGAAAAGCGCACTGGCTTTATGGACCGCCCTGAAGAAGCGGTTCGAGAAACTAGTACACCATCTCGCCCGGCAGAGCAGAATGGACTCGACTACGCTTTCTTGACTATAAGACCGTGGGGAGTACAACTCGCTTGCCTGCATTTGTACAAATCTTCACTTTGTGGTAAAGTAATCACGATGCAGAGAGGATTGAGAAAACCCTATCTACCTTTCACCCAAATGCGGTGCAATCCGCACGCAACTACCGTCGGGATGGCTACAAGGAGTACGCCAACCGATTGATATTATGCAAGTTGCGGAAGCTCAAGATGAGGTTCTCGTAAAGAACTACATCTCGCAGACCACCTAGTAGCAAAGTTGGCCATGAAGTCAACGCTAGCGCTACAAGGCGAAAGCCTCACCCAAGCAGAGGCAAGAAGGGTAAGGTCACGAGTCACAAGACTAAGCGTAATGCTCAAGTCAAGAAAGGCGACCAAAAGAAGCGCGATGAGAAGCCCTATGGTCACAGGACCAAAATCGCTACAAATGTGGCACTTGGGGACATTGGTCACGTGTCTGCCGTGAACCGCAAAGACGTGATTGATGCTTTCAAAGCAAAGAAGAAGGGCAAAGGACAAAGACGAGGCGCACCTCGCCATTGCGAGCATAGAAGATCCACGGTCATTGGTCGCACCTATGGATGTGGACATGCCTACAAAGAGCTCCTACCACTCCTTCTTTGGACATTGCAAATGTCGCACCATAGTTGCCAAGAAGAAAACATAGAAGTAGATGAAATTCAGCGGTTAATTTACTACGATTCGATTTAGTGCATGCATGGCACTTAGTTTTACATCATTTGCGCTTATGTTAGGATTTTATTGAATAAAGGTTGTAAGCTCTAGAAGAGCATTTGCAATAAATTCTTATGATATGTCCAAAAAGACTTTTCCGTATTAATAAAGCAAGTTTTGTTCTGCTTTGAAGTATGTTTTATGTGTGGATTGTTTTGCTCCATATTGATAAATACTTTATATATCGTAGCGCGTGTGGCGCCCTATGGAGGAAGTGTGTCTAGCGGATAGCGGCAACGAATACCATACTAAGAGAGACGAAATTTTTCCAATGATCAAGAAGAATGTCGGTAGTCTTACGACAATCGGCAGCGATATTTGTATAATAGGCTCGGGAAGAGCCACAATTATACTCCCAATGGGCACGACATTGGTCATTAAAGAAGCCTTGTTGTACCCGAATCGACTAGAACTCTCTTAAGTTTTAAAGATATTCGCGCTAACGGTCTCCATGTAGAGATCAAGAAGAGTATGGTAAGGAATACCGCCATTACAAAGCGTGAAGAGAATGGGAAAAGGGTATTAGAACGACTTCCTTCATATGAATCGGGCTATACTACACTCATATTAGGGCACCGCAAATTATACCGTCCCGAAACATCTTTTAGAAGCTCAACTTTTCTCTCTCGCATGATAGATTAGGCCACCCTGTCTTAGAATGATGAGAAATATAATTAACAATTCTCGGTGACATAATATCAATGTAAAGAATTTCCGAATCCGTAAGATTTCGTGTGCCCGCATGTGCCACCGGAAATTAATTACTAGACCTTCTCCTCAAAAGTGAAGGATGAAATCCTGCATTCTGGACCGAATCCAGGAGATATTTGCGGTCCTATTCAGCCCTGTCAGGCCATTTAGGTACTTTATGGTGCTCATCGATGCTTCCTCGAAATGGTCGCATGTATGCTCATATCTACAAGAAACCATGCTTTTGCAAAGCTGATCTCGCAGATAATTAAAATAAAGAATAATTTCCACGATCATCATGTGAAGTCCATCGAATGGACAACGCCGAGAATTTACTTCAAAGGCATTTGATGATTATTGCATGGCAATGGGAATTACCGCTGAGCACTCGGTACCACATGTCCACACTCGAATGGACTAGCGTAGCATTGATTAAAAGAATTAAATTCATTGCCCGACCGCTTTTCAGAATTGTAATTTACCAACTACGTGTTGGGGACACGCATCCTGCATGCAAAGAACTCTCATCAATTTTAGACCGTCAAGATACAACATCCATTCACCTATGCAACTAGCGCAAGGGTCACCACCAAAATCTCTCATCTTCAAGGTTTGGTTGCAAGGTTTATGTACCTATACCACTACCGCAGCGAATCGCAATGGGCCCTCTCCAAAATCCGGATATACGTTGGTTATGAGATCGCATCCATAATCGTATTCGACCCAATGATCGGAGATTTGCATACTGCCCGCTACGACAAAGATATTTGATGAGGATAGTTTCCGTCATTAGGGAGGAAATCAACCTCTTGATGAAAAATGTCGGAAATAACGTGGCAAGCCACGGAATTAATGCACATGACCCACGCACTAGTGAAGCGTATAGAGAAGTCCGTAAGATAATTGATTTGCAAGCATTAGCGAATCAACCGCTCGACCACTTTAGTGATTTGAAGAGCGTGACTAAGTCGCATGTGCTCGCACGCAATGCACCGAGAGGGTTGAAATACCAAAGAAAATAGAAGGTATCCTAATCCCGCCCGCAGGCCTCGTAATAAAGGGCGAGAACTCCGCCCTCGAATCCCAAGTGCCGGGACGCCGCGAAAAAGGATAAGAAGGACTTGTCACACCATCACCAAGTTCCCCACAAATGTAGGGGAGCCGCTTGAGACTGCACTGTATGGAACCTTCAAAAAAGGCATACCGATTTGAATATTCCCATGGAGGAGATATCGCATGGATGTGCGCACACATCGGAGTCGAAAAACTAAAGGGACTTGCCCCGCAATTGAAAGCAATGTAAGCAAGTAGAAGCATTAGCGAACCGCCCCATGAAGAAATAGCTATAAATTATATGACTACGGAGAATCTATGAATAGAGCAACATGCCAATGTCGACATCTATTTTGCAAAGAAAATTGCCACAATCATTGATCTTGATCCAGAGCTCGCATCGCTCATTGAATGCAAGAAGAGATCGATTGGAAAGATTGGAAAAAGGCAATAGAAGCGAATTAATATCTCGAATAAAAGAGAGGTGTTTGGGCAGAAGTCGCACACCTCCCCATGTGCACCTGTAGGGCATAAATGGGTATTTGTTCGAAAGAGAAATGAAAGAAATGAAGTTGTCGATATAAAGCAAGGCTTGTCGCACAAGGTTTCACTCAAAGACCAGAGTCGATTATGAAGAAACCTATTCCCAGTATGGGCGGAACTACCTTTAGATATTTAATCTCAATGGCAGTGAATTTGAATTTGGAAATGAAATTGATGGATGTGGTAATCAGATACCTTTATGGGAACTTGATTCGAAATTTATATGAAGGTACCAAGGTATCCTGCATCAACCAAGATAGAGCAAATGAAATCTATACAATGTGCAACTCGTAAAGTCACCAGATGGATCAAGCAATCAGCAGATGTGGTATAATCGCCTAAGCAACTTTCTCTGCAAGAAAGGCTACACGAACAGTGAGGATTGTCCCTGTGTTTTTATACGGCGATCCTGTGATGGATTCTCAGATAATCTCAAGATATGTAGATGATCCAATATCATCGGACTTTGGAAGATATTGAAAAGCAAGCTCTTACCGAGTCGAGTTCAAATGAAAGATCCGGTAAAACCAAATATTGCCTAGGCTTGCGGCTTGAGCATACCTCAAGGGATTTTAGTACATCACCAACCTACACTCGTAAGGTGTTGGAAAGGTTCGCTTTGAAAAGGCATATCCTTCAAAGTGCCAATGATCGGAGATCCTTGCAGCAAGACAAGGACCCGCTCGCACCTAAAGAAGAGGGGAGGAAGTCCTGGGACCGAATTCCCATACTTGAGCGCAGCTTGGAGCACTCATGTATTTAGCAAACCGCACTAGACCGGACATTGCTTTCGCAGTGAATCTCTTAGCAAGGTATAGTGCGTAACCTACCAAAAGGCATTGGCGAGGAATAAAGGATGCCTTCCGATACCTCCAAGGAAGTAAAGATCTTGGCCTGTTCTACGTAAAGAACCAGACCTCACAATGATCGGCTATGCAGATGCTGGTACTTGTCGACCCGCATACAACTAAGTCGCAAATGTGCTATGTATTCTGTGTGGTGGAACGCAATTTCATGGAAATCATCAAGCGAGTTTAGTATCAACTTCGACGAACCACTCGTAAATTATTGCACTATACGAGGCCGCACGGAATGCTCTTGGCTTCATGGATGATTCACCACATCCAGCAGTCATGTGGATTGAATACCGCACAAACCCACACTATTATCTATGAAGATAATGCGACTTGTGTTGCACAAGTGCGGATGGGTTATGTGAAGAGTCCTCTCACAAAGCATATCAACCCCAAGTTCTTTTATGCTCATGAAATGCAAAAGATGGACGAAATTAAGGTATCGCATACTAAGTCATGTGAAAATCTTGCAGATTTGTTCACTAAGTCACTTCCAAAGATCTAGCTTTGAAAGGTGCGTGCGTGGAATTGGAATGATAAGACTTAGAGAAGTGCAGAGTCGGGGAGAACCTTCACAAACTCATTACTAAAGCTTGATTACTAAGATCGAGTACCCAAAGAGCAAATCTCGAGATTAAATAAATTGGGTGAATTGTACTCTTTTTCCTTGACGAGTTTTTTCCCAAGTTTCTGCTAAGGTTTTAATGAGGCAATTCGTGCGACATAACGTAACGTGATACATGTACTCTTTCTCCAATTTTTCCCACTGGTTTTTATGGAGTTTTAGCGAGGCATGGACATAAAGGATGAGAGCCCAAGGGGAGTATTAGGAAACCGGCCCGCCAGAGTCCGGTCCGTGGGCACCTCATCTATCAGAGACTATAAATAGGAGGGGACCCCAAATCTTGTACACAATTCATTATTGGAAGAGCAATAAAGAGCAGCCTGCAGTCCCCTCTCATACCTGTGTTTTTCATCCATTGTTGTGTTCTTGTGTTCTTGCATCGTTCTTACGATTCTGATTTTGTATACGAGGTAATCGCTCGGACTGGACTTGCCAGCGACGGTTCCTCAACAGAACAAACCGTGCAGGGTATTCGGCGCAAAACGGACTTGACACAAGCAGCATTGCGCATGAGGATTTGAGGACTAAATGTACGGATCATTCCTACGGTAGCCGTTCTCATCGGGTTTAGTATTTGGGAATATTGCTATCACCTTGGTAAGTTGGTATGGTGCGGTATTTTATTTTGGGGTCGTGTCATCCATATGACAAGTATTTGTTCTCTGTGCGGGATGATTTTGAGCTTCCACGTGGAGAAAGTCAAGCTCACTGGTTTTATTGATCAACATGACACGATATTTGCATAGATCTTATCTACACTTTCCTAAGGCCTTTTTTTAGATACATTGTGATCCGACTCAATCTCTTCGAATTGACTCAAAGTTTGAATTAAAATTCCTTCCAATCCGAAGGGATAGGTTCTAATCCCTCCCTATCCAAACAAGCCCTAAATGGGACAGATCTGTAGAATATATGAGCATTTTTTGAATTACTTTAATCCAGAAATATACTAGATAAATCATACAAATTACTCTAGCTATTTTCACAAAACAGGTAGACAAGAACACTATAGATACACGAATTTCTAGAAGAATAGAAACTAGCATACCTATCTCAATATTCGAGTCAACAACACATAATAAAGCTAAGTAAACAACAAGTGTGAGATAGGTATACCCAGATCCAACGGTAGGAGCAGCAAAAGTAGAAGCAGAAGTCTTGGTGAGGTCATCGTTAGTCATGGCGTAGTGAACGTCGTGGTAGTAGTTGTGCAGATGTAGACGTAGTAGAAAATCAGATGAAGCGAGCAATCGCGCGAACGCTCCCCAAAAACCTTATTCGTCCTCGCTCGTGCAAGCTTTCAAGGATGAGGGTTCCGGAGGTCGGCTCTCCCGGTGTAGCCGTACACGTGTCTCGACGGGATGGAGATCGCCAGAGATAGCAATAAAACTGTGGAGTTCTTTGTGAGAGTCTTTCGTGTGGAGATTAGTTGCAGAACCAGTGCTTTGTTCTTCTTAATAGCAAAAACGAAGAGGCCAGAATAATGTTAACTGCAGTCATTACTCAATAGTAACCGCAACCATTATTCACTAGTAACCTGCAGCCATTACTCAATAGTAACCGCAGCCATTATTCACTAGTAACCTGCAGCTATTACTCAATAGTAACCGCACCGTTACTGCCAGTCGTTCATTAATGCCATTTACTGCGAGTTGGCGCGTTTCGATTTTCGAATAGATAAAGAAAAACGTGCCCACACCCGACACGCCTGTACACACGCGTGCACACACGCACGCACGCACGGCACGACACCGCTCGGCTCGGCTCGGCACGACACGGCTCGGCGAGGCGAGACGAGCGAGCGAGCACGCGTGTGTATTGGTTCTCTCCAATTCCACAAGGGGGCTACCACGTTTCACCTTTTAAAGTGGTGTAACTCCCATTCAACTCTCCATATGGGACTAAACAGTTTTAGCACATGCACACGGGCCTTTTGGGATTTTCTAGGAATTAATTAGAATTAAAATTGGGCCTAGTCCGTATTAATTCCAACAATCCCCCACCAGATCCCAAGGGCACATGTCAAATGCCTTGATCTACAGTATTGTTTTGATATACCAGTGTTTCGATGGAGACCGGTTAAGGTTGAGCATCCACCTAGAACAGAAGCTACACTTATCCACAACTGCACAATGGACTAAGCCTTGAATTGGCAGTTTTGTGTGAATAAGTTTCACTTAAATCCTTAACTGATACTAGGCTGCTAGGCATCCCCGCGGGTTGGAGCATATAAGTCATACTCCTGGCCTATTCATGAGCTTCCTAGAGATTACCCTATCTCATAGACTGTGACTAGCAGTCGGGCTCATATAGGTGTGTTCTTTCAAGACTGCTCTGTAGGACAGCATCTTTGCTTAAACAAGCCATAGAACACATTAAAATAAAAATTAACGTGTCATACAGATTTAGGAGAGAATTGCATCTCCAATGGAGTGGGTTTAAAAAAGGTACTCTCCTTCCAGTTAACCAATAGCTTGTTTCACCAATCCTAATTCACGGGATCTCCGATCACATAGGATGGGTTACAACTATGGTATAACTCATGTGGGTCTCAAACCTATCTCCCTCGATGCATTGTCTATCACATTCCATGCTAAACCCTTTGTGAAGGGATCTACTAGATTCTTAGCTGTTTGGATATAATCCAAAGCTATTACTCTGGAGTTTTTTATTTTTCTGACAGGCTTCAGTCTTCTCTTCACATGTCTTGATGCCTTCATATTATCCTTAGAACTGTTCACTTTGACGATCACGGTCTGATTGTCACGATTCATCGAATAGCCGTCATCGGTTTTTCAACCACCGCAAATCCATCAAGAGCTCACGGCCATTCGCTTCAACAATGGCGATATCTAATGCCGTGAGTTCGCCTCGCTGTTGACATCATTAAGATGGTCTGCTTGCAAGACTTCCATGAAGCAGCGCCACCTCCAAGTATGAAGACATATTCACTTATGGCCTTAATCTCATCAGCATTAGATATCCAGTTTGAATCGCTATAACCCTCCAGTACCCTAGGGTACCCGGTATAGTGAATGCCATAGCTTATAGTACCCTTTAGATAACGCATTACCCTCTCAAGAGCGTGCCAATGATCATCTCCCAGATTGGAAACAAAACGGCTTAGTTTGCTCACAGCAAACGAGATGTTAGGCCTGGTAGCGCAAGCTAAATACATGAGTGTGGGGGCCCCGGGGTTATCTCCTTAAGACCGAGACTAATCAAGGTCTTAGGGACATAACTCGG
The DNA here is from genome assembly GCA_036346255.1 of Ampelocalamus luodianensis. Lineage (NCBI taxonomy): Eukaryota > Viridiplantae > Streptophyta > Magnoliopsida > Poales > Poaceae > Ampelocalamus > Ampelocalamus luodianensis. The sequence continues at coordinate 29,724,604 of CM070620.1, read as the reverse complement.
GATCTCTAGTAAATAGATTCCAACTTAACTCAGTCTCAGTGAGAGGCTCAACTTAATCTAGAGCCCCGACGATCATGCGCGCTGCTCCTCGGCGAGCACTACATGATTTCCGGTTCTCCAATAAGTCAAGCACGACACTTATCAAGTTAAATGGGAATCCAAGAACAACGAGTATGACCTATATTGGCTCCCAAGATCAGTGACCAATATAATCATACCCTCATTACAACGTTAGTCACATCCATACAACCATCATACATAAATAGTACAAAAGTTACAACACAGTTCTAAGTGTACAATTACATAAGGGCAGACTGCCAAATTTAACAAGTTTATAGCGGGCGCGAGTAAATAAACCAAAAGACCAACAAGGGTATGCCCACAACCCATCGAACCGATCGGGAGTTAGAAGATAGCATACTACTCGCTTGTCACCTAAATCGACACCGCAAACTCATCAACCTCGAGATCGCCCTCACCGTAAAAGCCAAGAACATCCGCCGAGTACCAAAGAGTACTCGCAAGTCTTACACAAATAAAAATAGTTATGCATAAGGTCATTCAAAGGAAGGCTCATATTGGCTTAGTTTTGCGAAAAAGGCGCAACAATGTACAACCTACACATACTAGTTTTCCAAGTACCATTTCAAAATCAGATTTGAAGTAGAAGTAAAGCATGTGAATATGTAATGAACTAAGTAACAAATAAAACATACAAATAACAAAGTGGCTTCCCACTTTGATACAACAACAAGCATGAACATCCCATTCATGCTAATTACCGAGTTATAACCACAATTTTAATTTCAAGTCTAACAATAGTAACTCCCGAACTCAAGCGGTTGTCCAAAACCGTGGACACGGCTATTCGAATAGATTATACCCTGTAGGGGTGTACTACTTTACCCACACGACTCGACTAGCCCGTAAGCCTCCTGATAATAGCACACTTCCTTTGGTATGTCGTCGGGAGAATCGAGATACTGATCGTTTTCAAGAAGAAAACCCTATTGCGCTAAGTCCCCATGTGAGATGTTTCGGTCTTAGTACAAGTAGCATATAGCACTTGCTAAGGGGCTCACATGTTATATTGGAAAATACCGATGTAATGAAAAGGTAATTGGTGCTCCTTGCACACTATAGAACATTGACATCGATTCCTAAGGACAAATGATCAAACACAAATGCCCCTACACCACCATGAGACTTAACACAATAGAACCTTCCCCTACTTAACCGTGACAAAGACCCATATATCTGCGTATGGTAGCACGAAAGTACTTGAATCAACGACGCACAAAGTTCGGTCCTTAATTGTCCGCATAAGTCCAACCACATACCCAAATCTCGTGCATAAAGCACCATCACTAACCAACACTTGTCCGACCAAAAGCTCATTTAAAATAACAAAATTTAATTTGTAAAACAGGTACTAAGATCTGAAACAAAAGTATATAATGAGGGTTGTGTATCCCATAATTGTCGGTTATTCCCGACAATCAACTACCGATTCTAAACTTGCATGGCTAAGCAAATTCGAACAATATAACTTCACACCTCCTATCATATCATTTCAGCAATGGAATAATTCATGGATAGCCACAATGACAACATAATAGGATGTGTCTAACTATTCATCACAAAAATAGCGACTTTATCAAAATAGCATGCAAGCAATTATCATTGCATCTATCCTAACAAAATTGGGATCAAATATGATGCAAAAAGAAAGTTCAAAGGATGCTTGCCTTGCAGGTAGCTAAGTTGTTCTCTCTCGATGAGTAGTCGATATCAATAAGCTCTGCATCTAGATCAATACAATACCGAATAAACAACGAAATACCTCAAAATCAAAATGCTCAAAAATGCATGATTTTTCTACAGTAGCTAAGTCATGATTTTAGATGATTTTTGGTGAAAGAATTATTTCATTTTGATTTAGTATGTGAAAGTTATGGTGGTTTGAATTTGATTTCAATATGCCTTTACATTAAGCAATTTAATTATGAGGTGAAATTTTGTAGAGCAGTGGTAGATACAAGGGTTACATGAATAAATGGACAATATTATCACAAGTTCAAAACAGTTGAGTTTGCTCCAATTGGAGTTTTCATGATTTAGTTATTGATTTATAAAGTTATCAGCATTAATAATGCAAAAATAATGTCTTTTAAGATCATCTTCCTCAAACTATATTTTCTGTGACAGAGGTAAGTTTGATACCATTTTTATAATTAACTTCATTTGAAAAGTAAATTACCAAAACTGGTTTCACTGTTTTTGGAGTTTCCAAAAATTACTTATGACTTTTTGAAGTTATCAGCCTTTTTCTTTTGTAAAAATAATAGTGTTAATAGCCCATTTTCCAAATTAATACTCTCTGTTACAGAGACAAGGTTAAAACCAATTTTAATACAAAGTTCATTAAATATGAAAATTAACAGAAGTGGTTTCACCCATTTTGGAGTTAAAATGATTTAGTTATGCATTTTAGAAGTTAATACCAATTTTTAGTATGCAAGTAATTGATTTCTGTATTTTATAAACCATTTGCTACTTTTCTCACCGAGGCTCAGCTAGCCACGGTCACTGACCAGCGGGCCCGCTCGTCAGCGGCCCATAGCGAGGCCAAGCGTGTGCATCCTAGAGCTACGATTGCGGCCGTTGGATCAAGATCCAACGGTCCCACGATCGAGTGCATTAGGATGGTCCGAATGTCTCACAAATCCACACCGTTCCTTTCGCATCTGACGGTCCAGATCGACTCCTAGTTGATTTAGCTTCTTAACACGTGTTTAAAGACTTGGGTCCACACGTCAATGGGCTTAACCATTCACTTCCGACATCACTTAAATGCTAATGATTACAGTTAACGCTAATGATGTGCTACAGTAACGGTCGACGTACGACAACAGGATTTCGTCCCCGCGCGTTTCACCGACGGCTTGCCGGCGATTCCGGCCACGGCGGCGTGAACCAAGGGTATGCTTAGGTGCACAATAGTGCTGCGCTCCCAATGGAGGTGGTCTCGACGGCTAAGTCGGCCTGTACCGGCGGCTAGCCGGAGTTGAGCGGCGGCGATAATACGGCAAACGTGTGCAAAACACAAGAGAGCTCCGCAGCGCAAACCAAATGGTGCCCGAGGTACTAAGGGCTACCGAGGGTCTACCCGAGTCTTTGGGCGAGGTCGAGAAGGTCTGAGAGGGTCGGAGCAAGGTCGGCACGAGAAGAAAATGGTGAAGGCACTGCCCACGAGGAGGAGATCCTCCGAGCAAAACCAAGTAAAAAGAATGATCAAGAAGGCTTACAGATCATCAGTGGAAGCTATAGCAACAAGGAATCAAGAAAAGGCTTACCAAAATGAAGTGGGAGAGGAAAGGTTGCTCCACGGCCGAAAAGGAAAAATCTTCAATACACGTACACTGCCGTGCATTGCCAAAATAAAGTTAGGGAAAAGATCGAAATCCAAGGCATGCGATATGACGCGCTTGGTTGGGGATAATACCTTCGAGGGCAAGGGTTGACCAGAGGGGCTTTCAGCATGCGCTCTAGAGCTCCAGGAGCACGATCACGCCCAAGAGATGCAAGCAAAGATAGGAACCGAGATGAGCAAAAATGGAAACGACATGGAAGATGGAAGAGGAGGAACCATGCGAGGAAGCTCACCGAGTAGAGACGAGAACGCGCCTCCTTCCTCACCAAAAGAGGAGAAGTGAGCAGCATTTAGGGTTCGGAGGTGTCTTAAGCACGGAAAGTGACGGAGTGGAGGCGGCGTGAAACGGAGGTGCTCCAGAGTGGTTACATGTGGCGGCAACACACGGCACTAACGGAGCTGCAACGGCGGGAGCAGAGCGGCGCGCGCGTGGCGCCGGTGTTCGAGCGACGCGACGGAGGAAGACGGCCGACAGCCTCGGGCCCACCGGCCGGCGGCTCTGTTCACAGAGGAGGAGGACGTGGTCCCATAGTGGCGCTAGATCTCGATCGGAAGGTTGAGTTTTAAAGAGGTTAAGTGGCGCGGGGCGAAGGGGTACGCAATCTCACCACGAGTTCCCATCGGACGGCCACGTGAGGTGCGTTTAGTTGATTGGGTTCGACCACGCGACTTCGGCTCGGTCGGAGGAACGATGAGTTGGAGTTTTAGGTTTTCAAGCTTGACTGAGATTTAAAAACTGTCTAGCAACTTTGACCGGGGTTTATAATTAGAAATAAATTCCCAAAAATCATAAAATAATTTGTGGTGGTTCCTGGGAATATATGGTTCCCATAAAAATTATAAAACCCTACTGTTCATAATATAGTTTGTGATATTTAAATTCAAACATGTTGTATGTCTACAAACGTTGTTTGAATTTTAATTAGGTTCAAACTATTCCCAAAAATTTTGGAAAAATTATATTAATTCATGATAATTAATGTAGTATTTAAATAAATTGGTTCCAGATGATGATCACAACTTTGTATTACTGGTTTGAAGTGAAATGTGAATTTTGATGTGTATGTTCTCCTCAAATTAGATTTTCCAAGCACAATATAATATGGAAATGTTTTGAAATCAATAATGCATGCTAATGAAATACACATTAATCCAATTTAATTAGTTGGGCTGTGACAAACCTCCCCCCCTTACAAAAGATCTCGACCCGAGATCTGGGTGGAGAAGAATTAGAAGGTTTTCATTAGGAGTTATAATTTATGTTGTCTTGATTTCCTTCAAAGGTAGTGTTGACACGTGATAATTATGCTATAAGAATAAATTTTTATATTGATATGTTTTACCTTTCCTTTCTTGATACGAAGGCACTTCATGTAGAAAAAGGTCCGATATGCCGCCGCATCCGGTCTTCACGCTCCCAAGTTGCTTCATCTTCCGTGTGGTTGCTCCATTGAACCTTGACGAACTTGATGTTACGATTCTCGTCTTGCGCCGCTTCCTCAAGGATACGAATCGGGCTCTCGATAAGATAGATCGGGTCGCAAGTCGAGTTCGCCCAACTCGCTTGCTTCCGTTGGGACTCAAGACATTTCTTGAGTTGGGAGGCATGGAAAACGTTATACACGTCTGAAAGTGATGGTGGCAACTCCAACTGGTAGGCCACCGATCCCAACTTGGCTAGAATACGGAAAGGTCCAATATAGCGAGGTGCTAATTTACCTTTGATTTGGAATCGATGAACTCCTTTCATAGGAGAGACTTTAAGATAAACATGATCGTCCACTTCGAAACTCAACTTGCGACGACGACGGTCGGCATATGACTTCTGACGGGATTGAGCCGTCCTAAGTCGTTCGCGAATGACACGAACTTGTTCTTCAGCATCTTCCACCAAGGTTGGGCCATAGAATGGCCTCTCCCCGGCTTCGGACCAGTTCAAGGGTGTTCTACAAGCTCTCCCATACAATGCTTCGAATGGTGACATCTGAATACTGGATTGGAAACTGTTGTTGTAGGAGAACTCCGCAAATGGCAAACACTTCTCCAGTTTTTGCTATAGGACAGCACACAAGCTCGGAGAAGGTCTTCTAAAACTTGGTTTACCCTCTCGCTTGTCCATCGGTTTGTGGGTGATAAGTCGAAATGAAAGATAGGTCGGTCCCCATTGCTTGATGCAAGCACTTCCGAAATGAGAGGTGAACGAGGACCTCTATCTCAAACAATCACCTTTGGTATACCATGTAGACAAACAATTCGAGATATACAACTCGCTAGCTTGGCACCAGCAGTACGTGGTCTTGACAGAATAAAGTGAGCAACTTTCGTCGACGGTCAACAATCACCCATATGGAATCGGACCCACTTGAGTCCTTGGAAGGCCGGTGATAAAATCCATGCCAACTTCTTCCCATTTCCACTTGGGAATGGGCGGATCTAGAGTTCCACTGGCTTCAAATGCTCGGCTTTGACTCTTTGTCATACATCACACTCTAAACATATTGAGCGATCTGTCGCTTCATTTGGCTCCACCGAGCCTCTTCTTCAAGTCTTGGTACATCTTGGTACTACCGGGTGAATAGAGAATTTGGAGTCATGAGCCTCTTTGAGAATTTTCCTCTCAAAGTATGATCAAAAGGCACCACGAACCTGTTCCCGAACCACGTGGTGCCTTGTGAATCTTCACTAAAACCTTTGGCTTTGTTTTTCTTCATTGCCTCTGATTTGAGCCACTTCGCGTCGGTTTGTGGGCTTCTCTAATCTGGTCCTCAAGTGTACAACTCGGACTTAGGGCAGTGAGCGAACCTTCTTCAATAATTTCGATTGCAATTGTTGCATTGCGGCACACAAGCTCGCCAAGAAGGGATTACAGACAAGCAGTTGCATTGAGATTTTCTGCTCAATGCATCGGCCACCACATTGGCTTTTCCTGGATGATAATGAAGTCCCATGTCATAATCTTTGATTAACTCAAGCCATCTTCTTTGCCTCAAGTTCAGATCAGCTTGGGTGAAAATGTATTTGAGACTCTTGTGGTCGGTGTAGATCTCGCAACGATTACCGATGAGGTAATGTCGCCAAATATTTAGAGCATGAACAACTGCTACAAGCTCTAAGTCATGAGTGGGATAGTTAGCCTCATGAGGTCTCAACTGTCTCGACGCATACGCCACTACTCGGCCGTCTTGCATAAGCACACAACCGAGCCCCTGGCGAGATGCATCGCAGTAAATATCAAAACTCTTGTGAACATCTGGAAGGATGAGCACCGGAGCTGTGGTCAGGCATTCTTTAAGAATTTGAAAGCTTTGTTCACAATCAGCTGACCATTCGAACTTCTTTTCCTTCTTCAGAAGTTGAGTCATAGGCCTAGAAATCTTGGAGAAGTTCTTGATGAACCTGCGGTAGTAGCCCGCAAGCCCAAGAAAACTTCGTATATCGGTGACGCTCTTTGGTTGTTTCCAGTTTAGCACATCCTGTACCTTACTTGGATCAACAGCGACACCACCCTTGGAGAGTACATGACCCAAGAAACTTACTTCACGAAGCCAAAATTCACATTTGCTGAATTTTGCATAGAGTTGATGTTGACGAAGCTTCTCCAACACAAGTCTCAGATGTTTCTCGTGTTCTTCATCGGACTTGGAGTAAATAAGGATGTCATCAATAAATACAACGACGAACTAGTCCAAATACTCCATGAAAACCGAGTTCATGAGGTTCATGAAATAAGCAGGTGCATTAGTCAATCCAAAAGACATAACAAAGGTACTCGTATAGACCATACCGAGTAGAGAAAGTCGTCTTCTAATGTCCTCTATCCCGACCTTGATTTGATGGTAACCCAACCTCAAGTCAATCTTGGAAAACACTTGGGCTCCACTAAGTTGGTCGAACAGTCATCAATCCGCGAAAGCGATACTTGTTCTTACAAGGACTTCATTCAACTGACGGTAGTCAACACACATCCGCAAGCTCTTGTCTTTCTTCTTAACAAAGATGGCCGCATCCCCAAGGTGAGGAGCTTGGCGAATGAAACCCTTATCTTGAAGTTCTTGGAGTTGTGCTTTCAATTCTACCAACTCATTAGGACGCATCCGATACGGCCGCTTTGAGATCGGCGCAGATGCGGTGCAAGCTCAATGACGAATTCCACTTCACGGCCCGAGGCATGCCCGGAGTTCTTCAGGAATACATCCGGATATTCACACACCACCGCACCTTCTCAATTTCAAGAGAGGTGCTAGCTTCCAAAGCATAGAGATGAGAATCGCTAATCAAGGTGCAAAATGACTGATCGCCATCTTCGCTAGTGACCAAATGGACCGTTGAGCACAATCGATCTTTCCTGATTTTTGGACAGCCAATCCATCCCTAATATCACATCAATACCTACTGAATTTATCACAATTAAATTTGCCAAGAAGTTGATATTTTGAATTTCCACTTTTACGCCTTACACTTGATCGGTTTGGAAAACTGATCCGGTGATTGAATTTGATAAGGTGGCTGAAGTTTGACTATTTCAAATTGATTAAGTGCAGCATATTGTTCTTTGATGAATGAATGAGATGCTCTGAATCAAATAAAACGATGCGAGACAAGAATTAACGAAGTGTACCCAAAGCGACGCCCGAGCGCCGCTAGCCTCCTCGGCGGTGACGTGGTTCACTCGCCACGTCTGGAATCGAGGAGGGTAGATGCTGCCCTCGAGGTGGTGAAGGTCTCGCCACACCGGTGGAGTAGGAGCTCGATAAGTCCAGGGCATTCCCGCCGCTGGCGAGGCAAGGTGTGCATAGTGGCCTCGGCGACCACAATGGAAACAGTGACATTGGGCTTGTATGCCCCATCGCTCGGGAGTTCTTACCCCGTTGTTCCGCTGCGCCACTGGTGGAGAGGGTCGTGGAGGTACCACAGAGGCCTCGGTGGTCTGGGCCACGAGAGCGAGTGCCTGGGTGGCCCTGGCGCCGCGAGGGAAATCAAGCATTAGCTGAAAATCGGGCGCCCTCCTCCTTTTCTGGACTCTCCATCGCCACACTCTTATGCTCCACAACTATGGCCTTGTTCACTAAATGCTAGAAGTTGCGGAAGTCATGTGCGGCTAGAGCCAATCGCATCTCCTCTGTCAAACCGCCCATGAAACTTGGCGGGCGGCGCGCGCCGTGGAGACATCATCGAGGGCATAGCGGGCCAGGAGTTGAACTCCGGAGGTACTCGAGACGGTCTTCTTTCCTTGGTTCAAGGCAAGGAACCGCTGTTGCTTGATCAACATAACCCCTCAGAATGTGGGCCTCCACAAGGTCGCATGAACTCGCCCCATGATGGAACTTCTCCATCCCACGCATGGCGGTATAGTTGTCCCACCACGCACTAGCGCGCCTCAAGCCGGTAATCGCGAAGAGCACCTCTCAATGCACGTGCACCGAGCAATAGCCGCCTTCTTCTCAATGTCCTCACCAGTCCTCGGCCTCCATCGGCTCTCGGTGCCGTAAAAGTGGAGGGATTGGTTCGCTGAAATCGCGAGACCTCCCATTGCCGCTCTCTGTCCCCCCCCCCCGCCGCAGGAGCAGAGAGGTGTTGCGAGCTATCGCCTCCGGGATCCCGGTCCGATCCATCCTGCTTCTCTCGATCGTGCCAAGACTTCGCCATAGTGGGTGGCGAGGAAGCACCTCCTCGTAAGAACCGCCCCGCGGCCGTGCCGGTGAGAGGGCTCACCCTCTCTCGCGGGCGTAGTTCTCGCCACAAGAGCGCAACGAGTGCCCTAGGTGGAGATCCCCATCGCACGAGCTCTAGCCCGAGTATTAGGGCTCGACATCCTGGAGTGACAAGGAGGATTAGAAGATAAACATGAAGGTCATAACTTATTTGAGCAAGCAATAAGAAGGATATTTAAAAACACAGCAGAAATTTAACATCAAATAAGGTACGAAACATTAAGGCTAGTACTGAAATCCATAACGAAGAAATGATAGTCCTTTGGAACCATTACATCCAAAGTTGGCTCAGAGGCAAACGGCAATCGCCCAAAGTTAAAGTCCAAAATAATACAAGAAGATCCAACGACTACTAGCTGCTACAACAATTAAAGGATACACGCTCACTGAAAACATGCCCGACAAATGAGCTCACTACCTCAACATCCTAGATATTATTCCTGTCAAAGTTCACCTAAACTCATCCAAAAGATGTGCCCTGGGGATCCAAATCGTCGGGTCCCCTAGGTTAGGAAGACGCAAAGGTGATCCTATGGCATTAATATGACCTCCTACCACGGAAGATTTACAATCTGTGGCGCAAAAGATAAGGGAGATCATATTAGTGCCATATAGCACATCGGGATGAATGAGCCTCATGTCATGCATGAGCCTTAAGTGCTCTGCGCTTCAATGAGACGCCGCGCGCCTCCCACAACTCATGCATGGAGCAATGGTGCATCCGATCCATGATGTGCACCGCTTGCCAATTGTCGAACTCGAGGTCTTCGCCGAATCAATCCTAGCAAACCCGCCACTTCCCCTTCACGTGCTTGCATGGGGAAATGGTCATAGGCGGCCGGGACAGCTCGGTCAGTCATAGCGAGGCGACTCATGGCCACCCTAGCCACTTCTTGCGGCGCCATGGCCTCCGGTGCCATAAGCTCAAAACGATCGGGATACTTCCGTAACACGCCTAGCAATAATATCGCCACACCCAAGTATTCCTCCATTCCCGCCCTCGATCTCGACGGTAAAGGAGTACGTCGGTGGTAGGTGAAATCGCCTTCCACATCATATCCTCGGTAACTCCGGTATCCTCCCACATCCTCGCCTTGGGTCTCGAACAAGGTATTGGGGTTCATCTAAAGCATGAGAAAAGGCAAGGTAAGTTAGTTTTGCAAAACCAAAACTGAATAAGGCAAGGAATGATACTAGGATGGGTAAGGAATAAAAGATACTCCTAACTTAACTTTTCAAAGTAATGTTGATAGTTTCGAAAATAAATTGACCAAGGGTTTGCTAAACTTAACGCCCATGCTATCACTAACCTACACCAAGATGGCTCGATACCAACGCTGTGGGGACCCCGGTTATCTCCTTAAGACCGAGACTAATCAAGGTCTTAGGACATAACTCGATCTCGTAAATGGATTCCAACTTAACTCGCCTCGGTGAGAGGCTCAACTTAATCTAGAGCCCGACGATCATGCGCGCGCTCCTCCTCGGCGAGCACTACATGATTTTCGGTTCTCCAATAAGTCAAGCACGACACTTATCAAGTTAAATGGGAATCCAAGAACAGCGAGTATGACCTATATTGGCTCCCAAGATCGTGACCAATATAATCATACCCTCATTACAACGTTAGTCACATCCATACAACCATCATACATAAATAGTACAAAAGTTACAACACGCTTCTAAGTGTACAATTACATAAGGGCCGACCGCCAAATTTAACAAGTTTATAGCGGAAGCGAGTAAATAAACCAAAAGACCAACAGATGGTATGCCCACAACCCATCGCAACCGATCGGGAGTTAGAAGATAGCATACTACTCGTCTTGTCACCTAAATCGACACCAAGAAACTCATCAACCTCGAGATCGTCCTCACCGTAAAAGCCAAGAAACATCCGGCCGAGTTCCAAAGAGTACTGCAAGTCTTACACAAATAAAAATAGTTATGCATAAGGTCATTCAAAGGAAGGCTCATATTGGCTTAGTTTTGCGAAAAAGGCGCAACAATGTACAACCTACACATACTAGTTTTCCAAGTGCCATTTCAAAATCAGATTTGAAGTAGAAGTAAAGCATGTGAATAAGTAATGAACTAAGTAACAAATAAAACATACAAATAACAAAGTGGCTGCCCACTTTGATACAACAACAAGCATGAACATCCCATTCATGCTAATTACCGAGTTATAACCACAATTTTAATTTCAAGTCTAACAATAGTAACTCCCGAACTCAAGCGGTTGTCCATAACCGTGGACACGGCTATTCGAATAGATTATACCCTGCAGGGGTGTACTACTTTACCCACACGATTCGACTAGCCCGTAAGCCTCCGGATAATGGCACACTTCCTTTGGTATGTTGGCCGGGAAGAATCGACATACAGTCGTTTTCAGCAAGAAAACCCTATTGCGCTAAGTCCCCCATGTGAGATGTTTCCGGTCTTAGTACAAGTAACATATAGCACTTGCTAAGGGGCTCACATGTTATATTGGAAAATACCGATGTAATGAAAAGGTAATTGGTGCTCCCTTGCACACTATAGAACATTGACATCGATTCCTAAGTACAAATGATCAAACACAAATGCCCCTACACCACCATGAGACTTAACACAATAGAACCTTCCCCCTACTTAACCGCACAAAGACCCATATATCTGCGTATGGTAGCACGAAAGTACTTGAATCAACGACGTTACCAAAGTTCGGTCCTTAATTGTCCAGACAAGTCCAACCACATACCCAAATCTCGTGCATAAAGCACCATCACTAACCAACACTTGTCCAGACCAAAAGCTCATTTAAAATAACAAAATTTAATTTGTAAAACAGGTACGAAGATCTGAAACAAAAGTATATAATGAGGGTTGTGTGTATCCCATAATTGTCGGGTTATTCCCGACAATCAACTACCGGTTCTAGACTTGCATGGCTAAGCAAATTCGAACAATATAACTTCACACCTCCTATCATATCATTTCAGCAATGGAATAATTCATGGATAGCCACAATGACAACATAATAGGATGTGTCTAACTATTCATCACAAAAATAGCGACTTTATCAAAATAGCATGCAAGCAATTATCATTGCATCTATCCTAACAAAATTGGGATCAAATATGATGCAAAAAAGAAAGTTCAAAGGATGCTTGCCTTGCAGGTAGCTAAGTTGTTCTCTCTCGCCATGTAGGAGTCGATATCAATAAGCTCGTATCTAGATCAATACAATACCGAATAAACAACGAGAAATACCTCAAAATCAAAATGCTCAAAATGCATGATTTTTCTACAGTAGCTAAGTCATGATTTTAGATGATTTTTGGTGAAAGAATTATTTCATTTTGATTTAGTATGTGAAAGTTATGGTGGTTTGAATTTCAGATTTCAATATGCCTTTACATTAAGCAATTTAATTATGAGGTGAAATTTTGTAGAGCAGTGGTAGATACAAGGGTTACATGAATAAATGGACAATATTATCACAAGTTCAAAACAGTTGAGTTTGCTCCAATTGGAGTTTTCATGATTTAGTTATTGATTTATAAAGTTATCAACATTAATAATGCAAAAATAATGTCTTTTAAGATCATCTTCCTCAAACTATATTTTCTGTGACAGAGGTAAGTTTGATACCATTTTATAATTAACTTCATTTGAAAAGTAAATTACCAAAACTGGTTTCACTGTTTTTGGAGTTTCAAAAATTACTTATGACTTTTGAAGTTATCACCTTTTTCTTTGTAAAAATAATAGTGTTAATAGCCCATTTTCCAAATTAATACTCTCTGTTACAGAGACAAGGTTAAAACCAATTTTAATACAAAGTTCATTAAATATGAAAATTAACAGAAGTGGTTTCACCCATTTTGGAGTTAAAATGATTTAGTTATGCATTTTAGAAGTTAATACCAATTTTTAGTATGCAAGTAATTGATTTCTGTATTTTATAAACCATTTGCTACTTTTCTCACCGAGGCTCAGCTAGCCACGGTCACTGACCAGCGGGCCCGCTCGTCAGCGGCCCATAGCGAGGCGCGCGCACGTGTGCATCCTAGAGCTACGATTGCGAGCCGTTGGATCAAGATCCAACGGTCCACAGTCGAGGTGCATTAGGATGGTCTGAATGTCTCACAAATCCACACCGTTCCTTTCGCATCTGACGGTCCAGATCGACTCCTAGTTGATTTAGCTTCTTAACACGTGTTTAAAGACTTGGGTCCACACGTCAATGGGCTTAACCATTCACTTCCGACATCACTTAAATGCTAATGATTACAGTTAACGCTAATGATGTGCTACAGTAACGGTCGACGACGACAACGTGATTTCGTCCGCGTTTCACCGACGGCTTGCGGCGATTCCGCCACTACGGCGTGAACCAAGGGTATGCTTAGGTGCACAATAGTGCTGCGCTCCCAATGGAGGTGGTCTCGACGGCTAAGCCGGCCTGTACCGGCGGCTAGCCGGAGTTGAGCGGCGGCGATAATACGGCAAACGTGTGCAAAACACAAGAGAGCTCCGCAGCGCAAACCAGCGGGTGCCTGAGCTACTAAGGGCTACTGAGGGTCTACCTGAGTGCTGGGGCGAGGTCGAGAAGGTCGGAGAGGGCTAGAGCAAGGTCGGCGCCGGAGAAGAAAATGGTGAAGGCACGATTCCACGAGGAGGAGATCTTCTGAGCAAAACCAAGTAAAAAAGAATGATCAAGAAGGCTTACAGATCATCTATGGAAGCTATAGCAGCAAGGAATCGAAGAAAAGGCTTACCAAAATGAAGTGGGAGAGGAAAGGTTGCTCCACGGCCGAAAAGGGAAAAATCTTCGAATACACGTACACCTGTCGTGCATTGCCAAAATAAAGTTAGGGGAAAAGATCAGAAATCCAAGGCATGCGATATGACGCGCTTGGTTGGGGATAATACCTTCTGAGGGCAAGGGTTGACCCAGAGAGGCCTTCAGTGCGCGCTCTAGAGCTCCAGGGAGCACGATCACGTCCCAAGAGCTGCAAGCAAAGATAGGAACTGAGATGAGCAAAAATGGAAAAGACATGGAAGATGGAAGAGGGAGGAACCATGCAGAGGAAGCTCACCGGAGTAGAGACCGAGAACGCGCCTCCTTCCTCACCAAAAAGAGGAGAAGTGGCAAGATTTAGGGTTCTGGAGGTGTCTTAAGCACGGGAAAGTGATGGAGTGGAGGCGGCGTGAAACGGAGGTGCTCCAGGAGTGGTTGCATGTGGCGGCAACACACGGCACTAACGGAGCCGCAACGGCGGGAGCGAGCGGCGCGGCCGCGTGGCGCCGTGTTCGAGCGACGCGACGGGAGGAAGACGAAGCTGACAGCTCGGGCCCACCGGTCAGCGGCTCTCCGTTCGCGCGTAGGAGGGAGGACGTGGTCCCATAGTGGCCGCTAGATCTCGATCGGAAGGTTGAGTTTTAAAGAGGTTAAGTGGCGCGGGGGCGAAGGGGTACGCAATCTCAACCGCTGAGTTCCCATCGGACGGCTCACGTGAGGTGCGTTTAGTTGATTGGGTTCGACCATGCGACTTCGGGCTCGGTCGGAGGAACAGTAGTTGGAGTTTTAGGTTTTTCAAGTTTGACTGAGATTTAAAAACTGTCTAGCAACTTTGACCGGGGTTTATAATTAGAAATAAATTCCCAAAAATCATAAAATAATTTGTGGGGGTTCCTGGGAATATATGGTTCCCATAAAAATTATAAAACCCTACTGTTCATAATATAGTTTGTGATATTTAAATTCAAACATGTTGTATGTCTACAAACGTTGTTTGAATTTTAATTAGGTTCAAACTATTCCCAAAAATTTTGGAAAAATTATATTAATTCATGATAATTAATGTAGTATTTAAATTAATTGGTTCCATATGATGATCACAACTTTGTATTACTGGTTTGAAGTGAAATGTGAATTTTGATTTGTATGTTCTCCTCAAATTAGATTTTCCAAGCACAATATAATATGGAAATGTTTTGAAATCAATAATGCATGCTAATGAAATACACATTAATCCAATTTAATTAGTTGGGCTGTGACAAACCTCCCCCCCTTACAAAAGATCTCGACCCGAGATCTGGGTGGAGAAGAATTAGAAGGTTTTCATTAGGAGTTATAATTTATGTTGTCTTGATTTCCTTCAAAGGTAGTGTTGACACGTGATAATTATGCTATAAGAATAAATTTTTATATTGATATGTTTTACCTTTCCTTTCTTGATACGAAGGCACTTTATGTAGAGAAAAGGTCTGGATATGCCGCTCGCATCCAGTCTTCACGTTCCCAAGTTGCTTCATCTTCCGTGTGGTTGCTCCATTGAACCTTGACGAACTTGATGTTACGATTCCTCGTCTTGCGCTCAGTTTCCTCAAGGATACGAATCGGGCTCTCTCGATAAGATAGATCGGGTCGCAAGTCGAGTTCGTCCAACTCGGTTGCTTCCGTTGGGACTCGAAGACATTTCTTGAGTTGGGAGGCATGGAAAACGTTATACACGTCTGAAAGTGATGGTGGCAACTCCAACTGGTAGGCCACCGATCCCAACTTGGCTAGAATACGGAAAGGTCCAATATAGCGAGGTGCTAATTTACCTTTGATTTGGAATCGATGAACTCCTTTCATAGGAGAGACTTTAAGATAAACATGATCGTCCACTTCGAAACTCAACTTGCGACGACGACGGTCGGCATATGACTTCTGACGGGATTGAGCCGTCCTAAGTCGTTCGCGAATGACACGAACTTGTTCTTCAGCATCTTCCACCAAGGTTGGGCCATAGAATGGCCTCTCCCCGGCTTCGGACCAGTTCAAGGGTGTTCTACAAGCTCTCCCATACAATGCTTCGAATGGTGACATCTGAATACTGGATTGGAAACTGTTGTTGTAGGAGAACTCCGCAAATATATATGAGGTTTTTGGATTGTAGAATATATGAGCATTTTTGAATTACTTTAATCCAGAAATATACTAGATAAATCATGCAAATTACTTTAGCCATTTTCACAAAGCAAGTAGACAAAAACACTATAGATATACGAATTTTTAGAAGAACAGAAACTAGCATACCTATCTCAACGTTCAAGTCAACAACAGATAATAAAGCTAAGTAAACAACAAGTGCGAGATAGGCATACCCAGATCCAACGGAAGGAGCAGCAGAAGTAGAAGGAGAAGTCTTGGTGAGGTCATCGTTAGTCATGGCGTAGTGGACGTCGTGGTAGTAGTTGTGCAGATGTAGACGTAGCAGAAAATCAAATGAAGCGAGCAGTCACGCGAACGCTCCCCAAAAACCTTATTCGTCCTCGCTCGTGCAAGCCTTCAAGGATGAGGATTCCGGAGGCCTGCTCTCCCGGTGTAGCCGTACACGCGTCTCGCTAAGGTGGAGATCTCCAAAGACAACAACAAAACTATGGAGTTCTTTGCGAGAGTCTTTCGTGTGGACATTAGTTGTAGAACCAGTGCTTTGTTCTTCTTAATAGCAAAAACGAAGAGGCCAGAATAGTGTTAACTGCAGCCATTACTCAATAGTAATTGTAGCCATTATTCACTAGTAACCTGCAGCCATTACTCAATAGTAACCGCAGCCATTATTCACTAGTAACCTGCAACCATTACTCAATAGTAACCGCACCGTTACTGCCAGCCGTTCGTTAATGCCATTTACTGCGAGTCAACGCGTTTCGATTTTCGAATAGATAAAGAAAACGCGTGCGCGCTGCTAACACGCTGCAAGACACGCGCCGCGCCAAGACGCACGCATCGCGCACGACGACACGCGGCTCGACGCGCATGGCACGGCTCGGCGAGGCGTGGCAAGGCGAGCGAGCGAGCGCACATGTGTATTGGCGCTCTCCAATTCCACAAGGGGCTACCACGTTCCACCTTTTAAAGTGGTGTAACTCCCATTCAACTCTCCATATGGGACTAAACAGTTTTAGCACATGCACACGGGCCTTTGGGATTTTCTAGGAATTAATTAGAATTAAAATTGGACCTAGCCCGTATTAATTCCAACAAGATCATGCATGCATTTTCTTGTAGGGATACTATAGTTATGCGGCCATCACATTATCTTGCATGTATCAAGAGAAAGTGAGGGTCTTTCGTGTTACCTACGACTGGATTTTCTATATGTTAATAAAGTAGTGCGCTTCCATGTTCTTCACTCCTAAAGACATGCACAAATCATAAAGCACCAATCAAGGGTAAGTAGCCTTAGTCCCCCCTTAAATTGTGCTTTAGTATTTGTGCAATTCACTATTTGGAGGAGCACAAAAGCAGCAGCACCAGCAGAAGAAGAAGAAATCAAGATATGCCAACTAGCGATAAGTGCAGGGCATTCATCAAAGGAAAATGCATCCAAGACAACTACTATTATGTCAAGAACCTTGCGAAGAGATATCATCAAAATAAATCGCAGTTGCTGCTGCTGAAACTAGACATTGCAAAGGCCTTTGACTTAGTTAGATGCAGGGGCGGACCCAGCAATCGGGCAAGGCTGGGCGGTCGCCCGAGGTAGCCGCCGGCGGTACCAAACCCCCCTCTTCCCGGACGCCGGCGAGCGGTGACCCTTCCTGCCATTCCCTTCGGCCAGCGCCGGCGAATGGCATGGCAGGCCTTCAGCAGTTCAGCCCACTCAGCCCACAACCGCTCTGCCTCTTGCCCTCTTCCCGTTCGCTTCCGGCTTCCCCAATCTCCAATCCCCATTTTCCCCCAATTTCTAACCTAGGCAGCCCGATTGCTGGCTAGGCGAGCCGGCAAGGCGAGGCCGCGAGCAAGTGACAGAGCACCGAGGGCGGGCGCAAGCGCCAGGCGGCAGGCGGGCGGCATCACGGTCCGCGGCAGCCGGCAAGCGGGTGGGCGCAAGCGCCAGGCGGCAGGCGGGCGGCATCACGGTCCGCGGCAGCCAGCAAGCGGGCGGGCAACGCTGCCAGCTGCTCATTCGTAGAGATACTGATCAGCTGCAGCCTGTAGGTAGTAGTGCCATTAGTACATAGTGGTCATGATGTTCTATTGAGTTCTTGCATATTGTGTTGGGTTGTGCAGGATATTTCTGTACAAGGGCTTCCTTTCGGATGATGAGTGCGACCACTTTGTCAAGTTGGTAAGGATTAAGCACCGACTGGCTCTTGATGGTGTGATGTGTATTCTTGAAATGCAACAGGAAATCAGGAATTCAGTGGATCATTGTGGAATGTTTGTGCTTTCAGGGGAAGGAGAAGCTGCAGAGGTCGATGGTGGCAGACAACGAGTCCGGGAAGAGCGTCATGAGCGAGTTGCACACCAGCTCCGGCATGTTTGTGCTGTCATTAGCGCTATGGAGGAGAGAATTGCAGCCTGGACCCTTCTTCCAGAAGGTAAACTTCAGATTCTTAATTTCCTTTCAATTAGGAGACTTGCTTCTTTGTCTGTCAACAATTTAATATCTGTAACACTACTTTGTCAGAGAATGCTGAGAACATTCAGATACTCCGGTATGAGCATGGCCAAAGATACGATCCACATTTTGATTATTTTCACGACAAAGTCAATCAACTACATGGTGGTCACCGTTCATGTATCTATCCACGGTTGAGAAGGGAGGAGAAACCGTCTTCCCAAATGTTGAGGTAGCTGATTTTATTATTGTGGGCATCCACTATTTTAAGGTTCTGAATTGTAACATTCAATCCAATTTGATGTTAGGGGTGGGAGTCTCAACCCAAGGATGATTCGTATTCGGAGTGCACACAAAAGGGCTTGGCAGGTCTCATCCTTGTCTTTTCCATGAATTATGATATGAATAATGAATTGGTTGTTAAAATTGAATTGGATAGAAAGACGTTAAAATCTAGGATGTTTACATATTCCAAAATGATTCATTTTATTAGTTCAATGAGCACTTGTTCTCTAAAAAGGAGTTTAGTTGAACAAAGGCGAAACGCAATGCATCGAACCATCAAGCGAGGACCGAGCAATCAAACCCTAGTGGTGCACGGTAACAAAGCGACACCGTCATACCTAATATTTAATCCTGGGTCGCCACTGGTTAGATGGGATTATCTACTCGAGCTCCTCTTGAAAAGGGGTTCCCCACACTGTTGGCGGGATTGGATAGCCCTCCCGCTCTCCACGGCAAGATCAAAAATCCTCCTGAATGGAATCCCATGAGAAAGCATACAACACCGTAGGTGACTTTGGCAATTCGATCTGCTCTCGCGTCTCCTCTTTGTCCCCAACAGAGAGTTTTCGATCTGGCAACCGATAGGGGCCTACTCCAACCTCTCAGAGGAAGAAACACAACCTTTAGAATTTCCACGTACGCGGATGACGCGGCCATTTTTCTAGCCCCACTCGCCGAAGACATCGACATGTTATCCCTAATCCTTCATAAATTCGGAGACACCATAGGACTCAAGCCAAATATATTGAAAAGCACAATTAGATGTGAAGGTCTCGACCTTCAACAGGTTCTACAAAATTTCTAGGCAACGATGGCGACCTTCCCAATTAAATATATGGGCCTTCCTCTAAACATTCGTAGGCCGCGCAAAGTCAACTACCAACCGTTACAGGATAAAGCACAAAATCGTCTAGCAAGTTGGCGCGGGAAAATGCTCACCCTGGCCGATCGGCTAACAGCTGTCAAATCAATCCTACTCTCATCACAACCAATCTACTTCCTAACAGCGATCAAGGCGCCAAAGTGCATAATCAAAAGCATTGACAAAAGAAGGCAATGTTTCCTTTGCGCAAGTTTTGAAGCGTTGATAGGTGGTAAATGCAAAGTCAACTGGGAGCGCATCTGCCAACCCAAAGAACTTGGCAGACTTGGGTTCTAGACCTAGAACGCTTCACTAGAGCTCTTAGATTAAGGTGGCTTTGGCACGAATGGAGATCCCAAAACAAACCATGGAATGGCATGGAGATCCCTTGCAACGAGCTCAACATGCAGCTCTTTGCAGCGGCAACTCACATAACATTAGGCAATGAAAAAGCGGTGACCTTCTGGACATCAACCTGGCTACAGGGCGAAAGGCCCTACGACATAGTGCCAAATCTCCTTACAATTTCATGTAGAAAATCTAGAATAGTGGAGGCAGCTCTAAACAAAGGATGTTGGATTCAAGACCTAAACATCACACATGACCTCACGGTGCAGCACATACAAGCATTCGTCGTGCTTTGGAACCTCATCGCCGAAATTACGCTAGACGAAAACAACAATGACGTGATCACCTGGAAACTAGCCCCAAATGGGGAATACACCGCAAAGTTGGCATACATAGCCCAGTTCTTCGGAGCCACTAAAACAAGCATGAATTCCCTAATTTGGAAGGCATGGGCGCCTCACAACTGCAAATTTTTTGCTTGGCTAGGCATTCAAAATAGATTATGGACAGCAGACCGCCTCATGGCGTGTGGATGGCCAAACCAATTAATCCACCTGCCCACTATGCTCTCAGGCGCCGGAGTCAACCATCCATATCCTTGCAGATTGCCGCTACACCAAACGGGTCTGGGCACTCATCGCCCAATGGATCAACCGGCCTACCCTTTTGCAAACCACAGAACAACCCTACCCCTCCATCCACCATTGGTGGGAATCCACGCTATCAATGATCAACACACTGAAAAAGGCCACAGTGACCCTCCTCATGACAGTCACTTCGGAGATTTAGAAAGAGATGAATGGACGGATTTTCCATTCAGCGTTCACAAGCCCAACGAGCCTTACTGCCAAGATCAAAGAAGAGGCTAGGCTTTGGATCCTGGCCGATGCCAAAAAGCTGGGCGGCTTTTTACCCGAGTCTCGACCGACCTTGTCCCCCCTCCTTTTTCTCAGTGTTGTTGTGCTTCTTTGAGATTTTGTCTCCTAGCTCTGTAATTTGCTCTTCCCTCACTCCCTCTCTCTCCCTCTTCCACTTCCTGCTTTAATATATGCACAACAATTCTCTTGCTATTCCTTTTCAACAAGTTGGATTGCTTTGCACGTTAGCGCTGAAGCATGGTTTTGCATTAGACATTCGTATTAATTCCCCCACAAGTTTAACATTAACTTTAGGTGATGAATTCTTGTGAGATATATATTTGGGTGTCAATTAATTAATTAAAGACATATCACTACCACACAGAGGGTCATCATAGACGGTTTCTGAACCGTCTGATTTATTGCGTCTGTGATAACAGACGATTATCACAGACGGCTCAAAAACATAGACGGTTCGTATAAACAACTGTCTGTGATATGTCGGTCATCACAGATGGTTGGTATGGTTGTGTTTACCAACCATCTGTGATGGCCTAAATATCACAAAAGGTTGGTGCATAGAACCGTCTATGATATGTCGGCCATCACAGATGATTCTGTTTACCAACTGTCTATGACAGCATACATGGTTGGTGCACAGAACCATCTGTGATAGTAGGTGTACACATACAGTTATACCATAAAACCATCTGTGATGGTTCGCTCTATATATAGAATTTTTTTTATTTCCGGATAGACTCAGGAAATGCTAGCCATACCCTATAAGAACAATATGCAAATAACAGATACAAGCAAATACACAAATACATAGATACACATATATCGATCACAAATACACATATATATTATAGATAAACAAATTTACAAATTGATTATAGATAAATTGGCAT
This sequence comes from Ampelocalamus luodianensis, assembly GCA_036346255.1. Classification (NCBI taxonomy): domain Eukaryota; kingdom Viridiplantae; phylum Streptophyta; class Magnoliopsida; order Poales; family Poaceae; genus Ampelocalamus; species Ampelocalamus luodianensis. The sequence goes on along the minus strand of CM070620.1, from coordinate 29,702,808 downwards.
AATGTTTTTACAATATGTTTACAGATACAATAAGAAAACATTGTTTGTCACTAAAAATTTTATTCAGTCTCGAGCATGTAAAACTCTCCTTTTGGGTTAATGAACTCCGTCATTAAGAAGATGGCGAGCCGTCCTCGAATTTCAGAGAGGTCTTTCATTTGGACTGTACTTAAACTGATATTAATGCCCTGTCGCTATGAAGAGTAAAGTCGTAAGCAATTATATATATTAATTGATAAGTAGAAAATAATTATTATGAGATTGACAAGCCTCTAGATCCCTGAGCCTACCACTCATGATTTCTTGCATATGGCAGCAAACATAGAATCCACATACGTTGCCCTGTAGCTGCTGGTGGCACTGCAAAAATAGAATTACATACATAGGTTTGTTCAGCTTGAGGCATCATTGCGAAGTGTGAAATATGATTATTGTGTACTAGCGGGTACAGAAAATTTCTTCACTTGTCGGAGTGTGGTGTTCCCATCCACGTGTCTCCCTCTTTTGGCAATGTACGCGGCGAGCGACCTATGTGATTCAAAAAAGTTAGCCTCAGCCATTGCAAATGAAGGGTACATAGAGTTATTTGTGGATGGAATGAGTTACCTGTCGATTAATTGTTGCACAAGTGCAAAGTCGTGCTAGCTCTTGATTAGGGAATCAAGGTATATTATCTTGTTCCACTTTGGTACAATGACGATTAGAATCTAGTGCCACCTACACATGTATACTGCCATAGTCGTTAAAACTAAGTTCGTGTTGCATATGAAGTATAAATCAATGAGTATAGCAATGAGTGAAGCACATACACCTAGGGTAGAAGTATGTAGTCCTTGTCACTGTGAGCATGTAGTCCCGTTGTTACATAATCCTCAATGTAGGATGCATCGTCGTTGATGCATTGCTCAGAGACCAAGTGTGGGTCGAGAAAACCAACCGATTCTTTTCTTCGTTTGGCTTCTTAGAACATGTGTCTATACATAAGCAAGGAGTTATGGCATTTATCGGTATTACATGAATATAAACCGTAATTGTACACACTTACAGTGTCCAGCATCTTAAAAGTGAGGTGTCGAGGTTGAAGAGATCGAACAAGTCGTCGAAGCCCACTGTCACATCCCCAATTTAATAAAGTGGTTAATTATGCATCTCATGAGCATGCATCTTATTTTTAAACTATTTGTGTACCTATTGTACTTGGAAAATCTCAAAATATAAATGAAACCTACACTTTAAATTGAACTCCAAACTCAAAACAGAAATAAATGCTACTAAAGTATTACTGGAAATAATTTATTCAAATACTATATTAATTATCACGAATTAATGTAATTTTTCCCAAATTTTTGGCACTGATCTTAACCCTATAAAAATTCAAACACCATTAAAATACCTTATCTAAGTTTGAATTTATATATTACCAAATATATTATGAACAGTAGGGTTCAATAATTTTTATGGACACTAGGTTATCCCAGGAACCCCCACAAATTATTTCATGATTTTAGGAAATTTATTTCTATTTTTAAACCCCTGGTCAAAGTAGGAAAAGCAAATTAAGTATCAGTCAACCCTAGTACTATTCCTCAGGCCTGAACCAGACCTTGACTCGAGTCCGACCCGGTCTCTTGACTCAGTCGAGTCGACTAATTGCACCTCCGCTTGTGGACCTTCAGATCTAAGATCAACGGCCCAGATCGCCTACCCCTTCGACCGTTCGGTGCACTCATCGATCCAAGCCGTCGCGGGGATCCAACGGTCTACGTGGACTCACTTAAACGCAACTCGGGCGCGCGTTGAGTCGCTGACGTTGTGGGTCCGCCCTGTCAGGGCCTTCTCCAACCTCCCATTGCGGGCGCAGAGAGCTAGCGCCACGCGCTCGCGCTGCTCCGACAGGCACAGCAACGGCGATGCTCACGCCGTGAATCCACCGCCCCAATTGACCATCCCTGGAGTTCGGCAAGTGACGCCGCCTCTGTTCCGTCCCTCGGTTCAGCTTAAGTAACCCCCGAACGCCTCCTTCTTCCCATCTTTCCTCTCGGTGCGAGGAAAGAGAGGCTTGTTCTTGCTCTCTTCACGGTGAGTTTCCTCGCATGGTTTCCCTCACCTCACGATCCATGCCGCCCATTTCTCGCTCATCTTGGACCTTGGTTCCTCTTGTAGCTCCGGACCATAGTAGTGCCTTTGGAAGCTCGAGCACGCTCAAAGCCACCTCGGTGTCATCTTCATCTCCGGTGAGCTCTTTTCCATTTATTGCGCGTCACTTCTTGTGCTAGGTCCTAAGGGTCAAAACCCCTCATCTAATTGAACCAATGGCTTATCAGGATCTTCGAAGTTGAAGTTTTGCGTTCTCACGGCTGACCTTGCCGCTTTCGTCTCCATCTCCTGCCGGGTGAGTTTCTTCTCAATTCCTTTCTATGCGAGCATCTTATGGGCATTAGTGACCTAGTCCGACCACGCATCGTGTGATTCCTTACTCAGGTTGTCGTGTCATCGTGAGCCTCTCTTTGCTGTTTTTTTTCGGATATACGTCGCCGGCGAGCTCCAGTACTTCTCTGGTCCTCCCTTCGACTCAGGTAGCTTCCTCTTGTTCCCTAGGGGCATAAGCAATCGTCTTTTTGTGTAAAGCATTCTCCAATCGGCGTAGTTTGTTGTTGCCGTAAGTTCTTGCGCCTTTGTTCTTGCCGCCTTGCCGCTATGGATCATCGCCGCCTTATTCCGCTCCGTTAGGACCGTTGGACTATTGTGGACCCATATTAGCCTTCGGTTTGCACCGCCGTGGACCACCGCTCCAGCGAGCCGCCGGGCGAACGCGGGGAGGGGCGCTGTTGTCAGGTCGTCCGACAAAAGTCCTGTAGCAAGGCGCTTAAGGCTAATGACGTAATTAGGTGTTAAGGTTTGGAAGTAATCAGTCACTGACTCGTGGGCCCGTATGACCTGTTAAGTGGTTGCGTAAGTTTAGAGTTTACGCTTTCTGTTAAGAAACACGTAATAATTCAGCTGTAAAATTAATAATACGTTTGCATGATTGGGAAGACGTATTTCTGGAAATACGCCTTCGGCATGCGTTCAGTGGCGGGTCAAAGTTGACCGAGTCAACACTGGTCTTCGGGGCCCGCCCGTCAGCGACTGCGGCTAGCGTGAGGACGGTAGAAAAAGCATTAAATACTTTACGAAATTCGAAATCTATTAACATATGCACTGAAAATTGGTATTAACTTATAAAATGCATAACTAAATCATTTTAACTCCAAAATGAATGAAACCACTTCTGATAATTTTCATATTTAATGAACTTTATATTAAAATTGGTTTCAAACTTGTCCCTGTAACAGAGAGCATTACTTTAGAAAATGAGCTATTAACACTATTATTGTTACAAAAGAAAACACTGATAACTTTGAAAATTCATAACTAAATCATGAAAACTCCATTTGAGGCAAACTCAACTGTTTTGAACTTGTAATAATATTGTCTATTTATCCATGTAATCCATGTACTCACCTCTATTCTACAAAAATTCACCTCATAATTAAAATTACATAAATAAAGGTATATTGAAATCTAAAAATTCAAACCACGATAACTATCATATACTAAATCAAAATGAAATAATTCTTTCACCAAAAATCACTTAAAATCATAACTTAGCTACTATGGAAAAATCATGCATTTTTGAGCATCTTGATTTTTGGAGTTTTTCTCGATGTTTATTCGGTATTATATTTATCTAGATTCCGAGCTTATTGATATTGACTCCTATGCGACCGAGAGTGGGCAATTACTTTTCCGGCAAGGCAAGCATCCTTTGAACTTTCTTTTTGCATCATATTTGATCCCAGATTTGTTAGGATAGATGCAATGATAATTGCTTGCATGCTATGTTGATAATGTCGCTATTTTTGTGATGATTAGTTAGACACATCCTATTATCTTGTCATTGTGGCTATCCATGAATTACCCGATCTTGAATTAATTATGGTAGGATGTTTGAAATATCGTTGTTCGAGTTGCTTAGCCATGCAAGTCTAGAACCGTAGCTCGATTGTCGGAATAGCCCGCCAATTATGGGTTAAACACAACTCTCATTATATGCTTTTGTTTCAGATCTTCGTATCTGTTTTATAAGTGAAATTTTGTCATTTTCAAATGAGCTTTTGTCCGACAAGTGTTGGTTAGTGATGGTGCCTTCGTGCACGAGATTTGGGTATGTGGTTTGGCTTGTCTGGACAGTTAAGGACCGAACTTTGGGTTGTTGCGATTCAAGCAAAACTCGTGCTATCACGCGCGGTATATGGGTGTCGTATGGTTAAGTAGGGGGGAGATTTTATTGTGTTGAGTCCCACGGTGGTGAAATTGTAAGGGCATGGGACCGTGAAATCCCGTGTTCCTTTTGGGCCGATAGGATGGGGGCGTTAACGTCTTGTGTTTCCTAGGATATATAGGATGGAGGCGTTAACATCTCGTGTTTCCTAGGAGCCATGGGTTGAGGGACTTAGCTCAATGGGATCTTATTGCCAAAAACGACCGTATCTTGATTTACCCGGCCGGCATACCTTAGGAAGTATGCTATATTCGGAGGCATCTGGAGGCTTACGGGCTAATCAAGTCGTGTGGGTAAAGTAGTACACCCCTGCAGGGTATAAATCTATTCGAATAGCCGTGTCCACGGTTATGGACGACCGCTTGAAATTTGTGGCTGCTTATTGTTAGACTTGAAATTAAAATTGTGGTTATAACTTGGTATCGTCATGAATGGGATGCTCATGCTTATTGTTGTATCAAAGTGGACCGCCACTTTGTTGTTGGTATGATTCATTTGTTATTGAATTCATTACTTATTCACATGTTTTACTTCTACTTCAAATCTGATTTTGAAATGGCACTTGAAAAACTAGTAAGTGTAGGTTGTTCAGTGATGCGTCGTCTTCGCAAAACTAAGCCAATATGAGCCCTTCCTTTGAATGACCTTATGCATAATTATTTTTATTTGTGTAAGACTTGTGAGTACTCTTTGTACTCAGCCAGATGTTTGCTGGCTTTTTCAGGTGAGGAGGATTTAGAGACTGATGAGCTTATCGGTGTCGATTTAGGCGACACCGATGAGTAGTTTGCTATCATCTAACTCCCAGTTGGTTGCTGATGGGTTATGGGGCATACCATTGCTGGTCTTTTGGTCTATTTATGTGTTTCCGCTGCTACTTAATACTCTCTTTTAAATTTGGCCAGTCGGCCACTTGTATTAGATGTAAACTTGGAACTATGTTGTATGTCTTTTGAACTATTTATGTATGGATGTTGTATGGATGTGATCAACGTTGAATGAGAGTGTGGTTATATTGGTCGCTGATCTTGGGAGCCAATATAAGTCATACTCGCTGTTCATGAATTCCTATTTAACTCACTGAGTGTGGCGCTTGACTTGTCGGAGAACCGACAATCATGTAGTGCTCGCAGAGGAGCGGCGCACATGATCGTCGGAGCTCTAATCTGAGTTAAGCCTTTCATTTAGATGAAGTTAAGTTGGAATTCATTTACCGGAGACTTAGAGTTATGTCCCTAAGACCATGCTTAGTCTCGGTCTTACGGAAATAACTCTGGGGTCCCCACAGCGTTGGTATCAGAGCCATACTGACTGTAGGTTAGAGATAGCACTGGCGTTAGAGTTAGTAAGCCTTCTTGAGTCAAATTATTTTTGAAATTATCAAATTAATTTCAGAAAGTTTAAGTTAGGAATATCTTTTATTCCTCATCCATCCTAGTATCTTTTCTTACCCTATTTCTTTTTTTAAAGAAATCTTACCTTATTGTTCTTGCTTTTAGATGAGTCGCCAATACCTGGTCAAAGAAACTCAAGCTGAGAATGTGGATGGATACCCGGCGCTTCTCCGAGAAATGATGTGGAGGGCGAACTTCACCTATTAGCCATCTTACGCCATCTATCGCGCGACGAGGGGCGGGCATGGAGGAATACTTGGCCGTGATCAACATCATCGCGGGACGAGTCACGGGAGTATCCCATATTGTTTCGAACACGTGGCGCCGGAGGCCATGGCTCTGCAGAAGTGGCCCGTGTGGCTATGAGCCATCTCGTTATGATCGGACGAGTTGTCTCACCGCCTTACTACCATTTTCCTATGTGCGGCGTGGCATGGAGGTGGACACCTTTGCGGATTCGATTTGGGAAGATCCCGTGTTAGGCGATTGGCAAGATTGGTTCATATCATGGATCAAATCCATCGGTGCACTGTGTATGAGTTGTACGAGACTCGTCAGCGTCTTGTGGTGGCCCAAGAGCACCTACAACTCATGTGTAACATGGGGATTATTGACCGCCATGTGGTTTATGGCACGAATGAGATTTCCCCATATGCTTCAGCGCCACCGATGTACCGTCTTTCGGAAGTGCCAGGGCATGTACCCAATTATGGGACGAGACGCCAGGTCCGCATGTCAGTTGGTTTTGCTCGTACTCGTAGGATGGAACCTGTTGGAGGCCATGTGATAGAGCAAGGCTCCCCTTTGCGTCTTCCTAATTTTGGAGACCCCGATGATACGGGATCCCCTGAGGCACATCTTCTGGACGAGTTTCCGGTAAACTTTGACCGGAACAACATTTAGGATGTTGTAGGCGTAAGCTTTTGGGCAAGCATGTATCTTTGATTTCCTGTAATAGGCTAGTAATAATTGAACTCTTAATGTTTCTTTTACAAGAACTATATTTCCAGTAGTTGCTCTTCGCCCCCGGGCCCTATGAATGTAATTGCTTTGGAAAAATTATGATTTGAAGTTATGAATCTTGTACTGGCCTTAGTGCCTTTGTACTCCCTTTTGGTGTTATGTTTTGGTGCATTTTATATCATTATGCATGCTTAATTAAGAACCTTGTGCTTGCTGTCCAAAGTTTTATTATTCGTACTTTTCCCTCAATCTTGGCCTCTTTTAAACATTCCTTGTCACTCCAGGATGTCAGGCCGCAACACTCGTGCTAGAGCTCAGCGCGATGGGGGATCTCCACCCCAGGGCACTCGTTCTGCTGCAGTAGTAGAACTTTACGCCCGCGAGGAGAGGGTGAGCCCTCTCAGCGAAGACCGTCCGGGACGCTTCCTCCGAGGAAGTGCTTCCTCCGCCACCCACTATGGCGGAAGTCTTGGCTCGGTCGAGAGGAACAGGATGGATCGGACCAGATCACGGAGGCTATAGCTCGCAACACTTCTCCTGCTCTGCGGCGGAGGAGGGGACATCGAGGCGCGTGGGGTCTTCTGCGAGTTTCAAATGAACAAATCCTCCCACTTTTGCGGTACCGAGACCCTATGGAGGTGAAGATTGGTGAGGATGTGGAGAAGAAACTAGCCATTGCTCGGTGCGGGCATTGAGAGAGTTCTTTTGCCGCCTATCACCGGAAGGCGCCGCTAGTGCATGGTGGGATAATTTTTCCGCCATGCGGCGACGAGAGACGTTCCATCATGGAACGAGTTTCGTGCGGCTTTCAGGAGGCCTATATTCGGATGGGGTCATGTCAATCAAGCGACAACGATTTCTTGCTTTGAAGCAAGGAAGGAAGATCATCACGAGTATCTTCAAGAGTTCAACTCCTTGGCCGCTATGCCCGGATGACGTCTCCACGGATGCTCGCCGCCACCACGGTTCATGGGTGGCTTGACTGAGGAGATGCAACTGGCTTTAGTCAGTACATGACTTCAGAACTTCGGCACATGGTGAACAAGGCCATTGTAGTGGAGCACAAGAGTGTGGCTGTGGAGGAGTCCAGGAAGAGGAAGAAGGCCGCTCAGTTCTCGGCTAGTGGCAGTTTCCCTCGACAGCGCACCGGACCGCCTCAGGCACCTCGTCCTAAGGCTCTAGTGCCATCGAGGCTTCCTGTGGCGCCTGCACGACCTTCTCCACCTACAGGGCAGCGGCACAGTGGGAGTAAGAACTCCCAAAATAGTGGTACATTCAAGCCTAATGTCACCTGCTTTCATTGTGGTCACCAGGGCCACTATGCTTCTTCTTGCCTCGCCAAGCAGCGGGGAATGCCGCAGGTTTATCGTGCTCCTACACCACCGGCTGTGGCAAGACCTACACCACCTCCCAGGGCAGCATCTACCCCTCCTCAGGTCCCTGCACGTGGCCGAGTGAACCACGTCACCGCTGAGGAGGCGAGCGACGCTCCAGACGTCGTTTTGGGTACACTTCTTGTTAATTCTTGTCCAGCATCAGTTTTATTTGATTCCGGAGCATCTCATTCATTCATCAAAGAAGAATATGCTGCATTTAATCATTTTGAAATACATAAACTTCAGCACCTTATCAAATCCAGTCGCCGGGATCGGTTTTCCAAACCGATCAAGTCTGCCGGGACGTAAAAGTGGAAATTCAAAATGTCAACTTCTTGGCAAACTTGATTGTGCTAAAATCAGTGGGTATTGATGTAATCTTGGGGATGGATTGGCTGTCCAAAAACCAGGGAAAGATCGATTGTGCTCAGTGGTCTATTTCTGTCACTAGTGAAGACGGCAGTCAAGTCGTTTTTGCACCTTCTGTGGGCAGTTTTCATCTCTATGCCTTGGAAGCTTGTACCTCTCTTGAACTTGAGAAAGTGTCTGTGGTGTGTGAATATCCAAATGTATTCCCCGAAGAACTCCCAGGCATGCCTCCTGATCGAGAAGTAGAGTTCGTCATCGAGCTTGTACCCGGTACTGCGCCGATCTCAAAACGGCCATACCGGATGCCTCCTAATGAATTGGAAGAATTGAAGAAGCAACTCCAAGAACTTCAAGACAAGGGGTTTGTTAGGCCGAGCTCCTCACCTTGGGGATGCCCGGCTGTCTTTGTCAAAAAGAAGGACAAGAGTTTGCGGATGTGTGTTGACTACCGTCCGTTAAATGAAGTCACTATCAAGAACAAATATCCGCTTCCTCGGATTGATGATTTATTTGATCAATTGAGTGGAGCCCAAGTATTCTCCAAGGTTGATTTGCGCTTGGGCTATCATCAAATTAAAGTTCGAACCGAAGACATTCCGAAGACAGCATTCTCTACTCGTTACGGGTTGTACGAGTACACTGTCATGTCTTTTGGTCTGACGAATGCACCGGCATACTTCATGAATCTTATGAATTCAGTGTTCATGGAGTATTTGGATAAGTTTATTGTTGTATTCATTGATGACATCCTTATCTACTCAAATTCTGATGAAGAACACGAGCAACACTTGAGGCTTGTGTTGGAAAAGCTTCGTCAACATCAGCTTTATGCCAAATTTAGCAAATGCGAGTTCTGGCTTCATGAAGTTAGTTTCTTGGGGCATGTCCTATCCAAGGGCGGCATTGCTGTTGATCCTAGCAAAGTGCAAGATGTCCTTGATTGGAGACAACCCAGAAACATTACTGACATTCGCAGTTTTCTTGGACTTGCGGGTTACTACCGCAGATTCATCCAGAACTTCTCCAAAATCGCAAGGCCAATGACTCAACTTCTGAAGAAAGAAAAGAAGTTCAAGTGGTCGCCTGAATGTGAGGAGAGCTTTCAGATCCTAAAGGAATGCTTGACCAAAGCACCAGTACTCATCTTGCCCGACATTCACAAGAGCTTTGACATTTACTGCGATGCGTCTCGCCATGGGCTCGGTTGTGTTCTTATGCAAGAGGGCCGAGTGGTAGCTTATGCATCAAGGCAATTGAGACCACATGAGCTGAATTATCCCACTCATGATTTGGAGCTCGCAGCAGTTGTTCATGCTCTCAAGATTTGGCGACATTACCTCATCGGCAATCGTTGCGAAATCTACACCGACCACAAGAGTCTTAAATATATCTTCACCCAAGCCGATCTGAACTTGAGGCAAAGAAGATGGCTTGAGTTGATCAAAGATTATGATTTTGGACTCCATTATCATCCAGGAAAAGTAAATGTGGTTGCTGATGCCCTAAGCGAAAAGTCTCGGTCAATCAGATATCGGTAACTCCCATTTCAAAGAAGCTTGTGTGCTGCGATGCAACGTCTGCACCTGGATATAATTGAAGAAGGTTCCCTTGCTGCCCTTAGTGTGAATTATACACTTGAGGACTAGATTAGAGAAGCCCAGAAGGCTGATGAAGAAGTAGCTCAGATCCGGGATGAAGTGAAGCAAGGCAAGGCCAAGTGCTTTAAAGAAGATGCACAAGACACCTTATGGTTTGGAAACCGGTTGGTGGTGCCTTGCGATCACGCCTTGAGAGAACTAATTCTCAAGGAGGCCCATGACTCCAAGTTTTCTATCCACCCTAGTAGCACCAAGATGTACCAAGACCTTAAGAAGCGACTATGGTGGAGCCGAATGAAACAACACATCGCTCAATTTGTTGCCGAGTGTGATGTATGCCAAAGAGTTAAGGCCGAGCATTTGAAACCGGCAGGCACTCTACAACCCCTGCCCATTCCCAAGTGGAAATGGGAAGAAGTTGGCATGGATTTTATCACCGGCCTTCCAAAAACTCAAGCGGGGTCTGATTCTATATGGGTGATCGTAGATCGTCTAACGAAGGTTGCCCATTTCATTCCTGTCAAGACCACCTACCATGGGGATAAGTTAGCTGAGCTTTATATCTCCAGAATTGTTTGTCTCCATGGTGTACCAAAGGTCATCATTTCAGATAGAGGTCCTCAGTTCACATCTTACTTCTGGAAGTGCTTACATAAAGCAATGGGGACCAATCTATCTTTCAGTTCCGCTTACCACCCACAAACAGATGGGCAGACTGAAAGGGTGAATCAAATCTTGGAATATCTTCTCCGAGCATGTGTGCTGTCTTATAGCAAGAACTGGGAGAAATGTTTACCATTTGCGGAGTTCTCCTACAACAATAGCTTCCAATCAAGCATTCAAATGTCCCCGTTCGAGGCATTATATGGAAGAGCTTGTAGGACACCCTTGAACTGGTCCGAAGCCGGGGAGAGGCCATTCTATGGCCCAACCTTGGTAGAGGATGCAGAAGAACAGGTTCGTGTCATTCGCGAACGACTTCGGACGGCTCAATCCCGTCAGAAGTCCTATGCCGACCTTCGCCGTCGTGAGTTGAGCTTTGATGTGGATGATCATGTCTATCTTAAGGTTTCTCCAATGAAAGGAACACATCGTTTCCAAGTCAAAGGCAAATTGGCACCTCGCTACATCGGACCTTTCTGAATTCTAGCAAAGTTGGGACCGGTGGCTTATCAAATAGAGTTGCCACCATCACTTGTGGATGTACATGATGTCTTCCATGTTTCACAACTGAAGAAGTGTCTTCGCATCCCTACCGAAGCCACTGAACTGGAAAAACTTGACTTGCAGCCCGATCTTTCCTATCGGGAGCACCCGATTCGCATTCTTGAAGAAAAGGAGCGCAAGACGCGAAATCGCAACATCAAATTCGTCAAGGTTCAATGGAGCAACCATACTGAAGATGAAGCAACTTGGGAGCGTGAAGATCAACTACGAGCTAGCTATCCTGATCTTTTTCCTTCTACTTAAAATGTCTTCGAATCAAGAAAAGAAAGTTTAAACAATGCAATGGGAAGGGAAAAATGTAATAGCCATTCCTTGTAACCCTACAAAGATATCTTGGCACTATCTTTGAAGGAAATCGAGACAACAGATGTTTTGTTTTCTCTTAGAACCTTCTATCCAACTTCCGCCCTATCGATCTCGGGGTCGAGATCTTTTGTAAGGGGGGAGGTTTGTCACATCCCCAATTTAATAAAGTGGTTAATTATGCATCTCATGAGCATGCATCTTATTTTTAAACTATTTGTGTACCTATTGTACTTGGAAAATCTCAAAATATAAATGAAACCTACACTTTAAATTGAACTCCAAACTCAAAACAGAAATAAATGCTACTAAAGTATTACTGGAAATAATTTATTCAAATACTATATTAATTATCACGAATTAATGTAATTTTTCCCAAATTTTTGGCACTGATCTTAACCCTATAAAAATTCAAACACCATTAAAATACCTTATCTAAGTTTGAATTTATATATTACCAAATATATTATGAACAGTAGGGCTCAATAATTTTTATGGACACTAGGTTATCCCAGGAACCCCCACAAATTATTTCATGATTTTAGGAAATTTATTTCTATTTTTAAACCCCTGGTCAAAGTAGGAAAAGCAAATTAAGTATCAGTCAACCCTAGTACTATTCCTCAGGCCCGAACCAGACCTTGACTCGAGTCCGACCCGGTCTCTTGACTCAGTCGAGTCGACTAATTGCACCTCCGCTTGTGGACCTTCAGATTTAAGATCAACGGCCCAGATCGCCTACCCCTTCGACCGTTCCGATTGCACTCACTGATCCAAGTCGTCCGCCGGGGATCCAACGGTCTACGTGGACTCACTTAAACGCAACTCGGGCGCGCGTTGAGTCGCTGACGTTGTGGGTCCGCCTGCCGGGGCCTTCTCCTACCTCGTTGCGCTGCGCGCAGAGCTAGCGCCACGCGCGCGCGCGCTGCCCGACAGAGCAAAGAACGGCGATGCTCACGCCGTGAATCCACCGCCCCAATTGACCATCCCTGGAGTTCGGCAAGTGACGCCGCCTCTGTTCCGTCCCTCGGTTCAGCTTAAGTAACCCCCGAACGCCTCCTTCTTCCCCATCTTTCCTCTCGGGTCTGAGGAAAGAGAGGCTTGTTCTTGCCCTCTTCACAGGTGAGTTTCCTCCGCATGGTTTCCCTCACCTCCCGATCCATGCGTTCCATTTCGCTCATCTTGGACCTTGGTTCCTCTTGTAGCTCCTGACCATAGTAGTGCCTTTGGAAGCTCCAGAGCACGCTCCGAAAGCCACCTCGGTGTCATCTTCATCTCCGGTGAGCTCTTTTCCATTTATTGCGCGTCACTTCTTGTGCTAGGTCCTAAGGGTCAAAACCCCTCATCTAATTGAACCAATGGCTTATCAGGATCTTCGAAGTTGAAGTTTTGCGTTCTCACGGCTGACCTTGCCGCTTTCGTCTCCATCTCCTGCTGGGTGAGTTTCTTCTCAATTCCTTTCTATGCGAGCATCTTATGGGCATTAGTGACCTAGTCCGACCACGCATCGTGTGATTCCTTACTCAGGTTGTCGTGTCATCGTGAGCCTCTCTTTGTTGTTTTTTTCGGATATACGTCGCCGGCGAGCTCCAGTACTTCTCCGGTCCTCCCTTCGACTCAGGTAGCTTCCTCTTGTTCCCTAGGGGCATAAGCAATCGTCTTTTTGTGTAAAGCATTCTCCAATCGGCGTAGCTGTTGTTGCCGTAGTTGCGCCGCCGCCTGTTCTTGCCGCGCCGCCGCTATGGATCATCGCCGGCCTTATTCCGGCTACCGTTAGGACCGTTGGACTATTGTGGACCCATATTAGCCTTCGGTTTGCACCGCCGTGGACCACCGCTCCAGCGAGCCGCCGGGCGAACGCGGGGAGGGGCGCTGTTGTCGGGTCGTCCGACAAAAGTCCTGTAGCAAGGCGCTTAAGGCTAATGACGTAATTAGGTGTTAAGGTTTAGAAGTAATCAGTCACTGACTCGTGGGCCCGTATGACCTGTTAAGTGGTTGCGTAAGTTTAGAGTTTACGCTTTCTGTTAAGAAACACGTAATAATTCAGCTGTAAAATTAATAATACGTTTGCATGATTGGGAAGACGTATTTATGGAAATACGCCTTCGGCATGCGTTCGGCTGGGCGGGGTCAAAGTTGACCGAGTCAACACTGGTCTTCGGGGCCCGCCCGTCAGCGACTGCGGCTAGCGTGAGGACGGTAGAAAAAGCATTAAATACTTTACGAAATTCGAAATCTATTAACATATGCACTGAAAATTGGTATTAACTTATAAAATGCATAACTAAATCATTTTAACTCCAAAATGAATGAAACCACTTCTGATAATTTTCATATTTAATGAACTTTGTATTAAAATTGGTTTCAAACTTGTCCCTGTTACAGAGAGCATTACTTTAGAAAATGAGCTATTAACACTATTATTGTTACAAAAGAAAACACTGATAACTTTGAAAATTCATAACTAAATCATGAAAACTCCATTTGAGGCAAACTCAACTGTTTTGAACTTGTAATAATATTGCCTATTTATCCATGTAATCCATGTACTCACCTCTATTCTACAAAAATTCACCTCATAATTAAAATTACATAAATAAAGGTATATTGAAATCTAAAAATTCAAACCACGATAACTATCATATACTAAATCAAAATGAAATAATTCTTTCACCAAAAATCACTTAAAATCATAACTTAGCTACTATGGAAAAATCATGCATTTTTGAGCATCTTGATTTTTGGAGTTTTTCTCGATGTTTATTCGGTATTGTATTTATCTAGATTCCGAGCTTATTGATATCGACTCCTACGCGACCGAGAGTGAGCAATTACTTTTCCGGCAAGGCAAGCATCCTTTGAACTTTCTTTTTGCATCATATTTGATCCCAGATTTGTTAGGATAGATGCAATGATAATTGCTTGCATGCTATGTTGATAATGTCGCTATTTTTGTGATGATTAGTTAGACACATCCTATTATCTTGTCATTGTGGCTATCCATGAATTACCCAGACTGAATTAATTATGGTAGGATGTTTGAAATATCATTGTTCGAGTTGCTTAGCCATGCAAGTCTAGAACCGTAGCTTCGATTGTCGGAATAGCCCGCCAATTATGGGTTAAACACAACTCTCATTATATGCTTTTGTTTCAGATCTTCGTATCTGTTTTATAAGTGAAATTTTGTCATTTTCAAATGAGCTTTTAGTCCGGACAAGTGTTGGTTAGTGATGGTGCCTTCGTGCACGAGATTTGGGTATGTGGTTTGGCTTGTCCGACAGCTTAAGGACCGAACTTTGGGTTGTTGCGATTCAAGCAAAACTCGTGCTATCACGCTTGCGTATATGGGTGCCGTATGGTTAAGTAGGGGAAGGTTTTATTGTGTTGAGTCCCACGGTGGTGAAATTGTAAGGGCATGGGACCGTGAAATCTGTGTTCCTTTTGGGCCGATAGGATGGGGCGTTAACGTCTTGTGTTTCCTAGGATATATAGGATGGAGGCGTTATCGTCTCGTGTTTCCTAGGAGCCATGGGTTGAGGGACTTAGCTCAATGGGATCTTCTTGCTAAAAACGACCGTATCTTGATTTACCCGGCCGGCATACCTTAGGAAGTATGCTATATTCGGAGGCATCTGGAGGCTTACGGGCTAATCAAGTCGTGTGGGTAAAGTAGTACACCCCTGCAGGGTATAATCTATTCGAATAGCCGTGTCCACGGTTACGGACGACCGCTTGAAATTTGTGGCTGCTTATTGTTAGACTTGGGATTAAATTGTGGTTATAACTTGGTATCGTCATGAATGGGATGTTCATGCTTATTGTTGTATCAAAGTGGACCGCCACTTTGTTGTTGGTATGATTCATTTGTTATTGAATTAATTACTTATTCACATGCTTTACTTCTACTTCAAATCTGATTTTGAAAAGGCACGTGAAAAACTAGTATGTGTAGGTTGTTCAGTATTGCGTCGTTTTCGCAAAAATTTAAGCCAATATGAGCCCGTCCTTTGAATGACCTTATGCATAACTATTTTTATTTGTGTAAGACTTGCGAGTACTCTTTGTACTCAGCCAGGTGTTTGCTGGCTTTTTCAGGGGAGGAGGATTTAGAGACCGATGAGCTTATCGGTGTCGATTTAGGCGACACCGATGAGTAGTTTGCTATCATCTAACTCCCAGTTGGTTGCCGATGGGTTATGGGGCATACCATTGCTGGTCTTTTGGTCTATTTATGTGTTTCCGCTGCTACTTAATACTCTCTTTTAAATTTGGCCGGTCGGCCACTTGTATTAGATGTAAACTTGGAACTATGTTGTATGTCTTTTGAACTATTTATGTATGGATGTTGTATGGATGTGATCAACGTTGAATGAGAGTGTGGTTATATTGGTCGCTGATCTTGGGAGCCAATATAAGTCATACTCGCTGTTCATGAATTCCTATTTAACTCACTGAGTGTAGCGCTTGACTTGTCGGAGAACCGACAATCATGTAGTGCTCGCAGAGGAGCGGCGCACATGATCGTCGGAGCTCTAATCTGAGTTAAGTCTTTCATTTAGATGGAGTTAAGTTGGAATTCATTTACCGGAGACTTAGAGTTATGTCCCCGAGACCATGCTTAGTCTCGGTCTTACGAAGATAACTCCGGGGTCCCCACACCCACCATGAAGAAGCCAGGCTCATGGAGAAAATATGTCGTCGTGTACTTGACGGTGAAACCCGAAGAGCGTTTTGTCCTCATCTCATTGGTCTTTCTCATGTACCATGCATGCAAACAAGCGCAACCCATTCCAAGGTTGGCTAAGAGTGTATCTGGGACCAACGGCTTTCCTAGGGAGTATGTCTAGCGCTTTTGAGGCACTTTGATTTTCTTCAATTTGGTCTTACTGACACGCTGGTATGTGTTCTTCACAAGAGATGAATGGGCACGCTGTTCATATATGCTCAGTGTGGTCTTCATGGGAGCCAATATGGTGGCCTACCGACGCAGATTAAGTGCATGTGGCGACGTCGAAGGGAGGGTCGAAGAGGCCGCGGGCTGTAGATGGTCGTATGGAGAGGCCATCTGTTCATGCTGGGTAGATGTCCGCACGGAAGGGTCCAAGGCGATATCGTATATGCTCGGTGTGGTCTTCACGGGAGCCGATATGGTGGCCTACCAACGTGGATCAGGTGCATGTAGGGACATCGAAGGGAGGGTCGGAGAGGCCGCAGACTATAGATGGTCATGTGGAGAGGCTAGCTGTTCAAGCTGGGTAGACACCGGCACGGAATGGTCCAAGGCAATATCCCTCTTGGGCCACTGGACGAATGGGTGGACGGCATCCCCTAGTGTCATGATCTCGTCGTTTGGGGGCTTCTCCAGTGGGATGACCATAAAATCGTCATGTATCATGTCCACCTGGACCTTCACGAAACCGTTCCCTAGCTGGGCACTGTGCACCAGTGTCCCTAGCACGCATGGATACGCCATCCCCCACCTAGCCTCAAGAGCAATGGAGCCAACAAGCCTAACTCTGAGGTTGCACAGCGTTGGCTCCAACATAATGATTAGCTAAGGCATCCAACAGGTCTATCGATGTAGCATTCCAGAGATGTACATTACCTGGATGTCATCAATAGGTAATTTGACGTCGCTATGTTCAGAAAGTGGCGTGGACGCGCAGCTACTTCGATGTTGAGGGGGACTGGCTCCCAACATAACGGGGGCAGCTTGTGACTGGTTGAGGACTTGATCTAGTCCTTCCTCCAATGATGCTATATGTCCTCGAAATAATCTCCTCTTTCAATCGTTCCTCGCGCTCGGCCTTAGATCTCTTCCTATTCCTATATGCCTCGGAGTCATGTGGGAGTCCTTGCCTCCAAGGTATATAAACCCCAAGGCCTCACGTGCTACCCGGGTGCTCCTTATTTTCCAGGGTCATGGATAGTATACCCCTCTCCCTGACTGCTTCGAAGGAGCCTTGGGAAGATTCGGTAGTCAATGTTTGCTGCAAGAGGCCATCATGTTATTTTAGACCCAATGAAGTTATGGATTATTAACAACTAGGTAGTTCGACATATCTTACCAGATGTTGGGACACTCCCTCGCCTGCCAGGTTTATGAAAGAGATGGCGCACGAAGACATGGTTGATAACCTCGCTCTTAACTAGTTTCGGGCGCGCTCGTCTGTGATCTTGGCAAATGGCGGGGAGGCCTTCGACCGGATTGCCTCATCATCCTCCCTCCTCCATTGTGGGATTTTACATGCATACCCAGTGGTGCCGAGTCTGTGGGGGTGAGTGTTTTGTGTCTGGATAGCCTTGTGCGCCGCACTTTGCTCCTGAAATTCGGCTATCGTCTTCACCCACACAAAGGCGTCCCATGTATCTGGTCACACAAAAGGATACTTCATTAAGGGCATCCGATCCTTGTTCACGTACTCTGTGACAAGCATGCTCTTGAAGGTCTTCCACGTTGTTCCCATCACGAGGTACGCCTGCCGTCTCACGAGTCCCTGGACTTCTGTTGGGATCTCGAACGACCTTGAAATTTTATGCCACAGTTGCTCTTTCTCTTCTTCAGTTAGAGACTTCCAACCTGGTGTGGTGATAGGGACCCATTCCCTTGTAACTATCCCGCAGGTGGTCCGGAATGCTGCCACTGCTTTCTCGGGATGCAAAGGGACCCCAACGAGAGTGACCTCCATGATGGTCATTCGGCTCTCAGGCCTTTTCGATATTCCTCTGCCATCTCGCTTAGGTACCCCTTTCATCAGAGCACCAAACGCATTCCGTGACGTTGATGATGACGGCGGCGAAGACTATGCGGACACCATCTCGCTTACTTGCTATCTATGGAAACTTTTCAGCAAAAGACAAGAAATTTGTCTTGATTAAAAATTTTCTTGTCTAAAACTAGGAGTGTAATGCACTCTACATAGTAAGAAATCAACAGATGCCCTCCCCACAATAAACTTTGTAACATAACAGAAACATGAATGAAGGAGAGATGAACATTTGATTGTCTTGATTTGGTGAGTTTAATTAATTAACACAAGACCTTGGCCCTAAGCCCCTACAATTAAATAATTAACACTAGCCCATCTCAAAATTTTATTTAGAATCTCGTAATGAGACTAACGTAATGATTAGTGACTAATATTTACTGGTAACAAATTTGGCAGTAGGAAGACCTCCCAATTATCTATATTCATATGCGGGGTGGCATTTTCTCTAAATCCTTCAATGTCTTCTTAATTTGTGTGGTATTCGATTCAGATTGCCATCCAATTTAATCGGGCTCTAACACTATCCCCACTACAACATTAAAGTACTAATAATACACATAAAACTAAAAGTCCAAAAAATGTCCTAATGAAAATGCTAAGTTTGAATGGTGAATACTAAATGCATAGGACAAGCATATTTCTACAGCAAAATCAGAATAACTAACCATTAGCATTGAGTAATCAAACAAACTCTACCAAATCAAACATAGTTTCACACCACTAGACCATTACGCCACCCAATTACAGCCACAACATCTACAATTTCACACAAGTAAAACACAAGAACAACAGGTCAGATTTTGTAGCAAAAGTTAACAGCTAGAGGACTGAGAAGCGAACAACATCTGCATAGAGCAAGCATGGCCGAGAAATGGGAAAATGACTAGTAGTCCAGGACCACCAGCAACCTGCATGCATCCACCGCAAATCACAGTAACATGACGCCAAGTTACACACCCCATGCCCATGATTAAACCTAGTTAGAATCGCCACAACTATAAATAGACGAATGCAAAGCAACCAAACAAGGCCCAAGTGTCCTTTACATAAATCTAATCAAAATCACTTAATAAACACCTACAACATTAAAATATTATCAATCTAAATGTTTGGGGGATGGATATTCACACAAGATGAAGTCGGGGAGGTCGGGGGGCGGCAGCGTCGATGACGGGGTCGGCGGCGTCGAGGTCAGGGGCACTTGGGTGGGGAGGGGGACGGGCGAGTGAGGAGTAAGGATGCAAACCCTACCGGGGCCCTACTAATAAAGGAATATCACAGATGGTTCTCTTAAAGAACCGTCTGTGATACTCTATATCACATAATGGTTCTATTCTAGAACCGTCTGTGATAAGTATCACAGACGGTTCCATAATATAACCATTTGTGATATACGACCATATCACAGATGGTTCTATTTTAAAAACCATCTGTGTTTGTTCCATTAAACCGCCTGTGATAATTCCTTCTATAGCTAAAAAATATTCTATTTTTTGGCTAGTCTTAGGAAATGCTAGCCATGCCCTTTGAAAACAAGAAAGCAGATACAATCATAGATGGAATAATTTCTTAATTACCAAATCAATTACAATGGACTAATTTCTTAATTACATGACGAGTTTCTTACAATGGAACAATTTCCAAATAGATGTTCACTGTGTGGGATCATTCCACTTGGCTATTTCCTTTCAAAAATAGCCCTTCATGATGATCGATGTGCATATAGCTAGGTTCCTCACTTGGTTCTTCCTCAAGCCCGATGCCATCTTCGAAAGGAGACAACTCATCAAATTGATTGTACTCTTCCTCATCCATGATATTCTCAACTTCGGCAATCCTTCTTTTTCCATGAAGAACTACGTGATGGTTCTTATTTGTTGGATCTATTACATAAAAAACTTGAACAACTTGCTTAGCAAGTACGAATGGTTCGTCCTTGTATCTGACATGTTCGAGGTCCATAGTAGTGATGTTGTACTTGTCGACCTTTACACTCTATGGAAGTTTGACCCAATAGCACCAAAACAAGGGGATCTTGAAAAATACATAGTCAAGCTCCCAAATCTCCTCTACAAACTCATAGTAGGAGCTCAACCCATGTTTCATTATGTTTGGCCCAACGGTATTGAACTGCTCGCAAAACGCATCTATGCGGACACCGCTCTTCTGGACTGTGCTCTTCCTATCCTGAGCTGTTGTATAAAATGTGTACCCATTTATGTCGTATCCTTGCCATGTCATAATTGTAAATTTTGGCCCTTTTGCCAACCATCGCAACATATCATCACTTGATGACCTACCAGCAAATCGCACCTTTAACCATTCGTTGAACCAACAGTTGTACTCTCTCGTGATCCAAACCTCCGACCGGCCTGGATTCTGTTGGCGTACCATGTCTTTGTGCTCGTTGATGTACGGGGACACTTCGGTCATGTGTTGCAAGACCGTGGAATGGGCTTGAGCGTTCGCATCTAGATCAGGAGTGATTGCTTTCCTTCTGATAGTCCCATACCCTCCAGCCTCCCCTCATGACGAGATAGAGGCACACCTATCGGTTCCACCCGAGCCATGTTGTCAACGCAGAACTCAATAACCTCTTTAGTTGCATAACCTTCGATGATGCTGCCCTTCGGCCGAGATCAATTTTGTGCATAGGACTTGAGAATTCCCATGTACCTCTCGAACGGGTACATATGATGTAGGAACACAGGGCAGCATATCTTTATCTATTTCACTAGGTGAACAATGAGATAGACCATGATATCAAAAAATGATGGAGGGAAATACATCTCAAGATGACATAGAGTTGTCACCACCTCACCCTGTAGAGCATCTAGTACAACAGGATTGATGACCTTCTAAGCAATTGAGTTAAAGAAATAACACAGCCTCATGATTGCCATTCGGACCTTGTTCAGCAAAATATTTCTAATTGCAATAGAAAGAATTTGTGTCATCAACACATGATAATGATGAGACTTCATACCAATTAATTTCAAATCTTCCATATAAACAAGTTTCTTCATGCTGGCAGAGTAATCAGACGGAACATTCACACCATGCAAGCTCTGGCACAGTTTATTTCTCTCGGCCTTGGACAGAGTGTAACAAATAGGAGGAATGTACGTTTGGCCTTTATCGGTCTATTTCGGTGCTAACGCGGTCCTTATGTTCATATCAACTAAGTCACGCCGTGCGTTGACACCATCCTTTGTTTTGTCATGGATGTTCAATAAGAGACTAATCAAGCTATCACATATATTTTTCTCCATATGCATGATGTTGATGCAGTGGTGAACTTCTAAGTGCTCCTAATAAGGTAAGTCCCAAAAAATTAATCGCTTCTTCCAGATGTTCTTCTGACGGGTCCTCAATTTACGTCTCTTTTCGAGCACAATATCAATATCCTTAACCATATCATAGACCTCTTTCCCTCTAAAATCCCTTGGAGCTGAACCGTCCTCCTTATTTCTATCGAATTTTCTTCTTCATCTTGTGGTATGGTGATACTTAGGAATGAACCTACGGTGACACGTGTACTCAGTTTTACGCGAGTTGTTCAGCCACACACTCTCGGTATCATCTAAGCAGTGCGGACAGGCTTCGGCTCCTTTTGTACTCAACGCTGACAGGTTACTAAGGGCAAGAAAATCATTGATGGTGCAGAACAACATGGCGCGTAAAGTGAAGTTTTCTCGTTTATACGCATCCCATATCTATACCCCTTCATTCTACAATGTCACAAGATCTTCCAGCAATGGTGCTAGGTACATATAAATATCGTTCCTAGGTTGCTTTAGCTCTTGGATAAGTAGTAACATCAAAATATACTTTCGCTTCATACACAACCAAGGAGGAATGTTGTACATACATATATTCACGGGCCAGGTGCTATGTCGGCTGCTCATGTTACCGAAAGGATTCTTTCCATCTGTACTCAACCCAAATCTTATATTCCTCAGTTTCGCACCAAAGTCTTCGAAGTTCCTATTGAAGTTTCTCCACTGAGTAGAATAAGTAGGGTATCTTAGCTTTCCATCTTTCTTATGCTCCTCCGAGTACCAACATAACAATCTTGCCTCCATTCAGTTCGCAGATAAATGCTTCAAATGGGGAATTACAAGCAGATACCACAACACCTTAGCAGGAGGCTCTTGCTTCACCTCGATGCCCTCGCCGTCATCAGAGTGATTCTTATGCTTGTATCGGGATACTTCACACACAGGACATGCATGCATGTTTGCATGATTTTTACGGTAGAGGATACAATCGTTCGGGCATGCATGTATTCTTTCTACTTCCATTCTCAATGAACAAAGAACCTTTTTGGCTTGGTAGGTGGTTCTAGACAACACGTTTCCCTCCAGAAGGATGTCCGTTAGGAGACTTAACAACGCCGTAAAACTCTTGTCGGACCAACCATTGCTTGCCTTCAATTTCAGCAGTTCAAGCACAGATGACAACATTATGTATTCCGGCTTGTAGCTCGGGAATAAAGGTTTCTCCGAATCCTCCATCAAGCCCTCGAATTTACCAAACTCTCACTATAGTTCCCTTCTGCATCGTGTAACATCTAATTCAGATTGTCATCATGCGACCTATCCTCATCGAAAGCGCAGTCCATATCCGGCATATAATTGTCTCCCTCTACGATGTTACTACCTTCCTGTATAATCTGCTCTTCATCGTGACTGGTCCAATATGTATACCCCTTAATGAAACCCTTTCGAATCAAGTGCGCTTCGATCTATGCTGAGTTGGTAAACATCTTCATATTATTGCAATCAATGCATGAACAGTACATAAATTTTATCACCTTCTTCAATATATCCTGCTTGACAGCTCTTCTAAAAGCAGACATGCCATCAATGTACTCTTCACTCTCACGGTTCTCAACATACATCTAGCTTCGGTCTATCTACGTTACGCATGTAACAAATTAGTGTTAAATTAGATTAATACTCATATAGCAAGCTAGCTATTAGACTTACACATATCATTCACCTTAAATTATCCATCTAAAGTAGTTAGCTACGCACTATTCATGAAGCAATATATATATATATATATATATATATATATATATATATATATATATATATAGAGAGAATATATTAAAGTAGATTAGGAGTAATGAGACCCATTCTTAAATTGGAGTAAACTATTAATTAGAATAAAATACTAACCTTAGATCACCAAGAACAAATAGATCTACAGGCACACTTATAAATCTATGGTATGCTTTCACCAAACACCCCAAAGCCGGCCGACGCATTCACCCTAGCTCACTACAGATATATCTATCGGGATTGGCCGGGTATTCAATAACAGAGTACATATCACAGACACTTTCAACCACAAACCATCTGTTATACAAAATTATCACAAACAGTGCTTGTTAAGAACAGTCTGTGCATTATCACGAACGGTTATTATAAAAAATCGTTTGTGATAATTATCACAGACAGTTTGTTCCACTAAACCGCCTGTGATAGTTCCTATATTCTATTTTTCGTCTAGCCTCAGGAGTAAATATGTATAACTTGTTTTCACCGGTTAGTAATGTCGTCATGTTGTTATACCGAGACCGTTTACATAGAAGACAGTAAGATAAACACGTTATTCGATAAACATGTTCAACATAGATAGTAACTTCAACTCTAAATTGAATTTTTTTAAAAAAAATGTATTTATATATGGCCAAACAGTGTGGCAAGTCGCTTCTTACAAAAGATTTTCTTTAAAAAATAGAAATAAAAAAGATCAACTTTTTTCTAGCAGCCTAGGTAGACTACTATCTCTGTCTTCAATTCTTCGTAGGTGACGTCGTCAGCATCGGAGGGTTCCAGGTCAGCGTAGGTTCCCCGAAACACATTCACTCGTTGACACGCTCATTCGAGAGTAGCCCAAAGACGCTCTGACTTAAGGACCAAATTGAAATATGCCCAGAGGCTCTCTTCCCTCGCTTGAGGTGTCTCGGCATGGTAGACCCAATCGGCCGTTGTCTCGATGTAGCCATCGAAGCGACGGTAATCCTCCTGGAGATATGTAATGTTGTTCTAGAGGACCACATCGATGGCGAGGTTAACTCGCCGAAAGAGGGAGACCACCCGGAAGACATGGCAGAGAAGGATATCAAGACGGCGGAAGGTGCTCATCATATGCTCCGGCATAACCTCGGGTAGAGGAGGGAGGACACTATTGACACAGTGTCCTTCCGCAGCATCCGACAGTGTACGACTGGAGAGGTGCTTGTACGGGATTGCTAGGTAGGCCATCAACGCCGGCGACAAGGATGAGTAAGGAGCCATTTCATTTGTGCTTGAGAGTAGAACAATGTGGGGATTCATCTTCGATAGTGGATGATCATTTTTATAATATAAGGAATAAATTCAGCGCGTGAGACGAAGAGACGCATCGGAAAGCCGAAGCGGTATAGGGGAGACGAAGAGGCATATCACAGACAGTTCCAACCACAAACCATATGTGATACTTGTTAAGAACCGTCTGTGAATTACCACGGACAAATTGGATTAAAAACTGTCTATGACGTCTGTGAATTAGCATAGACGGTTCTTCATAAGAACCGTCAGTGACGTATGCAATTATCACTATAAATTATCACAGACGGTTCTAGCCATCGTTAGTAACATAGACGATTATGCTTGTAAAACTATCTGTGATAATTACAGCACAGACGATTCGCCTATTCTATAGTAGTGTATCCGTATACGATCGATAGAGCCTAGCAGTGAAATTGGATGTATGTGAAATATAAGGTTGATCGAATGGATTCTTAGATACCGATGGGCTAGGAGGGAATTGGAAGTCATCCAATCAGTTGTTGCCATTCCTCCCATGCTATTTCAGTGGGTAGGCATCCAATCAGTTTGACGTCCCATGCTGTTCACTCGTCAAATCCTAGGATTCCCGGTCCACTATCATCAGTAGATGTTTTCTCTTTGCGATCGACGAGGGAAACTAATTAATCAGCGTAATTTGATCAGGTTACGCAGAAATTAATTAGCGTTTCTATTGGTGCCGAACTACTTATATATAGGTTATGTTGCTTTCGATACTTTTTCATATCGGATCAAATTCGTTCACTTTCGATACTTTCGATACCAGTCAAATCCATCATATGAAGCTCTGGCTGTTTAGGATGGAATATATTCACGAAAGGTTATAGACTTGCAGCATATCTTCACGGCCGGTCACATCCCTCGCTACCTACTTTGAGAGATCCAATTAACGCTGTCGGCAAGTGCGCACGCAAGAATAAAAGCAATGTTTTCGAGAGAATAATGCTATAAATTAAGTAAAAATTAAGTAGTGTTATTATCCAGACTTTTCTTTCTGAAAAAGAAGCTTTATTTTTTGTGACTATAGATTGGCACATTGTACCTTATTTAATCAGTGCATCTCCACGATGCCCTATAGCCTTCGCAAAAATCCCAGCATATGAGGTGGAGGCGTACTCATGTGGGTGCGTCGGGTGATGTGAACCCTTTTCGGACTAGGATGTCTGTGCTCCTTGTCCTCTTAAAAAATATAGTTAGAGCATCTCTAATCTAACGTATATTATATTATCTTTATAGATAACATCTTTAATAAATAGTCTCTAGTACACTCTTCAACATTTATATTTTACAATTTTCCTTTGAAATTGATCTATATGTCAACTAGAGTAGATTAATGTATCATGTCTTGTTTCGTATGCACGATCGTTTCTTCAGGAAGAGATGACATGTACTCTCTCTCCTCCTCTTCACTCTTCCATATAGGATTTTTTTGACTTGACATAACTAAGAGATTTCCCTGTGGTACATTGCCATGCATGTTATGTTACGTTTGAGTCGGATCGCGATTTCCTTTTATATCTGCCATCGATTTCTCTCCTCCTGTAACCAGTTGGGGCTCCTGTTCGTGCCCAAAAGCTTGCCCTTGCTCGCCCAATATTATGTACGTACACTGAAGTTGACAACTTTTTCATACAAGTAGCGTGCACTAATTTACTACGGGACGCCTATTTCATCGGCGCCTGAAAATTCACCAAATCAAAGTTACTTTTTTCCACCGCTGGATAAAAATCTTGCGGCTTCATTCCATCCCTCTCTCACCTATATAATTCCCACTCCTCCTAACCCTAACCCACTCAGCCGCTTTCTTCCTCCTCTCCAGCATGATTCCCCTGCACCGTCCCCTTCCTCATCGCCAGCGGCTATCGCCGCTGGATCCACCTCCTAACCACTCTAGTTCTTTTCGCCCCCACCACCCTCCACCCTGTGGCCGAGGCGGCGCCACCTAGAGCTGGGAATTGGGCCGTGCCGTGCCGGCCCACCTCGCATTCGGCCAGGCCCAGGCACGGCCCAAAGCCTGTCGTGCCAGGGTCGTGCCATGCTAGCCCAAGCCCGGCC
This sequence comes from Ampelocalamus luodianensis, assembly GCA_036346255.1. Lineage (NCBI taxonomy): Eukaryota > Viridiplantae > Streptophyta > Magnoliopsida > Poales > Poaceae > Ampelocalamus > Ampelocalamus luodianensis. The sequence continues at coordinate 29,676,064 of CM070620.1, read as the reverse complement.
CTAAGTAACAATTGACGGCGGAGGCGGCGACGGCGGCAGCGACCGCCATCTTCATTCCTCTCGTGCGGTCGTGCCCGCCTCATTAAAAACCTAGTTAAAATTGAATTAATTGCGTAAAAACATGGGCACGAAAATATTTCGGGGAAAAGGTGAAATTTTCTTAATATTTTACAAATACAATGTTACTGCCTCGTTAAAAACCTTACGCCCCAGAGTGGGGTTCCCCGAGTAAGGAAAAGAGTACAGTAACAACATATGTACATACTGACTACTCATCAATATCGAGATCGTTCATGCGTTCAAGGTCAGCGTACGCCTGCGCGATCTCAAGATCCTCCAGTTGATGCTGTTGCCGCTCTTTAGCCAATTCCCAATCCTTAGCGCATGTGATTGCCTCCACCATCCTAGGCGTGAGGGATGATCTTCTTTCTTCAATTATTCTCCCTACCATGCTGAACGTTGCTTCTGAAGATACAGTGGACACCGGCACCAACAGAACATCCCATGCGAAATGTGATAGTACAGGAAATATCCGCTTGTTGTTCTTCCACCACTCGAGCAAGTCTATCTTTCCACCGGAAAGATCAGGATCGATGTTTGCAAAATCATGCTCCAGGTAGTGGTTTAGCTCTGAGACAGAATTCCAGTTGGGGGTCGCCTGAGGCTGAGAGGACGAAGAACTGGACTTGCCCTTTAGCTGAAGTGTAACGGGTAGGCTACACTAGCGCAAATTAAAAAATTCTACCCGTAAACCAAGATCACTGCAGTTATAGATCACGGTCTTACCACTAGACGCGCAGGTGCGGAAGTTGATGCAGCACGTCGGGACAGAGTAGTCGTACTAAGTTGATGCAGCACGTCGGGGCAGAGTAGTCGTACTACTTCCTCGTCCTCGTCGTGGCGTCCCACGTACAGCTCCTCTCTTGCGGTTCGTCCCAACGCTACAGATGCAGCGCCTTCAAAGGTATCCACACGTACGAGAGGAAGCGACGCACGCCGAACTACTAGATCCGCGCGAGCGACTAGGGCGTGGAAGGGGTGGCGGCTAGGGTTTGAGGATGTTACGAAAAACTCATCCCTCAATCCTATGCGCCCCTGCCCTCCTTTTATAGACGTCCTTACAATGGGCTTCTACAAATAGAGACCCATTAGGACTCAATGCCCAGTCTAATTCGGATCCAATCCGAATTAGGCTTCAGCCCCTTAAGTGTGTGACCCTATGGGTTCATGTATGTTTAGACATGACACGAGTACACATACTTGGTCAATAGTTGGTAGCGGCCTCTAGCAAGACGTGCCAACTCCTAAACGTACACAAAGATCATATCGGACGAACTATCACAACGTTATGTACATGACAATCCCTTTGCCTCACGATATTCGGTCGACCTCCAAGCTGACCACTCTTTCTCGATCCTGTGATCCGGAATCCATTACTAGGTTAACTCTTAACCTTAAGTAGCATGGCCATGCATTTCTGGATCCGATCACTCAAGGGGCCCAGAGATATCTCTCCCAGGTAGAGAGGGGCTGTGGGGACCCCGGTAATTATCTCCATAAGACCGAGATTAAACAAGGTCTTAGGGACATAATCACGGGTCTCCGGGAAATGAATTCCAATTTAACTCTATCCAAGTGAGAGGCTTAGCGAATACTAGAGCCTCAACGATCATGCGCTGCTCCTTTGCGGCGCTACATGATTGTCGATTCTCTTCGATTCAAGCACTACACTTAGTGAGTTAAATGAGGATTCATCAACAACGAGTATGACTTATATTGGCTCCCAAGATCAACGACCAATATACTCATACCTCATCCAACGTTGATTACATCGCATACAACAAGAGAGTAAAGACATACCGCATAATAGTTAAGTCTACGACTTATTACATACGGCCGACCGCCAAATTCAAAACAAAGTATCAAGTAGCAGCGAAGTAAATAAATAAAGCAAAAGACCAGTGGTGGTATGCCCATCACCCATCGACAACCGATCGGGTTAAATGATAGCACACTACTCGTTAGTGTCACCCAAGTCAACACTAACGAGATCGTCATACTCATAATCTTCCTCACCGAAAAGGCCAAGAAACATCCGCCGAGTACAAGTGTACTCGCAAGTCTTACACAAATAAAAATAGTTATGCATAAGGTCATTCAAAGGAAGGCTCATATTGGCTTAGTTTTGCGAAAGTGACGCAACCATGTACAACCTACACATACTAGTTTTTCAAGTGCCATTTCAAAATCAGATTTGAAGTAGAAGTAAAGCATGTGAATAAGTAATGAACTAAGTAACAAATAACATACAAATAACAAAGTGGCTGCCCACTTTGATACAACAACAAGCATGAACATCCCATTCATGCTAATTACCAAGTTCACCCACAATTTTAATTCCAAGTCTAACAATAGTAACTCCCGAACTCAAGCGGTTGTCCATAACCGTGGACACGGCTATTCGAATAGATTATACCCTGCAGGGGTGTACTACTTTACCCACACGACTCGACTAGCCCGTAAGCCTCCGGATAATGGCACACTTCCTTTGGTATGCTGGCCGGGGAGAATCGAGATACGGTCGTTTTCAGCAAGAAAACTCTATTGAGCTAAGTCCCCCATGTGAGATGTTTCCGGTCTTAGTACAAGTAGCATATAGCACTTGCTAAGGGGCTCACACGTTGTATTGGAGATACCGATGTAATGAAAAGGTAAATGGTGCTCCCTTGCACACTATAGAACATTGACATCGATTCCTAAGGACAACTGACAAAGACACAATTGTCCTTACACCACCGTGAGACTTAACACAATAGAACCTTCCCCCTACTTAACCGTACGGCACCCATATACCGCATGTGGCAGCACGAATGTACTTGAATCAACGACGTTACCAAAGTTCGGTCCTTAATTGTCCAGACAAGCCAAACCACATACCCAATCTCGTGCACAAGGCACCATCACTAACCAACACTTGTCTAGACCCAAAAGCTCTTTTAAAATGATAAAATTTAACTCATAAAACAGATACGAAGATCTGAACCAAAGGTATATAAAGAGAGTTGTGTTTATCCCATAATTGCCGGGTTATTCCGACAATCAAACTACGGTGCTAGACTTGCATGGCTAAGCAAAACCGTACAATAAATTCACACATCCTACCTTAAGCATTTCAGTAATGGAATAATTCATGGATAGCCACAATGACAAGATAATAGGAGGTGTCTAACTACTCATCACAAAAATAGCGACATTATCAAAATAACATGCAAGCAATTATCATTGCATCTATCCAAACAAAATCGGATCAAATATGATGCAAAAAGAAAGTTCAAAGGATGCTTGCCTTACTGGTAGTTCACTTGCTCACCCTCGGTTACTTACTCTCATACTTCCGGCAACTCGGAATCTAAAGAAAAAGGCGATATCGAATAAACACCGAGAAATAGCCAAAAACTCAAGTTGCTCCAAAATGCATGAAATTTATACAGTAGCTATATTATGATTTTAGATGAATTTATGTACAAAAATTATTCCATTTGGTGTTTATATGAGAGAGTTATAGTAGTTTGGAAATCAGATTTTTGGAAAATGCTGAAAATCAATGTTCTGTTACTGTTCATCCGAATTTAATTATTTCACGGAAATTTGTAGAACTATGGTAGGGATAATCTTTACAGGGCATGAAAGGTAATTAAAATTTATGATCAATAAAAATTGAATCACCCAATTTAGAGTTCATATGAATTAGTTATGAATTATTGAAGTTAAAAGACTTTTTCGTATACAAATAATTCTTTTCTGATTTTGCTACTGCATTAAATAATTTTTATGGTAGGATGACCTAGCCTCTGCCATGACAAGTGGGGTCTATGTATTTTATTTTATTTTCCATTTATTTCCTAAAGGAAAATATCTACCGACAATCTAATCTTCTCATAAGCATACACTTAACCGATTCTCCGGTGTCGAGCCCAATCACATGCATAACACTCTCCAATCATATTCTCATATTTTGATCTAAATCCCATACTAACCTCCACTAGGACATTATCAAGGTAGCCAATCCATCGATCGTTCTTCGATATACTATTTAAGCTAATACTGACTATCTAGCTCTACTAGTCTCGCCTCGGCAAATCACAATCGCATACACTCGATTTTCCATCGATCAAGGTTTAATTGACAAACCGATACCTAATGATCTTTACAATTTAAGAACACGTCCTACATCTAATTGCTCACTAATCGATCGACTTATAACCATGCCACCGATCTTAGTTGTGAACGACATCTACCAATCCAATCACATATGCGTCTCTACGATCGACTAATAATCATTTAGCTATTAATCCAAAAGAGAGTACAATTGCATCGACTCGGCACATGGGACTTACCTACTAATTACAAGGTAATCCAATTATTTATGTGCAATCAAATAATCCATTCTATCATCCCCCAAGCTCTATCGTATAAGATCTGCATAACTACCAGTTAGGACATCCGATCAAACAATCCAATAAAGTACTTTATCCGACATCCAACGAGCAACAACACACATATATAAAAGATATGTCCTTAAACATCAGCACATACGTCATCCGTTAAGTAATCATTTATAAACATCTTTATGCATCCTATCTCCAAAAATTACTAATCCAATACGAGAAGAAACCTCCAACTAATTTATCCTCCGATGATCACCACTAGTTTCCATGCGACTTTACAATAATATCATTCGATCAAATAATCAACTCATATATTTAATCTAGCATCTACCGATCAATAAGATACATACATTTCGTAACAATATTCTAATTATTCGCAATTCAGCAACATATCCTCACAAGATCATGCCTACGCACACATAAGACATAACCGGAGAGTCACGCCGGTCACAAGCTACCAAATCATTTTTACAATTAAACATGCATAAATAGATGTCATGCTTATGGCTAATATTGAACATGCATGACTAAAAATGTAATACGGTAACGTAAATAACACTAAGAATTTTACCGCAACGCTAGGCGTGCGAATCGTCACCGGGCGTCGTCTTCTCGGCCACTCGCCCACGTCCACCGTAGACGCCGTGCCACATGCATGCATGTCCGCCGAAGTACATGCACGCATGCGCCGCCACATGCACAGCTCCGGCTGCCTCTCGGCCATCGTCGCACGCATGCATGATAAGAACAACACACACCTCTACATTAGACAAGAACAACATACATTGACATTTCAATGTTTTAAGCATCATGTGCTTCCCACATTTGTTCCTCTCTGCCCTTTTCTTCAATCCGTCCCACCGGTAGCCGAGCTAGCCGCCTCCCTTTGCCGGCCGCACCGCCAAGCCGCCCTAGGCTCGCCACCTCCTCCTCAATGTCGCCATGGCCGCCGTTAAGCCACTCGAACTCGCCCGCCACGCCGCGCCGTCCGGGCTGAATGGAGCTGCTGCACCATTGCATGCATGCTCGCACACTCGGGTCGGCCTCGGCGCGTCACCAAGCCGTCGTTGGCGCGCTGTGGCCAAGCCTCGCCACGGCCTCGCCGCCATGCCTAGCGCCGCGCCGTGCATCCGCCACCGTGCCGAAGCCGCCGCTTCCTGCCGCCGCCAGCCTAGGCGCCGCCGCCCTCCGGCCGTAGCTCCTTGCACCGACGTTGCCTTGCTCTCGGCGTAGCTCCACGCCTTGCTGCTAGCCACTACCGCCATCGCTACGCACTTGCCTGCAAGCCGGCGGCATTGGCTCCCTCGCCGCCGCATGGAGCCGTCCATGCTCCCCATGCGAAGCCAAGTCAGACATTGGTCTCTTGTTCTGAGCACAATAATTGGAGTGGCAAAGATTTGCTTCGGTGGGCACAAGGAAAAGGCGGTGTGGTGGGAAGGGCTCGATTGGGGTGAGAAAATGGTAGTGCAATGAGCTGTTTTGGGTTGGGAATGGAAGATGCAAGGAGATCAATAAAGAAAGGAAAGATGGCATTAGTGTAGGGAAACGGGTAGGCTACACTAGCGCAAATTAAAAATTCTACCCGTAAACCAAGATCACTGCAGCTTATAGATCACGGTCTTACCACTAGACGCGCAGTGCGGAAGTTGATGCGCGCAAGCGTCGGGCGTGTAGTCGCACCAAGTTGATGCGATGCGTCGGGCGAGTAGTCGTACTACTTCCTCGTGCTCGTCGCGGCGCCCCACGTCTGCCTCCTTTCTTGCGGTTCGTCCCAACGCCACGGATGCAATACGCCTCAAAGGTATCCACACGCATAGAGGAAGCGACGCACGCCGGACTACTAGATCCGCGCGGCGACTAGGGCGTGGGAGGGTGGCGGCGGGGTTTGAGGATGTCACGAAAAACTCAACCTCAACCAGCGCGCCCCTGCCCTCCTTTATAGACGTCCTTATAATGGGCTTCTACGAATAGAGGCCCATTAGGACTCAATGCCCGATCTAATTCGGATCCAATCCGAATTAGGCTTCACTTCTAAGTGTGTGACCCTATGGTTCACATATGTTTAGACATGACACGAGTACACATACTTGGTCAATAGTTGGTAGCGCCTCTAGCAAGACGTGCTAACTCCTAAACATACGTAAAGATCATATCGGACGAACCATCACAACGTTATGTACATGCCAATCCCTTTGCCTCACGATATTCGGTCGAGCTCCAAGTGACCACTCTTTCTCGATCCCGTGATCCGAATCCCTTACTAGGTTAACTCTTAACCTTAAGTAGCATGGCCATGCATTTCGGATCCGATCACTCGAGGCCCAGAGATATCTCTCTCGTAGAGAGGGCAAATCCCATCTCGACCGACCATGCCTCGCAAAGATGCTTCATGACAAACCCGAAAGCTACCTTTATAACTACCCGATTCACGGAGTAGCGTTTGATAGCCCCTAAGTAGGTCGATTCACATCTCAAGTACATGCGACAATCTCGTGTCTAAGGACAAGGCGTACACATTGTGTAGAGAGAACCATAAGAATAATTACTATGTCTCATGTTGGGTCGGTCCAACCCCATGTTCTAAACATGTGTCCACATTATTGGTTTGACATCTCCATGTCTATGACACGTGAAACATGGTCATCAACCGATACATGTGCTAATCCATCATTCACGTGTGTCCTCACATGAACTCCGACTAGGGACAACTTTAGAATAACCATACAAGTAAAGAGTTTCACAAACAAGTCACATACTTGTTAATCAACACAAAGGAAATATTCAAGGAACATTTATTAAATCATGGATACAATGAAATATCATCATCAATATGATTGCCTCTAGGGCATATCTCCAACAGTCTCCCACTTGCACTAGAGTCAATCTAGAAGATATCTAATACCCATAGCTCTTGTGTGCGCCTCATGCTTAGGTCAGTGGGAGAGGCTTCACAAAGGATCAAAATATTCAAATCTGTGTGTATTTTGCATATCTTTAAATCTCCTCGATTAAGGATCTCTCGAATGAGATGAAACCGCCGCAGTATGTGTTTGTTCTTTTGGTGATTCCTCGGCTCCTTGGCTTGCGCAATGGCCCCACTGTTATCACAGTAAAGATCCATAGGACTGCACGCACTAGGAACCACACCTAGTTCGATTATGAACTTCCTTATCCAAACACCTTCCTTTGCTTTGCTTGAAACCGCAATGTACTCGGCCTCCGTTGTAGAGTCAGCAACAGTCTCCTGCTTGGAACTCTTCCAACTTACCGCACCACCATTCAAAAGGAACACAAAATCCGATTGCGATTTGTAATCATCTTTGTCGGTTTGGAAGCTTGCATCGGTGTAACCATTTACAACGAGCTCTTCCTCACCTCCGTAGACTAGGAACACATCCTTAGTTCTTCTCAAATACTTGAGGATGTTTTTAACTGCTGTCCAGTGACTCTCACCGATCACCGTATCTGCTCGTAACACTTAGAGCATAGGAAACATCTCAAGTAGTACACATCATAGCATACATGATAGATCCAATGGCCAAAGCATATGGAATCTTACTCATGCGATCTCGCTCATCAGTTGTCGAAGGACACTGAGTCTTGCCAAGATTTATGCCATGAGACATGGGCAAGAACCCTTTCTTTGCCTCCTCCATGTTGAACCGTTTCAACACTTTGTCAATGTAAGTACTGGCTTAATCCTATTAGCCTTTTGATCTATCTCTATAGATCTTAATACCCAAAATATATGCCGCTTCCCTAAGTCCTTCATTGAGAAACTATTTTTCAAAGGAGGTCTTAACGGACTCGAGCATAGGAATATCATTTCCAATCGGTAATATGTCATCTACATATAAGATTAGAAATACGAGTGAGCTCCCACTTGTCTTCTTGTAAACACAAGATTCTTCTTCGTTTTTGATGAAGTCAAACCCTTTGACCACTTCATCAAAACGAATGTTCCAACTCCGAGATGCTTGCTTCAATCCATAAATGGATTTTTGAAGTTTGCATACTTTTCTAGCATTGTTTGGATCGACAAAACCTCGGTTGTATCATATACACGTCCTCGGTTAAATTTCCATTAAGGAAAGCCGTTTTGACATCCATCTGCCATATCTCATAGTCGAAATATGCAGCAATAGCTAGAATGATCCGTATTGATTTAAGCATCGCTACAGGTGAGAAAGTCTCATCGTAGTCAACTCCTTGAACTTGCCGAAAACCTTTTGCGACAAGTCGAGCTTTATGGATATGAACATTTCCATCCATATCAATCTTCCTTTTGTAGATCCATTTGCACTCTATGGTTTTAACACCATCAGGCGGGTCAACCAAATTCCAAACTTGATTGTCTCCCATGGATGCTATCTCGGATCTCATGGCACTATGCCATTTCTCAGAGTCTGGGTCCATCATTGCTTCCGCATAGGTCGTAGGCTCATCATCGTCTAACAATAATATATCTCGCGCATTGCGGAGCCTTTCCGACCTTCGTGGTGGTGGTGCTTCCTTTGCCATGGGTTCCTCAACTTGTTCTGCCACATGGGCATCATTCGTCGAGTCTTCCCCGATTGGTTCATCTTGAACTTCTTCAAGCTGCACCGTTCTTCCACTTGTCTCCCTGTTGAGAAACTCTTTCTCTAGGAAAACACCACTTCGAGCGACAAACACTTTGCCCTCTAGTCGGTTGTAGAAGTAATATCCAAAGGTTTCCTTCGGATATCCCACGAAAATGCATTTATCCGACTTGGGTGTGAGCTTGTCCGATCAGTAGTCGCTGACAAACGCCTCACATCCCAAATCTTTAGAAAAGACAAATCGTGACTCTTCCTACCATATCTCATATGGTGTCTTAACTACGGATTTAGACGGTACCTATTAAGTGTGAAAGCTGCCGTTTCTAGAGCGTAACCCCAAAAGGATAATGGTAAATCTGATCGCTCATCATCGATCGAACCATGTCCAACAAGGTCCGATCGCGCTCGGATACCCGTTTCTTTGAGGCGTTCCGGCGGTGTTAGTGTGGAACAATTCCGCAACTCTTGGATGATTGCTAAATTCATGACTCAAATACTCGCCACCACGATCGATCGCAGAGCCTTGATTTTCTTGGCACGTTGATTTTCAACCTCATTCGGAACTCTTTGAACTTTTCAAAAGTTTGGACTTATGCTTCATTAAGTAGACATAGCCATATTTACTAAAATCATCGCTGAAAGTTATGAAGTAATGAAATCCACCTCTAGCGATCGTGCTCATTGGTCCACATACATCAGTATGTATGATTTCCAACAAGTCCGACGCCTCTCAAAAGAACCTTTGAAAGGTGATTTGGTCATCTTACCAAGCAAACAAGCTTCACATGTCTCGTATGATTCAAAATCAAACGAAGTTAGAAGACCATCAGCATGGAGCTTCTTCATGCGCTTTTCACTTATGTGACCCAAACGACAATGCCAAACATAGGTGGGATTCAAATCATTAGGTCGAAGTCTTTTAGCATTTATGTTAAAGATAGGCGCATCATCAAGATTTAAAATAAATAACCCATTCACAATGGGCGCAAAAGCCATAAATGTAACACCCTGGCTATTCGAAAGCCAAGATGTCACCTAAAACATCTAACATACATCCATAATGCGGAAGAATTTGAATAAAATCAACTAACGATAGTATCAAAACAACCAAGACATGATGAAGATATCCTTCCTTCACCATCTAATCTATTTATTTCAGTTCATTGATAATGAAAGTTCACATGCAGTAATAATTCAACATCAATGTGGAGAAGGTATCCTTCCTTCACCAATTATAAATTTATTATTATAGTTCATCATTTACGAATGTAAAATAGAACTAAATTTAATCTTGAACATGAATTGGATGATGTGAACAAGTAGTGCGTGTCTACTCCCTCCCAAGTGAGCCAACATCAGGGGTTACCTAAAATAAACAAACAACGCAAGAGTGAGTCCACGACTCAAGTAAGTACTGATAAAAGGGACATAACACACATATGAACAAGTCATCATCTTAAGAGAATATGAGCATACATCGAATGAAAACTTAGGAATGCATGGCATGAATGAATGTACTCAAGGATGGACTGCACACATGCTTATACCGGTATAGCTAGTGACACACCCGTCGGTGTTCACTTAAGCCCGCACCTTAACAAAAGTGCGGGGATCCAAGTCCTATATGAAGAACGTTTCATATAGGTGTCCAAAGCTGCCCATACTTGGAATTTATGGGTCTTACGTGCCCATACCGGAATTTATGGGTCTTTCAATCCACTCAGTGGGCGGGACATGACAATGTCCAAATCTACCCACATTGGAATGGTGGGACTTACAATCCACTCTGTGGACATAACATGAATAAAAGGATGCATGATATGAACATGAACAGGATAATACCATCTCTCAAGATATACTCCACATAATGAAAGAACATAACCAGTTCAAAGATCTCGGGTAACACAATATGTCACATTATATTCATGTAAACATTCACAATCACAACACTTAAAATCAACAAAGTACTTGCCTTCCAGCGTTACGGCGTTAGCGAGCAACGATGGCGCTCCCAAACCCGTAGCCTCGCGGCCTAAACAATTAAGTAACCGAAATAAGAACAACATAGAGCCCAACATGAATTAATATTCTACAATACCCTCTTGCACACCCAAAACATAGTCATAACCCAAATCTGAAATTCCAGCAGCAACATGGAATCCCATCTGACAGCAGCACGGTAAAGACCAAAACTAATGATCTGGGACTCCAAAGAGATGAGCCCAGATCCTACACGAGCTTAACAAATATATCTACAACTTTGTAGTTGACGAGATAACCCAATTCGGCCAAACTAAATTGCTAACTGTCAAACGAAACAGCAGAACAGAATCTGACTGAGCAAATAGAACAACAGAGCTAAAACGTCCATAACTTTTAAACTACAACTCCGAATTGAGTGTTCTTTAACAATCTGAAAAGGTTATGAAATTATCTACAATAACCTAGTTGGCACGACATTCATATTTTGCCTTTAACAAAAAGTGGCACACGGGTCAAAACTAAAGATAGAAACTGACATACAATCTCGACAGACTGACCTACAATCTGGACAGTCACAATGAAAAGTGCATAACTTTTGATATATAAATCCAAATGAGGTGTTCTTTATCAATACTGAAAGCTAGTGATATCACCTTCATAATTTGTTATGGGCAAGACCTCTGAATCACCCTCTAACTAGGCCATATATCAACCTATACAGAGACTGCTAATTCTTGTTAGGATTCTGGACAGCAGATAATAAATCTATCATAACTTTTGACTCGAAAGTCGGAATTTAGTGTTCTTGGCGGCCACCGAAAGCTAAGAACAAAACCTACAATACTCTAGGAGATGGGATCCTCTGATTCGGCCTCTAAGATTACGAAAACAGCCGCGCAAACTACTGGACAGAATTGAATTTCCAACGGACAGACTTTGATCTAATCAAATTTAATCGGTTTCACTTCTACGACTAATCAAACAACAACAACCGGCAATCGTTACCCTTGGAGACACGCGTGCCCGCTGAAATACCCCGCTAGATGCTCATCTCCTCTTCTTCTCCTCTCTCCCTCCACCTTTCTCCTTGGCCGACAGCAATGGGAGAGCACCACCAAGAGAGAGCAACGGAGTGCAAGGAGGGCGCGCACTGTAGCGGCGGCGGAACACTGTAGCAATGCGTGCTACAGTGGTGGGCTAGGGTTTCCCCCTCCTTTTATTAGTGGCCGGCCCCTCATGGGCCTCCTAGGCCAAAGCCCGAAGCCCAGGTTGTCAAAGAATTGCAGATTTTCCCTCGTCTAAAGTTTAATTTCTCTTTTCACTGCTTCCTTCATTACAATAAGTTGGAGTATTACAGAAAAACCCCTTTTTCGTTTACTCTCCTTCCGTAGAAACATTCGGGGTATTACAATAAACATTCCATTTTTAGAGATCAAACAACCATTGTCTTTACTTGCAAATGAATAACCATCTCTCATCAAACATGAGGGGGATAAAATGTTTCGACTCATACTAGGAACATAATAACAATTATTCAATTCCATAATAAATCTTGAAGGAAGCTGAAGTTGCATGGTGCCGACGGTCAACGCAGCAACCCTTGCTTTATTCCCGACGCGAAAATCAACTTCACCTCTTGCGACTCCTCTACTTCTTATTAGCCCTGCATCGAGTTGCAAATGTGAGCAAGCGATCCAGTATCAAATACCCAAGAGTTAATAGGAGAATCTGCGAGAAAATGTCTAAAACATTTATGACAAGTGTACCATGGGTGGAAGTCTTACTTCAACCTTCTTCTTGCATTCATCGGAATCCATGTACTTCTTGCGCTTTCTCTTCCAAAGGCGGTTTCTTTACAATAGAAGCATCTTGTCTCACCTCGTGTCCAAGATTAGGCTTAGGCGTTGGCTTGAGATCATATCCTTAACCTTGCCCTTATTCTTTGGCCATGGCTTCTTACCCTTTTCTTGAAGCTAGACTTGTTCGCACGACCATCACATGGCTAGGCCCCGCACACTTCTTAATGTCACTCTCTGCTTTTTGAGCATCCCACAAAGCTCATTAAGGCCCTTATCCGCCCCATGCATATGGTAGTTCAAATGAAATGCCCATAGCTAGGTGGAAGAGACGCTAAAATGAAATCGATTGCCAACTCTTGGCCAATTGGAAAACCAAGTTTATCCAAAGTCCGATCAGTAACCAACCATTTTGATCACATGTGGGCCTACGGTGCACCTTCATTAACTTGCATTCCGAAAAGCCTTAGAGACATTGAACCGTTCAGTCCTGGCCTGTGTCTGGAACATGTCCTTAAGCACTATGATCATATCATACGCTTCCTGATCCTCAAACTGCTTTTGAAGGTCAGGTTCCATGCATGCAAGCATAAGACAGCTAATCTCAAGAGAGTCATCACATGCTTTCTTGTAGGCATTTTTAACAAAGCGTGCAGCGCATTGTTAGCAGGTTCTTCTGGGATTGGGGTGTCCAGAACATTTTCCTTTTTATCTGCCCTGAGAACAATTCTCAGGTTACGGACCCAGTCCGAATAGTTTGTTCCATTTAATTTCTCTTTCTCAAGAATCGATCGCAAAGCAAAAGGGTGTGCGTGGTTGCTAGATGCCATTGATCTACAATAGGAAATGCAAAATACTAAGACAAATAAAACCATGATAGAGTAAATTGTATTAAACAAATTTAATAGAATGTACTCCCACTAAAATCAACATCCTCTGTTGATTCTTAGCGATTCAAGATCCGCAATTAACGAGTCTACTAGTGAGCTTTTGCATCACCGCTAGGAGACAAGGTAATTCGGTAAGCAACACCTTGCTAATCATATCTCTATATGACTCTTGTTGTTGGGTGACATCTCTATGCCCCGGCGCCCAACCTTTATGCCCCAAGGCCCATAACCTTTATGATAACCTTGTTAAGTTCACCAATCCTTATGCATGTAAGTATCCGATACAAAACCCATCTAGTCAAGGAAAGTTGATGGTGCCCTAATTTTATAGACCCATCATCAATTTACAAGACATGGGATGGTGCAAAGTTTAATTGGGAGGGCATATGTTTAACTTAACATTTTGTGAGGGATCGCTATACTTCTACCATTCAAACATGCATAGGAGTAAAGCACAGAATAGCATTCACACAATTGTGACTCAAGATGGCCCATTTTCTCATGGTGATCTCCATCGCCATAGAATCAGTCCACCATGATGATCTCCATCTCCATGGTTCATGTGTGCCATCCCTCCAAGTGATGTGTCCTCCGAGTAATAAAATACATGGATACTAGGAATCATCACAAGTCGGCACGCAGCCGTTAATACAATACTTTGACAACACAATGGCTCCACCGTGTTGCCGTACCACGACACGCGAGTCATGCAAATATTACAAACATGCATCACATACACATTAGGCCATACGGTCACATACATCCTGCAAAAACAAGTTATGCATAGAATCGCAATCTACGGATAAGGGGTCGAGGGTTTCCCCATCAGGGTTCGAAGGGCGCGCCCCGCAGTATTTACATAGGATTTTGATCGGCAAATCATATTTACCACAAATCGACTCTTTGTTCCGATTCGACCAATTTGTGCCGATCTTCGCATGCCGCAACCGGTTTTACGTGTCACCGTCTGCCCGATGGCGAATCCGACCGGTAGGGGTATGTTGTTTCACGACCTTAGCAAAGATGATCACGGTACATCGATTATTAATCTAGGTTCCGATTCGATCAATCATATTGATCTTCGCATTCGCAAGCGGTTTTACGTGTCACCGTCTGCCCCGATGGCGAAACCGACCGGTAGGGGTATGTTGTTTCACGACCTTAGCGGCATGATCACGAAACCGATCAATCCATTACGAAACTATACAATCGATCACATCGATCATACCGATTTACATATCGCCATATGCAAATCACCCAACCTATAACATGACAAAGAACCGCTCGATACCATCGTAGGGAAACGGGTAGGCTACACTAGCGCAAATTAAAAATTCTACCCAGTAAACCAAGATCACTGCGATTATAGATCACGGTCTTACCACTAGACGCGCAGGTGCGGAAGTTGATGCAGCGCGTCGGGGCAGTGTAGTCGTACCAAGTTGATGCAGTACGTCGGGGCAGAGTAGTCGTACTACTTCCTCGTGCTCGTCGCGGCGTCCCACGTACAGCTCCTTTCTTGCGGTTCGTCCCAACGCCACAGATGCAGCGCCTCCAAAGGTATCCACACGTGCACGGAGGAAGCGACGCACGCCGACTACTAGATCCGCGCGCGACTAGGGCGTGGGAGGGTGGCGCGGGGTTTGAGGATGTCACGAAAAACTCAACCTCAACCAGCGCGCCCTGCCCTCCTTTTATAGACGCCCTTATAATGGGCTTCTACGAATAGAGGCCCATTAGGACTCAATGCCCGATCTAATTGGATCCAATCCGAATTAGGCTTCACTTACTAAGTGTGTGACCCTATGGTTCACATATGTTTAGACATGACACGAGTACACATACTTGGTCAATAGTTGGTAGCGGCCTCTAGCAAGACGTGCCAACTCCTAAACATACGTAAAGATCATATCGGACGAACCATCACAACGTTATGTACATGCCAATCCCTTTGCCTCACGATATTCGGTCGAGCTCCAAGCTGACCACTCTTTCTCGATCCTGTGATCCGAATCCCTTACTAGGTTAACTCTTAACCTTAAGTAGCATGGCCATGCATTTCGGATCCGATCACTCGAGGCCCAGATATCTCTCTCGGTAGAGAGGGCAAATCCCATCTCGACCGACCATGCCTCGCAACATGCTTCATGACAAACCCGAAGCTACCTTTATAACTACCCGATTCTGAGTAGCGTTTGATAGCCCCTAAGTAGGTCGATTCACATCTCAAGTACATGCGACAATCTCGTGTCTAAGGACAAGGCGTACACATTGTGTAGAGAGAACCATAAGAATAATTACTATGTCTCATGTTGGGTCGGTCCAACCCCATGTTCTAAACATGTGTCCACATTATTGGTTTGACATCT
Organism: Ampelocalamus luodianensis; assembly: GCA_036346255.1. Lineage (NCBI taxonomy): Eukaryota > Viridiplantae > Streptophyta > Magnoliopsida > Poales > Poaceae > Ampelocalamus > Ampelocalamus luodianensis. The sequence continues at coordinate 29,659,998 of CM070620.1, read as the reverse complement.
CCATGTCTATGACCTGTGAAACATGGTCATCAACCGATACATGTGCTAATCCATCATTCACGTGTGTCCTCACATGAACTCCGACTAGGGACAACTTTAGAATAACCATACAAGTAAAGAGTTTCACAAACAAGTCACATACTTGTTAATCAACACAAAGGAAATATTCAAGGAACATTTATTAAATCATGGATACAATGAAATATCATCATCAATATGATTGCCTCTAGGGCATATCTCCAACAATTAGCTAGGGAGGTGTGTGTTCGGCTGGGTTGCAGGAAATGGCAGGGAGTGGTGAAGCTTTGCATGATGGAGGAATAAACAAATAGAAGTGAGTAGAGGTAGAGGGATGGTTGAGTAGTTCGTGCTAGAATAAAAATATGGAAAAGGTGGCGAGGGGAGGGCATTGAGAAATGGCGGTGGGGTGCTCCCTTGAGAAAAGAGGACTGTGGTGGCTTTGGTTGGTGGGCATAAAGGTGAGCAGGAATAAAATTAACATGGAATAAATAGCGATTTCTTCCTCCTTTTCTACAACCCGCTCAAACGACCTCGCATGCGTGAGCTAGTCGCTAAAATGGAACGCTCCCGAGACAACGATCGCAATGGTATAACATGCATTGCAAGATTTTTGGTTTTTGTTTGTGATTGCAAGGAGAGAAGTTGGAAAAAAAATGGACATGCAAAGCGTCTCTGCTGCGGTGGTCGGTCTGATTTGAAAAAGAGCGGCGGTCTAATGTATGCACCACGGTATGATTTTTGAAATGCATGTGAAAGCAAGAGACCAAAATAATTTTCTTTCATTTGTAGTCTCTCGACCAATTCAATTTAATATTGTTTGCTATTATTATTTTTATACAACTTTTAGACAACTCGATTCGATTTTAAAGGCAACATTTGAATTAACATGGGAAAATTTTTAAAACATTGCCAAATATTTTTTAGATCGCCTACTTAAATATTAACATTCTGATTTCTAAAAATTGGGATGTTACAAACCTCCTCCCCTCAGAAAGAATCTCGTCCCCGAGATTCAAACGGAAAAGAATAGGGGCAGAAGACTTAGTCGCTTTATTAAAATCCAATTTTCTTTCCAAAGACCAAATGATTCGATCATCAACCAATACCACTTCCATCTCGACATTTTTGGTTCGGTAACCTCTAATTAAAATCCATCAATCATATTTAGTCTAAGGCAAACACACTCCAATCTATTGTTCCACAATTTATAAGTTAACCTTCGAAATCACTTACTTCAAATCAATCTTTTAGAGAATAATCCACTCATCCCTATTGTAGGATCTAATCAATCATCAAACTCAACACAATTATCCAAGGTTAAAGATATACCTCCTTTATCCAAAGTCAACTCCGACCTAGGTATATCAAATCATCAAAAAGATCATCCGTCCAAGATGAGTTGGTAATCCGTCCATAATCCAAATAGTTTGAATCACTAACTTTGTGCAAATCAAGTTATCCACAATAATCTTAGTTCAATTCAACAAGATTAACTCGATGCCTTCCACAATCTACTTATGCTCAAGTATTAGTTAGTTCCAATCGCCACATTTAATCATCCCTAATCGATTCAATTATATCATCCTTGGGACAACTATTCCCAAAGAGATAAATCTCCCATTCAATCCTCATAGTCATCCACTACATGACTATTCAATCAACTAATCTTTCCTCATCTCTAAAAGTATTACGATCCGTTATATACTCAAGTACAACTTCTCAAATCTCAATTATAATCTTAAGTATCCACCAAAATTTATAATATCATCACCGTTTCAAATTGTAACTTTATCATACCAAACCAAAATATGACTAACAATCTTGTTGCCATATTTGATCAAGACATATCTTTAATTTAAATCTCCAAATGAACCCATAAATTAATTATTCGAACCTATTACAGGTGTTCTATGAGTTCTACTTGCAAATTTCTCCGATATAAATCCAACATCACCCATGAGCAAGCCTACACCTCACTATAATAATTCCATTCATACTCATATCGTAACCTCTAATGGTAACACCTACCATAATCCACAATTACCATAATCCACAATTGATCTCACAAAGGCTAATATATCACAATTCGAAAATCTAATTAACACTTCTAAGATCATATTCAGGGATCATGAGTAATAATTCAATTTCTCAATTATCATATACCACTCTGACACTGCACAACCACCAATATCATCAAAACATAAAAGATCTAATTAAAGATAAAATCGCAGTTATTCAATCATATCCTTCTTTTCACCGACTCCACTATCAACTCTTAACCAACATGCGACTTCTATTAAAGAGATGAGAGGAAAAGCATAAGGTAGGGAAATAACGGGGTAAGGTCCTTAATTCGATTTAGAGATTTGAAGCTCCATAACGCAAGAACCAACTTGAAACAAACGAAAAAGAAATCGGTAGGGTTAGCACAAGATACAAATGAGCAAGGTTAGTTTTCCGACATAGTTGCGATACAACCCACCCGTAGGCGATGCACAACTACTTGGAAAAGAGAGCAAATGATCACTACAAAATCCAGCGTCTACAAGCTAAGTAATAATATCGTTAGGGCGCATATAATCTAAGAATAAACCCTAATTTTATTCCTAAAATCGCAGCAAGGCATCGTCTTCTTGTCCTTTCGCCGATGCTCTGGACACGAGAGAAACCTACGAACATACGAGCTTGACGTCTTGGTCCAAGATTCGGTACTTGCCCTCCTACTTCAGGAAGACAGTACTCCGTTGGTGCAGACGCATATGGAGAGACCTCGTTCTCCCCATAAAGCACATGCCAGTCCACAAGCCCCATGTTGTATAGGGGTTGCGGACGCCCTTCAATCATAGTGAGACGATGCCGCGCCTCCCATAACTCATGCATAGTACAATAATGGATCTAATCCATGATGCGAACCAACCTTGCCAGCTGTCGCACTTGAGTGTCTTTCCCAGACTGGATCCTGGCAACAGTGTTCACTTCTGCGCCACGTGCTTGCGTAGGAAAGTGGTAGTATGAAGGCTGAGCTAACTTCGTCAAGTCATGACGAAGATGGCTCAGTGCCACACGAGCCACTTCCTGCAATGCCGTGGCCTCAGAGGTGCCACGCGCCTGGAATCCATATGGGATACTCCTCGTCACGCGTCTGGCAACGATATTGATCACTGCCAAATACCCCTCCATCCCTGGTCCTTGATTCCGGTGATAGATGGAGCATTGGTATTGATAAATGAAGTTCTCTCTTCACAATATATCTCTAGAAGCGCCGGATATCCATCCACATCTTCAGCTTGGGTCTCCCGAACAAGGTATTGACGACTTAACCAAGGACAGAATGGCAAGATGAGTTAGTTTCAGAATCGAAACAAGAATAAGGTGAGAAAAGATACTAAGATGGATAAGGAATAAAAGAGATTCCTAACTTAGTTTTTCTCAATTTAGTTTGATACTTTGAAAATAGTTTTAGACCAATGGACTGGCTAAACTTAACGCCCATGCTATCTCTAACCTACACAAAGTATGGCTCGATACTAACGCCGTGGGGACCCGGTAATTATCTCCATAAGACCGAGATTAAACAAGGTCTTAGGGACATAATCACGGTCTCCGAAATAATTCAATTTAACTCTATCCAAGTGAGAGGCTTAGCGAATACTAGAGCCTCAATGATCATGCGCTTGCTCCTTTGCGGCGCTACATGATTGTCGATTCTCTTCGATTCAAGCACTACACTTAGTGAGTTAAATGGGGATTCATCAACAACGAGTATGACTTATATTGGCTCCCAAGATCAACGACCAATATACTCATACCCTCATCCAACGTTGATTACATCGCATACAACAAGAGAGTAAAAGACATCTTGCATAATAGTTAAGTCTCAACTTATTACATACGGCCGACCGCCAAATTCAAAACAAAGTATCAAGTAGCAATGAAGTAAATAAATAAAGCAAAAGACCAGTAGTGGTATGCCCATCACCCATCGACAACCGATCGGGGTTAAATGATAGCACACTACTCGTTAGTGTCACCCAAGTCAACACTAACGAGATCGTCATACTCATAATCTTCCTCACCGAAAAGGCCAAGAAACATCCGGTGAGTACAAGTGTACTCGCAAGTCTTACACAAATAAAAATAGTTATGCATAAGGTCATTCAAAGGAAGGCTCATATTGGCTTAGTTTTGCGAAAGTGACGCAACCATGTACAACCTACACATACTAGTTTTCAAGTGCCATTTCAAAATCAGATTTGAAGTAGAAGTAAAGCATGTGAATAAGTAATGAACTAAGTAACAAATAACATTCAAATAACAAAGTGGCTGCCCACTTTGATACAACAACAAGCATGAACATCCCATTCATGCTAATTACCAAGTTCACCCACAATTTTAATTCCAAGTCTAACAATAGTAACTCCCGAACTCAAGCGGTTGTCCATAACCGTGGACACGGCTATTCGAATAGATTATACCCTGCAGGGTGTACTACTTTACCCACACGACTCGATTAGCCCGTAAGCCTCCGGATAATGGCACACTTCCTTTGGTATGCTGGCCGGGGAGAATCGAGATACGGTCATTTTCAGCAAGAAAACTCTATTGAGCTAAGTCCCCCATGTGAGATGTTTCCGGTCTTAGTACAAGTAGCATATAGCACTTTCTAAGGGGCTCACACGTTGTATTGGAGATACCGATGTAATGAAAAGGTAAATGGTGCTCCCTTGCACACTATAGAACATTGACATCGATTCCTAAGGACAACTGACAAAGACACAATTGTCCTTACACCACCGTGAGACTTAACACAATAGAACCTTCCCCCTACTTAACCGTACGGCACCCATATACCGCATGTGGCAACACGAATGTACTTGAATCAACGACGTTACCAAAGTTCGGTCCTTAATTGTCCAGACAAGCCAAACCACATACAAAATCTCGTGCACAAGGCACCATCACTAACCAACACTTGTCCAGACCCAAAAGCTCTTTTAAAATGATAAAATTTAACTCATAAAACAGATACGAAGATCTGAACCAAAGGTATATAAAGAGAGTTGTGTTTATCCCATAATTGCGGGTTATTCCGACAATCAAACTACCGTGCTAGACTTGCATGGCTAAGCAAAACCGTACAATAAATTCACACATCCTACCTTAAGCATTTCAGTAATGGAATAATTCATGGATAGCCACAATGACAAGATAATAGGAGGTGTCTAACTACTCATCACAAAAATAGCGACATTATCAAAATAACATGCAAGCAATTATCATTGCATCTATCCAAACAAAGCGGGATCAAATATGATGCAAAAGAAAGTTCAAAGGATGCTTGCCTTGCTGGTAGTTCACTTGCTCACTCTCGGTTACTTACTCTCATACTTCCGCAACTCGAATCTAAAGAAAAAGGCGATATCGAATAAACACCGAGAAATAGCCAAAAACTCAAGTTGCTCCAAAATGCATGAAATTTATACAGTAGCTATATTATGATTTTATATGAATTTATGTACAAAAATTATTCCATTTGGAGTTTATATGAGAGAGTTATAGTAGTTTGGAAATCAGATTTTGGAAAATCTTGAAAATCAATGTTCAGTTACTGTTCATCCGAATTTAATTATTTCACGGAAATTTGTAGAACTATGGTAGGGATAATCTTTACAGGGCATGAAAGGTAATTAAAATTTATGATCAATAAAAATTGAATCACCCAATTTAGAGTTCATATGAATTAGTTATGAATTATTGAAGTTAAAAGACTTTTTCATATACAAATAATTCTTTTCGATTTTGCTACTGCATTAAATAATTTTTATGGTAGGATGACCTAGCCTCTGCCATGACAAGTGGGGTCTATGTATTTTATTTTATTTTCCATTTATTTCCTAAAGGAAAATATCTACCGACAATCTAATCTTCTCATAAGCATACACTTAACCGATTCTCCGGTGTCGAGCCCAATCACATGCATAACACTCTCCAATCATATTCTCATATTTTGATCTAAATCCCATACTAACCTCCACTAGGACATTATCAAGGTAGCCAATCCATCGATCGTTCTTCGATATACTATTTAAGCTAATACTAACTATCTAGCTCTACTAATCTCGCCTCGGCAAATCACAATCGCATACACTCGATTTTCCATCGATCAAGGTTTAATTGACAAACCGATACCTAATGATCTTTACAATTTAAGAACACGTCCTACATCTAATTGCTCACTAATCGATCAACTTATAACCATGCCACCGATCTTATTTGTGAACGACATCTACCAATCCAATCACATATGCGTCTCTACGATCGACTAATAATCATTTAGCTATTAATCCAAAAGAGAGTACAATTGCATCGACTCGGCACATGGGACTTACCTACTAATTACAAGGTAATCCAATTATTTATGTGCAATCAAATAATCCATTCTATCATCCCCCAAGCTCTATCGTATAAGATCTGCATAACTACCAGTTAGGACATCCGATCAAACAATCCAATAAAGTACTTTATCCGACATCCAACGAGCAACAACACACATATATAAAAGATATGTCCTTAAACATCAGCACATACGTCATCCATTAAGTAATCATTTATAAACATCTTTATGCATCCTATCTCCAAAAATTACTAATCCAATATGAGAAGAAACCTCCAACTAATTTATCCTCCGATGATCACCACTAGTTTCCATGCGACTTTACAATAATATCGTTCGATCAAATAATCAACTCATATATTTAATCTAGCATCTACCGATCAATAAGATACATACATTTCGTAACAATATTCTAATTATTCGCAATTCAGCAACATATCCTCACAAGATCATGCCTACGCACACATAAGACATAACCGGAGAGTCACGCCGGTCACAAGCTACCAAATCATTTTTACAATTAAACATGCATAAATAGATGTCATGCTTATGGCTAATATTGAACATGCATGACTAAAAATGTAATACGGTAACGTAAATAACACTAAGAATTTTACCGCAACGCTAGGCGTGCGAATCGTCACCGGGCGTCGTCTTCTCGGCCACTCGCCCACGTCCACCGTAGACGCCGTGCCACATGCATGCATGTCCGCCGAAGTACATGCACGCATGCGCCGCCACATGCACAGCCTCGCCGCCTCTCGCCATCGTCGCGCATGCATGATAAGAACAACACACACTCTACATTAGACAAGAACAACATACATTGACATTTCAATGTTTTAAGCATCATGTGCTTCCCACATTTGTTCCTCTCGCCTTTTCTTCAATCCGTCCCACCGGTATAGCCGAGCTAGCCGCCTCCTTTGCCGGCCGCACCGCCAAGCCGTCCTAGGCTCGGCCACCTCCTCCTCAATGTCGCCATGGCCGCCGTTAAGCCACTCCTCGAACTGCTCGCCACGCCACGCCGCGCCGTCGGGCTGAATGGAGCTGCTGCACCATTGCATGCATGCTCGCACACTCGGGTCGGCCTCGGCCGCGTCACCAAGCCGTCGTTGGCGGCGCTGTGGCCAAGCCTCGCCACGGCCTCGCCTCTGCCATGCCTAGGCGCCGCGCGTGCATCCGCCACCGTGCCGAGCTCGCTCCTTGCCGCCGGCCGACCTAGGCATCGCCGCCCTCCGGCCGTAGCTCCTGCACCCGACGTTGCCTTGCTCTCGGCCGTAGCTCCACGCCTTGCTGCTAGCCACTACTTGCCATCGCTACCGCGACTTGCCCAAGCCGGGCCGGGCGCGGCTCTGGCGCCGCATGGAGCTGTCCATGCTCCCCATGCGATGCCAAGCTCCTGCTGGGTGGTCATGACCGAACCGTGCAGCGCCACACTGCGCTTCTTCCCTTCCTCTCAAACTTGCTCAAAAGTTCTTGCATGCGAGAACAAATCGGCAAAATGGATCACTCTCGAGATGAGGATCGCTATGATATAACATGCATTGAAAGATTTATGATGCTTGGTGGAGTTTGGAAGGAGAGAAGTTGTAGGAAAAGAGTTCATGTGTTGTGTTACGCTCTGGGAAGAAGGCAGCGGTGGGAAGAAGGAACAGGGAGCAGAATGTACATTGGTCTCTTGTTCTACTGAGCACAATAATTGGAGTGGCAAAGATTTGCTTGGTGGGCACAAGGAAAAAGCGATGTGGTGGGAAGGGCTCGGTTGGGGTGAGAAAATGGTAGTGCAATGAGTGTTTTGGGTTGGGAATGGAAGATGCGGGGAGATCAATAAAGAAAGGAAAGATGGCATTAGCTAGGAGGTGTGTGTTGGTGGGTTGCAGGAAATGGCAGGAGTGGTGAAGCTTTGCATGATGGAGGAATAAACAAATAGAGGTGAGTAGAGGTAGAGGGATGGTTGAGTAGTTCTGCTAGAATAAAAATATGGAAAAGGTGGCGTAGGGAGGCATTGAGAAATGGCGGTGGGGTGCTCCCTTGAGAAAAGAGGACCGTGGTGGCTTTGGTTGGTGGCATAAAGGTGAACAGGAATAAAATTAACATGGAATAAATAGCGATATTTCTTCCTCCTTTTCTACAACCCGCTCAAACGACCTCGCATGCGTGAGCTAGTCGCTAAAATGGAACGCTCCCGAGACAACGATCGTAATGGTATAACATGCATTGCAAGATTTTTGGTTTTTGTTTGTGATTGCGAGGAGAGAAGTTGGAAAAAAATGGACATGCAGGCGTCTCGTTTGCGGTCGGTCGGACTGAAAAAGAGCGGCGGTCTAATGTATGCACCACGGTATGATTTTTTAAATGCATGTGAAAGCAAGAGACCAAAATAATTTTCTTTCATTTGTAGTCTCTCGACCAATTCAATTTAATATTGTTTGCTATTATTATTATTTTTTTATACAACTTTTAGACAACTCGATTCGATTTTAAAGGCAACATTTGAATTAACATGGGAAAATTTTTAAAACATTGCCAAATATTTATTAGATCGCCTACTTAAATATTAACATTCTGATTTCTAAAAATCGGGATGTTACAGGGGCAAATCCCATCTCGACTGACCATGCCTTGCAGCATGCTTCATGACAAACCCGAAAGCTACCTTTATAACTACCCAGTTACGGAGTAGCGTTTGATAGCCCCTAAGTAGGTCGATTCACATCTCAAGTACATGCGACAATCTCAGGTCTAAGGACAAGGCGTACACATTGTGTAGAGAGAACCATAAGTATAATTGCTATGTCTCATGTTGGGTCGGTCCAACCCCATGTTCTAAACATGTGTCCACATTATTGGTTTGACATCTCCATGTCTATGACCTGTGAAACATGGTCATCAACCGATACATGTGCTAATCCATCATTCACGTGTGTCCTCACATGAACTCCGACTAGGGACAACTTTAGAATAACCATATAAGTAAAGAGTTTCACAAACAAGTCACATACTTGTTAATCAACATAAAGGCAATATTCAAGGAACATTTATTAAATCATGGATACAACGAAATATCATCATCTCTATGATTGCCTCTAGGGCATATCTCCAACATTAGCTTCTTCCACAAGTGGGATGTCAAGCTTTTCTTTCCTTGTTGCGTTTGTTGTGAGGCCTCCGATCCCGCGCTACTGCCGAATTTGTCATAATACATACGGAAAACACGAAAAAGTTCCTCTTTGACATGTGCAAAAGCTTCCGAGTAATCAAGATCAAGACATTCACCTATTCCCTCCATACCGATCTGCAAACCTGACAACTTTTTCGTAGGATCGAAAATGATAGCAAAGCAATACACTTGTGAAATAGACTCAAAATATTTAGTAAATTTTTTCTCCATTAGTGCGACAGCATGATTTAAAAGGAGATCATTCCTAGATTTGGCAATCTTGTCTGCAATTAACCAAATAAATTCTATAACTAAGCAAGAGGTAGGGTAATAAACACGGATAACATCTTTGTTGCTTTATAAAAAAGGTTGTAAAAGCGCCGAAAATGACTAGCAATGCCTTGTCTGAATTGGTAACTACCAATTCATTTTTTCAGAGTTAGCATTGACAAAAACAGATATAATATGTTCGTACCCTTGTACCTTCTTTAACATGATGTAGGTCGAGTTCCACCTCACTTTCATGTCAAGAACGAATTTTCTTGGCTCCTTCCCATTGGTTTGCAAGATACTCATGAACTCGGCTATCACTTGTGGGAATTTGTGAGGTAGCGAATGGCGTCGCGGACATTGTTCAAATATCCGCCAATCGCTTCCATGCCGTCTTGAACAACAAGGTTCAAGATATGGCATACGCATCTCTGTGAAGAACATAACCACCAATATCGTCGCAATCTTGGGGTGAGGGTGTTCATAGCGATGAGTGTTCACGATGCGTTATCAAGAGTGATAGAAACAATCTTATTATCTATCTTAAAATCATCAAGTACGTGTAGTATACGCTCAGCAATAGCCTCTCCCGTGTGTGATTCGTTAATTGGCTTAAACCCTATGACTCTCTTGTTCAGTTTGTAATTATCGTCTAAATAATGGGTTACAACACTAAGGTAGGCACTTCTCTGGTGTGATAATGTCCAAATGTCTGAAGTTATAGCAAAAGAGAACTGAACTTGTAGGAATTGTTCTTTTAGCTCTACTAGTTGCTTATGATACATTCGTAAAATATCAGATGTAGTGGTTCTCCTACTAACATATTGGTACTGTGGGCAAAAGCCGCGTTGGATCATTTTTTCGAATGCGCGGCTTTCACCCATCCTAATCGGTTGATCTTCCGCAACAATATATCTAGCGATTTCCTCACGGGCAGAAAGCGGGTTGTATACCCAAGTACTTACAGAGCCATCGGCCTCGAAGTTTAGCTGCATTTGTACTCCTCCCCCTCGGCTCTACGCCCCGATCTTGCGCAAGCATGCCTTGTAGTCTTGGTTCAAGTGCCTGTCCCTACAAAATTGCATTTGCTGGCGATTAATTTAGCTTGATAATAATTACATGTTGCGATATCTACCGTTTGGCCGTCATGGATTTCCGGCTCCAGTCATGTGTTTCAACGATTCGCCCTTCGTCCGACCCGCCAATGTTGCCGTCAGGACGCGGGAGAACTTGGAGTCCCCATTGGCTCGAACCGCCTCGGTACTCCTCGTAGCCCTCCGCACCGTCCATATGACGGTCATCCATGCCGTAGTCTCCCATGCTTGGCGACAATCGGCGAGCATCAACGGAGTCGAGCCGGAGGAGGACTAGGGAGCGACGACGAGCTTACACTAAGTCGCCTGCTGTCCTTTTCGTGCTCCGACTCCTCGGTAGCATACCGCTCGGGAGCTCCTTGGTGCTCCGACTCCTTGGCAGCATAATGGATAGATGGTGAATAAATGGGGAGAGTAGATGGCTGTTGAAGAAATGAGAAGAGTAAATGAATGAAGAAGAGATAAGCGTGGATGGCAAATGCTCGGTGAGAGTTCAGTTTTATAGGCACGGTGAGTTGCTTCCGAACGTTGAGATTCCGAACGTTGCTTCTGATCGTTGAGCTTCCGAACGTTACCTCTCACTATCTTTTTCCCGTGATTCCCTCTCCCTGTCTTCCCAGCACCAATGAGTAATGACCATGGTCATCTTTTTCCCGTTGGAGAAAGCAGATAGAGACATAGAGTGCAGCTTTATTTGGGAATCCAATAATCCAATGCACGGTCAATTCTCCTGGCATATCACTGATATCAGTCCCCTGGCATTGACCGGACTAAAGCCTGCATTGCATTATTGCATACACCAAACACCAAAACTTTATCTAATCTCCTCGTTCCTTCTTCCAATCTTCAACCTTCCCCAGACCCCAGTCGAGCCAGCGCGCCTCCCCGGGGCCCTCCCTGCCGCTCCGCCTCCCCGGGGCCCTCTTCGCCCTCCCCGCGGAGCTGCCTCCGCCGCTTCCCCATGCTGTGCTCACGTGCGGTCCTGCGCTGCGGTGCAGTGCGGTGCACCCCATCGGCCTGGGTCCGGCAGTGCTCTCCGAGGCGGCGGGAGGAGGCGACGGGAGCCGAGGCGAAGGAGGCGGCGCGGTGCTCCCACATAGGCCTGGGTCCGGCGGTGCTCCCCATCGACGGGAGGAGGCGGCGGTGCTCCCCATGACATCGGCCGGACACAGGCGCAGGCGGGGGACGATGATCGGTGTGCAACGAAAGTAAATTAGGAAGAAAACCAATCTAATACCATGTAGAAAGGAAAGAATATGGCGCAAGCACTGCACAGGCCAATAGACCGGGGTGGCTTTTCATATATAGTCAGGCCAGAGCCCAGATGAGGAAGTTTACATGATCCTCAATTAGAGAAGGTAATCTAGGCATCAATTAGAGGAGCTAATCTAGGCAGGAATTAGAGAAGCTAATCTAGGCATGTTACAATTATACAATATTCTCTAATGCATTCAAGATCTCTGTTTCGGAGACAAGATTTATCTACATGTAAAGCAGAAGATTAGTGCCAAGCAGTGACAAGTTGAACCCGGACATAAAAGAAGAGCGAGCAGTTGCCACCATGTGTTGTTAAACATTAGGACCATCAATAATTTGGACAATATATGGAAAAAAAAAGTCAATACCACCATTAGATGGCAAGTATCTGGAAGATCCAAAGGAGCATATTTGTCCTGCTCAACCACTGGTATAGCCTCAACAAATAGTTTCTTTCCCATGATCTTTCTTTTTAAGCAGTAGGAAACATCTGTTGGATGGAATCGAAAGCCAGTAGGGAGGGAATTAGTTTGCACCATTATCGCAAGATTTTAAACAGGCTATAAACAGTCATGCTTGAGCAAATGAGATGATTAACCTTAACAGTAGTTCAAGGAGAATCCAAGTTCAACCAATCAGGAAATTGTTTCAGTGCTCACATGAGGGATTTTGAGAGAACACAAGACAGGAGGAGAGAGAAACACAGCAACAGGTTGAATGTTTGTCACAGCCCCAACTATTAAAATGGATTATAATGCATCTCACTAACATGCATTATCAAATTCAAATCATTTCATAATATATTGTACTTGGAAAATCTCATTTCATATAAACATACACTTCAAATTTCGGTTTTCTTTTAGCATCTGTAATAAAAATTTGTGATCATCATTTGGAATCAATTTATTTAAATACTACATTAATTCTCATGAATAAATATAATTTTTCCAAAATTTTTGGGACTAGTTTGAACCTAACTAAAATTCAAACAATATTCATAGACATACAACATGTTTGAATTTAAATGTCACAAATTTTAATATGAATAGTGGGGTTTCATAATTTTTATGGGAACTATATACTCCCAGGAACCCCCACAAATTATTTCATGATTTTTGGAAATTTATTTATATTTTTAAGCCCTTGGTCAAAGTGGAGAAAACATTTAAATTCTCAGTCAAACTTTGGAACCTAAACCCTAGCTACTATTCCTCCGACCGAACCCAATGCGACTCGGTTGAGCCTAATCAACTAAACGCACCTCTCGCGAGCCGCCGGATGAAAGTTCAACGGCTCAGAATTCGTACCGCTTCACCACCGAACCACTTAACTCTTTTAAACCACAGCCCTTGGATCTAGATCTAGCGGTCCACGGTGGGCCACGTTTCCAGCTCGCGCGCGAACGAGGAGACACTGACCTGTGGGGTCGTGTTGTCAGACCCGTCGTCTACCTCTGGCTGGCGCTCAGGCATCCTGTGCCACGCGGCCGATCTCTTCCGACGCGTTCAGAACGGCGGAGTCGACGCCGTCAATCCGCCGCGTCCGTTGGCCAGTCCCTGAGCTACTCCGTCTCACGCCGCCTCCATCTCCGTCATCGCCCGAGCATCAGACACATCAGAACCCTAGTTCTCCCTCACTCTTCCTCTCGGCGGCTGAGGAAGGGGAAGCTCTCCTGTGCTCCTCGCTTGGGTAAAATTCCACCGGTTGTTTTCCCTCTTTCCTACCTTCAACGCCTTCTCTATTTTTGCTGATCTCAGTTCTTGTAATTGCTTGTAGACACTGGTTCACTGTCGTGCTCCGGCTCACGGCCGGAGCGCGCCACCGCGGACACACCCGTGTGTTCTTCGTGTCCGGGAGGTATTATCCTCAACTTAGCGCGTCACCTTGCGTGCTTTAGCTCATTGATCAAAACCCCTCGACTTGTTTCAGGATTGCACGACAAGATTTGGCTGAATTGAGGATTGGACCATTTTAGACCGTGAGACGACCTTTCCTCTCCCACTTCATTTTGGTAAGCTATCCTTCGATTCTTTGCTCTTGTAGCTTGACCTTGAGTTCCTGGAGCTGACTTGTTTCAGGATTGCACGACAAGATTTGGCTGAATTGAGGATTGGACCATTTTAGACTGTGAGACGACCTTTCCTCTCCCACTTCATTTTGGTAAGCTATCCTTCGATTCTTTGCTCTTGTAGCTTGACCTTGAGTTCCTCGAGCTGATCCAAGCTTTCACTGGTCGTGGATTTGCTCAAGACTTTCTCTCCCCGCGAAGCCATTTTTGCCGCCACCTTTCTTCCCCGGCGCCGGCGCAGCTCCAGCATCCCCAAGTTCCCCCAGGTCCTCTCCTAGCTCAGGTACCTTACTCTTAGTCCTTAGGACCTTGGGCATCTGCTGGAACGACGCTGCGGAGCTTCTTTTTGCTTTTGTCATTTTGCCATTTTGGTCGCCGCTTAGCTCGGCTAGCCGCGGTCTGAAGCACTCACCGGCAAGACCACTCCCGTTGTGAGCATCGCACTATTGTGATTCTGTTTATGCCTTGGGTTGGCGCCGTCGTGGCCGGGTTCGCCGGCAAACCGCCAGGCAACCGAGCGGGAGCGTGTCGTACTCCGATAGGCACTGTAGCCGGGAGATTATGATAGAGGAGGGCCATTAAGGTCTAATGATTGGTCTCGTCTTTATTAGCAACGCTGATGTTTCGCTTACGCGTGGGCCCGAGCACGGAAAACGGCGGGGATTAAACCGGGGCGTAACGTGACTGACATGCGGGCCCTAGGCCTTAAGCCCCGTGCAACGAGCGCTCGGAGACGTGGACCCAGTCCATTGAACCGTGCCTCTGACGACGGGTCCCACACGTCAGAACTGTTTTTAAACTGAGTCAAATTAGGAAACGCACTATTCTCTGGGTCCCGCTGGTTAGTGACCTTGGCAAGGCTAGCGCTCGGTGAGAAAAGTTTAAGCGACGTATAAAATCCGAAATCCATTTATTTATACACTGAAAAATATGTATAACCTTGAAAATACATAACTAATTCATTTTAACTCCAAAATAAGTGAAACCACTTCTGATAATTTTCATATTTAATGAACTTTATATTAAAATTGATTTCAATTCTGTCCCTGTAACAGAGAGCTTTATTTTGGAAAATGAGTCATTAATCCTATTATTTGAACAATAGAAAAAGGGTTGATAACTTCAAAAATGCATAAGTAATTATTGGAAACTCCAAAAACAGTGAAACCACTTTTGATAATTTTCATTTTCAGTGAACTTAATTCTAAAAATGGTCTCCATATTACCTCTGTCACAGAAACTATTTTTGGGAGAATATAATCTTTAACTCCATTATTTTTATACTATAAAAGGCTGATAACTTTGAAAATCAATAACTAAATCATAAGAACTCCAAATGGGACAAACTCAACTATTCTGAACTTGTATTAATATTACCTATTTACCTATGTAATCCTTTACCCCACCATTGTTCTACAAATTTTGGTCAAATAATTAAATTACATAACTTAGGGTTAATGAAACCTGAAATTCAAAATAGCATAACTTCCAATTCATAACTCCAAATGGAATAATTCTTTTACCTAAATCCATCTAAAATCATGACCTAACTACTGTAGAAAAATCATGCATTTTTGAGCATTTTGGTGTTTGAGTTGTTTTCTCGGTATTTATTTGATGTTATAATTATATAGATCCCGAGCATATTGATATCGACACTTACGCTACTGAGAGTGGGCAGCTACTGTACCAGCAAGGCAAGCATCATTTGAACTTTTTTTTTGCATCATATTTGATCCCTGTTTTGGTTAAGTTAGTGCAATGATAATTGCTTGCATGCTATTTTGATTATGTAAATATTTTTGTGATGTGTAGTTTAGTTATGTTCTATGCTTGAGGTTAATCTTGAATTATGCCAGTACTTACATGCTTAAGATAGGATGTGATGATTATCGAATATGGGTTGCTTAGTCATGCAAGTCTAGATACGGTAGTTTGATTGCCGGGGCTAACCCGACAATTATGGGATAAACATAACTCTCATTGTATACTTTTGTTTCAGATCCTTGTATCTATTTCATGAGATAAATTTTGTCATTTTAAATGAGCTTTTTGGTCTGGACAAGTGTTGGTTAGTGATGGTGCTTTGTGCACGAGCATTGGGTAAGTGGAAGGACTTGTCTGGACAATTGAGGACCGAACTTTGTAACGTCGTTAATTCAAGTACACTCGTCTTTGCCACACGCGGGTTGGGAGCCGTATGGTTAAGTAGGGGAGGGTTTTATTGTGTTAAGTCCCATGGTGGTGTAAGGGCATAGCGACCGTGAAATCCTATGTTCCTTAGGAGCCGATGTAATCCTTTATAGTGTGCAAGGAGCACCAGCTTTACTTGTTTTGGTTGCATCGGTATGTCCAATATAACTTGTGAGCCCCTAGCAAGTGCTATCGGAGCTTGTACTAGGCAAGGAACCATCTCACAAGGGGACTTAGCTCAATAGGGCTTTCTTCTTTGAAAATGATCAGTATCTTGATTTACAGTAGGCATACCATAGGAAGTATGCTATTTCAGAGGCCTCTGGAGGCTTACGGGCTAATCAAGTCGTGTGGGTAAAGTAGTACACCCCTGCAGGGTATCAATCTATTCGAATAGCCGTGTCCACGGTTATGGACAACCGCTTGAGTTCGGGAGTTACTATTGTTAGACTTTTAATTAAAATTGTGGTTGAACTTGGTATTCGTCATGAACGGGATGTTCATGTGTTTAGTACATCAAAGTGGGCTGCCACTTTGGTCTTTGCATGATTCAATTGTTTATTACTGAAATGCTTTACTATATGCTTTACTTCTACTTCAAAGCTGATTTTAAATGGGCACATGAAAAACTAGTATGTGTAGGATGTTAATCGTTGCGTCTCTTTCCCAAAACTAAACCAATATGAGCCATCCTTTGAATGACCCTTATGCATAACTATTTTTATTTGTGTAAGACTTGCGAGTACACTTGTACTCACCGGATGTTTGTCGCCTTTTCAGGTGAGGACGATTATGAGTCTGACGATCTTGTTAGTGTTGACTTGGGTGACACTAACGAGTAGTGTGCTATCATTTAACTCCCAGTCGGTTGCCGATGGGTGATGGGCATACCACTACTGGTCTTTTGCTTTATTTATTTGCTTCATTGCTACTTGATACTTTAATTTGAATTTGGCGATCGGCCGTATGTAATAAGTCAGACTTTGACTATTATGCGGTATGTCTTTTGATCTCTTATTGTATGCGTTGTATGGATGTAACCAACGTTGGATGAGGGTATGAGTATATTGGTCGTTGATCTTGGGAGCCAATATAAGTCATACTCGTTGTTGATGAATTCCCATTTAACTCACTAAGTGTAGTGCTTCGAATCGAAACAGAATCGACAATCATGTAGCGCCGCAAAGGAGCGTGCGCATGATCGTTGAGGCTCTAGTATTCGCTAAGCCTCTCACTTGGATAGAGTTAAATTGAATTACTTACCGAGACCAGTGATTATGTCCCTAAGACCTTGTCTAATCTCGGTCTTATGGAGATAATTACCGGGTCCCCACAACGTTGGTATCGAGCCATCGATGTAGGTTAGAGGTAGCACCGCATTAAGTTAGTAAGTCCCTTGGTCAAATTATTTTGCAAATTATCAAAGTATTTTCAGAAAGTTTAAGTTAAGAATATCTTTTATTCCTTATCCATCTTAGTATCTTTTCTCTCCGATCCTGTTTTGGTTTATGAAACTAACTTACCTTGCCTTCTTGCCTTTAGATGAACCCTCGCACCTTATCCGGAAACTCAAGTGAAGGAGTGGATGGATACCCGCGTTGCTACGAGACATGATGTGGAGGGCGAACTTCACATATCAGCCCACTTATTCCATCTACCGCGTGATCGAGGACCGGAATGGAGGAATTTATGGCGTTGATAGATATCGTTGCTAGACAAGTCACGGAGCATACCTTACCGCTTCGGTAGCGTGGTACTTCTGAGGCCATTGCGTTACAAGAAGTGGCTTTGGTGGCCATGAGTCGTCTTCGCTACGATCTGACAGAGTTAGCCCAGCCCCCATATGATCACTTTCCGATGCGCGCACGCGCTAGGGACATGAACTCGTTTGCTAGGATCCAGTTTGGGGAGGACCCCCAAGTCAGGCAGTTGGCGAGATTGGTTCACGTAATGGACCAAATGCATCGATGCATAATGCATGAGTTATGGGAGACGCGTCGTCGTCTCATTATAGCTCAGGAGCATTTGCAGCTTATGCATGACATGAGGCTCATTCGTCCGGATGTGTTGTATGGCGCTAATGAGGTTTCACCATACATTTCTGCGCCGTCGGACTATCGTCTTCCTGAAGTAGGAGGCCATATCACCGGCGTAGGATCCCCCTTACGCCTCACCAACCCGGGAGACCCAGAAGACACAGGATCCCCTGGATACCACCTGCTCGATGACTTTCCGGTGAACTTTGACCGGAATAATATCTAGGCTGTTAGGGCAGGGAGCTCTATGTTTGAGCTTGTATCCTTAGGTTTATGTACTAGGGTAGTAGAGGTCGAACTGTTATGTTTTATTTGCAAACACTACTATTTCAGTTGTAATCTTAAGCCTACGGGCGCTTATGTACGGAGTTGTATCGATTTGGTTTTATGACGCTTAATGTTTGGTGTTCCATTTGAGGTTACAGTTTTCATGCTCTTTGATATCGATTGTGCATGTATGGCCAAGTGATGGCTTTTAATCTTGATTACTAACCATCCTTGTCTAATACAGGATGACAGGACCGACTACGCGATCAGGAGCCCTGCGCGGCAGAGGCTCCCCGTCTAGGGCACCACGTCTAGCACCCCTGAGCGATTTCTACGATCAGGGACAGTCATCCCAGCAGCCGTCTGAGCATGGCGAGCCCTCTCAGCCGCCGTCCCAGCAGGGCGGACCGCCTGAGGAGGTGCTCCCTCCGCCGCCATCCATGGTCGAGTTTATGATGATGATTGAGCGCAACCGGATGGACCAGACCCGGATGCTTGAGGCGATCGTACGTAACACCGCTCGGCTCCGTTCGGCGGGAGGAGCTGCCCGCATCGAGCGCCGGAGGTCTTGCTGAGTTTCACGGACCAACCCTCCGACGTTTGCAGCGCGCAAGGACCCGATGGAGGCGGCAGGACCGGCCGCACAACATAGAGAAGAAGTGAACATTGCGCAGATGTACCGGAGTTGAGAGAGTCTTGTTTGCCGCTATCGGTTGGCGGGTGCGGCAAGCGCTGGTGGGATAGTTATTCGCCATGCAACCCACCGCCACGCCCGACTTGGGACGAGTTCGAGGACGCGTTAGAGGCCCATATACGGAGGGAGTGCCGCTTATCAAGCGGCAGCAGTTCCTGCCTTGAGGCGGGACGGAGGAGGACCACCGAGTACTGCATGATTTCAACTACTTGGCGGTATGCTCGGACGACGTCTCGACGAGCGCTCGTCGCGAAACAGTTCTTCCATGGGTCAGTCCGAGGAGTTGCGGCTTGTTTTAGCCGCACATGATTTCGGGAGTTTCCAAGATCTCGTCAACAAGGCGATAGTCTTTGGAGCATGAGAGCATGACGATGGATGAGTCGAGGAAGAGGAGGAGGGCTTTACAGACGGCAGCGGCGGTGGCGATTTCCTGTGCCGCGCCAGACTACCTCAGGCACCTCGTGCCCCAGCTTCAGCATCATCGAGGTCTCCTGTGGCACCTCCACGACCTTCTCCACCGGCAGCTCAGCGAAGACGGCGGGGCGAGACCACAGGTGGCGAGGGCATACAAGCCGGCGTTACTTGTTTCCACTGCAGGCCGTCGGGGCCACTATGCCGCAGATGCCTCGCCAGCGGCGAGGATGCCCCTGACGCACTCGCTCCAGCGCCACCAAAGAATACTCGGCGAGGCCATCGCCACCACCACAGAGGGCAGCACCTACTCCACCCCAACATGCACGTGGTCGCGTCAACCACGTCTCAGCAGAGGAGGCGACCGACGCACCTGACGTCGTGCTAGGTACACTACTTGTTAATTCGTGTCCTGCATCGGTTTTATTTGATTCTGGAGCATCTCATTCATTTATTAAAAACGAGTATGCTGCAGTTAACCAATTCAAGATACATACACTTCACCCACCTTATCGTATTCAATCCCCAGGGTCGGTTTTCTACACCGATCAAGTCTGCAGGGACGTAAAAATTGAAATACAAAATGTTAACTTTTCAGCAAGCTTAATAGTGATAACTTCAGTGGGCATTGATGTTATCTTAGGGATGGATTGGTTATCTAAGAATCAGGGGAAGATTGATTGTGCCCAGCGGTCTATTTCAGTGACTAGCGAGGACGGCATCCAGATCGTCTTTGCACCTTTAGTGGGTAGTTCTCACCTATATGCTTTAAAGGCGAGTACCTCTCTCGAGCTAGAGAAGGTACCAATAGTGAGTGAGTATCCTGATGTGTTCCCTGAGGAACTTCCAGGCATGCCCCCTGACAGAGAGGTAGAGTTTGTCATTGAGCTTGCACCCGGTACCGCGCCCATCTCAAAAAGGTCGTATCGAATGCCGCCCAATGAGCTAGCAGAATTGAAAGAACAACTTAAGGAGTTGCAAGACAAGGGTTTCATCAGGCCTAGCTCCTCGCCTTGGGGATGCCCGGCTCTCTATGTCAAGAAGAAAGACAAGAGTCTACGGATGTGTGTTGACTACCGTCCGTTGAATGAGGTCACCGTCAAGAACAAGTATCCGCTTCCGCGGATCGATGACCTATTTGACCAGCTTAGTGGAGCTCAGGTGTTCTCCAAAATTGACTTGAGATTAGGCTACCATCAGATTAAAGTTAGAACCGAGGACATTCTGAAGACCACCTTCTCTACTCGTTACGGTTTGTACGAGTACACAGTTATGTCCTTTGGTTTGACCAATGCCCCAGCCTATTTCATGAACCTCATGAATTCGGTGTTCATGGAATACTTGGATCGGTTTGTAGTAGTTTTCATTGATGATATCCTTATCTACTCTAAGTCCGATCTTGAGCACGAGCAACATTTGAGACTTGTGTTAGAAAAGCTTCGCCACCATCAGCTGTACGCCAAATTCAGCAAATGTGAGTTTTGGCTTCGAGAGGTTAGTTTCTTGGGACATATCCTATCTAAGGGCGGCGTCGCTGTTGATCCTAGTAAGGTGCAAGATGTCCTTGAGTGGAAGCAACCCAAGAGCATCACTGACATTCGTAGTTTTCTTGGACTTGCGGGATACTACCGTAGGTTCATCAAGAATTTCTCAAAAATTGCAAAGCCTATGACCCAACTTCTAAAGAAAGAAAAGAAATTTGAGTGATGACAGAATGCGAGCAAAGCTTCCAAACCCTGAAAGAATGCCTGTCAGAAGCTCCCGTGCTTGTTACGCCATACATTCACAAGAGCTTTGATATCTCTCGTGATGCATCTCGCCATGGGCTCGGTTGTGTGCTTATGCAAGACGGCCGAGTGGTGGCCTCACGATCGAGGCAATTGAGGCCCCATGAGGCCAATTATCCCACACACGACCTAGAGCTCGCGGTGTAGTTCATGCCTTGAAGATTTGGCGACATTACCTCATCGGTGTCGTTGCGAGATCTACACCGACCATAAGAGCCTTAAATATATTTTCACCCAAGCCGACTGAACTTGAGACAAAGAAGATGGCTTGAGTTGATTAAAGATTATGATATGGGACTCCATTATCATCCAGAAAGGCTAATGTCGTGGCCGACGCATTGAGCGTAAAATCTCAATGCAATCGCTTGTCAGTAACCCCTTTTCTGCGGGCTTATGTGCTGCATTGCAAGGCCTACACCTGGAGATAGTTGAAGAAGGTTCGCTTGCAGCCCTCAGTGTGACTTGCACACTTGAGGACCAAATTAGGGAAGCCTAGAAAACTGATTTAGAAGTGGCTCAAATTTTAGAACTAATGAAACAAGGCAAGGCTAAATGTTTTAAGCAAGATGCACAAGGTACTCTATGGTTTGGAAACCGTATGGTGGTGCCATTTGATCGCCACTTGAGAGAATTGATTCTCAAGGAGGCTCATAACTCAAAATTCTCTATCCACCCCGGGAGTACGAAAATGTATCAAGATTTGAAAAAGAAACTGTGGTGGAGCCGAATGAAGCGGCACGTTGCACAGTATGTGGCCGAGTGTGATCTATGTCAAAGAGTTAAGGTGAGCATTTGAAGCCACCGGTACTCTAGATCCCCGCCCATTCCCAGTGGAAATGGGAAGAAGTTGGCATGGATTTTATCACCGCCTTCCTAGAACTAAAACTGGATTTGATTCTATATGGGTGATTGTGGATCGTTTAACCAAGGTTGCCCATTTTATCCCTGTCAAGACCACCTACAACGGGGCCAAACTAGCAGAACTTTATATTTCAAGAATTGTTTGTCTCCACGGGTACCCAAAGTGATTGTTTGAGATGAGGTCCCCAATTCACCTCTTATTTAGGCCGCTTGCATCGAGCAATGGGGACCAACCTATCCTTTAGCTCCGCTTATCACCCGCAAACGGATGGACAAGTTGAAAGGGTAAATCAAGTTTTGGAGGACCTTCTCCGGGCTTGCGTGTTATCCTACAGCGATAGTTGGGAAAAATGTTTACCGTTTGCCGAGTTCTCATACAATAACAGCTTCCAATCCAGTATTCAGATGTCACCATTCGAAGCATTGTATGGGAGAGCTTGTAGAACACCTTTGAACTGGTCCGAAGCCGGGGAGAGGCCATTCTATGGCCCAACCTTGGTGGAAGATGCTGAAGAACAAGTTCGTGTCATTCACGAACGACTTAGGATGGCTCAATCACGTCAGAAGTCATATGCCGACCGTCGTCGTCGCGAGTTGAGTTTCGAAGTGGACGATCGTGTATATCTTAAAGTCTCTCCTATGAAAGGAGTTCGTCGCTTCCAAATCAAAGGTAAATTAGCACCTCGCTATATTGGACCTTTCCGTATTCTAGCTAAGTTGGGGTCGGTGGCCTACCAGTTGGAGTTGCCACCATCACTTTCAGACGTGCATAACGTCTTCCATGTCTCCCAACTCAAGAAATGTCTCTGAGTCCCAACGGAAGCAACCGAGTTGGACGAACTCGACTTGCAACCCGATCTATCTTATCGAGAGAGCCCGATTCGTATCCTCGAAGAAACCGAGCGCAAGACGAGGAATCGTGACATCAAGTTCGTCAAGGTCCAATGGAGCAACCACACAGAAGATGAAGCAACTTGGGAACATGAAGACCGGATGCGAGCGGCATATCCAGACCTCTTCTCTACCTGAAGTGCCTTCGTATCAAGAAAGGAAAGGTAAAACGTATCAATGTAAAAATTTATTCTTATAGCATAATTATAACATGTCAACACTATCTTTGAAGGAAATCAAGACAGCATAAATTATAACTTCTAATGAAAACTTTCCAATTCTTCTCCACCCAGATCTCGGGTCGAGATCTTTTGTAAGGGGGGAGGTTTGTCATAGCCCCAACTATTAAAATGGATTATAATGCATCTCACTAACATGCATTATCAAATTCAAATCATTTCATAATATATTGTACTTGGAAAATCTCATTTCATATAAACATACACTTCAAATTTTGGTTTTCTTTTAGCATCTATAATAAAAAGTTGTGATCATCATTTGGAATCAATTTATTTAAATACTACATTAATTCTCATGAATAAATATAATTGTTCCAAAATTTTTGGGACTAGTTTGAACCTAACTAAAATTCAAACAATATTCATAGACATACAACATGTTTGAATTTAAATGTCACAAATTTTAATATGAACAGTGGGGTTTCATAATTTTTATGGGAACTATATACTCCCAGGAACCCCCACAAATTATTTCATGATTTTTGGAAATTTATTTATATTTTTAAGCCCTTGGTCAAAGTGGAGAAAACATTTAAATTCTCAGTCAAACTTTGGAACCTAAACCCTAGCTACTATTCCTCCGACCGAACCCAATGCGACTCGGTTGAGCCTAATCAACTAAACGCACCTCTCGCGAGCCGCCGGATGAAAGATCAACGGCTCAGAATTCGTACCGTTTCACCACCGAACCACTTAACTCTTTTAAACCTCAGCCCTTGGATCTAGATCTAGCGGTCCACGGTGGGCCACGTTTCCAGCTCGCGCGCGAACGAGGAGACACTGACCTGTGGGGTCGTGTTGTCAGACCCGTTGTCTACCTCTGGCTGGCGCTCAGGCATCCTGTGCCTCGCGGCCGATCTCTTCCGACGCGTTCAGAACGGCGGAGTCGACGCCGTCAATCCGCCGTGTCCGTTGGCCAGTCCCCGAGCTACTCCGTCTCACGCCACCTCCATCTCCGTCATCGCCCGAGCATAAAACACCTCAGAACCCTAGTTCTCCCTCACTCTTCCTCTCGGCGGCTGAGGAAGGGGAAGCTCTCCTGTGCTCCTCGCTTGGGTAAAATTCCACCGGGTGTTTTCCCTCTTTCCTACCTTCAACGCCTTCTCCATTTTTGCTGATCTCAGATCTTGTAATTGCTTGTAGACACTGGTTCACTATCGTGCTCCAGCTCACGGCCGGAGCGCGCCACCGCGGACACACCCGTGTGTTCTTCGTGTCCGGGAGGTATTATCCTCAACTTAGCGCGTCACCTTGCGTGCTTTAGCTCATTGATCAAAACCCCTCGACTTGTTTCAGGATTGCACGACAAGATCTGGCTGAATTGAGGATTGGACCATTTTAGACCGTGAGACGACCTTTCCTCTCCCACTTCATTTTGGTAAGCTATCCTTCGATTCTTTGCTCTTGTAGCTTGACCTTGAGTTCCTGGAGCTGATCCAAGCTTTCACTGGTCGTGGATTTGCTCAGGACTTTCTCTCCCCGCGAAGCCATTTTTGCCGCCACCTTTCTTCCCGGCCGCGCGACTCCAAATCCCAAGTTTCCCAGTCCTCTCCTAGCTCGGTAGCTTACTCTTAGTCCTTAGGACCTTGGGCATCTCTTGAACGACGCGAGCTTCTTTTTGCTTTTGTCATTTTGTCGTTTTGGTCGCCGCCGCTTAGCTCCGGCTAGCCGCGGTCTGGTAGCTCGCCACTGTCGAGACCACTCCCGTTGTGAGCATCGCACTATTGTGATTCTGTTTATTCCTTGGGTTGGCGCCGCCGTGGCCGGGTTCGCCGGCAAACCGCCGGGCAACCGAGCGGGAGCGTGTCGTACTCGGCGAGCATCGAGGCGGGAGATTACGGCGAGGAGGAGGGCCATTAAGGTCTAATGATTGGTCTCGTCTTTATTAGCAACGCCGATGTTTCGCTACGCGCGGGGCGAAACACGAAAACGGCGGGGATTAAACCGGGGCGTAACGTGACTGACATGCGGGCCCTAGGCCTTAAGCCCCTTGCATCAAGCGCTCGGAGACGTGGACCCAATCCATTGAACCGTGCCTCTGACGACGGGTCCCACACGTCAGAACTGTTTTTAAACTGAGTCAAATTAGGAAACACACTATTCTCTGGGTCCCGCTGGTTAGTGACCTTGGCTAGACTAGCGCTCGGTGAGAAAAGTTTAAGCGACGTATAAAATCCGAAATCCATTTATTTATACACTGAAAAATATGTATAACCTTGAAAATACATAACTAATTCATTTTAACTCCAAAATGAGTGAAACCACTTCTGATAATTTTCATATTTAATGAACTTTATATTAAAATTGATTTCAACTCTGTCCCTGTAACAGAGAGCTTTATTTTGGAAAATGAGTCATTAATCCTATTATTTGAACAATAGAAAAAGGGTTGATAACTTCAAAAATGCATAAGTAATTATTGGAAACTCCAAAAACAGTGAGACCACTTTTGATAATTTTAATTTTCAGTGAACTTAATTCTAAAAATGGTCTCCATATTACCTCTGTCACAGAAACTATTTTTGGGAGAATATAATCTTTAACTCTATTATTTTTATACTATAAAAGGCTGATAACTTTGAAAATCAATAACTAAATCATAAGAACTCCAAATGGGACAAACTCAACTATTCTGAACTTGTATTAATATTACCTACTTACCTATGTAATCCTTTACCCCACCACTGTTCTACAAATTTTGGCCAAATAATTAAATTACATAACTTAGGGTTAATGAAACCTGAAATTTAAAATAGCATAACTTCCAATTCATAACTCCAAATAGAATAATTCTTTTACCTAAATCCATCTAAAATCATGACCTAACTACTGTAGAAAAATCATGTATTTTTGAGTATTTTGGTTTTTGAGTTGTTTTCTCGGTATTTATTTGATGTTATAATTATATAGATCCCGAGCATATTGATATCGACACTTACGCTACTGAGAGTGAGCAGCTACTGTACCAGCAAGGCAAGCATCATTTGAACTTTCTTTTGCATCATATTTGATCCCAGTTTTGGTTAAGTTAGTGCAATGATAATTGCTTGCATGCTATTTTGATTATGTAAATATTTTTGTGATGTGTAGTTTAGTTATGTCCTATGCTTGAGGTTAATCTTGAATTATGCCAGTACTTACATGCTTAAGATAGGATGTGATGATTATCGAATTTGGGTTGCTTAGTCATGCAAGTCTAGATACGGTAGTTTGATTGCCGGGGCTAACCCGACAATTATGGGATAAACATAACTCTCATTGTATACTTTTGTTTCAGATCCTTGTATGTATTTCATGAGATAAATTTTGTCATTTTAAATGAGCTTTTTGGTCTGGACAAGTGTTGGTTAGTGATGGTGCTTTGTGCACGAGCATTGGGTAAGTGGAAGGACTTGTCTGGACAATTGAGGACCGAACTTTGGTAACGTCGTTAATTCAAGTACACTCGTGCTGCCACACGCGGGTTGGGAGCCGTATGGTTAAGTAGGGGGAGGGTTTTATTGTGTTAAGTCCCATGGTGGTGTAAGGGGCATAGCGACCGTGAAATCCTATGTTCCTTAGAAGCCGATGTAATCCTTTATAGTGTGCAAGGGAGCACCAGTTTTACTTGTTTTGGTTGCATCGGTATGTCCAATATAACTTGTGAGCCCCTAGCAAGTGCTATCAGAGCTTGTACTAGGCAAGGAACCATCTCACAAGGGGGACTTAGCTCAATAGGGCTTTCTTCTTGAAAATGATCAGTATCTTGATTTACCCACCAGTATACCATAGGAAGTATGCTATTTCGAGGCCTCTGGAGGCTTACAGGCTAATCAAGTCGTGTTGGTAAGTAGTACACCTGCAGGTATCAATCTATTCGAATAGCCGTGTCCACGGTTATGGACAACCGCTTGAGTTCGGGAGTTACTATTGTTAGACTTTTAATTAAAATTGTGGTTGAACTTGGTATTCGTCATGAACGGGATGTTCATGTGTTTAGTTTATCAAAGTGGGCTGTCACTTTGGTCTTTGCATGATTCAATTGTTTATTACTGAAATGCTTTACTATATGCTTTACTTCTACTTCAAAGCTGATTTTAAATGGGCACATGAAAAACTAGTATGTGTAGGATGTTAATCGTTGCGTCTCTTTCGCAAAACTAAACCAATATGAGCCATCCTTTGAATGACCCTTATGCATAACTATTTTTATTTGTGTAAGACTTGCGAGTACACTTGTACTAAGCCAGATGTTTGCTGGCCTTTTCAGGTGAGGAAGATTATGAGTCTGACGATCTTGTTAGTGTTGATTTGGGTGACACTAACGAGTAGTGTGCTATCATTTAACTCCCGATCGGTTGCGATGGGTGATGGGCATACCACTCTGGTCTTTTGCTTTATTTATTTGCTTCATTGCTACTTGATACTTTAATTTGAATTTGGCCGGTCGGCCGTATGTAATAAGCTGTAGACTTTGACTATTATGCAGTATGTCTTTTGATCTCTTGTTGTATGCGTTGTATGGATGTAACCAACGTTGGATGAAGGTATGAGTATATTGGTCGTTGATCTTGGGAGCCAATATAAGTCATACTCGTTGTTGATGAATTCCCATTTAACTCACTAAGTGTAGTGTTTCGAATCGAAAGAGAATCGACAATCATGTAGTACTTGCAAAAGAGCAGCGCGCATGATCGTTGAGGCTCTAGTATTCGGTTAAGCCTCTCACTTGGATAGAGTTAAATTGGAATTCACTTACCGAAGACCCGTGATTATGTCCATAAGACCTTGTCTAATCTCGGTCTTATGGAGATAATTACCGGGGTTCCCACAATGTTTGAGCTCAGAA
The DNA here is from genome assembly GCA_036346255.1 of Ampelocalamus luodianensis. NCBI lineage: Eukaryota > Viridiplantae > Streptophyta > Magnoliopsida > Poales > Poaceae > Ampelocalamus > Ampelocalamus luodianensis. The sequence continues at coordinate 29,631,524 of CM070620.1, read as the reverse complement.
TGAGACAGAAAATTTGCCTCATCACAATGTTTGAGCTCAGAATGAGACAGAAAATTTGCCTCGCAAGAGATGAGAATTATTGTGAATCCATTCGAACAGGGCAGGGAGGGGGGAGCATTAGAGACATATGAAGGATACGACCTTCGGTGGGGGCTTGGAGTGTGCATGCGCACGGCCGGATCTGCCCCTGGGCGCCGATTAGACGACCAGAAGAGTCGAGGATCTCAGCAGAATTTTAAGAAATGTGAAGGACTTTGGAAAAAGAGGCGGGTGGAGACCACCGGCTCGGACGGGGCGTGGACGCGATTCCGAAAATCACGGGTCCTTTTCTACAAAATGGAGGACGTGGTTTAGATAGGAAAGAGATGGTACGCCAGGCTGTGCAATAGGTTCCATGCATGATGTGTTGTCACTTTGTGTTCATACATTCATAGTGCTGTATTTCCTGACTATATGCTATATATGGCTAGCTTTATCATGTCAAACTGCCACACTGCCAATATCATGCTTCTGCTAACCAAAGTTGAGAACAGTACTGATGCTTCTGCTAAATTACATACCCCTGCAATACTTATGCTAGGTATGCTCTGCATTTATTATAGAATGAGAGGTCACCAAACCAATATATGAGAGGCCATTTTCCAATGCTTGCATGCATCTATGAGCATATGCCAATATACCATCATTTTAGACCTCCTTGCCATTGCCCTATGCTGCAACCTGAGCAGAATCAGATTCAGCTCGATGACCTCCTTGCCATTGCCCTATGCTGCAACCTGAGCAGAATCAGATTCAGCTCCGTCTGCGCCGGAGCTGTACCACCTTGCACAGAGCAAGTAGCAGCAGAAGTTGATGGCGCTGAGGGCAGCAAGCATCCAGTAGAAGAGGTCCAGCCTGTCCTTGTTCAGGTCGTTGTCACTCAGCCAGCCGCCGGGTCCGGAGTACCCCGCCGTGGCCTTGTTCACCAGCAGCACGAGCGCCGAGCTGAGGTAGAAGCCGAAGGCGTAGGAGCAGTATGTCAGCGCCGTCATGAACGCCTGCATGCCGGCGGCGGCCTGCTCGTAGAAGAACTCGATGAGCCCCACGGCCGTGAACATCTCCGACACGCCGAAGACGAGGAACTGCGGCACGATCCACAGCACGGACATGCGCTCGCCGGCGGCGGCCGGGCCGCGCCGCCTGCGCTCGACGACGGCCGCGGCAACCATGGAGAAGGCGACGGCGAAGAGGCCCACGCCGACGCGCCGGAGCGGGGTGATCGCGGACCCGGACCCGGTGAGCCGGCGCGAGAACGGGACGAGGAGGAGCTCGTACGCCGGGACGAGGCCGAGCAGCACGGCGTAGGGGATGGCCTGCAGCGACGCCGGCGGGACGCGGAAGCCGCCGGCCAGCTCCGTGTCCATGGCGCCGCCCTGTTGCACCGAGAACGTCTGGAGCTGCGCCAGGATGGTGTTGAACACGATGGTGCACGCGAAGATGGGAGCCACGGCAAGGAGCATCTTGGCCTGCCGGACCTCCGCCGCCGTGCAGAGCCTCCACGGGCTCTCCGGCTTCGCGTAGGCGCCTTGCCGCTGCGCCGCTGCCCTGACGCACGCCTTGTCCAAGAACCTGTAGTACAGGTCTCACCGTGTAAGTGGGCATCTAGACTGATGACATGTAGTACGAGATATGTGCTGGAAAATTCTGATTGTTAAAGGCGTTGATGCAACTTTGGTCGACCTCAGCTGAACCATGGATGAAATGGCGACCTGAATTTGTCGGCATGGCAGAAGGAGCTGTCATGGCGTGTCGGTTGGTGAACGTCGCCGGCGGCGTTGGCAAGGTTGGAGGAACTAGAATGGCAGGTTTCCCTCCTCTTGGCGAAGGCAGCAACAAAGACCTGCATAATTTTTGCAGTGAAGTACAAGGAAATTCGTTTTCAGACTTTAAAGTATCTAGAAAGCAGGAAGGTAAATACAATCAATGGCAACTGTTCATCTTCTGATTAAAAAAAACAACGAAATTCCTAAAGAAATGTTGTGTTACAAACATGCATAAGTTTATGTGGTTGATCGTCAAAAGTTATGTGATTGAAGTGATAAAAGTAATTAATGTTCATTTGACATGATTACAAGAACATGAAAAAGTCTGCACTGATATGACATTAGTCATTAACCAGCCTGGCATATTGAACGCATGCCAACTGCCGGTATTGGTCGTGTGATGAATGAAGTAACTTCCAATCAAATGTGTCATTTCTCACGAGTACGTATACAACCATTGCCTATGGTATCTTTTTAGGTCATCTATATATATACTAAACACAGTTTTTTACACTATGTTGTCTGTATACATTTCTCTGTATACAATGTGTTATGTTTCTTGTGTTAAAGTCAACTACTACATATATAAGAGACGACCAATTTTCTATGCTCCTCTCTCTCTCCTCTACATCATCTCGTGTCCTACGTGTTAAGATTTACAGACAACTGACGTCACATCTTTGTACATACTCTAAGCCCTCTACAACCAAAGAGTAGACCGCAATAATAATGTGATCATCACACCATGATCTTGACAATTAAAGAATCATTGCAACATGCACTATAAATGTACGATGTATAATGACAACATCTCAAGTTCTCAACCGAGTGACATTGCAAATACCTGCTTTTACATTCTCCTACAAGCAAATCATTGGTTATATATAGGATATAGATAATCAGTGATACGATATTAGATAATCATGCGGTATATATGCATGACTGATTGGCCATCATCTAAGTATGTGCATTTTGAGGGCACAATAATGTGTTGCAAATTGCACTTACCTCCCAAGTATTATTATTGTCTTACCCTTGCAATGGGCGTGAAGATGCTGCCCCTCGGTAGCTTGTTCCGGTAGAAGGGTGCGCCGGACGCCACGCAGGCGAGCGCCGCGGCCATGGTGGCGGCGGAGACACCGAAGCCGATGTCCATCCCGGAGTGCGTCTGAACCCAGACGAGTGCCGTGAGCGCGACGAGTTCGCCAGCGCAGAAGCTGAAGTATGACGCATTAAAGTAGGTCGGCAGCAGCAGCGCCACGCCGCCAACGTCAGCGAGCTGGTCGGCGCCGAGCGCGATCATGTTGGGCTTGAGGCAGCCACTGCCGAGCGCGATGAGGTATAGCGCGGCGAAGAAGATGGCCGACTGGAACCCGTCGGCCTTCTCGCAGGCGCCGGACGCCATGTCGCAGGGCGGCGGCCTGAGCTGTGGCAAGTGTGCTTGCACCGACAGCAGCACGAATCCCTTGGTGCGCGCACGCAAGCACGCAAATGGCGCGGTGAAAAAAACATGTGGTCAGTGGCGGATGTAGAACGAAATAAATCGACTGGGTGTCATCATACATGCCACCACATGTATGTGGAGTGAATGTGTATAAACTATGTGGTGCACGTCTATGTGTATATGGGTTTTGATAATATAAAACGATATTGAACCCGGTGTCATAAGCACCCCTAAAGCTTCACTGGGATCAGCCCTTGCACCCACATCATGAAGCATCTGATACATGTGTATGATCGATGCAAATTTTAGAATTTGGGTATAAAAATATTTTATACCTCTGATATATTTATTGCAAGTGAGTTTTAAACTCAGATCAAACTAGTTTGAACTACTTTTAAATATAGTGCAACTAGAGTGATTATATACCATGAAATTAGCTCAATCTAGTTAAATTGAAGATAAATTTAAAATTTTTCTGAGTTTAACATCTCAAATACACCTTTTTATGGGTATACGAAGATACCCACATCAAAGTTTACGAATCTCAGAGCACATCACCGGATATATATATTTATGTGTATGTACCGAGAGCTCGACGAGCGCGAAGACAACGATAGTGGGAAAGCAGCCGAGGTAGGAGTCAGCGAGGAAGCCGCCCAGGAGGGCGAGGAGGAAGACGGTGCCGACGAAGTTGGTGACGACGTTGGCGGCCTTGGCGAGCGGAAGGTGCATGTCGCCGAATACGTAGGTGATGAGGTTGTTCCCCACAGCCGCCGCAGCCATCATCTCCAGCGCAACCATCCCTGCACCAATCAACCGGCCACGCACCGTCAAACGTACGTTTCTCGCACGGTCGAAACGCACGCACGCATAGTATATATACCTAGGAGGAAAGCGGCGGCCCTGGCGCCGCCATGGCCGCTCGGCTTGCACCGCCTGCCCCTCCAGCCCACCGTGACCGCCGCCGCCTCGGCCTCGCGGCGATTCGCTACCCTGCTCATCTCTGCGTCCATTGCTACCTAGCCAGCCAGGTGTGTTACGTACTTCTAGTTAATGAGTACTGCTCAGCGTAGTGGCCTTATTTATAGGGGCGCAGTGGTGCTAGCTAGCTCGCTCGTGACTTTGATGTTTTCTCGTGCGTTCCATATCATGGGTATTTGAGGCCATTATCGAGATGCTGCTTTTCTTGTCGCCAAGATTCGCTTGGGAGAGCCGGGGAAACATACATAAACATGCAATAAATTAGGAAAGACTTCGTCCTTCTCGTTAATGTGTGCTTCTGAGATTAATTAGAATGGTTAGGCTTGTTGGCATCCAGATTTGGGAGTATAAATACCTGGGCTAGCTCATCGTATATATAGTTAATCGGGTTTGCTAATTCATGGGGACTATAAATGTCAAAAACCATTGTTGATTTCCTCACCATTGGATCTTGCGTCACGATTCGTGCGGTTCATCCTCTCCGGCGACGGAAGACGGTGGTGGCAGTGGCTGACAGATTAGGGTGCAGGTTCATTCGTATAGGGTTTGGATTCATTGGTTCTCCAAGCTTAGAGCACTACTGGAATCAGGCGCTTTGCCGAGTGTCCCAGGCACTCGGCAAATCCCCAAATGCACTCGGCAAAGGCTTTGCCGAGTGCCACACTCGGCAGACAACACTCGCCAAAGAAACTGTCGGCAAAGCCTTCTTTGCAGAGTGTCTTTTTTCGGACACTCGGCAAAGCCTTTGCCGAGTGCCGCATCGACCCTCGGCAAAGAAAAGTTGCCGTGATGGCGAGGGCAACGGTGACGGCAGATTTGCCGAGTGTAAAGTGAAGACACTCGGCAAAGCCCCGTCCTTTGCCGAGTGTCGAAGTCATCGACACTCGGCAAATACGTGAACTTTGCCGAGTGTCATGGTCATAACACTCGGCAAAGTTTTGGTCACTTTGCCGAGTGTTATGACCATGACACTCGGCAAAGTTTTGACACTCGGCAAATTTGGTTACTTTGCCGAGTGCCTTGGTCATGACACTCGGCAAAGTGACCAAAAACAGCACATTTTATTTATTTATTACTTTTCAACCAAACAATCATCACATTTATATCACAAACATCACCAACATCACATATATATCACAAACATCACCAACATCACATATATATCACAAACATCACATGTGTCACAATATATCACAATAAGTTCACAAGTAATCCATCATTCACAACCACAAGTGCTGAGTGCGACAAATGAAACCACAAGTAATCCACAAATAACAAAGAAACTGTTCATGGCGACTGTCGGGGGTGATGAGGTCCAAGATTCGATCCGCGACTCTCAGGGTGACGAGGCACATCATCCGATGCCGCCGATTGATTCTCGCACAAAGGAGAAGAGATTGCATGTGTGAGACAAGATAAATATATACCATACATGACTAAAACATTCATACTCCACTAGGTTCCAAGTAGTGTTATGGTTTGATCCTAAGCATGAACATACAAACTAAAACATTCATACTCACGGGAGTAGTTGCATGAGGAGGTGGAGGTGGAGCGAATAGCCCAGTGGCGAGAGTACACCAGAAGCGGCGCCAAGACTTTGCATGTCTTGAAACATCTCCGCCACCTCCATTGCTCGGCCTCCGCTCGGCCGCCATCCTCTGCCGGCGGCCTCCATCCTCACTTCCATCTCCTCGTAGCCTCCTCTCTTCTTGCACTGGTCCTACAATATTTCACCGGTATGTTACAATAATGCAAAGTTAAGGTATGTAAAAATCAATTAACGATTTAATAAAGCAGAATAACACGGAGTGCCTCCATCCGGTAGTGTGCAGTGTCCGGCCGTGGGCGTATGGCCGGGCTCGAGCTGGTGCTCCTTGCTCGAATCTGTGAGAGAGTGGAGTACTGGACGTGTCGAGTGCGCCATCGCCAAGCCAGTACCGCCCATGCTTCTTGCCTCCTCCAACCCTCATGACGACTTCTCCATCAAGGTCCTGGGTGCTCTGATCGTACTCTGTCCCATGGACCGACCTTGCCATCGACGTGTACTCACTGAGGCGGCTGTGGACGGTCGCACTGCTGTACGCCTCGGGCGGGTCCTCCGGGTTGTAGTCGACGTCGGACGTCGCCTTGCCCTTGTGGGCCAAAGCAAATGCCTTGAACTGGGAGCAAGGCTGGCCACTATGGTGTGACGACTGCGAGAAAAACAGCAAGATGATTAGAAATCATGTAGAATTGAGCGTTAGAATAAATAAATGAATTCGCGTACCCATCTTTGTGCGTATCCGTCGAGGCTAAGGCTGCCTTGATGGTGTGGTATACCTGGCATCATCAAACGCCGCTCCCGGCAAGCGTTGTGCGTCTCCTCCCACTCGGGGCCGCACCACTTGTCCACCATCTGTGCCAAAGATCGGGATCTTTGGGCGCACCACCACGGAATCGCCTACACGTCATCAAGTATATGGCATATAAGAAGATCAAATTAAGCCTACTTAATCTCAAAAGAAATCAGTATTAATGTCCTATATTTACCTCCGTGCATTATGTCGGTCGGCGTCATGCTTCTTGCGTCGACTTTGGTGACCTTCCTTCCAAGGAAGCTCGCGTTGTAAGTTACGATGGCACGACGCGCCTCGTAATGCATGTCCTTCACGAGTTTTTACAAACTTTGTTAGCCACCAAAGCCGCTGTCCTCAAATCCTCCTCGCATCTGAAGAAATCCTCGCATATAGACGCGATGTATCCGATCATTATTTCAAGAATGTCCAATGAATGCGATGTATTGAGCAATGTATTGGGAGGAAGACTTACCCACACCTCGGCCTTCACCCGCTCGCCTTGTTGTTGAATACCACGCCACCGATCTTGATCGTCTCGCGCGACGTAGTGGCCAAACGTGTAGGCCGGCTCCGTCACTCGGCGTACTCAACCGTGCCGTGGAAGTGTTCCTGCACGAAGCCCGGGATGCCATTGACTTGGCGTGTGTGAGCACTGCAGCCACTCTTGCCCATTCCCCCCAAGTGATTAAGAAAAATTATTAGTTTCTATTGTGATTTTCAACATATCATATGAAGTAGTGATAACATCTAAAGTTACTTACTTTTGCCCAGCGGGTCGAATCAGCGGGCGTCTGTGAAGAGGTATCGGTCGCTGAGGGAGGCTCGTGGGACCTCGCAAATAGATACCCGACGAAACAGAGGAAGCGGAACCCCCTGCTGCCGCCTCCTCCTCGTCGCCCTCCTGCAGCGGCACCTCGTCGTCCGACTGCGGAACCTCCTCCTCCACCTCGTCCTCCTGCGGCACCTCCTCCTCCACCTCGTCCTCCTGCGGCACCTGCTCCTCCTCGTCACGCGACGTGGCGGCAGGCGACGGCTCCCTCCTGCGGCTGCTCCTCCTCCTCCTCTCCGTCGGCTCCTCAGCTGCAGCGCTTGGCCTTAGATGTCGGTAAAGCGACGCGATGTTCCTCGTACCGCCCGCCATCGTTGTTCAATCACCTGCAATTAAAAAAGAGTAAACCAATAAGCACAGATAAACAAGACGTACTTAGAAAGAGATGCAAAATAAACAAAACATAATTACAAAATAACATAGTATTACATGTATTAGAAATAATCTTCATGATCGGGATTAGCTGGATCATAAGTCTCATCATCACTATCAACCATGTTTAAATAATCAACACTATCCGAAGGAGCAATGTTGTCATCATTGTCATTGCCTAAATGTAATCGCTCAAGCATTTGTAAGTCCTTCACATTTTGCACCTCATCTCCAGCGTCCTCGTCAACAACCCTTTCATTGTCTACTTCTATTCCGATCGCTTCGGTTAAGTCTATCTCAAACCTCCCTTCTAGCCCTCTTCTTGAAAGAACTCTCCGTCATATGTGTTTCGGTCTAAGTTGTAATCTTCATCGTTTGGGACAGTAGTTTCACTGTGTGGCGATACCTTGTGCACAACATACCAACCCTTAAGATGCTCTTTGGTTTGGCACGGGTATGACGTATAATAAACCTGCGTGGCCTGTTGAGCCACAATATAGACATCGTCTCCTGGTAAGACGGAATCCTGTCGAATTTCGACTAGCCCAAAATTAGGAGTCCGTCTCGTTACTTCAGGATCAAACCAATGGCATTTGAATATAACAGGATTAAGAGGTTTGCAACCATGAAACTTGAGTTCGTATATTTCTTCAATTGTTCCATAATACTCGACCCCATCAAGGCCGGGCGTAAAAACTCCAGAACTTATGGTTCTTCGATTGGGCCGACTCTGCTCGTAGCTTGTTGTGTGAAAGCGATATCCATTCACGTCATAACCGGTAAATGACCTGACCCTATAGGCAAAGCCATCGGCAACCTGTCTCAACTCGGTACTCATAGACGCATCCCTGCCCTGCAAGCTCAAGCAGGATAGATCGTTATATTATTCGCACGTATGAGGAACTTGGAATGTCAAACTAAGTACGAGGTAAATTGGACGGTACCTTCTGTTTGAACCAAGAAATAAAATTGGGCATTCCATGTCCCGCACCCTGTCTAAGAAGGGTATCAGATTCCTGCGGGGTAGGTGATTTCAAATCCAGTGTAAGAAGTTGTCACGACAGCTGCTTTCAAATCTCACTGGATCCTTCTCAACTCTATGAATCTTCTTTGGAGATGCTTTGATTTGGAAGCAGCAGCCGTGATAACTTGTGCGAAACCTTTTAAATTTTTTACCACAGCCTCCACGTATGATATCATGACATCTTGACAAATTTCATGATTTTCCGACTTCGTTTGCTTTTTATAGAATTTAAAACAATTAGCCCACAAGTTCGTGGTCATGTTTCGTGAACAAGATGTTCAAATTTCCTTTCATTGCGGATTTCAATATTATTCTAACCTCAAGAACATGAATATCATTTTTTCATTCATTTTTTTCCATTATTCGAATGACTTGCAGTTCAAATTTGACTTATCCCAAAAAATTCAATTAAATGAAATAAATTAACTAAATATAGCAAACACATCGAGGAATGTGCCAAATTTGAACATGTAGTTCCAGAAACTGTATAAAGGCAGTAGAAAAAGTTTGGAGCAAGGAAGGAAAAAAATAAAAATAAATTTGCCGAGTGCCACCAAGAAACACTCGACAAAGTTAGCTCTTTGCCGAGTGTCGGGATAGGACACTCGGCAAAGACCTGATTTGCCGAGTGTCGGATAACCACACTCGGCAAACGACTAACGCCGGCTGGCCACCGTTAGCTGCTGCGGTCATTTGCCGAGTGGTGACGTTTGACACTCGGCAAATACGGTCTTTGCCGAGTGTCTTCTCCTGAGACTCGGCAAAGAGCTACCTTTGCCGAGTGTCGGTTATTCGCCGAGTGTTTTATTTTATACACTCGGTAAAATGTATATTTGCCGAGTGCCCGACGTAATGCACTCGGCAAACTTGAGGGCACTCGGCAAAGGAGCCGTTTCCGGTAGTGGAGGGAGGCTAGAGTGGTGGAAGAGGTGGCGCCGCCTCGGCCACGGGGTGGAGGGCGGTGGGGGCGAAAAGAACCAGAGTGGTTAGGAGGCAGATCCAGCGGCAGTAGCCACCGGCGACGAGGAAGATGGCGGTGCAAGGGAATCACACCAGAGAGGAGGAAGAAAGCGGCGGAGTGGGTTAGGGTTAGGAGGTGGGGGTGGAGGTGGGAATTATATAGGTGAGATGGGGATAGAATAGAGCTGCAAGATCTTGATCTAGAGGTGTGGAAAAAAGTGGCTGTGATTTGATGAATTTTTGGGCGCCTATGAAATAGACGTCCCTATGGTAAATTAATGCATGCTACTTGTATGGAAAAGTTGTCGACTCCAGTGTATGACTAATAGTCTAATAGGAGGCCCAACTGGCAACAGGATAGAAGTCGAAGGCAGATATCAAAGGAAATCGCGATCCGACTCAAACGTAACATAACATGCATGTCAACGTACCACAGTGAGATTTAATTCCTTGCTGCATTTACGTCCCATGCATGCATCAGGACTAGATTACACAGGTAGCTAAGCAACCCTATCTAAGTCAAGCTACAGAGGACACTCCTTTTAGGGCATGTACAATGGTACAGACAGCTGCTGTCTATAACAACTCTCCATGTCACCTATAGACAGCACTAAAAACAGCTCATACAATGGGTCGTGTTGATACAGTCGGCTATATGATTGTAGACAACACACAATCTTTAATGCTTTTCTTGATTCTGGTGCTATAGTCGGCTGCAGGATTGTAGACAGCAATATTCTCCCTCTTCATTCTCTTTCATCCACGTCAGCAAAAATCCTATGTGGCAGATGCTATAGACGGCTGACATAAGCCCATTGTACATGCTCTTAGCGCCAATATGGCTAAAATCTAAACCAATTAATTAACACATATTAGTCATACACGGGTAACCCTAGTCCTCGCTCACGTCCCCCGATGCACCCGTGTGAGTACGCCTCACCACATATGCTAGAATTTTTGCGAAGACCGCTATAGGAACTTATGGAGCGTACGTACACACTATCGAAACACACGTGTGTATGGTCTGATTAAATAAGGTACAATATGTCAATCTATAGTAGCAAAAAAAAAATAGAGCTTTTCCAAAAAGAAAAGTCTGAATAATAATGCTATTGAATTTTTACTTAATTTATAGCATTATTAATCAGAATAATAAGGTACAATGTGTCGATCTATAGTACAATGTGTCAATCTATAATTGCTTTTATTCTTGCGTGCGCGCTTGCCTACAGTCCTAATCAGATCTCTCTAAGTACGTAGCGAGGCCGTTAAGATATGCTGCAAGTCTGTATCCTTTCGTAATTAATTAGAATCCTGAGCTAGGAATATATTCCATCCTAAACAACCATAGCTTCATATGCTGGATTTAATTGGTAAGTAAAGTGAACGAATTTGACCCAATATGAAAAAGTATCGAAAGCAACATAACCTACATATAATGTGGATCGATCCGGCAATCCGTCGTCGATCGCAAAGAGAAAACATCTACTGATGATAGTGGACCGGGAATCCTAGGATTTGACAAGTGAACAGCATGGGAGGTCAAACTGATTGGATGCCTTCCAATTCCCTCCTAGAGTCCTAGCCGATCGGCATCTATATAAGAAGGGAAACGATATGACTCGTACGTCGGATGCTATCGGACGATTGTTCTTATAATCGAGAAAAACTGATGTCTGTTGTCCGGCCGTTGCTTATCATCCATACCTTGATAACCACTCAGTCAAGTAAAAACGGGAAGAAACCGAGGCCATTGCCATTTGCCAAATCGCAGGTAAAAGTAAAACCTTTTAGGGTAATGATATGACTGACGCTCGATGCTACCAGATGAATTTTTTTTTTTCTTAGGCTCCTACGTCCGATAAGACGACTCACGTCGAACGGCCCATCAACCGCCTCCTCAATCCAACGATATCTATTGGGCGCGACTAGACATCGTTATGTGCTCGACGCAATAAAACTCAGAACATGCGCAACATATCAAAAATTCATATGCATCATTTCAAAGAACATCACAATGAGCGTTAACATCATCTCAAAGAACATCACCGTGAATATCAATGTTGCATCCGTAGAAAAAAATATTGCATATGTAGAAAACAAATGTTGCATACGGTTCACGGCGATGTTGTAATTTTTTCCAACGCGTTTTTTTTTTCCAGATGCTTTGTTTTGATTTGTGATGTTGCAACAATTGTCCAAAGATGTTGCAACCGTTGTCCGAGAATGTTGCAACCATTATCCTAGGATGTTGCAACTGTTGTCCGGGGATATTGCGACCGTGTCCGGGGGATGTTGCAACTATTGTCCTAGGATGTCCGGAGATGTTGCAACCGTGTCCGATGTGCTGGCTCGTTTCGGACGTATGTGCATGAGCATTATCCGGGTGGTACTAGCACCCGGACGTCCGATTTGTGATGTTGCAACTATTGTTCGGTGATGTTGCAACCGTTGTCCGGAGATGTTATAATCGTTGTCCGGGGATGTTGCAACCATTGTCCTAAGATGTTGCAACCGTTGTCCGGGGATGTTACAACTATTGTCCGGTGATGTTGCAACCGTTGTTCGGGGATGTTGCAACTATTGTCCTAGAATGTTGCAACCGTTGTCCGAGGATGTTGCAAGTGTTGCATCTGTAGAAAAAAAAATGTTGCATACTGTTCACGGTGATGTTGTAATTTTTTCCAACGCCTAAGCTAATAAAAGTCCATCTGTGTCTGTCGTGTGGTTGTGTGGAACCTGTAGTAAGCTAGCTTGTGATATACACATATATGTACGTGGCTAGCTCTTGTACATGTATGTACTTTATGGTAGCTTCGATTAGCAACCCAGACGTCCGATTCTAGCCTCCAAATCGAATGTCCGGATGCTAGTATCACCATTCTATTGGTAATGATCACTACCGGAGATAGCTGATTTGCCGAGTGCAAAAATATTTGCCGAGTGCCAAATAACGGGCACTCGGTAAAGAGATATTTTGCCGAGTGTCGTACTCGGCAAACAAAAACACTCGGCAAATCCCGCTTTGCCGAGTGCCATGCACTCGGCAAAGGTTAACACTCGGTATATTCAACCTTTGCCGAGTGCGGGCACTCGGCAAAGTAGGGCACTCGGCAAAGGCGGCATGAGTAACGGTCCCGCTTGACGTCAAATTTTGCGAGTGCCGCCGTTTGGCACTCGGCAAAATAAATATTTGCGAGTGCGAGATCTGCACTTTCGGCAAAGAGGTTTTTAAAAAAATTTTTAATTTTTTGTTAATTTTTAATTTATTTGCGAGTGCAGAGATATGGCACTCGGCAAAGAGTTTTAAATTTTTTTAAATTTTTTCCTCCAAATTTTTTTAAAAAGAAGGACCTCTCTCCATCTTTGTCGAGTGTAAATGCATGTGGCACTCGGCAAAGACCGCTTTCTTAGAGTCTTGTGGTGGCACTCGGCAAACATATTTTTATTTATTTATTTTGGCCTCCAAATTTTTTGGCAGCCCTCCTCTGATCTGAGTACTCTATGTTAGGATTTGGTACATTTTGTGGCATTTTGTTATACTTAGTTAATTTATTTCATTTACTACAATTATTTGGAAAATGCAAATTTGAGCGCTGCGTGCATCGAATAATGGAATTTAATGATTCAAAAATGATAGTCATGTTATTGAGTGTAGTGTGAGGTGTGTATCGAGAACGGACCGAAATTTTGAACATCTTGTTGTGAAACATGGCCGTGAACTTGCGGGCGAAGTGTTTTAAATTCTATAAAAAGCAAACAACGTCAGAAAATTATGAAACTTGTGGAGATGTCATGATATCATATGTGGAGGTGTGATAAAAATTTGAGAAGGTTTCGTGTATGTTGTCACGTCGATGCTTTCAAACCGGGACATCTCCACATGTGATACTTATATCCCACCGGAGATGTCACGGTTTGAAAGCATCGTGTGACAACGCACAAAAACCTTCTCAAATTTTATCACACCTCCACATATGATATCATGACATCTCCACAAGTTTCATAATTTTCTGGCGTTGTTTGCTTTTATAAATTTAAAACACTTCGCCCGCAAGTTCACTGGCCATGTTTCACAACAAGATGTTCGAAATTTCGGTCCGCTCTGATACTGCGACCTCACACTACACTCAATAACATGACAATCATTTTGAATCATTAAATTCCATTATTCGATGCACGTCTGATTCAAATTTGCATTTTCCAAATGATTGTAGTAAATGAAATAAATTAACTAAGTATAACAAAATACCACAAAATGTACCAAATCTAACATAGAGTACCTAATCTTAGGAGGGCCACAAAAAATTTGGAGGCCAAAATAAATAAATAAAATATGTTTGCCGAGTGCCACTCACGACTTCTCTAAGCAAGCGGTCTTTGCCGAGTGCCACACGAGGACACTCGGCAAAGATGGGGAGAGGTGTTGTTTTTAAAAAAAAAATTGGAGGGGAAAAAAAATTTAACAAAAAATAAAAAAAATCCTCTTTAAAGTGTCGATCTCGCACTCGTAAAGAAATTAAAAAAAAATTAAAAACAAATTTTAAAAAAAATTTAAAAAAATTTTAAAAAAAAACCTCTTTGCCGAGTGCCAGATCTTGGGCACTCGGCAAAGAAAATAAAAAAAAAATTAAAAATTGTTTGCCGAGTGCGAGATCTCGGGCACTCGGCAAACCTTCGACACTAATAGATTTTCTTGCACGCACGCACGCGCACACACGCACACACCGGACACGCCGCGCGCCACGCCGCCGCGCGCCGCCACCGCGCCTGCCGCGCCTGCGCCGCGCCTGCGCGCGCCGCGCCGCGCCTGCGCCTGCCGCCGCGCTCGCCGCGCGCCTCGCCGCCGCGCCGCGCTGCCGCCGCCGCCGCCGCCGCGCGCCGCGCCGCCGCGCTCGCTGCGCGCGCGCGCGCGCGCCTGCCGCCGCCCGCCGCCCGCGCCGCGCCGCCGCCGCCGCCGCCACGCGCGCCCTTTGCCGCCGCCCCCCCCGCGCGCCCTTCTTCAACGCAGCCGCTCAAGTGGCTCGACCCGCGAGCCGGACCGCCACCCGCCAGCAGTCAGCGCGGCGCGGGGTTAAGAAGAAGACGGAAAGAACAAGTAGCGCCAGAGAAGAGGTGTTCTTGATCGATGCGTGGTGCCAACATGTTTTTAATGATATGAATTGCGTAACTTTTGATTATGAGATGTTAGATATATTGTGGTACTTGCATGTTCTTGAGGATTAGCTTGCTTCTTTGGTTATCGGTTATCTGCTTTGATGGTCGGAAAAGCGGTATATGGTTACTTAGTTAGAGAGGCGTGAACTATTGAACTAACTTTAGCTAAAGAATGCACAATTTCAGTTCAAGCCCTTGATTTGGGACTCTGATTATTTATTAGGGGTTAACACTTTTCTAGTAACAATCATCCATCGTGATATCACCTTTTCCTATCCTTTCTTCTTGTGCTTGTCTTACGGTAATTCTATTTTGCCAATGTTTGCTCGATTCTAGTAAGGTGTATACTCGATATCGTTTCATGTAGTCTATTAGAGAGTTATGGGCGAGAATCTTAGCGAAGTTTATATGCAGTTTTTAGTTGCTTGATTGCGTTTCACTTGTATGATGGCGGTGGATGCTTGACTCTGTGCTACTTATATGAAATATTCATCCAAATTACTAAAGGCCATCTGCATATATCAAATTATCAAAATCTGCTCTTTCTTTGTGTCTGATGGACAAGTATACTATTTTTATGTCACTTAGCTTTAACATGTATTATGTCACCTATGTCATTCTCTTAGTGATATAATATAATCGAACATCAAAGCCTACTTCTTGTGTCTTCTATCCTCGGTTTGTTATAAGTTGTGTAACCCACATGTATTGATTTCTCATATGGATTGAAGTTGATTTCAAGCGATCCACCTTTTGAGATACAACAACCTACAGTTAGACATCTATCGTCCATGGAACTTTATATGTTTTCAAGTGATGAATATGGGTTGAGTTAAAATACATAAGAGTAGATTCTACTTTCGGATATTTAGTAAACTTGAAGCGAAATAGAGTCATCAAGTCGAGATTGGCATATACGCCTAGTTATTATAGCCATTCTCCTGCTTTAATCTGTCCTTGAAGCAGGCGCTTTGTAAGGAAAAGCATAACATGAATTTTCTTTGGACTCCTCTTGGGATTATTGTCTTTGTATTGCGATTGGTGGAATCTGGTAGTTCTGAGAGAAAATTTGCTATGCCTAGTGAAATTTACTGTCATTAATCTGAACTGGATGTTGCCAATTAGTTAATATACAAAAAAACAGTATTAACATTCCAATCACAATTCCAATCACAGTATTAACGCTGTGATCATACGGTGTAGTTGTGGTTGTGGTTGTATATGTGGTTGTCGGTCATCGTGCCGTTGTTTTTTGCAGGTTTTGGAAACCTCACCGTGCAGGGGAGGTTACGCGATTTTTAAATGGCGATATTTTGTTCCATTTTGCGAGAAGAGCCGTCGGGCGAGTCGGAGTTCGGCGCGTGCTGCGTCTCCACCCTGCGCGCGTCGCCTCGCCACCGCACCGACCGCCACGGCCCGCTTTGACTTCACCGCCACCTAGGTATAACCCCTCTTTTAGTATCATGGTGCGTAGATCACGTAGATGCAATTGATGGTTACATTACTCGTGATACATATGTTAGAGGATGGATGACCGTCATTGGATGTACGGGCGGAGAAGTCGAGTGATTACACCACGTAATGGATGAACAAGACCGATGCTTTCTTGAGCAGTGCATTTGGCAAGGTGCTAAAGGACATTGTCTAGTTTTGTGTCCTGCAGGCAAATGTGGAAGCAGGAGAAGGGTAAACAAGGTGGACATGGGTAAACATCTTTTGAAGAATGGATTTACGCCGGACTACACCGGTGGGTCCACCATGGTGAAGCCCATCGTATGAGAGAGGAGGTGGTGAGACCACGCGTCGAGGCTTATGATCTTGATGCGGGTAGCGAACATGTTAGATGACTTTCACCAGGGCGATTCGATGAGGGCGTGAGAAGGAGGAGATGGAGGCGGCCGCCGGCGTTCTACGACATGATGGACTCGACACGAAACCCCTTCACGATCGGTCAGCGGTGTCTCAAGTGGATGCCATTGGGCGCTTAATGGGGTTGAAGTCGAGTTAAACTGAGTCGAGAAGGCTTCGATAAGATGTTGATCGTGATTGGCACCACCTTAGGAGGGCCACATTACGCCAAAGAGCATGTGCGAGTCACGAAACTCCTTCGTGCACTTAAGATGCCGTATGGCGGATACATGCTTGTTCGAAGGTGCGTCCTATTTAGGAAAGAACACAAGGATGCAAAGTCTTGTCGAAGTGTAAATCCTCCGGTACACGGAGGTAGACTCAGTGATGGCGGAAGAGGCGACTACGATCCCGTGAAAATCCTACGGTACCTTCCGTTCCTACCGAGGATCCAACGGCTATACATGACCGAGGAATCCGAAGCAGATGACATGGCACAAAAATGGCAAGCGGTACAATCGACAAGATGGTACATCCATCCGATGGTGAAGCATGGACCGCTTTGATGACCAACATCGTGAGAAGCGGATGAGGCTCGCAATGTATGCGTGTCGCCACGGCAGCAGATGGGTTCAATCCTTATGGATGATGGCTGCCCCATACACATGTTGGCGTGTTCGTTATCCCCTCAATCTCCCCGGCGTCTCCTTTCAGCGACATAACGTATTCTTGTCGTTGATAATTCCTGAACACCGGGAGTAATATGGGTGTGTTCATGTAGCCCGTGTTTGATGAATTGGTCCGTGCTTGGGGCGAAGGGGTATGGACATACGGCCAGAGCTACAAAGACAAGCTTCAAAATGCACGTTTGGTACCACTACTCTGCATGACTTCCGCGTATGGGTTATTCTGCGCTTGGTGTGTTCACGGAAGTTCCCATGCCCGATATGCAAGGAAGGTGTGAGGTTCCATTGGTTGCACAAGGGTGGCAAGTACTCATCGTTCGACGGACATCGTCAATTCCTCCTCTTGACCATCCATTCGGACAAGACATCAAGAACTTTACGAAGGTGTCGTAGTGATGGACCTGCATCGCGGATTATGGTAGTGCCGAGGTTCATGCTCACATAGATGCTCTCGTGCCCAATCAAGAAGGTGGTTTTGTGGGATATGGTGAGCAACATATGTGGACTCATAAGTCGGGCTTGTGAGGCTCCCTATTTCGATGACCTTCTTACGCCACATAACATTGATGTAATGCACACTTTGAAAAGAATGTCGCCGAGGCACTTTGGGAAACACTCATGGACACCGAAAGTCTAAGGACAACCCTAAGGCTAGAGTGGACACGGCAGCGTTATGCGATAGACCAAATCAAGAGATCACGACCTCCTAGTCGCGGCAAGACATGGAGAAGGCCTAAGGCGATTTCGTCTTGAAAAAGGACCAAAGGAGGAAGTACTTGAATGGATCCAGCGCTAATGTTCCACGATGGGTATCAAATAATCACGAGGGGAGTGAACTTAGGCACCTGCGAATCAGCGGGATGAAGAGTCATGACTACCACATATGGATTGGCGGCTTTACTGGCGATGGTTAGAGGCTATGTCCACGAGCATGTCGGCAAGTCTTTGGCGAGTTGAGCTATTTCTTCCGCCCGACTTTGTGCCAAGGAGCTATCTCGGACCGTCATTGATGACTTGGAAAAAGTGGCACCGTGTTGCTCTGTAAGTTGGAAAGATCTTTCCACCCGGCTTTTTCTTGGCGATCAAAGCATTTGATTGTGCACCTCCGTATGAGGCACGTATGGGGGCGTGCGAGCCGTTGGTGCTATCAATCGAGAGATGTCGAAGACTCTTCGCAAAAATGTAGAAATAAAGCCAAAATTGAGGCTTCCATTGCGAGAGGCATACATTACGGAGGAGGTGTCAAACTTCACGAGAAATACTACGAGAACCTTCCTGGCGTTCATAATCCACCCCTCGTTACAATCTTTGGCGAAAATGAATCGAACCTCGGCCTTTTCCAAGGGCAACTCGGGCGCAAGTGCATCGACCACTAAGCAATTGAAAAATGAAGAGTGGCGCGATATCATGCTATATGTGTTGACCAACCTTGTCGAGTGCGGTAGTTCATTGCGTAAGTTCTCAACGAACTTGTTTCAATCGCCGTCACTCCTTGTTTCATCGTCCAACCCCTTGTTTCTCGTTGGTACAGGAATTTCTTCGTCAATCTGGCATGAATCAAGGGATCCTACCCGCAGAAACCGATACCCTTCTTTCACGAGTGCGGGACGAGGAGCCCCGATTTCATTTCTTGGTTCAAGCGAGGTCTTGTCCAATTTAGCTCGTACTTAGTTCGACATTCCAAGTTGATCGTGCGTTCGAATAATATAACGATCACTCTGTTTGAGCTTGCGAGCCCAAACCGATCGTCTATAAGTGACGAGTTGAGGCGGGTTGCAAGCGGTACGTGTCGTTAGGGTCAAGTCATTTACGAGTTATGGCGTGAATGGATATCGTTTTCACCACGACAAGCTACGAGCGAGTCGCCCAATCGAAAAACCACAAGCAGCGGAGTTTTTACGCCGCACCGATGGCCTCGACTATTATGGAAGAATTGAAGAAATCTACGAACTTCCATTCTATGGTTCCAAACCTCTTAATCTGTCATATTCAAATCTTCTGGTTTGATCACGGAGTAACGAGGCGAACCCTAATCTTGGGCTAGTCGAGATTCGACGAGATTCCGTCTATCGAGGAAAAGATGTCTACATTGTGGCTCAACAGGCCGTCGGGTTTATTATCGCCATCGCGCGTGCCAAGACAAAGAGCATCTTAAGGGTTGGGCTATTGTGCACAAGGTATCGCCACACACGGTAAACTACATCCCCCAAGCGATGAAGATTACAACTTCAACCCAAACACATATGATGGAGAGTTCTTTCAAGAAGAGGGGCTACAAGGGAGGTTTGAGATAGACTTAGCAGGCGATAGGAATGGAAGTAGACAATGAAAGGGTTTATGACGAGGACGCTGGAGGCGAGTGCGAAATGTGAAGGACTTACAAATGCTTGGCGATTACGTTTAGGCAATGACAATGAAGACAACATTCCTCCTTCGGATAGTGTTGATGATTTGGACAATGTTGATAGTGATGACGAGACCTATGATCCAGCTAATCCCAATCATGAAGATTATTTCTAATACATGTATCTGTGTTTTTGTAATTATGTTTTGTTCATTTTGCATCTATTTCTAATACATGTATTACTATGTTTTTGTAATTATGTTATGTTCATTTTGCATCTATTTCTAATTACGTCTTGCTTATTCTTTTTAATTGCGGTGAGTGAACAAAGATGGCGGGAACAGTCGTAACGTGTCCTCGCTTTGCAGAGACCACGCCTGCGCGAGGAGGCGGAGGGTCGGACGGGAGGAGGAGGAAGAGGACCGCCGGCCGCGGGAGGGGCCGTCTCCTCCCACGCCGCGTGAGGAGGTGTTGGAGGAGGAGGAGGAGGTGGCGCCCGTGGGCGAGTTGGGCGAGGAGCTGGTTCGACAGGCGGCGAGGAGGAGGGGCGGGCGAGGACGATGGCGAGGCGGTAGGCACGGGTTCCGCTTCCTCCTCTGCCTCTTGGTGTCTACTTGCGAGTCCCGCGAGCCTCCTCGAGTTCCGCATCCTCACCGGCCTTGATGATTCGCCCCGAAGGGCAAAAGTAAGTAACTTTAGATGTTGTCACCACTACTTCATATGATATGTTGAAAAAAAGAAAACTAATAATTTTTCTTAATCACTTGTGCGAGGCTGGGTGGTTGTGTCGGGTGGTGGCGCACGCCCCCAATGGCATCCTGGGTCTTACGTGCGAGCAACACTACCCGGCATTGTCACGTCACGGGAAGGCGAGCCGCCTACTCGTTTGACCACTCGTCGTCGGCCCGATCGCGAGTACCCCAACAAGGCGGCGCGGTGAAGGCGGAGTTTTAGGTAAGTCTCCTCGCACAACATTGCTCAATACATCGCATTCATTGGACTTTTCTTGAAATAATGAATGGATACATCGCGTTTGTATGCGGACTTATTTGAGATGCGATGAGGATTTGAGGCGAGGCGGACGGTGGCTACCAAAGCTCGTAAAACTCATCACCGACATGCATCACGAGTGCGCATCCAGCCATCGTAAGCTACCACGGTCGAAGCTTGGAGAGAAGGTCACCAAGAAAGACGCAAGAAACATGACGACGGGAGCGGTACCTTGAGGTAGATGAAGAACATTAATATTGATTCGTTTTGAGATTAAGTGCGTTTAATTTGATCTTCTTATATGTCAAATACTTGATGGCGTGTAGATGATTCCTGGTGGTGCCAATCGTATCCCGAGTCTTTGGCGATGATCGTGGACAAGTGGTTCACGGAGAGTATCTCGGATGCAGATGATGCGGGACCGTCGTTTGATGATGCGGGTCGGCACACCATCAAGGCGACGCGACCTCTCGCATACAAACAAGCATGGGTACGAATTCATTTATCTATTTTGGCGCTCAATTACGCGATTTCTAATTATCTTTCCGTCTTTCGCGATCGGCGTCACATAGTGCCCACCTTGCTCGGACTTCCGGCATGGTGTATGGCCCACAAGGGCAAGGCGGCGTCCGATGTCTCCTTCAACACGGAGGACCGCGGCGTACACGAACCCGCGTCCACACCGCATCGGTGAGTACATCGTCGGCGGCAAGGTCGGTCCATGGGCGGACCATGATCCGAGCACCGGGACTTTGATGGAGAGATCGTCATGAGGGTGGGACAAGGCAAGAAGCATGGGCGGTTACGGCTTGGCGGCGGCCTCATCGACACGGCCTCTACTCCATCTCTCCCGGATCCGAGCACGAACACGGCGAGAAACGACCATACGCCCACGCGCATCATCAGCAAAGCACCGGATCGACGCACTCGAGGTTATTCTGTTTTACTCGTCGTACATTGATCTTTACACACCTTTATTAGCTTTGCATTCTCAAACATTGGAGTAAAATATTGCAGGCCGTTGGAACAAGAAATGAGGCAACGTCGGGAGCCGGAGGCCGAGCGGCGAGAGGATGTCGGCCACCGAGGTGGAGGCGGGCGGGCAGCGCAGCCCAGACGCAGAGGTGGCGGACATGATGGAGTTCCTACAAGGTCTTGGGCAACATACGGGCTTAGCTATGCCGGTGGTTTGTTCGCTCAACCTCCGCCTCGCGTCCTGCATTGCGGCTACTCCTGTGAGTATGAAAGTTATTTGCTTTCGCTTGTGCTTTGCTTGTATGACCTCTACCTTCCTAGATTAGGTATCTAATGTAATCTTGTCTCACATGCAATCTCTTCTCCTTTGTGCGACCTCAATCGGCGGGTTCGAATAATCCACCTCATGCGCCTTGAATGATGGAGTTTTTCCTTCACCACGATCGCAGATGGCCACCTTCGAGATGAATGGTAGTTGTATTTTCATTTGTTGTTCACTTGGTGATGGACTTGTGATATACTTATGATGCACTTGTCGACTGTGATGAACTTGTGGATTTGTTTGGATGGACTTGAGCACTTATTGTTATATATGTGATGGATGTGATAAATATGTGATGGATGAGATATATATGTGATGGATGTGATATATATGTGATGGATGAGATATATATGTGATGGATGTGATATATATGTGATGGATCTGATATGTGTTTGGATGGATTTGTTTGTCGTGATGGAATGTAAAAAACAAATAAAAAATGCAATTTTGGGTCACTTTGCCGAGTGCAACACACGGCAAATAGGTTCTTTGCCGAGTGGCCATGGTCATGGCACTCGGCAAAGAATTTTTTTTAAAAAAAAAAAATTAAAACTTTGCCGAGTGCCATGACCATGGCACTCGGCAAAGAATTTTTTTTAAAAAAAAATTAAAACTTTGCCGAGTGCGGAGCCACTGCGGCGCTCGGCAAAGAATTTTCAAAAAAATTTAAACCTTTGCCGAGTGCGTCGTTCACACACTCGGCAAAGACATTTCAAAAAAAATCTTTGCCGAGTGCGCGGGTTGGCACTCGGCAAGCGGCGTCAACGGGGCGGCGCCAGAATCGGGCCTTTTCTTTGCGAGTCTTTGACTCGGCACTCGGTAAAACCTTGCCGAGTGCGAAAAAATACACTCGGCAAAGGCTGATTCTTAGATTAATTTTTTCCAAGTGCCCTTTGCCGAGTGTCGCACTCGGCAAAGCCTTTGCCGAGTGCAAAGGAGCCTTTGCCGAGTGCCTGAGGCACTCGACAAAGTGCCTGAGTCCGGTAGTGGATACTGTGAGTACGTCCGATATAAACATAGTCACTAAATTGAACGTTCGAGTGCTAGTATCACTTTTTTTTTCTATTGGGTGATTAAGAGCGTGAGAAGAAAAACACTTTTTAGCATTGAGTTAATCCAAAAGATGTGCTGTTGGTTGATTTATTTGATGGTGCGAGTCATCCATCCATTGCTTTCAATCGCATCGGCGTCATCAAGAGCATATAGACACTGCGCATCCGGGTTAACGTGGCGGGCGATCTTGAGCTTAGTTCAACTTCGATTAGTCCACCGGGCGTCATTTTCGGACCGTATGGGTGGAAATTTCCACCCGTACGTCCGACCCCTAACAGCTCCCTCCTTTCGATCTACCTTATATTTCACACACGCAATTTCACTGTTAGGCCCTGTCGATCGTATACGGATAGCTCTTTAATTAATTAACTGACACCCGAATATATACCTCGCAAGAATTCTTCACCTGAAGTTAATGTTAAACTTGTGGGGGAGTTAATACGAATGTCTAACGCAAAACCATGCTTCAGCGCAAACATGCAAAGCAATCCGACTTGTTGAAAAGGAACGGCAAGAGAATTGGAAGAGGGAGAGAGAGGGAGCGAGGGAAGAGCAAGTTATAGAGCCACGCGACAAAAGCTCAAAGAAGCGCAACAACCCTGAGAAAAAAAAGGGGGACAAGGAAGGTCAAGACTCAGGTAAAAAGTTGCTCAGCTTTTCGGCACCGGCCAGGATCCAAAGCCTAGCCTCTTCTTTGATCTTGGCAATAAGACTCGTTGGGCTTGTGAACCGAACGGAAAATCTGTCCATTCCTCTATTTTCAAATCTTCCAAGTGACCATCACGAGGAGGGTCGTTGTGGCCTTTTTCGGTGTGTTCGCCATTGATAGCATGGATTCCCACCAATGGCGGATGGAGGGGTAGGGTTGTGCTGTGGTTTGAGAAAGGGTAGGCCGTTTGATCCATTGGGCGAGGAGTGCCCTGACCCGTTTGGTGTAGCGGCAATCTGTAAGGATATGGATGGTTGACTTCGGCGCCTGACAGCACAGTGGGCAGGTGGATTGGTTTGGCCATCCACGCACCACGAGGCGATCTGTTGTCCATAATCCATTTTGAATGGCTAGCCAAGCAAAAAAAATTATAGTTGTCACTACTACAGAAAAGGCCTTCACAGACGGTTCAAAGACATCATCATAGACGGTTTCGTGAGCCGTCTGAGTCTATGGGTCAGTGATGACATGTGGTCATCACAGACGGTTTTGTAAACCGTCTATGATGCATACTATCACAAACAGTTATTAACTCAGAACCGTCTGTGATAGTCCACTATCACAGACGGTTTGTAGATGAAACCGTCTATGAGAGATGATGCATCACAAACGGTATGTCCTAAGGAACCGTCTGTGATATTCTTTTGTATTGCTAAATATATTTCTGTTTATTGGTTAGCCTTAGGAAATACTAGCCATGCCCTCTGAAACAAGCTGAAACACAACAAGTAAATTTATACATCCAATTCACATTCATTTCAGAAAACAAGCACATTCAATTCACATTCATTTCAGAAAATAAGTACATCCAATTCACAAATCAATTAACTAAAATTAATCATTCATGTACATTTACACACATGTATCATTAAGTTTAATATCTTATCTCAATCAAGTTCAATCTACATTGTGGAACTTCCTATCTGGATTTATGACCTCACGGTTCAAGAATGATGCAAGCTGTCCTCGAATGTTTATGAGCTGGCCCTGTTCCAACGCAGTTTCCGTGATGGTCGCAACATATCGCTACGAAGATTAAATTCGTACATATATAAATTGATAAGTATAAAATAATTATTGCAAGATTGACAAACCTAAGTATCATTGGTTATTGCGGAACCGACAAGTAGTTCTATGTTGTGACAAACATAGAATCCACAGAGGTTGCAGGCCGACGGCTACTGGTGGCACTGCAAAAATAGAATTGGTTACTTTGAGAGGCATTACTACGAAGTGTTATAAAGGATTAATGTGTACTAGGAATAATGAGAATTTTAGATCATGTCGTAGGGTCCCTCCCTTGCATATCCCTCCTTTTGCAAAGTACGTCTTGAACGACCTACGTGATTCCAAAAACTTAGCTTTAGCCATTGCAAAGGAAGGAAAGACTGTACAATAGAGTTATCTATGGAGGAAATGTGTTTACCTGTAGATTAATTGTCGGACAACTGTGAAGTTGTGTTTGGCCCTATGTAGGGAATCTAGTTATGTTACCAAGTTCCGTTTTAGTATAATTACAATTAGAATCCCGTGGAACCTACACAGGTATGTCGCCATGGTCATTAAACCTAAGTTCATGTTACTTATAAAGTATAAATCAACAAGTACAGCCACTAGTGCAGCACTTACTCCTGGTTGTAGGGCAAAAGTATGAATTGCTTGTTGCGGTGAGCCAGCAATGAGTCCGCCATGTAATTCTCGACGAATTTTGCATTCTCCTTGATGGTTTGCTTGCAAACCACGTGTGGATCGAGAAAACCTACTGGTGAATTCCTTAATTCGGCTTCACAAATCATGTATATATATATATATATATATATATATATATATATACACACACACACACACAAAAGCAATGAGTTATATATAATATTTATCGGTATTACACGAACATTGACCGTGATTGTACACACTTACAGTGTCCAGCATCACATGAGAGGGGCTTCGAGGGAGTCGAGGTTGAAGAGATAGAACATGTCACCGAAGGTCACCGTGAAGACACAGTCTTGAGCCTCGTGGTTAAAATGACCCTCCTTGAACTTGACGGTGACACCCGAGCGTTGTTGTTCATCCTTCTTATTGGCATGTTCCATGTACCATATATGCAATCTCGTGCAAGCCAATCCTAGGGTAAGGTTGTCTAACCTCTCGACCAACGGCTCGCCTAGCACGAATTTCTGGGCCAACGGTAAGAAGGGGATATCAGAACAGGAGTCGATCGTCTTCGATTTGCCCTTGCTACCTCGCTTTGTAGAGGTCGACTTCACAAGAGTCGACCGAGCACGAGGTGTAGATGCATTTGATGCACTGAGTCCCTTGCCGCTTCGGTGTAGGTAGCTCCGATGCAGGTAACTCCGGTACAGATACTTCCTGTGAAGTTGACACCGGTGTAGGTAGCTCCAGGCAGTTGTCTCTTTTGGGGCACTAGATGAATGCTCCAATGGCTTGCCCTAAAGTCACGACCTCGTCGTTTGGGGACTTCTCCAGCTGGACGTTCTCAAAATTGGCATAAACACCGTCCACATTCACTTTTGTGAAACCCGGTGCTATATTTACACAGTGCAGCAAGGCCCCGACACCGGATGGATACGCCTGGCCCCAAACAGCATCTAGGGCAATGGAGCCACATCTCACTTGGAGCTTGCACTTCGTAGCCCCCTACATAACGATACAAAATTAGCTACTCCAATAGGTCTATCAATGGATCGAGCATTCTAGGGATAATAATTACTACCAGGATATCATCAACAGGAAATCTGTTATTAATTTCTAAGTTATGGTTGGACGCGCAGCTACTCGGACGTTTGGGGGGCTAGCTAGCAAAGTAGCGACGGGGGCTTCCAATTGATTTGTGAGGGATGCACGAATCTCCTCTCGTACGACATCCCACATCTCTTCTCTTAGGGATGCACGAATCTCCTCTCGTAGCAGTGATTCGCGCTCGGCTTTGGCTCTCTTCCAACTCCAGTACATCCCGGAGTCCTTTGAGAATCCATCTTTCCATTGAACATAAAGACCAATGCCTCTCATGCGACCCGGATGCTCCTTGTTTCCTAGGGCCGCAGAGAGTATATCTCTCTCCCTATCTGCCTGGAATGAGTCTTGAGAAGATTGTGCAGTACTCAGCTCTTCCTGCAAGAGCTCGACATGTTATTTCACTTCCTATGAAGTTATTGAGTAATTACAAACTAGGTAGTTCGATATCTTACCAGGCGCCGGAACACTTCCTCGTCTACAGGGTTTGGAAAGGAGATGACCCCTGAAGACACGGTAGATAACCTCGCCATTAGCCACTGTCGGGAACGCTCATCAATGATCCCGACAAGTGGCGGGGAGGCGTCCAACTGGCGTGCATGCTCGTTCTGATCCCTCCATTGCAGGATTTTACCCGCATACCCAACGATGCCGAGTCTGTGGGCGTGCATGTTTTTTTGCCTGGAGGGTCTTGTGCGCCTCACTTTCAATCCTAAAATCATCTGTCGTCTTCTTCGCCACAAAGTCTTCCTAGTACTCCTCCACGAACGGATACTTCTGGAAGGGCATCAAATCCTTCTCCACGTAATCCTTGATAAGCGTGGTCTTGAAGTTCCTCCATGCTTTGCACGCCGCTAGCAACACGTATCGTCGCACGAAGGCCTTGTGTTGTTCCAGTATCTGGAACGATTTTAAAATTTCCTTCACCAGCACATTTTTCTGATTCTCAACTTTGGTCAACTCCTTCCATGAATCATAAGTGATCTTGACCCGTTCGCGTGCAACTATTCCGACCGTTGTCCGAAATACGAACACTACTCGGCGAGGACTCAGAGGGGCCCCAGACACATCGACTCTCATGATAGTAAAACGGCCTTTAGGCCTTTTCGATATTCCTCTTTCCTTGCCTTGGATTTTCCAGAGGATGGCACATCAGATGCATGAGGTGACAATGACGAAGAATGAGTGGACATCTTCACGAGAAATAGAGGTTCTGTCACACATCAACATATTATCATAAGATTCTCTGTGTATGGGTATACACACCAATTAAATGACATAATTGACATATAAATATGTAAATCCTCCAAATCAGCCAACAACACTTGATCTACTGACAGAATAGCATGTATTATGAATTGGATCACAGAACTCGGAGGTTCAACCAATTAACCAACTGAAAGTAACAGACTAAATGCTAAAGATCAATCAACAGTAGTAAGCATTCCATTCCAATTAAAGCTCAAGCTTAATCCCGATTATCAAAACTTTTCTAGTACAAGACTATTATCATCACAGAGCATTCATCTCAAGCCCACTACACCACATTTCAATATGAACATATCAAATGCAAAGGGGTAATAAAATTAAAATGTTGTGATACTCACAAAACAGATGGCAATCAAAGCCAAGCAATCAGAGCAATGTATGAGGGGTAGGGGCGTTGGGGTCGACAACTCAGCATCTGTTACCTTTGGGTGTCGAGGGACGGATGAGTAGGGAGCACCGAAGCAGCAGGGCGATGTCGAAGGAGAGGAGGGGCACCGGGTTCGGGGAAGTGGCGGCTCATGCTCGGGGAGGAGGCGGCGGGCTCAAGGGAGGGGGCGCGCCGGGCTCGAGGAGGAGGAGGCGACTCGTGCTCGGGGAGGAGGCGGCGTCAAGGACGGTGGCAACGGGCTCGAGGAGGAGGCAGCCGCTCGTACTCAGGGAGGAGGCGACGGCTCGTGCTTGGGGAGGAGGCGGCGTCGAGGTCGGCAGCGACAGGCTTGGGGGAGGAGGGATGTTAGAGAAACTTAATCGTTTGAGTGGGGGGCGTGGTAAACCCTAGAGTCTGAATATAAATAGGGTTGGACATCACAGAAGGTTCCAATAAATAACCGTCTGTGATATTATGTATCATAGACGGTTTGTAGATGGAATCGTCTGTAATATCTGATGTATATCACACACAGTTTTTAGATGGAACTGTCTGTGATATCTGATGTATCACAAACGGTTATTTATATAAAACTGTCTGTGATATATAATCACAGACTGTTTGTCCTAAGGAATCGTCTATGATATTCTTTTGTATTGCTAAATCTATTTCTATTTATTGGTTAGTCTCAGGAAATGCTAGCCATGCCCTCTGAAATAAGCAGAAACACAACAACTACATGTATACATCCAATTCATATTTATTTCAGAAACACGCATATCCATTTCACAAATTCAGATATGACACATTCTCATATACATAAATGCAAATTCACATATGACACATTCTCATATACATAAATGCAAATTCAGAACATATGATACATAAATATTTCATTCATCATTCCACTTGCTTATCTCCTTTAAAAATTAGCCCTTCATGATGATCGACACGTATGTAGCTAGTTTCGTCACTTCATTCTTCCTCGACCCTTATGTTGTTTCCGAAAGGAGGCAACTCGTCAACTTGATTGTATTCTTCCTCGTCCACTACATTCTTAACTCCGACAATCCTCCTTTTTCCATGAAGAACTACGTGGTGCTTCTTATTTGCCTGGTCGGTTACATAGAAGACTTGAACAACTTGGTTAGCGAATATGAATGGTTCGTCTTTGTATCCGACACGTTCGAGGTCCACGGTAGTGACGCCGTACCTGTCAACCTTCACCTGTGAGAGATGGACCCAACGGCACTGAAACAGTGGGATCTTGAAAATCACTTAGTCGAGCTTCTAAATCTCCTCTATGAACCCATAGTAGGAGCTCCTCAACCCATCGGTACTAAATGCATCTATGTGGACACCGCTATTCTGGTTAGTGCTCTTTATATCCTGAGCCTATGTATAGAATGTGTACCCATTTATGTCGTATCCTTGCCATATCATAACTGTAAATATTGGCCCTTTTGCCAACCATGCCAGCATATCACTTGACGAACTCCTAGCGAGTCGCTCCTTCAACCATTGGTTGAACCAACTCTTGTGCTGTCTCGTGATCCAAACATCTGGTCGCTCTGGATTCTGTTGTCGAAGTACGTCCTTGTGTTGGTCGATATACAGGGACACTTTAGTCATGTGTTGCAAGACTGTGAAATAGGCTTGAGCATACGCTCTCATCTCTGGAGTGATTACTTTCCTTCTGATGGTCCCGATACCCTCGAGCCTCCCCTCATGGTGAGATCGAGGCACAGACCTGAGCCATGTAATCGACACTGAAATCAATGACCTCTTGGGTTGCATAACCTTCGACGATGCTGCCCTCCGGCCGAGATCGATTTCGTACATAGGACTTAAGAATTCTCATCAACCTCTCAAACGGGTACATGCTACGTAGGAACACGGGCCCGCACATCTTTATCTCCCTCACAATGTGAACAATGAGATGGACCATGATATCGAAAAACGACAAAGGGAAATACATCTCAAGATAACATAGAGTCGTCACCACCTCGTCTTGCAAAGCATCTAGTCCTTCAGGATTGATGATCTTCTGAGCAATTGTGTTAAAGAAATAACACAACCTCATAATTGTCTCTCAGACC
This sequence comes from Ampelocalamus luodianensis, assembly GCA_036346255.1. Classification (NCBI taxonomy): domain Eukaryota; kingdom Viridiplantae; phylum Streptophyta; class Magnoliopsida; order Poales; family Poaceae; genus Ampelocalamus; species Ampelocalamus luodianensis. Next base: position 29,601,200 of record CM070620.1, on the reverse strand, counting down.
TTGATCGGCAAAATACTTCTAATTGCAACAGGGAGCATCTTTGTCATCGGCACATGACAATCATGAGACTTCATGCCAATTAACTTCAAATCTTCCATCGAAACAAGTTTCTTCATGTTGGCAGAGTAACCAGATGGAACTTTCACACCATGTAAGCACTAGCACAGTTCAGTTCTCTCAGCCTTGGACAAAGTGTAACAAGCAGGGGGAAGGTACGTTCGTCCTTTATCGGTCTTTGTCGATGCTAACTCAGGTATGATGTCCATATCAACCAAGTCAAGTCGTGCATTGATACCATCCTTTGTTTTGTCACGAATGTTCAGTAAGAAACCAATCAAGCTGTCACATACATTCTTCTCTACATGCATAATGTCGATGTAGTGGCGAACTTCTAGGTGCTTCCAATAAGGTAAGTCCCAAAATATTGGTCTCTTCTTCTAGATGGTTTTCTCACTGGTCCTCGATTTACGTCCCTTTTTTAGCACAACATCTAAATCCTTAACCATATTATAGACCTCTTTTTCACTTAAATGCCTTGGAGCTGAACTGTCCTCCTTCTCTCCGTCGAATTGTTTCTTCATCCTGCAGTATGGATGAGCCCTCCGGAGGAACCTACGATGACGCATGTACACGGTTTTGCGTGAGTGCTTCAGCCACACACTCTCGGTATCATCTAAGCAGTGAGTACATGCTTTGGTCCCCTTTTGTACTCTGGCTCGAGAGGTTAGTAAGGGCGGGATAATCATTTATGGTGCAAAACAACAAGGAGCGTACAATGAAGTACTCTCGTTTGTACGCATCCCATACCTGTACCCCTTCGATCCATAGTGTTTTTAGATCTTCCTCAATGGTGCTAGGTACACATCAATATCATTCGCAGGTTGCTTCGGCCATTGGATAAGTATCGACAGCAAAATATACTTCCGCTTCATACACAACCAAGGAGGAAGGTTGTACATACAGAGAGTCACGGGCCAAATATGTCGACTACTCATGATACCGAAAGGATTCATTCCATCTGTACTCAATCCAAATCTTATATTCCTCGGTTCCGCACCGAAGTTTGCAAACCTCCTATCGATGTTTCTCCACTGGATGGAATCAGCAGAGTGTCTTAGCTTTCCATCCTGCTTACGCTCCTCCGAGTGTCAACGCAGCAGTTTTGCCTCCTTTGGGTTCACAAAAAACCGCTTCAAACGGGGAATTACAGGAAGATACCATGCCACCTTAGCAGGAGGTCCTTTCTTCACCTCGATTCCCTCGCTGTCATCTGATTGATTCTTACACTTGTATCGAGATGCGTTGCACACCGGACATACATGCATGTTTGCGTACTCTTTATGGTAGAGGATACAGTCGTTCGGACATGCATGTATTTTTTCTACTTTCATTCCTGTAACATCCCAAGTTTCAGACTTGTGTTTCAAATGTAAGAAAATGAGTAAAAATTAAAAACTTTTCTTACATCTTGTATTTCCTGTATGCCTTACACCACTTTTGTAAAGAAGTTTTGGAAATACAAAAATCACAAGTCATTTTGGCCAACATCCTAGTCTTCCAAAACATTATTGTCAAATCTTGTGATCATCTCCTGGAAATATTTTCCTAAGTTCTTGGGTTGATGGGTAACCCCTCTGAAAGGTTTCACAATTTTTAGAAATTGTTTGAATATTTTTGGAGGTCAGTCAAACCAAATCAAATTCTGGTCAAACAGAGGACCAGCACCTTGTTAGATTTTTGGAGGGGAATCCATAGCACCAAAACCTCTAAAAAAAATTTATACAAGGTGAATAACTTAGTTGTCAAGCTCCTGTAAAAATTTCAGAATTTTTGGAGATGGTTGCTACCTCAAACAATTTCCCCAAAGTTCAGCACTTCTCAAAAACAAAAATTCGAAATCTAGTTGAGTCAGACTCGGGCTCGAGCCCGACTCGCCTAACTGGGTTGGACTAGGTCCGCTTAGCTGCACCCGGGCGCCTCGTTTCTGAGCCGTTGGATTAAAATCCAACGCTCATGACCTCCCCCTACCCCTTTGACCCTTGGGAGTTCTTGGGCGTCCTTAACCGTCCGATCAAGATCGGGCCGTTCACGACCACCCCACCTTCTCCCTCTGTTCTTCTTCTTCCTCTGGCTCTCCGTACCGCGTGCGTGCGCTGAAGGGGGCAGGTGAGCACTGCAGGCCTTCGTCGCGTCGTGGGGCCCGTCAACGGCTCTGAGTCTCGCTTTTGCCCATGTCAGGAGCAGTGCTAACCTGACCCGCACCTGCTCCTCTCCTCGTTTTCTCGCGCGGCAGCCACTTTAGGTCACTTCGCCATTAGAGCTTCGTCCTCGCGCTACCCTTGACTCTGGGGCTACTTGAGAGCCTCAGTGCCGCCCTTGAGTCCTCTTCCACGCTCTCCATCACCCTTAGCCATCTCTCTATGTGTTGAGTGCAAACCACCGAGAGCCTCTTCCTTCGCCATTTCCGGACCTCTGAGCTCGGTGGTGGTGTCGGTGTTCCAGTGCTCCTCCCATCCCTATTCTCGTTCCCTTTGGGGCTTAGGATCACTGCAAGCCTTGCCCTGATTCCAGCCTGGGTTGTTTTCCGCAAGAGCGGCCGGAATCGGAGCTTTCGCGGATTGCGGCCGAAAGGGCACTCCGTCGTCCCCATCTCCGGTGAGGTTCCTCCACTCGATTCCCTGGTTCTGGAGCATCCTGAGGTCATCGCGAAGTGCTCCTCATCATCCTTTTTGTCTATGATTGCTCAGGAGCTGCTATCGTCGTTGTCTTCCTCATCTCCGATTGCGGTCTCCGCCGCTGGGCCTCCTCTGTGTTCCTTCGAACCCCTCCCGTGCACCGATGAGTTCGCTATAACCTCTTCGAGCTTAAGCACTTGCTAGATTAGGTCGTAGCGGATGTGTTTGCCGTTTTCGGTTTTTACCGAAACAGCTCCTCCGCCCCTCTCCGGCTCGTCGGCGATTTAGGCCCGCTCCGCCGTCGAGAGTACCTCCGTTGGGTTCGCAATGGTATTGCGCTCGTATTGGTACCTCTAGTTAGCTCCGCCGCTGCCGTGGTCGCCAGCGGCGTGCCGTCAAGCAAATCGTGGAGTTATGTACTTTGTCGGGTTTCCGACAAGTCCCAGACCTCCTAGATGAAATCGTAGCCGTTTAAGACCACCCCAAGTTAGATCTGTACCGTAGAGTGTTTTGTGTGTAAATTCTAGTCCCAGGACCTCCTAGAGTGATCTCCGCCGTTCAAGACCTCTTTAAATTCAATCTGAGCCGCTAGGACCACTCCTGCGCAAAAATACCTCCTCGGGGTCTTTTTGTAAAAACCACCTCTAAAGACCACCCTTGGGGTCCTCTTTGTAAAAGACCACCCCTGGTCTTTTATAAAGAAAACCTCGGACCTCCTCCTCGAGTTAATCCTGGCCGTAGACGACCTCCCCAGGTTTAGATCTGAGCGTTAGATCTTCTTTGATAAGTCCTTAGTCTCAGGACCTCCCTCCGCGTCGATCTGGACCGTTCAGGACCTCCCTAGATCTAAGCTGGGCCGTCCATATCTCCTCCCGTTAAAACCCTGTCGCGTAGGACATCCCCGCTTGGATCTTGGCCATCCATGACCTCCTAGGCAAGATCCCAGCCGTCCAGGTGTCTCTCTGTTAACTTACCCCCTAGGACCCCCTTCGCTTGATCGTGACCGTTAAGACCTCCCCCGTGAGATCTTAGCCGTCCAGACCTCCCTCCGTAGATTTAGCCTTAGGACCTCCCTCGGAGATCAGGACCGTCAGATCTTGATCTAACGGTCCCGACCTCCCCTATGCGCGTCGAGCACCTCCGCGCGGGATTTTCGCGTGTGCTGTGCTACCCCTCGTCAGGACCATTGGATCTGATCTCAATGGCCCGGACCTCCCCAGTGCGCGCCGCGTGATGCACTCTGCTTCGCGAGCCGTAGCCGTGCGATGCAAGATCGACGGCCACGACCTCCCCGGGTGTTTCAGTTCTGTTGGACCTCCCCGAGAGTTGGATTTTCGAATCATTTTAGTGTTCAAAATTTCAAATGTGCATATCCTTGTCATTTTAGTTCCTTCTTGAGTAATTCAAGTTGCAATAGCATTGTAGTAGTATAGACTTTAACTTGAGAATGAATATAGCCTCTTTTCTGAGCTCGAAATGGTTAAAGGTTGTGATAGATGTCAAACATAAAATTGATGCTCTAAAATCACTTCAAAATTTGTAAATGGTATAACTTGTTCTCTGTACACTCTACCTAAGCAAACTAAAATCTGTAAAATTCATCTAGTTATGTACCTTTGTATAGTATAGGCCTTGCTCTTGTTGTTGCTACTGAAAAATGAGATGTGCTAGTTTTACAACTTAGAAAAATCATAACTAATTCATTTTAACTCCAAATGAAGTGAACTCAACTTTGCTGTTCTTAGGATGACCTTATCTACCCACCATAAAAATTTCAAGTTCCAGATCATTCTAGAAATTTTTGCCATGAACAGTAACCAAAATTAATTTAATTAGGATTTTTCAGGCTGAGACATTTTATTTCGGCCATAACTTTTTCATGCTAAGTCCAAATGAAGTAATTCTTGATCCTAAAATTGTCTAAAATCAACCTCTAGATGCTGTGTAAATTTCATGGGATTTGGATATCTTTTGCTGTTGAGTTTTGTTTGGTGTTCTTCGTTCTTATTGGTTTTATTGCATTTTCGCGTTAGGTTCCGAAGATTATATTGAACCTGAGAATCCTCCTCTACAGCAAGAACAATTCCAGCAAGGCAAGCAGTTTGATCATGTTAATCCCTGTATTTTCAAGTATTTATGTTGTTTACAAATTCTATTTATGCATTGCTAGTTTGTGTTAAACTATTGTCGTTAGTTGACCTAGTAGATGCATTTCCTTAGACAAATGATTATCCTTTACTACCATGATCCTAGGTTATTGCTGTGGTTTAGAGTTCGTGGATGAGCTCTTGTCACTTAGTAGTTTTGCGGATTAATTGTTTAGCCATGCTTAGCTTCCGGTAGAAATGGGCGGTTATCGACTTGTCGATAACCTTGATCACACAAATGCTTACTATGTATCTATATTTCGGCTTGGTGCTATGTTCAATTGCAAAAACCAAAACTAAAAGCAAAAGGATTTGGACTTGGGCACAATGGTAAGACGGTGTGATTTTTGGGTGTGACTGGAATGGTGCCCAAGTCAATTAAGGACCGAACATCTTGTGAGTACCTGTTATCCAGACAATTTGTGCGTGCTAACCACACTAGAGGGTATGGGACCTCTCTTGACTTAGTACTTTGGCGTGTATTGGCTTCGGGTTGCAGGGAGTCGCGTGAGGGATGGTGTTGGGAGCATTGTAGTGTCCGAAAGGCTTCCCCCGTGATGGCTGGTTGTCTTTTGGCTTGCAATGTAAGCGTATGGATTCCGATCCATACGAGCAGCTCGTGGTTAATATGCAATATTGGAAAACGTCTCGTAGGACTTAGCCGTGCCGGCATACCTTCGGAAGTGTGCTTTTGTGGTTTAAAGGCGGTCTGAAGTGTGGGTACATTGGTACACCCCTGCAGGATTAAAACTATTCGAATAGCCTCGTCCTAGGTTATGGACACGCTTGGGTAAGCTTTTCAAGAGTTAGACTACAACCTTTTAATCAAAACTTGATGGGTGGTACGAATCAGGGATTCGTGCTATGTTGTGGTGGCTATCGGGTTAGTCACCTCTAGGTGGTTACTTGTATTTATCATTATTTCGCTGTTATTTCACCAATAAAACAGATTTACAAATTTGCTTTCAAATGTATTACATTATTGCAAATAAAGTTGGCTTTGTGCAAATGAGACATATGACCTCCACTTAAATAAGCCTGCATGTAGCATATGAATAGGTCTGCTATTCCACACGTCAGTCTTGCGAGTACATTAGTGTACTCATTTGCGAGTACATTAGTGTACTCATTTGTCTTGCTTAAATGTTAATTGTTGCAGAGGAAGAAGGTGAGCCCCAAGGGCCTCACTTTTGTGAGTTGTGTTGTGGCGATTCGGGCGACTAGTCATGGCCTGTCGATTGCCTTGGGGTTGTGTTGGATAACCTGGTTGACTTTTGTTCTTAGCCATCTTATGGCGCTTTTGCTTCCGCTGTCATTCTTGTATATCGTGTTATTTGGTCGGTCGGCTCTTTTGTAATAACTTTACTTTATGTATGTCGTTGTTAAACTTAGTGTTAAATGTTGTATGGAAATGATGTATAATTTTGTCATGATGAGCATGTGCTGCAATTCTGGGAAGCGCATGCCCATCGAGGCTTAGGATATTTAATTAGTAATACTATAACCATATGGAGGTTAAGTGTTACTAGTTAAATACCTCGGGTCCTCACAATTCCCAACGGGCAAAGAACATTCTTGACTCTGTAGGTGGTTTTGGGAAACTCGTTTCCATCCAGAAGCATGTCCGCTAAGAGACCTAACAGCACCATGAAACTCTTGTCGGACCAACCATTGCTTGCCTTCAATTTCAGCAGTTCAAGCACGGATGACAACCTTGTGTATTCTGGCTTGCAGCCCAGGAACAAAGGTTTCTCTGACTCCTCCATCAAGCCCTCGAATTTACCAAACTCTCTCACTATAGTTCACTTCTGCATCTGATCCAGATTATCATCGTGCAGCCTATCTGAATCGAAACCACAATCAACATCATCCGGCAGCATATCGTTGACTTCGTCAGCGTTGTCGTTATTACTACCTTCTTGTATAATCTGCTCTTCACCGTGACTGGTCCAACGTGTATACCCCTTTTTGAAACCCCTTCGAATCAAGTGTGCTTCGATCTGCGCTTGGTTGTTAAACATCTTCAGATTCTCGCAATCAATGCATGGACAGTACATATATTTCGCCCCCTTATTCAGCATATCCCTCTCGACAACTCTTGTAAAAGCACACACGCCATTAATATACTCTTCACTCACATGGTTCTTAGTGTACATCCAGTTTCGGTCCATCACACGGTTCGTGTTGAAAACCCTGGAAATAAATAAAAGGGGACCATAGGCTTCACTAGAAATTTCGGCGTAAACGCCCGAAACTACTCAAATTAAAGGATGTTTATGCTCTAGTAGCTTACCTCGATCATGAGGAAGGTGTCAATGAAGTCGGCTGGGGAAGGTCCAAAGCGGCTGGTCGTTGGTGAACAGAGGCGACGACGGCAAGCTCCTCGGCAACAGGTCTTCTCGATGGAAATAAACTGAAACGAAGCGCATGCACAGCTTTAGGGGGACATATAGGTGGGAAAATTGACCTTGATGGGATCGAGCACTCATCGGAGAAGAGTTGGCGTCGATGGCGGTGGCGGTGACAGAGAGGTCCACGGGAACAGCTCGGTGTGGGTGACAATAGCTGAAATGGACCACACGATCGAGTGGGCTCAGTGAGGTGAGGCGATACTAAAACCGGGCATGGAGAAGAAGACCGTTGAGGAGTACACTGCAACAGATGATAAGTAAGCGAGCAAAATGACGCACCGTCTGTGATGGGATAATTATCACAGACAATTTTCAACAAAAAATCGTCTGTGACATGTAGTAATATCACAAACAGTTATTATTAAAAACCGTCTGTGAAGTATCACAGACGATTTCCAACAAAAAACCGTTTGTGATATGTAGCAATATCACAGACGATTATTATTAAGAACCGTCTATGATACTTCACAGATGGTTTTCATCATGAACTGTTTGTGATATTACTTATTCACAGATGGTTTTTAGCGCAGCCAATAACACAGACGGTTTCTAAATCAAAACCGTCTGTGATGTCATGTAATACAGACGGTTTTGGTCAACCGTCTGTGATGAGGCGTCTAGTATTAGCCTTTCTGTATGTGTGCAGCGCCCATGCCTTCCAAATTAGGGAATCCATGCTTGTTTTAGTGGCTCCGAAGAACTGGACTCTGTATGCAGACTTTGCGGTGTATTCCCCATTTGGGGTTAGTTTCCTGGTGTTGTTTTCGTCTACCGTAATTTCGACGATGAGGTTCCAAAGCACGACGAACTCTTGTATGTGCTACACCGTGAGGTGATGTGTGATGTTTAGATCTTGAATCCAATCTCCTTCGTTTAGAGCTGCCTCCACTATTCTAGATTTTCTACATGAAATTGTAAGGAGGTTTGGCGCTATGTCGCAAGGCCTTTTGCCCTATAGCCAGGTTGATGTCCAGAAGGTCGCCACTTTTCCATTGCCTAGTGTTATGTGAGTTGCCACTGCAAAGACCTGCATGTCGAGCTCATTGCAAGGGATCTCCATGCCATTCCATGGTTTGTTTTGGGATCTCCATTTGTGCCAAAGCCACCTTAATCTAAGAGCTCTAGCAAAGTGTTCTAGGTCTAGAACCCCAAGTCCGCCAATTTCTTTAGGTTGGCAGACGCACTCCCAGTGGACTTTGCATTTACTGCCTGTCAACGCTTCGAACCCCACCCAAAGGACACTTTGGCGCCTTGATCGCTGTTAGGAAGTAGATTGGTTGTGATGAGAGGACTGATTTGATGGATGTTAGCCAACCGGCCGGGGTGAGCATTTTCCCGCACCAACTTCCTAGACTGTTTTGTGCTTTATCCTCTAACGGTTGGTAGTCGACTTTGCACAGCCTGTGGATGTTTAGAGGAAGGCCCATATATTTAATTGGGAACGTCGTCATCGTTGCCTGGAAATTTTGTAGAACCTGCTGAAGGTCGAGACCTTCACATCTAATTGGGGCTATTTGGCTTTTCAGTATATTTGTCTTGAGTCCTGTGGTGTCTTCGAATTTATGTAGGATTAGGGATAACATGTCAATGTCATCGGCAAGGGGGGCTATAAAAATGGCCACGTCATTCGCGTACATGGAAACTCTAAATGTTGTGCTTCTTCCTCTGAGAGGTTGGAGTAGGCCCCTATCGGTTGCCAGATCGAAAACTCTCCGTAGGGGGTCGATCTCAAGGATAAAGTGGAGAGGCAAGAGCGAATCGCCTTACCAAAGTCCCCTACGTTGTTGTATGCTTTCTCATGGGATTCCCTTCATGAGGATTTTTTTAATCTTTCCAGGCAGAGAAGGAGGGCCATCCAATCTCGCCAACAGGGTGGGAAACCCCTTTTTAGGAGGAGCTCGAGTAGATAATCCCATCTAACTGAGTCGAAGGCCTTTGCAATGTCTAGTTTCAGTAGCAGCGATGGCGATTTATTTCGATGATATCTCTTCGCAAGGTTCTTGACATAAAGGTAGTTGTCTTAGATGCATCTTCCTTTGATGAATGTCCCGCACTTGTCGCTAACTGGCATATCTTGATTTCTTCTTCTGCTTCTGCTTCTGTGCTTCTCCAAATAGTGAACTGCACAAAACTAAAGCACAATTTAAGGGGGGGTTGAGACTACTTACCGTTGATTGGTGCTTTAAGATTTGTGCATGTCTATAGGAGTGAAGAACATGGAACTGTTGATCAATAAAACCAGTGAAGAACATGGAACTGTTGATCTCCATGTGGAAGTCTGTAACAGCCTCAAGTTCATTCATAATAATTAGTACGCATCTTATTAACACGCATGTTGTTTTTGACACATTTACTTGATTTCTTGCACTTGGAAAATCTTTTTCAAGTTAAACATACACTTTAAATGTGAACTCCAAATAAAAATAGCAACAAAACCATTTTATTATCATCTAGAAATAATTCATTCAAATACCATGATATTTATCCTGAATTAATATAATTTTCCAAAATTTATGGGACTAGTTTCAACCCTAAGAAAATTCAAACTGAATACAATAACCTATTCCTAAGTTTGAATTTAAATTATACAAAAATATATTATAAACAGTAAGTTTTAATAATTTTTATGGACACTAAACCTTCCCAGGAACCCCTGTGATTTATTTCACATTTTTAGAAAATTTATTTCTATTTTTAAGCCTCTGGTCAAAGGGGAGAAAATAGATTTGAATATCAGTCAAGCCCTAGTACTATTGGGTGACAGAGCGGTGTTTCGACTGGTCGAACCTAATCGCCTAAATGCATGCGCAGAACCAATCGAGATTGACCGTCCGATTGGGATTCAACGGTCCAGATCTTGATACTTTTTGGCCAGTCCGAACATCTCGCTTAATCTGATCCGCCCATTCTCAATCGAACGACTGGACCATCTCGCACGACCGCACTGACCGGACTCGTCACTGTTCCTCGATCTTGAGCCGCACTTGGGCTCAACCGCTCTGTCTTGACTCGATCGAGTCACCAAATCGAACCTGCACCGCACCCCATCGCCACTCACTGGCATGTGGGCCCGCCCTTCACATGCGCCCGTCTTCAACCTCGGGCAGGCGTGAGCAGGAGCTCAGCGCCACGTGCCGCGTGAGCTCTGCGGTGCTCCGTCACCCCCATGACCGCACCTCCCTCTGTAGCCAATCCCTGAGCACCGCCTCTTAACGCCGTCCCTTTCTCCATCCTCAGGGTCAAATAAAACCGCCTCCGTGCCCTCCTTTGTTGCCCACTTCTCTTCCCAGCCGAGGAAGAGGAGGAAGCTCTTGTGTGCATTCCTCTTGGGTAATCTCTAAGCCCTTGCATCCCCTAGCTTTATCCATGCTTACCCTCTCCATTTTAGCTCACTGGAGCTCTTGTTATTGCTTGTAGGTTCTAAGTCTAGAGTGTGTCCTCTTCGGCTCCAGGATGTGCACCGAATGCCACCCCCAATCCATTTCCCTTCTTCGGTAAGTTTCCTTCTCAGTTTAGCGCGTCATATCATGTCTTAAAGCATGACCTTGTATTCCCCTCAAGTAATTCCGACGATGCTTTCACATGATCTTGTGAATTTGAATTTCTCCACTTTTCGGCCAAAGCTACCGTTCACAGTTCTTTGTCGAAAACTGTTAAGCCATTCTCCAATTGCTTGTAATGACACCATCTTTGTGGTAGTTCTTAACCATCCCGACCATCCTTTGCCTTCCTTTTTGTTTAGGTCACATTCTCCACGTTGAGCTCTTCGTCGCCGACGCCATTGTTGACGACAAGGATCCCCCGTGCTTCACCGGCCCCTCTACCACTTTGGTAAGCCTTGAGGAACCCCCCCAGTAGCTCACCAATGCATTGCTTTGCTTGATACACCACCGAAGTGTCGCATGCACGTTAGGTCGGGAGCCACCGCCGCTCACTGGCGTTGCGCCGCCACTATGGGCCGCCGTAGAGGTCGTCATCGGTGCCTTTAGAAGCGCATAGCTATTGTGCTCCCATCTGTGCCCATGGATCACGCGACCGTGGACCACCGCGCCGGCAAGCCGCCGTGCAAGCCGCCGTGCAAGCAAACGAAGTGGGAGCTCTGTTTGTCGGACAGCCGACAGCTCCTGTAGTAGTTAGATTAAGGCTAATCACCGTCATTAAAAGCTAATGATTACTTAGAGTTCCTAAATGGTTGTCCTAACGACTCTTTGTGTCGCTTACACACGGGCCCCGCACTTTAAGTGCATAGTAATCAGGGCGGTGAAACGTGGACCGAGCTCGTAGATTTTCGGTCCATGCACTATTCTCGTGGGGCGAGTCACCGACGAGCGGGCCCACATGTTAGTCCGGATTAATTCATAAGTTAAAAATGGAATTTTGCACTGTGCACTAAACCCCACCCGTCATAGACTATGGCTAGGGTACACCTTGGTAAACAAAGTATTAAATGCTTTAGGATTTTCGGATTACATTAATTTGTACGCTGAAAAATACATTTAACTTCAAAATTTCATAACTATTGCATTTTTACTCCAAAAACAGTGAAACCAATTTTGATAATTTACATGTTTAATGAAATTTATTTTAAATTAGGTTTCAAACACCTCACTGTCATAGAAAATATTAATTTTGGAGATTGATCCAAAACTGAATTATTTTTGAACTAGAAAAGACTATTAACTTCTAAAATGCATAACTAATTCATATTAACTTCAAATCCAGTGAAATCAATTCTGATAATTTTCATCTCAAGTGAGCTTATTTCTAAAATAGGTCTCAATCTTATCTCTGTAGCAGAGAATATATTTTTGGAATATGGTCCTTAACTCTATTATTTTTACAATAGAAAAAGCTGAGAACTTTTAAAATTCATAACTAAATCATGAAAACTCCGAATGAGACAAACTCAACTATTTTGGTCTTATAATATTATTCCCTAATTACCTATGTTTTCCTATTTCCCAGCACTGCTCTACAAATTTTGACCAAATAATTAAATTAAGTGAACAGTAACAGATTCTATCTAAATTTGATTTTTCAGAAATCTGAGATTCAAACCACCATAACTTTCGCATGCTAAATCCAAATGGAATAAATCTTTCACATAAATTCATCTAAAATCATGACCTACCTACTGTATAAAATTTTATGCATTTTTTAGTATGTTGAATTTTTGGCTTGATTTGATATTTATTACAATATCGTCTTTCGTTAGGTTTTCAATGATACCGTTATATTCGTGAGATTAATATGTGAGTAACCTGAGATTGAACAAGTGGTACCAGCAAAGGTGCGAGCACCCTCCTCTTGATCATATTGCTCCTAGTGGTTTTTAAAAGTTTTGTGTGTTTTAATATCACCATTGCATGCTATTTTGAAATGTATGTTCATGCGTAGAAGTAGTTAATCTCCTAATTGCTGCATTAGCCCTCTTTTGAATGTTGATTACCCTTTTACCTTGCATGATTAAGGATATATGTTATATGGGTTGTTTGCTAGTTTGTAGAACGATGCTTAGCCATGCTAATAGTTGTAGCCGAAAGCGGTTGATAGAGCTAGTCGATCGGCCGGTGGATTGAATTGAATCTTGATGAAATTTCAGGATTATATGGATTGAATTATATTGATATTGAGGATTGTTTCCAGATCTTCGAATCTGGTTATTGTGACTTGTTGGGTGGGTTATTTCTGTGTGTTGGACTTGGACGGGTGATAGGGTGATGAAGGGGTGGTCCCGGATTCATGTAGCCCCGTCTGGGTATATGAGGACCAGTCTGTGGTGTGATGAACCAAGTCTTATGTGCAACCACACGCTGGGTTTATGGGCGATGGTTTGGCTGAATAATTTGTTGTGTGTTAACTATCAGAACACAATCAGGTTGACAATTGTTATTGTTATTTTTAATTATTCTCTTGTCAATTTGGTGGGGCCATGTTAAGTTTTGCCTTACTTGCTCTTAAGGGTCTTTTGTTTGATAGGGACTTACTTACGCAACGGGGTTCACCTGTGGTTAGGAGGCTTTTTAGACCCCCATGGGATTTCTGTTTCTCGGGTGGTTTGATAGTTAGGACATGGTATTGTAAAGGCATCGTTATGATATCTTAGTCACACTCCTTCGGAAGAGTACATGACGATATAAGGTATTCATATCGTGTGAGTAAAGTTGTACAACTCTGCAGAGAACTAAATCTATTCGAATAGGTTCGTCCTAGGTTATGGACATCACTTGTGGGAAAGTATGCACAGTTAGCTTTTAGGGAATTAAGTTTGGGTTATGGTTGGAATTGTTATGTCTTTATGTTAGTTTGTTCAGATCTGAAATGTTATCATGAACGCATAATTCGCGCGTTAATTTTGTTGAGGAATGAATTGTGTCATGAATGGGATGTTCGAGTGTTGATTATATTTGGAGATTATACCATTGTTGATCATTACATACTGTTACAAAATGTTTTCTAAATGTTTTTACGAATGGCAAGTTTGAATCTATAATGTTTATCTATATGCAAAACTTGCTTTATGCTGAAAATTGACTAGTGTAGTAGCATTCCATTGATACTGACATGCATCCTTATTTTTCTTGAAAAGTCTCACGAGTACAATTTTGTACTTGAAAAGTGTCTATTTGATCAGGTAAGGACGATAGGCGCAACAGCTTTAACTCCAGTGGTTGCTTGTGGGATTTTGGGTATGCCAACTCGGTTATTCCCCGATTGGCCCTCTTATGTAAAATTGGGATCATAAGGTTCTATATATTGAAGATGTATCAAAGTTTGTTTTTCTCTTGTATGGTTATGTATGGATGTGATTGCAATGTTGTGTACTAGGATATGCGCATGTTAGCCACTGATCTTTGAGAGCTAACATGAGACGCATATCCGGGCACTCGGGATCGTTCTCGTCTCTTGTTAACTATTATGCTTCTAGCGTAACCACTTATCTTGGAACAGATCCGATTCCGAAAAGGCCTCACAAAGTCCCCTTCTTCAACGAGCTTACGCTCAAAATCATCCTGCACGGAGAACAAATACTTGTCATCTGGACGACATGACTCCAAAATAAAACATCGCACCATACCAAGGTGATAGCAATCTTCCCCAATACTAAACCCGGTGAGAATGGCTGCCTTAGGACTTAGGAGCGATCCGTACGTTTAGTCCACGAATCCTCACGTGCCACGCTGCCTGTGTCAAGCCCGTTTTGCGCCGGATGCCGTGCACGGTTTGTTCCACCCGGTTTCTCGGTCACTGGGCCTACTGGACCAATTGGCGCCGTGTTCTTGAACCGGTGCATGCTGGATGCTGGGCCGATCGCCGCGGCCTGCGCCACAGGGTTGCCAAGTCGTGAGATCGATTATGGATGGTTCAGATTGATTTGTCTCCTCCACCACAACCCTATCCTCTCTCGACTCTCGAGCGCCACGCCACCATGGTGTGCCATCTTGGCCTCTTCTTCCCATCTCCTCCCCTGACATCGTTGTCGCCAATGGTGAACCGACCCTCCTACCGCCCTGCTGTTGTCTCTCCCTGCTCCATGGCCTTGACCTTCTGTGGCGGTGCCACCCTCGCCCGGCCACGACATCCTGCCATATCATGCCCTAAATTTTGCCATCACCGTTGATTCATTGTCCTGGCCAGAAGGTGTGACAGCCCCTCTTGTTCCACGGTAGCATCTGTGTGTGCATCAATGCGCCGCTCTCCGCCAACTAGCAATTTGCTGCTGCTCTGTTTGGATTGGTCTTCCACGGTTTGGTCTCCGCCTCCCTGATTTGCTTGGTCTTCCACAGTTTGGTCTCCGCCTCCCCGATTTGCCCTTTTCCGGTGGGGCGGCTTGCTCAAGCTGGTAGGGTTTCCTCTCTCCGTTCCTGCTGCTTTCCCTTTCTTATGCATTTGTGTGCTGAGCTCCATGCCTCCATGGATCATATCCTTTCTCTGCCTTCCGCGGTGCAGGACTGCATCTCGTGCACCACTGAAGGGAGATGCCTGACCGACCACACATGTTGGAGGCCAACCATGGTCCAGTGATCCTTTCAGAGCACTGGTGAGTTGTTCCCTCTTTCCCTCTCTTGATTTCTCGCATTCTCTAACAATTTCTTCATCCCTTTGTCTCCAATTTGCACTGCCTGGACCTGGTCATCAATAAGGCAGCCATCCATGGTGCCTTCACGGCGAGGTGGCATCCGATCCACGAGCCACCATTCCACTTCTCTTTCTCTCCGTGACTGCAGTCTGAGCACTGCCTCCACCTCCGTAGAAACATCATGGTTCTCGCAGGCAAGGCTAGCATAACATGTGTACCAATTTAGTTTTTTTGTGCAAAAATTGTATTCCTTTTATCTCGTTTCATACATTTTATTTGGGTATGTCGAATTTCTAGGTTGGAAGTTCTTCGGGGTGAAATGATGCGATCTGTAGGAGCTTGCATGCATGTACTTAATAGAAGATTTTGTTGTAATTATAATCACTCCCATTCATATTTTTGTTTTTGCTAAGCCTTCTTGATGTGCGGATTACCTCTAGAGAAAATTTGCGTTGTGTGGTTCAAGAAAGATAAAGATAGATGTACCCCATCTGCAATGGCATACTGGTCATTTGTTTACAGCTCTTCCAGTTTTGCATTCACTGGTCAGTTTAAATTGCTTATGCTTATGTGTTTCTCCTGTGATCTCTTCGTCTGTTCTGCTTCTGCCACTAGCAATTCATTAATCTTGTATTTAATTTTTCTTTATAAAATAATTTGGACACTCTAAAGATAGCCGATCTAACTAAGGTCAAGACCTACAGTTAGTATAGCTCTGATACCACCTCTGCTGGGACAAAAAAATGCAATTCTAGACCCTTTATGTATTCTGCACTAGTTCAGGATCACGCTAGTGCACATAATGTCAACTTAGATGAATATCGATTCATACAAGTCGAATAATAACATAAACGATTAATTTGAATAACAAATATGATTTTGACCTTATGGTCGAGTTTACATTTATTAAGCCACGTAGGGCTAGCAAATTAAATAAGCAGTGAAACAAAATAAACTTCAACGGAATCCCATCAATTCACCACAGGCAACCGACTGGGATCAATGACCTAACGATCAGCACCTTCGATGAACTCCTTTTCAAATGCAGGCGATGACTCCTCCACTTCCGTTGAGTTGATTTAGCAAATACGAGTACACAACCGTACTCGTAAGACATACCACAGAATGCAATGTATAGATGCAGGCTTATTCCAAAGGAATGACTTCTGTGGTTCTTTTGCAGAAATACAACATTTGTAATTGAATACAAATAATACATTGAAATGTAACTTAAAACAAATCAACAATAATAACTTAACAATTGTTTTTACAAAGGACACAAAGTATAAACAGTTTATTGCACACAGCCATATGACTTAGATCATACAGTTGTCTCTTCCCAATTGGTTTATGAAAATCTACCCCTCGTGTGAAATCCCTGAGTATGTCCATGACCACGGACGCGGCTATTCGAATAGATTGATTAACACTCTGAAGAGGTTGTACACTTTACCCACATGATATAATCAGTGTAGCTAGCACTAATCATATCAAAAAAAAAATAGAAACTTCATCTCAAATATTGACACTCCCAGTGTGTTTTACTGTCAGTCTAACCCACACAAAAAGTTAGCCCGATGCACACCGTTGGACAGGGAAACGATGAATTGACCCGTGATGTAACTACATGATAGTTCACACCTCCATCCCATCACACAGCCTAACCTACTACCTGAGTAGTCAACGTCGAGAATCCATAACTTAATAAGTTAGGCCCGTTCCATACCAGGCTCATGGTCGTACAGTAATGACTCAGTTCAATTGCGAACAAAGTTAAGTCCTTAATTGACCAAGGCAAGACTTCTAATTTCTAACTATCCCACGCAGATTATTATTCCCAATCACACAGTTCTGCCATGTCATACAGTATCCACCACTTGTCTCGGTCTAAATCCATTACCACCCAGTTGGTTAAGTGCAACACATGCTATCAACGAGTAATAGTACATAGCACACAGTTTTATCACAAAGTTCTATATTCACTTAGTTAAATTTATACTTGCACTTACATGAAGTGATGACCAGTTGCATAGCTAAGCAAACTAATTGTATCTAACCAACCCACGTTGGTACTATGATAATACCAACTAAATAATAAACCAATATAGGGTAACAAAAGATTATGACATAACAATTAGCAAGGTGGACATAACAATTTGGATGTATAACTAAACCTAAAAGCATTTAAATAAATATTGAAAGTACATGCAATAGTTTGAATAAACATAATTTTGAAAACTGGGATTCAATATGATCAAAGGTATGACTTGCCTTGGAAAAGATCTTGGTACTGGTCTTGGTCTTGGTGAACTCTTTCTTCTTCGAAAACTTCTGAAGTGTCGACGTCTACTCGCAAATGAGACAAACAAGCAAATAAATAAATAAAATAGAGAATAAAATAAACTCTAAAAATTAAATAAAAATCTCAGATAAATAAATCTCGAATTTAGATGAATTTAGAAATTTGGATGTGCTCAATTGGAGTTCGGATACAAAAGATATGGCTTTTGGAAGATCAAATCTAAAGAAAAACCCTAAAAAGGATTTATTGGAATATTCCGAATTATTTTCCAACTAGAAAATCGGATTAGGACACAATGCTAACGTCAGCCCTGAGAATTTCAGAAATAAAAGAAATAAAAAGAAATCTGACATGTAGGACCCACACGTCAGAGACACGGCTCACGGTGGACTGGGTTTATGGAAGATTGGATTTGAGGTTTTGTGGATCGGACACACGGTTGCTGACGCGGCGTTGACTGGACGCCACGTAGGATGACACAAGGGACAGGGATCGACGTGGCAGCTTACGTGGACGGACACGTACCCGGTGATGTCAAATCAACGGCAGGGACCTATGATTCTGGCGACAATGTCGCACAGTGGAGTCCCACCGGCGGCGAATGTGTGCATTCGGTAGCCCTCGCTAATGCGTACCTAACGAAACCTGTTTCGGCACTGGAGGCCATCTGTCGTGGCTGGAATTGACATCGGAGCGGAAGACGAAGCTCGGGTTTTTGTCGGATTGAACACCGATGAAGCTCCGGAGCAATGGAAGGGTCCGCAAGGTTGCCCGAGCGACGAGGATGACGACGGAGTGGTCCATAGATGTAAAGTACCAGTCCTTTGGAGCTTTGGAAAAACTCGAAGTTTTAAAACTAACCATTTGGTTTTGTTGTATTGCTCAAGCTTAACTTGGAGATTTTAGAAATTCGAAGATTTAATATGAATTAATCAAACTTCAACTAATTCGAGTTGGTCTATCTTGCATGCTGGAGTTCTCTGGCCCCTAAGCTCCTCGTCCTCAGGACCTCTTTGTCCTCAGGACCTCCTCCTCCAAAGACCACCATCATGGTCTTTTTGCAAAGACCACCCCTCGGTCTTTTTGCAAAGACCACCCTTTTGGTCATGACCACCCCATTGGTGGGACCACCCACCTGAGTTTTGCTAGCCCCACCTGGTAGGCCCTGCCACCTTCTTCTTCCTCCTGTTGTGCCACTGCTGTAGTGAAAGCCTTCGCGCATTAAATGTTGTTATGTCGCATTAAATATTGTCGCTCCTGCAGTACTCGTTTCCCTCTCTTATCACCTCCCCTACTTGCCCCCATCCTCTCCCTCACTTGCCCCCGTCGCATGTGTTGAATGCGTCATCCTCCTCTTTTTGGACCTCCCATTGACTATATAAAAGCACTAGGGAGCTCTCTTACCTCTCTTATTGTCGCTGTGCTTTAGACCTCCCTCCACGAGCTTATCCTCCTTTGTTCAAGCCCCTTCTTGAGTGGTTCAAACTCCTTTCTCCGTCTATTTTCTGTAACCTTTCTTTAGGCTCTAGTTTGTTAAGTTCTTTGGTCTTTATTCGGCGTTATTTTTTTGATTTGGCTTTTTTCGCGCGTGTAGATTCTGACGTGTCCGCAGAGTTCCAGGACCTGGCAGCCTTGACAGAAGCATCTCAGCTCTTCTTTGAAGGCAAGTCATAGACCATTGATCATGTTGAACCCATGTTGCAAAAAATATATTATTTTAACATAAACATGCATGTCTAGTTGTATAAAAATAGTTTTTGGGAGTAGTTAAACAACATCTTGATAGTATGACTCCTTGAAAAATTGAGAACCACATGTTGACATGTACCCTTAGACATCCGTAGAATGGGTTATCTTAGTTGGACATTGTTGAATACCAACCTGGAAGTGTACTATGCTTAGCATGCTTTAGATTGTGATGGTTTCGATTTCTCATGATTCAATGATGTTAAACTTGACTAAATAAGCTATGGAATTGTGGCAGCGCCACTGTTGATAAAAGTTGTTGTGCTAGGACTAGGGTGGTCCTTTGGCTGGTTGAACCAAAGAGTAAATTTTTCTTGCTCGAGCGAGTGATCGTGCAGTAAAGGGGGGTGTTATACGCTCTTTAGGATGTGGTTGTCTCGCCTGAGTAGCCACTAAGAACTTAACTTTGTGTGCCATTGATTCAGGCTTATCGTGCAACCACAAGTTCATTTATAGGGTAGACTGGGCCAACTAATTAGTGATGTTCTGGTTTGGTTCTGTCTGGGTGGTCGAATTGGCGCAAGAGGGGGCCAGAAAGGCGAAACCTTAGCGGGGCAGAACCAAGTCAGGACAGACCTTTGTAAAGGCCTTGACACGCTCTCTAGGCTGCTTACCAAAGGAAGTGGGCAGTGGCATCGACAGGTGCCAGACCATCTAGAGAGGTCATGTATTGTGGATAAAGTTGTACCAACTCTGCAGTGTGCAAATCTATTCGAATAGTTGTGTCCCCATTTATGGACAATCAAGGTAGTCATAGTCGGGATCCTAAGTTGGATCGATTTGCCTTCGGTAGGATCGAAATCGTAGTATCAAATCGTAGAATCGGCGGTTCTACAGAATTGTAAAAATACACATATTTAACATCTATACTATAAGTTTGTATGATTCTTATATGGTTTACCACTTGCATGTTCCTTAAAAACAGTTAGACATACTCTAGGAATAAAAATAGCTTATCATTATCAAGCTCAAGATTGCTCATACCATAATATAGATATTTGTACTAGCATTACCACACTGATACAATATTTTGCATGCTCCTTGTTTATTTACAGTTTCATTCTCAGAAATTAATATCAACAAATTTTGCTCTAAAACAAAATATCACCAGAGCCTGGCCTCTAAAAAAAAGTGCAAATCTTTTTTTACCCTAAGTCTCTATGAGTAGGATAGACAGTGCGATTTGGATCGACGGGCTGTCGTGTGGGTTCGTAGAATCATAAGACTCTAAGAGTAGGATCGCGATCCTAACTACCTTGTGGACAATGCCTGGTAATATCCCGCAAGGGGTAGTTTTTCTTAAAAAGTAAGTGGTCATGGTTGGACCAAGGTGGTCTTGGCAGTAATCAGGGTGATCTATTTGTGTAGTGTACAGGGTGTCCACAAGCTGTTTCAACAAGCTTGTCTACTTATGTATTAATTTTTCAACTTGTGCTTGTAATCTATTTACCGTATTTCCTTTAAATGCTGCTTTCCGCAAATTAACCGTAATACCATCCTTGTCAAGCTTTTCATAAATATTACCTGCATACATTTCCCTATGACTTGTTGAGTACATTCAAAGTACTTATGGCTTTATGCCCTCTGGTTGATCAGCAGCCGAAGAGGACCCTGGGTCCTCGAGCACTATGAAGAGGACTTTGTTGAAGACCTTGCCGACTAAGGGACGTCCTCCACTCGATAGCCTATGGGCTTGTCGACTGGCTCCCGTATTTCGTAAAGTTTCGCTGTGAGTTGTGTTTTGCTATAAACCCGTGCGGCGACCTTTGTAAACAGCTTGACCGTAAGGTCTTTTGATTATTATATATTGTGTTCGCTTCTTCTTTAGCTTGTTGTTTGGTTTTGATGACATCTATGTTGCATCTGTGCGAGCTAGCTACTGATCTTGGGACTAGTTCAGTGTGCACAGAGGGTCCTCGAGGTCTTGGTACCCCGGCGGTCCCGACAGCGGTGGTATCAGAGCAAGGTCGACTGTAGGACGTAACCTTAGTTAGTGGTGGTCGTTTTAGTCAAGAGTCTCAAAATTTATTTTCTAAAAACAAACCCACCGATAAATTTGATTAGATGATCTTCTCTCGTCTTGTTCCATTCTTTTCTTATCTAGTCTATTCTTCCCTGAGCTTATCCAAGTCCGTTCTCATCCCGTTCCATTCTTTTCTAGTCTAGTTCTCAGGTTCTGGTTTCTTACCCTCATGTGACACCTTGTTTTCAGAATTCTAGTTGACCTCCTTACTTCGGTAATCTCTATAGGGACGAGCCCTTCGTGATCGATGGTTGGAAGCTCTGGGAGATTCAAGATCCGCTGCTCACTTTGAGTCATCTACCCACATAAGTTAAGTTAGGAGTGGTCCTCAAGCCTAGCACCGATTAAGTTGTGTCATAGGACCTTCTATTAGAATTGTTGCTTCTTATAGCTTTTTGGCTATCTGTCCTCTTGGGTTTAACCTACTTTTCCCCGATTAGGGCGTTCCATCTTTCTCCCTTGCTCTTACTCGTCTTTTGTGCTTTTCCCTCTTATCTAGTGTGCTTTCTTCTCCTTATCTGTTAAACTTGGGAAGCTTTGTGCAGATGGTTTAGACCCGTCACTCGGTAAGTCAGGATGAGCCAATGGAACCTTTCACACCACCACCCCTGCCTCCTCCAGCAGCCTCCGTAGACCAGGGTCTGAGTCAGTACATGGAAGCCTAGACACAGCTAATGAATGCCATGATGCAAAACATGAATCAGATGATAGCCCAGCAGAACCAGACCATGACAGTTTTGATCGCGGTGCTGAACTAGAGCAACCAAGTAGCCGTTGTGCCGCCACCGCCACCAGCTTACCCTCAGTCAAGGCTGGTCGAATTTCTAAGGACCCGTCCACCAACATTCTCCACTGTGCGAGCGATGGACACTGAGATGATGGTATCTTGAATCAAAAGAACACGCCATTACGGTGTGACAACCATGAGAAAGTGCTCTATGCCATGCATTAGCTTGAAGGCACCGCAGTAGAGTGGTGGGAGAACTATTGTGCTGCCCATGAGAACCACCAGAACATCACATGGGCTGAGTTTTCTGAAGCCTTCCGCCACTCCCATATACCTGATGGGAAGGTGGAAATGAAGAAGAATAAGTTTAGGGACCTGAAGCAAGGAAGCATGACCGTGAGTGAATACCTCAACAAGTTCACTCAACTTTCTCGATATGCTCCAGAAGACGTTGCCACAGATGATGCTCGACAGAAGCGGTTCAAGCGAGGACTCAACCCAAGTTTGAAGGTTCAAATTATTGGCAACGATTACACAGATTTCTAGCAATTAGTGAACAAGACCTTGCTCATAGAAGAGTCTCGCCATGAGCTTTCAGAGTCTTACAAGAGGAAGGTGACGCAGCCTGGAGCTCATGAAGGATATCCACAGAGAACTAGGACCAGTGCTCAGCATCCTGCCCGTTTCACCCCTCTAGTCACCTTTAAGACCTCTCGGCACACTGCTGCGCGAAGCGATTCAAGTTCACGCGGCCACCAGCTAGAAAGACAATCAACAAACCTCCCAGAAGCAACAACCCGGCCACGGGAATCACTTGTTTCAATTGCCAACAATTGGGACACTACGCCAGCAACTGTCCCCTGAAGCAAGATCCAGCTCCAGTCCGATTCAACTTGGGAGCCACTCCCACCAGAACTCCTGCGCCAGGAGCAGGTCGTGGAGCACCCCAAACTCCAGCCGCACCAGCCAAGACCCCATAGACGTATGGAAGAGGTCGCGTGAATCATGTCACTATTGAGGAGGTCCAGACCGCCTCGGACGTCGTATTGGGTACGTTTCTTGTGAATTCAGCACCAGCTTCTATTTTGTTTAATTTTGAAGCTTCTCATTCGTTTGTTTCTTGAGTTTTTGCTGCCAAACACCAGCTGGAGGTTTTGGATCTTAAAACCGTCTTGTTGGTTCAATCCCCCGATTTGGAGTTAAGTACGAATTAGGGTTGTCCACAAGTTAAGGTGATCATAAAAGGAGTAGAATTTCTGGCCAACCTAATCATCATCGACACCGAGTCTTTAGATGTGATTTTGGGCATGGATTGGCTCGTGGGTCACCAAGCAGTTTTAAATTGTGGTGGTAGAAGTATCACTTTGGTCAGTCCGGTGGGAGTTAAAGTGAAGTTTGAAGCCTCCTTAGAGAAGCCTGAAAGAGCAGTGGTTTGTAGTGTCAAGGCTGTGTCACTAGAAGATGTGCCAGTGGTCAGGGAGTTCCCAGACGTCTTCCTAGATGAGCTATCTGGAATGCCACCAGACAGAGACTTAGAGTTTGTCATCAACCTAGTCCCTGGGACTGCTCCGATCTCCAAGAGACCTTACCGTCTACTTGTAGACGACCTAGTTGAGCTGAAGAAGCAGATTAAAGAGATGCAAGAGAAAGGTTTTGTTAGGCCGAGTTCCTCTCGTTAGGAGCTCCAGTGAACATTGTTGCCAAGAAAGATGGTACCCAGCAGATGTGTGTGGACTACCGCTCTCTCAATGAAGTCACCATCAAGAACAAGTACCCACTACCTAGAATTGATGATCTGTTTGACCAGTTGAAAGGAGCCGGAGTGTTCTCTAAGATAGATTTGAGGTTCGGATACCATCAGTTGAAGATTCGTCAGGAGGATATACCCAAGACAGCCTTCTCAACCCGTTATGGGCTTTTTTAGTATACGACCATGTCATTTGGATTGACCAATGCCCCTGCTTACTTCATGAACTTGATGAATAAAGTATTCATGGAGTATCTAGATAAATTCATTATTATCTTTATTGACGATATTCTTGTGTACTCTAAGAGTGAAGAAGAGCATGAAGAGCACCTTCGCTTGGTCCTGAACAAGCTTAGAGATCAGCAGCTCTATGCCAAGTTCAACACGTGTGAGTTTTGGATAAAGGAAGTGACCTTATTGGGACATGTCTTGTCCGTTGAAGGAGTAGCCATCAACCCGAGTGTGAGGACCCGGAATATTTAACTAGTAACACTTAACCTCCAAATGGTTCTAGCATTACTAATTAAACATTCTAAGCCTCGATGGGCATATGCTTCCCAGAATTGTAGCACATGCACATCATCACAAAATTACACATCATTTCCATACAACATACATTAACAAGTCTATTAAAGGACATAGATAAAGTAAGTTATTACAAAAGAGCCGACCGGCCAAATAGAACAATATATAAGAATGACAGCGGAAGCAAAAGGTGCCATAAGATGGCTAGAACAAAAGTCGACCGGTTAGCCAACATAACCCACAAGGCAACCGACCGGGCCGCCAAGCTAGTCGCCCCGCAAGCTACCACAACAAAGCTCACAAAAGTGAGGCCCATCAAGCTCACCTTCTTCCTCTGCAACAAATACATTTAAGTAAGATAACTGAGTACACAAAGGTACTCGCAAGACTGACGTGTGGAATAGCAGACCTATTCATATGCTACATGCAGTCTTATTTAAGTGGAGGCTATATGTCTCATTTTGCACAAAGCCAACTTTATTTGCAATAATGTAATACATTTAAAAGCAAGTTTGCAAATCTGTTTGGTTGTCAAAATAACAGCGAAATAAAGATACATACAAGTAACCACCTGGAAGTGACTATCCCAATAGCCACCACAACATAGCACGAATCCCCGATTCGTACCACCCATCAAGTTTTAATTAAAAGGTTGTAGTCTAACTCTTGAAAGACCTTGCCAAGCGTGTCCATAACCTAGGACGAGGCTATTCGAATAGTTTTAACCCTGCAGGGGTGTACCAATGTACCCACACTTCAGACCGCCTTTAAGCCACAAAGCACACTTCCGAAGGTATGCTGGCGCGGCTAAGTCCTACGAGACATTTTCCAATATTATGTATCAACCACGAGCCGCTCGTATGGATAGAAACATATACGCTTACATTGCAAGCCGAAAGACAACAAATCCCATCACGGGTGAAGTCTTTCGGACACTACAATGCTCCCAACACCATCCCTCCTGCGATTCCCTGTGACCCGAAGCTAATACACGCCAAAGTACTAAGTCAAGAGAGGTCCTATACCCTCTAGTGTGGTTAGCACGCTCAAATGCTTGGTTTAGTGTAACAAGATGTTCAGTCCTTGTTGACCCGGGCACCATTCCAGTCACACCCAAAATCACACCATCTTACCATTATGCCCAAGTCTAAATTATTTTGTTTTCAGTTTTAGTTTTCATAAGTAGACATGGCACAAGGCTGAAATCATAAATCATAATAAGTTTTATGTGATCAAGGTTATCGACAAGTCGATAACCGCCCATTTCTACCGGAAGCTAAGCATGGCTAAGCAATTAATTCGCAACTACTAAGTGACAAGAGCTCATCCACGAGCCCTAATCACAGCAATAACCTAGGCTCACGGTAGTAGAGAATAATCATTTGCCTAAGGAAATGCATCTACTAGGTCAACTAACGACAATAGTTAAACACAAACTAGCAATGCATACATAGAATTTGCAAACAATATAAATACTTGAAAATACAGGGATTAACATGATCAAACTGCTTGTCTTACTGCAATTGTTCTTGCTGCAGAGGAGGATCCTCAGGTTCAATATAATCTTCGGAACCTAACGCGAAAATCCGATAAAACCAATAAGAACGAAGAACACCAAATAAAACTCAACAGCAAAAGACATCCAAATCCCATGAAATTTATACAACAGCTAGAGGTCGATTTAAGACAATTTTAGAAACAAGAATCATGCAATTAGGATCTAGGATGCAAAAGTTACAGCCAAAATACTCTTTCTTAGCCTATTTAAATCAACTAAATTAATTATTAGTACTGTTCATAGCGAAAATTTCTGTAATGATCTGGAACCCAAAATTTTTATGGTAGGTAGTTTATGTCATCCTAATCACAGCAAAGCTGAGTTTACTAAGTTTGGAGTTATAATGATTTACCTATGATTTTTCTAAGTTGGAAAACTAACACAATACATTTTCCACAAACATAAACATGTTCAAAACCTATTTCATATTAAAGTACACTAACAGAGGAATTTAACAAAATTGATCTTGCACAATTTGGGGTTATACAGGAAAAGATATGCATTTAACAAGTTTAAATCTATTTTTGGGGTAATCAAAATTGGCAGAAATCAAGATATATGAGTTGCACAGTTTTCTGTGACAGGAACATGCCCAAATGCATTTTTATATTAAACTACAGAGGCATAAAAATTTATTACAGCTGGAAACATCTAACAAGGAGTTAAAATGATTTAGTTATGAATTTTCTAAAATTTTGATACAATTATCAGTTGATAAATAATTGCTTACAGAAATGAAATCCAACTTAAACGAAAATAAATGGCGTGGGCGGCTCGAGAGCCCTCGATCTAACATCCTCGCCCACGCGCGAAACGAACAATAAGACGCGCGATTTCTAAAGGAGCCGTTGGATCAAGATCCAGCGGCTCACGAGGAAGGATGCAACCGGACGGTGCGGCGCCTTGACCAACCACGCACCGCAGATCTAAAGATGAGCGGCTCGAGCACACCTCTGTCGGAGGTCGAGCGCACACATGATCTCCGCCGCAGATCGTGGGATGGACGGTCCAGAATGAAGAGGGGAACCGGATGGTCCGAATGTTTTCCAGATCTGGGCCGTTGATCACGAGATCGACGGCGGACTTAGATCGAAGTTCAAATCTATGTGCTGACATGTGGGGCCGCACGTCAGTGACTGTGAGTCACAAAGACGAGCTCTAACACACATGCACAGGGCTCGGGGCCCACATGGCAGCGAGACACATGGAGATTTTAGGACATATAATCAATTACTAATGACCAATGATTAGTGATGATTAGCAATTAATGTGTCCTAAAGATTTACACAGAGGTGGACTTAGGGACCGAGGCCCACTGGCGATGTACAGTGGCGGCGGACACATTTATTGCTAACAATGATTAGCAATAAATAAACCCAAAATCAGCCCTAACGACTTCTGGTTTTTGATTTTAAGCTTACGGGCCCACCTGGCAGTGGCACAAGGGGTTATTTCCGACAGCCCTTTATACCGACACTTGACTAATCAATGATTAGACATTAATGATGTCCTAAATGCACTGATTAGCGCCAGCGGAGGGGATTACAGGGGGTTGGAGCCACATGTCAGTAAGACATTAGGCCGGATTAGGACACACTTAATACTCCTAATGATTGATTATGATTAGGCATTAAATGTGTCCTAATTATTTGACGAAAACGGGAGGTTACGCCCGGCAAAATCCCGAGCGAGAACAGCGGCTTGTCGCCGGCGACTCCGGTCGCGGCGGCGCCAACCCAATACTAAAATGGACTCGCAATAGCGATGCGGACCCAATGGTGATGACCTCGCCAGCGGTGGAGGTTTAGAACGCCGGCGAGCCAGAAAACACGGATGGAGCTTTTAAGGCAAAACATGAAAATAGCAAAATGCTCCGCTGCGGTCCAGGAAAGCGAGTGCCAACACTTCTAGGGACTAAATAGAAGCTACCTTAACCGAGAGGAGCTTCAAAGATGGCCGGAGAAGCTTGAACACGATGGAGTTCACCGGAGCCGAGGAAGATGAAGAAGAAAATGACAACCTGAGCGAAATGAACACCAATGGGTGATCAAAATAGCTTCCTTAAGGTTCCCATAAGCTCCACAAGTAAGTAATTGCAAAAAGAACCACTTACCGGAGTTGGAGGAGAAAAGGGGTGAAATCAGCCGAAAATCTCCAAACTTAAAATTGAGTGATTCCTGTGAATGCAACCCAAAATTAAGTTAGGGGAAGTATAAAGGAAGTTGAGGAGCTCAAAAGGGTACAAGAAAGATTGAAGGTGAACCACTGGACACCAAAATCGCCATTGGAGCTCTCGGGTCAACAATGGTGGTTTGAGGATTTGAAATGGTTTTGAGCTCAAATACAGAGAGTGAACAAAGTGTTGTGTAAAGGAACACCAGGAGGACCTAGAGGGGGCAATATATAGGGAAGGGATTAGGGTTTCGAGCAAGAACATGAGTCCATGGTGGGCTCGGTTCATGCTACGGCCATGGACCAAGAAATGATGGGAGCAAGTGAGCACGGTGACAATGGAGGAGAAAGCCTGATGCACATTTAAGGCCCCGCAGAGAGACGTTGACGAGAGCAAGCTTGAAAAGACAGTGCAAAGCTGCCCTCTCTCTCTCTCTGCCATTGCCTGCATGCACCGCACGGCTAACCCAAGGAAGAAGAAGAACAGAGAAGACAAGCCACGACCGTTGGATTTGAGATGGACGCTGCGATTTAAAAGGTCCGCCGGACAGTCCGATTGCTCTCGGAAATCTGGGCGGTTGGATTGAGATCCAACGGTCCCAATTGAATAGTGCAACCGCACGGTCCGAATGCTCGCGCGAACGTGGGCTGAGCGATTAAGATCCAACGGCTGAGATTGCACGCGTGTTATAAAACGTGGCTCGGTGCAGTTAGTTGGTTCGGTCAAGCCCACTGGCTCGAGCCCGAGTCCGACTCAAACCCAAGGAACAGTGAACCAGGTTTTGGATTTTAAATAGACAGAGGCTTTTGAGGATTTATTAGAGGTAGCAATTTAACTCCAAAAATTCTGAAATTTTTACAGGAGCTTGCTGACTTAGATATTGACCTTGTGTAAAAATTTTAGAGGTTTTTGTGCTATGCATTTTCTCCAAAAATTCTACAAGGTACTGGTACAAGGTTTGACTGAGTCAAACAAGTTTGACTGCCCTCTAAAAATATTCAAACAATTTCTAAAAATGTGAAATTTTTCAGAGGGGCCACATACCATCTCAAGAACTTAGAAAAAATATTTCCAGTTGATGATCAAAAGATTTGACAAGGTTGTTTTTGAAGGATCAAGATTTGGATCAAAGACTTGTGATTTTGTATTTCCTTAGCTCTTGTACAATAATTGTTTAGTACACACAGGAAATACATGATGTAAGAAAAAGTTTTAATTTCTACTCATTTTCTTACATTTGAAACACAAGTCTGAAACTTGGGATGTTACACCCAGTATGATCAAGGATGTGTTTGATTGGAAGTCACCCAAGACAGTGCCTCAGGTTAGGAGTTTTCTTGGCATGGCAGGTTACTACCGCCGGTTTATAGAAGGGTTCTCCAAGATAGCAAGACCTCCCACTCAGTTGTTGAAGAAGGAAAAAAATATGCTTAGACGATAGAGTGTGAGCAGAGTTTCCAAGAATTAAAGAAGCGTTTGACCACCGCTCTAGTGCTGATTTTGCCAGATGTCCAGAAGGATTTTGAGGTATTTTGTGATGCATCCCAACAAGGTCTCGGTTGTGTCTTGATGCAAGGAAGGAAGGTAGCAGCTTATGCTTCCCGTCAGCTAAGACCTCATGAAGCCAATTACCCCACCCCATGACTTAGAGTTGGCTGCCGTAGTGCATGCCTTGAAGATATGTCGTTATTACCTCATCGGCAATCGTTGTGAAGTGTACACTGACCACAAGAGCTTGAAGTACATCTTCACCCAAGCTGACATTAATATGAGACAAAGAAGATGGCTAGAATTTATCAAAGATTACAATGTTGGAATCCACTATCATCCCGGCAAGGCTAATGTTGTAGCAGATGCTTTGAGCAGGAAGGTTCATTGCAATACTTTGATGATCAAGGAGAGTCAACCAACACTCCATGAGGAATTTCAGAAGCTTAAGCTAGAACTGGTGGAAGAAGGTTTCTTAGCGGCCCTAGAAGTCCAGCCCACCCTGCAAAGTCAGATTAGGAAGGCTTAGATGGAAGATGCAGACATCAAGGAGGTCAAGAGCAATATGAAGAAAGGAAAATCCCTAAGATTTTCGGAAGATGAGCAAGGGACCGTTTGGTTCGACAAGCGTGTTTGTGTGCCAGACCAGAAAGAGCTCAAGCAACTGATACTCAAGGAAGCTTATAAGACCTTGTACTCCATCCATCCCGGAAGCACGAAGAGTATTAAAACCTCAAGGAGTTCTATTGGTGGCCCAGAATGAAGCGTGAGATCGCTGAGTATGTGGCACAATGTGATACTTGTCAGCGAGTTAAAGCCGAGCATCAAAGACCTCCTAGCCTCTTGCAACCTCTGAGCATACCAGGGTGGAAGTGGGAAGAGATTGACATGGACTTCATCACCGGCCTGCCAAGAACAAGAGCTGGTTTTGATTCCATGTGGGTGATCGTGGATCACCTGACAAAGGTGGCTCACTTCATCCTAGTCAAGACCACCTACTCAGGAGACAGACCTACAGAGCTGTACATGGCCAAGATAGTGTATCAGAATGGGGGGCCAAGAAGATTGTGTCGGATTGAGGATCTCAGTTCACCTCAAGGTTTGGCAGAAGCTGCACAGTGTCTTGGGCACTAATCTGAATTTCAGCACCGCCTACCACCCTCAGACAGATGGCCAAACAGAGAGAGTAAACTAAATCTTAGAAGATATGCTAAGAACATGCGCTCTAGAGAACCAGACCAGCTGTGATCAGATGTTGCCCTATGTTGAGATTTTGTACAACTACAGTCACTAGGCAAGTTTGAGATGTCCCCATTCGAAGCCCTCTATGGAAGGAAGTGCAGGACACCTCTGTATTGGACGGAAGTAGGAGAAGGACAAGTGCTCGGGCCTGACATCCTGAAAGAAGCCAAAGATCAAGTTAAGTTCATTAGAGAAAAGCTGAGAACAGCTCAGGCTCGGTAGAAGAGCTATGCTGGGGGGACCCCAGGTATGCAACCCCAGGACCCTCTGTGCATTCTGAACTAGTCCCAGATCAATAGCTAGCTCGCACAGTTAGAACATCGGTATAATCACAACCATACAATAAAATAACGATGAAACGAACAAATTAATATTAATTAGTAGCAAAAGGGACCTTATGGCCAAGTCTCACAGAGTGCGCCACACAGGGCTTGGCAACAAAATATAACTTGCAGCGGAACATAATGACTCGTGGTGGCCACATGACATGCCCACAGGCAATCGAGTGGAGGACGTGACCTAGTTTGCAAAGTCTTCAGGATACTCCTCTTCGTAATATTCTGAATTTCCTGGTTCTTCTGTGGGGATTAACACACAGGGCGCAAGCCGTGAGTACGTTGAATGTACTCAGCAAGTCATAGGGAAATGTATGCAATTATTATTTATGTGAGGTTGCACAAGGATAGCTGTATGGCTATTTTGCAAAGAGCAATATTGACAATAAATACAATAAGTAGATTGAAAGCGCAACTTTAAAAGATTAATACATAAGTATTTCAGTTCTTTGAAACAAACAGAGTTCTTTCCCATCATTCTGTCCAAACCAGCACTTCCACCATTTTAAAGAAAACATCCACTCCTTGCGTGAAATCTCCGGGCATGTCCATAACCGGGGACACGGCTATTCGAATAGTTTTTATACACTCTGCAGAGGTTGTACAGCTTTACCCACAAGACACGACTTCTCTAGTTTGTTTGGCATCCGTCGATACCACCACTTACTACCGTAGGTAAGCAGTCTAGAGCACGTAACAAGGCCTTTACAAAGTTCTGTTTTGACTCGGTCCTACTCGCTAAGGATTCGCTTCTAACGGGTCTATCTCCCGCCAGATTCATGCCCCCTCTTGCGCCACTCTCAACCAAAACAGAACCGACTCAAAGCATTGCTAATTAGTTGGCCAGGTCCACCCCATCCTGGACATGTGGTTGCACGGTATGACCCAGATCAATGGTTCAAGGTTAAGTCCTTAGTTGGCTGCTCAGGCGAGACTGATCCACGTCCCAATGTGCGTTACGGCACCCACACTCACCACCGCCCACTCGCCCGAGCATAAAACATTTTCGGTTCAACCCGGCCAAAGACCACCCTAGCCTTGGCACAACATCTTTTAACAAAAGTGGCCGCGCCATGATTCCATAATTCATTTAGTCATGTTTATTCATTCGAGTGTGTGATCATGAGTCCCGACGTACAATTATAGCATGGCTAAGCATATAACGATACCCGTGTTGGTGATTTATCAATGTCCAACTACACTAATCCATCCTATGGTGTCCAAGGGTTCATGTCATTCAAGGATACATGTCGTTTGCAATTTATCAAGAAGGTATACATCAATTGGGCAATTATCTATTCCCGAAACCATTTAATATAAAACTAGCAATGCATGTTTAAATCAAACAACATAGTTTTATAAAATAGGTTCAACATGAGGGCTATGACTTGCCTTCGTTGAAGAATTGAGGTGCTTCAGTCGTCGGATCCGGGAAATCGTCCGAAAAGCCGGTTTCTACACGTGCGAAAAGAGCAAAATAAATAAAATGACTCCAAATAAATTCCAAATAAATACCAAGCTAGCACTAACAGATAGAGGGGGATTTTAGATGAATTTAGAAATTTGAATCACTCGAATCGGAGTTCGAACGAAGAAGTTATGGCCTTCCAAAGTTGGAAAAACACATAAAATGAAGAAAATTGGATTTTCCTCATTTTCTGATTTATTTTTCCAAAGGAAATTCGGATTATTGCGCCAGCTGACGTCAGCGAGGAGATTTTATTTTTCCGGCTGAATTATTTTCCAACGGAAAAATAAAAAAAAAGCCACGTGGCGTTGACTGGGCAGCCGCGTCAGCAAAGGGCTGATGTGGCCCGTGACGTGGCGTCGAGGTGGCAGCCACGTCGGCAACCATGTCGGACCCGAGCGGCGGCGCTCGGGGCCCGATGGCTTGACGGCGTTGGGATTGACGGCGGCCGGCGGCGAGGGCACCAGCGCGAAGAGGAGCTCGCGGCGATCTCGGTGCTCACGGTCTCGCTTACGGAGCGGCGGGGAGACCGGCGGCGAGTGAGAAGGTGGCGGCGGTGGGTGAACACGGCGGCGACCCTCCGAGGGCTTCCGGAGTTGGGGAGGCGCGCATCGGGTGCGCCTCGGTACGGCGATGCCGGAGGTGAGGTCGGAGCCGACGAAGGAGGCTTGACGACGGCGGCGGCGGCGGAGAAACGAAGCTCGGCGGCGGCGGCGGCGAAAACTCCGATTGTGGCGTGCTCGGGGGAGGAGAGGGGAAGGCAAAAGGGGGAAAGAGAGAGAGGAGAGGGAGGCTCAGCCGGGGCGCGCTTAAATAGAGGACGAGGGGCCCCAGAGGAGGTGGAAGGAGAGGACGGTGTCGGCGGCAAAGAGATGTGGGGTAAACGGCGATGGGACGGGGTAAGGGGCGGCAGAGGTGGCGGGGTAGCGGGGAGGTAGCGAGAGGACGCGGGGCGACGGGGAACGGCGGGAAATGTGGCGGGGTGCTGCGCACGGCCGCGCGGAGAGAGGGGGGGTCCGGAGGAGGACGATCGCGCGGGGACGAAGGCCTTCGGCCGTCCGATTTCGATCGGACGGCCGGGGGTGGAGGGAGGCGTGGCGGAGGCGGAGCCGTCCGATTTCGATCGGACGGTCGGGGAGGGGAGAGGCGCGGGCGTGCGCGCGGAGCGGGCCGGGGAAGCGGGCTGCGCGGAAGAAAGAAGTGGGCCGAAGGGTGGGTTTCGGCCCAAAGGCTTGAGGGAGGATTTTAAATGATTTTCGATTAAAGAAATCCTGAAAAAGCAAAAACACTTTTAGAAAATAGTTAATAGAGTCTAAAAATTCCAGAAAAATTCACAAAAGTCTCTTGAATTATTTAGAACTTAATAAAAATACTTTTAGCTATACTTTAGTTTTTAATTTTGCAAACAAAATAGATTTTGGCCTCAAACAAAAAAGGGAAAAGCCAAATTAAAATCCAGAAAAAGCAAATAAAGACTTAAATCCAAATAAAATCCAGGAAACTCTAATAAACTGACTTTTTAATTTAATTGAGGTTGGATTAATTTCATTTAAAATGTTTTTCGCTTCTAAATTTCCAATTTTAAGCTTTCTGCGATTAAACCAAATGGTTACTTTTAAAACTTTTGAAAATTCAAAAACTCACAAATTAGGGATGTTACAAACCTACACCCCTTAAAGGGAATCTCGACCTCGAGATTCAGGCTGACTAGAGAATAGGTGCGGGAACTCGGCCTTCAGGTCCTCTTCACGCTCCCAGGTTGCTTCTTCTTCAGTGTGGTTGCTCCACTGAACTTTGCAAAAGCGGAGAATCTTGCTTCTTGTTACATGCTCGGACACTTCCAGAATCTTGATGGGTTTCTCCTTGTAGGTGAGATCTTCTTGCATGTCAACTGCTTCTAGCGGCATCTGCTCTTCTGGCACACGCAGACACTTCTTCAACTGAGACACATGGAAGACGCTATGCACATCTGACAGCTGAGATGGGAGCTCCAACTGGTAAGCAACTTCTCCCCTTCTAGCTAGGATTGGGAAAGGTCCAATGTATCTTGGTGCAAGCTTCCCACTTACTCTGAAATGACGCATTCCTTTGAGAGGTGAGACCTTCAGATACACATGATCTCCTGGCGCAAAAGCTAAATCCCGGCGACGATTGTCAGCATAGCATTTCTGCCTAGTCTGAGCTGTTCTCAGCCTATCTCTGATTGCCCGAACTTGATCTTCGGCTTCCTTCAGGATATCAGGTCCAAGTACTTGTCCTTCTCCTGTTTCAGTCCAATACAGGGGTGTTCTGCACTTTCTGGTTCTCTAGAGCGCAGGCTCTTAACATATCTTCTAAAATTTGATTCACTCTTTCTGTTTGTCCATCTGTCTAAGGATGGTAGGCTGTACTGAAATTCAAGTTAGTGCCCAAAACGCTGTGTAGCTTCTGCCAAAACCTTGAGGTGAATTGGGATCCTCGATCTGACACAATCTTCTTTGGTACTCCATGCTGGCATACTATCTTTGCCATGTACAATTCTGCAAGTCTGTCTCCTGAGTAGGTAGTCTTGACTGGGATGAAGTGGGTAACTTTTGTCAGGCGATCTACTATTACCCAAATATAATCATATTTAGCTCTTGTTCTTGGCAGACCAGTGATGAAGTCCATGCCAATTTCTTCCCATTTCCATTCAGGGATCCACAAGGGTTGTAGGAGTCCAGCTGGTCTCTGGTGCTCAGCTTTAACTCGCTGGCAAACATCACACTGTGCTATGTATTCGGCAATTTCTCGCTTCATACTAGGCCACCAATACATTTCCTTAAGATCTTGATACATTTTAGCACTTCTAGGGTGAATGGAATACAAGGTTTCATGAGCTTCCTTGAGTAGCAACTGCTTGAGCTCCTTTTGGTCCGGTACATAGATACGCTTATCTAACCAAATAGTTCCTTTTTCATCTTCCGAAAATCTTAGGGATTTACCCTTCTTCATGTTACTCTTGATCTCTTTGATATCTGTATCTTCGATCTGAGCTTCCCTGATATGACTCTGTAGAGTTGGTTGCACTTCCAATGCAGCCAAATAACCTTCTTCAACCAATTCAAGCTTGAGCTTTTGAAACTCTTCATGTAAGGCTGGCTGACTTTCCTTGATCATCAGCGTATTACAATAGACCTTTCTACTTAAAGCATCTGCTACAACATTAGCTTTGCCGGGGTGGTAATGGATTCCGACGTTGTAATCCTTGATTAATTCTAACCATCTTCTTTGCTTCATATTGAGATCAGCTTGGGTGAAAATGTACTTCAAGCTCTTATGATCAGTGTAGACTTCACAGCGATTACCGATGAGGTAATGACGCCATATCTTCAAAGCATGTACCACTGCAGCCAATTCTAGGTCGTGAGTGGGGTAATTTACTTCATGAGGCCTCAACTAGCGTGAAGCATATGCTACTACTTTCCTTTCCTGCATCAGGACACAACCGAGACCTTGTCGCGATGCATCACAGTAAATCTCAAAATCCTTTCGGACATCTGGCAAAGTCAACACTGGGGCGGTGGTCAAACGCGTCTTCAATTCTTGAAAACTCTGCTCTCATTCTGGTGTTCAGGCAAATTTCTTTTCCTTCTTTAACAACTAGGTGAGGGGTCTTGTTATCTTGGAGAAACCTTCTATAAACCGGCGGTAATATCCTGCCATACCAAGGAAGCTTCTGATCTGAGGTACTAACTTGGGTGACTCCCAATTGAGCACATCCTTGACTTTACTGGGGTTGACAGCGACTCCTTCTGCAGACATGACATGTCCCAGAAAAGTAATTTCCTTCATCCAAAACTCACACTTGCTGAATTTGACATAGAGTTGATGATCTCTAAGCCTAGTCAGAATCAAGCGAAGGTGCTCTTCATGCTCTTCTTCACTCTTGGAATACACTAGGATGTCGTCAATGAAGACAATGACGAACTTGTCCAAATACTCCATGAATACTTTATTCATTAAGTTCATAAAGTAAGCAGGGGCATTGGTCAATCCAAAAGATATGACCGTGAACTCATACAGTCCATATCGGGTTGAGAAAGCTGTCTTGGGTATATTCTCTTGGCGGATCTTCAACTGATGATATCCTGACCTTAAATCTATCTTAGAGAACACTCCGGCTCCCTTCAACTGATCAAACAAATCATCAATCCTGGGTAGGGGGTACTTGTTCTTGATGGTGACTTCATTAAGTGAGCGATAACCTACACACATCCTTTGGGTACCATCTTTCTTTGCAACAAAGATAACCGGGGCTCCCCAAGGTGAAGAACTTGGTCGGACAAATCATTTTCCTTGCATCTCTTTGATTTGCTTTTTCAGCTCGACCAAATCATCAACAGGCAGGCGGTAGGGTCTTTTGGAAATTGGTGTAGTTCCTGGAACTAGGTTGATGACAAACTCTAGGTCCCGGTCTGGTGGCATTCCAGGTAATTCATCAGGAAAGACATCTGGGAATTCTTTGACTACCGGTACATCTTCCAAGGATAGGGTCTTGACACTGTAGACTAAAGCTCCATCATGCTTCTTCATGGGGGCTTCAAATTTTACTTTAGTCCCACCTGGACTGACCAAGGTGATACTTCTACCACCACAATCCAAAACTGCTTGGTGCTTAGCAAGCCAATCCATTCCCAAAATCACATCTAGTGATTTGGTGTCAATGATTATCAGGTTGGCTAGGAATTCTACTCCTTCTATGATCACCTTAACTTATGGGCAACCCTGGTTCGCACTCAACTTCGAACCGGGGGATTGAACCAACAAGCCAGTCTTAAGGTTTGAAACCTTCAACTGATGCTTTGCAGCAAAAATCCGCGAAACAAACGAATGCGAAGCTCCAGAATCAAATAAAACTGTAGCAAGTACGAATTTACTAGGAACTTACCCAGCACGACGGCCGGGGCTGTCTGGGCTTCCTTCACGGTGATGTGGTTCACACGGCCTCTTCCATAAGGCTGAGGGGTCTTAGCTGGTGCAGCTGGAGTCTGAAGTGCTCCACTTCCGGCTCTGGGCATGGGGATCCTGGTTGGAGTAGCTCCCAGGTTGAATCTGACGGCGAAGGACCTTGCCTCTGTGGGCAGTTGCTGGCGTAGTGTCCCAATTGCTGACAGTTGAAACAGGTGACTCCTGCGGCAGGGTTGGGGTTTCTTGGAGACTGGTTGTTGGTATGTTTGTTGGGGCTGTGAAATCCTGGTGCAGTCGGGCGAGGTGCTGTTGCTGGAGTCTTGAACATGATAGGAGGAGCAAAACTGGTAGGGTGCTGCACATTTGTCCTGGCTCTCTGTGA
The DNA here is from genome assembly GCA_036346255.1 of Ampelocalamus luodianensis. Taxonomy (NCBI): domain Eukaryota; kingdom Viridiplantae; phylum Streptophyta; class Magnoliopsida; order Poales; family Poaceae; genus Ampelocalamus; species Ampelocalamus luodianensis. The sequence goes on along the minus strand of CM070620.1, from coordinate 29,563,242 downwards.
ATGGCCCTGATGAGCACCATGCTGCATCATCTTCCTCTTATGAGACTCTGCCAGCTCACGACGAGACTCCTCTATGAGCATAGCCTTGTTCACCAGATGCTGAAAATCCATATAGTCATTGCCAATTACTTGAACCTTCAAGTTAGGGTTGAGTCCACGCTTGAAGCGCTTCTGACGTGCATCATCTGTGGCGATGTCCTCTTGAGCATATCGCGAGAGTTGAGTGAATTTATTGAGGTACTCACTCACGGACAGGTTTCCTTGCTTCAACTCGCGAAATTCGTTCTTCTTCATTTCCACCTTTCCATCAGGGATGTGGGAATGGCGGAAGGCTTCAGAAAACTCAGCCCAACCGATGTTCTGGGGGTTCGCATGGGCGGCACAATAGTTCTCCCACCATTCTGCGGCGGTGCCTTCAAGTTGGTGTACAGCATACAGGACTTTCTCTCGGTCATCACACCGGGTAATGGCAAGCTTCTTTTCAGTTGAGCGCAGCCAGTCATCTGCATCCAAAGGCTCGGAGGAGCTAGAGAATGTAGGTGGATGAGGCCTCATGAATTCTGCCAGCCTGGACTGAGGGAAAGCGGGTGATGGTGGTGGGGTTGTGGCAGCAGCTTGGCTGTTCTGGTTCATTATTGAGGGAAGGGCAGCAGCGGTCTGGCTCTGCTGAGTCATCATCTGGTTCATATTCTGCATCAATGAGCTCATCAGCTGAGCCTGGGCTGCCATGAACTGACCCAGACCTTGATCTACCGTGGTTGCTGGAGGAGGTGGTGGTGGCGGGGTGTTGAGATCCACAGGGTCAACTTGGCTTGCAGTGTTGCGGGTCTGAACCATCTGCACAAAACTTTCTAGGTTTAATAGACGAGAGGGAGAAAGCACGATAGATAAGAGGGAAAAGCACAAAAGACGAGGGAGAACAGGGGGAAAAGATAGAGCAACCTAATTGGGGATGTTCGGTTAAACCCGAAGAACGGATAGCCGAAAGGCTACCAAGAAGCAACCAAAACACGACCCTAACGACCCTACTAGACGATACTACAGCTAGGAGGGTAATCCTATTAAAACACTTATAATCTAACTTATTTGGGGTGGTCGACCAAAACAAGGTTCGATCTTATAGGGATTATGGAGGTAAGAAGGATCAACTTAAATTTGAAAACCATTCTCAGAATAGATAAGATGTAAGAATCTATGAATGGGATGAGAAAAGACTTAGGGTAGGCGAGAAAAGAATAGAATAAGGTAAGAGAAGAATAACTATTTAGATTAACTGGTTGGTTTGATTTAGAAAATAGATTTTGAAGTTTTGGCAAAACGGCCATGCTAACTATGGTTACGTCCTACAGTCGATATGGCTCTGATACCACCTCTTGTGGGGACCCCAGGTATGCAACCCCAGGACCCTCTGTGCATTCTGAACTAGTTCCAGATCAATAGCTAGCTCGCACAGTTACAACATCGGTGTAATCACAACCATACAATAAAATAACGATGAAGCAGATAAATTAATATTACTTAGTAGCAAAAGGGACCTTATGGTCAAGTCTCACAGAGTGCGCCACACAGGGCTTAGCAACAAAATACAACTTGCAGCGGAACATAATGACTCGTGGTGGCCACATGACATGCCCACAGGCAATCGAGTGGAGGACGTGACCTAGTTTGCAAAGTCTTCAGGATACTCCTCTTCGTAATATTCTGAATTTCCTGGTTCTTCTGTGGGGATTAACACACAGGGCGCAAGCCGTGAGTACGTTGAATGTACTCAGCAAGTCATAAGGAAATGTATGCAATTATTATTCCCGTGTTTCGTAAACTTTCGCTGCGAGTTGTGTTTTGTTGTAAGGCCGTGCGACAACCTTTGTAAACAGCTTGACTATAAGGTGTTTTGATTATTGTATGTTGTGTCCGCTTCTTTCTTTAGCTTGTTGTTTGGTTTTGATGACATCTATGTTGTATCTGTGAGAGATAGCTACTGATCTTGATACTAGTTCGGTGTGCACAGAGGGTCCTCGAGGTCTTGGTACCCCGGGGGTTCCGACAACAGAGGTGGAGCGCTACTGGCGGCGATAGAATTCGAAGAAAGGCTCCACGGCACTGAAACCCTAAAACTCGAATAGCAGCGGCGCTGAAGCTCTAAGGGTGGAATTGATAGGGGATTTAGAATGAGGGGGCGATTGCGATCCTAGGGGGTCCATTTATAGGGGTCCGGTGTGCTAGATAAGGAAATGCCCAAAGTGAGTTTGTTTCGACTCCATGGTTATTAGAGATAGAGAATAGGAGATGAGTTTCGGCATCAAAATCCAGGAGATTTTAGTTGGAACATCTGCATTGTCGGATAAAGCTTCGAGAAGCTGGCAATGGCGAAGGCGACTCATGCGCGAGGAGGAGGACAACGTGGGGTCAGGGACGGAGCTAACACGTGGGCCCCACTAGTCAGCGGGTGCGAGCGACGCGCGCGCGGGCGGGCTGGTGAAACAGAATGGGCCGCGGAAATTGGGCTGAGCCGAAATAGGATTAGGCTGGATCCAAGGAGATTCAGACCAAGGATTTAGCTGAGATTTTAAATACATTTTCTATTTTTATAAAATACTAGAAATTCAAATAAGTAATAGAAAATAGCAATTGAACTCGAAAAAATTCTAGAAAAATCTAGAAAATATATCCAAGCTCATAGAACCCAAATAAAATAATTTTGACAATGATTGATGTTATAATTATTCATATTAAATTATTTTGATACTAAAAATCCATATTAAGCTTATTATAAAATTCAAATGAAAACTAAAGGTGAATTTTTGAACTATTAACTAGACAAAAGAGGTTTTTAAACCTCAGAAAATTGGGATGTTACACTCTTAGGCCCTAAAGCTAGTAACGACTTGGCCCAACTAGGCCCAGTTCATGCGACTCTCCGGATCAAGAAGGCGCAGTTCATGCGACTCTCAGGCCCGCGCGTGACGACGTGAGTACGCACGTGCGTTACGTCTCGTTACTGTCTTGCTGGAAACTTGGTTAACTACATTTCGCTAGCAAGGTTCGATCTGCTTGTGATTTCACAATCTTTTGGCCCAATTAATTAATTCATAGTAGTTCTACTAGTCGTGTTGCTAGCTAGCTGGCACTGTATATATCATGTGGATAATGATACAAAACTGCTTCCACGTACTCGCTCAATCGTTCCTTCGATAATGTTCCATCAGTTTAATATATATATATATATATATATATATATGGGGACGTATCTAGTGCTAATGGATAATTCAGTGCTAAGGTGCTAATATAAATCTTGACCGTTACATCTGTTGGTGATATGCCCTGAAAGCAATCATAGAGATGATTCTATGTTTATGAGTTCTTAAATAAATGTTATTATGTTCCTTGAATGAATCGTTAGTTCTAAAGATCAACAAGTATGTGACTTGTTGGTGAAACTCTTCGACTTGTATGATGTCGTTCTAAAAGTATCCCTGGTCGAATGTCACTGATCGGAACACCACTGACTCTACGACCAGCGCATATATTGATTGATGACCATGTTTCACCGGTCATGGATATAGGGATATCGAATCAATAATGTGAACACATGTTAGAGAACATGGGGTTGGATTGACCCACCTTGAGACACAATTGAGATTGTTATGATTCTATGTGTCATTAGTTGGTCTCAAGCAATGATGATGTATAATTCTTAGACCTGAGATCAGCATGGTTTCCTACATGTGTAATAGCACTCTTAGGGGTTGCTAAACGCTACTCGTAACTGGGTAGTTATAAAGGTAGCTTTCGAGTATGCTATGAAACATACGGAGGGATATGACCGGTCGGATATGGGATTTGCCCCTCCTAATATAACGGGAGAGATGTCTCTGGGCCCCTCGAAGTGGTCGGATAAAGAAAGTGTATGGCCATGCCACTAGTGGTCGAAGTGTCCGGCCACATAAGGTTATCCGACAACTCGATCGAGAAAGTATTGAACAGTCCATGGATGACACATTATCTCACCTCGAGTTCAAACCAGATATCGTGAGGCAAAGGGAGAATACTAGAGTAAGTCACTTAGTTCGATCAGATCCAGACAAGTCGTATGGTGATACGAGCAAGTCGTAGACTGATCGAACGAAATCACAGAGTGGTCGAAATCTGGTCGTAAGGAGTTACGGACTGGTCGTGACCGAGTGCAAACTAGTCATATAGAGATAGGACCTGGTCGTAAGTGATGAGGATCTAGTCGTAGATCATATTGCATTAAGGTTCGTGTGGGGACCCCGGGTTATCTCCGTAAGACCGAAACTAAGCATGGTCTTAAGGACATAACTCTGGATCTCCGGTAAATGGATTCCAACTTAACTCAATCTAAATGAGAGGCTTGACTGAAATCTAGAGCCCCGACGATCATGCGCGCCGCTCCTCTGCGAGTACTACATGATTGTCGGTTCCCCAACAAGTCAAGCACTACACTTAGTGAGTTAAATAGGAAGCCATGATCAGCGAGTATGACTTATATTGGCTCTCAAGATCAGCGACCAATATAACCATACTCTCATACAACGTTGATCACATCCATATAACACTCATACATAAATAGTACCAAAGGCATACATCATAGTTCCAAGTTTACAACTAATACAAGTGGCCGACCGGCCAAATTAAACGAGTTCATAAAGTAACAGCGGAAGCAAGTAAGTAAGCCAAAATGCCAGCAGTGGTATGCCCCCATAACCCATCGGCAACCGACTGGGAGTTAAGAGATAGCATACTACTCATCAGTGTCGCCTAAATCGACACCGACAAGCTCATCGGTCTCAATATCTTCCTCACCTGTAAAAGCCAGCAAACATCTGACTAAGTACCAAAGAGTACTCGCAAGTCTTACACAAATAAAAATAGTTATGCATAAGGTCATTCAAAGGAAGGGCTCATATTGGCTTAGTTTTGCGAAAGAGATGCAACAATGTACAACCTACACACACTAGTTTTTCAAGTGCCATTTCAAAATCAGATTTGAAGTAGAAGTAAAGCATGTGAACAAGTAATGAATTCAATAACAAATAAATCATACAATTGGCAAAGTGGCTGTCCACTTTGATACAACAACAACCATGAACATCCCATTCATAACAACACCAAGTTATAACCACAATTTTAATTCCAAGTCTAACAATAAGCAGCCACAGATTTCAAGCGGTCGTCCATAATCGTGGACACGGCTATTCGAATAGATTTATACCCTGCAGGGGTGTACTACTTTACCCACACGACTTGATTAGCCCGTAAGCCTCCAGATGCCTCCGAATATAGCATACTTCCTATGGTATACCGGCCGGGCAAATCAAGATATGGTCATTTTTAGCAAGAAGATCACATTGAGCTAAGTCCCTCAACCCAGGGCTCCTAGGAAACACAAGACGTTAACGTCTCCATCCTATCGGCCCAAAAGGAAAACATAGGATTTCTCGGTCCTATGCCCTTACAATTTCACCACCGTGGGACTCAACACAACAAAACCTTCCCCCTACTTAACCATACAACACCCATATATCGCGTGTGATAGCACGAGTGTTGCTCGAACAGCAGGTACCCAAAGTTCGGTCTTTAATTGTCCAGACAAGTCCACCACTTACCCAAAGCTCGTGCACAAAGCACCATCACTAACCAACACTTGTCCAGACCAAAAACTTCTTTAAAATGTCAAAATTTAACTCATAAAATAGATACGAAGATCTGAAACAAAAGTATATAATGAGAGTTGTGTTTATCCCATAATTGTCGGGTTATTCCCGACAATCAGACTACCGTTTCTAGACTTGCATGGCTAAGCAAACCCGAACAATATAATTTCACGCATCCTATCATAAGCATTTCAATACTGGAATAATTCATGGATAGCCACAATGACAAGATAATAGAATGTGTCTAACTATTCATCACAAAAATAGCGATATTATCAAAATAGCATGCAAGCAATTATCATTGCACTGACTTAACAAAAACTGTGATAAAATATGATGCAAAAGAAAGTTCAAAGGATGCTTGCCTTGCTGGAAAAGTAGTTGTTCACTCTCAGTAGCATAAGAGTCAATATCAATTGCTTCGGAATCTAAAGAATAAATACTGATATAAACACCGATAAATACTCCAAAAATCAAGATGCTCAAAAATGCATGATTTTTCTACATTAGCTAAGTCATAATTTTAGATGATTTTAGGTGAAAGAATTATTTCATTTTGATTTAGTATATGAAAGTTATGGTGGTTTGAATTTCAGATTTCAATACGCCTTCATTCATGTAATTTAATTATGAGATGAAAATTTGTAGGGCAGTGGTGAGTAAATGGATTACATGGATAAATAGGCAATATTATTACAAGTTCAAAACAGTTGAGTTTGCTCCAATTGGAGTTTTCCTGATTTAGTTATTGATTTTTAAAGTTATCAACATTAATAGTGTAAAAATAATGCCCTTTTGGATCATTTTCCTCAAACTATAGTTTCGGAGACAGAGGTAAGTTTGAAACCACTTTTATAATTAAGTTCATTTGAAATAGAAATTATCAAAACTGATTTCACTGTTTTTGGAGTTTCCAAGAATTACTTATGAATTTTTAAAGTTATCAGCCTTTTTCTATTGTAAAAATAATAGTGTTAATGGGTCAATTTCCAAAATAATACTCTCTGCTGCAGAGACAAGGTTGAAACAAATTTTAACACAAATTTCATTAAAAATAAAAATTATCAGAAGTGGTTTCACTCATTTTGGAGTTAAAATGAATTAGTTATATATTTTCAAAGTTATACATATTTTTCATCTTACAAATAAATGGATTTCGAATTTTATATGTCATTTTAACCTTTTCTCATGAGCCACGCAGCTAGCCGAGGTCAACGACGGCGGGACACGGAGAACGATGTTGACTCGGTCGACCTTGACCCAATTTCAGTAGTACAAGCCGAAAGCGTATTTCTCAAAAACGTCTTCTAGTTAGGAAAACATATTTTCGATCTTTCTACTGAGAAATTACGTTTTCTCTAAACATAAAGTGTAAACTTTAACTTACGCAACCAATTAACATGGCATAAGGGCCCACGTGTAAGTGACTCCTCTATTAGCTAATACAACACTTAACCACGTCATTAGGTTTTCTAATCGCCTCGCTACGATGCGTTGACGGGCGGCAACAACGGCGCGTCGGCGCTTTCCGACGGTGGCGGCGTTGCCAGGCTTCACGACCGCGTGAACTAAGAGCGTGGATGGGACCACAATAGTCAAGCGGTCCTAGCGGTGGCGAAATTTGGCGGCGACGAACCACAGCGCGCGCAAGAACGGCGGCGGTGCAAATCGGCAAAGCAAATCGCCAATTGGAACACGCGCTAAGTAGAAGAACGCATGCTTATGCTCCTAGGGACATAAGGAAGCTACGAGTTGAAAAGAGGACCGAAGGGCACTTTGGAGCTTCTTGGCGTGTGTGACCGCGACAACTATGGCTCCACGACAACAAGGTAACTGAGCAATTAAACACACAATAGGTGGTCGGACTAGGTAAGGTAGGTACATAAGATGCTCATACTAAAAGGAATCGAGAAATGGCTCACCCACTGAGATGGAGACGAAGGCGAAGTCGTAGAAAGCGTAAAACTTCAAAATCCGACAATCCTGTTAAGCCATTGCGGCATAAAGATGAGGGGTTTTACTCCTTATAACCTAGCACACGAAGTGACGCGCAAAGAAACGAAAAAGAGCTCACCGAGGTGAAAATGGCAGAACAAGGTCCTTCGGTGCACGCTCTGGGTTCGCCGAGAGCGCCGGTGGCGGTTCGGGAGCTACAAAGAGAATCAAGAGCTCGCATAAGCCAAAATGGAAACGACATGCAAGGTAGGAGCTGAGGGCACCGGAGGTGAGAAGTTTACGAGAGAATTGAGCTCAAGGGAGCTTCCCTCTCCTCGGCGGCCATAGAAGTGACGGCAATGTGAGGTGAGGAGGGGGTATTATCCCCAGGAAACGACGGAGATGGAGGCGGCGTTGCGTGCCGAAGCTCCAGGAGTGGTGGATGGAGGCGGTGGATTAACGGCGTGAGCATCGCCGTTCTGAGTGCGTCGGGGATGCACGGCCGCGTGGCGCGTGCGCTCTGAGCCCGCAGCGGGAGGTAGGGGATGACCCTGACATGTGGACCCGGTGTGGCAGTGACTCAAAGCGAGAGGAGGCGATGTGGAATACGGTACATTGGATCGGAAATGGATGGCTAGGATTAGAAAAGGGGCGCTCGAGCCGTGACGAAGGGGTACGCGATCTGGGCCATCGAGTTTTAATCGGACGGTCCAAGTGCGGTGCAGCTAGGGGGTTGGGTCAAGCCAGTTCGCCGATTGACTCGGGTCGGACTCGAGCCGGTCCAACAGTGCTCGAATTTGAGTTTAGGTTTTGACTGAGAATTAAACTAGTTTCCCTACTTTGACCAGTGTGCTAAAAATAGAAATAAAGTTCCTAAAAATGTGAAATAAATCACAGGGGTTCCTGGGTAGGTCTAGTGTCCATAAAAATTATTGAACCCTACTGTTCATGAAATAAAGTATATAATTTAAATTCAAACATAATGTTGGTCTTGAAATTGTGTTTGAATTTTTATAGGGTTCAAACCAATCCCAAAAATTTGGGAAAAATATATTAATTAATGATAATTAATATATTATTTGAATAAATTATTTCCAGAGGATATTTAATAGCATTTGTTTCAGTTTTTTTTGTTTGGAGTTCAATTTAAAGTGTAGGTTCCATATGTATTTTGAGATTTTTCAAGTACGCTATTAAAATAAAAAATTTTAAAACATGATGCATGCTAATGAGATGCATAATAAATCTCTTTATTAATGAGATGCTAATGAGATGCTAATGTACGCTATTATTTCCAGAGGAACTGCAGAGATTGCTGGAGGAGACGATCGACTACGAGGACGTTGGACGATCATCTACGACCACTACATCGGCGCGTTCTTCGTCGGATTAGGCTGCTCTGACTCTACTTCCGCTGCACTGCGCGTCTGGTGGTAATTATCTGTGATCGTCTAACTTGCTTGGCATCCTGGTTTACGTGGTAGATAATTTTGAATTGTTGCTAGTGTAGCCTACCCGTATCCCTTTAGTGGTATCAGAGCCATCCTGCATAGTTTTTGATCTAGATCGGTCACATATACTGGTTATGTGGCAGTAGTAGATTGGATCTATTACTGGTTTGGTCTGATAACCTAGATTGGCTCATATGGATGAAACGATCTAGGCACTGGTCGATAGGATCGATCAATGATCGGCGATAGTAGATGGGTTTTTCGAGGAGGCACAAATTAAGAGCACTATATGATTTACTCGACTTGTTTTTCGACTACCTTGCATGATACTCCTACCGGTCGGAATTCCGCCATCGGACTATGTCGTAGTGTGTGGTCGTATCAAGGCAGTGATCAGATTGGTTCGGAACAGGGTTAATATGATTAATCCGATGATTTCCAAGGCTCGGATATGTGAATAAGATTCATGTCTCGGGAAAATTTTCCGAGAGCACTGCCCTCGACCAGCGAGGGGCGCCACCCCTTCGAACCCCGCCCGCTAACCGGGACCGCCATGCTGGGTTTTCGTACCGTGCATTATAGATAATATGTGTTCATGTTGCCTGATAGAATTGGATTCTATGCATAACTTGTTTTTGCACGGTTTGATGTGAATAGTATGGCCCATTGTGTATGTGATGCATGAATGGATTTTCATGGCCTGCGTGTCATGTTGTGAGATAGCCATCGAGCTACATATTGTTGTATAACGGCCTGCGTACCGACTTGTGATGCTTGAAATTATCCTATGTAATTCTTTACTAGCTTTTAGGAGTAAATGCTTAGTAGATGAATGCAGTCGGAGACTTCAAGCATGATGGTCGGACAACAGGAAGTATGCTAATGGAGATCGACATGTTAAGGGTCATACTATTTCACAGTTTAATTTGATTATCTGTGAATGTTTATGTTTATTCCTGTTATGTTGTTTGATCATATTTTATCATTATATGTTTTGACATGATAGAATAGTATCCCTCAAGAAAATTAAGTAAAATTGACGCCTTTCCAATTGTTGCACCTATCACGATTTTGATCGTTAATTGGCAGGTCTACCAAAGTGGGGTGCCATTAACTATCTTAATAAGATAAGGTGGGTGTCGGACACCCACATGCATAGTGTTGGTTTGAATTGACAAGGCTATCAAAATAGTTTTGGGCCTTGAGGCATGGTATTGGTAGCCAGGGCATAAAGATACCACCCAACAAATAAGAGTCATATGCGATATGATTGGCAAGAGGTTGCCTACCTTAAATCACTAGGTTTCTAGCAGTGATGCCAAAGCTCACTAGAACTTAATGAGTTATGGATCTTGGACACACTATATGTTGTTTGAGGGAAACATGGTTTATAGTGGGAGTATCTTTTATTATCTATTGTTAAGTTGAGTTTGACCACTGGTCGTATGGTGATACGACCGAGTTGAATTTAATCGTATGATGATCTGGCGGTGTCGTGGTGCAGTCGAACATAACCACTGACATGAGTGATTAATAGAAGATCTTTCATAAACATAGTGCTGAATCTTTGCATATATTTTCTTTTGTAGATCATGGCACCTACTACTTCTTCTGCACCTACCTTTAATTTGCGATCTATTCTTGAAAAGAAAAAGTTGAATGGTTCAAATTTCATTGACTGGTTTTGTAATCTGAGAATTGTTCTCAAACAAGAAAAGAAGGAATATGTTCTAGAGAATCCCTATCTTGAGGAACCGAGTGCTGATGCTACTCGAGCTGTAAAGAATGCTTATGCGAAGCATTGCAATAACGCAGTCGATGTGCACTGCCTAATACTTGCAACCATGAACTCTGAGTTTCAGAAGCAATATGAGACCACGGATGCTTACAATATGATTGTGAGTCTAAAGGGTATGTTTCAGGATCAAGCAAGGGCAGAGAGGTACAATACCTCTAAGGCATTATTTTCTTGCAGGCTGTCAGAAGGTAACCTGGTCAGTCCTCATGTGATCAAGATGATTGGTCTCATTGAGAGCTCGGAAAAGCTTGGTTTTCCCCTTAGCCAAGAGTTGGCTACTGATGTGATTCTCCAATCGCTCCCTGTGAGCTTTGAGCCCATCATACTGAATTTTCATATGAATGGCATAGAGAAATCAATGACCAAGTTACATGGTATGCTTAAGGGTGCTGAGGAGAGCATCAAGAAAAGTTCCAATCATGTGATGATGGTTCAAAAGACTACAGCCTTCAAGAAGAAGGGTAAGTCGGGAAAGGGAAAAGGCAAAGGAAAGACTAAAGATAAGATCAAGAGTCTCAAGGCTAAGCTTAAGAATCTTAAACTGGGTCCTAATCCTGACACAGAATGTTACCATTGTCATGAGACTGGGCATTGGAAGAGAAATTGCAAGAAGTACTTGGCAGAAACGAATAAGAACAAAGGAAGTGTGACTTCCAGTTCAGGTATAAATGTTATACAAATTAATCTTGCCACTTCTCTGACCAGTTCTTGGGTATTTGATACCGGATCGGTTGCTCATATTTGCAATTCGATGTAGGGACTAATAAGGAGTAAAAGCTTGGCAAGAGGATATGTTGATCTTCGAGTAGGCAATGGAGCAAGAGTTCTTGCATTAGTGCTGGCACTTACCATTAGCTTTACCTTCAGGATTAGTTATGGAACTAAATAATTGTTATTATGTTCCAGCCTTAAGCAAAAATATTATTTATGCTTCATGCTTAGGAGCAGAAGGTTATGAATTCAGAATAAAGAACAATTGTTGTTCAATTTATTTTGAATATATGCTTTATGGCCATGCTCCATTGGTGAATGGATTGTATGTTTTGAATCTTGAGGATATGCCTATTTATAACGTTAATGCTAAGAGACTTCGACCCAATGAATTGAATCCCACTTTTATCTGGCATTGTCGACTAGGTCATATAATGAGAAGCGCATGATGAAGCTCCATAAAGATGGTCTTCTAACTTCATTTGATTTTCAATCATTTGAAACATGTGAATCTTGTTTACTTGGCAAGATGACAAAGGCACCTTTCACGACCAGAGGTGAAAGGGCGAGTGACTTGTTGGCCCTTGTACATTCGGATGTATGTGGACCTATGAGCACTTCGGCCAGAGGTGGTTTTCAGTACTTCATAACTTTTACTGATGATTTCAGCAGATATGACTATGTCTACTTGATGAGACATAAGTCAGAATCCTTTGAAATGTTCAAGGAATTTCAGAATGAGGTATAAAATCAACTTGACAAGACAATCAAATGTCTACGATCAGATCGTGGAGGTGAATATTTGAGCCATGAGTTTGGTGATCATCTAAAGAAGTGTGGAATTGTTCCACAACTCACTTCGCCGGGAACGCCTCAATGGAATGGGGTGTCTCAACGACAGAACCGAACATTGTTGGACATGGTTCGGTCAATGATGAGCCAATCTGATCTTCCATTGCAGTTCTGGGGATACGCTCTAGAAACAGCGGCTTTCACTTTAAATAGGGTTTCATAAAAAAATAGTAGAGAAGACATCATATGAGATATGGACCGGGAAGTGTCCCGGTTTGTCTTTTCTTAAGGTATGGGGTTGTGAGGCATATGTCAAATGTTTAACGTCTGATAAACTCACACCCAAATGTTTGACGTCTGATAAACTCACACCCAAGTCCGATAAGTGCTTCTTTGTAGGGTATCCTAAGGAAACTAAAGAATATTACTTTTATAAGCGGGATGAAAACAAAGTGTTTGTTGCCCGTAATGGTGTCTTCTTGGAAAAGGAGTTTCTTTCCAAAGGAGTCAGTGTGAGTAAGGTGCAACTCGAAGAAATTCAAGAAATATCCGAAAATGTTTTAACTCCTACTGAGCCTCTACAGGATGAACAAAATGTTGTTGAACCTGTAGATGAAGCATCAGCCCCACGTAGATCTAAAAGGCCACATCAATTGCCTATAAGGTATGGACATAACGTTTTATTAATGAATAATAATGAGCCTAATACTTATTCGGAAGCGATGGTAGACCCAGACTCTGAGTCATGGCTTGAGGCCATGAGATCCGAAATGAAGTCCATGCAAGACAATCAAGTTTGGAACTTGGTTGATGCACCTGATGGTGTTAAAACCATTGAGTGCAAGTGGATTTTTAAGAAAAAGATAGATATGGATGGAAATATTCACATTCATAAGTCACGACTAGTTGCGAAGGATTTCAAACAAATTCAAGGTGTTGATTATGATGAAACCTTCTCTCCTGTCGCTATGCTTAAGTCTATCCGGATCATTCTAGTTATTGCTGCATATTTTGATTATGAGATATGGCAGATGGATGTCAAAACGGCTTTCCTAAATGGAAACCTAAGTGAGGATGTGTATATGACACAGCCTGAAGGTTTTGTCGATCCAAAGGAAACTAGAAAGGTATGCAAGCTTAAGAAGTTCATCTATGGATTAAAGCAAGCATCTCGGAGTTGGAACATTCATTTTGATGAAGTGGTCAAAGGGTTTGACTTCATCAAGAACGAAGAAGAACCTTGTGTTTACAAGAAAGTTAGTGGGAGCAAGCTTGTGTTTCTGATCTTGTATGTAGATGACATACTACTGGTCGGAAATGAAATTCCAATGCTTGAATCTGTTAAAACTTCATTAAGAAATAGTTTCTCAATGAAAGATTTAGGAGATGCAGCATATATTCTTAGTATAAGGATCTATAGAGATAGATTTAAGAGGCTAATTGGATTAAGCCAAGACATGTACATTGACAAGGTGTTGAAACGGTTCAACTTGCAAGATTCCAAAAAGGATTTCTTGCCCATGTCACATGGTGCTAATCTTAGCAAGACTCAGTGCCCTACGACCACTGATGAGCGAGACAAAATGAGTAGAATTCCATATGCTTCGGCTATCGGATATATCATGTATGCCATGTTGTGCACACGACCAGATGTGTCATATGCTCTAAGTGTTACGAGCAGATATCAGTCAGATCCAGGTGAAGGTCACTGGATAGCAGTCAAGAATATCCTTAAGTACTTAAGAAGGACTAAGGATGCATTACTTGTATTTGGTGGTGAGGAAGAGCTGGTCGTAAATGGTTACACCGATACTAGCTTCCAAACCGACAAGGATGATTTCAGATCGCAATCAGGGTTTGTGTTTTGTTTAAATGGAGGAGCAGTAAGCTAGAAAAGTTCCAAGCAGGGAACGGTCGCTGATTCTACAACAGAGACTGAGTACATTGCGGCTTCGAAAGCTGCGAAAGAGGTCGTATGGATTAAAAATTTCATTAATGAGCTGGGTGTGGTTTCGAGTGCCTTCAGTCCAATGGACCTCTATTGTGATAATAGTGGGACCATTGCACAAGCAAAGGAGCCTAGATCGCATCAAAAGTCCAAGCATATTCTTCGGCGATATCACATTATTCGTGAGATCGTTGAGAGAGGTGATGTGAAGATATGCAAAGTGCACACAGATTTGAATATTGCTGATCCGTTGACAAAACCTCTCCCGCAACCTAAGCATGAGGCGCACACAAGAGCTATGGGTATTCGATACCTATATGATTGACTCTAGTGCAAGTGGGAGATTGTTGTTGATATGCCCTGGAGGCAATCATGGAGATGATTGTATCACGCCTATATTTATGAGTTCTTGAATAAATGTTATTATGTTCCTTGAATGAATCGTTAGTTCTGAAGATCAACGAGTATGTGACTTGTTGGTGAAACTCTTCGACTTGTATGATGTCGTTCTAAAGGTATCCCTGGTCGAATGTCACTGATTGGAACACCAGTGACTCTATGACCAGCGTATATTGATTGATGACTATGTTTCACCGGTCATGGATATAGGGATATCGAATCAATAATGTGAACACATGTTAGAGAACATGGGGTTGGATTAACCCACCTTGAGACACTATTGAGATTGTTATGATTCTGTGTGTCATTAGTTGGTCTCAAGCAATGATGATGTATAATCCTTAGATCTGAGATCAGCATGGTTCCCTACATGTGTAACAGCACTCTTAGGGGTTACCAAACGCTACTCGTAACCGGGTAGTTATAAAGGTACCTTTCGGGTATGCTATGAAACATGCAAAGGGATGTGACTGGTCGGATATGAGATTTGCCCCTCCTAACATAACGGGAGAAATGTCTCTAGGCCCCTCGAAGTGGTCGGATAAAGAAAGTGCATAGCCATGCCACTAGTGGTCGAAGTGTTCGACCACATAAAGTTATCCGACAACTCGATCGAGAAAGTATTGAACAGTCCATAGATGACACATTATCTCACCTGGAGTTCAAACCAGATATCGTGAGGCAAAGGGAGAATACTAGAGTAAGTCGCTTAGTTCAATCAGATCCAGACAAGTCGTATGGCGATACGAGCAAGTCGTAGACTGATCGAACGAAATCATAGAGTGGTCGAAACCTGGTCGTGAGGAGTTACGAACTGGTCGTGACCGAGTGCGAACTGGTCGTATAAAGATAGGACCTGGTCATAAGTGATGAGGACCTAGTCGTAGATCATATTGCATTAAGGTTCGTCCAATATAATTTGTGTGTTTTCGGGAATCGTTATGTCCTGCTAGGAACCGCTACGACTCGTGGTCAGAAAGGGTTTTCGAGTCACAACCGATTACACATAAACCTAACGGGTCACACACTTAATGGGATGAAACAAACCAGTACGAAGACGATTCGTCAAATGTGTTCGGATAGGATCCGACACGGGGCACTATATATAAGGAGATGCTTGAGGCTAGTGGGGTGAGGCGATAGAGACACGTGAGTTGTTTCCACCAAAACCCTAGCCGTCATCTTCTTGAGAGAGCCTTCCCGTGCGACTTGGTGCTAGCACATCGGCGTACGGTTGTTCCCTCTCTGGACGTGTGGATACCGTAGAGGCGTTATTGTGGTCGCTGTTGCGCTAAGGACGATCCGCAATCTTCACAAGGAACCACAGAGGTTGCTGGAGGAGACGATCGACTACGAGGACATTGGACGATCTTCTATGACCACTACATCAGCGCGTTCTTCGTCGGACTAGTCTACTCCGACTCTACTTCCGCTGCACTACGCGTCTGGTGGTAATGATCTGTGATCATCTAACTTGCTTTGTATCCTGGTTTACGTGGTAGAAATTTTGATTTGTTGCTAGCGTAGCCTACCCGTATCCCTTCAGGATCTGGATTGAACAACCAAGATTAATGCAGGCTTCCACCTCCAAACCATTTAATCACCTTGCATGCTCCCACCTCTAATACACCTTCATTCAACACTCTGCATGCTTCCACATCCAACGGTCAAGATTCAGATCCAACGGTCAAGATTGGTATTTGCACCTTAGCACTGAATTACCCATTAGCACTAGATACATCTCCTATATATATATACACACCATCATAAGAATTTTAGCCTTCAGCATGAAGCAAGCTAAGGATATACACGTGTGTTCTTGCCCCTAGAAGTTTTGCATCGTGGCTAATCCTTTTGCAAAAAGGACATACACGCATGCATCCCTATCCTTTAAGGCTTTGGAAGCCTACTTTTAGCCTTGTTTAAATAAAAAGGTCGAAGGCTATTGAAGCAACTCCTCTAGCTCCTCTCGCTGCTATAAAAGGAAGTCATCAGGCATCGAAGAAGGCATAGAGGAAAGCAAAGAAAGAAACACAAGCAAGAAAAGAAAGATCACCAGAAGAACCACTACTACCACCAACCTTCCACTATAATTAGCTTAATGCATAATGCATTAACTACCATCTACTAGCTTAAAGCTTTAGCCTTCCACTACTAGCTTTAGTTTTCTCTTAAGAAGAACACCACTATAAGATATTCATCCAATAAGAAGGTTTGTAATATCAGTGTAAGGTATATTTCTATCTTGTGTTAATGGTCGGGTTTCCCGAAAGGGAAAACCATATGTAAGCTTTTTTTTGTAGAAATGAAGTAGTTTTGAATTTCCCTTAGTCTTGTTGGTCTGATCATATGAGGCAAGGTTTTATGCTAAGCACTCTATAGGAGAAACCTCTATAATCGGCTGTTCTCCAGTAAGCCCAGAGTGGCGTTGTAAGTGGGAACCTTGGGCCGTAGAGAAGTGTTTCCTTCGGGTGGAACTACCTGGAGTGACGATAAAAAATTGCCTCATGTGATTATGACTAAGAACGCCTAGGGAAAAAGCTTAGCTACTTCTGAAGCAAATTAGCAATAAATATGGTGAGTACCGAGTAGGACTTTACAACCATTACTGCACAAATCGACCGTCATAATGGTTTCGCCAACCTGCAAGATCCTGATATAAGTTACTCTTCAAAATTAAAAGAGTACTATTCACTAAGCACGAAATACTATTCACAATACTATTCACTATATACTGTTCACAATATTCATTGAATAGTAACTAGAATATTATTGAATACTATTTGCATCCACCTAACCGATTTTAAAAATTTATTGTGGTACAACCAAGTACTACGAATTGTCTTATTGCATAAGTAATTGAATTCCTAATCTAATATCAAAGTTAATCTTGGTGTCTTATATAATTGTGAATATGATCAATATCTATACATTCTGAGCTTAGAGATCAAACCTCTTAGCATATATCTCTTTATAATTTTAATTTTTACATATCTTTTTATTATTTGAATAGTAAATTAAATTTCTCTTTGAAATAGACTCAAGATAAACCTTTATATATATATATATATATATATATATATATATATATATATATATATATATATATATATATATATATATATATATGTGTGTGTGTGTGTGTGTGTGTGTGTGTGTGTGTGTGTGTGTGTGTGTGTGTGTGTGTAATGTGGAAGCAGATCATCTGCATTGAAGGTATCAACGCAGAGGATCTACAGTGTTGTGCATTAGCACGCAATCTCCACCGTTCGATAAAAAAAAAACAAAAGTCTAGATCAGTAGCTACTGTGTTTTCTCGTTACTTTCTACGGTAAATACTTCACTGTTGCTACGGTACCACTACTTAGTACTATTTATACTACACTTACATAACACTATTTACACAGTGATCATCCGAATCCATATATGCCAATCCTTAGTGCATATATGTCATTTTAATCGACCCTTAGTGCATGTCGAATACTCCTAGGACTAGATTTTCCATGAGCCTATATAGCTACGTTGGAATGTCCAGTTATGTATGTATATAATGATCTCGGCTAATGAAGGCCGTTCCTCTCGAGCCGTGGATGCTTACGTCCTATCTAAATCAAAACAACGCATGCATATTCTGTTGGAATTTATAGGCTTGATTCAAATAATACTCTTCATAAGTATTAAAAAAAATCCTAAAGGTCTATTCATATACGGTGGAAGGTGAAAAACTTAGTACGAACTTATAAAGTGAAGTTGGTATTACTTAGTTGAAGCAAGTAAAAGAAGCACATATGCACGTGTGCGCGCTCGCCATCGCGTGCGACGTGCGTATGAATGGTTCGGCAATTTTGTGTCTGGTTAGGTGTGGGTTGCTGCTTCTTTTTGCACCTTAAAATAATGCATGATGACATTATATCTACACGTATACGATTTGGAGACCAAACTGATGTGGGGCTGCTACTTCTTTTTGCACCTCAAAATCATACATGATGACATGGCTTCTATATGTATATGTTTGGAAACCGACTGGCTTTCATATATGGTATGCATGAAACGAACGTTTGAATTACACTAATTCTGTGAGGATTTTATTGCACGCATTAATTGTGATTTAATTCGGTTTTCAGCGGTTTTCAATTTCCTCGCGCGGTGATATGTCTTCCCGCTGAGCTCATCAGTACCTATATAGTAGGAGACGTCTTCTCAATTGAGATACAGTTAAGAGAATTGCTATTATCTTCTAGTTCCTAAGTGCTGAGCTTCCTCGACTACTCTATCTCTTCGTCAGCATGCACCGACGCGGGGAGAGCAGTGTTTCCGAAGCCGCGTCCCTCGTAATCCTTCACGGATTTGGACGAATCAGTTTTTTGGGGAAGCATTCACGTGACTACTCACGACTTCCTTTGTTATCTACTACATTTCATCTTCTTCGCATCAGACTCTACCGCGTCCTTCGCCGAGCGATTCTCTGTAAGTCACGGTGATATCACTTGACATGGCTATGTCATGCTTCCAAGAAATTAGTCAGGTGATAATAATGATCTCTACTTCTGTTAGTAGTGTTCTTGTTCAAAGCTTTACCTTTATTAGCGCATATATATGAGATAGGTGTATTTAAGTTGATGATCATACTACCGTTCATAGTTACAAATATACCTAGTATACATGTTGTTATTATATCAATTATTGTTTTAAAAATTAAAATAATCACAACAGTGCGCATGTTCCTAACATATTCATGCACTGTTCCGGAATATATATGGAATTGTCACTTCAACGTCTCCGATCGATCGAACATTCGAGGAGTATAGGTAGGTCAAGGTTTACCGTAAACTCCATGCAATTACGTACGTGCTCATCACGGTGTAAATTAATTAATAGCAAACTAATATTAGTATGTATTACGCTAATACTTCCACGTAACTAAAGACAAGCTAAAATTAACTGGGTATGATAAGTCAGTAGCAAGTCGTTGTGTACCATCCCCGCTTTTGCCAGACTTAGCGCGTGTACAGTATATTATATCTGGAACATATAAATTTTGTAGCAATATCATATCCGCTGCTTTCTCTCTTACGGCGCATCTCACATCTAAATGTTTCGAGAAATTTCTAAAATAATTTGTAGATATAAGGGATGGTACATTCTGTAGCCATATAAAATTTGGAGATCAAACTCGATTATATTTGGAAGATATATTTTTCATACCTTTCAAATGCAAACGAGTTCCATCTTTAAATTTTGGATGGCTACAGAATGTACCATCCTATGTACGTACAAATGTCGGACGTGGGATGCACGTGATATTCTCTGTATATGCATGTACGAGTTGATCGGTTCGTAGCGAACAGTCCACGTGCCGCGGTTGGCGCCCATCCCCATCCCTCCAGGGAATCTTTGGGGTCACCGACAGGTGGCCCACCTGGATCCTGATGATACCTGCAGCCACCCACGCAGCTTTGACCGCCCAACAGGAGCACCACCTCGCCGTGCGTCCCAGGCTCTCCCAGCTCTACTTGTCGGATCTTAGCGGGTTCAGTTCAGGCACCATGCACCCTGCACCCGGCCGATATCGGATGCATTTGATGCGAAACAGGATCAAGGATCAATTGTACACTGTAGTCTTCTTACCCACTAAGCCAGGTTAATTTGGGTTGGAGAATTGGTGGAGACTAGTTTTAATTCTCTGAAAAAAAATTTTGGTAGGATACATCCTACATCGATCTTAGGCTGGCTGTGAGTGCCCCCTAGACGTTTTAGTACCACCTTATTAAGCAACCACTGCTGATGACAATCAAGGAACAACGAGTTGGGATCGACGTTGGCCCCTCCACTAATCCCCAAGAAATATGGTATCAAGATTAATAATATATACTCCAATTAATATCAAGAGTGCATCACACTTCAGCCACGATATCTCTACCGACGATTGGCAGAGCGCCCTACCTAGGGAATGACATATTAGTGGGGTAAAGTTGTGGGTGTATGATTTCACCAACTAAAGTTCAATCAAATCCTGATATCTATCTTTACGTGCATGCAAATGCGGTAGGGATTCTACGAGGTCACAGATTTATGCATATGATGCGCGTGTGTCTTACTTGTAATCGACAAAGAAAAAGAGCACCTTTCATGAAACACAATGGCCACAAACTCGCGATGGTGCTACCATTTCTGATAAGAATCTATAGCGATTTTATTATGACCATGCTGCACCACCGTGAGAGTGAGATATATTCAAGACCAAAAAAAGACCAGCCGACAAAAAATAAAAGATAAATTCTCAAGGTGAGGGAGAGAGTCAGAGAGAGAGATTCCACAGGCACAAGCTTTGGTCGGTTGGTGCAATTTCTGCGCCCTCTCCCTAGGTCCAGCTGCTCCTCAGCTCCCCACCACCGACCAGTCAGCCAATCAATGGACACTCCGATAGAGCCTCGTTATCAATTATGGGGCTAATTAGCGAAAAACTAATCCTGCCCTCATCCACTTGGTGGTTAATTATAGCTGATCTAATCACCTCGCAAAGCGGCAGGCATTAAACTAAACTAGGGCTGTCTTGTTCATGGCTCTAAGGCTCCAAGCCAAAATTTTGCATAGCAAAGACTTAGCCAAAACTAAAATATGGTAAAATGAATCTTGTTGTTTGGATTGCGGTTAAATTAAATTTTTGGTTTTACCAAAATTTTAGTGAGCGATTTTCTCACCCTCGGATTGCCTGCATGTGACATTAGGTTTCGTTGATGTTACCACAATTTTTTGTTAGCATTATCAAATATTGGTAGCAAACCAAACGTGGTCAATTTTCATTAGCATTACTATAATTTAGTTTGATTCACCTCGGACCAAACAGACCATGAATACCTCTACTCACACAGCATGCCAGCCTTATATCTTAGTCTGGGAACCAAATCCCCTAGTATATACTACCTATACAAGGTAGTATGTGTAAGTTCATACCATGTTTTAGAGTTTAGTAATTAGTATGCCTTGTTTCTATTAACGCAAGTTAGAGTTCAATGTTTACATTAAATCCCCTAGTATATAATTCATAGTTCTTAGTTTAGAAATGGAATCATGGCCTTACTAAGTCTCAAATGTTACTTCGCTGTTATGCATTGTGAACTGAATAGTGTAGTTATTCTCACATTTAAATTCAATGACTTGGGGAAGGGGGGAATCATGCATTTATATCTAGGATTGTTCAAAGAGTGTGTTAGACTCTTGCATATTCTATGTTGAATTATGGATACATGATCCTTGGTAAAGACTGAAGTTTCTGATTGCTATTCTAATTGGCTTTCCCTCTTAAATTCTAGTTATTTCTCATTCAGTGCTAGCCCTTTCTAACAAACAGATAACCCCTTTCCAGGTTTGCGAAAATGTGGCAAGATAAGCTACACTCCTACCAGACTTGGTTTCAAGTGATATCAGCAGCCAAAAACTTGGCTTCGATTGTATCAGGTGGAAATGGCCTTGATTTGGCAATGGAGCTTGAACTAGAGCTCTAACTTGTCAAGAGAGAATGTGAACTAGGTCGCCGTAACTAGATATTCTCCTTGAAAATACAAAGTAGATATCAACTTGAAGACCATTTTAATTAAATTTCAGTGTTAGATAGTCTGCAATTTTAGTTCATTGGGTGTGCAACTACTATTTGCTTCTATTTTTTTTATTACATGGTGGATAGTACTTCTAATCAAGTATTAAACTTAACTTGATAAAAACTTGTACTGTAGTTGGATTATTCCTAGGGGATCACCAAGGTATTTTTTTTTTTGTAAGTATAGGTTAATATCTTATGTGTCTGCCTTTTGTAAGGGGTTCAACAAGTTAAGAATTGTTTTTGTCTAGGATAGATTAATCTCTTTTTTTCCCCTAATTTGTAAGGAGGTCAACAAGTTTAGGATATTTTTTGTAGAATAGATTAATTTGTTATTTTCTTTGTTTTGTAAGGGGTTCATCAAGGTTAGCAATTTTTTTGTATTGATTAGATTAGTTTTTTTTTGTTCAACATGGATTAATTTTAGCTATATTACACCTTTTGTAAAAAAAAAACATGTATTTTGTTTACTGTCTCATATCATATCCAGTGCCTATTTTGTGTTCTCATACGGTATTGTATAATCTATTAGATTATGTGCAAGTGAAGTCATTAGAATTTGTTAAATGAGTGTCATCTTTAGTAGGAGATATCAGAATATGCAATAGCCCATACAAAACAACACAACTTAATGTCGTATTATGTGATCTATCAAAATGTGCAATATAGCCAGAAGAACAAGCAAGCGGGCCTTTAAATTGCAGCCCATAAGCAAGTATACCCTTAACAGGCTGGTAGAAAATAAATTATACCTGTTAAGCATCAGTTTTAGTCCAGTTGAAAGACAACAAAAGTCCAGCAACTGAATAAACACAAAACATAATAGAAAAAAAAAAAACAGAAACCGTTGGATGGTGACCGAGTTTTTTTTTCTAGTTTTCAGTCGGTTGTGCTATAGTCAGCCCCATTTAATTATACTCCATATGAGGGTGTTTTGCTTGTTGCCGCGATGAGATGCGGTTGGCGCTAGCAGTAGGGTGCCACCGGCAAGGAGGACACGCATTAATCGCGACACCTCTGCCGCGTCACTGCCGTGCGACGCGTGGGCCCATCCTCCCTCGCCACGGCCCAACGCGACGGCAAGCGTGAAGGGGAGTGATGCCTTGACGGCGTTATCTCGGCTGAGACCCCGCACCGCAGGCCTCCCTGGACCGGTGGACCCTGGCACTGACGGCCGTCACGCGGCGTGGGCTCGCTGTGCTCCCTCCCTCCCTCCCTGGTGCGTGACCGTGGTGGGCGGCGCTCGTGTAACTCTGACCCGGTACACGATCTGCTTTGGTTCGCGGTGCGACTGGTCTAGCCACGCCCAAACGGGTTCGGTCCGGTCCGGCCGAATTTTTTACAATTTAGTCCTTTTTTCGTAAAAAAACTCACATTTATACCCCTGCTAGTCTTATTTCCGGTTTTGGACCCAGGGGGTCGGCGCCGTGACTCACGGCGCCGAGCTAAGACATCTCGGCGCCATGAGTCACGGCGCCGAGGTACCGAACCCCAGCGCCGAGGCGACCAACGTGGCGGTGCCTCGGCGCCATGACTCATGGCGCCGAGATGTGTTACCTCGGCGCCAGTGACTCATGGCGCCGACCTCGCCACGCATCTCGCCACGAGCTCAATTATATACCGCCCGAGCCTTGCTCTATTTCTTCCTCTCTCTCTCGGGTTTTCACTCAACCCAACCCACGAACTTTTCGAATCACCAATTTTCACCGTGGAAACTTGAATTGATCCATACAACCGAGAGCAAGGTATCCTCTTTGTCCTCCTCACTTTTTACGCATTGATTTGGTCTATATCATGTGTATTATGCAAAATTAGGTTAGTCATGACCTAGGGTTTGAAGCAATTAGTCTCACTTGTTTTATTGATTCGTATTGTGTATTATGGAACCTTAGTTACGTCTGTCGCCTCTGTTTCTCCCATCGTTAGGATGCCGAGGCGTGGTAAAGCTAGTAAACCAAGGTAATCTTTGTCCATCGTATTCTAATTTGTCGGTAATATGTAGTTCATATTATGTAAGGTTCATACAATTTGTTGTATTTCGGATTAGGCAACACCGGTGGGCAATGCGTTCGCTCGCTTGCCATCGCCTAGTGGCGTTCAGTGCCCATGTGCTCTGCGGTGATGCTTGTAGGTGGCGAGATCGATGAGGAGGACACGTCTGTGCAGAGGTATTGGATGTGTCACAATTATGCCTTTGACCCTACACCTCAACAGATCCGCATTGGTTGTTGGTGAGAAATTAGTGGCTTTTTCTTTGTTCTTGCGATGAATCGATAACATTTCATTACGTGCTTAATGCACCCATGTTTTGCAGAACCTCCACCGCTATGTGACTTTGAGCGGTGGATCGACACCGAGATCAAGGAGGAGGACAAGCGACATATGGAGGGATCAAGAAGTGGGATGCGGAGCGAGGAGTCATTGGAGAAGACACGCAAAGAGGAGGCAGAGAAAAGGAGCGCGAGGAAGAGGTGAAAATGAGGCGGCAACTAAGCATAGGGGAGAGGAGAGAGGAGGCTTGAGCGCGTTCGCGTGCTAAGGCTCCAATGGAGGAGGATCCGGATGCTTTGAGGAAGGGAAAGTGGCCTCGTTGCACTCGGTAGTGTGCTAGACTTAGTAGTTATGGTTTAATAATGAACAATGTTATCATTTCTTGGACTTGTTATTTTGTTGTACTCTTGTCATGTAATGCACTTTTTCAAGATGTGCATGTGAGTATATTGTTAAACTTGAACATGTCAGTAGCATGATTTGTTTTTTTGTCACTATGCCTATATATTTCGGTAACTTTTGGTCGCGACCAACAAGTAAGCACACGTTCCTTTGGTCCCACATATAATCACTACTCGCATATAATCACGGAAAAATTCGCGAGTTTCCCCTGTTTTCTGACCATCCACATTTAACAATATGACACAAATATATCATACGAGCATATATTCATCAAAATACCACACGAATAGTGGAAACAACAATCCAAAAGTCCAAATAGTCCATAAAAGTCCATACAAGGTACATAAACACAGCCCTCATCGCCTCCTAGCCTTGCCCTTTCCACCAAGAGCGTCGGTGCACGGAGTGTAAGGGTCACGCGGACGTCGGTGCCTACGCGGTGATCGCCGCGAAGGCCGTGTCGAAGGAGCACTGAGCCGAGACGGTCCAATCTCCTCGGCCTCGTCCTCCTCCTCGCCACCAAGTCCTCAAAGTATCCCCGGTCGCCCGGGACGAGCTCGCCTCCGGTTGTACCTCCGTGTGAAGAAGTGCCCGTGCCTACGGTTTGATGCTGCGTCCGAAGATGTCTCGTGGCACGTGGACGCCCATCGGTGCTCGCGTCCCGCAACCACAACGGCAAGGCGACTGCGTGGCCGCCTCGCAAGTCTCTGCGGTTCATCATCATTTTGTTAGTTCACAAATGTCATAATTGGTTACAAGTTTATATTTTGATTGCCATGTATTGAAAGACTTACTCCAAGAAAGTTGTTGAGTGTCGCCTCATCGACTCGCCCTCGGAAACGCCTAGGTCAAGCACGGATCACCTCAACGTGTTGCCCCGCACACATTGTTAACATATGGTTACTCGGTTAGTGCGATGCAAATAACATTAGCGCTATGATTGATTGCAAGAAAAGGTTAGAAGTGACATTACCACTGATCTAAGATCGCGCAGCCTCCACCAACGCCCTCCCCGAGTCGCAAGGTCGTAGGAAGTGTCTTCATCAGCAGAAGACTCCATGTCAGCGTAGTCCGCTTCGGTCCATTGCACCTTCAACTTTGTCCGTGTCACACCAAGGTACCAAGAAAGGTATGCACGGAAGTTGTAGTTCGTGTGCGGGTGCTCATTGGCATAGACGTTCTCATGGAGGAGTCCCCACACGTCTATGTGCTCACGGTGCAACGCCTCGAAGTCTGCTCGTCTTTTACGCTTCGACGATCGATCCCGCAATATATACATCATCGATTGCAAATATAGTGAATTAGTAGTTATGTATACAAAGGACCAAAAAAAGTAGCGTACGCCACTTACTTGTGCAACTCCACAGACGTCGAGAATGGCTCCACTGGCCACTCCTGCCTGAGGCCAAACTGGCGTGCAACTCTATGTGGCAGGTGGTACTCAACAGCGTAGAAGCAGATCAGCGGACACCTCATCATGTACAGGTCCTCGTCCACGCTGCACATCGTGCTCGGTCAAAGCCGACCACTGCCGCCTCGTAAGGTTCCCAAGTGACCTGCGTACAAAAGGTGTTTAGGTATTGTAAGAAAGATTGTATCGAAAGACTGAATGAAAATGTGAAATGAAAATGCAATGAACTCACCATCGAAGCCGTAAGTGTGTCAAGCTCGTTGGCGTACTCAACGTACGCGCGTCTCGCCCTCGCAAACGGAACTCGAACCTGGTCCCAAAGGTGGGCAACCGTCGGTCGGTGTCGAGGGTTGGCCACTGCAAACCACGCACGAGGAGGAAGAACTGTCGGCCGACCAACTGGTACACGAGACCACATCCAAAGCTGCAGAAGGTACACACAGCCGCCGATCGACGCGTGCTGAGAAGACCGCCGACAAGCCGAGCACAAGTGGCGGTAGAGGAAGGACAAAACTCCGGAAGCCCACCGTAGCCACCCCGCCATGTCGATCGGGCAAGCAAGGGAGGTACATCCATGACGCGTTGTCTCCGTCGCGTCGAAAGAGAACACACCCAAACAAGTGTAGGATCCAAGCTCTGCAGCAGTAGGTGACCGCTCTCGGTTGCATTGTCCGGCACCGAGCAAGCTGCTCGAGCCAATCGATAAGAACCCCGAGGTGCGGGAAGCGGTGTCTCTCGAGGAAGCTCTCTCCCAAGGAAGGCCTCCACTCGCTCTCCAACCGTCGGACCGACTGTCCCAGAATCGGACGGCCCGAACACGAGACCAAGAAACCTCGCGCGTCCGAGCGTAATAGTCATCTCACCGCAAGGTAGGTGGAAATCGTGAGTTTCGCCTCCACCGCACAAACATAAAGGAGTACTAAGGTCACTACATAAATGAACACCAAAACGGTGGTAGTGCATGGGTTTGTTAGTCAATGTACCATCAACCAAAGCCGTGATCGCCGCGGGGTTGATGACGGGCAACCCACGACGAACTCGAACGATCGACGCCCGTGCCAGCCCTCGAAGTAGAGGAGTGTACCGTCGTCAGACGCATGTCCTCGAACCCGTCATGGATTCGAGGACGAAGAGGCGCCTCGCAAAGATTACAATTATTTAATATGAATCCATCGAAAAATGAAATATAGAGACATACAAACATGTGTTGGCATTACCACCCCTCGCGATCGACGTCCTCGGTGGTGCTCCTCGTAGTACTGGATCCAGAGGTGGAACTGCGCCATCCCGCAAACATAAATAGCGGATGTTAGTTACAAGAAATGTAAAATTTAGTACAAGAGTGAAATAAATACGAAGTTAGTAATTAATAAACCCTTGATAATTATTTATTTGCACTCGACTAAGTGGCGATGACAAGTACGAGAATTATGGCCAAGTCTGCGCATTTGCCACATTGGTTATGCTCTGGTCCGTAAGAAAGGGGTTGCTCTTCCTCGCCTTGTCCTTTCGTAAACTTGATCCATAACCATCTTGTGTCTAGTCCTCTTTCTACTCCCACGCTTGTTCCAACGACAACCGGATCGGCTATGTACTTCGACCCGAGTAAGGAGGCCACCGTCCCTCGTCCGTAAGGCTCAAAACGGGAGACCATGTAAGAACAAGGGTATCAATGTTTGAACTCCTAGGTATCCTGCTCTCGTGACGCATAGTTGCGATGATTAGTCGCCGCAACATAGTGAGAACATGGAAAGTGGTACTGTCTTGTTCTCCCACACGCAAGAGAAATCAATGAGCACGACAATATGACTCCTAGACGGCCGGACCTCACCATCGGCCATTGTACCACCCCTTTCAATGACCTCATACTTGCCCGTACTATGATCAAAACATGACACCTCATGTGTGCGAGCCCTATCCTTTGCCCTCTCCAAATGCTTTTTGGGTTTAGGTGCCATGTCTCATTACTACTCTGTCGTGCCATTGCATCCAAGTGCCCCTTGTTGAACCACGCAACAAGCTTGTAGAAGGTGAATGATACGATTGCATTGACGGGCATGGCACGTATACCCTTTAGCAAACTATTAAATGATTTAGCCATGTTGCTAGTCTGAAACTCATACCTCCAGCCACCATGGTCATAGGCCCTAGTCCATTTCTCAGGTTCCCTAAGCAAGCCTCTCAACCACTGTCTACCCTCTGTGTTTGTTCCAGTTTTGAGCTGTTCCAGCTTCTCTTCGAACAACGACACCTCAAGCTGGCGTGCAACCTCCTCGAAAAGAGGAAAGTTATCCTTTGTACCATCCTTACGGAGTAAATTCTCGCGAGGTGCCGAGTGCACCACCGGTGATGGATAGGTGCGTGCCGGAATCTGCTCTCAGACAAAGACTAAGTATGCCCCGTGTCTGCGCCGATATGACACCAACCTCCTGCCAGTACCAACAACATGTATCCGAACAAGCCGCAGGAACCATCCCCAACTATCTTTGTTCTCCTCTCCACCAAAGCAAATGCAAGAGGGACCAATGTGTTGTCTGCGTCAACGAAATGGCTATCAACAATGTGCCCATGTACTTGCCAAGAAGAAAAGTACCATCAATGGAGAAGACGGACGACAATGCCCGAATGCCTCGATGCACTTATGGAAAACACCGCACGCGCGGAAGAAAATCGCCTTCCATCCTTCCATTCATTTGGTTTGGGGATGTACTCGTAATGCATGCCCGATTAATCGCTTTCATTGCATTGAACAATGCCGCAATCGCCGTACCCTCCTCCCAATCCCCATATATCATCTTCCGTGCTCGCCGCTTTGCCCTCCATGCTTTTCCATACCTTATGTCGTATCCGAACATCTTCGTGTCATCTCCATAATTGTCCTCACCTTCAAATTGGGCTGCCTTCAGATTGAGTATAGTGATCTCGCAATGAGGGTAGATGTCAATCGCGATGCTTCGCTTCAAGTTTGATTCGCACAAGTGTGTGGGCCAACGATTTTTGTGATCTTGAACTTGCTGTGTCCTTCATTTCCTAGCACACACCCTCCAATTACAATCGGCCTTCTCACACACCACTGTGTAACGCCGCTGCACATAGGAATGCCTAACCTTGAAAGGCCTTTTGCGCTTCACAAAATACTTCTGTAACCACTTTCTCAATGTAGTTAAGTCCTTGAAGACCAAACCCTTCTTGATTTCCATGCTATCCCTGCCAGAGCCTCTAACAACTCGTCATCTCGCATTCGCATAAGCACCTTGGGAATGACTAAGGTCTGCGAATTCTTCAATAGTTGGATCACGATTAGGGCAGAATTGTCTGATGAGCTCAATATCTTGTTGTGTCAATGTTGCAACAGGCCGGTCTTCATTGGAATCAACGGCTCTAGTCGTCCCATAAGGCTCCTCATCATCATCAATCTGAACATCAACACTGTTAGAGGCCCTACTGCATTGATCCATGTTGCCCAAGGTGCCACAGAGGACGATCATCATTTTCAGGAACATCTACTGCATCACAACCACACACACGATGGCAATTGAGACAAAGGAATAGATTAATGAACGGTAAACTAAAGTGGTACTACGACACTTACTTGGATGGTTCTGAGTCAAAGGGATCTCCTGAGGGGCCGCAGGATGAGAAATTCCAATCTCATTCGGGGCGGATTGAGCATCGGGTACCACATCCGGCTCGTTCACATCCGCATCACAATTGGGTAACGGGGGGTCCAAAGGGGGAGGACTACCTAAATCTGGTGAATGCCCATAAAGGGGCGAATGCCCATGAGGGGGTGAATGCCCATGAGGATTGGGATCAATGGACAACTTCCGCACAAACAAATCCAAACATTGATATTGGGTCCTCATCACCGATCTGACATAATTTTGCCACTGATCCTCAGAGTCAATTGAGACCATCCGCCTAAAAATAGAGTCTTTAGAACCAAACTGAAGTACACCTTCAACTGAGATGCCATCCTCATTACCATGACAACATAGAACCTCACGAGCTCTAGCGACCAATTCACCATAAGACGGACGATCACTAAGCAGCAGGGACACATTTTCCATCCCAACAAATGACACATTTCCATAACCATCTTTCTCAATACTGCCTCCATGGTGCAAGGTTACTAGATTGTCCATCTAATCCATACAAAAGGCAGTGGTTGTTAATGTCTAATAGTAGAGTAGTATACTAACTAATTCCATACGTAACTAATTTAAGTTGATAACTACCCAAGTAATTTGCTACCTACCAAACTAAATAACTATGTCTAACTAACTAACTATATGTAACTAAACAAACTAAAATTTCTAACTATGTCTAACTATATCTAAACCCTAACTACATTATATGTTACTAAATTTGCTATGTCTAACTATATATGTAAACCCTAACTACAAGTTACATCTAACACATCCGACCATTGTGAAACTGCCGTGTGTTTAGTTTCGTTGTAGGCGTTCGATGAGGGCAAGCGTTTTTTTCTTCTTCTTCAAGAACACATATAGGGGGCAGTGTTACCACATTTAACTAGAATTCTAAGTAAAGAGCAATTATCTGTGCTCCCATGAAGAATCCAATGTACTACAGATTACCAAACGTGCCATTTCCATATATGCTTGTGGTATGCACACTAACTACATTATATGTTACTAAATTTGCTATGTCTAACTATATATCTAAACCCTAACTACATCATATCTAACTAAAATTGCTATGACTAACTATATATCTCAACCCTAACTAACTAAATTATATCTAAACCCTAACTAACTACAATTTCTAACTAAATTTACTAACTACAATTACTAACTAACTAAATTTACTAACTAAAAAAAAACAAAACTTACCTTCTTCACTGCCACCGGAGAGGGCGGGCGGTGCGCGCAAATGGAGAGAGAGGGCGAGCGAGCGCCGGCAATGGCCAGCGAAGGGGCGAGGCGGCGCGCGCGGACCGCTCAGCGGAGGAAGGCGAGACCGACCGGTGGAGGAAGCGGGAACCGGCGGGAGGGAAGCGAGGACGCTCGGCGGCGGCGCGGCGCGCGGCGCGGCGCGCGCGCGAGTGCGAGAGACGAGAGAGAGAGAGAGTCGAGAGAGAGAGAGAGCCGAAGCGCGGCGAAGGAGCGGGTCTTTTTGAACGCCGGCGCCGAGATCGTGGCGCGAGAGTCGGCGCCATGAGTCATGGCGCCGAGGTAACATCTCGGCGCCATGAGTCATGGCGCCGAGAGAACACATCTCGGCGCCATGAGTCACGGCGCGAGGTAACACATCTCGCGCCATGAGTCACGCGCCACCCCGGGTCCAAAACCGGAAATAAGACTAGCGGGGTATAAATATGAGTTTACCGCCACGCTGGCGCGCCCACCGCTAGGGTTCGGTACCTCGCGCGTGACTCATGGCGCCGAGATGTCTTAGCTCGGCGCCGTGAGTCACGGCGCCGACCCCCTGGGTCCAAAACCGGAAATAAGACTAGCAGGGGTATAAATATGAGTTTTTTTACGAAAAAAAGACTAAATTGTAAAAAATTCGGCCGGTCCGGTCCCTATCCTACGCCGTGGCACGCACGTGGCGGCTATGTTTGCGAGCGCCGTGACGATGAGCCGGCCAGCTGCGGCTGGTCTTTCCTCGGATGGACCAGTGATATCGCTAGTCATGGTCGACCTCTCTGCTTGAGAAGGTTACCTCTGTTTTTCCCCTCGAGTTCCCCTACTTGGCATGTTGGTTTCCTCTCCGCGCCTTTTCTATTTGAAGTGAATTCTACGGTTTCCTATGTGTGCTTTGGAAACAATGTCCCTGACGAAAATAGACCTTGTGAATTGCAAAATGAAGGGAGTACAATGACCGACGTCAAATGTTTGTTCTTTTCTTTTTTAAAACATTGCTTTTTCCTCTCTCTCCTCTCTCTCTCTCTCTGTTAAGGAGGCTAGCTACTTTGCCATCTTAGTTTGCTTTATGGAGTAGTAATCAACTTCCAAGCAAGCTGTAACTTGCCACTTTTGCAACAAAAACATACGCCTTTTGTGATGACTACGCACCCATAAAGACGTGGTGGCTCTACCTAAGAAAGCCCGAAGCAGTTTTGGGCCGGCGAGAAATGTGTGCCATCAACCATTCACGGGAGGACTAAACGATAGTTCAGGTGGCTAGCTATGCAATTGTGCGAGCAGTTCATCCGGATTCGATCCTGGATGAAATTTTGGCGTGTTTCACCAATTTATCTAGGGTACACATGCATACGTATTTAGTAAACGCTACGTAAGTTCTTAATGTCTCTGTAAATTCCTAGCACGTGTAACACGTATATGAGTGTGGTGGTGTGAGTGAGACGTACCTTGAGTATGTGCCTCGAAGGGAAACCATGCACTCAAAGGGCGATGTCTGACGACACGTGATACATGGAAGGGAGGGAATGCCGCAGAAGATGCGCAGCCAGACCCGGAGAGAGAGCGTAGCCAATCGGATCGGGTCTGGGCTCGAGCGACGCGGGTGGGACCCGTTTACCCGCGGAATGAATCAAACGCGAGGACACGAGAGGTACACCGCCTCGGACCCGCACGCGACGCGCGCCAGGGGAGATTCGCGTCAAGTCTGTGAGGCAGGGACGGGATGGAAGTCTTTGGTGTCGAGCAGCGGACGGCCCGGATGCATCCGTTGGGCCAAACATGAGCCGTTGGATCTGGGAAGCGGGCAAGCGGGAGGAGGCTAGGGAGCATCCGAGCATGGTGATTGGTGTGTGCGGTTGTGGTGCAGAGGGAACCCGTGAGCCTTAATGACGGTAATTATGGCCGTATTAATGGCATCTTTTTGCGGATACCATGGAGTGTACCCTTACCATCACTGACGGCCGCCGTTACCATGCATTCATTTCATGCCTTCCTGCCTCTCCCCGAAAACTCGCACAATCTCTCTCTAAAAAGAAAAGCCGTTTTTTAATTTTTTTTTTTAAAAAAAAACGAAGCAAAATAAAGGACCAACTCACCCACCCACCCACCCAACCGCACCGCAACACTGCCTCCTCTGCTCCCGCGGCCGCTGTTCGCCCGGCGCTAGCTCACGCCGCCGCCTCCCCGACCCCATCTCCTCCGGCTCCCGCGAGCTCCTTCCGGACGCGCCGCCGCATCCGCCTTGCCGCGGGCTCCCCGCCGAGCCGCGCCTCGCCGGCGCGAGGCCGCCTTGGTGAGATCTCGCGCCACCCGCCTCGCCGCCTCTGAATTATACGTTTCTCGGGGTCTGGCTGACGTTACGGTGTCGCTGCGGGGCCAGATCTGCGGAGCTGGGCATGGGGTGAGCAGATCGGGAGGCGTCTTGGTCTTCTCCTGCTGAATTGTGGTCGGGGCTCGTCGAGTAGGAGGCGGAGATGGCGAATTCCGGCGCCGCGGGAGGCTCAGGTTCGGTCCTTCGCTTTGCTCGCTGTTTCTGGCTTTCCGGGCTGGTTTCTGCTTGAATTGAGCTGCTTCTGTGGTGAGTAATGAGTTGCTGGGTGGATGCTGAGGGAGTAGAGACGTGCACTTGGGTAGTTGACTCGTTTGTTTGGAAGAGAAGTGCTGAAATTGCTTAGAATTCGAGGCTACTCAGCATTGTTCTAGTAAAACAAGGGCCTTTCCCCCCTCTTGGTCTTTAATTTTGTTGTTTAGGTTGGAGGATTGTTGCTTTCGCATGGCTCGAGGGAGAATTTGCAATTTCGCTAGTCTGGCCGGTACATTATCTACTCGTTTGGATGCTTGCGAATTTCGATCTGTCAAATGGGGAAACAGATACGCAATTATGTATCTGAAATCCGGTTTTGTTTGTCTAATTACATTGTATTTGGTTCTAAAATTCTTAGGCCCGTTTTGGAACGCGGGAATTATTCCCGATTCCTGGGGAATTGAACTGTTTGATGTGAAATTCGTACGAAATTCCCATGAAATAGGGCCTTATGGTTAGCTTGATAATTGGTGCTACCACGTAGATGCAAATGGGAAAGTGGTGGATCTATGCATGCTGTGCTACTCCTACTTTAGAATTGTGCAGTAATTATGGTTCAGTTAATTCCTAATCAACGGATAGAGTTTGTCACCATAAAATCAGAAAAAAAGCCCCTTGATTTGCATGCTTGCACTCTTGATGTTTTTTTTTTATTATTATTTTAATGCCTTCGTGTAGGGAGTTCTAGCGATGCGTTGTACAGGGAGCTCTGGCATGCTTGCGCTGGGCCGTTGGTCACAGTGCCTCGCCAAGGCGAACGGGTTTACTACTTCCCCCAGGGTCATATGGAACAGGTATATCTGCCCATATGTGTATTTGCTTTTCTTGATGTCCCATAATCAAGGAGTTTGCTGCTTAATTTTTTTTTCCTTTCTCCATATGTTAGAGTGGCAGTATGGTTTTATTTCTGCGGAAATAGAGTTCTTTTTTGTCTGTCTTGTCTTTTGAACTGATCATCAAATGTTTCTTCTATAGCTTGAGGCGTCTACAGATCAACAGCTTGACCAGCACTTGCCTTTATTTAATCTACCATCAAAGATCCTGTGCAAGGTGGTGCATGTAGAACTTAGGGTAAGTGTTTTTACCCCTTATGGTCTGGTGTAGTCTCCCTTCATGCAAGTTTCACTGGAATGTTTAGAATGTAGCCGAGATCCTGTAGTTTGCTCACTTGTTTTCCTCTGGGGAATGCAGGCTGAAACTGATTCAGATGAAGTTTATGCTCAAATTATGCTGCAACCAGAAGCAGATGTGACTCATGTCAGTAGTCTCTCTTATTCATTTTCCTTCTGGATCTTAGTTTCCTCTTTCTGCACCTTCCTGTAATATAGTACTCTTCTTCACATCATGTGGTCTTTTCATTCTTGCGATTGACTTTTCTAATTCTATTGCATGGTCATTTTTATATGTATATGCTCTGATTTGTTTCCCTGAATTCGCCTGATTAGCTAAGTGAACAAACCAGCCCAGATCCTGAACCTCATGAACCTGAGAGATGCAATGTCCACTCCTTTTGCAAGACTTTGACTGCTTCAGACACGAGCACCCATGGTGGATTCTCAGTTCTTAGGAGGCATGCTGAAGAATGTTTGCCCCCACTGGTTAGCATAAAGAGCATTTTATAACTGCATCCACTTGTAGATAATCATATTGGATATTTTGTTATGTGTAACATCTGTTGTACGTTGTATGGTTTGTCTGTAGGATATGACTCAGAATCCACCATGGCAAGAACTGGTGGTTAAGGATCTCCATTCAAATGAATGGCATTTCCGTCACATCTTCCGAGGTGAGTTTGTAATCTCACCATCTTCTTAAAATTGCGTTTCAATTTTTAGTATTGCTGAATTGTTATGATAGCTCTGGTGCAGTATTTTGTTTCAGTTGTATTTAGTTCCCTTCCCTGCTTCCAAAAAAGAAAAGGTTCCCAAAATTTTTCGATCTCATGCAGTGATCTAGGTTGTTATGTCTCATAAAGGGTTTTGTCTGTTGTTTCTTTTAGGACAACCTAGGCGGCATCTACTTACAACTGGCTGGAGTGTTTTTGTTAGCTCAAAAAGATTGGTTGCCGGTGATGCATTTATCTTTCTGAGGTATGCCATAGCATCACATGTTGAATCCTGGTTTAGCACATTTGCATTTGCCTCCTGGCTCTGCTGAATTCTGGATGAACCTTCAATTATGATTACTTCTGCTAATCGTTGTTCATCTAACAGAGGTGAGAATGGAGAGCTACGAGTTGGTGTAAGGAGGCTCATGAGGCAACTAAACAACATGCCGTCATCAGTGATATCAAGCCACAGCATGCATCTTGGAGTCCTGGCAACTGCATCCCATGCCATCTCCACTGGAACTCTCTTTTCTGTTTTCTACAAACCCAGGTTTGGTTCTTTTCATTTTATACCCTCTGTTGTGCAAAGCTTTCTGTACCTCTGGCAGTTTCTTATGTTGTGGTGTACTGTACTTTGTAAAATAAACTAAATGTGCTGTTATCAGTTTGCCTGAGATGACGACCCCTTCGATGTCTGTTCCACTGCACATTGGGTATTTTTGTTTATAGCATTACAATGTTTCTATGTTATGAATGTATGTCTTGTGATTTTGCCCTATCAGGCCTTGTTTCTTGTGCTAAGCATATGTTGTCCTATTAGTTATTGATATGTCAAAATATGTGTCCATTGCAAACTTATACAGCAAAGCTTACATTATTTATCTAATTTTATTTCAGAACAAGTCGATCTGAGTTTGTCGTGAGTGTTAACAAGTACCTGGAAGCTAAGAATCACAAGATGAATGTTGGAATGAGGTTTAAGATGAGATTCGAGGGTGATGAAGCTCCTGAAAGAAGGTGATTTCAGATTTATTTACCAATTTTCACACACTGATGTTTCATTGACTCAGAAATTGTGTGGGCACATCTCATGTATGTTTTCTTCATGGGTTACAGGTTTAGTGGGACAATTATTGGTGTGGGGAGCATGTCAACATCTCCATGGGCAGATTCTGACTGGAGATCTTTGAAGGTAATCAATATTTTTGAATTTGTGGGCAGAATTCAATTTTTCCTTTGCTCCTGCCACTGAAATATTTCAAGAAGTATGTCTAATGCAAAATGCTTACAGTTGTATTGTCATGTTTTCTCTTTATCTTTCAAGATCTCAACCCATGTGTTCACCACTGACAGGTCCAATGGGATGAGCCTTCTGCTGTTCCCCGTCCAGATAGAGTTTCACCATGGGAACTGGAACCACTTGTTGCAACTAATCAGCAGCCGCCTCAGCCTCCTGCAAGAAATAAGCGTGCACGACCTCCTGCTTCAACTTCTGTTGCTCCAGAACTCCCACCAGTTTTTGGTATGTAGTTACTAAGCTATTGCTACAAATTGTTGTTCTACTTAATGCCAACAGTACTCAGTGTAGTGTAGGGATAGAAACCTTATCAGCTGTACTGTTTCTCTTTAGTTATTGCTGACATATCTAACCTTTTCTATATTTATCTCAGGTTTGTGGAAATCCCCAGCTGAATCTAAGCAAGCTTTCTCATTTTCGGGACTACAGCGAACTCAAGAACTATATCCTCCGAGCCCCAATTCAATCTTCTCATCATCATTGAATGTTGGATTCACTCCAAAGAATGAGCCATCCAGTCTAACCAACAACCATTTTTATTGGCCAATGCCAGACACAAGAGCTGACTCCTACT
Organism: Ampelocalamus luodianensis; assembly: GCA_036346255.1. NCBI lineage: Eukaryota > Viridiplantae > Streptophyta > Magnoliopsida > Poales > Poaceae > Ampelocalamus > Ampelocalamus luodianensis. Next base: position 29,525,680 of record CM070620.1, on the reverse strand, counting down.
CTGCTAGCATTAACAAAGTTCAACCGGAAAGAAAGCAAGAACCTACTACGGCTGGCTGCAGATTATTTGGAATTGAGATAAGCTCTGCTGTGGAAGCAACATCACAAGTGGTTACTGTTTCTGGTGTTGGTCAAGACCAAGCAGCTGCCTCAGTAGACGCCGAGTCTGATCAGCTTTCGCAACCATCCCATGTCAACAAATCTGATGCCCCAGCAGCAAGTAGCGAGCGTTCTCCTCATGAGACTCAGAGTCCGCAAGTCAGGAGCTGCACCAAGGTGATGGTGTGTTATTATATTATTATTTTTCTAGGTGTTGATCAAAGCCCTTTTGTAGATGGCAGTGTAATTGATAATTGTTCTTCCTGCAGGTAATTATGCAAGGAATGGCAGTTGGAAGGGCAGTGGACTTGACAAGGCTACATGGATACGATGATCTTCACTGCAAGTTAGAAGAGATGTTCAATATCCAGGGAGAGCTGTCTGCCAGCCTCAAGAAATGGAAGATTGTTTACACTGATGATGAGGACGATATGATGCTGGTTGGGGATGACCCTTGGCCGTATGTACCCTTATATCCCTTTGCAATTAGTTTTATTTTGATGTCCTCGATTCCTAACTGATCACATTTGGATCATTTGTTACCGCAGTGAATTTTGCAGCATGGTGAAAAGGATATACATTTACTCCTACGAGGAGGCCAAGCAGCTGACTCCCAAGGCCAAGCTGCCGGTCATTGGTGACACCATCAAGCCAAGCCCAAACAAACCATCGCCCGAATCTGACATGCCACAGAGTGACCTGGACTACAATGCCCCGGTTACTGATAACAGTGATAAGGACTGCTGAATGCTAACTCGGCCCTATCTTTTCCTCTTCTTTTTTGGGATGCTGATCATGGGGGCCAATGCCCATGATCCTTGAGACTGCTAAGAGTTTTCTGTTGGTTGCTTCGCGGGCCCGAAGGACGTCGTCCCCATCCATCTACCTTGGTCCGTGCATCATGCATATGGCTGCTGTTGGACCGGTGGGAGGTCCCTTGCCAACAAGGATGGCTGGGAGGCAGCACTGCCTCGCATGCCATTCCCTGTGACATCCATCCTTCTTTTTATTTGCTGTATCTGGTAGGAGGCATGGCATTCTTGCCCGGTACTCGGTTTTGGTTTGGGGAAGAGGACTGGTAAAACCTGCAAGATGGGAGTGAGGGTGGCCGCATCTCCTCACCCAGTAAATAGGAGTAATTGCTGTTATTGAGTAGTACATATCAGTGTCATGTTCCTTGCTACCTTCCTCCGTATAGTATAGCATCTGCAGTTAGTCTCCCTGCATTGTGTTCACAGCTTCGGTGTCGGATGCTTTCGGCGCCGCGCGAACTGTTGTTTTATTCCGGCAACATCCCCTTGTTTTTCCCCTCCGGTGTGCTGCCGTCCTGGGCGGTGGTTGTTGGTGTTATGCTTTTGGAAGTTGGAACACTTGCTAGCACTAGTATCTTGTGCTTGCTTGCTTGCTGATGCCTTCTGTCTCGTTGTGGAAGCCAATCTGTCTATCTGTACTGTCTATCTGTATGTACATATGAATGAACTGGGCTGAACTAATGCCTCGATTTTCCATGCCCTTCTAATCATTGTGATGCTTTTGTGCTTTTGCCTTTGTGGAGCAGCAGCCATGTGCTGCCTTGTGACTTGTGAGGATCTACTGATCTCCAATCCAAATTGAGGCTTGTCTGTCGGAATGATCGCTCCGACCTGCAGCATCTAGCACGAGGGAAAAGCATCGCTAGTGTGGGTTTTTAGTTGGTACCAAGGATCAAAATTTCGAAACCGGAGGAAAAATTGCTCAGCGGTCAAAAACAGTAACCAGTTGGTAATCGGAAAAACTACTGGTTACCGGAAAAAACTAGAAAAAAAAAACCGGCAACCAGTTGGTAATTGGAAAAACTAGAAAAAAAAAACGGCTGAAATTTGAAAATTAAAATTTGAATTTACTAAACCGGAAAAGAAACGGCTGGTTTTTTAAATTCAAAGGTTAGCACCGCTTCCAACTCTGATACTGGTACCAAATGTGATACCGATACCAAGTAAAAAAAAAAATTGGATGAGTCAGCACCCTCGTCCATGGCGCCACGTGCTTGCGCCCTTGTACTGCCGCTCATCGTGGCCACTGTCCTTGTCGACTCCACCATCCTCCTCTTCGCCGTCGTTGGCGCTCGCTGGTGCCCCACGGACACCTACCTCCCTGGCACAGCTGACGCCACCGCCTTTGGATTTGGCGGCCTTTGCCTCCATGGCTGCCACATCAACCATGCACGCGCAATCGCCGTCACCAAAGGGCTCGAGGAAGCCGCGCGCGCCGCCGCCAGCCAAGGCTGAGGATGAGGAAGCTGCGCCATGGACCTTGCATCCACTGCCTGTCGTCGTGGCCGCTGGATCCATGTTGCGGCGGCAAACATCAACTTGGGCTAGGGAGAGGACAAGGATGCTGAGATAGGGAGGGGGAGGCAGAGGTGGCGGCCGTCGATGGAGCTCCAGATCCGGTGGGAAGGGGGCGACCGCCTCCTCCAAATTTGCCGCTGCCTTGAGATGGAGGAAGGTGCACCGCCGTCCGTCAACGTACTGAAGTCGAAGAAGAAGCACGACACCGCCGCACTGATCTATCGATTCGTCGACGCTGGCGTGGTCGTCGCCGATAGAGGAAGGCTTCCAGATCTTGGAGGGGTAGGCGCAAAGGAGTGGGGCAACGAGCGCGGAGGGGAGCATTGGGGGCAGAGGCGGAGGCATGCGGTGGCGGGTGCAGAGGGGGTGGTCGCCGGGAGTGAAGAGTGGAGAGAGAGAGGATAGAGGGTAAGAGAGAGAGTTGTTTTTTAATAGGTGCAACTAAGAGTCGTACGTCCGATTTTGAGGGTTGGATTGAGGGTTGGATCGGACGCTCGACGTGACGTGGTGGGTAACTTTTTATATATACCTGATTATTTCTTTGTTGCTTGTGTTATGACGGAAGGTGCAAATAATAAGCTTGATCTTCGCAGTAGAGGACTCTGCTTGGTGCCTGTGTCGTGCACCTCATACGTCACCAATGAGAATGGAGTTTGGGCCCCAGCACCTCATTTTAGGGGAAACTAATGTCAGCTAGCTAGCTACAACAGTTCGATCGATCCAACACAAAAAATGTACTACTCAGAGCTAATCACTAATTAATTACACATCTATAGAGAAAATAGTATCTTGTTATTATGTTATCTCTCTCTCTCTCTCTCTCTCTGTTGTTATGTTGTCTCTGTGGCACAAATACTGATTCGGTCTCTGCTTAAGCATACATATCCTACTGACTATAGGACTACTCTCCACAGCAGTCAAATGCTACATAAAAAAACGTGTTGAAAAAAATTACAACATCGTCGTAAATAGTATGTAACATTTTTTTTCTACAGATGCAACACTTACAATATCTTTGAACAACGGTTGCAACATCCTTAACAATGGTTACAACATTCTCGGACAACGGTTGCAACATCCTAGGACAACGGTTGCAACATCCCCGGACAACGGTTGCAATATCACAAATCAAAAAACAAAGTATCTGGGAAAAAATGCGTTGAAAAAAATTGCAACATCGTTGTGAACAGTATGCAACATTTTTTTTCTACCAATGCAACTTTTTTTTTCTGCAGATGCAACACTTGCAACATCCTCGAATAACGGTTGCAACATCCTAGGATAATGCTTGCAACATCCCCCGGACACGGTTGCAACATCCTAGGACAAGGGTTGCAACATCTTCGGACAAGGGTTGCAACATCCCCCGAACACGGTTGCAACATCCCCGGACACCGGTTCCAACATCCCCGGATAACGGTTCCAACATATCCCTGGACAACGATTGCAACATCCTAGGACAATAATTGCAACATCCCCAGACAACGGTTGCAACATCTAAGGACAACGGTTGCAACATCCAAGGACAACGATTGCAACATCACAAATAAAAAATAAAGCATCTGAAAAAAAACGTGTTGAAAAAAATTACAACATCGCTATAAACCGTATACAATATTTTTTCTATAGATGCAACATTTTAAAATTACCACCGAGTCCAATCCAATGCCTTTAAGGAACTAGTTTCTCTCGGTCTGCAGTTCATCGGCCAGCTTAATTTGGCCCGCACATTGGCCTCATCTTTACTTTGCGTATCACCAAATTCCTTGCACATACTCTTTTCACATCTAGAACATGATGAAAAGTACTGGTGGAAATGAACTTAATTACTACAAGAAGATATTTTCCAATAGACTCAGACTGTGGGCCGTTCGAGCGAAGACGTGGGCTGTAGCCCGGACGAAGCGTCCGTACCATCGGACGTATGCTGCATAGCAATATCCTTTTTAATATATGGTGGGAGTGAGACCCATTTTAGGGAGAGAGTAAGGGACTAAACATTAGAGTGAAAAAGGAAAAACTAGCGTATGTGTTATGCATCAATTTTTAGCGCCGATTGATGTATGGATGCTCTTAGGAAAAACCAGGTGATGGTGCTCAATCGAACGGTGATGATATATTGGCATGTAGTGGGTGGTTAGATTTTTTTTTTTTTGTGAGTGGTTAGATGGTTGCTGTTGTGGTGGTGGGTTGCTTCTATTGGGCTATCATGTATTTGGGCCTTTTGCATCACTATATTAATGATGGTCCTGGCCCAATTTAAGGCAAGTTTGGGAGTTCAAATGAGGCCCTGTTTGGTAGGGCTCCAGATTCTCATTTTTCAGATTTTACTCCTGATTCTCGGAGAATCCACTTCTCTGAGAATCTGGAGTTGTCTGTTAAAAGCGTTTGGCTGGTAGGTTGACTCCAAAAACCACTTGAAAGAGGATTAGAGGCAAATAGACCATGTTACCCCTGGTTGTAATACTTCAATTGTATTTGTCTTTGTCCTATGTATTTGTACACAAATTATATAATTTTTTCCCAAATTTGTTTAACTATATGTCTGCCTCTACTTGCATATTCTGAATTTCTGATGTGCAATTTTAGTCTTGATAATTTAAATCGTGTACATGTCACTCAGTGATGCAAACTAAACGCATATTTGATTTTGATAGCATCGCCCTGTACTTTTAAATTCAGTACACAATGACACCTTTTGTGATTTGTGCAAGTGAGCAATTGGAAGTCACAGAGATGCAAGTCGAGCGGAGATAGTGATTTTATGAACCAAACCAAAACGTATTAAATACTTGGGCAAGCAATCAAATCTAAGATATAACCGAATAAAGATAAAAACATCAAATTCTACAGCTGCTAACAAATCCATGGATGCATCGATTATATGCCTTTCTTTCTACATTAACATAGTATAGAAAAATAATTTACCGTACGAAAGTCACTAAATAAATAGTAGCAATGGAAACACTGATCTATTTGTATAAAACAAAACACCATCACATGATTCAATCCACCCACAAGTCCAAATTTTACTGCACAAAACGTGGATTTGCAACTGACACAGTGAGCATTCCCTGTCGATTGCTTCCATAGTCAAGCAGAATTGCAGAAGTCCTTGAGATGGAACGCAAAAAACTTTGTCCCGACGGAGCTGGGCTTAATGGTGCAAATATGGACCCAACTCCTAACAGTGTGCTCCGTCAAAAGAAAAAACTCCTAACATTATGCATCTCGGTAGCTGGAGCCTGGATGGTGCAAGTGACTTCGACTATTGGATTTGGATTTGAAATTAGTTCTATCGCCTTTGTCGCCTGATGCTTTGCTTTGTTGGCTTTTACCACGCAGAGAGTGAGCTTTCCCGGTCCCTTTCCTGAAGAATTCCTTCTTTCCGGATGACCAACTCTTTGATGGCAGTCGACTAGGTGTTTCCTCTTGTACAATTTCAACATTAGAATCAACCCTTTTTCTTCTGTATTTATACCAAATGATATAAGTAATTTGTAAAGGATAAGAAAGAAGGAACTGACTCAGGCTAACCTCTTGGGGGTTTGGTACGCAGCTTCTTGTGCCTCAGACTCTGCACCATCTCACTGGATTATGATTCTCTTGCGCCCGCAAATGTGAAGTACCGTAGTCATTTAGTGAATGCACACTGATATGTCCAAAATGCAAATTACTTGCCTCGTAAATAATATTGAGTCAAAATATAAGAGCTGTCTTAAGCTGACTATCGAAAGAACTGAGATGTGCCTTAAGTGTAGGATGTATATTATTTGAAAATTAAACTATGCAAAAGACATCAGGTGTCATCTGTTGGATGGATGCACAAAACATTGTAACCTAAGAGGACTATAACTATAAGCAGTCTTAACAATAACAAGAAGGATTCTGGCAAAGGACAACAATGTGACCAAATTTTCAAAATGTTGACAGAAGATGGCCTGTTTGCGAAGGGTCAGATATCTCAGCAGTGGAGAAATTTTGAAATAAAGTCATAATAAACCATTTCAATTTGATTAATTGAATATACTGGTAGTAACTTGATAAATGCTATCAACCATCATTATCACCAGAGAACACACGCACTGTCCTCATAAGCAACATATCCAATGTGATGTGCAAGTTCACAAGGAGCAAAGAGCTTAAATCATTTGAGGCTACTTCACAGATCATGACCAACCATTCCAAGATACATGACAACAATAACGAATCACTGAGAAAATATTGCATTCACAGATTCCATTCACAGATGCATGCAACAATAATGAATCACTGAGAAAAAATTCCATTCACAGACGAAGGGAGGAGTAGGGAGGGCAAGGGGGATGGCCGGATCTAGAGCTATACCTTCACAGGAGGCGGCCGAGGTTGCTCGGGAACGACGGCGGCGAAGAAGGTGGGGAACGACGGCGGCCTCTAGGGTTTTCGGGATCGCGGTTGTCTTCTCCAGGAGGTGCACCAGTCTGGCAGCGGCGCAGTGGAGGACCAGCGGGGGTGCCCTCGGGGGCCGAAGGCGGCGCACTCCGGGTCCGGCTGCCTCTAGGTTACTGGATCGGCGGTCAGAGTCCTCTCGCAGCGCCAAGCACACCGGTCCGCGGCGCGCGCGATGGAGGTCCGCGAGGCGCCTCGGGAGGTGCGGCGGCGGCTGCGTGCTGCGTGGAGGTCCGGCGGTGGCTGCGCGGAGGTTCGCCTCACGAGAGAGTTCACGAGAGGAAGAGGAAAAGAGGAAAGCGAAGGAGGCGAGGCCGAAGGGTACGCGCCGGGGGAATCGAGCGCGATGGCGGGGGAGGGATAAGTAATGGCATTTTGCGGGTAAATATAATCAACTTCAAGGGGTATTTTTATTCTATCAAGTTGGATTCTCATGAGAATCCAAGAAAATACTGCTTCTCCTCGCTAATGTATTTTTGAGACAGCTCCACGCGAGAATCAGAATTGAGGGGTTTTGAGAATCATGGTATTTGGTACGGCTCTACGGGAATCGATTGAGAAGCTGGGAGCAGAAGCTGTACCAAACAGGGCCTGAGTATAGCTATGTTTTTTTCAAAGAAAAAGTCCATTTTACACCCCTTAATCATTACGAAAGTCTGAAAATCACCAATGACCTACAAAACCGGACACCCAAGCTCCCTCAACTATCAATACTATTCACTTTACCCCCTCTTAACCTAAACTAAGGTGATTTTGTCTGACGTGACGCTGGCATGGCACTGGAATTGGCAGTTTTGGGCTGACTTGACGCCATGTTAGCCAGAAATTGCCAATGTGTCGTCCACGTAGATCCTAGTTGGAACGACATGTGGAAAAAAATTCTTTCCTTTTCTTCTCTTTCTTTCCCTTCTCCTTCCTCATTTATTTCTTCTTCCTCCTGAGCTCCTCCTCCCGAGCACCGACAACGAGCTCCCTTATCTCCATTGCCAGCCGGTGAGGAAAGAAGAGAAGGCTGAAGATGACACTAGGAGCTCGAACGGGCTCGCGAGCTTGAGCGCTGTGCCGCCGCACCTCCTCCCCCATTCCAGCCAGCACAGAGAAGGCCACTGACGCTCCAGGCTCCTCCTCCCCCTCCCCTGACCGAGCCCCTCCCCTGGTCATCTCAGTCTCAGAAGTCAGAACGGCTTTGGTTTGCAGTGAAAGAAGTAAGAACTAGCAAAAAGAATGATCCAACATGAAAATCATCTAAAGAAGAACATCATCCACGGCTCCACGCCTACAAAACACCAATTGCAAATTCGCAATCCACATGAACTACATCTACGATTACGAAGGCCACCAAGGAAGCTCCGACCGGCTGTGGAGCACCGTTGCCGAAGGAGCGCCATTCACCAAGGAGCACCGTCGTCGAGGAAGCTTTCGGGTGGAGCGGGCTCAGCGGGACGAGGCCACGAGGGGGAGGCGGAGGCAGCGGCGTCGACGAGTGGAGCTGGGCAAGGGGGAGGCCGGGAAGGGGAGGGAGGCTGAGGTGACAGGTGGAGCTAGGGGAGGGGGAGGCGGCGGGTGGAGCTGGGCGAAGGGGAGGTGGCGGGTGGAGCTGAGCGAGGTAGTGGCTCAGAGGACCGGAGGGGGGAGGACGCGGCCACGCGGGGCGGCGGGAGCCTGGAGGTGGTGGTCGGCGGGCCAGCAGAGCCTGGAGGATGGGGCGGCCGGGCGGGATTTTGGGGGCGCTGCACCGCTGCCGCTCGGGACTGGGAGGAATCGGGAGGGAGCTCAGTGGAGTCACTGGATCCGGAGTGAAGAACTAGAGACCTATTGTGGAGAGAGGATGAAGGAGATGGGGATAGAGAGAGAAGAGGAGAGGGAGGTAGAAGAAGAAGCATCAGAGGCTTAGTTGTGAGCAGCTTTTTCATTTTTATGTTTTGAGGATTTAGTTTATCAGTCTGCCACGTCAACTTTTTTTATTTGTATACGCCACATCAGCCAAAAATCACTGTGGTTTCGTGACAAGGGGGTGTTTTACACGGTTTGGATAGTTAGAGGGTGAATAGTATCTGATTTTAGAGTTTATGGGTGATTTTTAAACTTTCGCAAGAGTTAAAGAGTGTAAAATGGACTTTTTCCTTTTTTTCAACGAAGCGATTAGCAATGGTGGAAGTCCAAACAAGTTGCGTGTGGTGTACACCGTGTGAGGCAGCCTATAGTAGAATCAAAGTTCAAAACCGGGGAGCGTTACAAGATTACAACGGCACATGTATAATGTATTATTACTACACTTGTGTTATGGACAACGCAATTTAAAAGAAAAACAAGAGCTTTCCAATTCCATTTCTCCACCAACCGTGGTCCTACATTCAACACGAACATTACAATCATCTCTCAGTATCTGTAGAACTGTGAACCATTCCGTGCAATTACAAGATTAGACATTGTTCTGTAAAATGAGTACATCATTATCGGAGGTCTTTATGTGCCTCTTATTTATCCTTCTAAGCAGCCAAAAACACAACATTACATGAAATAGTACATCAGCAGACGCCTTATTTCTTCGGTTTACAGGGCCGGCAGGTTGCACTTTGAGAGCCTTCAGCGTCTGCTTGAGGCTCAACGACTAACCTGATCGCCACCTCTGCGTTATTCCGCGGTTCTTCATCCTGATGTGTCGGGCCCTCACTACCCTGTTCCACAGCCTGACCCCCCTGTCGTGTGTTCTCGTCAACGAGGCCCTCCTGATACTGTATATTCGAGGAGTCGTCCTCTTCGACCGTTTGTGCTTCCAAGTCCATTGGGTCAATGCTGGCAGTTTTGGGGGCTGGAAGGAGCGACACTCGACAAAGGGGGCAGGTGGTGTTTGTAGAGAGCCAGTGGTCGATGCAATCGATATGGAAGGTATGGCCACAAGGAGGTATTCTCTGAAGCCGCTCATCCGGTTGATAGTCTGCTAAGCAGACAGAGCATCTGGCAAGAATCATTAGGTGTTCAGATGCAAAAGACAACCAACGAAAAGAAACAATGCAGGCTAAAATGGCAGTAGAAACTAGAAAGAAATGGATATTATAGTTTAGCCAAAACATGGTTGTGTCGAGAGCTAGACTTCAATCAGCTATCTTACAGAAATATACTCTGGTAGAGAAATGTGCAACAAAAACAGTAAAAATAACACAGGCATGTAATAAGCCTCGAGTACCACGAGAAAGTGCACAAGCAAGGCCTTTAAGTTACACTGTTATTGCAAGTAATATAGTGCCCTTCATATAGGTTCAAGAGGATAAACATGCTTTAGAATACATGTAACCAACATGCCAAATTGCAGTGGTGAGAGCCACAACACAAGACAATGTGACACTGCTAATCCTTACTTTTGCCGCACAATCAACAACATATTCCTACATCCTGACAAAAGGATCTGCAGGCATTAATTTGGAAGGGACTGACTCAGAGTCATCTATAGGTCCATATTTAGAAGATTTGAAACATAACTCGTAGGTGATTTTCTGAATTTCAGTGCTTTCTTCTTCCTGTCCTTTCCTCCAGAAAATTTGGAACAAAGCAGTATGTGATTTCTAGTAATTTACCCAACTAAAATTGCTACATTTGATGAAAAACATTAGAACTTGGGCTAGCCTACCTCCCTCTGATTCATGCAGGACCCTAGGGATTTGATACCACAGGTTGAAAAAGCTTGCACTTATGTTTGTTTGTTCAAATAAATTATATTGTGTGCATATTAGTAGCAGTGAAGCTCTGAATCCGTGGGCAGTTTTAATGTACTTTCAATTGATTGCAATAAAAGTATTTCCAGTGTCCCATCATTCTGAGAGCACTATTTGTGCATAACATCATGAGCTTAGGGTACAGATTGTCAAAATGAAATCAAGACAAAGTTTTTAGCAAATGATGTTATGCATTTTATTACACTAAGCTCATCACTATCGATATGTCCACAACATTTATTTTAAAAAATAATTCATCAAAACTTGACTAGACCCTACTAGATATCACTGAAATCTAGCACTCTCAGCACTCGTTACGGAAAGCTGGAACTACTACATCCATTAATTAATCTTATCAACCTTGTGCCAATTGAAGGATCCCTATTTATTACAGCATCTGCATTGTTTGCAAGTTCAAGAAATTTCCAAATTTGCATCAGTGATCTAAATAGCGGTTAGCAGTTAAAAGGACCAACACATATTAAAGAGGAAAAGTGAGAAGAGTGATTGCCACTTGATGATATATATGGTCTAGCACAACATTATATGAACTGCATTGAAGAGGTTATGAGTGGATCACTAACTGTGTTTCCCTGATCAAGAAGCTCTCCTTGAAGATCACAACCGGCAACATTTCCCGTACCTCTTTCTTTATGCCGCACTCCAACTATAAATGCAGACGTTCAACACAAGACAAATCAAACAGTAAGATCCCCAATACACCAATAACTTGGCAAACCAACTTATTTGTCAGAAGAAACATAAAGGCTAACTTACTTACCCTAGGGTTATCTCCCCGTATCAAATTGTTAGCCCTCATCCGCAAGGACTGCCAATTTGCTCTGCGCCGCCGCAAGTAGAACAAGTAGAAGAAGAGAAGCAAGACGAACGTGAAGAAAACTGGCACAGAGAAGATGAAGGCTTGGTATAGCTTAAGCTCGGGTGATGTGGCCGAGCAGTAGTCTGGTGGATCCGGTGAGGTACAAGACATCACCACACCAAAATGTCCTCCTACCGGCAAAGAACCAAAGCAATCGACTTATCGAATCCCTAACTGATCCCAAAATCTCTAATTTATCCTAGTGAACTCTAATGTTCCTAGATCGTATGGGTTCTCCTGCTATGTCTCGACTCTCTCCATCTCCTATGCGTGAAACATAAGGTGCAGAACAAAGGAAAAGTGACTGAAGAACATTTGAGAGAGATGAACCTAGATAACGATGAGCACAGCGAACCGATGAACCAACTGGCAGTAAGCAATAGGAAAACTTACTGTGGAGGAATTAAGTGCAAGTCCCCAGTTTCCGCAAATCACAACAGCTGAAAGTAAATCAGTCAATAATGGTAAGCGAAAGCAACCGGGCTCGAAAGGCCAACTAAACAAGAACAAGCGCTAGTCCCAGCCTCCTAGCGACCTAAGTCCACAAGAACTGATGTTCCCCCCAACTAAAGAAACAAAATTAAGGCCTTTCTGGATGCAATAATAAACTAGAACGCTCGCAAGAATCTTGGGGGTGGAAGAAACGAAGGAAGGGCACAGCAAGAAGCGCTCCTGCCTACCTAACACCGCAAGAACCGAAGCAGAGGTATAACTCAAGAGCCAGGGCCATTCCAGTTAAATCTAGCACCTAATTGGCACGAAATAAGTACGGGCAGATCGCGACTCGGACAGAGAGGAGCCGAGATCCGCTGGGAAAAGCACGGCGGCGGCGAATTAAGCGAGGAAGAGCAAGAATCAGAAGGGTGGTGGCGGGTTGGTAGAGTCGCCGCGGTTCCTGGGAATGCAGGAGGCCAGTGCGGCGGCGCTGGAACGGCGCTGCCGCGTCGGCGCAGATCGGGCTGGGAGGAGAAGCGAAGAGCAGAGAAGAGAAAGACTACTTGCAAATACAATCCAAAAAGGGTTAAGTGGGAAAAAAAAAAAACAGATAGAGGGGTGGAAAAAAAAAAGCAAGGCGAGGGCGTAGAAAGCGTTTTCTCCGAGGCCACGTTTCCGCCTTCCCTGTGGGGGAAACAGAAAAGAAAGTACTTCCCAGTGGAGCAGTACAACCGGAGGTGCGACGCGACGCAGGATGGAGATCCTCTGCGTTACAACACTAAATGCATAGGATGAACAGTCCTATACATTAGAATCCTAACCGTCAGATCGAAATCTAACAGATCTAACGCCATAGCTAGTTGATACAGTAAAAAACTTCCGCAACACAGTAAAACCAGTACCACCACTACAGTATTTGGTTGCTGTGTGGTGCAGATTTGCTGTAGCATACCATTTTACTGTTCATGTCCCCCTGGAGTAACGCAAAAGATTCGGTTCCGCAACGCAAGGGAGAGCACGTGCACGAGCCATTGGGTGAAGGCCAAAGCCGAATGGATCACACTGGAAAATCACTCTTTGTCAAAGCACAATTGACTTAGTTGTTGTAGATTTTTGGGAATATTGTATGTGTTTTCTGTAGGATCTCATATTTTTTATTTATAGTCTAAAAATTAAATCCGATTCTGATAAAAGGTTAGATTAGACTCTAACATGACTCGTTATTTAGATCCTGTACTAACTTATCAACCGTTGCTTTTTATACAATTACAAGGAAAACATACACCACACGCAAATGCCTCCTCAGCACATATTTAGGAAGACAGAGATCGAGGATAAATCTGTAACTTTATAAAATTTCTACTGAAAGCATACTCGTATGTACATAAATATTTAAACTTTATAAAACTATTATGTACATAAATACTTAAACCAAAGTGGTCCGTATCAAACTCGTGTGCGCGGGAACACCTGATATATATTTAATTGCACGACGGTGTCTCACCTAGACATCCTTAGATGGTGTAACTTCTTTTTCGCTCATTCTCTGACCTATTATGTCCTCCATTTTGGCCACATCGTTTTCGGCAACCACTTAGATGGACGATAGCCCAGGCGTGGCAGTAAAGGGAACAGCTGAAAAAGATTGCACACACACGTTGAGTAAAGCCCAACAACACCAAGTCAATGATAACACCAAACATCACCACGAGAGCACTACAGCTTGTGCTAATCTACAAGGTACAAACACCTCATTTCCTCGTTGCATTTTGCGTAGACAGCGAAATGCGTTTTCCCCCCCTCTCTCTTTGAGCGGAGGCTTACACAGAGAAGCTTTGGGGCCTGTATTGACGTGACTCCAGCTTTTTTTAAAAACAGTTTTCGGTTGGGCCGAAGGGTTTCATGGCTCAACGATTGAGTTAAAAAAAATTGGTATTTGGTTGTTGGGCTTTTAGGTCAGTTGGCTGAAGCTTCTGAGGTGGAAAATGTCTGAAATACCCCTGAAGCAAATGATGACTTGTTTGATGTCATTTAACGACAATTAACAGTAATTAACAACAACTAACGATAATTAACAAAAAAATGACGGCACTTTACGACAACTACCGCAATGGACAACAACTACTGCAATTAACGACAATTAATGACAATTAACGTAATAGACCATAATTAACGATAATTAAAGCAATTAATCGCAATTAATAATAATTAATGTAATTAACGATAATAATTATAATAAATAATTACACTAACAATTATTACATAAATAATAACAATAAATAATTGTTTAAATAAACAATTATTTAAAATAAAAATATTACATAAATAATTAATTTACAACAGAAAAAAGAAAGGAAAATAAAAAAGGGCTAGGGTTCGGGCCGGCGACGCCGGGGAAGGAGGAGAGGAGCGGCGGCGTCAGGAGAGCACAGATCCGGTCGGCCAGAGGCGGGCAAATGCATGGGCGGGTACTAGCGCCAGGGAGGAGGAGGAGGGATGATGGGGGCGGCGCGGGAGAAGGAGGACGGGGGCTGCACGGGAGAAGGAAAGAACGGGTGCGTGACACCAACACTGGTGGAGGAGGAGGAGGGAGGGCGAGGGCGGCGCAGGAGGAGGAGGGAGGATGAGGGCGGTGCAGGAGGAGGAGGAGAAGGAGAGGAGGATGGGGGTGGGCGGGGCGGGAGTTAGGGTTAGGTTTGGGCGGGTATAAGGTCGAGGAGGCTGACAAGAGGGGGAATAGTGTTTTCAAAAAAAATCTCTAAGGCTAAAACCGATTTCCAATGCGGAAGTGAAAATCAATTTGGTTTGACACAATTATAACCTAAATATTCTAGTTTCCCTTAAGATCACCAACACCCTAAGTCTAAGTCAAGATTTGTAATTCTAGTTTGACATGCAATCAATTTAATTTTAGTAATGTCAATTGCACAAATTAAATCACAGGACAGCAAGCCACAATCGCACAAGGATGGTTTACCGTGGTGTTCGGAGACTTGCTGGTCTCTCCTAATCCACGTTGAGGTAAGTCCAAACGAATTGGACCGACTTCACGAATTAAGCCAACACCTCAATCACTAGCGGTTGCTCTTCCTCCAATCCGGAGATGGCGAACGTCAAGCCACTCACAACACGCACCTTCTCACAAGCTTCTTAAGAAGATTACCGGACCACGACGCCTCTACGCCGTCTAGGTGTTGGCAAACACTAAAAGTATTAAGCCAAGCATCTTGCTTGACTGTCACCAAGTAAAACACATGCACAATTGGATGGTCAATCCATTTCTAGTTGCAACACATGCAACTAGAACTTCTCCCTTTGCTCACAAGATACAACACATGCACAATTGAGAGGAGAAGCTCACGCTAGCCTAAGAGAGTAGAATAAGATGCCAAGAGTTGCCACCCAACTGACCATAGTGGGTATTTATAGCCCACACACCAAAGTTAGCCATTAGAGGCTAAAAGGGCAGAAAATAGCGAAACCCGGTCTGACCGCCAACCAATGGCGGTCTGACTGGGCTATAATGCAATGGCTATAAAACTAGCCATTACAGATAATTCCTAGTCAGACCTCGCTCACAGGGTCCGATCAGACTAGACTTCCAGGAGGAAGAAAACTAAAAAAATATGCCCTCTGGAAAAGGTTCACTGGCCTTATAAGGGCAGTCAGATCGGACTTTCGGTTAGTCCAGGCCGATCAGTACAAACCTGAATTTCAGCACAGACGACACTCAGAAAAACGATCATAACTTTTGACTCCAGTGTCGAAATTGAGTGATCTTAGGCTCAACGGAAAGCTTATTCAAAGGGCAGCATAACCATATGTTTGATTGATCTTCAAACATATTTGATCAAATCAAGAAGCACAACTCTAAAGAGCCATCACATGGCCTAAATCCAAGGAAAAACAAGTAATCTTAGACCATGCCAAGGAATGATGCACGAACTTCAATAATTTGCAAAACATATTTGCAAACTCTAGTATCATGTCACAAGGAATAGGTGCATGGACTTCAACCATTTGTAAAATACATTTGTAAATTATAGTCTCATGCTACAAAGAGTTAATGCACGAGCTTCAACTTTTTGCAAAACACATTTGCAAATAATAGCATCATGCCTAGAAGAGCTAGAGCAAACGGGATTGAGCTATCAACATATAATGAGACTCAAGCTACTAGACAAGACCCTCTTAATAGTATAACAACCTATACTAGCAATCCGGACTTTCAACCAAACATCAAGACTAGTAAAAGACTAGAAATACATCCTTAGCCTATGCTAGTCATACATTTGCCTTAAGCATCCATCTTCGAGTGATCACTTGATGATGAGCATCTTCACTCCAAGTCCGGGTTCTTGACTTGATAATCATTAACACATAATGATTTTATTTACTCCAAATTCTTGACTTGAATATCATCAACACATCATGATCTTATTCTCTTGGGATCTTGTATTGAATATCATCAACACATGATGATTTTCTTTACTTCGGGATCTTATCTTGATGCTTATCAACGCATAATGGCATCCTTTATCCTGAACCTTGACTTGATGACAATCAACTCACGATGCCACCAAAGTCTTTATCATCATGGGACTCAACTTGTTTTACCAACTCATGGAAAATGTTAGTCCACATAACGATTATCATTGATTACTAAAATACTCTATTAACTCATAATAACAGGTCTAGATTTTTTAATCTCCCATTTTTGGTGATTGATGACAATCCAATTACAAATAATTGCAATTGAATTAACATAAGTATATATCAACTCTAAAACCTTTATATACTCAATGATACATTTCAAAGTAGAGATCCTTAATATAAGTGGATGGAAGAATGAGATCAATACTAGTGAAATCACAAAACATAGAGTGAATTCCCCCTAAATGTGTGCATACAAATATATGGAATAAAACTAAATATACATATTCATGTTTGACTTTTGGTGGAGTTCAATCTATATTTTGGATCCAAATAATACAACAATTGAAGGATATGACTATTTAGCTCATGCTCAAGAAAAAACATACATTTACAAAAATCCATAAACCATTTAGGGAAAATTGTAAATTAATTTTCCCATATAATAGTTTACCCATTTTAAACAAAGCCCAAAACGCTTTTCATTTTCGCTAAGAAAACCCCCTTTTTTTTGGAAAATCCCTCCTTACACAAAGGTTGTACTCTTTTGACACACAAAGGATTTCTACATCCAACCAATATCTCTCTCTTTGTTATCTCTTTAAAATATGTTCATCCAAAACTCATGATGACTTCAAACTCTCTCCTTTGACCACTATTTGCATCCAAATTCTCCTCCTTTAACATTAAGCACCAAAAAAATCTATATGGATCACACTTAAAAGATAGTCTTTAAATATCACTTGTGGACACCACGTGTCGACAAGACTTGAAATTGCAAAGTGCGTGAACTTCTCTCGCAAAGATCCTCAAAGAAAGCTTCTAAAGAGAAGAGGAAAAGAGAGAATCCACTCGTACATAGAGAGTACACGGAGCTTGGTCAAGAGAAGTATGCTCGGTAAGAAATAAGATAGACGGAGCAATTGTTGAGGTCAAGATGATGAAAAGAAGCTACCACTTGAAAGAATTCCACTCGAAGAATAAAATTGCATTCATAATTAAGGAAAACACTAGAGGGTAGCTTAAAAGATAACAATAAACAACTTGACAAAGGAAACAAACAAGGTGGTCGAAAGAAGTAGAAATCGACAAATAGGTCATCTATTGCTGCTGAGAACAGCGACCAGATAGACCGGTGTTCAAGGGGCGGTTAGACCGAAGAACCAATAGAGGTCAGACCGGGGATACACAATGGTCAGACCGGTTACGCCTGACATGAATTCAACAAAGTTTGATTTTGAGAAATTTGAGTGAGGGGGGTTCTACACAACTCCAAATCTTATCAAATTGAAATAGAAAAATGATTGGAGAGTTTTGAATCAAGAATCAAGATTTGAAAATATTTTAAACTCATTTCAGCAAAAAAAAAAAACTCATTTTCATTTAAATTATCTCCATAATTGCCAAAATGAGCATATGAGTGTATTTTGAGCATCCTTTTACGTGAATAAGTTTGAAATACCCTTATGAACTAATTTTCATGAAGATCCTGAGCTCATATTTTCAACCACTTAAAAATATACAAGATCAATGTCCAATTTTCTAAAAATAGATAGTAAAAAAACTCTTTTATCTGTATAAAAACATGAGATATACATGCTCCAACAAATCTAAGATAAATCATGGAGATGGTAAACGAAAATACTCACAAGTTTGGTTTTAAGAGGCTCACCCAAATCCTAACTATTTTGAAGATACGAAAATAATAAAGATTCAGAAAACTGAAAGTTTCAGGTTTTCAGATTTTGCCAATCCAATTGAGCTTTGAAAGAGGGATGAAAAATTAGACAAACGAGGTTCAATAAATCTGAGAAATTTAGAAAACAAATATCAACTATGGAGGCTCAAATCTTATTATATCATATTCCTAAAATTATGAACCCATTGAGAGATATAAAAATCACAAATTAGCTCAAAACTATGCAAAAGTCTGAATTTTCAACATGTTGATCAAAAAGACAAAAAGTCAAAACTTTTCCAAATCAAGTCTAAATGCTTTGAATTTTTCAAAAAAAAACTTTAGACTCCTAGGAAGCTTTTCCAAAAAGAAGTTTCGAAAAATGATTCCCCATTCAAAAGATATGCCAACTTTCGCATTGAATGCATGATTATTGTTCCACGAGTAGAAAAGTCAAAACGTTTTCAGATGAAATCCAAATGATTTGAAACTTTCCAGAAAAGAACATTGGATTACCTAAAAAAGTTTCTCAAAAATATTTTTTATAAAAGTAATTTTATTTTAAAAGATAAGGCAAAATGCGCTTCGTAGGCACATAAAGAGAATGATTTTGCACAAACCCTCTAAACACATCCAAATTTTAATTTCATTGAGTTTTTCACTTCCATGCCTTTGTATAGGTTAGAAATGCTATTTCAAGCCAAGATACACAAGAAAATCCTGCTCAAATTGCTAAACCCACAACACACAAAAATTGGTCATTTTTGGTCAAAACAAAAAAATTGGCGAAATTCAAATGGCTATAATTTTTAAATGGTTGGTCCTTCAAAAATCTTTTAAATACCAAAAAGGTTTAGAATAGCAAACTCTAGAATTTTCCTTTTAGGAGCGTTTTCAAATTCCTTTTAGAATAGATTTAACACAAAAATCTAGTTTAGGTAAAAACAAGATACTATGAGCTAGATTTTCGGCTAGAAACTCATTTTCACTTAAAATAAGTTTTCCTTGAGCCAAAACCTTTGGAAAACCTTTGAATAACATTGTATATATTTTGCAACTAGTTTTTCACAAGATGACTAATAGTTCTAAATTTTTTGACTTTTGGCTAAAAGGCTCAATTTTGAAAATATTACTAGCACTTAATTTATTCGGGTACACTTAGGGATGTGATATACATGTGTATGACTTAGCACTCCCCCTTAATGTGCCACCCAACATCTTGCTCAAGATTACAATAAAGAAGTTTTGAATAATAGTAAGAGCATAATTTTGAAAAGATTTTTATGAATGCAACCTACACAAGGCTATGGACTAGATACTTCAATGTAAGCACTTGTTACCAAATAACATTGGTTCTTAATATGATAAAATCATCCTCATGCTTGGCTCCAAATTGACACATGATGGAATCCACCTCTATATGAATAAGTCAAACCTCCAATGTCTCTCCAAGTACCTATTTAGCATTTTAAGCATTTTTTGGTACCCAAACTCCGTTGGGTCCTTGAATATTAGTCACAAGATATTTATGCACCCAAATAGCCTTAACAATAATCTTAGGTGAACTAACAAATCTAGCAATCACCCTACTAATTTTATCTTTCCTAAGTAAATAATGATCATTATAAAGAATAGGCTTAGGAGTGTTACCTATGGGACATTGTTTACAAATGTGTCCCTTTTCCCAGCAATTATAGTAAGTTAGGCTTTTACTTCCACGCCTTATCTTCTTTTCTTGCTCTTGTCGATTTGCCTCTTTCTTGATGATCTTGACTTGTCATCCACTTGGCTAGGGCTCACCGAGGCAAAGTGTTCATTCTCATTGCATCCAAAGCACTTGATATTCTTCGTGTATCTTGCATCGTGCCTAGTCTTGCTATTCTCCTTCTTCTTGGGAGTGAAGTCAATTCCGCTCTTGTCTTGCAAGCTTCTTTGCTTGCTCAATATATTATCGAGGGTAACTTTCCCATCGAAGCTTCTTTCTAAGTCAATTGTCAATTTCTTGACTTGAGTCTTTAGCTCTTCATTTTCCTTTACAAGATTAATCTCAACAAGCAAAGAGAAAATCGAAGCATTTTTACTAGAGCGACACGACATATCTAGCAAGTCCTCAGAAGGGGTGGATATGCTAACCTTAGATGTAATACAGGTGTTAGCAACTACACATGACATATCATTTACTAGATCACATGGTATGTCTATATCCACCTTGGACTTATTGAGCTCATTGAGAAGGAGATTTTCATAAACATCTTTTAGCTCATAATTATTTTGAAGTGAGACATACTCTTTTTTCAAAACATTAAATTTTGATTTCTTTTTCTCTAGATACTCATTAAGCTCCTCAACAATATTCATTAACTCATCATATGAAGACTGATCATCATCATTTACCTTCTCATTACCTTTGGCCATACAACAATGAATTGATGTGGATGGGGTTGAGGGTTCCTCATTGTCGAAGCTATAAGTTGAGCATTTTTTTTTGACGTCCATTCTTTTATGCAATCGTCATTAGTGGAGGTGAACCTTTCATAATGATCTTGAAGATGGGTCCACATCTCATGAGCGTCCTTGAGATTACATACTTCATTGAACACTTCTACACTCAAAGCACTAAATAAAGCGTTAATTATTTGAGCGTCGAGATGTAAACTTTTCTCTTCCTCACTTGTTGGAGCTAGAGGATCTATTGGAGGAGAAAAACCCACATCCACAATCCGCCATATTTTTGGCGCATGGCCTTAAAATAACAAGACATGCAGATTTTTCAATGTGCATACTTTGTGCCATTAAATAGAGAAGTTTCACCAAGGTGCACTATATCACTAGTAGTCATCGTTTACTCTCCACACGGTTAAGTCTAATAAATGAGAAACCAAGCTCTGATACCACTTGTAAGGTCGAGGAGGCCGACTAGAGGGGGTGAATAGTCTTTTCTTAAAATCTCTAAGGCTAAAACCGATTTCTAATGTGGAAGCGAAAGTCAATTCGATTTTGCACAATTAAAACCTAAAGATTCTACTTTCCCTTAAGTGCACCAACACCCTAAGTTTAAGTTAAGATTTGCAATCCTAGTTTGACATGCAATCAATTTAATTCTAGAAATATAAATGGCACAAAGTGAATCACAAGAGAGCAAACCATAATGGCACAAGAATGTTTTACCGTGGTGTTCGGAGACTTGCTGATCTCCCCTAGTCCACGTTGAGGTAAGCCCAAATGAATTGGACCGGCTTTACGAATTAAGCCAACACCTAGATCACTAGCGGTTGCTCCTCCTTCAATCTGAAGATGGCGAACATCAAGCCACTCACAACACATATTTTTTCTAGATCACCGGACCACGACACCTCCACGCCGTCAAGGTGTCGGCAAACACCAAGAGTAAAGGTCAAGCCTCTTGCTTGACTCTCACCAAATGCAATACATACACAATTTGATGCTTAATTCAATTTGATGCCTCTCCCTTTGCTCACATGGTGCAACACATGCATAATTGAGATGAAAAGCTCACATTAGCTCAAAAGAGTGAAATGTGATGCCAAGAGTTGCCTTCCAACCGGCTATGGTGGGTATTTATAGTCCACACACCAAAACTAGCCGTTGGAGGATAATCTACAGAAAAACTACGAAATTTGGTCTGACCGCCAACCAACGGTCGGTCAATCCGGGCTACAATGCAGCGGTTATAAAACTAGCCGTAACAGACAATTCCCGGTCAGACCTCCCTCACAGGGCCCAGTTTGACTGGACCCCTGGTTAGTCCGGACCAGTCAGACTGGACTTCCGGGTGGAAGAAAACCAAAAAAGTGCCCTCTTGAAAAGGTTCCGGTCGGTCCGGGGTGGTCTGTCCGAGCCTGAATTCTAGCATAGATGATACTTAGAAAAACGATCATAACTTTTAACTCCGATGTCAGAATTGAGTGATCTTGGGCTCTACAGAAATCTTATTCAGATCCAACACAACCCTTCTATTTGATTGATTTCAAACATATTTGATCAAATCAAGAAGCATAGCTCCAAATAGGGGTGGGCGTGGGTCGGTCCGGTCTGACCCGACTCTGCCCCATGAGAACCATGGCTTAAGAAAGGGTTAAGGGTCAGCCCTTTTGATTGTGCTGCTCTGACCCTAATGATCCACTGGATCATTAGGATCGATCCTTACAGAGCAGTAGTCAACATGATGAACTCCTTGAACTATCAACAGCATGAACTAAATGCCCAAGAATTGATAGAGAGAAACAGGAAGAAATCAAAAGCCATGTATTTCATTCAGTCATTCTACATCTCCTACCAAGTACCAATGAGAAATCCACAAGGAGGGGCAGTGAGCTCCAGATCACATCATAAGCAACCTTATCCAGATCACATCACAGCTTGGCGTTGTGAGCTTGAGGGTGCGGAAACAGATGTCATAGAGGGTCTCGTTGTCGAGAACCATGCACTCGTCGGCGTACTCCTCGGCTCCTCGCGGATCTTGGAGATGAGCAGCGTCCCCATGCCCGACCCCGCGCCGCCACCCAACGAGTGGCAAACCTGGAACCTGCGCTCGCCATCACAGTAGACAAACAGATCTGTGAGCTATTGTCTCTCTGATTCGTGTTTCAGATCCAAATCTAGCGCATCTGGTCTGGTATGGGAAGAAGAAGGGAGCAAGGAGTAGCGACCTTGGAGGCAGTCGCAGTTCTCGGCCTCCTTGCGGACAACGTTGAGGACGGAGTCGATGAGCTCGGCGCCCTTGGTGTAGTGTCCCTTGGCCCAGTTGTTGCCGGCGCCGGACTGCCCGAAGACAGAGTTGTCGGGGCGGAAGATGTAGCCGTAGGGGCCGGAGTGCACCGAGTCCATGGTGCCGGGCTCGAGGTCCATGAGGACGGCGCGGGGGACGAAGCGGCCGCAGGAGACCTCGTTGTAGTAGACGTTGACGCGCTCGAGCTGGAGGTCGGAGGCGCCGCTGTAGCAGCCGGTGGCGTCGATGCCGTGCTCGGCGCAGACCACCTCGAGGCAACGCGGCGTAGGGATGGATGCGACGGCGCGTCAGGTGGGGGATTGAGGAGGCGAGCGGCGGCGGTGGGTTGGATTGAGGTGGATTGCAGCGCTGACTCGGGGTGGGGATGGGAGTGAATTGTGAGTTTGTGACCGATCGAACGGTTAGGGTCGATCCACTTGATCCAACGGAGCAAACGGATTTTGGACCTATTGCTCATATTCTCTTTTGGATCACACAATTGGCCCATATTGCTCCTATTGCCTTTTGGGTTCGGTGACCCGTTGGGCCAACCTGAACCACGCCCACCCCTAGCTCCAAAGAGCCAACCCATGGCCTAAATCCAAGAAAAAACAATAAGCAGTCTTAGACCATACCAAGGAATGATGCATGAACTTCAACAATTTGCAAAACACATTTACAAACTTTAGTATCATGCCACAAGGAGTAGGTGCATGAACTTCAACCATTTGCAAAACACATTTGTAAATTATAGTCTCATGCTACAAAGAGTTAATGTATGAGCTTCAACTATTTGTAAAACACATTCGTAAACAATAGCATCATGCCTAGAAGAGCTAGAGCAAGCGGGATTGAGCTATCAATATATGATGAGACTCAAACTACTAGATAAGACCCCTCTTAATAGTACGGTAACATATACTAGCAATCCGGTCTTCCAACCAAACACGGAGACCAGTAAAAGACTAGGAACACATTCTTAGCCTATGCTAGTCATACCTTTGCCATAAGCATCCATCTTGGAGTGATCTCTTGATGACGAACATCTTCACCCCAAATCTGGGTTCTTGACTTGATAATCATCAACACATGATGATTTCCTTTACTCCAATTTCTTGACTTGAATATCATCAACACATGATGATCTTTTTCACTTCTTGATCTTGTCTTGAATATCATCAACACATGATGATTTTCTTTACTTCAAAATATTGTCTTGATGCTCATCAACACATAATGACATCTTTCATCCCAAATCTTGACTTGATAACAATCAACTCATGATGCCACCCAAAATCTTCATCAACATAGGACTATACCTGTTTCACCAACTCATAAAAAATATTAGTCCACATGACGATTGTTATTCATTATCAAAATACTCAATTAACTCATAATGGCGGATCTAGATTCTTCAGCGGGGGATGAGGGTTTTGTTCGACGGTAAAAAGCGGGTAAATAACCCCAAGTTTAGGGGCAAAGTCGGAATAGAGCTGCGGGAAGCCGTGGGGAGCTCCCCGCGGGCGGCTTTAGGGCCTACCGGGCTGAACAGTTACACGGCTGAACGACTGAGCTAAAGAGGTGTCGCGACCCCAAGGCACGAGGATCCCGGGACCTCACTATGTATACCCTACTAGTCCCATGATCAGTGGCTAGTGTACATAATCAAACAAGAGATGATAACACATCCATACAATCGTCACTATATTAACAAAATTTTGTGTTGATTACAAAAGGGCACAAAGCCAAGAGCAAATACAGTGGAAACAAAAACAAGTTGAGGGCCACCCGATTCACCACAGGCAATTGGCTAGGGGCACATCCTAGTCGTCCAAGTCCTCCTGGTCCTCTGCGAAGACCTCTTCATGTGCTTGTCAACAAGCAAGAGTGAGCACAACAACCGTGCTTGCAAGTCACACCCATCAAGTAACAGATTAATGCATGCAATGATTTAACAAAGGAAGGAATATAGAGTTGATTTGCACTAAGCCAAGTTTCTTTCCAATTATTTGTACTAAGTCCAAAGTAGATATACAATACTAAAATTTATTTCTAAATCACAGTTTTATAGTTAGATAATATTCATCAATAAGTAGTGAAGGATATCCTCCTATCACAAGGCTAACCGCCCAGGGCTACCCGCCCAAAACCCATTTGGATAGAGATCCAAAACCAGGTAATAAAGCCTTTGGAAAACAAAACCAAGATCTAACTTTGAGCAGTTTTGCCAACATGTCCTTGATCGTGGACACGGCTATTCGAATAGGTTTACACTCTGCAGAGGTTGTACAACTTTACCCACAAGAGCTAATCACTTATACTGTCCGGTCACACACTTCTGAAGGTGTGCGACTAAGAGATTATCACAAGGCCTTTACAATGCACCATCCCACCATAGTCCCGCCTTGCTGAGGTTTCGCTTTCATTGGGCTAACCACCCGTCGGATTCAAGCCCCCTCTTGCGCCATATAGGAATACATAAAAGTAGATCGTGAAAAGACATCCACGCAACCAGATGGCACAACCACTGTGAGATGTTGTAAATTAATTAGTCAGGTCCTGCCCATTCAAGACATGTGGTAGTACGGGAAGGCATAGCAAAATATACTCGAAGACCGATCCTTAACTGACCTGGGCAACAACCGAAAGAACCCTGGGCATCGACCATAGAAATGGATCGGTCTCGTGCATGAACATGCACCCATCCAAACATCCATTTCACCTAAGTCCAAACCAGTTTTCACTTTGTTTACCACATTTAAAACATTTCAGAAAAACTCCATGGTACTGACCATACCATGGCGACGATTGAAAACAGAGTTGAGCTTTTGGCTAATTTCCCCAAATCAAATATTTTTGAGCTAAGCTTCGGCTAAGCATAGAGTTTTGCAATCAGTTTTAGTTCATACTAATGTATCAACTAGCTTTTAACTATAGTACCAAGGGAGGTCCAAAAGACGATCAAGTTTGGGTGTACAAAGGATTTGGAAATAACTATCAAGTTAAAACAGGGATTTAAAGTACTTGAATTGAAATACACATGCCGTAGTAATTTAAAGCGGAATGTACATAATTTGAAATACTGGGTGTAATATGATCAAGAGTATGACTTGCCTTGCTTGAAAGCTTGTGGATCTACTTCTTCAGCGAACTCTGCTTCCCCGGCGTCATCGAAGTCTACACGAGAGAACAGAGTAGAATCAAATAAAGCCTAAATAAAGATTCAAATGAAATCCAGCTCAAAAAACTTTAGAGAAGGATGTCTAACGATGGAAAGCTGCGGGGCGAGAGCAAGAGAGAAGAAGTGGTGAGGTGAAAATGGATGGAGTGAAAAAGGGAAAAAGGCTCCCTGGTGCGCTATTTATAGAGGAGGTAAGAGAACTGGGTGACAAGGGCATAGCGACGGGATTCACGGTGACGCAGCAAAGGCGCATAGCTGGCAGGTGAGTAAGGGGACAGGAGCAGGTAAGGGAGGAGACAAGACAGGGAGATGGGTACAACAGAGGTGATAGCATTTAATGCGACGCAACATTATTTAATACGCGAAGACTTCTGCAGCAAACGTGCAGGAAGGATAAAGTGAGCAGGGCTATCTAAGACCAAGAGGTTGGTCAAGGTCAATGGGAAGCTGTGACCAAGAGGGAGGTCTCACCGAAAGGGTGGTCCTGAGGAGGAGGTGATCTTTGTAAAAAGGGTGGTCTTGACCAATAGGGTGGTCTTTACAAAAAGGGCAGTCACGACCGAGAGGGTCGTCTTTGCAAAAAGGGTTGTTGCGACCACAGAGGGTGGTCTTTGCAAAAAGGGCTATTGCGACCACATAGGGTGGTCTTTTCAAAAAGGGCGGTTGCGACCACAGAGGGTGGTCTTTGCAAAAAGGGAAGTTGTGACCAGGAGGGTCGTCTTTGCAAAAAGGGCAGTTACGATCGGGAGGGTCGTCTTTGCAAAAAGGGTAGTTGAAACTGAGAGGAGGTCCGGAAGGAAAGCAACGGGCTACGCCCAAGGAGGAAGGAAGGTCCAAGGAGAGAAGACGGCCAGAACTGAAAAGGAGGAATTCAAACCTGAATTTGAATTACAGAAAACAAGAATTACTTGAAACACAAACCCGAGCTTAAGAAAGCTAGGAGGTTTGAAACTATGGATAGAAGGACAAACGAAGGAGACCGAACACCGGAAAGCTTCTACAAACTCGAAGCTAAACCAAAACGAATTAGTTGAAGTTTAATTTAGTCAATTAAATCACATTTAAAATTTCAGGTTTTAAGCTTTAACAAACCAATAAACCAACTCGTTCTTTTTATTTTGAAAGCTTCCAAAAGGCTCAGAAAAACAGGGTGTTACAAGAGGTTTGGTGTTTAGCTGTCTGGCTTTTAGGTAGGCTGGCTGTAGCTTCTGAGATAAAAAAATGTCTAAAATATCTTTGAGGCAAATGATGGCTTGTTTGATGTCGTTTAACGACAATTAACGACATTTAACGTTCCAACCTATTGAGGCTATCACATCACATGGAATCAACCTGTGTTTCACAATAAATTTGATGATAAATGAGTTACAAGGTTAGAAAATTGACGTGTACCTTTTTTAGTCAAGATTTTGGAATTATCATGCTAGTCCATATGCTACCAAGTACTATTCCAACACAAGATAAACTTGTGCAAGGAATCATATGATATAGTGCAATTTTTTAAGGAGAAGGTCGAAAGCAAGCAAAATCTCATATCTTAATATCTAATAGTACATTTTTCCATGGATTTTCGGCAGATCAAATCCAATTTATCTCATATTATCGCTGTTGGTGCTTGAATGAACCAAGAAAATTCCTAACCATAACAACGACCACACTCAGAGGAGACAGAAATTTTGAGACAACATTGACACTCCATGTCAACAGCAGAAAGGGACACTACTACAAAAAGGCTAATACTGGACGTCACATCATAAACAGTTGATCAAAACTGTCAGTATTAAATACAATCATAGACAGTTTTGGTTTAGCGACCGTCTATGTTACTGGTGAAGGGATACGGGTAGGCTACGATAGCAACAATTCAAAATTGTCTACCACGTAAACCAGGATGCCAAGTAAGTAGATGATCACAGATCGTTACCACCAGACACGCAGTACAGCGGAAGATGAGTTGGAGCAGCCTGGTCCAACGAAGAGCACATCGGTGAAGAGTCGTAGTCGATCGTCTAGCGTCCTCGTGAGTCGATTGTCTCCTTCAGCAACCTCTAATGTTCCTTGTGAAGATCGCGGATCGTCCTCAAGCGCAACAGTAACCACAGTAGCGCCTCTATGGTATCCACGCGTCCAGGGTAGGAACAACCGAACACCGGTGTGCTAACACCAAGTTGCACGGCGGGGCTCTCTCAGGAAGATGGCGGCTAGGGTTTCGGTAGAGCAACTCACGTCTCTCACATCCTCATAATAGCCTCAAGCATCTCCTTATATATAGTGCCCCGTGACAGATCCTATCCGAATACGTTTGACGAATCGTATTCGTACTGGTTTATTCCAACCCGTTAAGTGTGTGACCCATTAGGTTTATGTGTATCGGTTGCGACTCGGAAACCCCTTTTCGACCACGAGTCGTAGCGGTCCCTAGTAGGACATAATGATTCCCAAATACACACAAATTATATCGGACGAACCTTAATACAACATGATCTACGACCAGGTCCTCATCACTTACGACTAGCTCGTATCTCGTCATGACCAGCCCGTATTTAAAAATGACCAGTTCGTAACTCCTTATGACCAGTTAGTACTTAAGTACGACCAGTCTGAAACTGTGTACGACCAGTTCGTAACTCCTTACGACTAGGTTCCGACCACTCTGTGATTACGTTTGACCACTCTGTGACTAGGTCTCGTAACCTCCATGACCGGTAATATATGGTCATCAATCAATACATGTGCTAGTCGTATAGTCACTGGTGTTCCGACCAGTGACATTCGACCAGGGATACTTTTAGAATGACATCATATAAGTTAAAGAGTTTCACCAACAAGTCACATACTCGTTAATTTATATAATTGATGATTCATTTAAGGAACAGAATAATATTTATTCAATAACTCATAAACATAGACATGATATAATCATCTCTATGATTGTCTCTAGGGCATATCACCAACAACTGACTATGCTAAAAACTGTCTGTGAAGAAGTAATATCACAGATGGTTTATGTTGAAAACCGTATGTGAAGTATCACCGACGGTTATTAACAAGAACCGTCTGTGATAATTAACTCATCATAGACGGTTTATATGAAAAACCGTCGGTCATATTTCGCCCTTATATCCCTCTAGATTTGGCCACCCCGTTTATTCAAACTTTCAAACCGAAGCGACGTCGCGACCTCTCAACTACTCCAGATCGGTTCCGCTACCCAAATCCTCTTATATATGCTGCCTGCACGAGCCCAACTATTCCAAATCGATTTTGTCGCCTCCTCGGCGCCACCCCCAAACCTGTGAGACCCCGGTTTATTTAGCTTATAATGCTTAGCCTTCAATCGACTCTAGCATCACAAACAAAATATACCGTGCCTCGAGAAAATGTATACTTCCCAGAATTACAGTATACACATCCTTTTACAAAACATTGCATCAATTTCATACAACACACAGAACCAAAGCTAAAGATTTACAAGCAAAAGACATACATAACAGTTTATGACAAAAGAGAAGCCAACCGGCCAAGAACTAAAAGTACTAAACAACAGCGGAAGCAAAATACCATAAGATGACTATAAACAAAAGCCAACCGGTTTGCCATACACCCACAAGGCAATCCAACCGGGCCGCCAAGCTAGTCGTCCACACCGCAGCAAAACTCACAAAAGTCGATCCCTTGGAGATCAACCTCCTCTGCAACAAATAAGCAATGCAAATGAGTACAAAAATGTACTCGCAAGACTTACGAGTAACAAACCTAGATACTACTACATGCAGGCTTTAATCAAAGGAGAAGGCTCAAGGTTCATTTTCAGCATAAAGCAGATTTTATTTGCAATAGATAATATGTTGAAGGCTGTTTTAACAATCTGAATTTTATTTGCATAAATAACAGCGAGACAATAAGTAATAATAATAAAGACATCCTGGAGATGGCTAACCCAATAGCTATCACAACAATAGCACGAATTACCCATTCGTACCACCCACATCAAGTTTTAATTAAAAAGGTTGTAGTCTAACTCTTGAAAGACCTTCCCAAGCGTGTCCATAACCTAGGACGGGGCTATTCGAATAGTTTGAAACCCTGCAGGGGTGTACCAATGTACCCACACTTCAGATCGCCTTTTTGCCAAGCTATTAAGCACACTTCCTTTGGTATGCTGGCACGGCTAAGTCCTACGAGACACTTTTCAATGGATTGAGCTAATCAAGAGCCGCACGTATGGGGGTTATCACCTAGTGGACCACCATCACAGTCCCCACTAAGGACCCATACGTAGAGTAGGATGCACCGGCCTAGCTCAAGCTGTTGCGAGTGCTCCCCTCATTCACGTGACCCATGTTGCATATAGAAATATACAACCCACCACGCGACTCATTAATTAACACCTCCTAGAGTACTGAGTCAAGAGAGGTCTCATACCATCTAGTGTGGTTAGCATGCAAAAATGCTTGGTTTAGTGTAACAAGATGTTCGGTCCTTGTTGACTCGGGCACCATTTCAGTCACACCCAAAAGCACACTATCTTACCATTGTGCCCAAGTCCAAATCATTTTGTTTTCAGTTTTAGTTTTCACAAATAAACAAGTCACAAGATGTTGAACATAAGTAATAATAAGTTTTGTGTGATCAAGGTCATCGACTAAGTCGATAACCGCCCAATTCTACTGATAACTAAGTATTGCTAACCATCATATTGTAAAGACAAATAAAGAGCATAGATTATTCACCGGGCTCTAATTCACTAGTGAGGATATTAACCTAGGTTTGTGGCAGGGGTGAACAATTTCAGGGAAACTATGCATTAGGACTAACTACCTCTATTCGACAAAAATTAACTTTGACACAAGGAGCATGCATACTTAGTTTTTGCAAACAAGATATTAGACTTTAAAAGTAATAGGAGCAATATGATCAAATGATGCTACATCTGCTTGCCTTGTTGGAGATCACTGGTTTGCTGCAGAGGTCACTCTCGCAATCAATAATTTCTTCGGAACCTATCGCAAGAACGAGAAAATCCAATAAAAACGACGAACATCGAAAGAAACTCAAAATCCAAAGTCATCCAGATTCCATGAAATTTACACAGCAGCAAGGTTATGATTTTAAATGAATTTAGCAACAAGAATCATGTTATTTGGACTAAACATGCAAAAGTTATGGCCTAAACAATTTCTTTCAACCTGAAAATTCAAATTAAATTAATTTCGGGTACTGTTCATGGCACAATTTCCAGAAAGATCTAGAACCTGAAATTTTTATGGTAGGTAGAACATGACATTCTAAGAACAGCAAAACTGAGTTCACTTCATTTAGAGTTAAAATGAATTACTTATGATTTTTCTAAGTTGTGAAACTATCGTATTACATCTTTCAGGTTTGAGAATATACATAAGACCTATACTAAACTAAAGCATAAACACAGAGGAACCTAATACGTTTTAGTTTCTCCAGTTAGGATATGCAGAGAGCAACTTATGCATTTTACAAGTTTTAATGAATTTCTAGAGCAATATTTAATGCTAGCAAGATAATTCACTAAACACATTTTCTGGTATGGAACAGTGTCCAAATACATTTTTAGATTAAAGTTTAGTTCTTCAGAAATTTAACACAATTTGAATCCCCCTAAAAGGAGGTAAAATGAAATAGTTATGCACTTTTGAATTTTAAAGCATTTAAAAGTTTGAAAAATAAAAACTCTCGGGCTGCTCCAAAAGAACCAACTCAAACGGAGAGGTCATGACCATCGAGATTGAATCCAACGGCCCCGACGAGTGAATGCACAACACACGCGAAGGTCCGCGCGAAGGATCTCCACGTGCACTGAGGAGGTCGTGACCGTCAGATCCAGATCTGACGGTCCCGATCTACAAGGGGAGGTCCTAAGGGATAGCTCTAAAGGAGGAGGTCGGGGACAACCAAGATTTCACAGGGAGGTCCTACGGGTCTAAATCTAACGGAGGGAGATCCCGACGGCTAAGACCTCACAGGGGGAGATCTTAACGATCAAGATCTACACGAGGGAGGTCCTAATGGTAGCGGTCTAGACGGAGGGAGGTCCTAACGGTTGAGATCTCACAAGGGAGGTCTTAACGGTCAAGATATCCACGGGGAGGTCCGCAAAGATAAGGTCTTAATAAAGGAAGACCTTAACGGCTCAGATCTCCACTAGGAGGTCCTGAACGGTCAAGATCTACCCGGGGGTGGTCTGTAAGGTTTAGATCTCCGCGAGGAGGGAGGTCCTGAGGTTTTCTTTGCAAAAGACCAAGGGGTGATCTTTTGCAAAGAGGACCCCAAGGGTGGTCCCGAGGGTGGTTCTTACAAAAATAACCACGGGGTGGTCTTTTTGCGCAGGAGTGATCCTAACGGCCAAGATTAAACCCAAGGAGGTCCTAAGGGTTAGGATCTAAGCTGGGGGAGGTCCTGGCAACTATGGTTTTGCAGAGGAAGATCCTACGGTTAAGATTTAACCCACAGAGGTCTTTAACTGTTGAGATCTAATCTAGGAGGTCCTGGGGTTGTCAAGGAGGTTGTTTAACGTACGACAATAGGAAACGCGACCCACATGTAAGCGACACGAGAGCCATTTCCAACAGCCATTAAGTGCTAGCCAATGATTAACTATTAATGAACATAATCTATGTCCTGAGCGGATAGCGCTACAGTACATGTCCGAGTACGACACGACAAAAAGCCCGAGTTTGAGTTGGAGCTCACCGCCGGCGACTCCGGTCACGACGGTGGAAGCTAAGGATAGGGACATGTCCTAAATAGTGAGGTGAACCTAGAGGTACCAAAAACCAAAGCTAGAACACTACCTACCGGCGGCTAGCCGGAGACAAACACGGCAAAACGCAAAAACTAACGTGGTCCAACAGAGCAGGGGTTCAAACACTATGGTACTAAAGAATGGATTACCTAAGGACAGAGGAGGTCAAGAGGTGGTCGGAGAAGCTCCGGCGATGAAGGTGCTGGCAGGTGCTAAGGAAGAAGGCAAATCCGGCCACAAAGAGCAAGTCCCCAATTTGACACCTCTGTGAAGTCAAACAAAATAAGTTAGGGGAAATGCTCAAGGTGGTCAGAAGAGCAAATGGGCACGCCAAGAGTTGCAATTGAACCACTGGAGTGCTGTGCTGACTAAGCTTTCTTGTCGGCCAACAATGGTGGTTTTGGGGAGTTGGTGAGATGAGCTCAACTAAGCACCGAGAAGCTAGGGTTTGCAATGGGTGCTGGAAAAAGGGTTCAAGGGGGGCTCTATGGTGTTTTATAGCCAGAGGAGCACGGTTTTGAGCTAGGGTTAAGCTCCATGGTGATCTTAGATCATGGCTCGGTTCACAGCTCGGCCAAGGACGTGCTGAGGGGATGGGAGCCAGAGAAGGGCGACTTCGGGGGCTAAAGCTGACCAACATTAAATGCAAAGTGGCAAAGAGCCGTTGACAAGGACATGAAATGACAAGACACTGTTCCACACTGCCATGGCTCTGGCACACCCGCACGTGCACGAAAATGATGATGACCAGGCTCGGGGAGGTCCCACCAGTCAGTGGAAGAGCTCAAGTGGACTGGTAAAAAAGCATAACGCTCGGGTTAAGCGTTGAGACCGAATTGGGGAGGTCTTGACGGTTGGATTTGAAACGAAGGGCCTTGATTTTAAATGAGGTTCGGAGGTCCTAACGTTCAAGGAGATCTGAGGTACAGATCAAGATATGGGCGGCCCACGATCACCCAGGCGCTAACAGAGGTGAAAGCCAAGGTGGTCTGGAGGGTTGTTTTTGCAAAAGACCAGCGGGGTGGTCTTTGCAAAAACTCCAAAGGTGGTCTGAAGTGATCTTTAAGGAGGTCTTGGAAGAAGTCTTTGCACCCGACCTAGGGTGGTTTTTGCAAAGATACAAAGGGAGGTCCAAGGGGAGGTCCGGGAGGGTGTTCTTTGCAAAAAGACCCGAGGTGGTCATGACCAAGGGTGGTCTGAGCGAGTGGAAGGTCTGAGAGCTCCCGAGATCGCAGCGGTAGACCAGAAATCCAACGGCTGACTATGATCGCGTGCTGGAAAGAGTTCGGGGCTGAGATGCAATGGTTAAGTCCAACCGAGACCAAGGTTTGGGCTCAGGTTATACTCAAACCTAACCAGGACTTTGACTTAGGGCTTCAATTGAGCTGAAAAATTTTAGGAACTTTTAGAGGTAGCAAACTAACTCCAAAATTTCTGAAATTTTTATAGTAGCTTGCTAACTTTGAGGTGGACCTTGTGCAAAAATTTTAGAGGTTTTTATGCTGGGCATTTTTCTCCAGAAATTTTCTCAAGGTTCTGAGCTAGGGTTTGACTCAGAGTCAAACTGGTTTGACTGACCTATAAAAATATTCAAACAATTTCTAAAAATTGTGAAATTTTTCAGAGGGGTCACACACCATCCCTAGAACTTAGAAAAAATATTTCAGAGGATGATCACAAGATTGCAAGAAGGTTTTTGAAAGGCAATATTTGGGTCAAAAGAGGCTTGTGGTTTTTGTATTTCCATAATTCTTTTACAAGAATTCTTCAGAACATACATGAAATACAAGATGTAAGAAAAGTTTTAATTTCTACACATTTTCTTGCATTTGAAACACAAGTTGAAAATTGGGATGTTACAAAACCGATCGAAGCACCCTGTCCCCCGACGACGCCGACTACCACCGTGAGCTCCTCCTCCTCAAGTTGTGATGCCACGGTTCACTGCATAAGGCATTCTTGTCATAAGAGTGTCTTCTATAGTGTAATCATCGTGACACAAACAGTGACGCTGCCTCCGCCTCTCCTTCATCTCCGGTGATATCCTCCATTCGATCCCCTCCCGTCTCTTCCTTGATGCATGGATCTAAAATTATGAAATTATTTGATGGCTAGGGTTTCGGCCATGTAAATCTTGATGCTTGTGCGTGTGAAAATTAATTGTTGATGCCTCAAGTTCTTGTGATGATTGATGGATGGCTAGGGTTTCGGCTATATAAATCTTGATGCTTGTGCGTGTGAAAATTAATTGTTGATACCTCAAGTTCTTGTGATGATTGATGGATGGCTAGAGTTTCGGCTATGTAAATCG
The DNA here is from genome assembly GCA_036346255.1 of Ampelocalamus luodianensis. NCBI lineage: Eukaryota > Viridiplantae > Streptophyta > Magnoliopsida > Poales > Poaceae > Ampelocalamus > Ampelocalamus luodianensis. The sequence continues at coordinate 29,490,463 of CM070620.1, read as the reverse complement.
TGATGCTTGTGCGTGTGAAAATTAATTGTTGATGCCTCTACTTCTTGTGATGATTGATGGATGGCTAGGGTTTTGACCCTTGTTAAAATTCATGTTTTATTGCAGGATAAAGACATGGCACCAAAGTCTATTGTACGATGGTGATCTCGTTCTCATAAATAGGTCTGCTTTGGTTCATCTGCATTCTTTGATTGCGTTGTTTTATAGTACAATCAGAGAATGTTGATGAACTGAAGGAGGCCTATTTATGAGAACGAGATAATGGTATCACAGATGGTTTTTAACTAGAACCGTTTGTGATAATAGACTATCACAGACGATTCATAGTAAAAGCCTTTTGTGATAATTGTTATCACAGACGATTCAAAAATCGTCTGTAATGCCCTTAGGGTATTACTGACCCATAAGCACAAACGGTTCAGGAAATCGTCTACGATAGCGTTTTTGAACCATCTATGATGCACTTTTCTGTAGTAGTGGGAGAACCAACATATTTAAGGAGCCAAATATCTAACTCTATCCTATCACTTGCTTGGCACACTTTAGAAAAGTATCAGAATTTCTAGACTTTGTTCTTGTGAAATCAGAAATTATGCTCCATTACTCAGCATCGACATCATCAAAACCATCATCTACACTATCGTCGACCTTTTGAGGTGCTACACTATCTTCAACCATTATGGGATCGTTGTCTTCAAACTTTTCAAGGCCTAGTCCTGCAGATACCTCGACCATTGCCGGGCACAATAGTCTCTCCCTAAGTTTGAAACCCTTACGAAATCCCTGGATGATGACCCCCTCCTCGTACTCCACTTATTCTTCTCGCATAATAGCTTCATGAAGCTGACATAGAAGGTGCAAAAGGAACCATTCTTAAATAAAGTTACACATCTATCAAACCCTAGAATAATTTTTTAAAAATAGTCTATGCAGATTTAGCCCTTTATATTACAACTCAATAGCCTTTACCACATGCTTTCCCACATTACTATCCAAAAATATAAGAATGAATATGTTGCATAAGAAGGTTGTTTATTTTTTTTTACAGTTAAATATCATTACACCAAGTATATGAATGCATCTTTACCTTTTACCCCTGCTTAGGTATGAATGTCTGATGAAAAAATATCCAGTTTCAAAATCTAAGTGTATTAGGTTGTGTGTTGCTAGCACTGCTTACCATAGGATCAAATGGTTTACCAACAATTTCCACATCTTCAACGCCAAGTGAAATCAGAATTTCAATAAATTGCTTATAGATGCTCTGGTAGCTATCATTTATTTTTGCTTCTCTCTCCGATTCCAACTTTATTTGTGTTTTTGCTCTTTCAATGTTGTCAAGAATAGGCAACAAGCTCTCAATAACTTTCCCTTGCACACTTGTCATCAAAGAAAGCTTCTCTCTTTCTGTCCTTTTCCTGTAGTTATCAAAGTCGACGCTTATCTCAGTTGTCAATTCTGCATCTAAAGTTGTGATTTTGCTCATAAGAGAGTTCTTCTCATCCTCAACAGAAAGTAAAAAACCCTCTATCTCTGCGACTTTTGCTTCATCATCAGTAATCAAAGCTTCTTTGTATGATTGCAATGCTGTGATAAGAACAGAGGAGTTTCCTCTGTGCCCATTATTGGCGATATGCCCTAAAGGCAATCATAAAAATGATTGTATCACATCTATGTTTATGAGTTATTGAATAAATGTTATTTTGTTCCTTGAATGAATCATTAGTTATAAAGATTAACAAGTATGTGACTTGTTGGTGAAGCTCTTTTTAACTTATATGATGTCACCATCTTGTTGGCAAGACACATGAGTTGCTCCACCGAAATTCTAGCCGCCATCTTCTCGAGAGAGCCCCACCGTGCAACTTGGTGCTAGCACACCGGTGCTCGGTGTTTCTTCCCTAGACGTGTGGATACCGTAGAGATGCTACTGCGGTTGCTGTTGTGCTTGAGGACAATCCATGACCTTGGCGAGGAACGCGATTGGTTGCTGGAGGAGACGATCGACTACGACTACTTCATCGACACGCTCTACGTTGGATCAGGCTACTCCAACTCATCTTCCGCTGCACTGCGTGTCTGGTGGTAACGATCTATGATCTCTTGCTTGCTTGGCTTCCTGGCTTACGTGGTAGAATTTTTGAATTGCAAGCTACCGTAGCCTACCCGTATCCCTTCACCCACATCATCATCATCTGCAACATTGTCTCCAGTAACTTCCGTTTCTGAATCCTCCAATGACATAAAAAGATTTTAGCGTAAGTAAGAATTTAATTGTTTCAAAAGACAAATTGTGCAAGGCCATAGATTCTAATGATACATGATCAAATTCTTTAACTTTTAAAGAAGCATTGAAAATGAAATAAGATACAACCATTGATGTTAATGCAAAGCAGTCGAAGGTCATATCATCACTTAACAGATAGTATGCAAACTTGTGTATGCTTCGAATGAACAAACTTGTCGTGCGGCCGGGGATGCGCCAAACTAGCAGTGGTTGTGCCAGCGCATGCTGGGAGCAGGCGAACGAGGGCAGCGGCCATGCAGAGGAGAGTAGCCATGGGGTGGGTGGGGAGGGGGTGTCTTGCTTGCTGCTCCATCGGATGCGGGAGGGGGAGAGGACGGGTGTAAGATCGAGGAGGCTGACTAGAGGGGGTGAATAGATGATTTTAAAAACATCTTTGGCAAAAACCGATTTCTAATGCGAAATTATAAACAAATCGGTTTTGCACAATTAAAACCTAAATCAACTAGTCTTTATTAAGTGCACCAACAATATAAGACTATTGAATGATAGCAATCATACAAAAATGAATAAGCAATTTAATTCTATGAAAGTAAATTGCACAAAGTAAAGCACAAGAGAACAAACCATAATGACATTTTACCATGGTGTTCAGAGACTTGCCGATCTCCCCTAATCCACGTTGAGGTAAGTCCAAACCAATGGGACCAGCTTCACAAATTAAGCCAACACCTCCGAGGTAAGTCCAACCACTTGGACCGGTTCCAAAACGAACCAACACCTCGATCCACTCGGGGGTGCTCTTCCTCCACTCTGGAGATGGCGAGCACCAAACCACTCACAAACCGCCGGGCCTTCCCACAAGCTTCTTAAGAAGATCACCGGACCACGACGCCTTCATGCCATCTAGGTGTCGGCAAACACCAAGAATAACAAGTCGGAGACTCTCACTTAAACTAATCAAGTGTCTAAGTTCAATAGATACACAATTCACTACCTAATGCAACACATGCACTTAGGATTTTCCTCTCAAAGCTTACTAAGTGCAATGCTTGCTCTTAGCTCAAAGGAATGTATATGGCATCAGCAACCTTGTCCATAATTGGTCAAGGTGGGTATATATAGTCTACACACAAAAACTAGCCGTTGGGGGAAAAGCTATGAGAAAATCAGTACGAGCGGTAGTACCGCCGTTCACTGGCCGGTACTACCGCACCCAGCTCAACGATTGGAACAGCAGCAAAAGACACTTTGAACTAGCTGTTGCAAAAGTGGCGCAGTACTACCGCCAAGGAACATGCGGTAGTTCCACTCTCCGGTAGTTCCGCAAAGACAACACTGATACTACCGCACTTCCGAGAGAGCAAAAAGTGTCTCTCTGGAAAATACGTACCACTCAAACTTCGGGTGCTACCGAGGTGCAGTAGATCCGCTCAAAGAACTCCAGTCATACCGCAGACCATATTTACGACCACACAGGTCTACGACCACACAAGTCTACGACCACGATTAGGTCCACGACCAAGCAGGTCTACGACTACACAGGTATATGACCATTGTTCACGAACAGGTCTACGACCCCTATTCTACGACCAGTGTCTACAACTACGCAGGTCTACGACCACTGTTCTACAACCGGTGTCTACGACCACTGTTCACGAATAGGTCTACGACCCCTATTCTACGACCAGTGCCGACAACTACGCAGGTCTACGACCACTGTTCTACAACCAGTGTCTACGACCACTGTTCTACGACCAGTGTCTACGACCACTGCCCACGAACAAGTCTACGACCACTGTTCTATGACGAGTGTCTACGACCACTGTTCTACGACAAGTGTCTATGACCACTGTTCACGAACAGGTCTACGACCAGTGTCTTCAACCAAGCAGGTCTACGACAAGGTCTTCAACCACTGTCCACGATAAGGTCTTCGACTACTGTTCAACAAGGTCTTCGACCAGGTCTACGACCAGTTGCGATAATACTGCCAACAGCCTGCGATCATACCGCTAGAGACTAGAAAACAAGGATTTTGCATTCCCCTTCAACTCAATTTGCAAAATACATTTGCCAATTGATGCGCGATGCAAACAAGGGTTAAAGGTGAGATTCTTAACAGGTTGCAAAACACATTTGCCAACTTTTAGAATCACACCACAAAGAATAAGGTACATGGACTAAGACCATTTGCAAACTAAAGTCACATGCTACAAAGAACATGCATGAGCCTCAACTATTTGCAACATTCGCAAACAATAGCATCATGCCACAAGGAGAAGGTGCATGGACTTCAACCATTTGTAAAATATTTGCAAATTATAGTCACATGCTACAAAGATTATGCATGAGCCTCGACTATTTGCAAAACACATTCGCAAACATTGGCAACATGCTAACGAGAGCTAGAGTAAGCACAACGAGCTATTAACACATCACTAACTCAAGCTACTAGTCAAGACCCCTCTTAATAGTACGGCAATCTATACTAGCAATCCGGTCCCCAACCAAACACCAAGACCGGTAAAAGACTAAGAACATATCCTTAGCCCTAGCTAGTCATACCTTTGCCTTACACACCTTCTTGAAGCTTGATGACGCACATCTTCACTTCAAGTCCGGGTCATTGTCTTGACTTTGATAATCATCAACACATGATGATTTCCTTTACTTCGGGATCTTTGACTTGATGCTCATCAACACATGATGACGTCCTTCATCCCGAGTCTTGATATGCATCAACACATGATGCATCCTTTACTCCAACCTCTTGACTTGATGACAATCAACTCATGATGTCATCCAAAGTCTTCATCACAATGGAACATAACCTATTCATCCAATTCATGAAAAATGTTAGTTTCACAATATGATTGTCATTAATTACTATAACATACCATTAACTCATAATGGTGGGACAAGATACTCCAATCTTTTCCTCTTTGGTAATTAATGACAACCATCCCAATTTGCAAATAATTGAATATAAAGACATATGAGTATATATGAACTACACAAGTTTTATATACTCAAGGATATATTTCAAAGTAAATATCTTCAATATATGTGGAAAAAGGAATATGGATCAATACTAATGAAACCACAAAACATAGAGTGAACTCCCCCTAAATGTGTGCATACACGAGTGTGTAATAAAAACATATGCACATATTCAAGTTAACCTTTTGGTAGAGTTCAACCTATATTTTGGATCCAAGGAATGCAACAAGATATAGGAATATGATGTCGAATGCACACCTCTTTGATTTTCACTTTTATATCCAATGGAGACTAAACAATAGGTATAACAATAGAAATGTTAGTCTCACAAATAGATTTGTCATTAATAACCAAAATATTCCATTAACTCATAATGATGGGTCTAGATTCTTCAACGGGGGTGGGGCGCTAGCCCCGGGCGAGGAGGAGGAGGACGAGGAGGAGGGCGGGACGCCGACGCCATGGGAAGAGGAGGAGGCAGGGCAGGGACGCGCGAGAGGAGAAGGAGGAGGGAGGATGGGGGGTAGCGGCGGGTGGGGTGGGAGTTAGGGTTAGGGTTCGGGCGGGGGGCTGGTGGGGCATGGGGGTTTTTGTTCGATGGCAAAAAGTGGGTAAATAACCCCATGTTTAGGGGCAAAGCCGGAGCAATGTTGCGGGAAGCTCCATGCGGGCTGTTTTCGGCTTTCGGCTTCCGCACGTTGTAACAGCTTTGGGAAAAGCGAGGGGAGGAGCAAGTTGTTTGGAATAGCTTCTGGCTTTTCCTAGCGAAAAGCCAAAGCCGAAGCCGAAGCCGTTCCAAACATGCCCTTAGGCTTCCGGTTTCCACATGTTGTAACGACTTCTAGTTTCGGGAAAAGTGGGGGAGAAAAGCAAGCTGCTTGGAATGGCTTCCTGGTTTTTGAGAGAAAAGCCGAAGCCAAAGCCGTTCGAAACACGCCCTTGCTGGCCTGACCCGAATCTCTCAGGTTGACGAAAACCGAGTTTTTTTCTTTGCTAAAATAACACGCTTTAAAGCGAAAGAGCAAAAATAGTCCCGTGCGAACGAAATAGCAAAAATGGCCCGCCGCGATGTTTTCACACGGTAAAGGTATTATTTTTTTCTATTTCATTCGCATGGAGACTATTTTTGCTATTTTGCTTAAAAACATGCTATTTTAGTCGAAAACTCACAAAAACCCACCGGTAGAGCTGGTCAGATGGGTCATGCCTGATGGGCTGGCCCGAGGCACGGAATTGTAGGCCTGGCCCAGGCATGACACGACCCACACTGTTCATGGGTCGTGCCAGCTCAGCACGATGGCTCGTGCTGTGCTTGGGCCGCTACCCTGGCAAGGTGGGCTGGCCCGACATGGCACGAACAGTGTCGGGCTGTGTTTAAGCACGGCATGAGACCGACACAGCCTAGCTGGCCCAAGTACAGAGAGGGAGGGAGAGGCTGCTAGTGGCCCAGCACTAGGTCAGCGACACGACGACAAGGAAGGGAGCCAGCGAAGAGGAGGGTGGGGTGGCTCCAGCGCGGAGGAAGGAGATGGCGGAGGGTCCAGCTAGGGAAGGAAGGAGGAGGAAAGGGGGAGGGTGGAGCGGCTAGCTTGGGAAGGGAGGAGGCAAGGAGGGAAGAGGCCACGGCCGAAGGCCGAAGCAGAGAGAGAAGAGGGAGGAGGAGGGTAGGGCGCCGCCGGCGCAGAGGGAGGAGAAGGCGGCGGGGGCCACAGGGCCGACTCGGGAAGGGAGCTAGAGGAGGTGGAGTCGCGGAGGGAGGAGAAGGCCGGTGTGGACGGCGGAGCCAGCATGGAGGGTGGTGCCAGGCCCTCCGACGTGGCCTGCTGGGCGCGGTGCGGTTGGGCGCTTGTGCTGCCGCACACGGGTAGGCAGCGAGGGAAAAGAGGAGGCGAGTGGGCAGCCAGGTAGGGGTAGCCGGGCAGGGCAGTTGGGCAGGCCCGGCAGGGGGACCGAGTAGGCCGGGCATGGGCTCGTGGGCCATTCCTAGCACAACACGGCTTGGCTAAATTTGATAGTTGGGCGTTTTTTTGCCCTTTTTTGACCGTTTGGCTCTTTAAAAATAGCAAAAAAAAATAGCAAAATTCCAAAAAAAAAATCTATAAATACCCACCATACCCTCTTCATTCAGCACCCATCGATTCCTCGTTCTCTCTTTGAAATTCTGTGCAAATAAAAATTCTTGTTGAGTTAATTTGGCAAAATTCAAAAGAAAATTGGAAAATTCAATTTTCGGTAGCAAGTCAGTAAAAGAGGTACAATACTATTTTATACATACTTTTATTGTTAGTGTTTGTTATTCTAAGATGAAAGTAATAATAGTGTTAGTTTTGATTTTGCAGCTTTCGTTATGGACAGTTATGATCGATAGCTTTGCTCTTGTTGATTACGGATTTTCACCGGAGGATGTTGCATCCATGGAGGCTGCTACAGCTGCCTCAAACCAACCGGAGTTATTACCGAAAGGGCAAGGCAGAGTTTCGTCATCAAGCTCCACGACAACATCTACATCGGCGACCACCAGAGCAAAGAGGTCGAGATCGTCTACATGGGAGTGTGGGAGCATTTTGACTGGACAACTAAGCTAGACGCACAGGGAAATGAGGTACCATATGCTATTTGCAAAATTTATCGCGATGAATTGCCTGCAAGGTCTACAGGTGGAACTGGGGCACTTGCTTAAACATGCTACGAGATGTCGAGCCAAGCAAGGATTGGTGATGAGGCAAACGCAGTTGCAGTACAACCCCAACGGTTCGGTATGTAGCTAGGACTATGATCCTGAGGTATCCTGTCAATCTCTCCGTTAGGCTTTGGGGAATCTGCTGCTTTCCAAAATTACCTTAGGACTGTGTATAATCCTAGGTTTTCTGTCGTTTCTAGACAGACAACAACTAGAAATCTAGTAAAATACTACAATGAATGTTGTAATAAAATAAAGGAACTATTTAGTACGTGCACATTTTTGGTGGCCCTGACCGCGGACATATGGAGTGGTTGGGCTAGGGAAGATTATCTTAGTGTAGTTGCCTATTATGTCAATGATGACTGGCAATGAAGAAAAGGATTATAGTTTTGAAATTCATTGTTGTAGCACACACGGGTGAGAATATTACGAAATGTATTATCAAAGTCGTGGAAGACTTTGGTCATACAGACAAAATATTCTCAATTACTTTAGACAATGCCACTTCGAAATCTAGGGCCATGGATATTCTTACTCTAGTATTGAGTACATACACTGATTTCTTCTTGCTATATCAACGATGCGCTTGTCATATTATTAACCTTATAGTCAAATGTGGTTTGAAGAGGTTGAGTCTATGTATTAAAGCTCTTCGAGATACGATTTCTTTCTTGAATAATTCTAACGTAAGAATAGCACAATATAAGAACTTTTTGTAGTGTGATGGGTGTGAAGAGATACGGGTAGGCTATGATAGCAACAATTCAAAATTCTACCATGTAAACTAGGATCCCAAACAAGTAGATGATCACAGATCGTTACCACCGAACGCGCAGTGCAGCGGAAGAAGAGTCGGAGCAGCCTGGTCCAACGAAGAGCGCGTCGATGAGTGGTCGTAGTCGATCGTCCAACGCCCTCGCGAGTCGATCGTCTCCTTGTGATGATTGTAGATCGTCCTCAAGCGCAATAGCAACCGCAGCAGTGCCTCTACGGTATCCACACGTCAAGACAAGGAACAACCGGACGCCAGTGTGCTAGCACCAAGTTGCACGACGGGGCTCTCTCGGGAAGATGGCAGCTAGGATTTCGGCGGAGTAACTCACATCGCTCGCATAACCCCAATAGCCTCAAGCATCTCCTTATATAGTGCCCATGACGGATCCTATCCGAACACATTTTGTTCCGACCCGTTAAGTGTGTGACCCGTTAGGTTTATACGTAGTCGGTTGTGACTCGAAAACCCTTTTCCAACAACGAGTTGTAGCGGTCCATAGGAGGACATAACGATTCCCGAATACACACAAATTATATCGGACGAACCTTAATGCAACATGATCTACGACCAGGTTCTCATCACTTACGACCAACTCGTATCTTGTCACGACCAATCTGTATTTAAGTACGACCAGTTTGTAACTCCTTACGACCAGCTAGTACTTAAGTATGAACAGTTCATATTTAGTCTTGATCAGTTCGTAACTCCTTACGACCAGGTTTCGACCACTCTGTGATTACATTCGACTAGTCTACGACCAGCTCGTATCTCCATACGACCAGTCTGTAACTGATCAAACTAAGCCACCTACTCGTATATTCTCCCTTTGCCTCACGATATTTGGTTTGAACTCTAGGTGAGATATATGCCATCCATGGACTATTCAATACTTTCTCGATCGAGTATCGGATAACCTTATGTGGTCGAACTCTTCAACCACGAGTGGTATGGCCATGCATTTTCTTTATCCGACCACTTCGAGGGGCCTAGAGATATCTCTCCCGTTATGTTAGGTAGGACAAATCCCATATCCGACCAGTCATATCCCTCCTTATGTTTCATAGCATACCCGAAAGCTACCTTTATAACTACCCAGTTACGAGTAGCGTTTGGCAATCTCTAATAGTGCTATTACACATGTAGAGAACCATGCTGATCTTAGGTCTAAGGATTATACATCATCATTGCTTGAGACCACTAATGACACATAGAATCATAACAATCTCAGTAGTGTCTTAAGATGGGTCTATCCAACCCCATGTTCTCTAACATGTGTTCACATTATTGATTCGATATCCCTATATCCATGACCAGTGAAACGTGGTCATCAATCAATACATGTGCTTGTTGTAGAGTCAATGGTGTTTCGACCAGTGACATCTAACCAGGGATACCATTTAGAACAACATCACATAAGTTAAAGAGTTTCACCAACAAGTCACATACTTGTTAATCTTTATAACCAATGATTCATTCAAAGAACAGAATAGCATTTATTCAATAACTCATAAACATAGATGTGATACAATCATCTCTGTGATTGCCTCTAGGGCATATCATCAACAGTCTCTCACTTGCACTAGAATCAATCATATAGGTATCGAATACCCATAACTCTTGTGTGCGCCTCATGCTTAGGTTGTGGGAGAGGCTTTGTGAATGGATCGGCAATATTCAAATCATGTGTGCACTTTGCATATCTTCACATCACCTCTTTTTACGATCTCACGAAAAATGTGATATCGCCAAAGTATGTGCTTGGACTTTTGATGCGATCTAGGCTCCTTAGCTTGTGCAATGGCTCCACTATTACCACAATAGAGATCCACAGGACTAGAAGCACTTGGAACCAAACCTAGTTCATTAAAGAACTTCCTTATCCATACGACCTCTTTTGCAGCTTTCGAAGCAGCAATGTACTCAGCCTCGGTTGTAGAATCAGCAACCATTCCTTACTTGAAACTTTTCCAACTCACTACACCTCCATTCAAACAAAACACAAACTCAGACTGTGATCTAAAATCATCTCTGTCGGTTTGGAAGCTAGCATCGGTGTAACTATTTACGACCAGCTCTTCCTCACCACCAAATACAAGGAATGCATCCTTAGTCCTTCTTAAGTACTTAATGATATTCTTGACGGCTATCTAGTGACCTTCACCTGGATCCGACTGATATCTGCTCGTAACACTTGGAGCATACGACACATCTGGTCGTGTACACAACATGGCATACATGATAGATCCTATAGCCGAAGCATATGGGATTCTACCCATTTTGTCTCACTCATCAGTGGTCGTAAAACATTGAGTCTTGCTAAGAGTAATATCATGTGACATGGGCAAGAAACCTTTCTTAGAATCTTGCAAGTTGAACCGTTGCAATACCTTGTCAATGTATACTGTAGGGATACGGGTAGGCTACGCTAGCAACAATTCAAAATTTCTACCACGTAAACCAGGATGGCAAGCAAAATAGATGATCATAGATCATTACCACCAGACGCGTAGTGCAGCGGAAGTAGAGTCGGAGCAGCCTAGTCCGACGAAGAACGCGCCGATGTAGTGGTTGTAGAAGATCGTCCAACGTCCTCGTAGTCGATCGTCTCCTCCAGCAACCTCTGCAGTTCCTTGTGAAGATTGAGGATCGTCCTTAGCGCAACAGCGACCGCAGTAGCGCCTCTACGGTATCCACACGTCCAGAGAAGGAACAACCGTACGCCGGTGTGCTAGCACCATGTCGCACAGGAAGGCTCTCTCAAAAAGATGGTGGCTAGGGTTTCAGTGGAAACAACTCACGTGTCTCTCTCGTGTCCCTCACACTAGCCTCAAGCATCTCCTTATATAGTGCCCCGTGTCGGATCCTATCCGAACACGTTTGACGAATCGTATTCATACTGGTTTGTTCCATCCCATTAAGTGTGTGACCCGTTAGGTTTATGTGTAATCGGTTGTGACTCAGAAACCCTTTCCGACCACGAGTCGTAGCGGTCCCTAGTAGGATATAACGATCCCCGAATACACACAAATTATATCAGACGAATCTTAATGCAATATGATCTACGACTAGGTCCTATCTCTATACGACCAGTTCGCAACTCCTTACGACCAGGTTTCGACCACTCTGTGATTTCGTTCGATCAGTCTACGACTTGCTCGTATCACCATACGACTTGTCTGGATCTGATCGAACTAAGTGACTTACTCTAGTATTCTCCCTTTACCACACGATATATGGTTTGAACTCCAGGTGAGATAATATGTCATCCATGGACTGTTCAATACTTTCTCGATCGAGTTGTCAGATAACCTTATGTGGTCGAACACTTCGACCACTAGTGGCATGACCATGCACTTTCTTTATCCGACCACTTCGAGGGGCCCCAGAGAAATCTCTCCCGTTATGTTAGGAGGGGCAAATCCCATATCCAACCAGTCACATCCCTTCGCATGTTTCATAGCATACCCGAAAGCTACCTTTATAACTACCCAGTTACGAGTAGCGTTTGGCACCCCCTAAGAGTGCTATTACACATGTAGGGAACTATGATGATCTCAGGTCTAAGAATTATACATCATCATTGCTTGAGACCAACTAATGACACATAGAATCATAACAATCTCAATAGTGTCTCAAGGTGGGTCAATCCAACCCCATGTTCTCTAACATGTGTTCACATTGTTGATTCGATGTCCCTATATTCATGACCGGTGAAACATGGTCATCAATCAATACATGTGCTGGTCGTAGAGTCACTGTGTTACGATTAGTGACATTCGACCAGGGATACTTTTAGAACGACATCATACAAGTCGAAGAGTTTCACCAACAAGTCACATACTCGTTGATCTTTAGAATTAATGATTCATTCAAGGAACAGAATAACATTTATTCAAGAACTCATAAACATAGATGTGATACAATCATCTCTATGATTGCCTCTAGGGCATATCACCAACAATCTCTCACTTGCACTAGAGTCAATCATATAGGTATCGAATACCCATAGCTCTTGTGTGCGCCTCATGCTTAGGTTGCATGAGAGGTTTTGTCAACAGATCAGCAATATTCAAATCCATGTGCACTTTGCATATCTTCACATCACCTCTCTCAACGATCTCACGAATAATGTGATATCGCCGAAGAATATGCTTGGACTTTTGATGCGATCTAGGCTCCTTTGCTTGTGCAATGACTCCACTATTATCACAATAGAGGTCCATTGGACTGGAAGCACTCGAAATCGGCCCCAGCTCATTAATGAAAATTTTAATCCATACGACCTCTTTCGCAGCTTCCGAAGCCACAATGTACTCAGCCTCTGTTGTAGAATCAGCAACCGTTCCCTGCTTGGAACTTTTTTAGCTTACTGCTCCTCCATTTAAACAAAACACAAACCCTGATTGTGATCTAAAATCATCATTGTCGGTTTGGAAGCTAGCATCGGTGTAACCATTTACGACTAGCTCTTCATCACCACCAAATACAAGGAATGCATCCTTAGTTCTTCTCAAGTACTTAAGGATATTCTTGACTACTATCCAGTGACCTTCACCTGGATCTGACTGATATCTACTCGTAACACTTAGGGCAAACGACACATCTGGTCGTGTACACAGCATGACATACATAATAGATCCGATAGCCGAAACATATGGAATTCTACTCATTTTGTCTCGCTCATCAGTGTTCGTAGGACACTGAGTCTTGCTAAGATTAATGCCATGTGACATGGGCAGAAAACCCTTCTTGGAATCTTGCAAGTTGAACCGTTTCAATACCTTATCAATGTACATGTCTTGGCTCAATCCAATTAGCCAGATCTATCTCTATAGATCCTTATACCAAGAATATACGCTGCATCTCCTAAATATTTCATTGAGAAACTATTTCTTAATGAAGTTTTAACAGATTCAAGCATTGGAATATCATTTCCGACCAGTAGTATGTCATCTACATACAAGATCAGAAACACAAGCTTGCTCCCACTAACCTTCTTGTAAACACAAGGTTCTTCTTCGTTCTTGATGAAGTCAAACCCTTTGACCACTTCATCAAAACGAATGTTCCAACTCCGAGATGCTTGCTTTAATCCATAGATGGACTTCTTAAGCTTATATACCTTTCTAGCTTCCTTTGGATCGACAAAACCCTCAGACTGTGTCATGTACACATCCTCACTTAGGTTTTCATTTAGGAAAGCTGTTTTGACATCCATTTGCTATATCTCATAATCGAAATATGCAGCAATAGCTAGAATGATCCGTATAGACTTAAGCATAGCGACAAAAGAGAAGGTTTCATCATAATCAACACCTTGAATTTGCTTGAAACCCTTCGCAACTAGTCGTGCCTTATGAATGTGAACATTTTCATCCATATTGATCTTTTTCTTAAAATTCCACTTGCACTCAATGGTTTTAACACCATTAGGTGCATCAACCAAGTTCCAAACTTGATTGTCATGCATGGACTTTATTTCGGATCTCATGGCCTCAAGCCATGACTCAGAGTCTGGGTCTATCATCGCTTCCGAATAAGTATTAGGCTCATCATTATTTAATAATAAAACATCATGCCCATACCTTATAGGCAATAGACGTGGCCTTTTAGATCTACGTGGGGCTGATGCTTCATCTACAGGTTCAACAACATTTTGTTCATCCTGTAGAGGGTCAGTAGGAGTTGAAACATTTTCGGATGTTTTCCGAATCTCTTCGAGTTGCACCTTACTCCCACTGACTCCTTTGGAAAGAAACTCTTTCTCCAAAAAGACACCATTACGGGCAATAAACACTTTGTTTTCATCCCGCTTATAAAAGTAATATCCTTTAGTTTCCTTAGGATACCCTACAAAGAATCACTTATCAGACTTGGGTGTGAGTTTATCAGACGTCAAATGTTTGACATATGCCTCACAACCACATATCTTGAGAAAAGACAAACCGGGACACTTCCCGGTCCATATTTCATATGGTGTCTTCTCTACTGTTTTTTATGGAACCTTATTTAAAGTGAAAGCCGCTGTTTCTATAGCGTATCCCCAGAACTGCAATGGAAGATCAGATTGGCTCATCATTGACCGAACCATGTCCAACAATGTTCGGTTCCATCGTTCAAACACCCCATTCCATTGAGGCGTTCCCGGCGGAGTGAGTTGTGGAACAATTCCATACTCCTTTAGATGATCACCAAACTCATGGCTCAAATATTCACCTCCACGATCTGATCGCAGACATTTGATTGTCTTGCCAAGTTGATTTTGTACCTCATTCTGAAATTCCTTGAACATTTCAAAGGATTCCGACTTATGTCTCATCAATTAGACATAGCCATATCTGCTGAAATCATCAGTAAAAGTTATGAAGTACTGAAAACCACCTCTGGCTGAAGTGCTCATAGGTCCACATACATCTGAATGTACAAGGGCCAACAAGTCACTCGCCCTTTCACCTCTGGTCGTGAAAGGTGTCTTTGTCATCTTGCCAAGTAAACAAGATTCACATGTTTCAAATAATTCATAATCAAATGAAGTTAGAAGACCATCTTTATGGAGCTTCATCATGCGCTTTTCATTTATATGATCTAGTCGACAATGCCAGATAAAATTGGGATTCAATTCATTGGGTCGAAGTCTCTTAGCATTAACGTTATAAATATGCATATCCTCAAGATTCAAAACACACAATCCATTCACCAATGGAGCATGGCCATAAAGCATATCTTCAAAATAAATTGAACAACAATTGTTCTTTATTCTGAATTCATAACCTTCTGCTCCTAAGCATGAAGCAGAAATAATATTTTTGTTTAAGGCTGGAACATAATAACAATTATTTAGTTCCATAACTAATCCTGAAGGTAAAGCTAATGGTAAAGTGCCAACAGCTAATGCAGCAACTCTTGCTCCATTACCTATGCGAAGATCAACATCTCCTCTTGCCAAACTTCTACTCCTTATTAGTCCCTGCATCTAATTACAAATATGAGCAACCGATCCGGTATCAAATACCCAAGAACTGGTAATTTGTATAACATTTATACCTGAACTGGAAGTCATACTTCCTTTGTTCTTTTCTGCCAAGTACTTCTTCAATTTCTCTTCCAATGCCTAGTCTCATGACAATGGTAACATTCTGTGTCGGGCTTAGGACCCAGTTTAAGCTTCTTAAGCTTAGCCTTGAGACTCTCGATCTCATCTTTAGTCTTTCCTGTGCCCTTTCCCTTTCCTAACTTACTCTTCCTCTTGAAGGCTGTAGTCTTTTGAACCATCATCGTATGATTGGAACTTTTCTTGATGCTCTCCTCAGCACACAAATTATATCGAACGAACCTTAATGCAATATGATCTACGACTAGGTCCTCATCACTTACGACCAGCTCGTATCTTGTCACGACCAGTCCGTATTTAAGTACGACTAGTTCGTAACTCCTTACGACCAGCTAGTACTTAAGTACGAACAGTCTGAAACTGTGTACGATCAGTTCATATTTAGTCTCGATCAGTTCATAACTCCTTACGACCATGTTTCGACCACTCTGTGATTATGTTCGACCAGTCTACGATCAGCTCGTTTCTCTATATGACCAGTCTGTAACTAATTGAACTAAGCGATCTAGTCGTGTATTCTCCCGTTGCCTCACGATATCTGGTTTGAACTCCAGGTGAGATATATGTTATCCATGGACTATTCAATACTTTCTCAATCGAGTATCGGATAACCTTATGTGGTCGAACACTTCGACCACTAATGGCATGACCATGCACTTTCTTTATCCGACCACTTCGAGGGGCCCAGAGACATCTCTCCCGTTATGTTAGGAGAGGCAAATCCCATATCTGACCAGTCACATCCCTCCGCATGTTTCATAGCATACCCAAAAGCTACCTTTATAACTACCCAGTTACGAGTAGCGTTTGACAACCCCTAAGAGTGCTATTACACATGTAGGGAACCATGCTGATCTCAGGTCTAAGGATTATACATCATCATTACTTGAGACCAACTAATGACACATAGAATCATAATAAATCTCAGTAGTGTCTCAAGATGGGTCTATCCAACCCTATGTTCTTTAGCATTAACTATTTTGCAGAAGTTCGTTCTAATTATACGAACCAAAGATATGAAAATAAGTTCCAAGGAGTCCGCTCGCAATGACCTCTAGTAGCCTCACCTCAAGTAGCAAGACAAATATATGTAGCAAGTTCTTTGGTGGCTCTTCCTCGAGGTCCATGTCTTTTTCTTCTACATCGCTACCTTCTCAGCCAAGACCCCCAAGGAGTGAGAAACTATCCACGTATCTAGACAGCGATACAGTGAATTTCAATTTAGAAGGTTTCGAAATTTTGCAATGGTGGCAAGCCCATAAGTTAATATATCCCATACTTCCATACTTACATGTGATGTGTTAACTGTTTCTGTCTCGACGGTTTCCTTCGGGTCAGTTTTCAGTCTTTCTGAAAGAATATTGGAGAAGAGAACAACAAATCTCACAAGTGAGATAGTGGAGATACTTCTAACTGTGAAGGGCTACGAACAAGCTGATTCACGAACACAATACTTTATTGAAAATCCATAGTTGTCGGAGATGTTTGAAATCTGTATTTAGACAACGACACGTAGAACAAGGATGTATGCAGAGCTATAGGTTGTACTCTTTTTTTTTACCAAAGTTTTCTCATGTTGAGTTTTTACTTGATAAATATTTTAACGAGACATCAATTTGAATATTTATAAAACTCTTCATTACATTTTCAATATGTTTGTCTTATTTTTTACAATTTTCATATCTATTTATGAGTTTTACCTATTTTTTTTGAAATTTTAGAATTTTTCTATTTTTTAATTTTTTTTGAACCAAATAGGATAAGTGAGCCAAAAAAGTTCGTCACGCTAAACAGACCTTACTAACCCGACACAACACTAATGACTGATAAACCATGTCTGAACTATCTCTGACACGTAGATCGGCACAGTACGGCTCACCGAATAGCCGGATCACGATGAACTGCCGCATCGTGCCCTTGCTGGCCGCCCATTTGGCCAGCACTGCCCACCGGTAAAGCCTGCGCCCACGGCTATTTCGCCACCGTCTTCTTCCGTAAGGGAGGCCAAGGCTAGGGTGTATCGAGGAGCTAGAGCTTCCCATCCGGCGGCCATGTCCGCTGATCCCCCGGCGGCGGCGAGGAGGGAGAGGCGGCGGGAGAGGAAGAAGCAGCGCCGCCGCCGAGCGCGGAGTGAGGCTGCGGCGCTCGCGCGGGAGGCGGAGGAGGCGCTCGCCGCCGACCCGGAGGAGGAGCGACGCTTCCGCGAGCTCCAGGAGGCCGAGGCGGAAGCGTCCGATCGCGCGCGGCGGGACTTCGAGGACGCCGAGCGCCGATGGCTCGAGGCCGCCGCCGCGCGCGCTGCGGAGAGGGCGGCGGCGGCTGCGGCCGCCCAAGAGGAGGCCACGACTCCCGAAGCTTCCTCTTGCGAGAAGGTCTATCTCTACGCCCTTTCCCTATTTTCTCACCTTCTTCTACCGAACTTGTGTTTTTAAAGCCAGTTGTTTACTAAGTACTAGTTAAAGCCGATGCATGTGCTTCGTTTCTATTGCTGTGATAGCAGTGATCCGTAGTTCATCTGTCCATGAAAGGATACGATGCGCATGCGGTGTAATTGTTAGAAGTCAATGCACTGACATTAACAGCACCTGTAGAGTGTTGGCAGTTGCCATGCTAACTAGTTATCGTGTATATTGAGTTGCATGTAATAACCAGTTTACCCAAAAGCTTAAACTGATGAGGAAAGACGGACAATTCACTTATACTTCAACACTCCTCCTCATGTGTAGATTTCTTCAGCTTCAGCCTAAGACGTGAAATAGAAATAGACTGCAATTATTATTTTTAATTACACCAACTGGGTTTTGAACTCAAGACCTCTTGGTTCCGATACCATAGTAAGTTGCATGCACCAACCAGTTTACCAAAAAGCTTAAGCTGATGAGAAAAGACGGACAATTCACTTATACTTCAACCGTGTAATCCATCAGGTTCTGCCGTCCACAACAGTTCAATGCTAACTAGTTAGCGTGTAATCCATCAGGTTCTGCTGTCCACAACAGTTCATTTCCATCTGCTGGATGAATGTTGTTTGGTAGCTCAATCCATTTATTGAGGATTTTTCATCAGGAAGCGTTCCACCAGTTGGTGCAATATAGATGTAGTTTCTGAATTTGCTATTGCATGTTTTGAAAATTAACCTGGATATTCATGCTAATGAAGGACTCTAATTATTGTCTTATCTTGACTATTGCAGTATAAAGATGACCATGGAGACGAGTTGGAAGGGGACGGGGAATGGGAATATGTTGAAGATGGACCGGCGGAGGTCATATGGCAAGGAAACGAGATCACTGTGAGGAAGAAAAAGGTCAAAGTACCAAAGCAGGCCAAGGATAAACCACCAATTCAGGAGGTCCAAATTATATTTGTGATCAAGTTTTGCTGGCTCTTTTCCATTTCTCTAAGATCCAAATTTTTATATATTGTCTGAAATGGGCATGCTAAACAACTTGCAGGAAGATAGACCTACATCAAATCCACTTCCACCACAGTCTGTATCTTTTGCTTCTCAGAGGAGAGAATCTTCCTTGTCTGCTCAAGAAGTACTCGAGAAAGTTGCTCAAGAGACTCCAAATTTTGGAACTGAACAGGTATGCTCCATGGTTCTCTTTGCAGTAGGACAGGGGAAGATGTACTTCTAATACAATTATGGAGTAAAAATATACCTATTTTTCTACCCAACATCTTGGCCTTCCTTTGCACCAATGTAATCTTCCTGTTTATTTTCTCTGTAGGATAAGGCCCATTGCCCGTTTCACCTAAAGACAGGAGCTTGCCTCTTTGGAGTGCACTGTAGCAGAGTTCATTTTTACCCTGATAAATCATGCACGCTGCTCGTGAAGAACATGTATAATGGTCCAGGCCTTGCTTTGGAGCAAGATGAAGGGCTTGAGGTTTGTTAGAGGACAATCTCTTGCAAATAAGTTGTATCCTGAAACTACTGTTTGTTTCGACACAACATTTTAATTTTTTTCACCATTACTTTCATGGACAGTGACTTTTTACCCACTACAAGAATTCTTCCCCACCAACTCCTATTATAAGTTCTAATAATTTGATGCTCAAATCAAGCCAATGATGAAAAAACACTATTCCAGTTTAAGTTTGTAACTTTGTACTGCATAATGAACAACCATGGATACAATTAACTGACTG
Organism: Ampelocalamus luodianensis; assembly: GCA_036346255.1. Classification (NCBI taxonomy): domain Eukaryota; kingdom Viridiplantae; phylum Streptophyta; class Magnoliopsida; order Poales; family Poaceae; genus Ampelocalamus; species Ampelocalamus luodianensis. The sequence continues at coordinate 29,470,491 of CM070620.1, read as the reverse complement.
CTTCCAATCATTTGTAATTTTTTCATCTGAGTTCTAAAGATGTCTGTTGATCTTTAAAGTTTTTTCTTGACATGCTGGCTACTTCAAACCTGCGACAGAATGCATGTTGTTTAATGTAATTCTCTCGGAATTCCATCTTGAGGCAAACAGTGATCAGGCCAGTTGGTTTCACTTGATTGAGGACGCCCCCTGAACTTTGATCTGCTCCTGTATCCTAAATTATCATCTCGTTGTTGTTGCCTTGTTGGTGCTGAGCTTTTTCATGTTTCTTTTTAAATTGTTGGAAATAACTTCAACATTTGAAATTCGGAACGTATCTTGGGAATTATTGATGAACTAGCTCCTTGACAATTCAATAGTATTTGGGCTTTTTTAACACATTAACTTTTTCTGTACTCTCTGCCATTTGCATTAATAGTACTTGGTTGCTAACTTTGCATGATTATTGATCTCGAAGGATCATAATTTGTTCTTACTTCTTAGGGTTTTGGCTGCCTTAGTGAGAGGAATATTTTTGTGTTAATGGGAAAATTAGCTTACAAATTTGATTGATTATGGTTGATTAGCAATTTTTTAGCGTCTAGATTAGAGATATAATAACATTAGCAGACCGTCTCTCTATTATTCAATACAAGGCACCAATTTTTTCTGTAATTATCTAGTAAGACTGGTCAGTTAAAGTAGTTTACTGTCAGTTTGTTACTTCTCTTTGTTATCTGTGTGTTATATACTAGAAGTTTTCCACAGTTTTGCAAACTTGCCTAAGCATTTTAACTTCACCTTGTAGTTCACATATATCATCCACTCAAAGGTCTCTTCTAGTTAGCGAACTACACACCAACCTTGTAAAACTCAGTTATGGGAAAAGAAAATCCCAAGCCTAGGTCTATACTGGACTACTGGTTTCCGGGAAACAACCAAGTAGTTTGCTAACTCGAATTTAAACACAAATTTGAATTGAAAACAGTTCTCGAGTTGTTACCATTGGTTACCGGTGGTTCCCTTATGGCTACGAGCCTACCCCTGGGAATCAGAAATCCAAATTTGAATTCAAATTATAAATTTAAATTAAATGATAAACAGCATGGTTTTCTAAATCCAGCTCCACGTTGGGAGTTGAAACTCTGCTATACACTAGAAGTTTTCTCAAGTTGCACAAATTGGCGTAAACATTTAATTTGCAGGTCAACAGATCACTAAATTGAGAATCTCTTTATTATTTATTCTTCAAATTTCCGAAGGATATCTATTCCACAGAATTTTGTCTTATGTTCCCATATGAATTAGTCCAAATATTATTTTAGGTATGTAGAAATGGATCATTCCATCTTCGAGGAAACATATACGTGCATTATAAACCCTTAGATTCAGCTCTTCTTCTTGCCTACAGCAGCATGAATGGGCGCTATTTTGCTGGCAAGCAGGTAATTACTTTATCTTATTCCTCAAGTACTGTTAGTTATATGAGCATGATTGGTAGACTGAAAAGCATTCTTGTGAATTCTTTCTTATATATCAGAGAACCCATCACCCTTAGATATTGTTCCTGCTGTTAAAGTAATAAATATGTTTCCATATGCTGATATGCAACTCTTTCATAAGCTTAACTTGGGTTTTTCCTGTTCTTTAGATAACATGTGAGTTTGTTGCTTTGACAACATGGAAGGCTGCCATATGTGGTGAATACATGAGATCAAGATTCAAGGTACCTAAAATTTACAACCTTGTCTCCTTTTCTCAATTTCACTTGGTTTTATTCAGTGATTAAAATAGCAGGCTATAGCGGTTTTGCGCCCCCAAACGCTAAGCTATTATCCAAGCTATATCCCAAATTACCGCTACAACCGCTATAGCTATTAGACATGTATAGTCCTTGTATACGCTGTATCTAGACATCTTGTACTCCAAGCCACATCGGGCTATATATATGAAAGGTCAACCCCCCCTAAGAGGGTGTGTGGTGTTTCCCTACCTCTCTACATGGTATCAGACAATTAGATCCTAATTTCACGGTTCCGCATCTCCCTTCCGCACGGACGCCGCCACCCCACCCGCGCGCCTCTCCCGCCATACGGCCGCCACCCCACCCGCGCCTCTCCCTTCGCACGGCGCGCCACCCCATCCGCGCGCGATTCCTCGCGTCGCGCCCACCTCCTGTGGTCGCCCTCCACGCAAGAGATCGCTGCCGCCTGAGAGCACGCCGACCTCCTCTGCCCGACCGAGACCGGCCGCCTCGCGACGCTCCTCCGTCGACGTCTTGGCGCCATCCGCTGCGCTTCGCCAGCCGCCTCCGCTCCACTAAGGACTACCTCGTCGTCGGCTCCGACTCCGGCCGCCTCGTCATCAACCGCCTCGACAAGGTCCACCGGGAGACCTTCGGCAAGTCCGGTTGCCGCCGCAACCTCCCCGGCAGCTCGCATCCCCTCCCTTCCGATGGCCACGGTGCCTCGCCAGCGTGGCGCGCCCACCCCCGCCATCTGCGGGCACCCCACCTTGCCTGCCATCGATGCTGCCACCATGGGTGCGATGGGCACCAGCCCTGCCGCACCGCCGCCTCCGATCGTGGCTCACCCCTACGCCACAGTCAACGTCAAGTCCCACATTCCGATCACGTTGGACCTTCACTCCAACTACTCGGCTGGCGTTCTTCTTCGTCGTTGTGGCGGCAAATTCGGACTTCGCCGCGACATCGACGGCTCGCTCCTCCCAACCAGATGACCCTTAGTGGGACGCCATGCGAGTCTTTGCGTCCGCAAATGCTCTCGGGTTCGTCGACGACTCGCCTCGACCTTGCCATGGACGATGCCGACCGACCGCCGCGATCTGTGGGTGGCCATCGAGGGGATCTTCCACGCCAACAGGGAACCACGCGCCATCTTCCTCCTCAACGAGTTCCATTCCATGGGTGCAAGGCGACTCCACCATCTCGCGCATCGCCGGCGCTCAAGACAAAGGCCGCCGCCCGCGACGCGTCGGCCATCCTGTGGAGGACTCGCGGCTCGTCCTCGCCTGCTGCGTGGCCTCAACCTCGCTTCTCAACACCGCCGACGACATCGCCAACTCCGCCGTTCTTCCCACGTTCGCGAGCCCACGACATGCCGGTTCTCAAAGAACTCGCAGCCAACGACGAAGACCGTCGTCAACACCGCCTCTTCTCACTACGGCCGGCTCTGGGCCGCACTAGTCCGGCGGTGCCGCCCACCACCTCGGGCCAACTCGCGCGCTCCTACAACCCCTACATCGGCGCTGCTAAGCAGCGGCAACAAGGGCGGCGGCGGCGGCGGCGGCGGGAAAGGCAAGGGCAAGGGCAGCGCGGCTCGGGCGGCGGCCACAAGCGGCGGTGCTCTGGCGCCCCTCGGCCGGTGGCGAAGACAGCCCATGGGTCCTCGGATGCGCTTCAACCCGTGGGCTCCACAGCCCTCCGACCAAAGAGGTCCCAGCCGTTGGCGCCTGTGTCTCCTGCGCGCCCGCAGGCTCACACGGCCTTCGTGCCTGTGCAGCCCCCCACGACCTTCGTGCCGCTCCAGGCCTCCCAGCCGGCTCCTATGTGGAACCAGGCTGGCCTAATCGCCGCCCTCAACCAGCTCAATGTCCAGGATCAGAATCCCTGGGTGTTGGACTCCGGCGCTTCCTCTCACATGAGCTCCTCGGATGGTATACTCATTTCTCGCCATCCTTCCTCTCATTCTTACATTACCGTTGGCAATGGTCAAACTCTTCCTATTTCATGTCGTGGCGAGTCTATCCTTCACACACCTGTGTCAAATTTTCCACTTCATCAAGTTTTAGTTGTTCCGTCTCTAGTGCACAACTTGCTCTCAGTTCGTCAGTTCACTAGAGACAACAACTGTTCTATCGAATTTGACGCTCTTGGTTTTTTTGTCAAGGATATCCCAACCCGGCGCGTGATGCTTCGCTGCAATAGTGCTGGCGACCTTTACACCATCCTCGCAGCACCTCCCGCTCCACACGCCAGCATCGCCACCTCCACCAACCTATGGCATCACCGTCTCGGTCATCCCAGTTCCGCCACCATTAACATCCTTCACCATAGTGCATCCATAAGTTGTAATAAAGTAGAGCATACTCTATGTCATTCATGTTAACTTGGCAAACATGTGCGGCTTCCATTTTCAAAATCTAGTTCGTTTAGCTCTATGCCTTTTGAACTCGTTCATTGTGATGTGTGGACGTCCCCTGTTGCTAGTATCTCGGGTTATCAATATTATCTTGTTTTACTCGATGATTTTACTCATTTTTGTTGGACTTTTCCCTCGCTCGCAAACTGAGGTTGCAAAGACACATCACTAATTTTTGCAACTATGCTTCCACGCAGATTCACCGCCATCAAAGTCATCCAGCCGATAACGACCGAGTTCGTAAACAATACCCTCCACACTCTTTTTGCCTCTCGTGGTATTCATTTACGCCTCTCGTGTCCCTACACTTCCCCACAAAATGGCAAGGCCGAACGTATTCTTCGCACACTAAACAATATCAGCCGCACCATGCTCATCCATGCGCACATGCCTGCATCTTACTGGGCTGAGGCGCTCGCCACAGCAACATACCTCGCCAAACCGCGCGTGCTCGTCTGCTCACAATGCCATTCCAGATGCTCTACTCTACAACAAAACACCCGATTACTCTCATCTTCCTGTTTTTGGGTGTCTCTGCTACCCCAACCTGACCGCCACGACTCGCCACAAGCTCGCTCCTTGTTCGACAGCTTGTGTCTTTCTCGGCTATCCCTCCTCGCATAAGGGGTACCGCTGTCTTGATCTATCAACCCGGCGCATCATCATCTCGCGCCGTGTTGTTTTTGACGAGACTTGTTTTCCTTCGGCTTTACACTACGGGACCTCGCCAACGACACGATTTTTGCTTGCGGGATCTACCGTGCCGACACGCCCCTCGCGCGCCGCTCCGTCGATGCCGACGTTGAGCAATCGCGCCCTACTCAGCGGTCCTCGAGGAGTCTGCAGGGCGACTCCGCGATCCTATTTCGCGGTCCGTGGTGGCGGCGCCTGTTAAATCTGTGGTGGCCGCCGCCTCGTTCCTCCGGCGCACGGCACCACCTCCACCGCAGCGGCCGCCTGATCCCCAGCGACACAGGACTTCCACTGACGTCTGATCGGCGTCCACGGCCCCGACGCCGTGAACGGCGATGCACCACCACCGCCGGAGCTGCTGCAGCGCCGCAAGACTGTCGCTGCCGGCCTCCGGATGGTCACCTGGCCATGCATCGACTCTTCGTCGGCTCGGCGCTCACGGCTTCTCGCCACCCACTCCGTGTCTCGCGGCATGCGCGACCATCGAGTGCCTTGGCCGATCCTCAGTGGCATCTGCCATGGCTGACGATTACAAGGCGCTTGTTGACAACGGGATATGGCGCCTCGTTCCTCGTCCTCCCGGCGCCAACATTGTGACGGGCAAGTGGATTTTTAAACATAAATTCCACTCGGACGGTTCCCTTGCCCGCCAAAAGGCGCGATGGGTGGTTCGCAGGTTCTTTCAACGCCACGACATCGACTACGACGAGACGTTCAGCCCTGTCGTCAAGCCTGCAACGATACAAGTCGTCCTCAGCATTGCCACTTCGCGCTCCTGGCCGATTCACCAGCTTGATGTGCAGAATGCTTTCCTTCATGGCAATCTGGCGAGACCGTATCGCCAGCAGACCTCGAGCCGTCGACCGCCGCCACGACAATGTCTGTCTTCTGCAGCGCTCTCTATGGCTCAAACAGGCTCCTGCCTGTACGGCGCTTCGCCGCCTACCTCCAGCAACTCGGCTTCGTCGCCTCCGTCTCCGACATGTCCCTCTTTGTGCTCCACGAGGGGGATGCCACTGCCTACTTGCTCCTGTACGTCGACGACATCATCCTTACGGCGTCCTCGACTGCACTCCTGCAGCGCATCCTGGCGTGCCTTCACTCTAAGTTCGCCATGACGGACCTCGGCGACCTGCACCACTTCCTCGGCATCTCCGTCACGCGCTCGCCGGAGGGACTGTTCCTCTCCCAGCGCCAGTACGCTGTGGATCTCCTACAGCGGGCGGGCATGGCCGAGTGTCACCCTACAGCCACACCGGTTGACGCTCGTGCCAAGCTCTTCGCCACCGACGGCTCTCCAGTCGCCGACCCTTCACAATATCGAAGTATTGCCGGTGCCCTGCAGTACTTGACGCTCACTCGTCCCGAGCTCGCCTACGCCGTTCAACAGGTGTGCCTCTTCATGCACGATCCCCGCGAGCCTCATCTCGCGCTGATCAAGCGCATCCTACGCTACGTGAAGGGTACATTGTCCACCGGCCTCCACCTCAGCTCCGGGCCGGTTGACTCTCTCACCGCATACTCCGTCGCGATCGGGCAGCCGCCCGGACTCCAGCGCCACGTCCGCCATCGCGTCTTCCTCGGCGACAACCTGGTCTCTTGGTCCTCCAAGCGCCAGACGACGGTGTCTCGATCCTGTGCTGAGGCTGAGTACCGCGCGGTTGCTCACGCCGTGGCCGAGTCTGCTGGCTTCGTCAGCTTCTCCAAGAGCTTCACGCGCCCGTTGCTTCTGCGACCGTCGTGTACTGTGACAATGTTAGCGCCGTCTATATGACCGCTAACCTCGCCCACCATCGCCGCACGGCACATCGAGATCGACATTCATTTCATTCGCGACAAGGTTGCCGTGGGACGTTCGGTGCTACATGTCCTTCGACTCATCGATTCATGGACATCATGACCAAAGGCTTACCCGCACGCTTGTTCACCGACTTTAGGTCCGCCTTTGCGTCAGATCCTCCCACGCGATCGCGAGCGGGTATTAGACATGTATAGTCCTTGTATACGCTGTATCTGGACATCTTGTACTCCAAGCCACATTGGGGTATATATATGAAAGGTCAACCCCCCCCCCCCCCTAAGAGGGTGTGTGGTGTTTCCCTACCTCTCTACAATAGCGAAAAATAGCGGTGCGCTGTAGCGCTTAGCAGATACAAAAAAATAGCGGCCGCTATGCCACATATAGTACTTTTTTGACTTGTTAACAAATATCCAACATATTTTCATGCTATATTTAGGTTTTTGGCCAACTAAAATTTGTTCTTTAAAACCAAGAATTAAATTTTATTTAAAATTCCAGAAATTCAAAATATTTGGATATATTAATTTCATAATAGTTTATTAAGATATCAAGAATTTATTTCAAATTCTATAAATTCAACTAAAATAGTTATGATTAAAAAAATAGTGTTATTTTATAGAAATTAGAATTAAATTTCATCCATTATAATTTATTTTAATGTATTTCAGATTTTAGATTGAACTTGTTGTAATGGTATTGTAAATTTGTAATTTTTTTTTGGAAAGTAACAATGGTTTTTCTTACTTATTTAGTACTTTGGATAACGCCATAATTAATATACATAATATTTTTAAATACAACCACGATGTAGGATAATTTCCGTGATAGCTCCCGCTATCCGCAATAGTTTTTTTTGCCGCGTTGCCACAACACCGTGTTAATCGCGATTTAAAACACTGGTTTTATTTAACATATATGAAGCACATTTGCCGCATTGATATTTGCAAGAAGAGTATGCTCTGTGGGTTTTGAGATATTAGATCAACATGACTAATACTATCTATGTGCTCTGTTTCATCTCTCCTGTTTAACAGACATGTTCACATGGAGTTGCTTGTAATTTTATTCACTGCTTTCGCAACCCCGGAGGAGATTATGAGTGGGCTGATTGGGAAAATCATCCTCCTAAATACTGGACTAGGATGATGGCTGCTCTTTTTGGTCCCTCAGATGATGCTGTGTATAGAAAGGCGAGTGATATCCCAGATTTTGAACGGCCACAAAGTTCAGTTAGGAAGAGGCTGAGAATCTCCGATGATAGGTACATGCTGTTATGAATATTGTATGTATATTGAAGAGGCTCAATGGGTAATATATATAGGAGTACAAGAGGTGTATGCCATATACAGATAAGGCAATACACAAAAGTCCCTATTCTAACTCCTATTGTAACACCCCCCCTCAAATGCAAGGCGTATGCAATAGCGTTGCATTTGGAAATAGTTGATACTAAAAATATGAAAAATCCAAAATCCGAGTCTTGATAATGTCGTCGTAGCATGCAGCTCTTGGAAAATATGTCGAGTATCAGTAGATCTCCTCCCATTTGGGGTCGGGTGTCTGCCCATAAAGCAGAGCTTGCTGGGGTGCGTACTAACACGACGAAGAAGATGATGAAATCGACAAATATAGAAAAAGCTGTCAAATCTCGAATAGGAATAGGGGGAAGCATGACAGCGCAGATCGAAGCCTAAGACGACGACGACGCAAAAGAAGCGCGGTGGCCTTAAAAGCTCAGGGCGGCTGCTAAGAAAGCGGTGACATCAAAAATGACTTCTACGATCTGCACGCGGCTCTGATACCATATTGAGTTGCATGCACCAACCAGTTCACCCAAAAGCTTAATCTGATGAGGAAAGGTGGATAATTCACTTATACTTCAACACATGCTTAGTTATCTTTTAATCATGTAATTTGTACAATCTTAATTATACTGAAGTCCAAATGAGATATGTTTAATATTATAATTTTAATTTAATAGGTATGTCTCAGGTAGATCTAGGGACGAAGATGCGCATACACGACACTCTTCCAGAGATTATTCACATTCAAAGCAAGAATGCAGCAGCCACAGCATAGAGTATGAGCGCAGTCGACAACTCGACATAGAAGAGAACCATCTGTAGCGGATAAGCACTGTGGCCAAGAGACTGAAGATAATACTGGCAAATACTCTTCTACTATGGAATTTGAAAGAGAGTTCTCCCATAGGCACATGCATGAAGAAAGAGATAGAAGTGACCATGGTGATGTAGGAAAAGGTGACAGTGATAAAATTAGGTCCAGAAAGCACAGATCTGAGTGGCAAGAAAGTCCGGATCCTGGATCTTCTGATTGGCCTTCATACTTCGCTGATGCAGACATCAGCAAGAGTCCTTTAGGCAGCAAGTCCACTGGCAGATATGATAAGCACAAAAAGAGGAGGCAATCCTTGGAGGATCCCAATCTTGGCAGACACTATTCCACTGCACACACATCAACAGGAAAGGAGCCAGTGGCGGAGCCAGGAATTTTGTGATGGGGGTGCACACTTCAAGGATTAAAAAAAAATCTTGTACGACATATAAGTAATTTTACAAGTTCAACACAATTACATAAAAAGTTCAAAATTAGTTAATAGTGCAATACAAATAGTTCAAATAAAATCTTACATGAATAAAAAAAATCCTAAATAGCTAATGGAAATCACAATACCATACGACGCGATCTCATTCCTTGAAAACACTTGATTATATCATCTCTTGCTATTTTCAAGAACAAAAGTCAGAAGATAGGAGACATTCAAGATCAGACAGATTGATGGCATAATGACATTTAATGACATTTAGATAATTAGATTGGCTATGTATAAACTACAAAAGTTGTTCGAACTTCGATAAAATGCAATCTCAAGCTTTACTTCATCCATCGCTATTTTCTCGTGTAGTGTTAGTGTATCAAGATAAAACAAGGCCACAAGGGTTACCGCTCTTAGTTTCCTAATTCTCTTCATCTCTTGCTCTTGCCTTTCGGGCCATGGGGGTAATTAGAAATGGAGCCACCAACAGCTTGGCGCTGGCTCCTCGGTCCCTCTGCGCCACGCACGCACTCGGCCGGCTCGGCCTCGCCGCCTCGCTCGCCCGGTGTCGCTCGGCGCTCCTCCTCTCGCGCCTAGCGCCCTAGCCCACTGCGCGCCTCCCAAAATCCAAATATCCAATCCCGGATCCCAGAGAAGAGCGCCCACGGCGGTGGCGGATTGGCGGAGGTCCCGCCGCCCGAGCCGGAGGAGGAGGTCAAGAAGAGAAGTAAGGAGGCACCGCCGCTGCCCTACCTTGGTGACAAGTGTTGCGTGTTGGTGGCCTAGTGGGAACCGTCGGCGCCTGCGATGCTCGGGCCGGCCGAGGCCGAGCAATGGCCTCTTGACTCGGCGGCATCTCGGCGGTGGATCGCGAGCCACGGAGGAGGGTCCAGGAGGAGGCGGTGTGCGGCGGTGAAGGGGAAGCAGGAGGTGGCGCCTCGACGGCGGCGATCGCGAGGAGGATCCAGGAGGAGGCGGTGTGCGGCGGCGACGGAGGAGAAGCAAGGAGGCGGCGACGGACTGGCGGAGGATCCAGGAGGAGAAGCAAGGAGGGGAGGCAGGCGGCGTCAGTAGGAGGAGAAGCAAGCTCCAAGGACTCCTGACTCCATGAGGCCCTGATCTAGAGATGGAGCGTGTTGTTGGTGGGCTGAATTGGGGATTAGACTGAAATTGGTGTCAACTATTGATACATATACATAATCAAAAAAAAATTACAAATTTTTTTGGGGGTGCCCGTGCACCACGGGCACCCCCCTGCCGCCGACCCTGAAAGGAGCACAGCACCAAAAGGAGCTCAAGTCATTTTATAGAAGACGACTCCTATGATGAGGAAGATGGTGGAAGAGGCAAATCGAAAAAGCACAAAGATTACCGTGATGAGACTGATGATAGATGGGTAGCCACAAAACAGTGATGTTGATTCAGGCATAGTGACTCTGTTGAAAATGAGGGTAATATTTTAATTCCAGATTTTATTAGAAGACAAATATTGCAAAAGACTAATGATGCATAAAACAGTACTGATAGCAGAAAACTCATTGTACTTCACAATATATGAAAACCAGGATGTAAACAAGTCTATTAATCACACAGTAGACTTACAGATGGGTCTGATGAAGAGTAGGAAGCAGCGCAGACTTGATGCAGTGCAGAAACGTAGATGTCGCAGTGCAGCAAGCGGTCGCGCAGATGCGCTGCCCAGAAACCTTATTGCCGCCCCCGTGCAGGTCTTCACGGCAGCAACGGTTCGGAGATACCGCTTCCCTTCTTCACGGTACACGCCGAGAAGAAGAGTCGGCAAGGTTCAGACGGCGCAGTACAACAGCACAGATTAGAAGAAAGAAGGAATGGAGGCTATTCTTGTACACGCTATGCACTGGACGTCTCCAGATATATATAGATGCGCATCGTAATCGACAGATTAAATACCATTTACCCATCGTAATCGACACATAACTGACCATTTACCCACCGTAATCGTCACATTTAACCACCATTTACCCATCGTAATCGTTACACTTAACCGATCATTTACCCATCGTAATCGTCATCATCACCACCCAATAAAGCCTCAAATTTAAACATTTGAATCTCATTCAAACAGAGAGAGAGAGATGCATGGTTCAACAAAAATAAGGTGGACTTGGTCTGCCAAATGGCGCGCCACGTCACGGCACGGTTGCACGTCGCAAGTCACAAGTCACGTGATTTTTCACGCGAAAATACGCGAACGCGCGCGTGCGTGCGTGCGTGTGTGTGTTTAGCCAGAGCCCTCCTCATGCCATCCTCATCCATGTGTTACATGTTTCAAGGAGTGGCAAGGACTCCACCTTATATGTTGGTCACCTCCACCTTGCCTTAGCAATATGGTACTAACCCATAAATGCTTTGGAATTATAGAAAATGGGCTTCACTCATATGGGCCAATTTCTAATAATCCCCCACCAATTCCAAAGCAAGAAGCAAAATGGATATCAAAGATATTGTGCTGAAGTACTGTTAATATACCAGTCTTTTAGTGTAAGTCCCGTACGGGTTGAACTTGCACCTAGAATGACAAGATTCATCTTCTCACAGCTGATGAATGGACAATGCCTTGAATTCACAGCTTTTTGTGATTAGATTTCACTTGAAATCTCAACTGATACTAGGCTATCAAAGAACCGCGCCTAAACGGAGCGTTATTTGGTCATGCTCCCTTATCTGCTCATGAGCTTTCTAGAGAATGCCCTATTCTCGTGAACTGCGACCTCACAGTTGGGCTCAAGTAGGTATATTCTTTCTAGGTATCCTGCATGCTAGTATCTTTTCCTCATTTGGACAACAGAATATATTAAGGCTTTATGCCATCCTTCCATACAGTCGAGAGTAATTTGTCTATTAGGACATGGATTCAATGAATATATACTCTCTTGTTACAACATGAACTTGTTTTTCCCATTGCCTAAGTCACGGGATCTCCGATCAAAAAGGTATGGGTTACTGTTGAGTTGTAACTCCAATGGGCATCATTCCCATGTCCATAGACGCAATGGAAATCGCCTTCCGTGCTAGCCCCTTTGTGAAAGGGTCTGCCAGATTTTTCTCAGTGTGTATATAATTCACAGTAATCACTCGAGTTCCTCAATTTTTCTCGACGATTTAAGCCTCGCTTCACATATCCGAGGACTTCATGTTATCCTTAGTACTTGTAACCTTAATCAATACTGTTTGATTATCACAGTACATTAGGATTGCTGGTATTGGTTTCGCAACCAGTGACAAGTCCAACAGAAGCTCTCTAAGCCATTCAGCCTCAACAGTAGCTGTGTCTAGTGCTACAAGTTCTGCTTCCATAGTTGACCTCGTCAATATAGTCTGTTTACACGACCTCCATGAAACTGCAGCTCCTGCTAGTGTAAAGACATAACCACTTGTAGCTTTGATCTCATCTGCATCAGAGATCTAATTTGAATCACTATATCCTTCTAATACAGAAGGATACCCAGTATAGTGAATTCCGTATGAGGTTGTGTCTCTCAAATAGCGCAACACTCTATCAAGTGCCTCCCAGTGATCATCTCTTGGGTTAGAAGTAAACCGACTTAATTTGCTCACAGCAAATGATATGTCAGGTCTTGTGGCACCAGATAGATACATAAGTGATCCAATAATTTATGAAAATCTTAATTGATCTTTTCCTAACCCTTGATTCTTTCGAAGCTTAATGCTTGCATCATAGGGCGTTGGAGAAATTTTACAATTCTCATAGCCAAAATGGCTTAAGATTTTCTCAGCATAATGAGATTGACTCAAAGTGATCCCATCCTCGTTCTTGATTAATTTAATATTCAGAATAACATCTGCCTCTCCTAAGTCTTTCATATCAAAGCATTGAGATAAAAAAGATTTGACCTCGTCAATTACGGCAGTGTTTGTTCCAAATATAAGTATGTCATCTACATATAGGCACAAGATCACTCCTTGACCCCCACCATAACGATAGTATACACATTTATCAGCTTCATTCACAACAAAGCCAGCAGATATTAAAGTTTTATCAAATTTCTCGTGCCATTGTTTAGGTGCTTGCTTTAGACCATATAAGGATTTCAATAATCTACATACCTTATTTTCCTGTCCAGAAATCACAAAACCATCAGATTGATCCATATAGATTTCTTCCTCCAACTCTCCATTAAGAAAAGCTGTCTTTACATCCATTTGATGGACATGTAGACCATAAGAAGATGCTAACGCAAGGAGCACTCTGATGGTGGTTAGTCTGACGACAGGAGAATAGGTATCAAAGAAATCTTCTCCTCTTCTCGGTGTAACCCTTGGCCACAAGTCTTGCCTTGTACTTCTCAATAGTACCATCAGGCCTTAGTTTCTTTTTAAAGATCCACTCACATCCTACAGGTTTGCACCCGATAGGACGATCAATGATCTCCCAAGTCCCATTAGCCATGATAGAGTCCATCTCGCTACGGACTGCTTCTTTCCAATACTCAGCATCAGAAGATGCATAAGCCTCTGAAAGGGTCTTTGGCACATCATCCACGAGGTATACAATAAAGTCATCACCAAAGGTTTTCTCAACCCTTTGTCTCTTGCTCCTACGAAGAGCTTCTGTGACTAGATTGTTATCCTCCTTAGGGATATCACATATTGGTTCAGAGATGGTGGGAAGTTTAGAAGTTTGATTATTCTCACTTTCAATATTTTCAATTTGAACATTCTCGGTTTGTGAAGTACTGCCTGCTGTTCTCATAGGAAAATAATCCTCAAAGAATGAAGCATCTCTAGACTCCATTATTGTGTTAGCAATAATCTCAGGAATTTCTGATTTAACTACTAAAAATCTATAGGTCGTGCTATGATAAGCATATCCTAGAAAAATACAATCGATTGTTTTAGGTCCAAGCTTTCTCTTTTTCTGCAATGGTATATTGACCTTGGCCAAACACCCCCAAGTTCGCAGAAAATTGACATTGGGTTTTTCTCCCCTTCCATCCCTCATATGGAGTAATATCACTCTTTTTAGTGATTACTCTGTTTAGGACGAAAGTTGCTGTCAATATAGCTTCCCCACGATCAGACCTTAGTCTTTTTATTTTCTTCTCTAGTTGGTTCTCAACCTCGGCCTTATAAGTCTTAAAATAGTTTAAAGCTTCATCCTTAGTTTTTAGCAAATATACATAGCAGTAGCGTGTTGCATCATCAATAAAAGTTAAAAAATATCTTTTGCCTCCTTTTGTCAACAATCCATTCATTTCACACAAATCTGAATGAACAAGATCTAATGGTGCCAAGTTCTTTTCGTCCTCTAATCCCTTAAAGGGTTTGCGAGGCTGCTTTGCTTGCATACATGACTGGCACTTTGATCCTTTGACAATTTTACATTTTGGAATTAAATCTAATCTAGACATTCTAGCAATACTATCAAAACCAATATGACAGAAACGAGAATGCCAAATATTTGCCTCACATTTATTTAAACCAGTTGCAACATTCAGATTATAACAAGACTCTAAAGTACTTAGGCGGAACAAGCCTCCGCTCTCATAGCCTTTACCAACAAAATTCCCGAACTTAGACATTACAATTTTATTTGACTCAAAGACTAGCTTATAACCGTCCCTACATAGAATGTAACCACTAACGAGGTTCTTGTTTATTGTAGGAGCATGCCGCACGCTCTTCAAGTGGACAATCTTCCTGAAGTAAGCTTCAGTTCTCCGTACCAACACCAAGAATGTACATGCGACCGCTTCCCATTAGGACGGAGGAAGCCCTGCTTTGCTGGTAAGAAGAAAACAAGGAAATATCGAACATACGTGAACATTAGCACCAGATCAACCCACCAATCGGTGGATTGGCATGCTGAAAAACAACAGAGAATTACTATACCCTCCTCAAGTCGAGGCCTCGCCTATGATCACGTTGATGACCTTCTTCTTTGGTCGTTCACCATCTCTCGCTTTGCGGAAATGACAGTCTTTCGCCATATGACCGCTTTTCCCACACACAAAGCGGTGATGTTCTTCATATCCTTTTTCTCGCTTTCTTCTTAAAGCTAGTTGTCTTGTTCGCTTTGTTGGATTTGTACTTCTTTGCAAGTCTTTTCTATGAAATTTGCATTGTTCTCAATGTATACTGGGTGTATCTTTTGCTCTTGCCTTTTCTTCCACATCGAGGCAAAAATGAGATCTTCAACAAATCTCTTCCTCTTGTGTTTCAAGCTAGTGGCAAAATCCCGCCAAGAAACAAGAAGTTTGGCGACAATGCCCGCAGCCACAAACTTAGGAGGCAACACACAGCCCAGATGCGCAATCTCACCAATCAATAGCTGGAGATCATGAGCTTATCCAACTATGGACTTAGCCTCATCCATGGTAAAGTCGAAGAATTGCTCACACATGTAGAGCCAACGACACGCCTCTGCCTGCATATTTGTGCTCTAGTGCATCCCACAACTCTGTGGCGGACTTATAGTCCATGTACACATCATAGAGCTGATCTGCGAGAATGGTCAGAAGGGAGCCAAGAGCAGTGTTGTTCGCATTATCGAATCGCATATATCGGTCAATCAGAACGGATATCGTGGGTGGATTACCCACCACAGCCCCAAAGTCTTGAGCCAGAACTTGGCTCTAGTCTGCCATCTACGGAAATTCTGACCAGAAAACCTCTCAGGTTTCATAGCATCAGAAGCTCCAACCATAGTTGTGTTGCAACAAAGTTTACAATAAGGTTTCTGGAATATTGAAAATGAGGGCAATATTTTAATTTCAGATTTTATTAGAAGGCAAATATTGCAAAAGACTAATGATGCATAAAACAATACTGATAGCAGACAACTCATTGTACTTCACAATATATGAAAACCAGGATGTAAACAAGTCTATCAATCACACAAGTAGACTTACGGATGGGTCCGATGAAGAGTAGGAAGCGCCGCGAGACTTGATGCGATCGCGTAAACGTAGATGTCGCAGTCAGAAAGCGATCGCGCAGATGCGCTGCCGAAACCTTATTGCCGCCCCGTGCGGTCTTCACGGCAGCAACGGTTCGGAGATACCGCTTCCCTTCTTCACGGTACACGCCGAGAAGAAGAGTCGGCAAGGTTCGACGCGCAGCATAAACAAAGACGATTAGAAGAAAGAAGGAATGGAGGCTATTCTTGTACACGCTATGCAATCGACGCCTCGGATATATATAGATGCGGTCGTAATCGACAGATTAAATAATATTTACCCATCGTAATCGACACACTTAACTGACCATTTACCCACCGTAATCGTCACACTTAACCACCATTTACCCATCGTAATCGTTACACTTAACGCCATTTACCCACCGTAATCGCACTGTCATCATCACCCAATAAAGCCTCAAATTTAAACATTTGAATCTCATTCAAACAGAGAGAGAGAGATGCATGGTTCAGCAAAAATAAGGTGGACTTGGTCTGCCAAATGGCGCGCCACGTCACGGCACGGTCGCGCGTCGCAAGTCACAAGTCACGCGATTTTTCACGCGAAAATACGCGAACGTGCGCGCGCGTGTGTGTGTGTGTGTGTGTTTAGCCAGAGCCCTCCTCATGCCATCCTCATCCATGTGTTACATGTTTCAAGGAATGGCAAGGACTCCACCTTATATGTTGGTCACCTCCACCTTGCCTTAGTAATATGGTATTAACCCATAAATGCTTTGGAATTATAGAAAATGGACCTCACTCATATGGGCGAATTTCTAACAGACTCAATATCAGAGGTCAAGCAGTAGAGGTAGTAAGTTGGGAAGGAAGGATAATGCTCATTCAGATGTTGAAAGTCGATATCCTAGGTCAAGCAGTAGAGGTAGTAAGTTGGGAAGGAAGGATAATGCTCATTCAGATGTTGAAAGTCGATATCCTAGGTCAAGCAGGTAGAACAACTAAGTTGGGAACGAAGGGTTACAAGAGCGATAGGAAAAGGAAGCATCACAGTGAAAACAGGAAGCACAGCGATAGGGAAGAGGATACTTCAGACTCAGACGCTAGGGATTTGAGCTCTGATGCATGGAGTCGTCGACCGAGAAGCAGCGAGGAGGATCTTTCATCGCACAGATCGAGGACGAAGAGAAATCATGGTAGTCATGATTCATGATGCCATAGGTTTTTCATCCAAGCGTATACTGTTCCGGTGAACACGAAATATCTGATCATTTGGACACTGAAGTCGTGCTGTGGCGTGGTCTTGGAACACTGATATCTTTGATATGGGGTGAAAACTCTTGATCTGGCCTTCGCTGGTTGGATCTAGCGATGATGTCGACCTGAGCGGTGTTACCTTCTTGAAGGCGTTGCTTTGGAGAACCGGTACCTGAGTTCCGGAGTGAAAACTCTTGATCTGACCTTCGCTGGTTGGATCCGACGATGACAACGTGAGTCGTATCCCTTCTTGACGGGCGTCACTACGGAGACTGGCCCATCATCATGTTACGGACAGTTTTGTTGGGATACAATTCCAGCGTAGGAAGAAAGCCCAGTTGAAACTGGCAAGTTTAACTATGGAAAGTTAGAGATAGAAAGAGTTCCGATACAGTTGTATCCGAATAGGATTGAAATTGTCTCCATGTAATTCGGCTCTAATACTATATAAGGAGCCCAGAGGTTTTGTCATTGGAACAAGCATTATGAATCAATACAAATATCTTCCTCAAATTCTTCTTCGCTCTATCTAATTCTAGCTTCCCGTCCCTACAATCTTCGTTCTTCTTCGAGAGGCACTTGGATTCCTAACAAATTGGTATCAGAGACACCGATCCCGCCCACCATGCCACCCAAGATTGATTCGGCGTCTGACGCTCGGCTCGATGGATTGGAACATGCGCAATCGGAACTACTCCAGGCACCTACCAAATTCCAGGCTACAAACGAACAACGACTTCGCGAACAACAGCAGGCTTCAGAGCAGCGTCTCGACAATTTGGCTAAGGAGATGCGCCAGATGTTTGAGGCCTTGCGAGTAGCACTGGCGGTACCAGCCACTGCTAACCCACCCACCTAGCTCCCTATCGGACCAAACGGTGCAGGCCTGCTTCCGGTTCCTTCTTTGATTGAAGACAACTCCGGGATGACGTCTGATAATAGGTGTCCACCGACCACCAGGATCGACACCCATCACACCCAGGGGGGCTTTGAGCGACGCCATGACACCGGGGACGATTTTGCAGATCACCAGGGGTACCGAACACGACTAGATACTCCCCGCACAGTTGGATCGGCCATGCCTACCCCGTTTGGAACTTCTAGTCTACGATGGCACCATCGATCCGATAACATGGTTGACTAAATGTGATCAATACTTCTGCGTGTACCAAATCCCTGAAGAAGATAAAGTATGGATGACCACATTCCATCTCTCGGATGTTGCTCGCTCGTGGTTCTATCAGTTAGAACGCGATGAGGGGCAGATCCCATGGGCAGTGTTCAAACATTATTGCGCAATGCGTTTTGGGCCGGCAATTCGCACTAACACTCTGGGAGCTATCAAACATCTACAACAGATGGGCACTTTGGCGCAATATCAACAGGAGTTCACTGATCTCATGTGCCATACCGTTGGGTTGTGTCGAACATATTTGATCGAGCTATTTACCGCTGGGCTATCAGAACCGATTCACACGCATGTGGAATTGGCAGGTCCTACATCTCTGCAGCAAGCACTGAACCTAGCGCGCGCTTTTGAACGCCTTCACCTTGTTGTAGCACATCGGACAACCGCGGGCCGTCCGACTGCTACCAATTGAGCGAAGCCTTTGTTGCCACCGCCTCCTCGCGTTTCACCGTCCCCCCGACAACCATAGTGCAAACCGCGGCCACGACAACCACCGAGACACGCACGGGCGTTTTCCGCCGTCTGTCTACGTCCGAGATGGCCGACCGCAGACAACGGGGCTTATGCTTCAACTGCGACGAACAATTCGTTAAAGGACATCGCTGCAAGCGATTGTTTTGGTTGGACTGTAATACCCCAATATTGTGTTAAGCAAATGGTCGGGAGAGATTATTGTTCGGGAGAGAATTAAAAGGATTTTCGGGAAGGACCAATTGGGAAATGCGCAATACAATAGTTCAAGAGGGGGAAAACGTGTTTTACCTAACAACCTGGGCCTGGGGCCCGGCCCATGGGGAGCCTAAGGGTGGCCGGCCAAGGGGGGGCGCCACTTCCTCTCCCCCCAACCCTAGCCGCACCCCACCTCCCCTCCCTATCTCCCCACACCCCCTCCCCTCCTCCCACCTTGTGGCCGCAACCCCCTCCCATTCCCTCACCTCCCCTCCACCCCCATTGCTGCTGGCCAAAGGGAAGAGGAAACCCCATTGCAGCCGGCCAAGGAGGAAGAAGAAGGAGAAAAGAAGAAAATGGAGAAGAAAAGGGAGAAGAGAAGGAAGAGAGGAGAAGGAGGATCTTCTTCGGGGCCTGTTCGTCGTCGTCCAGCACGTTGTCAAGGGTAACGACGGGTTTCTTGTGATGTGTGATAGTCATTAGAGGCGATTGCTAATAGATCGATTGGATCAGATTAATTGCTTCAATGTTCAATTCTGTCCGAGAATGTTGTGCGCCGCTTTCATGTGTTTAGAGGCCGAATTGGGAGTTTTGGTCTGCTAGATATATGTAGGTCTTGTTCTTAGATTTCAATGCCCGCCAAGAACGCCCAAACCGATTAACGGTTAGAAAGTTATGAATTGTTTAGTGCATTGTCTGTTAATCTGTCGCTTTTTGACATCAGAGAAAACGATTAAAACGCTAATTAAAGGGAGAATCGAGAGGATCTCAATATAACGAAAAATGTGGGTAATTTCTATACCTTTTATAGAGATAAAACGCGAGATTTGGACCTTCGTAGCAAAAGTTATGGAGGTTTTAGTGTACTTGTCCGAGAGAACCCGACGTGAATTTCGAGGTCCGATAGTTTGGATTGCTAGCGTAAATGGCGTAATCAAAAGGGCTCCCAACTAAGTTTATTTAGGTAATTTAATTAATTTTTCAGAAAGTCTAAGATCATCTTATTTGGATTCTGAGCAGAAAGTTATGTATTTTAGAAGTTAATCGTCAGTAGTGAACACCAAATCCATCGCTAGAAATTGGAAGAATTGGAAACACTTGGGAGTTTAGCGAGTTAATTTGTGTTGTTATTTATGCTTTTGGTCCAGTATGTTGGTCTTAGATTGGGTTATCTTTATGTTCAGGTGGGAGCATGATCCTAGGGCGGCGCCCTCTTCGGCCCACCGCTCTCGCACTGTTGAGGCAAGTATTCGGGTTATCTTATAATTATGCTTGTATGCTAAGACTGTTTGTGTTTGGCTCATAATAGCCATGCGTGGATGATATGGGGATGAGTTCCAATTTATCTTGGTGAATGTAAGTACTCTGATTGATAGAATAATTATGAATGTTTGATAGGGGGTGCTGGTACTTTGATGCGTATTAACTATGCAGGGTTGATAGTGTGATATGTATGATTAAGGTTGGTGAATACTTGAGAAATGATTAATTGATATTCATGAGTGATTGTTCAAGTTTGCTAGTATTATGAATAAATATACTATTCACGGGTACTAGAATGCTATGAATATCAATGATGAGGGATGCTAGAAATATGAATAAGTTTATTCGTGTATGACGTTGTTGTGAATACATATGTATGATGGTTTAAAGTTTTGTTCATGTGCATCATGCTATCATATTGGAGGCTCGGTCACGTGGTGACAGAGCATATTTGAGGTCCCCGTCATGTAGATGACGGGCTTGAGGTCCCCACATTCGTGGAATGTGGGCTATGAGCAAAGAGGTCCCCATCATTAAGATGATGGGCAAAGGTCCCTATACATGTGGTGTATAGGCTCTTGGTCCCTATGCCAGAGGGCACAGGCAAGGGTATACAGCGACGGTTGTATACTCCGCATTACCGGTAATATGCGAAAAGAGATAAAGATTAAAGGAGCATTGCATTGGTCGCATTTCATAAGTTAAAAAGGCTATGTTTAGTGTAACGTTAATGTGGTTCATTGATGCTATGCTTGTGTTCTTGTTTATAGCCTTGTTGATACTTGCTGAGTCTTTGGGCTCACTCTTGCTTTAATGTGTTTTAGGTACCGACTGGCAGGAACGACATGCGTGGGAGGGAGTAGATGTTGGATGCACTCACTACCTCACGACCTTAAGGCGTTTGCCATTTAGTTTCATTTCAGGATTAAGTAAACTGCTTGAGAATCACTCATAGATGGTTTTGAGTATTATGTTAATTGTGATAATGAGAATAGCAAGTCTGGAATATGTTTATTCGATCATCCTGCATGCTTGTGTAAACTTGATTATGAAGATATTGATAAATGTCATGATTAATTGTTGGAACCTCGGTATAGTTGACTATACAAAGGAGGTTTTGCCGAAAATTTGTAATTGGTCTTAGTTTAGTTTAGTTTAATTTAATTTTAGTAACATTCCAGGCTCAATGCTGAGCTGGGGTGTTACAGTGACCTTAGTTCGGAGGATCGGTCGGATGATCAACTAACCGATGAGGTCGAACCGAAAATTTCTTTACTCGCCGTCACGGGTATTTGCACAGCACAAGCAATGCAACTGAAGGTGTATATCGGCTCATTTGTTCGAGACAGGGTCGACTCACAATTTCCTCGACAGCTTGTGTCGCCTAGTCAACGTCCCAGTACTACCCCACAGCGGCCTGCGGGTGAAGGTGGGCAACGGTGACAGCTTGGATTGCGTTGGCATGTGAAAAAAATACACCAATGACAATCGCACCTTCCCGGTTCGCCGTCGATTTCTACATCATTCCCCTCTCAGGATTCGATGTCATATTGGGGATGCAATGGATGAGCACGTTGGGGTCGGTATTGTGGAATTTCGCACAAATGCAATTCTCGTACTGGGCGAATAGTACATAGATCACTTGGACAGGACTGCAGCATCCATCGGTCCCCGCAGCGATGTCCCATGCCACGACTCGCGACGATCCCTTAGCAATGCTGCTGGCTGAGTTCGACCATCGTTTTTCTCCACCGACGGGACTTCCACCTGCACGCTCGTGCTATCATCTCATCCGTCTCGCCCCCAACACACCGGCTATTTCGATACGCCCTTACCGCTATGCCCACATCCAGAAAGATGAAATTGAGTGCCAGTGCTCCACCATGCTGGCCCAGGGCATCATTCGGCCGAGTTCTTCGCTATTCTCTTCACCGGTTCTTCTTGTCCGGAAGAAAGATGATTCTTGGCGTTTTTGTGTCGACTACCGAGCACTCAATGAGCACACCATCAAGGATAAATTCCCGATCCCCCATGTCAGCGAACTGTTAGACGAACTGGTGGGCGCCTGTTATTTCACCAAGTTGGACTTGAGGTTCGGCTATCATCAAATCCACATGTCCCCTAAGGATATTCTGAAAACAGCATTCCGTACTCACCACGGCCATTTTGAATTCTTGGTACTCCCTTTCGGCCTATGCAATGCTCCCTCCACTTATCAGACCATGATGAACTCCATACTCCAGTCTTTCCTTCGCCAGTTTGTTCCGGTGTTCTTTGACGATATTCTAATTTACAATAAAACTTGGACGGAGCACCTTCACCATGTTCGTCAAGTACTGCGGGCGCTCACTCATCATCAGCTTTTCCTGCACAAGAAGTTCATGTTCGGTCAGCAGCAAATAGCGTACCTGGGTCATGTCATTTCTGCTGCCGCCTATCGGAGTAGCTATTGATCAGACAAAAGTGTTCGCTGTGCTTGATTGGCCGCGTCCCCGCAACATCCGATGCTTGCGTGGTTTTTTAGGACTAGCTGGCTATTATCGCAAATTTATAAAAGATTTTGGCCATATTGCGGCACTAGTGACCAAACTCCTCTGCAAAGACAGTTTTTGGTGGTCTGAGGAGGCTTCAATAGCTTTTGATACGTTGAAACAAACCATCGCATCGGCCCTGGTCCTCCAGCTTCCGGACTTCACGAAGTATTTTGTCGTTGATTGCGATACGTCCGGATCCGGGTTTGGCGCTGTGCTGCATCAAGGGGGTTGCCCTATTGCGTTTTTTAGCAAAGCCGTCGCTCCTCGTCAAGCTAAACTCCCAGCTTATGAATGAGAACTTATTGGACTCGTTTTTGTTGTCCGACATTGGCGGCCTTACATATGGGGTCATAAGTTTCGTATTCGGACAGATCATTATAGCCTGAAACATTTATTGGATCAACGTTTGACGACCGTGCCACAACACCTGTGGATTCTGAAGCTCCTTGGCTATGATTTCACGGTCGAATACAAGCTGGGTAAGGAGAACGTAGTGGCCGACGCTCTCTCCCGCCAGCATGAGGATGTTACTTTGCACACTCTCTCGACAACTGATTTTGCCTATTATGATGATCTACGTTGTCAACTTAAATCGCATGCTTCGTGGACGGACAAATACAATGAGTGGAACACCGGTGCCGTGCGTTATCAGACGAATGGGAGTTTCGGGATGGTCTCTTGCTGTTCCAACGTTGTATCTTTGTTCCAGCAGATTTCCTAGGACTTCAACAGCTCTTTTCGGTTGCACATGCAGTCGGTCATGAAGGTCTCGCCAAAACTTGGCATCGCCTCTAGGCCAGTTTTCACATACCTGGAGGACGCCGCTTGCTTCAAGAGTTTATTCGATCTTGTGTCACTTGCCAGAGGCACAAATCGTCTCATTTGCACCTGGCCGGTTTACTCCAACTGTTACCAGTGCCCCCATCGTATTTAGGCAGATATTAGCTTGGATTTCATCAATGGTTTGCCTAAGGTTGCCAACAAGACAGTCATTTTGACAGTGGTTGACAGATTTTCAAAGTATGCTCATTTTCTCACTTTGAGTCATCCGTATACAGCACAATCTGTTGCGCAAGTGTTTTTTGACGGCATTGTCAAATTACATGGGTTTCCGGAATCAATTGTTAGTGACCGTGATAAGATTTTCACTAGCCATTTTTTGAAAGCTCTTTCTCGATTAGCGGGCATTAAGTTGCACATGAGCACAGCATATCACCCGCAATCAGATGGATAGACTGAGGTCGTTAATCGAACAATTGAAATGTATCTTCGTTGTTTATGTGGAGATCATGTGCGATCATGGACACACTGGTTGGCTTGGGCTGAATTTTGCTACAATACATCATTCCATTCTGCTCTTAAATCCACTCCATTTGAAGTTGTATATGGGCACCAACCTCCTCCATTGATTCATCGCCAGGAAGGTACACCAGACGCTCCTAAGGTTCAGAAATTATTAACAGACCGGGATGAGTTTCTTCAGGAAATTCGTTTACGATTACTTCAAGCTCAACAACACATGAAGAGTCTGGTCAATAATCAACAGCGTGAACTTCAATTCCAGGAGGGTGTCGAGCTTGGTGCATCCTCGACGGGTTGATAAAGCAACTTCAGAAGCTTTCATGTAATAGTTATGTTACTTTTAGCTAAGTATTTGAATTGGCTGTTGGGCTGGGCCCATGTAACGAAGTGAACCTGGGTGGGAAGTGGGTTATAAACCTAGGAGCTATTCACCGTAAGGTTTTATCGAAAAGAAAGAATACAGAAGCTCTACTTTCCCGTTCTTCTTCCTGCTACCTTCCCTTCCAACGCATGTGCATGGGTTGAACTTGTCCTCGACGTTATACCGGCGACGAGGCCATAACAGTTTGGTATCAGAGCTTGTTCGATCTGTTGGTTGTTCCTAGATCCTCGCGGTCTTGATCGGTAAAATTCCAAAGGAGGGTTGGCGATTGCTGTGATTCCTAACCTGAGGTTCGGTCGACTTCGGGAAGGAACGCCACAGCTCCAGCAAGGCCAGGCGTCCAAGTCCGTCAAGTCGTGACGGCAATGGAAGGGATGGAGGCGCGGTTGGTGGAGTTGTGGAAAACCAAGATGAAAACGATGAGGGAATAGATGAGCTCCCACATGGCGGCAGTAGATCAATGTATGGAGCAGTAAGGAATGAGAGTAGACGAGATGCAGTTGAAGATGACTATGGCGATGGATTCAATCGGTAAGATACAACAAGAGCAAGTGATGGTGGCCAAGACTCTCAAGACTGCTGCTCCTCGTCTGGTGATTCAAATCCGAGAGGAGGCAGGAATATTGGGGATTAGACAAGAAGAAACAGGGATTCAACGAGTGGCGATGCCAACCATTCCCACGGGACCAAATCTTCCTCAGGTACAATTTCCGCCCCCAACGCCCGTAATTGCTGAGATGCAGGAGCCTAGCAGAGGAAATCAGGATCAAGGAAGAAGGAATTGGATGCCTAAAATGGATTTTCCGAAGTTTGATGGAACGGATGTGAGAATTTGGATAGATAAATGCCAAACATTCTTTGCAATTTATATGATTCCTGATGACTTTAAAGTGGCAGCGGCGACTATGTCTATGAAGGACAGTGTCGCGCACTGGTATCAGGCGTACAAGGTAAATCAGGGGTGGCATGATTGGGAGCAGTTTAGAGCAGCAGTGATATTGGAGTTCGAGGGAAACACACAAAGGGACAAAATTCGAGAATTGCTGATCCTTAAACAGACCAGTACAGTAGAACACTATAAAAGAAAGTTTGATGCTCTGGTGTATCAGATTCGGTTGTATGACCACAACATAGGGGGGTTGATGTTAGTCACCAGATTTGTTTTGGGATTGAAAGAGGAACTAAGAGCAGCGGTAGAAATACATATGCCAACCACAGTGGCGCTGGCTGCCACCTTGGCGAGTGTACAAGAAGGTGTAGTGGAGAGAACCAGAAAATACATACACATGAGTAGAAGCTCAGGATACATTGCAAACTCAGGGAAGAGGGAAGAGAGTGGTAAAAGAATGGAGGCCAGTACGAATTCAAGCCTTGACAAAGGGGAATTGTGGAAGGCCAGGCAATTAAAGGATTATAGAAAGGACAATGGGTTGTGTTTCAGGTGTGGAGACAAGTACTCACCAGCACACAAGTGTCAAAAGGCAACCCAGGGACAAATTCAAGCTATTCAGGCCCAAGAGATACTGCCAGATGATATTCTTGATGCAGTGGTTGTAGATGAAGAAGAGGAGGAGGCCGAAATGCACGTATCCTTGAATGTTATCTCAGGGTCAGACCACCTCAAGACCATCCGAATACGGGCATTAGTGCAAGATCAAGTCATGTTAATGCTGATAGACTCTGGCAGTTCACACAGTTTTGTCAATTCCGAGTTGGTAAAATGAGTTAAGGGAAATCCTGTGCAAGTCAAAACGATGGCGGTCAAGGTGGCAAATGGGCAGATGTTATACAGTGATCAAGTGATGGTTGGGATGAGCTGGTGGGTACAAGGGAACACCTTCCAACATGTCATGAAGGTCCTGGATCTGGGTGGGTATGATGCCATTCTTGGAGCGGATTGGTTAGAGTAATGTGGAGTGATGACATGCCATTGGAAGGACAAGTGGCTGGAATTCGAACACAGAGGCAAAATTATTCGACTGCAAGGTATTGCAGAACCAGAAAATTCTGTGGAACTTCAAGAGATTTCACTTGAAAAGGTGCATAGATGGTATAAGGGCAATGAAATTTGGGCCACGATGGTGATGGAAAAGTCACTGGAGTAGACTCAAGATGAATTACCAGAAGCGATTCACCCTATTCTGCTCCATTATGCAGACGTTTTTCAGGATCCACAGACTTTACTGCCTCATAGAGTGTATGACCATACAATCACTTTACTTCCGGATGCTGCCCCGTGAACTCAAGGCCTTACCGGTATTCTCCACTCCAAAAAGACGAGATTGAAAGGCAGGTGACAGAAATGATTCGGGCTGGAATAGTGACTCCAAGTCTGAGTCCCTTCGCTTCTCTGGTATTACTTGTGAAGAAAAAAAGACGCTACATGGCGATTTTGCGTTGATTACAGGAAGCTCAATGCAATAACCGTGAAGAGTAAATTTCCTATGCCAATAGTGGATGAATTACTAGATGAGCTAGCTGGTACTAGCTTCTTCTCTAAATTGGATTTAAAATCTGGCTTCCATAAGATTCGAATGCAAGAACAGGATGAACATAAGACAGCTTTTAAGACTCATCATGGTCTATTCCAATTTCAGGTGATGCCCTTTGGATTGTCCAACGCCCCTGCCACATTCCAGTGCTTAATGAATTCAATCTTCGCACCTTACATGAGGAAGTTCATTTTAGTATTTATGGATGACATACTCATATATAGTAAGAGCTTGCAAGACCATCTCCAGCACTTGAAGACAGTTCTAGAGACTCTAAGGCAACACAACTTGGTGGCCAAAAGAAGTAAATGTAGTTTTGCACAAAGAAAACTGGAATACTTGGGACATATTATCTCTGATCAAGGAGATCAAACTGATGCAGCCAAAACTGAGGTAATGGTGAAATGGCCTACTCCTAGCAATGTCACTGAGTTAAGAGGGTTTTTAGGGCTCACTAGGTATTATAGAATGTTTGTTCGGCATTATGGGGCCCTAGCTAAACCTCTCACTGTGTTGCTTCAGAAGAAAGGGTTTCAATGGCATACAGCAGCACAATAGGCCTTTGATAGATTGAAGGAAGCAATGAGTCATACCCCAGTGTTGGCATTACCAGATTTTCACAAAACATTCACTATCGAGACCGATGCTTGTGATAATGGCATAGGGGCGGTGCTCACTCAGGATGGACATCCGGTCGCCTTTTATAACAAAGCTTTGGGAGTGAATAACCAGAAGCTCTCCATCTATGAGAAGGAGTTCCTGGCAGTAATGATGGCAGTAGATAAGTGGAGACAATATTTACAGCGAGGTCCATTCATCATCAAAACTGACCATAAGAGTTTATGTAATATCGAAGATCAAGTGTTGCACTCTGAATTACAGAAGAAGGCCATGACCAAGCTAATTGGTTTGCAGTACAAGTTTCAGTATCAAAAGGGTGAAAATAACAAAGTAGCCGATGCATTGTCTCGAGTTGGGTATATGTACCCCATCCAAGCAGTCTCGGTGACTCAGCCCTTGTGGATTCAAGAGATCATTAACTCTTACGAGGTAGATAATCAAGCTCAAGAACTCCTAGTTCAGTTAGCAGTAACTGGTGAAAATGATCAGGGATATTCTCTCAAGGAAGGACTTATTCGACATCATGGGAAGATCTGGGTGGGTGCAAATACAGGACTTCAAACCAAGTTGATTCGGACCTTTCACACCTCACCTCTTGGAGGGCACTCGGGCATTCAGGCAACCTATCAGCGACTTAAAAAGTTGTTCAGCTGGTCAGGGCTCAAATTGGATGTCGACAATTTTGTTTAGCAATGTGCCATTTGCCAACAGGCAAAGCATGAGAATTGCAAATTTCTTGGTCTGTTATGTCCCTTACCTATATCGGAAGGAGCTTGGCAAGACTTGACCATGGATTTCATTGAGGGTTTACCTCGATCTGAAGGATACAATGATGTGTTCGTTGTGGTAGATCGGTTTACCAAATATGCACATTTTCTTGCACTCCGACACCCTTTCACAATAGTACAAGTAGCAAAACTATTCCTTAACAACATTGTCAAGTTACATGGTATTCCTCGGACCATTACATCGGATAGAGATAAAATATTTACAAGTTCCATGTGGAAGGAATTATTCAAGCTGCTGGATACTAGGCTACAAATGAGTACAGCGTATCACCCACAAACCGATGGTCAAAGTGAGCGGGTTAATCAATGTCTTGAAATGTATTTGAGGTGTTCAGTTCAGGAGACTCCAACTAAATGGCATAGCTGGCTTCCCTTAGCAGAGTATTGGTATAATACCAGTTACCACGCCACCTTGTGATGCACTCCTTTTAAAGCCTTGTATGGTATGGAACCACATTATGGGGTTCTTCCTGCTCTGTCATCGACAAGCAATGTAGTCGTTTCAGATCTTCTAACAGAAAGGGAAGCTCACACGGCGTTTTTGAAACAACAATTGGCAAAGGCTCTGTTACGCATGAAGCAATATGCTGATCAGAAATGGTCTTTTCGAGAGTTCCAAGTCGGTGATAAAGTATTTCTGAAACTGCAACCATATGCTCAATCGTCGATGGTCAATCGGCCCTATCCAAAATTGTCCTAAAAGTTTTATGGACCTTACACTATTCTGGAGAAAATCAACTCCGCTGCCTACAGATTGGAGCTGCCCGACAACGCACTCGTACATCCAGTGTTCCATGTTTCGCAATTGAAGCCCCATGTGCCCGATCATACTCCAGTGTTCTCTTCCCTGCCACAACCGGTTGATTTGTCACTAATGGATGTGCAGCCTGAGTTGATCATTGACAGACGGATGGTCAAGAAGGGCAACGCAGCGCACGTACGAGTTCTGATCAAATGGACACACCTACCAGTGGCCATGGCAACTTGGGAAGACTACGACGTCTTGCGCCACAGATTTCCATCGGCTCCAGCTTGGGGGCAAGCTGGACCTGGAGAGGGAGGCAATGTCGAGCCTAGTGCATCCTCGACGGGTTGATGAAGCAACTTCAGAAGCTTTCATGTAATAGTTATGTTCCTTTTAGCTAAGTATTTGAATTGGCTGTTGGGCTGGGCCCATGTAACGAAGTGAGCCTGGGTGGGAAGTGGGTTATAAACCTGGGAGTTATTCACCGTAAGGTTTTATCGAAAAGAAAGAATACAGAAGCTCTACTTTCCCCTTCTTCTTCCTGCTACCTTCCCTTCCAACGCATGTGCATGGGTTGAACTTGTCCTCGACGTTATACCGGCGACGAGGCCATAACAGAGGGTGACTGGGTTTGGTTACGGTTACATCAGAGACAACTTCGATCGCTCCAGGTCTCAATAGCAAATTGCATCCACGTTTTTCCGGTCCATATCAAATTGTTGCCAAGATTGGGTAGGTTGCGTATTAATTGAAGCTTCCTGAGCAGGCTGGTATCCATAATGTTTTTCACGTATCCACTTTGAAACCATTTGTCAGCCTTCCTCCTGGGCATGTTCCGGAGTTACCTCCACTACATCATGGTCATGTACAATTGCAACCTGTCGGTATCATTCGAGATCGGCTTAACCATGGAGTGTGGGAATTACGGATTCAATGGAAAACCAGCCCTACGTCTGACGTTGAAGAAACCTGGGTTACGCGAGATGCTTTTCGCCAAGAATTTCCTGATTATACGCTTGAGGACAAGCTATTTCAAAAGGAGGGGGAAATGTTACGAACAGTTTTGTTGGGATACAATTCCAGCGCAGGAAGAAAGCCCGGTTGAAACCGGCAAGTTTAACTATGGAAAGTTAGAGATAGAAAGAGTTCCGATACAGTTGTATTCGAATAGGATTGAAATTGTCTCAATGTAATCCGGCTCTAGTACTATATAAGGAGCCCAGAGGTTTTGTCATTGGAACAAGCATTATGAATCAATACAAATATCTTCCTCAAATTCTTCTTCGCTCTGTCTAATTCTGGCTTCCCGTCCCTACAATCTTCATTCTTCTTCGAGAGGCACTTCGGTTCCTAACACATCACTTCTTTGTTGTGCAGTTGCTGTTTGCATGTGGACGATCACCTGGTTGGTCTCGGAAGCGGGGCTAGGTGATTTTTTTAAGGCTAGCCTTCGCATGACAATTTATTTGTTATTGTTGGCTTTTGGCCGTTTTTTGTTTTAAGCTTTTAGCTAATGGTGGTGTAATAGCTGTGTACATTCTTAGTTGGTGCAGAAGCTGAGAGTTGTACTTTCATTATCTAAAAAATTTGGACATTGAAGTTCATTATCTAAAAAATTTGGACATTGAAGTTGCCAACTTCGGTATTTGGATGATTGAATGTGTGAAAGATTCGAACTAGCTTATGAAGTAGCCACAAGCCAATCTAACCTTTTTTTTATTCCTTTGCTGACGTGAGGTTCTTTTTTGGAGGGGGCTTTCTTGCAACGGCAGAAAGCCTATCATAATTTAATATTGGAAATCTGAAGTTAGGATGGTACTATACTACTATGGTAGTCTTTTTTTTAGAGTCCTGGTACTACCACTATGGTAGTAAAGCATAGCAATTAGCAAATACAC
The DNA here is from genome assembly GCA_036346255.1 of Ampelocalamus luodianensis. NCBI lineage: Eukaryota > Viridiplantae > Streptophyta > Magnoliopsida > Poales > Poaceae > Ampelocalamus > Ampelocalamus luodianensis. The sequence continues at coordinate 29,439,242 of CM070620.1, read as the reverse complement.
ACATGTATGTACAGGGCAAGGAGAGACTTTTTTTCCTTCCTATCTCGCTTCGAGCATGCCTCCCCGTGCGCCACTTTGTTACAGTCTCCAAGTGTATTTTGGCCTAGGATTAACATTTGTTGTGATAGATATTTCATCTGTAAGTTTCGTTAGCTTCTCCGGCTGTTCTATCCCTTTTGTTTTTGTGTTTCGAGTTGAAAGCTATAATACCCTTCGTCATTTCATCTCTCCTTTAACTAGACTCACTGATAATAGATTGGAAAAATGATTGTTCTGCAATCTCACGCGAAGGATACTATCGACACTACACATGCTGGTTGAGATTGTATGTGAGCAAAAATCTTCAATCAGATCGTTGCCGAGCATCATGTACCGACAACGTACGCCATTACATGGATCAAGCCATGAAAACTGGAGGACACCAAAATTTTCAATACGTAGGCAAAACCTCAACTGTCCAGAAACAGATACAGCTACCGTCTTTTCTTCTGTAAACACAAAAGCATTTTCCTTCCTACATAAAGCTAAGGGTGATAAAAAGTACTTCATATGATTTCACACTTGGTTGCCATTACCATTAGCATCCGATGACATGCAGTCACAGGATACAATCCTGCGATCCTTATGCATTTTTACACTCTTCCTATGCAATCCTGAAGGGAAGATCAACACTGCTGCCAGCTCTCCCAAGAGTTGGCTTCCTTCCTACCGCTTTGTTTTGTCAAGAACCTCGATAAATCTCTTTGGAACACCGTAATGGTCAACGAGGTGCTTCGCAAGGTCATCAATGACTCCACCTTGAACCAAGACCTCGTGTTGCCCCTTCTTACCTGAAATGATATGGTAAAAATTTAACGTGCTTTATCCTTCACATCATCTCAGAAACTAACAAACAAGGGACGGGTTACAAGCCAGTAATACCAGGAAGCTCAGCTGTGGTGGTGCTGCAAGCAAATTTCTTTTGTAGCTCAGAAGCTAACGAGTCAGCATCCATTAAAAAGCTTTCCAATCCAGACAGTCGGGTCATCTTCTTGTTACCTTGCCTTCTTTCTGTCATGATTTGAACAGTTCGTATGGCACCCTTGCGAACAACCACCTCATTTCCTCTTGCTACTCTATGGTGAATTTGCATACGGTTTAAAAATGTTGACCCCAAGTCCTTCTTGTGGATCTCTGTTGGGTATGCTGAGCCCTTTTTGATAGCTCCTTTGTACAGAGCATCGCATAATGCAGCATCCAAAATTACTTTGGCCTTGTCTGTTGGCTTAACCAAATTTTCCTTTTCAACATACCTTTGTTCATAGGAGAAAATGAAATTAGTTGAAAAGCGATAAAATTTGACACCTTCACATTTTACAAACACAGAGCCTCTAGAAATGTATTTGACTTCCACAAGTATCAATCACATTGTCCTGACAAAATAGTTCTGGAGACAAACCTGAAAACTATGTCAGATGCCTCTGATGCACTGTAGTACTTCCCTGTGTCAGCTTCAACAGCCACAAATATGGGGTTGACATGAGAACTTGGCTTATAAATTTCAGCCACTTCCAATTGCTTTGTGCCACTACCATCGGCAACAACATTATCATCACGTTCAACAATCTCCTGTACCCTCTTTTCTGGTTTAAATGTCATGTAGTCTGGATGTCCACGATTGATACCTAGCAACATGACTTCCTTTTTATACTTGTCCTCTTTTGCTGAGATCTGTGAAAAATATAATGAACATTAGATAATGTTGAGAAACCCTCAAGAAAGATTCAATATAATCCCTAAATCATTAGATTAGGTACTTGGACAATCAAATAAATTTCGTCAATTTGCATTGTTCTGTTAGTTAAGTCTACATTCACATGATCAGCATAATGGAGTCTCCAAATGTTACGACAACTATACTATACTTGTAATTTGTAAAATGTTTGGCAAGAAAAAAGACCCATTCCAAACATATTCACTATTCAGCTTTAGAAAACTATTCCAAACATATTCACTATTCAGCCTTAGAAAACTATGTAGAAATAATGTCAGCTTCTTAGACCCTGGCATGTATTTTGCGTACTAAAAGGGCTTAAATTGTTACATGTTGTCAGACATAAGACCACAAACTAGAGTGTGTCATAAATGATGCATACAAGAAAAGCTTTGCGCACTCTTACAAGGCCAGAGGAAGATTTTGACTGCAACCACTTGGATAGTTTTTTGTGTGATGACTTTTTAATATCCAGAGTGACACCTGGAGGTCTGCAGGGGAGTATGTGATTTGACCTGCACAGAACAATATGCAGAATATGAATAAAACAATAGATTTGAGTCATGGAAAAAGCCAGAACATGCAGGTTATTGGACACTTGAATGTCTTGCTAAAAGCCACCTGGCTAATTATCGAACTTGTTTTACTCAGTGCTTTGTTTTCTTGATGGAAAAAATCACAGCGATATCCAGAGCCTAATTTGCTAAAATAGTATCCAATATCCACTACTACAGAGTAAAACACACTTGCGTTTAATATTAAAGGACATAAAATCATTTGCTTTTGAAGAAAAACCGACTCAGTAAAAAGCTGTAGATTAACTCACTTATATCATATGACACCTGCTAGGCTACTAGAACAATACAAAACTACAAAGGAACATAAATGAAACAACTACTATCTCACAAACGAAAGATTCATAGCAGATGGAATAACATATAATATGGGAAATTGGAATGACTATTATCGAGGTTGTTAGGATCGTGATCCTAGGTGAGATCATTTTTTGTCTGACAGGATCGTATCGCAGGATTGGAATATAGAATCACGATTCTATCAGTTTTTTAAAAGTATATATATTTTATATAAAAATTAAGTTACTACTAACATTAATTACTGGTGGAAAGGGCCGAAAAGCCTAGGCCCTTGGATCTTCGCCGGATGTCCCAGATCGTCGCGAGGGGGGGGGGGGATCCGGACGCACTCGGATCTTCATCGGACAGTCCACGAGCCCCAATGCTGCCCGTCTCTCTCCTCCCATTTCCTCGCTAGCTCCATCCAGCACCGCCGCTTCTCCCCTCGCCCCCTCGGTGCTTCCCCTCGCGCCGTCTCGGTCCTACTCAAGCAGCAGCTGAGGAGAGCGCTGAGTCCACCCCTCTCCTCCACTCCTCTCTCACGTCAATGAAGGACAACCAAGCAAAGCTGCCGTCCGCCTTTGTTACGGCCACCACACCCCGCTTACCTCGCGTCGTCACTTCGGTGAGTCCCGACGGGCACCGTCACATCCCCTGGCATCGCCCTAGGGTCCTCTTTCCATCCCTCACCTTCACTCACCCTTCGCTCCGCAACGCCTACGGAAACAACCTCTCCGGCCTCACCACATCCCGTGGCCGCCGCCTTCGCCTCGCCAATCCAACCAATTCGGTGAGCACCTCCCGATTCCTTCCGCGTCAAAGTGTGTTCCCGAGCCACCTCTCCAAATCCCCTCAACCGATTTTGGCTTTCACCCACAAGCACTCACGCCATCGTCATCTTCCCTGCTTCCGGCCGAAAGTCGTTGCGACCGTCTCCACTCTTGCTCCGGTAAGCACTTCTCCAATTCCTTCTTCCTAGAGCATCGCCTCGCCTCCCCCAACCTTTCCCCCACTACCCACTCTTGCTCCCTTCCTCCATAGTGCCACCACCACTGGCATCCGTCGCCAGCCCGCCTCGGCTCCTCCCCGCCGCAATTGACCGCTCCAGCGAGTTCCCCTGACCCCCCTCACTCGTGCGCACCTTCGTTTTTCGCCTCCCCTCTCCAGCACCGCCGCCCCTCTCCTTCCCTAGAGCCGGTCGCCACTCAGCCCTGCGCCCCGCCGCCTTAGGCCACCCCATGCCGCAACGTCGTCGCCACCTCCCTGGGCCACTTCCCATGCTCTCCCAGGGAACCATTTTTTTGCCGTCGCCACCTCCCTGAGCCACCTCTCGCCGCCGCCTCCAGAACCCAGCGCAACCACCTCCTTTGTTTTGCATGTTGGCCTCAGCTGCTCTCTCTGTGTGTGTGGATGCTTTCTCGCTGCACGTGAGTGAATGATAGTGGGCCCTACCCATTAAATTGGATAATTAAAATTGGTTAGAAGATTATATTGGCACCCACAAGGTCTAGGTTGCACCATCGTGATATGTCCCATTGGCAACAAATCTTTTTTACTTATATATCCCCTCAGAGATATTGTGATCTTACATCTAATCTTATGATGTCTTTATCATGCCCTCGCCTTTTACCCTTTCCATTACATATACTATTCCTAATAGTACAATAGATTATTGCAATGGCTGTCATGTCTATCCAAGAAATCTTATCCTGTAGGTTCAGCAATGTAAGGGAATTTTGTATTTTGTAATTCGCATTACATGCTAACCGTTTCCCCTTAATGTTTGCTTTTCTACCTTGCGTTACGTGTTAACCATTCCTTTAGCTAAATTTGATTGAAAAACATTTATTGAATAAATTTTTTATGCAGTCAATGGCATTGCTTGAAAAAGCGCTCTCAAATGTGTGATTGAGGAAGGGGGAGGTAATTACATGCATTGATATTTGATGGAGCAGGTATATAACTACATCTGAGATCATGTATCTTGCTGCAAGCTTTGTGGTTCTAAGCATTTTTGTTAACCCTTGTGTAGTAGTAGTCTATCAGTGCCTCCTTTTTAGTTTTTGTTTTTTGTTCATTGAATCGTGCGAATAAAATTTGTCTATTGAATCTATTCTTAACAAATTAAACATTTTTCTAGGACTCCAAGAGTCCATATGTGGCATAGCAAAGGAAGCAAGAGATGCATTTTTAGGTGATGTATATTTGTCTGTACATGGTGCTAACATCTTTACAATTGCTTGGTTCATCTAATGTACCTTATTAGTGAAGGAAAGTAGTTTTTACATATTCTCGATGCTCATACAGTCAGACACATATTTTTCATCACTCCAAAATTACCATTTACTTCCAAAAAAAAGAAAGAAGAAGTGCATATGTTTCTCAAATTTCAGCATCAATGCTTTATTCTGGTCATTGGGTTCATTTTTGGTGGATCGGCTAACTAATTATTTCCATACGGCTCTAATGGCCTCCTTGGTCTGCTCTCTATCGGATAACAAGGTCATTCTTTATGAATAGATGAGGACGCTGAGGTGTTTAATTTGAAGAAGTTTAGTTGTCAGCTATGATATGCTGGTGGATAGATAAGAAGAAATGTTTAATTTGAATAAAGTTTAGTTGTCATCTGCCATTCTACCTTTTGTTTTTAAATGTGCAATTGCAAAAAGAGACTTCTGAATTATGTATATGGATGCTGGAAGGTTATGCCGAGGCTGAAGCACACTTCCATCTCTCAGATTCTCCAACAAATGTTTTGATTTGTGACCATGAATTCGTTAAGTCAGATTACTTTTATCTAAGGAATTGTCCATTCTCCCTAATAGAATCATTTTGTCATCTATTCTTCTAAAGCTATAACCCTATTTGGTATACAAAATTCTTGAATGATAAAATGTTCCACTTCAGATGAGAGCTTATGCTTCTATTCATCTCTAATAAGAAAAATGCCCGTGCATTTTCTTCAATGTGATCGTCCATGAAAGTAGACATCCATTGTTTTCCTTCTATATGAGCATGTTTTTTCACTCATTTCGACTATTAGCGGAATATATCACACTAACAACACAAACACTTATTTTGCAGAGCGTTGTTTCATGGAATCCTCCAACTTTTGCTTCATAAGTCCATATATAGTCACAAAAGTGTTCGTAAGCTCCCAATGTGTTGTTGGTATGTATTGTCTCTTTCACAGATTCATATATGGTACTTTATGTATATTTCATAAAAAATACATAGATAACATCAGACATACTAATTGTTTGGACCACAGATCATCTGTTCGCAATATGCTTACATGCTGTGTTAGCGATTCCTCTTCAAATTTCGTCATTGCCAGACCACGTGCTTTCCTACTACCATACATCACCTGCTTAGAAATAAGGTATTTTTTAAAAAATTTGTGCTCACTAATGGTTATTAAGGTGGTAAGGCGAGGCAAGGCGACCCACCCCCCTCACATCTTTTAAGCGATAAGGCGCGAGGCGAGGCGACGCCTTAGGATGTGTAAGGCGGTAGTGCAGAGTGGCATAAAGATCCGGCAAGACAAAGAGCTCTAATTTTTTGGTGGCCACAGAAGATCCCATTGCCACCTGCTGCCCCGGGCAACCCCTGCCTGCCCAGCTCCCCCCCCCCCCGCGCCTGCCCTCTTTTCCCCTTTCCGCTCGAGCGCCACACCACTTCCGCGCCGCCTCCCCTCCCCCTCTTTCTCTCCGCCTCCCTCAGCGTCGGGCCGCGCCGCCTCCTCCGGTCCTCCTCACGGCAGCGCTGCCCGCGTCCACGTCGCCTCCTCCCCACTCTCTCTCGCTCTCTCCTCTCCTCGCGCCCCGCCACGCCGCCACCTCCCTTAGCGCCGGGGAGGAGGCGATGGGGAGTCGGGAGGAAGAACCGCGGGGAGGAGGCGGCAGATCCGGAGCAGCCAAGCGAGCTCCGGGCGGAGGAAGACACCTAAGGCGGCAGCGACGCAAGGCGGCGCGACGCCTTGACACTCCGGACCGCCTTACCGCTTAGGCGTCGCCTAAGCGACACCTTAATAAGCATGCTAGAGATTACTTAGATTTAGGGTTTGTTCTTTTATAGATACGTGTTGAATATTAAAAAATATCGTGTGGTTGACATTTCTTTTTTGTCTGTGAATAACCTCATATTTAGTGACGTGTTAATATGAACCCGCCACGTATGAATATGCGAAAGGTACACAAGAAGCAACATAGTCAGATTGTTAGTTTCATGGTTATTAAGTCGACAAGTCGACACTACCCTCCTAGCGACCGACTTGCCGACTAGTCGACTAGTCGGCCGACTAGTCGTCGACTAGTCGACAAGTACTGTACACAACACACACAACACACACAGCCAGCACAACCCCACACCACAGCCACACACACCCCATGCCGCAGCCACACACACGGCCACACACACCACGCCGCAGCTACACACCCACACACACCCCACGCCGCAGCTACACACACCCCACGCAGCCACCACCACACACACCACATCCACACACAGCACGCAGGGGAGAGGAGGGTGATGGGAGAGGAGACACCACACACACCACGCGGGAGCGAGGAGGTCAATGGGAGAGGAGCAGAGGAGGGCGATGGCGATGGGGAGAGGTAGAGGCACTCGGCGCAGAATCTAGAGGGGAGGCGCAACGACGAGGCAGAGGTTCAAGCTGTCGAGGACGGTCGGACGTTGCTGGACCCGGGATGAAGACGAGGTTGCTCCGGCGGCGCAGATCCGGAGGAGGCGCGACAAAGCAGAGGCGCTTAGCGCAGATCTGGAGGAGAGGCGCAGCGACGATGCAAAGGCGCTCCGGTGGTGCAGATCCGAAGGAGAGGCGCAGCGACGATGCAGAGGTGCTCCGGCGGCGCAGATCCGGAGGAGGGCGCGATGATGGACGAGGCGGAGGAGCTCCGGCGACGCAGATCCGGAGGAAGCTCCGACGGCCAGAGAAGGCGTGACGATGCAATCACGCGTGAGGGTGAGCCCCCGACTGCCCTCCCTCCCTCTTGCCTCTTTGCCACTGCCTCTGACAGTCGGGCCCCACGTCCCAGCCAGCGCAAGTCGAGTCGGTAGCTCCAGTCGTTCGTTCTCCGGCGACTTGTCGACTAGTCCACGACTAGTCGACTTGATAACCATGGTTAGTTTTATCTCGATTTTCTTGATATGAAACAACCCCTCAGGTTATCAGGTGGTTCTTAGTTTCAAATCGGGACTCATGTAGAGTGTTTTATCAAACTAGCTACCTGGGGTTCTCTTAATAGGTGACATCTAACAGAGTTTACACATCCGTGTTCTAACTCTTATTGTTTTGATTATACTATACTTAACGATGTGTACAAGTTAGAATAGATGATGAGTTTTCACACAAATATGTATCACTATTTATTGTATTCATCTTTTGTTTTGCGCAGATTTGTATTATGCGCTATGGCACGTCAAATCATAATGTTCAAAAAGAAATAAGTTCGGTTAGAACCTTGCCACCTGCGTACAACAGCTACAGCCACGCCATTTGGCGCAGATTGCCTTCTAGTGTTTTGAAACATGCAAGCATAGTGGAATTTTTGAATTTAGTTTCGTAAATTTGGGTACACTTATTCATTTTCCACGCAATTAAGCTTTTTTAAAACTTTTTTTAATTATTTTTAGTAAAGTAATCATTTAAAATCTAATATATTATTAATAATAATTTTTTACCTTAGAGCAACATGCAAACAGCAAAAACAAAGCAAAATAAACTATTGCAACTTAAATTAGCAATAGGTAATATGAAATTTTATATGTTGATATAGTTTGTTGTCAAGATCATGATCCAACCCGATCCTGACCATGATCCTAACAATTCTACCCGATTCTATGCAATCCTACTTTCAGAATCATGATTCTATGAAATTTCTATAAATATAGCGATCCATGTCATTTCGGCTCCGTGGGATCATAGGTCGCGATCTTGATAGCCTTGAATATTATATCATATGACAGCGGCTAGGTTACCAGAACAATAAAAAACTAAAAAGGAACATGAACGGAATAACAAATAATATGGGAAATTGGATGACTATATATATACCATAATGTACTTCCTGGCATAGGAAGGTCTTTATCTTTTACGCTTGTGTGTAATGCTTGCAAAAGGCATTTGTCCAAAAGGGAATCAATTTCTTCAGTAGACAAAATCTGATGTTCCTTTTCCTCGGCTGGTTCCGCAGCAATTTTCTCTACAGGCAATTTTAGCTTGCTCACACCAGCAGTTACATCTTCCATGGTTTCACCTTGGATGGCAGGCTCTGCAGTATGAATGTCTGAAATATCAACTGCCGCTTCTTCACCTGCAACGGTACTGTCATGCTTGCCTTCTGCTAGATCTTCGGAAGAATCAAGAGGTTGAGATGCTGAAGCAAAGTTAGGATCTTCAACAACAATGTCATCATAAAATCCTTCATTTGGAACATAACGACCATCAACCGAATCCCTGCAATAATATTTAACAACATTAATTTTAAAAGCAAAGTCTAAATTCAGATGTGCATACAGATCTAGCCACTGCACTTGCCATAACGAATCCTTGTAGTAATGTGCAATCCGTAAAGCCTTGCCACGTAACCCTGCCTTTAAGGCATCAGTACTGCTCACAGTTGTGGTCCCAACCTGTGTAAAGCATGTAATGTAATGGCAACAAAAGTTGGACTTGTACATAATTGACAGAATTCCACCACTTAATAAAAACTTGGGGCCAAACAAGTGCCAAGAAAATCTGAGAAACTTACAGCAATTGGAGCAGGGTTACCAGGAACTTTTACTGACCATGGCTGGCCAGCTTGAAAAGAAGGCAACCCTTCTGGGGGTACGCTGATACCAGGAAACATCAGATCAGCACCTCCAATAACGAAGCGTGAAACCTCACCACCCTTAAGTGTAAAAGCGGGCAACAGATCAGGGACCTTCCAGAGTGCGTAAACTGCATTTTCACCAGTTAAACCATGCCCCAAACCAGATTAAATGCACACCAGTTGTCGATTATTATGCTAAAAGCCTAAAACTGCCATGAGACAAGAAACTTTGAGGTCAACTCATAACTTTATTAACTAAACTAAAGGCCCATAGAAAGAAAACATAATATCCCATACTTTGTAGCTCAGCTATGTCAAATACAAGTGAATCATTTCTGGCTATTTAGTAATAAGTTATTAACAGAAAATAAAGTCCTTGGAAATGAGAAACAGAAATATAAACAGTTCCTCTTGGTAATAGTATTACCATTATAGTATTACTCTATGTTTAATACCATATTGCCTTTGGCTGAGAGTCGTATGTCCTCCTGTACTCTACACAACTGGCCCTTGGTTTACAACATCAATACATCAGTTGAGTCCCTATATCCCTACCATGGTATCCTAACCCCTCTCGGTACAAGCTACTGGCCAAACGGATAGCATGACAGGCAAGACTTGTCACCATCCTAGCCACCTTCTATCCAAGCTAGAATAAGCAATCAACAGTACGTAATTTCAAATTGATGGAACCAACAAGTTATACAAACAAAAAAGTTCCATTAGTTAGAGCATATGCAACGATTATAGTAGTTCGAAACCAAAAGAATGAGGACTACACTCATCGCTGAAAGCATAGCCTTGTGTTAGATTATCTGTTCTTAATGATTTGTTCTGTGCATACGGGATAAAACAACAGAACTTTTTAAAAAAATTACTGCACCAAAAAGAATATAGTAAAATTGCAAATTAGAAAAGTTTAGATAACAAGATGAAAGTGAAAGTATTAATCTGGAGATAAAAATAAAAAAAACCTGTTGGAAACAGCTCATGTCCTCTTCCATCAATGTCGAAAAGCATAGGGAACTCCGCCTCTATGCCATACACAAGAACCCGGTTTGGGTACTTAGCAACAGTTATCTCAATCTATACATACAACATACCGCAAAAAAAATATTACCACAAGGTTAACAGAAAGATATAAGAGTGAGAAAATGAGAAATAATACTTAAATTTAATAGAAAAAATTGTAAGTCCTCTCTGTGGTAACACTGGAAAATATAAGGGCAAGAAGGATCGAGTTGATACACACACACGCGCGCGCGCGCGCACACACACACACACAGAGAGAGAGAGATGCCAAAAGTTCACAGTTATCACATGGACAAGTAGATTAGTATTTCTTTACTAAGTCTGTAGTTCTAACCATGTAATATACCTTGTGCCAGTTGGGGAGCTCAAACCATGTAATGTAATTTCAAGGCCTAATACCATGTTACAGTGTTACACTCCACATAAAGAAACGAAAAACTCATCACCTTGGGAGGAAGGATCGCATCAAGATCAGCATCAGATGCTTGCGGAAACCTCTCCTTGGCAGTTCTTCTCAGCTTCTTCTTGTCAGCCCCCGACAAGCGTTGTAGAGCTTTTACATCAACCTGCTTCTTGAACATGGTTTATCGGTTATCAAATGCGAACCCAAGCTGCAAATAAACGCATCGAATAGGTCATCCAAGTGCAACAGAGACCGCTAAACGCATAAACATGAATATGAAAAACGAGCAACTGGAAGAATAAGGAAACAATCAGTCTGCTGCAGTCTAACTTTTGGAGGGTCGGGTTAGTAAAACACGGTGGACATCTAAGAACAATGCCGCCTTTGTTGCACCCTACAATGGTACCAAATGCCACACCACACAAATCATTGTATGACAAATCAATGCGCATAATTTGCATACTGGCACGCATTCCACCTCTCCCTAGGAAAACTGGCCAGTGGTGAAAAGCACCCCCTTTCCTCTTAGTCGGCCCACATACATACATCTCACCACCTACATCTACTTCTTGGTTTCTTTTATATATATGAAGGGGTACACTCCGATTTCATTAAGGATATCCCAAACAGAGTTTTACACAGTACAAGAACATCTACTTCTTGGTTGGTGGAAACACGAGCAAAATTGCTAAGTTTTCCAAACAGATAACAGTAGCAGCAATACATCCCATTCTAAAATTCTGTTCTCCAGAACCGTGAAAAACTGAAAACCAAAGAAATCACAACAGAGAGATATACGCTATACCACAGACCAATCCCAGAACTCAGAGCACATGAAAGAAACAGAGCGAGGATTATATACTCTGACAAGCGAGTAAAAAAGGTCAAACTTTTCGCTATCCACAAGAAAGGGCTTCCGAATCGAGAGAGCGATTACAAGCGATAGAACAGAAGGGCAGAGAGAGAGGGAGGAAGGGAGAGAGGCTTCGTCACCGGCGGCGAGGCGAGCGGTAGGGCGGAGGCGGCGAGGCGAGGGATCGGGACGGTTCTGGAAACGGAAGCCACTGCCAACGCCGCGGCGGAGGCGACGCGTATGATATGGTTGCCGCAGCCATACGGAGACGGCGCAGCGGTGGGCTGTGCTGCCCTCACGTGCGCTCGGCCCATGGGTCTACGCATGACGGGCTTGAGGCCGGTGGGCCCATGAGAGAAGTGAAATATCGGAATACAGGTTCCCCTGCCTCCACAAACACTCGGACGAGCCCGAGAGGAGGAGAGGAGGTGATGGCGGGGCCCAAGGGCGGCGCGGCGGCGGCGGCGGCGGGGCCGAGGACGGTGCTTATCACGGGGGTCAGCCGGGGGCTGGGCCGCGCGCTCGCGCTGGAGCTCGCGCGCCGGGGCCACGCCGTCGTCGGCTGCGGCCGCTCCACCGACCACGTCCGCACCCTCGAGGCCGAGATCGCGTCCCCGTCCCGCCACTTCCTCACCGTCGCCGACGTCGTAATACACTCGCTCCCCTCCTCCTCACGCCCCCATCTCGTTGTGCTTGTGGTTATGCTCCTCAGAACTTGCTTGTTAAATGCTGCCTTGCTCGTACTAGGGCGTGCGTGAAACGTATACCTGGTTGTTCAGTCCGCCGGAGATGCTATTTTATTTAGTACTAAATTTAAGCTGCCGGTTGGTTGAAATTTTAGCTGGTTGCCTGCATGCGCTACACTAATCGAATTCCACTACCAGAGTGGCAGACTCTTGAGCTGAGTCTCGGTTTCTAGGTTTATGTTCTTGCTGCTATGTAGTACTTGGATGGATCTTTAGTTGAATGTTTTACAGATTGGCAAATTTCGTCGGTGTGATCTTGACCCAGCTTTCGCTGAACTTCAGCTTGGACTTGCTTGAATTCATGAGTCGTGTTGGTGTAATATTAATACTTGATGTGTTCTAGGATTTCTTTTACCTCAACGTGTTTGCAATATGATGCGTACTGTGGAAAATGGGTTACTGACCTTGAAACTGATGGCCTCTTTGGACCTTCTGCTTGGGCTATTTTTGTCTAAGTGTGAGTTAGGAGTTTGATAAGTTTTGTTGGTTTGGTGATCGAGAAAAGTGCTACAGAGGAAGTCAAACGTGTGGTCAAGTTCATGAATTGACAAAGTATGCTTAGTCGTGATTTCTAGTTTTATGCGGTTAGTGCATATGTGGGTTGCTGGAGAGTTTTTGCTATTGAGAGGACTGGCTATTGAACTCATTCGCTTCAAAATTTATCAACAATTTACAAATTATGCGAGCAGTCCGCTTGCTTTGTGTAGGATTTTAGCTAAGAAAATTTGTTGGAATTAAGGACAAAGATGGAAGACTGTGAATGGTGATACTAAATATTAAATTATGCTAAAATATTACAGTATGGCTTGGATGTCAGTTGAACTATAGTTTATGAACGGTGCATTTAATTCTTTGTTTTGTTATAAACAAAGCATAATGTGCGTTACTTGTTTTTTCACCAGCTTACTATGTTACAACAATCTTTCATTCTCAAGTATTGTGTTGGTGCTTCTGTTGTAGAGGTCTGACAGCAGCATGGCCGAGTTGGCAAAGGCTGTTGTGGAAAAGAAGCAAGTTCCCGATATCATAGGTTTGTTATATTTTCTGCTCAAATGCAAATGTGCACTCTAAGCCATCTGGAAGTAGATGGACATAAAATATTTAATCCTTCTTGAAGGTGATTATGAAATCACAACATCACATATTTGTATTCTCTTTCCAAATATACATGAAAGGAATCTTTCCAGAAGTCTAACTATTGAAGTGTTATGACAGTAAATAATGCTGGTACAGTAAACAAGAATAACAAGACATGGAATGTTCCAGCAGAAGAATTTGATAGGGTGGTTGATACAAATATTAAGGGAACGACAAATGTACTTCGTCATTTTGTACCACTCATGATAGAGAAGAAACATGGGATTATAATCAATTTGTCCTCTGGTTGGGGAAGGTCTGCTGCTGCAGAGGTAGGACACTGTCAAAGGCTGTTCTAATACTGTTTTCATTCTCTGAATGTGAAATCTTCAATGCATACTAAATTGCATAATGCTGTTTCAGGTTGCTCCGTACTGCGCTTCAAAGTGGGCTATTGAGGGTTTAACCCGCTCCTTAGCAAAAGAGCTGCCTCCTGGATTGGCAGCCGTTGCTCTTAGCCCTGGTGTTGTGAATACTGACATGCTTAATTCATGCTTTGGGAGTTCAGCTGCATTATACCAATCGACTGAACAATGGTAAACCTGTTTGGCTTTGTGTTTGCCCCCTCTCCACTCACAACTATGCAGGAAATGAGCATATGTATTCATTAACAGAGGAGAGAATAAAATCTGAACAAACTAGAGAAGATTACACTAGAGAAAAGAGTTCATGGGAGAAGGTTGCTAGGAGAGTGCAAACCCTAGGAGAAAGGGAGAATTACATATATTAGTAGCACAATAGCATTTTACACTGGCGCAAAAAGCGTTCTATTGGAATGGATGAACCTCCTGAGATAATTCTCTCCTGCATTGCACCATTCCCTCCAATTTACCTTCATCATTAGGGCCACATCTTTTGTAGTCATACCAATGATCTCAAACAAATCGCCTATTCCTCTCCTTCCAAATAACACCATTTAGTGATTTAGTCAATATGAGACTATACAGTCAACCTTTGGCCTTCTGGTGTTCTTTTGGTACATGAACTATACTGTGAAAGCTGTTGGCAAGCACTAGCTTGGTGTGCATTATGCAATAACATTTGGGATATGAAAATTATTAGAGTTTCCATCTTTTAACTATCATGCTTCAGTTGAATTTTATGATCAGTGGTACCTATCAGATTAACCAGATCATGTCTTCTGTTTTTCAGGGCACCCAAGGCAGCTACAATGGTGCTAAGCCTTTCACTGGAAGATAATGGTGCCTCACTCACTGTATGATATTGTAGCAAATTTGTGCTGAGCTAATTGCTAATGGATTTTCTTGTAGTTTAACTTCTAGTTTTCGCAACATTATGGTGTAGTAAGTAAGATAAAAGCGATAATGTGCTTCTGCGCTCCAAATTGCCTCACTGTTGTCCGAACATTAGCTGCATATTATTGCACTAACTCTTCGTTGCTGCCTACGTGTATGTGTTTCTTCAGTTGATATTTTCATGTTTTTAAAAGTAGGTGTTTTTAGGTGTTTTTTCGCCTATCATCTTCCTAGCTGATCTATGTTTCAATCGTCATGAAATTTAGTAGGATGACTGAACAACCAGACCTACAGAATAGTGCTCTATTTTATTGTATTTGGTGCACTAGATCGATGTGAATGGGTGTGGGATGGCCGACGGGAGATGGAGGCGTTGTTTTCCCGGTTTCGGCAAGATCTTTTATAGTAAGGATTGGCGAATATGTTTTTGCTGCTATTTTGTTTGGACGAATTGCGTCCCGGCTCTACAGAATCCTTAGGTTCAAGTTTAGCTCTGCAGAAGTTATCAGAAGAGAAAGGGAATGTGTGCCTTGCAGAAGTTGTTAACTGAATTTCGTCCCGTTAATTAGGCTAAGTTCTCTGTCAACAGTGCATCTAGACGGGTCGTTGCGTGGCCCATGTGACAATGAGGTGGTAAATGCAATTGCTTGTGAACTCTCCAACAATGCAGTACGGATTGTTAAAAACACGAATTGTATTGACGTAATAAATGCGAGAGAACAAATACATTGAGCCTTCTATGTTCTGCAATACGAACAAGAAATAAATTTTCAGCTCAAGCTAGTAACCATATAAAAAAGGACATGTAGATACTATCAGACAAGACAATACAAAATATGGCATATAATATATGCTGAGTTGGGTCATCAGTTAATTCAGATTTCAAATTTCCACTATATACAAGTCAATAGCTATCATAGTTAGTTTGACAGACTGGTATGTGTCAAGAATACAACGAAGCAGACGATGTATCTGGAACACACAAGTTCCTTCTATTGATTATAACAAAGTACAAGAACTATTAATCCACGCTACAAACCAAAAGGATTGAAACCCAAAATTGTAGTACTGAATTTTATGGCATAAGAGGGATACCTGGGAAATCCAATAAGCGCAACACGACGATGACAAAACTTTATGACCTAAAAAACAGCTCCTCCACTGGAATCCTATATGACCAATGAGATGGTAGATTTAACGATAGAAATTAAAGGATCTTCCAAGCTAAGACTATTTCTTATTTTCAGAGCATGTTACCAAAAAATATTTGAAGTTGAAGTTACAAAAGAATTCAGTAAGAACTGAAACAGGAACAACAACACAATAGCCGCACATGATTATAAACACTTTTAATTACATACTCGAAGGATTCTTATGTAGCATCATAACTCATAAATACCTTTGGAGGCTCTAATAATTCTGTCATCAACTATGCAATCTTGTGTCTTCAGTTGTCCAAGACGATATTCTACGTAACAATAACAAATGAATATTATCCCATATACAATATGCAAGACAAACTTCCATATGGCATTCAGCTGTCCAAGATGAGGCTCCAATAATTGTGGCATCAACTCTGCAATCTTGTGCCTTCAGTTGTCCAAGATGATATTCTACGTGCAAAGGGATTCAACAGCGGTGTAGCAGGGAATCGCTAGAAACCTGAGAGGAAAACAAACGAACAACGGCAGGCCATGAGAGGACGAACCTAAAGCAGGGCAAAGCAAGCAAGAAGAAAATCACGGCTGATCATAAAAAGCGAACAATCCAGGTAGTAGGCTGCAAGGTTGGTCGACGACGACGAACTTAAATCTCAACGATGAAATAGAGTAGCGTTTTGTGGTGTGTCTCTCTCGGAAAGGAAGAGCGATTTCCATGAAGAAAAAGCGAGTGGGTTGGATGGTAAAGTTCGATGGTGAAGGAAATGAGCAGGGAAGCACAAGAACGAAACACAAGCCTAAATTAGAAACATCAAGAAAAAATCAACAAATTTGGGAAAAATCACTAACAATTCGAAAAAGGCACCAAAAAATCCCATAAATACAAATAAGATAATAAAACATAATTTAAAAATCATGAAAATTTTGAGAAAAAAGGTGATGAAAGCTACACAAACATTCAGATCAGATCCACACATGCAGATCACATTCATACATGGGTAAAATCCAAATTTGTTTAGCTACTACTACTTGTACCTATAGCATTAATAATATGTTACATACAACCAAATTAATCATCTACAACACGAGGCACGCGTCCAATTCATGAAAAAGTTGAATTCAAGCAACCGGTTGGCCATGTGCACCATGTTGCAAATCCAGCAATATGACACTTCAAGCATCCAGCATCCACCTAGTCTAGATCCAACCACTTCCTTCTCTCTTATGTCATATATCTTCTGTCTATATGAAACGATATGAAAACTAATTAATAAACAATCTGAAAATTGGAAATAAAAGCTCTATGGTAAAGGGAATATGCATACTCAAGATTAGACCCAAACAGATAGGAGCAATTAAAATACCAACACGAGCATAATATTATATACTTTCTAAAACATTATCTATATGTATGTTATTACCAGTGCTAACTATCAACCACCAAAAAAGAGAGGATTATGTTCAAAACTGTTATCTCCTATCATGATGAAAGAACAACAGTATGATGTAAACTTCAGTGGCATGAGCAACAATATTGACTCATTTCATTTGCTATCGCAGCAATGCCACATGCTTCTATTTGTTGATAAGCTTGAGTACATACCATGAGCCTTATGACCAGCAGATTGGCTTTGTGTGCGAGAATTTAATTTGCAGGTGTCATAATGCACACAAATTAACTAACTTTGGTATCATACATTCAGATGTAAACAAAAACAAGCAAAAGGGTATCACTTAGTTAGGCTTCTAATCTGCTGCAAGTAGATATTTTCAGCACAAGTAGTAACTAGGCATTACAGAGTAAAACTTAGATATTTGAATTAAGACAAATATCAGGAGAAGGTGAGCCTAGCCCTTTCCAATCATAAGAAAAGTTTAGCTTTTGAATACAATTAGGTGAGCTAGGAATGATCAAAAAACAAATTTTCCTAACAAAGTTGCTTTCTTTAGTTGGTTATATAGAACATTTACTCATGGTCGATGGACTTAGTAACTTCTCCCTCCTCTTATATCATCAATAACGGCTTCTCTGTTATTCAAGAATATGAAGATGATCTATGATTTAATTCAACATGTAACATCCAACTACTACAAAATTTCTTTCGCCACCACCACAAAAATAGCTACATATAGTATAGTTTCAATTCTGCAACATGCTTTTGTTATCCCCAGTCTTCATGTTCATACACAATTCGGTGCCAATGCACCCCTGAAACTTAGATGAAAGTGAAGACAAGGCCACGGGACTGAGATGTATCTACATGTATCCTTGCCTTCTTATTTCTTTATTTCTATATGCTCAACATGAGAAGAAAATAGAAAGCATCTAAAACTGTTATCCTATCTAATCAATCCACCCTACCGTACCATTGATGCATTGATGAGAGATCCAAGAAAACGAATGGATTGTGGGACTACTAGATCTAGGCAGAGGCAAAGCAAAGAGCAATTCCTTATATGCCACCAAAAGTTTGCCTCATCCCTTATATACCACTCATTGTGTTACTGACATGTGGGGTCACATGTCAATGATACAATCAGAGATTTTACAAAATTCCAGTGGCATATAAGGAATTAATCCAAAAGGAAAACCTACTTTCCAGCTGATAGTGTGAAAGAAGCCGAGGAAGGAGTCGACGACGGGGGTGACCCCACTGCGGAGGAAGGCGTCAATGGTGAATCCTTACTCTCCCTCCTCTCTCAATCTCTACGTCTCAGCGACTCCTCACAGACATCAACCTCCTCCTCCTTTCCTTCCTCAAAACTAGTACCTAATCTGTGAGAAAAGGGTAAACAAAACCCTAGGAGCAGGGAGGAAGAAGGGATGGAGCTGACTCGCCGAAGTGGTAGGAGAAGGTGCCGTGTCCCACAAGATTGCGTCGACAACATCGCGAGGACAAGGTCGAGTGATGCGTCCTTGCGACACGTCGAGTCGAGATAGGGAGAAAAATTCCAATGTGGGGAGACGAATATTTTTCCCTAGGGAAATTGGGCCAGTAAATACACGTCCTGTGGGCTTCCAAATGCACCTTCTATCTAGACCAGAGATTGTTTCCACGTGGGTTTCCTCCCACGCGAATGGGTTAGGATCCCGGTGGGGTTTGGGGCTTCCAAACAAGCCCTAATGATGACAGTTACTTGAGGTGTCCCCGTCACCACTTACAGGTGCATCATCCATGTTGGACAGTCAGTCTGCCATTGCCATTAATGACGAATCCACTACTAGAGCCTCTGCGTTGGATGATCATTGAACTCCAATTCTCCAAACATGCCAACAACAACTAAATAATACTAGATAAACCTAAACATATCAGTAAATGGTAGCCAAACTTTCAGTTTTATCTATAGCTTTTGTAGATATGCGTGGAGTTTGCTATATATCACTAGTGAACAATATTTGAGTGTGGATATCCGTGGATGATTAGCCACTAAACAGAATCCTACCAGTTAAATGGAGGGGGCTTTGGGGCACAGAGAGGCAGGTCACGTCACCCCATTTTTTTGCCTGTCAGATTTAGCACTGCTTTCCCTCGCGGGCGTCCAATTTTTCTTGTGAAACACTCACCCGTGCGCTGCCTTCTTAGCTCTGCTCGCCACGCTTGTCCTCCTCTCTGGATTCTTTGGTGGCCTTCCGGATCATCCCTGTAAGTCTGTGACCTTCGGTCTCCGTTCCCTCCGCGGCTTCCCCCTCTCCCTCCCCGTCCCCCATTGCTTTGCCCTCATCCCCGATGGCTCAGCTTCCCTCCTACATCTTCGCCGCCCTCCTCATCCCCCACGTCCTTCATCTTCCCCATGAGCGCCCCCTCCTCCTTGCTTCCATGTGCTCTGCACGCCCCCTCCCCTGCCCCCATTTCCCCCTTCCCCGTCTGCTCTTTCCCCCATCGCCCCCTTCTTCGTCGTCGCCACTGCCCCCTAGGCTCCTTCATCTTCCCCAAGAACACCACCTCCCCCGCCCTCGCCTCCCCCTTCCCTTCCCCGCCCCTGCTTATGCTACCAGCGGCAGATCTGGAACCATAGTGACCTCTCTCCTCATCTCTCGCCAAAATCTTTCTTTGCCTTTGCTAGATGGATGTGGTTCTTCATTTGCCGTTGCTGAGTGCAGATGAGGCGTACTATAGGGGTGGCGTGATCAAATGTAGGGATGGATTGGGTAGGTTCACCAGGGACCATCTCAACGACTACTTCTGCAACTGCCCCGATGGTACTGATGAGCCAAGTACCGCCTTCGTCTTGTCCTCTTGAATTCACATGAGCTTCCGCTGTTGGCTCGTGCTCTCGATTATTTTGCTCGGATTTCTGATTTTGTTCGCTGTGAGTTTTACTAGGGTTCTATCCGCTACTGGAGAGTAAAGATTTGGGGATTTTTATCTTGCTACTTTGCTCCTCCTCGTGGCCCCACCCATGGATCCCATCATGGAGCTACTCATGGATGACACGGTGCCCGGCCTGACCCGAGCCTCCCCCACCTTTCTTGCCATTTTTTGTCAAATTCTTGGGAAAGGGAAGGATTGAAATGGCGTTTAACTTGTCAGCGTAGTTTCGACAATCCTACCTTTTGTTGCACATTATTAGACTTACATCTAAAATTTAGCCAATTTGATATGTTTTGAGTTACTTTGATGTACACGTGGATGGAAGTGTTAATTGGTGCTCATGTACCCATGGTGTAGGATTGATGGGGTGGATGACTAGTACAACATTCTTACAAAGTTCGATGCCCAGGGCTCCACAGATAGCTTCCACAAGTATTTCAATGGGAAGCAGTCCTCATCGCTGGAGGTGTTGGCTTGTTTTCAATCTTCCTGGTCCATTTGACTCTGTAACTGTGAGTACATTTGTACATGTATGTCCTATAATGTGATGATCAATTGGAGGTTGATGACCTGCAGTGTGACGTCTGTCGTGTCTGTTCTGTGGAAGGTGTGCACTACACTTAGTTGATTGAGCATGCGCATAGCTCGGTTGAGTAACCTACCTGTCTTGGTATGTGGAGGTAGTTTAATTTTTGTCCTGCTGTTAATCCCTAATAGAAGGTTCATGCACGAACATGTAGTTCTGGGAGCTTCGCAAATATCATCGTTTGAATTGACTTCACATATAGGAGTCTAAGATGGTAAATATTTCTGCCTAGGCTGCTATTGCATTGTTGAATTGCATTGGCAATGGGTGCTAGGCGCATCTTCATAGCTATTACGAACAATAGGAATTTGGAATTTACATTGATTGCATTGCTTTTTCCCTGCTTTTAGACAACATGACTTGACCAAGATCCTAGAGGAATTCTTACTACGATATTCAGCCATTCATTCCACTATTCATGCATATCGAAATGGGCAGACTCTTCGTTCCTAGTAAGATCTTAAGATGATTTACTTAGTTAGTTACTATTTTTTTGGTTTGCTAACTGCAGTGTTATACTGTTTATATGTACTCGATATGCAGTTCTGATGCGTGAATCAATGAGGCTCTACTAAACGATAAAGTTGAAGTTGTAATGTATTAGGTAAAATAACTTCGTGGAAGCTATTAGCTATACCATCTCGATAAATCTGCATGGCTCTTTTTTACAGCTTTATACTTTCCTTTCTTTAAGATTGTTGAAGAGTACAATGATCTCCTCACATGTGCCACTCGTTATTGGTCCTCTATATTTATAAGATCTCCGTGTATTAAATCATTGACATATGGTAATTGAGAAGGTAATTAGGTTAAGTTATGGTTTTTTTGTGTTTTGGCAATAATGTAGTACTACAGGTCACTTATGGTAGACGTCAAGGAGGAGAATGAAAAGGAAACTTTTGCTGCTACTGAGAAAGATTTTCGTATAAAACAACAAAAGTTTCAACCAAAACTCCATAAGCACATAGAAGTGAAATGGTTTCTTCCTAACGTAAGCACTTGACTATTTGTTAAAGATAAATCTGCATATTAGAGCACAAGAATTAGTGTAGTCATTGACTTTGTTAACATATGCACTCATAATTACTTTGATTTTTCTTTGTAGATTAATGACAATCTTGTCAGCAATCAGGAGATGTGGATAGAAAAGATTCGAAAATAACAATAAATGTATTTTCTTTCTTCATTATCTTTCAAATTGTCACAAACACAATCAATTAATCTATGCTTGCTGTTTGATAAAATCCTGGTCTTATTTCAGCTCGGTAAGGGTTTAGTATGATAGGCATAAAGTGTTTTCATTGCCTGCCAAATAACCGATGATCTAAAATTTCGATGGGGTTTGTAGCTTTTAAAATTTCCATGGACAACTCAATTTGGCACAAAACTCAATTATTTGATTTACCTCCCATTGTTCCCATCAGTTTGTCAAACTTTTTTCCCCCATTTCACAGATTACCTTTGTGATACTATTTCTGGCCATCATAGGTGTTCAATACAGTGATCATGTTAGTTTAGGACTTATAACATAGTTTCAATGTATAGTTTCTACTTTAGGCTTTATCTGAGGTGCCTACATTTTACTTCATGCCAATGCACCGGTTGTTGGGCTTGAAAAGCAGGTACTGAGCATGGTTTTATTTAGAAAAAAGGGAAGAAAACATGACCAATCACAATATACCACTTGGAACTTGTGGTTTCTTAACTTCTCTATTCTAGATTAACAAGCTCCAGAAGGATGTTGAAGCACAAAGTAGCAAATGAGCAACACTGGAGAATAGGGATAACGATGCAGAGAAGAAAGTACAAGAGCTAAACTAGAAAACCCGGTCAGGTTCATAACTCAAAAATTGCTATGCATTCGATTAGCGTTTCTTCTTTTGTGTGTTACATCTGGCTCTGTATGATCCGTTTTCCCTGCAACTGATCTACACGTAATCAGATATGTCTTCATACAGTTACATCTGTAATGCAAGTAGTCTTCATACAAAGTGTTACTTTTATCATTGCGAAGTTCGATCGTATACTTGGCCTTGGATTTCCCGAGATCTCTGCGGGAGGAGCCCCTCCAATTTGGTACATATTCAAGCCTTTAAATAGATTATCATCATGTCACAACTTCAGTAATGCTTTTGTCTGAATACCCTTTCTATATTATGTGCAACAAACATGGAGAGCATGAAAGAGCAGAAACTGACTACGAAGTATGTCCTCTCATTTTGGCTTAACCATGATCCTGATGCATCCACTGGAGGTGAGGTTGTCTTCGGTGGTGTAGACCCAAAACGCTACAAGGGGAGCCATACATATGTTCCTGTTACTCGCAAAGGCTAGCAAAGGCTACTGCCAGTTTGACATGGGGAATCTTATTATTGATGGACACTCAACTAGTTTCTGTGCTGGTGGTTGCGCTGCTATTGTTGACTCAGGGTCTTCACTGCTCGCCGGCCCAACAGTATGTGTTCTTGGATCCCTAAGTGGTAGAATGTGCACTTTGAAGTGTTCTGGAATTATAGTACAGTTGAAATAATTTTATTTTATCTTGCTTACAGACCATGGTGGTTCAAGTGAATCATGCAATTGGGGCTGACGGAATTATCAGTACAAAATGCAAAGTAGTGAGAGAGTATGGAGAGATGCTCATTGACTTGCCCATAGCACAAGTTTGTTCGCTTCCTGGTTTCTCCCTCTGTTATGTCAACAACAGGAGCATTTTTTCGTGATTCATGTGATTTTTAAAATTACTTTTGAATTCTGTAACTAATTATAGAACATTTTTTTTAATTGATCAGACAAATCCACAAATCGAAAGTGTGCACTCGGATCGGTCTCTGTGTTTGACGGTGCTCATTCTGCCGAGTTAGCTCAAAATATGCATGAAGTTGAAATTCTCATTTTACTATCGTAACACCCTAGCTCAACATGAGCCAAGAATGCTACTAAACCAACAGAACAGAAGCTAAACTATAATTTTTTTTCTAAAATTTCAGCAGCATTTCCTTTAAAATATTGACCATTTGAGTAGTTCAAAACAATTAATAATTATATGAGCATGATAACCATATTGCGGAGATTAAATCATAACGGTAAAACTCACGTGAAGGAACCGACTATCTCAACTACAATGAAAATAAGTTCACCTCAAAGGATGAACACAACCATAATACCAAAACACCAGTAAGGGTTCTCTAGTTAAAACTAAAAGTGCCAATTTACTAATCATAGTATAATCAAAGTGAAGTGCTCCAAAATCTCTATCCCATCCCATGTATGCCGCTTTCACAAGGAGTACCTAAAAAACATAAACAACAAGCGTGAGTCATCGACTCAGCAAAATAATGCTCACATACTGCCATCCATATTATTTTCATAATTTCTCATAATTTACTTTCATGCAATGCAAATATCATAAATGCACTCCTCTTCTCTTCTTGCAATTACCAGTAAGGCAGAGCATGCATCCGTCGATGTATATTCAAGCATGTACCTTCTAGCACAGGGATTTTAGGCCCATACTTTTCAAGTGTGGGGATCTCATGCTCATCTAAAACATGACAGTGACCTCAAAATATCATTACTTGGCTAACATGTAGATCAAGTCTCAAGGATCAATGAAATTATGCAAGTGAATGATGGAATGATTAGTTTATCCTTAACAATTATTACCATGTCACCCTCATGGTAATTGCATCAATATATCATATTCACAATTAGGCAATAATAATCTCACCATGTCATCCCCATGGTAGTTGCATTGTTACCACAACCTTAGTCTTGTCATCAATATTACCGTGACAAATAAATAACTTATTGAAGCATTATTAAAGCTCATGGTAATAAATTAACAAGACAACTGTTCAACAATATACCAAGTACTTGCATTTTCAACCACAAAACACGATTAAACATTCATATGCAGTAGCACAGGGTAATACAGAAGATCTATTTCCCTATAAAGCACTAGTGTTATGGCATCGATGGTGTAAAATACCGTAGAGATTTACTAGGTCTTTGGTACTGTGACATCGATTTGACTGTTCATTCTTTTAATCGTACGGTGAAATAATACCCTAATGTACGTCAGTGTGCTCATCTGCAGTAGCGTAGGTTAATGCAGAAGATCCATTTCGCTGAAATAACTCCTGTTATGGCATCGATGGTGTAAAATCGATTCGAAGCAGTAGCACCTGCAAAAATGGGCGCGTTAGAAATGTACTCTTAAATGTGACTTGACTGATATTTTCGACTGCTTCACTTCTGTCTGCCTCTCTCTCTCTCTGCATATTGTTTGATGCCACAATTACTGCTGAAATGCAGTGTACCAGTGTGATCCAGTGCCATGGATTCGCTCACTGCATATGGAGATACCTGTTCCTGGCAGGTGGCAGCTAGTGTCTCTGTCTGCTTAGACATGAATTTTTGCAGGACTGATTTCTACAGTTCCAATGGCTGCTTAGACATGATTTTTTGCAGGACTGATTTCTACAGTTCCAATGGCTGCTTAGACATGAATTTTTGCAGGACTGATTTCTACAGTTCCAATGGTTTGATTTTGCTCCTGTTTAATCAATTGTGTATCCATGTGCGGTTTCTGCTGTGCAGTTATACAGCCCAGATTATCCTTTCTCGGGTGTACGACGCAGTACAGCATTGCAGCGATTTTTTTTTCTAATACAACACCTTTTAACAACGTATCTCCACTGTTGGTCACGAGCAAACGGTATTTGCAAATATGACATCATTACCGTGGCCACATGGCCACCCCGACAGCCCCGCCCGCTAGCCCACCGCCACGTGCGGCCATGTGTCGCCACATCAGCCGTTGCTGCACAGCCGCCGTGCGGCAACGCTTCTCGGGCCGCCACGTGTCTAGGTTTAGTTAGGGGTTAGGTTTAGTTAGGTTCGACTAAAATCACGGTTTGCTGCTTGTACGAATTTTAAAATATAGCAAATAAGTTTAAAAATTTATAAAATTTTATGTGGAGCGTCCTGGCGCAGTGTACTTGTTTGTGTAAATTTGCCACAATTTTATTATTTTAGAATTTTTCTTGCTATTTCGTATAAGTGTCATGTTTGTACGAATTTGTAAATGTAGAAAATGAGCTCCAAAAATTATGAATTTTATTTTGAAGGCTCCTCAAGCAGTGGGCTTGATTGTGTAATGTTTGGACAATTTGATATGTGCCCTGGAATTGTCTTGAAAATTTAGGATTTAGGCCTTGAAAATTTCAATTTTAGGCCTCGAAAATTAGGGTTTTATGATTTTATGTGCTTGGAATGTATGAAAAAAGCTGCATTGCAACTCTATTGGAGATGTCGATATACAATATGGCGCAGGAGTACACACATAACAACCAAAATACGCATAAAATATATATAGCAAAACAAAATCGCATAACACGCGATACTATATGGCTTACTCGTCTGAGCCACTACTCTTTGTCTGCTGCGGCTGCGTCCGCGTGCGTGGCCTTGTTTTGCGCCGAGCATGACCCGTGGAATACGTCCACCGGTCCGGAGAGCGCGTGTTGGTTCGGAGGGGGTACGGAGACCATTGAGGCGGAGGTGGACCAGTAGGCTGACTCTGGAGTAGAGTCTGATAGGTGTACATGTCGTCGTATGAGGCATGCCGACCCGGGGGACACCTTCGAAGAAATCATGAGTGATGGACTCAAAAAATTAACTCCCAGGGTACGATGCATGCAACTCCGGTTGCGCAGATGAGCTCTGCCCTTGGAGGTACGGGGCGCCAGCCAACCCGGAGGAGCTCTACCCTTGAACGTACGGTGGGACAGCGAACCCGGAGGAGCTCTACCTTGCATACGCTCCAAACCCTGGCTGCCATTGTCCATACCCTGGCGCCATGTACTGCTCCTTGGCGGGAGTTGGGAGGCCCATAACGTCGTCATCAGTCGATGTGAACTGGCCGTCAGCCCCACGGCCAACTGATGGTTGCAAGCTAGACGGAACGATGTTAGTACAAATAAACACTCTGGACGTAAACTGAGAACCTCGTACCTCCCGGATGTGCAGTGCAGATGACCTAGGGAGAGCACCAGTCTGTGTACCAGGTGCGAACGGCAGAAGTGATTCATCCTGACGGACCTATGGTGGGAGAATAACATGATGTTAACGGAACGTATCAAAAAACCAAAAAAACTGAACGTAGATTTGTACATAGCGACTTACCTCCCCGCCGACCTAGCCCGCAGATGACTGATGGGGAACACTACGATGCCTGTCGGACTCACTAGGTTGTGGTGACCTAGCGTGTGAGCACGTCCCCCACTTGGTGCCCGATGCACAGGACGTTGTCCGTCGAACGACCGCTGCTCAAGTTCTTTATCAGCTTCTTTGACTACGCCAAGATGTACTTCAAAAAATTTTGATAGCCCACCGGTGTTGTGTCTGGTTTGCCGATGGCATCCTTCGATGCGTTGTAGATACATTGCGCCTGCTCCAACTGTAGTGACATACATAACAGGTTCATTAATGAAGAGTACAAATATCATCAACGACCACACCAGAGGTTGTAAGTGTCTTATGGCGTCATCACGCCGCGAAGCGCTGTGACGATCGAACGAGCGGCGGAGGCTCTGGTCGTGTGTCTCCTCTGTCACCAGCTCTGGGCGCTCCGGTGGAGGAATGGTGAGTCTTGCGTGCGTTCGTGGCACGTACCACTCCACGTACGCACCGTACGTCTCAGGGTCATACGGACGCGGGGCATGCAAGACATCCAAGTGCACCCTCTCCATCCATGTTGTAGTCCACTCGTGCTGGATCGGACACCAGTCCTGAGTATGCCAACCCTGCCTCAACTTCCTACATTTCCAGAAGGATTGATGTTAGAAAAGAAGATGTAAGAACTGTAAGCATTACTCGTATGAAGTTTGACTCACAGGTGTACAACTCGCGGTAGGGCTTGCCGTCTGGGGGGCACGACCTAGTGTGCACCAATCTATCGTATTATGCGTGCACCATGTAAGGCTCCACCATAAGTGCGAACACCAGGTGACAGTCCATCGTCCATAGGTGTACGTCCCGGATCCATTGCACGGATAGCCCGTGCGGCGCTACCGTGCGCACGAACTGTGGATACCATGGATTCCATATGATGTCGCTCTCATGCAATGACTCGAACTCATTGTGGTACAACGAGTATCACCTTGCTGGTCTTTCGCTGGCCCAGCGCAGATGGTCAGCAGTCCACCGTAAGCCGGCAGCAATGAGGTGAGTCCCAACGATCTCATGAGGTGCACCATACGGGCATTGACTGAACTGCCTTAGCCAAGCCCGAGGAACACCCCGTATACGCTCCGGGAGTGGTTGGCCGAACCGCTGCTCCAGCTCGGCCTTCCAGTCCGCACCCAGAAGGCCCGGAACAAGCGGCCCACCTCGGATCGGGAGACTGGTCAAGAGCGACACGTCCTGTAGGGTGACCATCATCTCACGCCACCGAAAGTAGATCGAAGGTGTGCATCTCAGGCCTCCATCTGTCGACAAGTGCCGATAGTAGACTGCCGTCTAGGACGAACCGACGTCCTATGGACACCATCCTCATAAGACGCAACAAGCTCGTGTCCCGGAAGATCGAGACATAGCGATCGTCCAGCGCCCAGCAGGTCCTCCCCGCCTGAAGCGCCAGGGGCGGAGGACCATCCGCGTCAGCGGTGAGCCACAACTTGCACCGGTGATTCTCATCATAAAAGTGTTCCAGAAGTGCCGATAGAGACATGACTTACAACACATGGAATAGAAGGAATATTAGTGAGAAGGTGGCTAATGACCATAAAAGATTGTAAATTAAACATACTAGCTTTTTAATTGCAAAGTAGTATTCCTAGGGTGATAAGTTAGCTTAATTAGATTATATATGCTCCTCTGTTCTTCAGTGAATGCAGTTCTCATTATTTGATTTTGCTTTACGACCAAACTAACACTACAAATTAATGTACACTAATTAATTAATTAATTACTAATTATTTCGTAAATAATAAACACTATAAATTAAAAATTACAACCAAACTACCTGCGAACGATGGCGGTTAATAACACTGAAATGTCCCTAAAAATATAATCGACAAACCAAAAGAGCGAGCGAAAGAGCGAGTGACTGCGAAATGAGCGAGCGACTGTGAGATGAAATCGCGCTTGCTCGCTCTATTTCATAGCCGCTGCGGGAGGGAATCCTTATCCGCGTGCGCTAATTAAGTTTGCCATGCATTTCGGGGGAGACAAGGATTTGATGGAGTAGATGGGGTATATAGACAAGGATTTGATGGAATAGATGGAGGTGACATTGCTTGTGCTTTTGTTGGAAAAGAAAGCCAGATAGATGGAGGGAGGGCCTGCATGTTTGTACAAACAACACATGACACGATTTTTTATTAATTTTTTGTTCTCGCACAAACAAGACACTTATACAAAATAGCGATAAAAAATCAGAATGAATAAAATTATGATAAATTTACACAAACAAGTACACTGTGTCGGGAGGCTCCACAAAAAAATCATAAATTTTTTTTAACTCATTTGCTACATTTTAAAATTCTTACAAATTTCAGTCGAACCCTAACTAACCCTAACCCTAACCTAACTATTTGGACACGTGGCGGGCCGAGGGCCATTGCCGCACAGCGGTCATGCGGCAATGGTGGCTGTGCGGCAACAGCTGCCGTGGTGACGGGCCAGCGGAGAGGCCATGTGGTGGCGGCTCCGGCGTTGCCGCACGGTGGCCGTGAGGCAACGGTTGCCATGTTTGCAAACACGGTTCGTGTGTGGTCAATAGTGCAAATACGTTGTGAAAAGGTGTTGTATTAGAAAAAAATTCCATTGCAGCGCCATTAATAAATTGTCCATCGACACTCCTGTAATAACTTGTAGTATTTTCTCATTTCGTGTTTTTGGTTTTTCCGATGGAAATCAGTGGTAGTAGTACACATGTATGTTAATGTATGTCTGTCTAATGCAGTAATGCTCATCGTCTTATGACCCTTTTAAAGTAAATCTCCTTAGGACATCTCCAATAGTGTATTTATTGTCGTCTCTTAGCTATGTCACGTCAACAAAAAACTACGTAGAGAAGAGAGAGCACAGGTCGTCTCTTTTTAAAGAGACTATCGTGCACGCGAAACAAGAAATGATACATTAATCTACTCTAGATGACATATATGCCTGTTTTATAGAAAAAATATAAAATATAAATGTTAAAGAGTGTGTTATAGACTATCTATTAGAGATGTTGTTTTTAAAGATGATATAACATATGTTAGAGATAATGTTATCTTTAACTGTTGAAGATGCCCTTAGGTGGTTGGAAAAAATGCACTCATTGGTAGTAAGTAATTAATTGTATCATCAGTAAGTAAGTAATTGTATCATCAAGAGCATGTCATTATTACTATCACACACAGTAAGAACTGTTTCTGAGAAAATGCTGTCACTTCTCCTCTTCCATCAAGGCAATTAAGGTGGCAAACAAGCAGCGGGCCTGGCGCCCAGGGAGGTACAATATTCGCGCCCATTGCAACCCAGGGAGGTACAATATTCGCGCCCATATGCGGCAAGACCTAGCCTAACGCAATCTATCCGTCATTACTGCCGTCGCTGTTCAAGCACATCGTATGCATAACTGTCTGAGGTACGATTGTCCCGCCGATGCAATGGGCAATGGTTAACTGATTGCATATACTTCCGCTGCGGCTCCCGGAATGCATAATTGTGAGGTGTTGGATTGAATAAGGGACCAGAGGTGAGGTATGAATAAGAATACCTTTTTTTTTTTATCATCTACAATATTCAACTTATTTTTCACTCTAATAGCTATGAAAGATAAAAAGATCAAATGCACAATAATACAGCGAAAGTCTTGTGTTGAAACCGAAAAACCCGAAGCTCAAAAACTCTCGGCCAGTCTGACCACCATTGTCTTGCCGTCATTTGATCGCCAGGTCGGCCCGACTGCACGTGTCACCAAGGGGCGGTATGACCGCTAGGTCATTGGTCGATCGGTCGCAAGAACATCAACCCGACAGATCCATAAAACGATCTAACTTTTCATCCAGTGATCCAAATCCGCTAAGATTTCAGACAAGGCTTATCAAGATGGTTAGGAACCTATTGCAGTCAATGATCGAGACGATCGAAACTAAGGTTCCACGAATTTATTGATTGAGGTTAAGAAGACACACGGGGAAAAACCAAAACTTAGCCAAAAACTTGCTCATGGGTGGAAGATTGTCAATATAACATTGGATCAGATCCCACAAGTCCTAGCAAGCTAGGCCACAACAAAAGACCCAACTAAAACCCTTAGAAGACAAAAACCCCAAAATCATCAAAGAGAGAATAAGAACAAGCTAGAACTCATCTTGGGGGCAAACTTGGTTGGATTGATTAGAGGGATTGTAGTTTTACAACCACTCGACTATGGATGACAAAATCTCGCACTTCGGCACCTAATTTCTCAATCCACATCTCTCAAACCATAGCCTCTATTTCCTTCACTTTCCCCGAATAACAAATTAGGGTTTCTAAGGCTTCAAGGCTTGGAGGTGCAAATCCTACAACCTCCACTTATATAGTGCAAGCGAGATCTAGAGAGAAAACCTTAATAGACACCCGTTAAGCCCACACAAACGGATATACACTCATGCATACTTCTCAAAGTGGATGACGATCCAGGTCTCTTGGATCTGTCTCTTCGTGATCTTCGTCTTCTCTTGACCTAAACCGCCTCTCCTTTGTGTCATCCCATGCCACAGTTTATCCCAAGTCACCAACCCGGTATTTTGGCGAAGATACCAAAATACCTCTTCTCGATCCTTCTCAAAAGCCGAGTCCAATCAACGTGAAGCAATCCCATGCTTCGCCACGTGTAGGTTCATCAATGGCTCTCTTCACGTCGACAAGTCTCTCCCATTTGGCTCCCACCAGAACCTCTATGGCACTTGCACCGACCCCATGTCACTTGGTGCAACCTGTTGCACCGAACTTCACGTTCGGTCGTTCTTAGCCATCTTGCGTCATGCTTGAATCCAACCACTTCACCCAACATCCTCGATCGTTCTGGACCTCGGCTCTCCTAGCATAGTCCTGATCATCCTTGTCGTTGACTCCAAGCCACCTGTACAACAATAGACCAAACAATCAATTCCGGGCACAAGTTCCTTGCAGTTTGACCCATGTTAGCTAATACATGCATCATGCAACACCTATGCACTGAATCCCACGACTTTGGTTAATTCCAAAAAGTCCACTACCTTCCCGATGCATGAACTCCTTCTGGCCGGTCAGATTGTCGCCCTTCAGCCGGTCTGACCGTCACCCTGGCCGGTCTAACTACCAACTATTGGCCGGTCAGACTGCCCCCATTTGGTTCCCAAGTACTAGAAAACACCCTCTCTAAATATTTTGGCAAAACTCTATCCACGAGACCAGGTGCAAACACACCTCTAAACACTCCCACACAAGTGTATGATCATATTCCTCAAAATTCAAGTTTTTCAGCCATGGTCGGTCTGACCGCCACCTCTAGCCAGTCTAACCGCCACCCTTTGGCCGGTCAGACTGCCCCCAGGGCCGACCACCTACAACTGACAACGGTGACACTTTGCTAAACCGAGAGTTTCTCCCAAACACCTCGACACTTATGTCAATTGTTCAACACACTAAGATTAGGATCATATCACATGATCTTCACATCCCATTCAATGGATTCCATTGCTATGGTCTTCTGCCCTACGACATGTAGACAAAATGGACATGAGGTCTTCGTACTCTGCTTAACATCAATCGATAGTAGATTTGCATAATTCTCTGCTTAATCGCCGAGTTTTTGGCTCATTTAGCATGTTTTTGAAGCGAAATAGCAAAAATAACCCTCGAATGAAATGGCAAAATTGACACCCCTACTGTGCGAAAATGTCGTAGCATGGGGCCTACCATGCACTGGGTGCCCAGTAGGACATGTGGTGGCGTGTCATTCGACGGCATCGGACAGGTCACCTGCTGCTAACCTAGAACGCGGCAGGTCGCCTACACACAACACCTACCGCATGCAACTCAATATGGTATCAGAGCCAAGAGGTCTTGAGTTCAAGACCCGACTGGCGCAATTAAGAAAATAATTGCAGTCTATTTCTATTCCATGTCTTAGGCCTGAGGGAGCCTACACATGAGGGGGAGTGTTGAAGTATAAGTGAATTGTCCGTCTTTCATCATCAGCTTAAGCTTTTGGGTGAATTAGTTGGTGCATGCAACCCAATAATTAATCTCTTCTGGTCACTTTGTATGAACTTCCTGATACAATTTTATTTGCCATAGAAAGAATTTCTAGTAACTATGTCCATGCACATTTTGTAGATTTTATTTGTGAGAAGATTTTGATTTTGTAAATGTTACTGTCTTTCTTCAAATTTCCATAGTGGGCTCTAGATTTAATTAGCACTCAAATGAAAAATTGCATGTGGAATGATTTTGAAGGTCATCATAATTTACATTTAGCAAATTGGCATCTGTTATGCATGAAAAAGGATTAGGGGGGGGGGGGGCTAGGGATCCCTAACTTGAGAGATTTGAATTTGAGCCTACTGGGCTCTTGGGTCAAAAGGTATATTGAAGGGGATGGTAAGCTTTGGAAACATTTGATTGATCATAAATTTAAAACAAGAAATCCTAATTTATTATGATGTACAGATGCTCATGCTTCTAATTTCTGGAAGGGGGTCCTTTGGACAGCTAAGGCCATCAAATTTGGGTATAGGCGGATGGTAGGAAATGGGGAAAAAGTTGGATTTTGGGAAGATATTTGGTTTGAGACCTCCCCCTTAGCTACTCAATTCTGGTATTTGTATGCTGTTGTCAACGAGAAAAGGAAAACCATAGCTGAAATTTAGGATGTCAGTAAAATTAGATGTACTTTTAGAATAAATCTCTCAGAGCATTTAATGTTAAGATGGTATGAGTTGGAAGATATAGTTCATCATATTTCTTTGTCTGATGTAGATGATTCTTTAATATGGGAGTATGAAAGTAATGGCATTTTGTGAGACCATGTGGAGGTCACCCCATGGTTTGCGATGAGTAATTGATTATGCTTTGCATGAGTAGTTGAACTTGAGTTTGGTTTTGTCTTGAAATATATTTCAGAGATGCTGTCAGGTTGGAATCGGTTAGATCGACCTATGTGGCAATCTGACTAGCTGAGGTCTAGCAGTCAGACCGGCCCTCGAATGGCGGTCTGACCATCTGGAAGTCGACGGTCTGACCGACAAATTGATGGCGGTCAAACCGCCCGATGATGAAAAAGTAGAATTTTGGAAAACGCCAAAAAATCACTTATGTAGGGATGTGAGGTGATTCGTTTACACCAAATCTCATTGAAAATGAAGCTTCAAGGAAAAACTAGATAGAGTTTGAAATTTCGAGAGAACATGTGGTTTGATACTTGGGAAAATTTCTCGAGCGGTCTAACCGGGGATGAGGCAGTAAGACCGGCCAGGGTGGTGGTCTGACCGGCCAAGGCAATTGTTGTGTGATTTTTGTTGAGGGTTTTCATGATGGTGCATATGCGTTGCATGTTGTGTTTATAACTAATGTGGGTCAGGTTGGAATGAACTTGTGCCTGGAAATAGTTTGCTTGGTCTATTGTTGTGCAGGTTATTCCGAAGTCAACTATGGTCAATGATGACGAAGACAGGGATTTGGTTAGGAAAACCAAGGTTCAGAGTGGTCATGGAGGTCGGGTGAGATAGTTGAACTCGGACAAGGCGCAAGATGGAAAAGGGCAATGGAAGGCACAAGTGGTCAAGGTCGAGCGGGACATATGGTGTACCAAGTGACTTGGGCCCATTTGCAAGCGAGGGCAGTTCAGTGGGATCTGGACACGTGAGAAGCTTGACGGGGAGTCATTGGGGGAACATGGTGGGTGACGAAGCACGAGCAATGTTTCTAGGAGAAGGAATCGAGAAATGACGGTGGAGCGACAATATGGTCATTTGCCCAAAATAGGAAAAGTGAGTGGTTTGCAAAACCACAGTGATGGCCTAAGTGGACTAGGTCAAGGAGACTTCATGGAGGACAAGACATGATGATTTCGGGCTATTGGAGCCAAGGGTGACGAATGGCGCTTTGAAAAGCGTGCATCAGTGAAAAAACCCGGTTGTGTAATGGGATAACGGGTTCCCATAGGTGTGTGTGTAGTGGATGTGATCTACTTTGTATCTATGTTAGGGTTTCTTGTGAGGCTCAACTATATAAGGGGGCATTAGAGAGAGAAAATTAGGTTTTGCATTTGAGCCTTCAAGAGAGAAACTAGGGTTTGATTAAGAGAGCTAAGTGTTGCTCTTAGGGTTGTGTCCTCCCGGTGGAGTGGTTGTAATCCTTCCTCTTTAAGTGGTAATAGAAGATCAAACTTGATTCTCCATATCTTATTCGTGTTTTTGTTTGATTCTCTTGCCTTCTTGAGATGTTCTTGATGATTCTTGGTTCCATCTTGGTCTAGTGTGATTTGTACTAAGATATAGTTTGCTAGGGCTTGTAGAAACCCATCTAGAATTATCTTGATTGCCTAGATCTCACAAACATGAGTAGATCAAGTTTTTCCTCTTTTGCCTAAATATCGATTACTCTTCCCTATGATGGATAAAAGTAGAAACTTTGACAACGATTCTTGAATTTGTTGATTGGAATAGGTTACAAACATCCTAGGGTAGTTGTGCTTCAAATTTGGTGTGATTTGAACGAGTATATCAAAAGTTAGATCAAATCCTTTTTGGAAGTCGTGTTGTTTTCAGTTCGTTAGCAGGGGAGCGGTCAGACCATCGGCCCTGCCAGTCAGATCGCCCACCACCAGTCAGACCTGGTGGTGCTTGCCTGTCAGACCGCCTAATAGTTGGCAGTCAGATCGACCTGAATGTGATTGCCTAGTTTTTGTTTAGGGTCGTTTCTTTGTTCTTGCTAGTTCAATCTTGATCTTCACAGTTGCTCATAGTTGTTGGAGTGAAAAGATTGTCGAATATCTAAGGGGAAATTGTCGGAGTTGTTCACTTCCCTTTGACTGCTGTAGCTGATCCTACACATTTACTCTGCTAAGTTTCTTTATGCTATTATTAACTTTAGAGGGGCGATCCCAATTTATATCCCTGCTATCTGATCCATATCTGTGCCTTCTAGAATACATATTTTCTGTGGTTGTTATCTCACAATAAGTTGATACCAAAATGCAATTTGCTCAAAAGAAATATTGTCAAACCTTTAAATTGTGGTTTTTGCGATGAAAATGTCAACCATTTGTTTTTTTTATTGTGTGATAGCAAAAGTAGTCTGGAATGAGATATCTGAACTTTTTCAAATGAAAATAGGCTATGATTATGATACTGTAGCCAAATGCTGGATCAGTAATTAGAAATATGATGTTTTAAACTCAGTAGCTTCAACTAGCTATGGGTGCTTTGGAATTGTCGTAATGAAAATGTTTTTCAGCACAAGAGCTGGCTCAACATGAAGCAGATTTAGGGAAGATTGATGGCTGTACTGAGGAGTTGGAGGCCATTATTCCAGGGTACAGAGTTGCTTCAGATGGATCGATGTGGTGCGCACTTGGAAACTTTGCTGACAAGGGAGGAGATGTTGACATGCAGATGAAATCGCTAAAGCTTGGAAGGAAGCCTGGTGCATTGTGAGAGGAAGGCTGAGGAATATTAAAAAGCTTCGTGTACGCGTGTGTTTGCTCTAGTTTTCATTCAAAATGCTATGATGTAACGTGAGGATGAGATGAGGAAAATATGTGATGGAGCAAGAATTGTAATGAACTGAAAACTGAAACTCAGTTTCAATAAATCGGAGCTGGGGCATCGGTGGCGATATCCTGTTCATCTAAAAGAATATGTCGAATCATATGGTCAACATGGTTATACAAATATTAGACTGAACTGACAGGTAAAATTTTATCGTCATATTTTTTTTCTTTTCATTTTTCCATAAGAAGATTACGATCGATGTACTGCTGGTTGTCTACTCTTGCTGTTCTTTGATTCATGCAGTGTGAGGTGCGGAGCAGGTGAACGCCTGCGTCCACCCGCCCAAAGAAGCGCAGGGGAAGCTTCTCTGGACGACTGCATCAGCGTATCAAATCGATATCTGGATTAAAAACGACATCAGATACCCACTCAAATCATGCATTTTATACAATGAGCAAGGGAGGATATCTGCAAGAGGAACGTTCTCTTCCATCAAACAATGTTCAAGAACACCCCCGGAGCTGCTACTTAACTCGAACCCGGTTAGAATCTTCTTCGACAACAAATAATCTACCTAAGAGAGCTGCAGGACTGTCGAAATATAGAGGGGGAGGAAGAGCTCCTCGTGCCTGAGCTACAGCAGGGAAATTAATCAAGCTTGCAACCTTAGTTACACTCGATATTTCATCGATTCTCACGCGTACCACAGGGAGAGGAAGCTGCCATTGGACCATCTGTGGAAGAGCTCGCCCAGGCACAGTATCGCGTAGGCGAGCAAGAAGAACTTGAAGAGGAATTGGAAGTAGTGCGGCAGCCCGATGCTAGAGGCATTCAGCACCTGAAAAAGAGGAAACAGCACGCAAATTAATACCGATGAGCATCGAGATTTAATGTCGATATGATCGTTGCGACGGAACAGAAAGAAACGGTGGGAAGTGCCGTGCCATGGCTAATCCTGTCAGGTGTGATCTCTGCTGCGAAGCGGCCTTCTTGGCGGCGATGTGATGGTCCGAAGGCAGCCTCCTCCTGCTCAAGCTCTCATGGCGAGCGCCGGCGCCGGCGTCCCTCGGCTTGGCGTTGTAGTAGTTTCGCAGGCGCTGCACGTCTTTCGTCCTAAGAGGCTTGAGGATGAAATCTTCTGCACCCGCTGATAAGCATCTGCTTTCATCAATTCAAAGAGGTGGTAGGCCTGTTAGTGCTGATGCACAAATCTAGCTTTTCCTTCTGAAAAGTGGCGCAAATATAGCTTTAAGAAAGTGCTTTCAGGAATATTGCTCTATTAATCATCGTCTACTTTAGACTTATCTTTGAAACTTTTTTCAAATCCCGAAAGTCCAGTATCTTGCTGCGTCCCAATTGAGGTATTTTGAATAGCGATTGAATTTTTTTTGAAATGAATTGAATGAAGACAAATTGGAAGCATAAAAGTTTTGTCAACATGGGGATGAGGTCCCTTTGAAATTGGATTCGTTATTGTAAGGAGATTTTTGAGTATTTATCTAAAGAAAGGAACGAACAAGGATAAGAAAAAATTGCATCTAACTTGTTTTCTCCAACTGAGATATACGGCATAATATTCTTCCATTTTCATCCGAAGGGCCTTTTTTATTGTATTTCTTTATTCCACTCCATCTAGATCTAAGAAAGAACTCAATGCAATGAAATTCCACTAGTATACAAAAAAGAGGAATAAACACAAGATCTCAAACCTTGTTATACAATTTTTGCTTCAAATAAAAAGAAATATCATATAGGGTCAGCGAATTCATTAACAACTCAATTTATAGACCAAAAATGAAAAGAAAAGAGAAAGCATTGCCTTCTTTCCTATATCTTGTATTTATCGTACTTCTGCCTGGGGAGTCTCTTTCTCTTTTAACAAATGTCTGAAACTTTGGATTAAGTACCGGTGGAATACCATGCAATCCAAAGCTCTCTTAACTGATTTTCAAGAGAAAAAGGTTCTACAAAGATTCATATAATTAGAATAACATTTTCTCTTGGACGAAATGATAAAAGAGAAACAGAAGATACCCCTACAAAAACCTCCTATAGGAATACACAAGGAAATAATACAATTGGCCAAAATAGAAAATGGGGGTCATCTCCATATCATTTTGCATTTCTCGACAAATATAATATGTTTGGCTATTCTAAGTGGTTCTTTTTTTTTTGGTAAAGAGGAACTTGTCATTTTGAATTCTTGGGCTCAGAAATTCTTCTATAACTTAAATGACTCAATAAAAGTTTTTTATTCTTTTAGTTACTTCTTTTTTTGTTGGATTTCGCTCCACCCACGGTTGGGAACTACTAATTCGTTGGGTCTACACCGATCTTGGATGGCCCCTAATGAGCTAATTTTTACTATTTTTGTTTGTAGTTTTCCTGTGATTCTAGATACATATTTGAAACTTTGGGCCTTTTTTGTTTAAACTGTCTATCTCCTTCGCTTGTAGTCATTTATCATTCAATTAGGGAAGTATAAACTCATTCGATCTCCTGATATTAATCAAATTAGCATCTTTCTTCCTTTAGAAAGAAAACCCTTTTCCATTTTAGTAAAATTCTTTCTATTTCTACCTTCTCAAGGTATTCATCATTCCAATACAACGGTTGCAGTAGAATGACAACACTCGTGTATAGGGAACTAGATTAGCTTACCTACCTATCTAATTTATTGTAGAAATTCCGGGATCTGCGATTGGATATGAAAAATAAAAATACTTTTTCTTAGTTAAAGGAACAGATGATTCGATCAATTTTTGTATCGATCATAACATACGTAATAGCTCGGACATCTATTTCAAATGCATATCCCATTTTTGCGTAGCAGGGTTATGAAAACCGGACGAATTGTATGTGCCAATTGCCATTTAGCTAATAGGCCTGTGGAAATTGACGTTCCCCAAGCTGTGCTTCTCGATACTGTATTTGAAGCAGTTCTTCGAATTCCTTATGATATGCAACTGAAACACGTTCTTACTAATGGGAAAAAGGGAGAGTTAAATGTGTGTGTCGTTCTTATTTTGCCCAGGGGATACGAATTAGCGCCCTCCGACCGTATTTCTCCTGAGTTGAAAGAAAGATAGGAATTCTTTATTTTCAGAGTTATCATCCCGATAAAGAAAATATTCTTGTGATAGACCCTGTTCCTCGTCAGAAATATAGCTATCCTGCATAGCCAGAGGGAAGGGCAAAAGCAGCTTTCATCGCATTTGTAACGGCATCTACTTTGCACAAGATGATGGGGGTAAGAAAGGCGAGTAATTTCACCTGCTAATCCGCTGGGGCTCGTTCTCCGATGACATGACGACAACCGGGATCGGGTTTGGAGAGCTCAGAGCCTGAGAATTCAGAGATTCATCAGCCTCCAGTCGAGCTAAAAGAACACGGAATTGCAGGCAAAGAAATTGCATCACCTTGATGGCTTTGAGAAGGTCATAGCCGGTCATCTCCGGCATGCAGTAGTCAGTGAGCACGATATCAACGGTTAGCTCCTGCAAAGGATTCAAGACGTCATATTTTCAGAGTCGCGTTCATTTTTTTTAGTTGCAAACCAAAACTAAATCTCATTTCATATGCTACTCCATGTACCCTGTACTTGCAAACTAAAACTAAATCTCATTTCACATACTACTCCGTGTAACATCTATCTTTAGCATACTAGTAGCATGGCATTTAGCAGACAGCTTCAGCCCAGTCATTCATTGTACTGTAATATGATTATGATAAAGTACTATACTAGTAATGAACTTTTTCTTGGATAAACAAAGAGCTTGATGTGAGGTGTTGGGCTGCAAACTGAAATAAGTTTTGTGCATTCTCTAACATAGCTGTAGCAGTGAGCCACAAATAAAATCTATTCCAAGTGAAGAAAAAGAGAGAATTAGTAGCGTAGGTTTTCGCATCTGCATAGGCATGTACGGAGTTGCTTGACAGGAGTGCTACACAATGGAGTTTTTTTTTTACTTGACAGGAGTGCTACACAATGAAGTTTTTTTTTTACTTTCTAAAATGGTAAAAATAGTCTCCTGTGAAAACGTCACGACAGATTACTTACCACGCCCCGTATGCGGCAGCCCCAAAAACCGTGCGTAAACACAAGCTACGGTATACTCATTCGGGCTGCCTCGCACGGGTCGGTAGTGACCTGCCGTAGCGTTTTTTAGTGGTAGATATGCTATTTTTTTGTTTCATTCACGGAGGCTAGATTTGTTATTCGGTTTAAAAAAAAGTTAAGGTGAGCCAAAAACTCGTACTACGCAAGGCTGCGATGCTGGTACGACGAGCGTTTGACCGATTCAGTACGAGGAGGGAGGAGGGGAGGGCTCACGTTAGCGTTGGCAGCTGCAGAAGCTGAATCCTTCAGCGCCAGAAGCTCCATCGCCTTCTTGCCGCTGTCCACGGCAGTTACTGAAATGAATGGAAGCAATATATATCAAGCTAATTTAATAAGATTGCAACTCTCAGGCATACAACACAAAACTAAGCAGTGTGTGTTACAAGTAGCTAGTCGGCAAGATACAGACGCACTGTAAGAACAGAGCTAAACAGAGAGGATGAAAATGCACGAGACGCGAGGATATAAACACCACGGTAAAGGGGGAAGGCCAAATATGGATTGGATTGGTAAGGATTACAGGACTGCTGTTCTTATGTTATCAAATCTAATCATCAATCCTCTTCTCTGATCTCTCGAGAAGTCGAACAAAGGCAAGAGAAGTAAACTAGGACCAAGAAGACAGCACTAACACTGCAAGTGCAGGAAGAACGTAGAAGCAGCGTATGTATCAGCACAAGCTGCTAAGCAACACAACAACAAAACAAAGATTGCAGGAGCACATATATGTATGCACTTGGCGGCTGGTGCACACGCAAGAACAAGACGCATGGCGAGAGAGCTCAAGGCGAGAACAGAGCACGCAGAGAAGCGAGGCTCATCAAGAAGTGAATGTGCAGGCAAGACGAGCTAGCCAGGGAGCTAGCTTCATTAGCGATAGGGGGTGTAGCTGACCGTGGAAGGTCGCGGCGCCGCCCTTGTAGTTCCTGAGGAGCAGCTCGACGATCCTCCGGTCGACGGGGGAGTCGTCCACCACCAGCACCCTCACCGCCTCCTCCCCCTCCCCCTTCTGCACCTCCCCTCCCGCTGCTGCTCCCATCCTTATTTTCTCCAAACAAGACACGCAACGCAATGGCCGGCCGCTTCCTCCTCCTGTGCAATTGTACTGCGAGGAGGCGATC
Source organism: Ampelocalamus luodianensis (assembly GCA_036346255.1). Lineage (NCBI taxonomy): Eukaryota > Viridiplantae > Streptophyta > Magnoliopsida > Poales > Poaceae > Ampelocalamus > Ampelocalamus luodianensis. Next base: position 29,397,332 of record CM070620.1, on the reverse strand, counting down.
GTAATAAGCTTCTTCTTAAGGAGGAGGAGGAGGAGCGCTTCGTGATTTGGGTCTCGGTCTAGGCACAGGGCGGAGAGAAACGCAGCTCAGGCTGGGGGTGCGGGGCCGGCGCGCGTGGGGGTGGGACTTGGATAGTGGGGCCCGGGAAATGCTTTCCTCTGGATTTGCCTGTCGGGAGGGAATCTCTCTCTCCACACCTTCCCTTCCGTTTTTTTTTTCTTCTGAATAAACTATTTTTAATTGTTTTACAAAAATAATCTACACTTTATTTTTTAACAGAAATAAATCTCAGTTGCTGGCCCACCAGACGACTATGCCCAATTTCGCGGTGAGCCAACGATTAGGTGACGGAGGAGGCCCAGCCGCGCAACCGAACCACGACTAAGGCATTCAATTGCCACGTGTCTCAGTCATAAGCTGGTGGCGCGACTGCAGTGGCGGACCCAGGATTCTTAGGATGGGTGTTCGGACTTCGGATCTAGGTTGCTCAGATATACCGATACCAATAAGTTGATACCGTGAGATGCCATCCCCTCCCCCCCCCCAAACACTGATACGATCATACGCATATATATAATATAATATAGAAAATATAGGATTAATGATTTCATATGAGGAAATGAGCGATATAAGGCGAGCATAATGACATGAATTAAACAGCAAATCGTAGATATCAATGATGGTTGAGAAGGTGAAAACTATGAATAGAGTTATTTTTGCTCTAGGCTTCTTATTTTGCTGAGTTATGTTGTTGTTGCAAATGAGTTATGTTGTTGTTGCGGGTGTGCCAAGACTTATGCTTGGTGTTTGGTCATTGTTGTTTTCTATTTTTCTTACTCGTTGTAGTAGCTATACCGCTAAATCTTATTTTCTTCCTCTAATAGTGATCGGTAGAGGTCATGTCTTCTTTTTCAAAAAAAAAAAAACCTTGTGATTGGTCTTGGTCGTTGTTGTTTTCTCACTTTTTCTGTTTCAGATTATAGCAACTAGACTGCTATTTTCTTCCTCTAATAGTGATCGGTAGAGCTCCTGCCTTTTTTTTAATTTTTTTTGACAGATGCATGACTCACTGATCCTACTCTCTTTTGCTCTTTTCCCATTAGCAAGAACCCAATCTAAGAATGTTCCTTCCATAGAGCAAAAATTAGCATATAAACATATGTAACAGGAGCTCAACTATCTGTTCATTGCCTAAGACAAAGATTGCATTTTTGTGCAACACCCATTAGACAGAACCAAGAAAGCAGAGGAAGAGGCTAGACTCGTAAAGAACCGAGCCGGAGTGGAGCAAAGTCGTGGAGAAGTGGAGTGCGCGGAACACGCTTAGATCTGGAGAGAGGACGACGACAGTGAGCTAGATATGCTACTCCCTTCCCGCCGCCACGCTCCCTCCCGGCCACCGCGTTGCTCCCTTGGTGCCACCTGCTCCTTTTTTCCCTGTTTGTCGAGCTACCACCAACTTGTTCGTGTCGTATCTCTGTTCGTCCGCATAGGTGCACTGCCGCACGCCGCCTCGCGCCGCCAGAAGCGCCGTGTCTACCAACCGTCGCTCGTCTTCATAGCCCGCGTCTCTGCTCGTTCGCCACTTAGAGGTCGGAGCCCCCCCCCCCCACACACGCACACACACACAAACAACCACAAGATGAGAGAGAGAATGGAAGTTAGGATTTGGTAGGCTAAAGTAAGAAGGAAAATAGGTCTAATATGTTACATGAGTCCCACGCGAGGTGTAGGGAGTATGAACTAAATTTATTTGCGGACATAAATATATAGTTTTGGCATAACTAATAATATATACATCTAATATATCTATTATATACCAGATATTTTGAAGAAAAAAATGGGTGTTCGGCTGAACACCCTTGAACCATTGAGGATCCGCCCATGCGCGACTGAGGCATGTGTCGACACAGTCGCCAGTCCAGAACACGACTGAGGTTGGTCGCAGATAAGGTCAGCGACTAATCACAGTTTTAAGAAATAATTTAAATAAACTTTATTTTAATTCACTTGTTCTTCGGTACTGGCCTCCGGTCTTCCTACTCCAAGTTATCAACTATGAATTCAATGTCCCCCTTTTGTCCGTTTATCCACTGGGATCGACATGCCTGTCTGCCACCACAACTGTATCTGCACCACCATCCTCAACTTCCACCTGCACACCCGCACTACTCTCCTCCCACTTCATAGGCACTATCAAGTGTACTCAGACACGACTACACCAACAACACCCATTGATAGCCTCAATACTTGCACACTCCCAACCAGGTCTGCCATGACCTTATTCACTCCATCGGTCTCAACTCCCAACAGACCACTTCTGACGAATGGCTCCACAAGCATCTCACAGTGACACTATACAGTGCTAGGTCTAGCAAAAAGCTGCATGTCAGCCAATGCAATACCTCTCAGATTTTAAGATCATTCGGGTTCGGATGAGACATTGTGACTGTGAAGAAAAAAAACTCAAATCAACCCCACATGGCCCCTCACAAATCTCTCATTGCTCATAAAACAATCTAAAAAATCATTGACCTGACATACCTACCACACGACTCGGGATATTTAGAACGAATGCTAATTAAGTATGCTACGTAGAGTCTAACGAAAACCAAATCTACCACTAATCTATATTTATTGTTGCTAACCTAACATATTTTTTTTTATCGAAGTATCAATAAATTACATGAGCAGGACGAACTCACTGCAAAAGAATGAGTACATGGAGGCGCGCCGAGCCAACGACAGAGTCTCTTCCACCTCCCCTCTCCTCTCCTCTCCTCTTCTTCTCTGCCGTTGACGCTCTCATCCCTTCTCCTCTTTCTATTGTGCGAGTGGATTCAGATTGGAATCAGCTAACTATACCAGTCCTCAGTCGCGACCGCATGGAGCGACTAGTGTTAGGCGGCTGCCAGTCGCACAAGGGTGCCGTGTTTGGCTACCAGTCACATGAGGGTGACTCGACTGGATGATGTGGCTCAACATCGTCTGTTCATCGTACGACTGAGTGTTGACAGGCCTCAAATTGCTTGCCAGCACGATTGGGCCTAATCGCTTGGTGGGCCAGCGACTGAGGGTTATTTTTACAAAAAAAAAGCATGGATTATTTTTGTAAAACGATGATAAAATAATTTATTTAGAAGAAAAAATCCACACCGCTCATGAGTCGATCATAGCTTTTCTTTTTCCTTTTCCTTGGGCCAAAAATCAAATATGCATCATCATGCTTGAGGTCTTTCCCTTGTTGATGGGCATTTTTTCTCTCTAAATAAACCATTTATTGAAAAGTTTTACACAAGTAAACCATGTTTTGTTAACAAAAATAACCCATATTCGTTGGACCACCGTGTGACTGTGCCCAATCGCTTGGTGGCCTAGTGATTAGCTGACGTGAGAGATCGAGTCGTGTGATGGAAACGCGACTAGGGACACGTGTCTCAGCCGCGAGATGGGCCAGAACGCGACTGAGGCCAATCGCAAACTAGGCCAACAATTGAGCCCAGCCACATGATCACCTAGCGACAGTAGTCTAATTTTTTAAAGAAATAGATTAAATAAACTTAGCTTTAATTTCATAAAATTAAATGGTTGAAATAGTTGTTTATGAATAATTATTAGTGGCAAACAAACTGGAGTTTGCTGACTGCAATTGTTTGAAAATAAATCAAAACATCATTTTCCGTGGATAGTCACATTTTAAAGTTTTTACACAAATAACCCAAAGTTTGGCAAAATACTTTGTAAGCTTCAGTTTGAGGGAGACAAGAATGGAGCAACGAACATGAGATTGCAAACCCGACATAACACTTGACAATGAAGGTCTGAATTACATGGCATGTATGGTTTGGTTAGTGCATATGTTTGCCTGGCTATTCCTACGATACAAATGGCTACATGCACGAACATTCAACCCGAACTACAACTACAATACAAACACGTCTTTTGGAAAGGAAAGTACTTGACGGATGAAAATCAACTCATGCTTGCGAACATACGTCCTACTCCCTATTACGGGCGTGGGCTTTCCTGCCCTCCTAGTACTCGGCCTAAGGGTTTTTTTGGCCTATCCTAGTCTAGACTAATTTTAGTGCAACAGGGTCATCAGGGACCATCAGTACCTTTCCCTTGTCTTCCCCGCTCCCGATTGAGTAAGTTTTCCAACGTGTAAAGGCATCAGGCTCAACTACATAGTTCAGCATGTATTTCTATTGAATGAATGCATTGATGTACTTCTCCAGACAGTCGATCCATTGGAAGAAGTATCGGCGCTCCGACAGCTGCCATGCACGGATAAAGACAACTATATTTAAAATGAAATATGCAATGTGAAATATCGATGTATGGCATTCGCTTACGCGACATTCCCTACACATGTAGTAAGCATGTGCGACGTTACTAGGATGTGTAGATTGAATGATCCATGTTGGGTTACAACAATTGCACTATGAGCGTGGAAACTCTGGTGGTACAGTAACATCCTTGCAAGAGCTATCAGGGTACGTCTGTGCCTTCTTGGTAGCCCATTTCCACTTCTGGAGCATCTTCGCATAGCCCGACATCCCCAAACCGGATGGAGTGACTTCATGTGCCTCTCTTCTCCCTCCACTCTCCCTATTTTCCAAACTAGCTCGAATGAAGTCTTACCTGTAGTGGTGGGGTATGCCCCGATTTTATAAGCAGTTAGGGTGTAGCACTGAAGGAGTAAATTTTGGTGAATAGAAGTAACTCGCGCTCTCCAAAAGGAGTCAACGCAAGCACCAAATTCAAGGAAATCCAATTGCATTACCATGTACCCCTCTGGCTTTTTTGAAACATTATCCTTCACAGCGATGTAGTTGATGAAGATTGTCTGCTAACTCAAATGTGTCGATCTTCTCTCCATTTCCTTCTGCTTCACCCTCCACACCTTTGCATAGCTGATCTTGTACTTGAAACTCTACTCAATGGCCAACATGATGTGTTGCGCTTCCATGTCCTTCTTCTCCATAATCTACCTGTACATGACATTTGAAATGAAAGAAGAAGTGAGGTTGTGGTGCTTTGGCAGTACGTTGCTCAGAAGACATGAGTGGTCCTCCACCTTTACACGATTAAATGCATTTCATACATCGACTTGTAGGCATGAACACACCAAGGACACCCATCTTCGTCACACTTCACAGTGTACTGCTCTTTGTTTGATTTGACAACATTAAGCTTCATCTGTATTGACATCGCCCACCATTTGACAACATCCAATAGAGCTATCTTATCTGCAAATATGGCATTAACACGCACCACATTTTGCCCATAACCCTACCGAGAATCGTGGCCATCACTCACAACTAGGCCCACTGGGTCATGTCTATTCCAAGCATCATGGACCAGCGCATCAGGACATCATCATCATCCGAACAGTCGTCATCCTCTTCGTCCTCTTCCAATGCTTGCTCTTCGGCCTTGGCCCTCATGTCTTCCTGCTCCAAGTCATCTACTACATATTCAATGTCCTCCTGTTCGCCCACCTGTTCACTGGGATCGATATGCCTGTCTGCCGCCACAACTGCATCTGCACCACAATTCTCTGTCCCACTATCCTCAACTTCCACCTGCACACTCGCACTACTCTCCCACAATTCACAGGCACTACCAAGTGTACTCAGGCACACCTGCACCAACGACACCCATTCATATCCAAGATAGCTGCACGCTTCGAACCAGGTCTGCCATGACTTCGTTCGCTCCATGGGCCTCAACTCCCAACATATCACTTCCGACGAACAACTCCACAAGCATTTAACGGTGACACCACATGAGAAGTTGCATGTCAACCAATGCAATACCTTCTAGATTTTAAGATTATCTGGGTTAGGGTGATATAGTGTGGTCTACGAAAAATTACTCAAATTTACCCCACATGACCCCTCGCGAACTTCTCCCTACCCATAAAACACTCTTAAAAATGTTGACCTGACATACCTGGCACATGGCTCAAGATATTTAGAACGGATGCTACTTAAGCATGCTCCATAGAGTCTAACAAAAATCAAATCGTACAGTGCATATCAAAATACTCTCCATTTCAATTAAATTATAAAAATGTGTTGTCGAGCCGAGGGCAGAGTCTCCTCTTCCTCCCCTCTTATGTCCTCTCATCTCCTCCCCTCTCTTCTTCTCTGTTGCCGGCTCTCTCCTCCCTTCCCGTCTTTCTTTCACGTGAGTCGATTTAGATTGGAATTAGCCAGCGCTATATTGCCCTCAGTCGTGATAGCATGTCGCTACTTGTGTCATGAGCCTACTAGTCACACGACATATGTGCGACTGGTCACGTGGCTCAACACTCAGTCACACGACGAGTCCGCGATTGTCAGCCGGCTAGGCTCAAATCGCCTGCTATAAGATCCCAATTTTCTGAGCTTTTAAAAATCATTTGAATAGTTAGTAGGAAGAAAATTCACCATTTGGTTTTATTGGAGTTTAACTCAAAAGCTTAACTTGGACTTTTAGTATAAAAAACATTTAATATGAATAATTCCAACATGAACAATTGTCAAAACTATTTTATTTGGGTTCTATGTGCTCAGATATATTTTCTGGATTTTTCTAGAATTTTTCTGATTTCGTTTGCTAATTTCTATTTGCCATTTGGATCTTCTGGTATTTCTAAAATAGAAAACCTAATCTAAATCTCAGTAAATATCTTAGGCCAAATCTCCTTTCCTCGCCTTTCCATCCCAACTCTGCACGTAGCCCAAACGTGCATCCGAGCCAACCCCTTCGCACCCACCGTCCGATCGTTTCAACGGTCCGATGAAGCTTGGATGTTCGGCGGTCCGAACATCACTAGCGGCCAGGACCATCCGATTGTGCTTGGACAGGTAGATGTGGTGGAGTCGTTCGGCGGTCCGAACGTTCATGTCTTTTTGGATCGTCCGATCGAGGATGGACGGTCAGATGAAGTTGAGTCCGAACATGCGCGCTCTCTTTCGTTCGCTGACACGTCGGCCCGTGCCCTTCTCTCTTTGACTGGTGGACCCCACGGCTTCGTCGTCTCCGAGCCGCCTTCGTCTCTAAAGTCATTTTCTTCACGGAGTCCAGCTCGCGTCCGCCATTGTCGTGTTTTAGAAGCTTTGTCCGACAAAACAAATCTCCAAATAAAATCTTCCTAATTTTATTGCCAAATCTTATCTCCTATATTTTCGCATCCGTATCTGCTTGCAATCGGGGTCGGAATGAACTCTATCTCTAAAATCAAACGAACCCGAAGAAATCCCAAATTGGGGATTCCCTAATCCGTGCCGCCCTGGCCCTATAAATAGGACCTCGAGGTTCGCCCTTGCCTCTAGATCCAAAGCCCTCAAAACCCCGCCGACCTAAAGCCCTAGCGCCGTCGCAATCTGGTTTTTAGGGTTCATCGTCGCCGTCAGTTTTTCTTCAGTTGCGCCGCCGTCGACGTTGCCTAGCCGTCGTGGTCTGCGCCACCGTGTTCTCAGTCACTCGGGCTACCTCCAGAACCTTTCATTGTCGCCAGCACCCCACCGGAGCTCCGATCCAACAAAAGCCGAAGGACTTCGCCGCTTCGAGATTGCCGCCGGCCGATTCCGTCCACTTTAACCACCCATGAATACCCCATCATGTTTGCAATAGCCTTAGCTACACGCTAGTATCATGCATTACTGGAGTAGCACCGCTGTTCGCTGGACCGTTGGTTCCCGAGCCACCTCGCCGTCGATCTGACGTGGCATCCTAGTCAGCTAGCCACCTCAGCCTTGTTCGCGTGCGTGTCATCTACGTGTCGCGTACATGGCATCCCAATCACGGCCGCGTGTGCACGTGCGTGCCGATTCAGCCCAGCCCAGATCCAATCGGCTCGGTGGATTTGGTCTACCGTGAGCCTTGAGGCTGACTTGTCTGTCCCGCATGTTAGTATTTTCTTTTATTTATCTTATTCCTGAAAATCCTTTGCCGACGGCATTGTTGCACATTAATCCAATTTTTCTGTTAAGAAAGAATTCGGAAATTCCAATAATTCAGTTTTTAGGGTTTTTCTTTAAATTCAAACTTCGAGAGCCCATATCTTTTGCATCCGAACTCTGTTTGAGCCCATTCAAATTTCTAAATTTATATAAATTCGAGATTTATTTATCTGAGATTTTTATTTAATTTTTGGAGTTAATTTTGTCTCTGTTATTTATTTGTTATGGTTTATTTGCTTCGTTCGCGAGTAGACATTGATACTTCAGAAAACTTTGAAGAAGAAGTAGCACCTCAAGACCAAGATCAGTATCTAGACCTTTTCCAAGGCAAGTCATACCTTTGACCATGTTGAATCCTAGTTTTCAAAACTATATTGATTCAAATTATTGCATTTACTTTAAGTATTTATTTAAATATTTTTGGGTGTAGTTATCAATCCAATTTGTTATATCCACCTTGTTTATTGTTATGCCATGATCTTTTGTCACCCTAGATTGGTTCATTACTAGTTGGTAATACTATAGCACCAACGTGGGTTGGTTAGTACGAGTAGATTGCTTAGCCATGCTACGAGTCATCATCTCATGTGAGTTGCAATTATAAACTTGACTAAGTGATTATAGAACTATATGATAAAACTTTGTGTGTACTATGTGCTATTACTTGTTGATGGTATATGTTGCACTTAACCAACAGGGTGAGAAAAGATTTCGACTGAGGCAAGTGGTTGTGTTTTGTTATGGTGGATCTGTGTTGGATGGGAATGATAATCTTCGTGGCATAGTTAGAAATTAGAAGTCTTGCCTTGGTCAATTAAGGACTTAACTTTGTGCGTCATTGAACTGAACCTTACTGTACAACCACATGCCTGGTATGGGACGGGCCTAACTTAGTAAGTTATAGATTCTAGACATTGATTACTCAGGAAGTAGGTTAGGCTGTGTTGGAATGGGTGGAGGTGTGTACTACCAGGTAGTCGCATCGCAGGACGGTTCGCCGCATTCCTGTCCAACAGTGTGTGTTATGCCAAAAAACTATGTTGAATTTTGGTATAGCGGTTAAGAACACTGGGAGTGTCAATGCTTGAGATGAAGTTTCTGAAACGTTTTGTTATGATTAGTGCTAGCTACGCTGATCGTATCGTATGGGTAAAGTGTACAACCTCTATAGAGTGTTTAATCAATCTATTCGAATAGCCACGTCCGCGGTCATAGACATGCTCGGGGATTTCACACGAGGGGTAGATTTTCATGAAACTTTGGGAAGAGACAGTTATGTGATCTAAGTCATGTGGCTGTGTGAATTAAACTGATTAGCTTTGTGTTCTTTGTGAAAATAACTGTTAAATTATTATTGTTTATTTGTTTTGAATTATGCTTTCAATCTATTATTTGTATTCAATTGCAAATGTTGCATTTCTGCAAAAAAAAAAACCACAGAAGCCATTTCCTTTGGAATAAGCCTGTATCTATAAATTACATTATGTGGTATGTCTTGCGAGTATGGTTGTGTACTCATGTTTGCTCTGCAAACAAATCTACAGAAGAGGAGGAGTCTTCGCCTGCTTTCGAGGAGTTCAACGAAGGTTGCTGATCGTTAGGGTCTAGATCCCAGTCGGTTGCCTGTGGTGAATTGATGGGATCTACGTTGAAGTTTATTTTGTTCTGCTGCTGATTTCTTTATTGTTAGCCCTGCGTGGCTTAATAAATATAAACTCAACCATAAGATCAAAACTATTATTTGTTATTCAAATTACTTGTTTATGCTATTAATCGCTTGTGGATCGATATTCATCTTTGTTGATACTATGTGCACTAGCGTGATCCTAGACTAGTGCATTATACACAGAGGGTCCAGAATTGCATTTTTGGGTCCAGACACCTGCCCACCACGTGATTGGGCCTAATCACCTGGTGGGCTAGCGACTAATGATTATTTCTGTAAAAAAAAAAGATAAGTTGTGGTTTATTTTTATAGAATGATTAAAAATGGTTTGTTTATAAAAAAACCATGTTGGTGATGCGGTGTTATATCAGCCATTGGGCTATGAGATCGCTTGAGTTGACACTGATTTAGGGCATGTTTGGTTTGAAGCCTAATGTTGCCACGCCTAACTTTATCCATGCTAGAGTTTGTTAGGTATATGTTTGGTTCATTGCCACAACTTTAGCTTCCCACACTTTCTTAACAACATGAGACACACCTCATATACTCATTTTTTTTAACTAAAATTGCTAGACTTGTGGCTTCCATTTTGTTGGCCATATTTTATGTGGCCAACCATACTTTAGCTAATGCAAAGTTGGCTATAAACCAAACTGACCCATAAGGCCTTAATGTCTCTTCACCGTTATTATTATCAGTTTGATCCTAGTCCAACCAGTACTTTGGTAGGGTACGTGTAGGCCTGCTAATGGGCTTAAACTCACCCCAAACCCAACCCATGCAAGAAATAGCTAACTTCTCAACCCAACCCAATCCAACCCACAAATAAAGTTCTAGAACCCAAACCAATCCAACACACATGCACTTTCAACCCAACCCAACTCATGTAACTTGTACGGGTTTAATCCATGGGTTCGACCCGTTTCCAACCCATTTTAGGTCAGGGAGACCTCCACGGCTTGGAGGGTGTCGTCCATGAGCTGCCGTGGGGGGGCCGCGCGTCGGGTCGCGGGTGAGGTTCGCCTGGGAGGTAGCACCCGTCGCTGACACTAAACGGGAACGGCACGCTGACGTGCCGCAGCTGATCGGGCAGCTTGGCGGCGGGCTTGCTCCTCCTGACCGACGAGTAACAACCTAGAAAGCTAGCTAATGGAGAAAGAAATAACTTTGTTTGTCATCCATGTGAATTTCCTATGCAAGCAAACTAAAAGAAAATGAGCAACATTAAGTAAAAGAAAGATGCTTGGGACTATTCTTAATTTCTTTCTGTGCATAATTTTCTTAAGCTACACACAGGATAATTTTATATAGATGCATTTCATCGAACATCTAAACTGCTAAATTTTGATAGGCATCAATGCACTAGCATATATGTATCAGATTGACCTCTTATCAACAGAAATGGTAAATCATACATAGATCAAAGAAAAATCTTGCCTCCACACTTGATGCATTGTTGCTGTCCTAGGGGTCAGTTCACTACTACAAAACAGGCTATACTAGACGCCTCATCACAGATGGATTCTGCAAACCATCAGTATTGTAATTATCACAGACAATGTTACTAGCAATGGCTAGAACTGTCTGTGATACATCATTATCACAGACGGTTTTAATAAGAACCGTCTGTGATACTTCATCACAGACGGTTTGTATTAAAAGCCGTCTATGATAAGTATATCCCTGATTTTACCATGACTTGGATTTTTTGTTTGAAACCGTCTGTGATTCGCAGCGCATGTGAGACCCCGGTTTATTTAGCTTGTAATGCTTAGTTATCCACTACTCTAGCATCACAAACAAAATACATCGTGCCTTGGGAAAATGTATACTTCTCAGAATTCACTACTACAAAACAGGTCATAATAGACGGTTCATCACAGACGGTTCTTTTGGAACTGTCAGAAGAAGATATCACGACGGTTCCTTTTGAAACCGCTCGTGATACATCATTATCGAGAGTAAGGAAAATTATAAGCCATGGTAAAATTCAAGTCACGCATTTTCTTAATACCAACCGCTCAGATGAGGTCATTATCACGCATTTGGTTCGTATTAAGAACCGCTTGTGATGATATACTTATCACGCACGTTCATAATACGAACCGCTCGTGATATGTCATCATAGACGGTTTTTGTATGGAACCGCTCGTGATTCGCAGCACGGAGGCGGAGTTCAAAATTTTTGAACGTGTGCGTGGGAGGCAAAGTATTTTGACACCGCCCTTATATATTATAGCTACCCCAACGTTGTCTTCCTCTCCTCGCCCCTTACACCTCAAGTCGGCTCTCATCCTTCCTTCCCTCCTCCTTTGCTCCACCGGGTGCCGCCTCCTCGACCATGAGCCTCCGGCCCTTAACACAGCGCCACCACGCAGGCTACCCGGCTCAGTCCTCCCTCTGCTCCCCTCCTTCCCTTTTTGGTTTCATATTGAGTATTATTTATCTTTTGATGTTTTGCTTCATGTGGTTTGTTCTATGCATGAAAAGGGGGTGAAGCCGCTAGCTGTGGGGTTCTTGGTGATGATGTATGCTAAGAGAGGTGGATGCCAAAAAGGGAGGAGGAAGGAAGGATCGAGCCGCCAAGGTCCTAAGGCTGCATTCCGGTTATTGCTGCTGGTGGAATTGTGGATGGCATGGTGTGCTACACAATGTGTGCTGGTGGGTTCTTGATGATCATGTTTGGGTGTGCTAGATAGCCTGGTGCTCCACATTGTGCGCTGCAAACAACGTTCTATGTAGAATGGAAACAACGTATGCTGATTTTTTTACAATACAAAAACTATCACGCACGGTTCAACAAGAACCGCTCGATAATTACTATCACTGCACGGTTTTGTTAAAAATCGCTCGTGAAAATGGATTATCGCGCACGGTTACTCAACAAGAACCGCTGCGTGATTGTATTATCACGAGCATTTGTTCTAGTTAAGAACCGCTCGTGATATATTTTCGCGACGGTTTGAAAACTGTCAGTGATGAACGCCGTTATCACAGACGCATAAATACTGAGCATAGCCACAAAACCGCTCGTGATGACGGTTTAGAACCGTCTGTGATGACGTTTTTTGTAGTAGTGATTGCAGTATACACACCCTTTTACAAAACATTGCATCAATTCCATACAACACACAGAACCAAAGCTAAAGCTTTACAAGCCAAAAATATATATAATAGTTATTACAAAGGAGACCAACCGGTCCCCAACAAGCTAAGGAGTTAGAGATAACAGCCGAAGCAAAATTCCATAAGATGGCTAAGACAAAAGCCAATCGGTTTGCTATACACCCACAAGGCAATCCGACCGGGCCGCCAAACTAGTCGTCCACACCACAGCTAAACTCACAAAAGTCGATCCCTTGGGGATCAACTTCCTCTGCAACAAATAAGCAAAGCAAATGAGTACAAAAATGTACTCGCAAGACTTACGAGTAACAAACCTAGATACTACTACATACAGGCTTTAATCAAAGGAGAAGGCTCAAGGTTATTTTCAGCATAAAGCAGATTTTATTTGCAATAGATAATAGTTTGAAGGTTGTTTAACAATCTGAAATTTATTTGCATAAATAACAGCGATACAATAAATAATAACATAAAGACATCCTAGAGATGACTAACCCAATAGCCATCACAACAATACCCATTCGTACCACCCATGTTAAGTTTTAATTTAAAAGGTTGTAGTCTAACTCTTACAAAACCTAACCAAGCGTGTCCATAACCTAGGACGAGGTTATTCGAATAGTTCAAAACCCTGCAGGGTTGTACCAATGTACCCACACTTCGGACCGCCTTTTGCCACTAGATGAAGCACACTTCCTTTGGTATGCCGGTACGGCTAAGTCCTATGAGACATTTCCAATGGATTGAGCTAATCAAGAGCTGCACGTATGGGGGTTAACCCTTAGTGATCTGCTGGCGAAATATGGATCACAAGGACCCATACGTAGAGTAGGATACACCGGTCTCGGCGGATGTTCCCCTCCCTAAAAACTTGTCCATGTTGCACATAGCAATATACAACCCACCACACGACTCATTAATTAACACCTCCCATAGTACTAAGTCAAGAGAGGTCACATTTCCCTCTAGTGTGGTTAGCACGCAAAAATGCTTGGATAGTGTGACACAAGATATTCAGTCCTTGTTGACTCGGGCACCAACCATTCACACCCAAAAGCACACCATCTTACCATTGTGCCCAAGTCCAAATCATTTTGTTTTCAGTTTTAGTTTTCTCAAATAGATAAGGCACAAGATATCGATCAAAGGCAATAATAAGTTTTGTGATCAAGGTCATCGACTAAGTCGATAACCGCCCAATTCTACCGGTAACTAAGCATTGCTAAGCATCATATCGCAAAGATAATAAAAAGACCATAAATCATTCACCGGGCTCTAATTCACCAGTGAGGATAATAACCTATGGCAGTGGCGGGGGTGAACAATTTCAAGGCAACAATGTAATAGGCTTAGCTACCACTAATCGACAAAAATTAACTTTGACACAAGAAACATGCATATTTAGTTTTTGCAAACAATATATTAGAATTTAAAAGTAACAGGAGCAATATGATCAAATGATGCTACATCTGCTTGCCTGGCTGAAGATCACTTATTTGCTGCAGAGGTTCACTCTCAAGATTACCACGATCGTCGGAACCTAACGAAAGAGCGAAAAAGAACCGATAAGAACGAAAAACACGAAAAGACTCAAAAGCCAACTTTAGCGAAAAGCTCTGAAATTTTTATACTAGGTATAGAAGGGTTTATAAGGAATTTAGCAAGAAGAATCATTTGATTTGGATCCTTGTGGTAAAAGATATGGCTAAAACAATTTTAAAAGACAGAAAAATGCTCCTACTGCTGGTTTCGGGCTACTGTTCATTGTAAAAATTTCTAGAAGGTTGGTGAACATAAACATTTTATGGTAGGCAGAGGGTGACATTCTAAGGACTCGAAAATTGGGTTTACTTCATTTGGAGCAAAAATGAATTAGTTATGATTTTCCTAAGTTATGACACTAGGGCTCAATTAATTTCAGAGGCAAGGATGATATTAAAACCTATCCTATACTAAAGCACAGGAATAGAGGAATTTAACAAATTTTAGTTTGCTTAATTTGGAGTTACAGGGAATTACTTGTGTCTTTTACATGTTAATACGAATTTTTAAGCAATAAATAAAGCCTAAACACAATTAAATACATTCTCCAATTTTTCTAGGGCTACACTGAGCTTAAAACTATTTTTAGATTAAAATTTAGTTAAAAACAGAATTATCAAAACTCGAATCAACCGAAAATGATTTGAAATGAATTAGTTATGCATTTTAAAAGTTTAATGGAATTTTCAGTTGTGAAATAAAGCATACCGAGAAAAGAAACGAATTAACCGAGTGGGAAAACGTGGCTCAAAATGGGTCGTTGATTGGAAATCCTACGGCCCACAGTGCACGGAGCACAGCGCACGCACGCGAGCTCACGCGAGGCACCGTTGGATTAGATCCAATGATAAAAAATGAATGGGACGTTCGGGTGACCCGAACGGCCCAATCGATCTTGACCGTTGAAAAGAAATCGTACGACACACAGCGATTGGGACACTCGGGCGGTCCGAACGGCCAAACAGATCTAGACTGTTGATCTAGATCTGGCGGCCCACGGAGATTGAAACCTCCGGAGTCCAAAGGTTCACGAGATCTAGACTGTTGGTTACGAAATCAACGGTCCAGAGATGGTCTCAGCGTTGCGCACACCCGCTGATCAGGGCCGTTGATCTCCAAATTGACGGTCCACAACCAACCAAGCCCACCCTACGCACACAGTGAGCGCGTAAGGGGTGCGGGCCCGCATGTCTGCGACTGATTAGGCCACGCACACGGGTTAAGTGGCGCTGGGCCCACCTGTAAGTGACTTAGGCCATGCACCAGGTCTAACTCACGTGTACAGAGCGCGGGACCCACATGTCAGTGACAGCAAAAGCCGGTTTAGGACAGTAGTAAAGAGCTAAGCCAATGATTAATTGTGATTAACAATGATTAGCTCATCAATGAGAGGATCTCTGTCCTA
This sequence comes from Ampelocalamus luodianensis, assembly GCA_036346255.1. Taxonomy (NCBI): domain Eukaryota; kingdom Viridiplantae; phylum Streptophyta; class Magnoliopsida; order Poales; family Poaceae; genus Ampelocalamus; species Ampelocalamus luodianensis. Next base: position 29,381,638 of record CM070620.1, on the reverse strand, counting down.
AACCGACCACGCACAGCGCTCTCGCGCACGGGGCTTGGTTAAAAAGGTGCGGGTCCACTGTCAGTGGCAGTTAAGGCCGGATTAGGACAACCATTAACTAATAACCAATTATTAATAATGATTAAACCATGATTAGCATTAATGTTGTCCCAAATGACAACGACACAGTGCCGATTTTCATCCGGCAAAAACCGAGCGCGGTGATGGCCTCACCGCCGGCGACCTAGGGCACGTCGGTGCAAACCAAGGACATGAATGAGTGCGCAATAGCTTTGTGGATCCGAGGGTGATGACCTCGACGGCGGCGACGGCCCACAACGCCGGCGAGCCGGAGGGGAGCGGCATGGCAAAACACGGCCAAAACCGAAAAGAAAGGAAAGCTCCGCAACAGTCCAGGTAAGCGGGTGCCTGAGCTACTAGAGGCTACCAAGGTGGTTACCTGAGCGTGGAGGAGGTCCAGAGGTGGAAGGAGTTGCGCCGGCGACATTGAAGCTTGCCGGACTTGAAGGAGACAACTCGGGGAAAATGCTCTGAGCAAAAGGAACACGGCCGGGTCATCAAGATAGATTCAACATAGCCCATAGAAGGTTCATGAGCAACAAATTGAGGAATGGAGCACTCACCGGACTTGAAGAAGGAAGGGGGGTGAATTCGGCCAAGTTTAACAAATCCCCAAATTCGACTATCCCTGTGAAGGTCAAACCGAATTAGGTTAGGGGAAATACTCAAGACGATTAGAGGCACAAGATGATGTGAAAAGAATTGATAATGAACCACTGGAGCGTTGTTGGTGAAGTTGGAGCTCCACGGTCGACAATGGTGGTTTTTAGGGTTTTTGTGATTTGAGCTCGATTAAGCAGAGGGGAAGCAAGGCAAGGCTACTGTGGTGTTAAATGGAACATCAGGAGGAGCTCAAGGGCTATATATAGCCAGAATGCTAGGGTTTTGAGCAAGGGCGGAGCTCAACCATGAGCTTGGTCCACGACTGCCATGGACAAGCTGACGTGATGGGAGCAGTTGAAGACCATGACTTTGGGGGCAAAGCTACCGAGCATTAAATGCTAAGAGCCATTGCCGGACACCAAGGACGCGGAAGGGACAAGGCTTGCTCTCCAATGTCCTGGCCATGGCGCTCGTGCGTGGGACAGAGGAGGAAGGAGCTGACCAGGAGGCGCTGGGCCCACAGTCAGTGAAAGAGAGCCAAAGTGGCTCGAGCCTAACTGCGAACAGGTTGAGTCAAAACAAATGGCCCGAGTCAAAACATTTTGACCGTCAGATCAAAAATGGCCGGCCATGACCTAAAGTGGGGTTTGGGGGCTCCAAACGCTCCCACGCAAACTAGGTCGTTCGATCAAAGATGAACGACTGCGATTAACCGGGACAATGCAAAAGTCGAAAGGCTCACAAAATCTGGAGCGTTAGATTCAGATCTAATGACCGAAAATGTACGCGCCACATTTGGCGACCAGCGCGAAGTGGTACGCACTCGCAGCGGTTGGATTAGAATCCAATGGCTGAAAAACGTTGGCACGATCGGAAGTCCAAAGGCTTCAACGATGAGGGCCGCACGATGATGATCCAACGTCTGATATTGATCGCGCGTTTGAAAGGGTTGAGCCCGACGCTGAGAGAGTTGGGTCGCACCCAAAGAGAGAGGTTGGGATTGGGTTGGACTTGAGTCCAACAATGTTGACTTAGGGTTTAGATTTTAAGCTGAAACTTTGAGGGATTTTTAGAGGTAGCAAACTAACTCCAAAAATTATGAAATTTTGACTAGAGGTTCCTCACTCCAAGATAATCCTTGTATAAATTTTCCAAAGGTTTTTATGCATTGCAATTTTCTCTAGAAATTCTACAATGATTGTTCTAGGGTTTGACCAAGGGTCAACATGGTTGACTAGCCTCCAAAAATTATCAAATAATTTCTAAACTTATGAGATAATTCAGAGGAGCTACCAAGCAGCCCTAGAATCAAGAAAAATTATTTCCAAATGTTGACCACAAACTTTTCTTAAAAAGTTTGAAAGAGGTCATGACTTTAGTCCACTGGGATTTTGGCTTTTGATTTCCCATAATTCCTTTACAAGAATTATAGAAAAGTTCAAAAACTTCAAGATGCAAGAAAAGTTTTTAATTTCTACTCATTTTCTTACATTTGATACACAATCCCATATTTGGGCTGTTACAGCGCGGGAGGGCGAATATTTTTGGACACGTGCGTAGGAGGCGAAATATTTTAGCCACCCCCGCCTTGTCTTCCATCAGTCTCTCCCTCTCCTCTCCCCTCCCCACGCTGAGCTTCGGCTACCGCCCTCAATTTCCCAGCGTGGTTTGGTGAGGCGACGCAGCCAACGACGAGGAGGAGGAGGAGGGACGCGCAGGAACTCCATGTCTACCACAAAAGGCCGACACGCGTCCACAGCCTGCTGTTTCATGACACCTCCGGTGAGCAGGACGCTGCGGCTCGACCAGTACCGCCAGATCTGGCCGCCCCCATCTTGGCCTTGGGTGAGCACGAGGTTTTGCCCCAAATCCCCATCTAGGTTTCCTCCTCACTCTGATCTCGTCCCCTCCATCCTGTCGGATTTCGTTCTCAGTGAGAACCCCCATCTGTGGTCAACAAGGGAGGCCTATTCGGTTCGAGATGGACGCCTCTATTCGAGCTCGTCCTCATCAGAGAGTGAGCCATTGATTGATTGAGAGAGAGAGAGAGAGAGAGAGAGAGAGAGAGAGAGAGTATCTTTTAATTACCTTCTTGTAAACTATCGAAAGAGCATATGGAAACTACTGTCCAACAATTGATTGGTTTGGCTCAAAATTCGATTTTTTTTTCTAAAGAAAAAACTATCACATACGGTTTTTACAAAAAAAAACCATCTATGATAGTCTATTTTCATAGACGATTATAAACAAAAACCATCTGTGATAATTGACTATCACAGACGGTTATTATTTAGAACCGTCTGTGATAGCTTTTTTCACAGATGGTTCAAAAACCGTCTGTGATGACCTCATATTATCACAGACCCATAAAGTCAAACAGTTTAGAAAACCATCTGTGATGACGATTTTGAACCGTTTGTGATGACCTTTTCTGTAGTAGTGGATGCCATTGTCTCCAATCATGACTCACTGCCTTCTTCTATTGTTGGCACAAGTGGATCAGGCTAGACAGGGACACACGGGTGAGTGCAGTAGCTGTAACAGACGATATCGAAGGCGGGTGAGGACGAGATTGGTGGCGAGGTAGGCATGGGTAAGGACAAGATCATTGACGGGTGGGCGTGGTGGAGAACGAGATTCGCGGTAGGATCAGTGCTGCGGAAGATGAGATCGATGTTGGAGTCGACACCGTTGGAGGATGAGATCGGTGGCCGGTCAGCGCGTTGGAGGACGAAATCAGCAGCAACGGGTCTGGTGGAGGACTAGGCGGCAAGGCATGGTCGAAGGTGGGGGTGGTGTTGGTGATGAAACAATCTGTGGTGGAGTCGACACTGGGGACGACGACGTGAGGGTAGCAAGGGCGGCGAGGCTATGATGAGAGGAGAGGTGATGCAGCGAGGGGACGAAGGGTGGCAACGATAAGGTAGCGAGGGTGCCGTGGACGTGGGGGCAAAGAGGTTGCGTTGTGATGGGTTCAACCCGTGGGTTCGATCCGTTTCGAGTGCTAGTTTCTAAACCCAACCCACCTCGACCCAACTCGATTTATGAAGCAACACATTCCAACCCAACTCATTACAATTTCACACCCATTTCAACCCATCCAAAGGAACCCAAATCAGAACCCAACTTATTAAACCCGAACGAACCCAACCCATTACCAGGCCTAGGTACGCGTGTGGAATAAACAAGACACGGGTACGATTTCTTTTGTTCAGTTGCTATGCAAAAAAATTCACTATTTCGATATTAATAAAGTCAACTTGATCATTGTTCTTAGGCATAGGTGATTCTTTTTTAGAAAAAATAGATGTAGGTAATTCTTTTTTAGAAAAAATATACTATTGCTTGATCGAATTACTAATATATTCGGTACACGTACGGATCTAGTATCATTCGTCACTAGTTTTGGCTCCGAGCATGGTTTCAATGCAAATTTTTACGTTTAAAAATAGAACTCGGAGCTAGTAAGAATGGAAAATTAGCTGCTGCTATACTATTACGCTTTGGGTTGTATTTTTGTATTATACACATTCACATACACCAGACTGAATTTTTGGTAGATACGACTAGTTTGCAAAACGTATTTGCAGTTCTGACCATTGGCAACATGTATTTGCAAAAATGGCAACGGCGCGCACGACCACCTGCGCGCGCGCGCGCGTCGCCACGCCCCCGCGGGCCCGCCCCGCCACTCGGCATGCGCGCGCGCCACCCCACGCCAAATTTCGCCATGTCACGCCAGCGCACGCACCCACCCCGCGCCAGCCCCGCCACATCAATTAGGTTAGTCTAATTAGAGGTTAGTATGATTAGGTTAGGGTTAGGTTAATTAGATAATTAGTTAGAGTCTGAAATTTGAAGGAATTTTAAAATATAACAAATGAGTTCAAAAAATTATGAAATTTTTTGTGTAGCCTAATGACACCGTGTACTTGCTTTTGTAAATTTTCTATAATTTTATTCGTTCAAAATTGTCATCGCTACTTCATATGACTGTCTCATTCGTACAAATCAATAAATGTAGAAAATAAGCTCCAAAAAAATTGAATTTTATTTTGAAGGGTCCTCACGCAGTGGACTTGATTGTGTATTGTTTTGGTAATTTTATATGTGTTCTGGTATTGTCTAAAAAATTTAGGATTTAGGTCGCGAGAATTTGGATTTTAGGTTTCGGAAATTAGGGTTTCATGATTTCATGTGAATTGGAATGTATTTGAGATTTGTCGGGTTACATTTTGGTGATATACACGTCTTGACAGCAAGGTATATTTGCGGTCTAGAGGAGATTAGGGGATATTCCAAATATGCTATACTTTTCCCTACTTGGGGAAAACTATCTGTTAAACCCACAATAACATTTTATGATCGTTGTATGTTGTTGTAGTACTCTAGTGTAGCGTTGGGTTTGGTTGTGTAGTATTACAGGCATCACACATTAAGTAACAACCAAAACACGTGTATACATATAGCAAAACAAAATATGAATACAAATGTACACAAACATAATCGCATAACACGGGATATACCAAAGTCTAGATAATTTGGCATACGTGTGTACTTGCTTGTGTAAATTTTTTATAATTTTATTCGTTCAGAATTGTTATCGCTATTTCGTATAAGTGTCTTGTTCATATTAATCAATAAACGTACCGTGCTATAGCTTGTTGTACAGCCACCTTGTTTGGGAAGCGCTGCCCAACTAGCAGGGTGTCGACTTGAAACCCCCACTGGGAGCCTTCTTCTTGCAGCAGTACGAGCGAACGCACCACGATATCATCAAGTCTTGATGCCACGTAAGGACTACCGGCTTCGTGTGTGTCCTCGTCGGACTCCAACCCGAGAGGCACGTCTGGTGGGTGAGGTGGCGGAGCCGGGGTTGATTTTTGTGGGTGAGGTGGAGGAGAGGTAGTCTAAGAGATTCAAGTCAATAAAGGATTGGTGTGAGCCACAAAGGAGTTCAAACCAACAAAGGGTAGTCTAGACACAAAGGAAGTCTAGCCTCACAGAAGTGTTCCAGGCACAAGGAGTCCTGGCCTCAATGAGATGGCCAAAACAAGAGGGAGGCTTGGGCATAAGAGCATGTCTAAACCATATAGAGATCCGAACTACAAAGATCACAAAGGAAGCAAGCTAAGGGGAGAATAGGACAAGTAGAGAGGAGGAGAGGAACTCCAAAGCTCAAGCAAACACAAGAGGGATCCAACTTTGGATTGGTTGAAGTTTAGTTTAGTCATTTTAAACACTTCAATTTCTAAAAATCTCAAGTTAAGCTTTGAATTCTCAATAAAACCAAATGGTTTTTTTATTTTGAAATTTTTTAAAAAGGCTCTGAAAATCGGGATGTTACGAACCTACCCCCTTAAGGGAATCTCGACCCCGAAACCTCTCGAGACCTCCTGTGGCTTCCCGAGACCTCCCGTGACCTCCCTAGACCTCCCGTGACCTCCCTAGACCACTCGTGACCTCCTGTGACCTCCCGAGACCTCCTACGACCTCCCGTGGCCTCCCGAGACCTCCTGAGACCTCCCAAGACCTCCCTTGACCCCCTATGACCTCCCATGACCTCCCGTGACCTCCTGAGACCTCCCTTAACCTCCTGAGAAGCACTAGTATCCATGGGAGGTCTCAGGAGGTCTTGGGAGGGGAGGTCACGGGAGGTCTGGGGAGGTCCTGAGACCTCCCTTGACCTCCTGAGACCTCCCGAGACTTCCCTAGTCCTCCTGAGACCTCCCTAGACCTCCTGAGACCTTCCATGACCTCCTGAGACCTTCCATGACCTCCCTTAACCTCCCTTGACCTCCTATGACCTCCCTTGACCTCCTGAGACCTCCCGACGATCGCAAGAATGAGAATCGAAATGCAATTGAGATGAGTGAAGAGCGAGTGCCAGAGTTTGGTATTTATAGCCGAGCGGAGCAGGAGTCGCGACGTTGGCGCCAGCAATTCCGTAAGCGTTGGCGCTGGAATTTCTGGACGAGGCAACAGATGTGTGGAGGAGGGAGGATGGACGGTAGGAAAGATGGCCACGCGAGGTTTTTTAATCATTCCAAGACACATGAAATCATGAAACCTTAATTTCTGAAACCTAAAATCGAAATTTTCGTGACCTAAATCCTAATTTTTCAGAACAGTCCGACAGAACACATATAAATTTGCCAAAATATTACACAATCAAGTCCACTTCGTGAGGACCCTACAAAAAAAATTCATAATTTTTTGAGCTCATTTTCTACATTTATTGATTCATACGAACATGACACTTATACGAAATAGCGTTAATAATTCTGAACAAATAAAATTATAAAAATTTACACAAGCAAGTACACGGTGTCAGGAGGCTCCACAAAAAAATTCACAATTTTTTAGACTCATTTGCTATATTTTAAAATTCCTCCAAATTTCAGCCTAAAACTAACCTAACTAACTAACCTAACTCTAATTAAACTAACCTACCTAACAATAATTAAAGCCACTATTGGCTGGCGCATGGCCACCATGTGCCAGCATGCTGATGTGGCAGGGGGTGTTGAGGTGGCGGGGCCGGGCTGCTGGCGCACGGTCGCAACACACCTGCGGCTGACGTGTCGGCACGGCAGCGTTGGCGCACGATGGTCGTGCGCCAGCGTTGTTATTTTTGCAAATATGTCTTTGACATGATCAAAATTGCAAATACGGTTTGAAAACTGACCGTATCGGCCAAAAATTCCCCTACTTACATAGGGCCTGTTAGAAGTGATCTCACACTCTATACTCTCTCGGTCTAAACACTGGCAAGAAAGAATTTAGTATCCAAAATTCCAAATGAGATGGGAACAGTTAGTTTGGATATTAGATTCCGAAATTGCAAAGAAAAAAGTTATATAAATATTGCATTTGTCTGATTTTCTCTAAGGTTTTATAACTCCTAATAATCTACGAAACTTCTATAGATAAAAAGAGACATGAATCATGGTGCAATTGACAGAATAAGCAATCCAAAAAGTTTGAGACAGCCGTTAGACTGTAATAAACTTCTAGCATACATTAATATACTGATCAAAATTCTGTCAAACATTTCGGTACGTGTCTACTTAAAAGCATGTACAATAGGCTTATGTCAGATGTCTGTAGCCCTCTACCATGTAGGATTTTTTCTAACGTGAATGAAAGAGGAATTTTTTTAAAAAAATAATATTATTTTAAAAGATATTTACAAAAATAAATAGTCCCCCCCAAAAAATTACAAAAATATGTCCTGCCGCCAGCTCAATCAAGCATGGGACTCGCCTAACTTCCTATCGACAGGGTCCTGCCGCCGCTTGAATCAAGCACAGGACTCGACTATAAAACCTCAAAAAATCAGTGGAGGATTCATTTTTATTCCAGAAAAAACAAGAAAGAGTTCGAGAGGGAGAGAAAAAATAGTAGCGAAGTTCTGCCGGTTCGTCGTGGAGGGGAGAGATTGACAGAGCATCAGTTTCAATCGATCATCTTGCAGGTACATTTTTTTTGAAACTGTGTACGTTATGTCAAAACCTTGTAGGTTAGCAAACAAAAATAGCGACATAGAATTGAGTAGGTTAGATAAATGTAGTCGAACTGTGTAGTACATATTTTGAGTTATGTAGCGATATAGAATAGCAACAATAGCGACATAGAATTGAGTAGGTTAGATAAATGTAGTCGAACTGTGTAGTACATATTTTGAATTGAGTAACGACATAGAATAGCGACAATAGCGACATAGAATTGAGTAGGCTAGATAAATGTAGTCGAACTGTGTAGTACATATTCTGAGTTGTGTAGCGACATAGAATAGCGACAATAGCGACATAGAATTGAGTAGGTTAGATAAATGTAGTCGAACTGTGTAGTACATATTTTGAGTTGTGTAGCGACATAGAATTGCGACAATAGCGACATAGAATTGAGTATGGCGCTGGTTGACCGCTGTAGTTATATAATTAATGCAGGAATTCTCTTTTAAACTAGGAGAATTGCATGACACATTTTAAAATTGTGAAGAAAACACGGAGTAGCTGAGTAGGTCGAAAGAGCAATAAGAATATTTGTGCGCGGTTATTATTTTGTTAGTGCGCTGTTATTATTGTGTTAGTGCGTGGTAAATATCTTGTTAGTGCCGAAAATACCATTTAAACTAGAAAAATAGCATGACATGTATTAAATTTGTAAAGAAAATTCATAGTTGCTACATAGGCTATGTAAAGATGCATAAAAAAAATATGAACTTTGTTTATTGCTGCATTTTCAGGTATGGAAGACGCGAGTCACTACAAGTTGCTTGACCCGGTGATTGACGCGCGTCACCGTAGTCGCCTCAGTACTGTGCTCCCCCCGGAGGGCGAGGCGCCGATAGAGCTTGGGGCGTTTCGGCTACGCACGCCCATCAGGGCATGGAGGCTGCACCGAGAATGGCTTCCGAGGTACGTGCAGTTCTGACCTTCATGCACTCAATCGTGGTCTGATTATTTTGTGTGGACTCACATTTGTTCTTAATCGTTTCGACGCAGGTTGAGAGCGGCAGGCCTCCTTCCACTAGCGAGGATGGTGGAGGCGACGTGGGAGGACGACCAGGAGCAGCGTGCCGGTCGTAAGTCTAGGTGTTTTCCATACGACCGGGCCCTGCTGACGGCGCTGGTTGACCGCTGGCGGCCAGAGACCCACACGTTCCACCTCCCGTGTGGGGAGATGGCGCCGACGCTGCAGGACGTGAGCTACCTGACTGGGTTGCCCGGCGCAGGCGCTCCGATGGCGGCGCACGATGTCCCGGCCACGTGGTGCACGGACCTCCTAGCCAGGTTCCACAATGTGTTGCCGCGGCAATGGTACGTGGAGTTCAAGACCGCGCACGCCGACGCTGGTGGATCTGCCGCCACGTAAGTCTTCGTAACTATTTTCCTCTCGCAACAATTCGTATGTGAACCTTACTGACATGTACGTGTCTTTTTGCAGCCCGAGCGTATGGCGCAGAATGCAGGGGACATCGCTGTTAGGAGGCACTTGGAGGCCTACCTGCTGTGGTTGTTCAGGTGGGTCATGTTCCTGGGCTCCCACGGCGACAGCGTCGACAAGCACTACATCCAGTACGCGCGTGAGGTGGCGGACTCGCCGATCGACTGCATCCCGCGCATGCGGGGTCCGCCGGCCGCGGCGCGACGATCTTGCGCCTTCAGGCGACGCGCGTGCCAAGATGCGCATGACACCCATCCTCTCGATGCCCGCTTCACCGGTTGTGGTTGTTGGAGCATTTCCAGATTGGACCGCCATAGCTGGACTTGGGAGCGTACGAGGAGAGCTTGTACGTCCCGCAGGACGACCTGGACCGGCCGACCATGGGCACTGTGTGGTGCCGCCGATGGGTTAGTTTCATGTTCATTTATTTTTTTCGTATTGTAATCACTATTTCGTGTGCTTAGTTTGCGGTGTTCTATTGCACAGGTCACCTTCACGCCGATCACCTCACAGGGGTCCTACCCGGAGTATGTGGCGATGTTCGATCAACTGACCGATGACCGCATCATCTGGAGACCGTACACTGACGAGAGGGTGACCGCACGCGCCCCCGGAGGACTGTCGGTGCTGTGCACGCGAGACTACGTGTACTACTGGTACACGCGGAGTGCCTTGGTGCATGATATCTTCGTGGAGGAGTACCAGTGCGCTGGTCATGCGCCGCCGGTCTCGCGACAGAGGTTCCACTTTGGGGGAGGCGGATGCCGCGCACGCGTACGCCGTAAGTTCACTTTTTACTTCTTTCGTACAATGTGTGTTACATCCCCCACCAAATAATTTTCTTGCCGTCCACAGGTACACTAGGAAGGGAGTTCGTGGCACGATGTCCTGGTCGGACAGGATGGCCCTTGGGTCGAGGGTTGGGGTGGCGCGCATGACGACCTCATCCAGTGTGGGCAAGATCCCTACGACCTCGAGACGTACGGCTAGTACATGGAGTGGTACGCTACTCGGACGAGGCATCGGCGTGTCCTGGTCATGGTCAACCCTCCTCGACATGAGGCCGCGACGTCAGACACGTACCCCACCCAGCCGAACTCCGCTTTCCACTACTGCGTATGTATTCAACCATCCTTGTTTCATATTTAATTTGACAGACTTAGGTTTACAACTGGTTGATTACTTCTGCAGGTGGATCTTCACCGGGAGATCATCGAGTTGGTAGACTCAGCGTAGCACATGATGCCGAGGGAGACTAGAGGGATCCTGTAGCGCATCAGGGATGCAGCAGTACGCGGAGTGCGGACCACGACTGGTCGCACGCTGACCGACCCGGTGGACCGACCAGTCCGAGGACGAGGGGTCAGCCGAGGTGGCAGGACACAACCTCCTACCCCGCACGAGGCGGGCTCATCGTCGTGGCAGGGTGGGGGAGCACCTCGGGACATGTCGGAGGTGAGTACGACACGCTCACATCGCTTCTTCATTTCGAACCTCAGAAGTTAGTAACGACGATTTTCTATTATAGGTCCTCAGCTCCACCCGTACACGAGACAGGAGTATGTCGCGTCGTCCGAGTACATCTTCGAGCCAACAGGTAAGTTCACCTTGCTTGCGTAACGTCCTTTTCGCCATGATTACGTTTGTAACATAATTCTTTGCAGGAACTGCTTGGGAGGACGATGCATTGTCGCAAGACGATGCAGACCTATCGGCACCCATCGAGGACTTCTTCAGCGACCCGCGTGACACGTAGTTCTCTGTGGAGGCTTCTCAGCTATACGGTGCGCCGAGTTCGACCCAGCCGACGCAGGAGCAGCCCCTGGCGACACAACCGCAGGCTACTCGCGCGGGTCGGGTAGTCAGCACCGACCACGACGACTCGCACTCAAATGACGGCGAGGCCCAGGGGGACACGCGGGGTGCGCCCCAAGAGGGGACGCCACTAGATATTGATTTGTGTGTAATGGTAGTTATGTAAATTTATTCTGTGTGCAACTATTTTAATGGTATTCTCGAGTTTTGATTTCACAATTTTTCGACCATGTGACCCGACGACGTCGGCAAACGAGCTAGATTTTTAGGAAGATGTGACCCGATGAGCAAGCTTTTTCTGAGGACGTGACCAGACGAGCTAGCTTTTTAATACGATGTGAGTCGATGAGCCAGCTTTTTCTGAGGATGTGACCAAACGAGCTAGCTTTTCTGCACGATGTGACCCAATGAGCCAGCTTTTTCTGAGGACGTGACCAAACGAGCTAGCTTTTCTGCACGATGTGACCCGATGAGCCAGCTTTTTCTGACGACGTGACCAAACCAGCTAGCTTTTCAGGACAATGTGACCCGATGAGCCAGCTTTTTGTGAGGACGTGACCAAACGAGCTAGCTTTTCTGCACGATGTGACCCGATGAGCCAACTTTTTCTGAGGACGTGACCCGACGAGGCACATTTTACATAGACGAGAGCCCCGGCTACGGCTCCATCTGCTCTAGCTATAAATACAGCGCAACTCATCCAACATCTCCATAGCAGCACCACCAAGTAGAAAACATGAACAAGGAGACGGAATGGGAGAAAATCTGCAAGCTTTTGAAGGACTGGGTGTCTCCCCATGAGACCACAGCTCGCCATCATGCCGCTAGTCAGCAGCCTTTCACACACCAAACTTTTCTGAAACTGGTAGATCTAAGGAAGCTGCCTCGTAGTATGCCCAATGATTCTGGGTCAAGCCGTGGCCCCCCACCTATGCCCGCAGAACGCCCTCCGGAAGGGCCCCTGATAGGGGTGGCGCCACCCCTATGCTGGTGTCGGGACGCCTGCAAGTGCATCAAATCAACCGATGAGTGGAGCATTGGGTAGCGCTATTGGTGCTGCCCAAACTACGTCGTGGACTACACCGACAAGCATCCGGTAATGATACCGTATTTCAGGGTACAATGCTATTTTTTCTTCCCGTAACGGCGTAACGAACTCTCTTTACCCACCGCAGTCTCCGCCACCCCTATGCGACTTCCGCCAGTGGATCGACGACAAGATCCACCCCTATGACATGTGGTGGTTGCTGAGACAGAAGAGCTGGGCCAGGGAGGACATCGAGACTCGTGAAAGGCGCCTCAAAGAGTTGAAAGCTGAGCAGGCCGAGCAAGGTAGGCGGGACAGGCAGCGCGAGGAGCAGGAGCGTGAGCATGCGAGGCGACGGGAGGCTGAGAGGGAGCGGAAGAGGGCCATCGCGGTGAGAGCTAAGGCGCAAGGCGAGGAGTACAACACCGAGCTGGACCGCAAGGGCAAATGGCCACGTTCCACTCAGTAGTTCTACCCTATTCGTCCACATATCCCATGTGTTTCCAATTCCCTAAAGGCATGCGTGTACCGTCCTCAGTTCGTTGCCCTGCGTGCCATGTAACCCCTTTCTCCGATGAAATGTCGTGTTCTTATCATTGCGTCATTTCCCGGAAGTTCTCCAAGGGAGTTGTGCATGAATTCCCAGACGCATTGTAATATCATTTGCCTTCGTACTTATGAATCATTAATACTTCAATCGTCCTCAAACAAATCTTACAAAATTCTCCTTAGTACAACAATACAGGACATATTGTAAAAACATATTTACAACAATAAATAGCCGCCACAATAAATTACAAAAATAAATCCCTGTCGCTGGTTGAACCCCTTGTCGTCGGTTGAGATCCCTGTCGCTAGTTCAACTGGCGACAGGAAGCTATCGCCATTTCAACTGGCGACAAGCCCTGACCCCTATAAAACCCTCTTGGAACCCTCAAAATTCCACACAAGACTCAGTTTTATTCACAAAAAAGACAAGGACACAAGAGAGAGGAGGATAAAAGCTAGCGAAGCGCTGTTCGTCCAGTTGCCCACCTCTCAGGTAATGTAGGGTTACGTAGTGAAGTCCGTTTTACATACTTTTTTGTGGGCTATTTAGTTCTAGATGTGTAGTTCATCGTGTAAATGTTCTTGACACTACAGTGCGTAAAATATGTCTGACGTCGCCAATTTCAAAATTTACTATAGGCGAGGGACTATTATGGAGGGTCCCGAGGGAATTAATTTGAGTTATTTTCAGTCAGCGGACGTGCCCCTACCAAGACCTAAGCAGCGTACATTCGGCGCTGTGATGCGATGGTTGTTCCACACATTCCAAGTGGACCGTGATGTGTATGACCTGACATTGAGTTGCTTTGCCCCCCGGGCAGGACAGCCCACATATTGGAAGTTAGTGCAACTAAAGGGAACAAATTCATGGCGGTCGTATGTAGGCATGGCGAAGGAGAGGGGATGGAAATTGATCCTTCTTGTCCAGGCTTATGCCAAACCCACTGCAGCATCGGGGTCTGAACAAGTAGGAGTTGCTAACACCGAGGAAGAAATCAGTGACTCCACTGTGGCGCACACAATGGCTGAAGGACAAGGGGTTGCTGATGCCGTCGACGAATACTATGCCGAAGTATCTCCTTCAGTGAGACAAGCTAATGGACTTGCTGACGAGGGGGAGGAGCTGGAAGACCTAGTGCAAATGATAGATCTCAAAGACCAGGACTACATGGCATTGTCCGAAGATGAAGGTTCCGATGACGATGCGGACCAGCAGGCCGTTCCATCCGAGTGGAACACATACCAGTTCGAGAACCTTGTTGTCAACGAAGCCTCCCGTGTACCGTGGGAGTACGACCAGAGCGAGGTCAGACTAGGAGCTATGTACAAATGCAAGGAGGCCGTGTAGGATGCGGTTAAATTCTGGGCATTGTCGGTGCGGCGCACATTCACCGTTGTCAAGTCTACCCCAAGATGCTACGACGTGAAGTGCGGCATAGAGGGATGCCCTAGGCGTGTGCACGCATTTCAGCCCAAGTGGGACACCTACTAGAAGTGCTCCATAGTGGTCCCTCACACATGCATCGTCGCTGAGTCAGCGCAGTCCCACCGGAACCTGTCATCAGGCTTCATCGCCAATCTCATGTACGGTGAGATCATGGATAACCTAGATTTTGAGCCACGATCCATCATTCGGGCCATTGAGGCAAGGTTCCAGTACACTATCAGCTATGCAAAGGCTTGGAGGGCAAAACAGAAGGCATTGGAATCAAGGTTCGGCACGTTCGAGGATTCCTACCACAACCTTCCTGGGCAACTCCGAGTCATACAAGATAGGAATCCCGGCACTCATATCGACATTCAAGACGCCACGCATCCGAAGTGACCTAATAAGAGGGTACTACAGCAAGCATTCTTCGCCTTTGGTCCATGCATCAATGCATTCCAAGATCGTCGCCCAATCTTGTGCATCGATGGCACATTCTCGATCGAGGTACAAGGGCCGACATCGATCAGCGATAGCGCATGCACGGAAACAATCAAGTTCTTCCCGTGGCATTCGCTTTCGTTGAAAGCGATAACAAGGATAGCTGGCTGTGGTTCCTGAAAAATATGAGGATTTCTGTTGTGCAGGACCATCCCAACGTATGCCTCATACATGATCGGCACGCAGGCCTGTTGCGTGCAATAACTCAGCTACAACGAGGATAGAACGTACCACTTTCATAGCCAGATCTGCAGAGCAGGTGGTGCATGAGGCACTTGGGTGCAAACTTCTATAAGCAGTTCCGCAACAAGGACTTGATGAATCTATTCAAGCGCCTGTGCAACTAGAACCAGCAGCGGAAGTTTGAAACACTCTGGAAGATTCTGGACGACCGGACCCAAACCCACAGAAGGGAGGCAGCGAGAAGGGCCGCCCCAAGCGCTAACCAGGCCCCCGAAGTATTGCCACAGCTACCCACAGATGGTCCTAGTCTCACAAGGAAGACAGGGGCACAGGTCAAATACTTCTCAGACTGGATTGAGCACGAGCCTAAGGAGAAGTGATCGCTGCTCTATGACAGGGGTGGTGCTCGATATGGTATCATGACAACCAACCTAGCTGAGGTCTACAACTAGGTCATGTGCGGCGCTAGGTGCCTCCCTTTGGTTGGTATTGTGGAGGCAATTCTCCGCGGTACCACAAACTACTTTGTTAACAGATACAGCAATGCGTCGCTCGCCATGGCAAATGACAGAGTACTCTACTCCGCCATGATCACTGCTTACATGGAGGAGAAGAGCAAGAAGGGTGAGATGCACCGGGCATTCAAGATGGGTATGAGGGAGCTTCGCTTCGAGATAATGTGTAGGGATAAAGGACGTCGCGGGACTAACCGCGAGAGGATCACCCATGAGTGCACGATCCTCCGCGATAGTTGCATATGCACTTGTAGCAAGCCCCTTCTTCTGCATAGGCCCTGCTCCCATGTCATGGCCGCTTGTTCGACGGTGGCGCAGCATCCCGGACAGTATCTCTCTCACTATTTCACCAAGGAGACGGTGATGCAAACATGGAGTGGAGAGATGTATAGTTACGCCGTTGTTGGCCATTTCACTGGCCATCCCACCTGGGAGCAACTAATCTGGACCGCGGACATTGCTAGGCTCAAGGGAAAGGTTGGCCGGCGACATGTACGGCGCATCAGGAACGATATGGACGAGGCAGAAGCCGAACATCGCATGAAGAAGTGCTCTATTTGCAGGGAGTCTGGGCACACCTTCAAGACATACCCCCACGTGAAATACTCAGGACCAAGGAGACATCGGCATTCCGGACGTCACCGCGGGGACCTCATCCGGTGCCCCGACTAGATGCAGTCCACATGAGAGACGTTGAGGTCGCGACCACGAGAAAAAACGGACAGTAGTAATATATTATTATCAATGTTGTGAATTATCATTTCAATTAAGTGTTACGACGTTCTGCTGCAAGTTCTGTAATATCAATGTGTATGAATTCCCCGGCGAATCGCAATATCACTTACCTTCCCCTTTACGAATCGTTCATACCTCAAACGTCCTCGCTAGATTCTTCAAAAATTAACCGTAGTAGAACAACATAACACGATGATAAAATGTTATTGCGAGTCTAACAGATTTCGTACCATTTAAAATTTATGAAAATCACAAACTGGCTAAGTGGAATAGGGACAATAAAAAACTGGCTAGAGCTGAGGTATATATCGCCAGTTGGCGATATGGTCATGTCGCCAGCTTGAATCGGCGACAGATCCTCGTCGCCGCTTGAATCGACGATAAATACCTCAATCGGCGACAGGTCCTCGCCGCCGGTTCAATCAAGATAGTTGCCGCCGCTGAATCAAGCATGTGGACATATTTTTGTAATTTTTGGAGCGACTATTTATTTTTATAAATATCTTTTAAAATAATATTATTTTAAAAAAGAATTCAATAAAAGAGAATGAAGAGAGAGAAAGATGTTGTCTATAATCCTGTAGTCGACTGTAGCACCAAAAACAAGAAAAGAATTAAAAGATTGTATATTGTCTACAATTTTGTAGCCGACTGTATCACCACAACCATTGTATGTGATGTGTTTAGTGTTGTCTACAAGTGACATAAAAATTTACTATAGACAGCAGCTGTCTGTAACATTGTATAACAGTTGGGTGCACCTGACATAATGCCCACTCCTGGGGTTCAACCCGGACTTACCCACCACGGCAAACTCTGTTCACTTGCGCGTCGACGAGCAGCCAGATCGCCGCCGTCCATTTACGGAATCCGACGGTTGTGATCAGCGGAGCGTCAACCTCGCGAGATTCCTCCATTTTTTTTTGGGGCAGCGAGATCTCTGAGATCTCAGGTGGGTCCCACATGTCGCTCCCGCGCGCTGGTCACCGCCTCACCGGCATCTTTCCCACTGCAGATGGAATTGTTGGGAAACCGGGCCCAGGATCGGGAGTCCTGGCCCAAGGTGGGCTCATCATCCCAAACCCTAGAAGGGTCGTAGCCTATAAATAGGGGGTGCTATTCATTGTAATTGATTGATCGATGGATGAAGGAATAAAGAGAAGCAATACGTCCCCCTACATCTCTGTGTTCAATCTCTTATTTTGTTCTTGTGTTCATGCATTGCTCTTACGATTCTGAGTTTGTCTACGAGGTAATCGCCGGACCGACTCGCCAAATGACGGTTCCTCAACACGTTATCAAGACGATCGACTCTTCTCGCATCGAAAAGGTAACCGTCGATGAACGACACTCGTATATTGAATCGTTTTTCTAGATTGCTTTCAATTCTGCAAATTTGGCTTTCTAGATTGTTTTCCTACGGTGCAAATCCGCTCTAATTTACCGCGAGCCGACTTGAAGTCGCCGGCCAAGCCGATCGGTGGATTGCATGAAAGAGTAGATGATGATTGTACCGTAGGTAGTAGATGAAATCGCATGGAAGGCACCATGTGCACAAGACCGCCGCAGCGGTCGTCACTACCTCCGCGATACGCACGGCCGGCATAGTCCGCCATCACGATCGCCACGAGGCAACGACAGAGCCACGCCGCCAGCACGCGGCAAGTATGCACATATCGGCATGAAGTCGCGCCTCCGTTGTAATCCCGCATTACATTACATCGCATACATCATGAACATTAAACTCGAAAAAAAAAGGGAGCGGATCTCAGAGAACCGCAAGACGGCCGCACTTCGCCGGCACCCGCCCGTCGCATGCATCGCCACCGGCTGCCGCATAAAGACTTCGCGTCGTCAGAGTAACGCCGCCCGCGCCGAGCCGCGCCGCGGAACCTCCTCGCCGCTCGTAGATGACCGCTTCCCCATGGCACCGCTTGGCGCAACGCGCGCCACCCGCCCAGTATGGTCGCGGCTCGCCGCCTCGGAATGGCCACGCCGGCCGCTAGCGCGGTTTCTGGTCACCATCGCCTTGAAGCGACTCCGCACCTCCATGCTCGCATGCAGCATCGGGAGCCCGCGCCGCCGCGAGCTGGCCACCCCGCACGGCACGGCGCCGCCTCCGGCCTCCACCCGAAGCACCGCACGGGCTCCCACCGGAACCCGCCTTGAACCGCGCCGCGATGAAGCCGACGTGAGAGCCGTCCACCGCTGGGCAGCTCCCGCTCGACCCTCCGGCTCACAGTCAAGGCACGAAGCAAAGCACGGGCCTGTGCGTGAGCACTAGCCGCCGCCAACACAGGCACCCTATGGGATTTTTTTGTCCAGCCGTGATGGGCCTAGTAGGCCGAGAAGGCTCAAATTGGCTGACCAAATTTTCCCGAAAGAAAAATTATGGCCACCAATTGCCAAGCGGGTCAGGACAGGAGGTACGGCTGAAAAAAAAAGGAAGAAAGGCTCGGGCTAAAGAAGAATTGTATGGGCCAAAAGAAGAAAGGCATGGCCCAAGAAACAATAGAAAAGGGCCCGTTCGGGAGATAGAAAAAAAATTCTGGATTTTGCATATAAGTCCTTGGATTTCCTGAAATTACTCGAAAAAAAAATCAGCATTGAAATTTCACGTTTTTACCCTCGGGAATTGCAGATTTAGCCGAAAATTTTTTTTCCAGCAGAAAGGGTCTCTGAATCCAATTTTTTGCATATTTTGAACATTTGAAGCATGTTTATTCTTGTTATTGTTATTTCTATGCAATTTATTTTCTCATTTATGCTTTGATTATCTGTAATTGTTTATATTGCTTTTAATCACCGGAAATAGCAAGAAATCATGAAAATACATAGAAAAATACGGAACACGAACTCGAGTTCAAGAGCATTGTGAGAATTTTGCAACTATTTTATGCAGATTACTAGTAGTAATCCTTTGAACCTTTTGCATGAATATGAAGATGATCGCATCACGAATCAGAATTCAAGAATCGACCCAAGATGGCCGTAATTTGTATAGAATTTATATCGCCTCAATTCGTGGTAATGTGATCACGGATGAGCGCACGATTGGGAAGACCTCGCTACCTTTCACCCCAATGCGGTATAATCCATACGCAACTATCGCCAAGACGGCTACAAGAAGTATGCCGAATTAATTGACATCATGCAAGTTGCGAAGCTCAAGGTGATGTTCTAGGAAAGAACTTCATCTTGCACCACCTAGTAGCAATGTTGGCTATGAAGCCATCGCTAGCGACTACAAGGTGATGAAGCCTCTCACAAGTGAGAAGAGCAAGAAGGGTAAGGTCGTGTGTCGCACATTATTGATGCTTTACGCCTAAGAAGAAGGGCAAATGATAGCATGAGGCATACCTCCATTGCAGCACAGAGGATTCACATCCATTACCGCACTTATGAATGTGAACAACCCAAGAGCAGCCCCATCATCCTCCTTTGGACATCGCAGAACGCCACACCGTAGTCGCCAAGAGGAGAAGATCGCGCATGGAGCCGATTTAGGCGTAAGTTCCTGAATACTTTGCCTATTAGATCCAAAGGCACGCATTGCACTCGGACCTTTATAGAAACTTGCGCTTGTAATTGAAGCGTAAATTTTGAATTATTGAATAATGGTTGCAAGCTCTAGAAGAGCAAAAGCATTAAATTCTTATTATGAGTCCTGCAAGACTTATTTTCCCGTCTTTATAATAACAAGTTACGTTCTGATATCTGAAGTATTTTATTTATGTGTTGCTTGCTTTCTGCTACATATTAATAAAGTACATTATATTAGAACGCGTGTGGCGCCCTATGGAGGAAGTGTGCTCAGCATGTAGCGGCACAACGAATACTATCCTGAGAGAAATAGAAATTTTTCCAGTTGATCAGCAAGAATGCTGGTAGTCTTACGACAGTCGCAGGCAGTGATACTTGTATAATAGGCTCAGGAAGGGCCATAATTATACTCCCAACGGGCACAACTTTGGTCATTGAAGAAGACTTGTTGTACCTAGAATCGACTAGAACTCTCAAGGATATTTGCGCTAACAGTTTCCATGTAGAGACTAAAGAAGAGTATGGTACATAATACATGCTCATTACAAAGCGTGAAGAAAGTGAAAAATAGCATTAGAATATCTTCCTTCATATGAAACTGTGCTATACTACACTAATATTAAGGCACCTGCAGCTTATACTGCCTTGAAAACCGTATTTAGAAGCTCTGAACTTATCTATCTCTGGCATGATAGATTATGTCGCCTAGGTCTTAGGATAATGAGAGATATAATTAACAATTCACAGGGACATAATATGAAAATAAAGAATTTCCGAATCTGGAAGAATTTGTGTGCCCCGTATGTACCACCGGAAATTAATTACTAGACCTTTGCTCAAAGCGAAGGATAAAGTCCATGCATTCTGGACCGAATCCAGGAGACATTTATGTCCTATATAGCCCCCGGGTTTATTTTAGGTATTTTATAGTGCTCATCAATGCTTCCAGGGAATGATCGCATGTATGTTTATTGTCTACGAGAAACCATGCTTTTGCAAAGCCAATCTCGCAGATAATTAAATTAGAAATATTTTCCTTGATCATCATATAAAGTCCACCTGAATGGACAACGCCGGAGAATGTACTTCGAAAGCATTTGATGATTATTGCACGAAAATGAGAATTAAAAGTTGAGCATTCTGTACCGCATATCCACACCTAGAATGGACTAGCAGAACTTTGAAGAATTGTAATTTACCAACTACATGTTGGGGACACGCATCTCGCCGCAAAGAACTCTCATCAATTTTAGACCGTCGGCCTATAACATCCATCCACCTTTGCAACTAGCGCAAGGGTCAAGACCAAAACTACTCATCTTCGCAGTTTGGTTGCAATGGTTATATACCTATACCACCACCGCAATAAATACATTGGGTTTTCTCCGAAAGTCCGAATATACGCTGTTATGAGACAAAGATCCATAATCAAGTATTTGGACTCTATGATCGAGATTTGCATAATGCCCGATTCACGATAGTACAATAGATGAGATTAGTTTCCGTCATTAGGGGAAAATCAACCCTTGATAATAATGTCGGGAAATAATTGAAGTCTAGAAGATATTTGAAGTCCAGAAGATAATTGAAATCTATGCATATGACCCGAGCACTAGTGAAGCAAATAGAGAAGTCCAGAAGATAATCGCAGTCCAGAAGATAATTGAATTGAAGTCTAGAAGACAACTGAAGTCCAGAAGATAATTGATTCGCAAGTATTAGCGAATCAACTGTCAGACCACTTTAGTGATTTGAAGAGCGTGACCAAGTAGCATTTGCCTGTACGCAATGCACCGGAGAGGGTTGAAATACCAATGAAGGTATCCCTAATCCCGTCCGCAGGCCTCGAAAAGGACGAGAACTCCGCCCTCGAATCCGGCAACCGGGACGCCGTGAAAAAGGATAAGAAGGACTTGACACACCGATCACCGAAGTGCCCGAACTGTAAGGGGAGCCGCTTGAGACTCGCATTGGTATGGAACCTTCGTAAAAGGCATACTGAATTGAACATCCCCATGAAGGAGATATCGCATGGATGTGTGCGCACACATCGAATCGAAAACTAAAGGGACTTGCCCCGCAATTGGAAGCAGGTGAGCAAGTAAAAGCATTAGAAGAATCGCCCTTGAAGAAATAAGTTATAAAACTCTATGACCTCGGGAGAACCTTTGAATATTACAACAGCCAATGTCGACATATACTTTGCAAAGAAACTTGCCACAATCATCAATCTTGATTCGAGCTCAGACGCTCACGAATGAAAGAAAAGATCAGATTGAAAGAAGGCAGTAGAAACTGAATTATTCTCTCCGAATAAAAGAATGACGTTTGGGCCTGTAAGCCGTACGCCTCCCCTTGTGCACCCTGTAGGGCATAAATGGATATTTGTTCGAAAGAGAAATAAAAAGAAGCAAGGCTCGTTGAATAAGGTTTCACTGAACATCCAGGAGATGATTATGAAGAAACCTATTCTCCGGTCATGGGCGGAACTCCCTTTTAAATATTTATCTCAATGGCAGTGAACTTGAAGTTAGAAGTGAAATTGATGGATGGGGTACCAGCATACATTTATGAAATATTGGATTTGGACATTTATATGAAGATACCTGAATGTATCCCTGTCCCGAACCAAAACAGAGCAAATAGAAATATGTACAGTATGGAACTCAGAAAGTCATTGTACAAACTTAAGCAATCAGGCAAAATGTAGTATAATCGCTTGAAGCGACTTTCTATGCATGAAATGCTACACGAACAATGAGAATAATCTCTGTGTATTTATACGACGATCCCAGAATGGATTTTGTATAATCACAGTGTATGAAGTTGATCTCAATATCATAAGAACCTCAAGGATATTAAGAAAGCAAGCTCTTACCGAGTCGGAGTTCAAACGAAAGATTTGGGTGAAAACCAAATATTACCTAGGCTTGCGCCTTGGGCATGCCCTCAAGGGATATTAGTACACCACCAACCTACACTTAGAAGGTGTTAGAAAGGTTAGACTTTGGAAAGGCATACCCTTTGAAAGTGCCAATGGTCGGGAGATCTTTGCAGCAAGACAAGGACCCGTACAGACCTAGAAAAGAGGGGGAGGAAGTCCTGGGACCGGAATTCCCATACTTAAGTGTGATAAAAACACTCATGTATTAAACAAACTGTACTAGATCGGACATTGTATTTGCCGGGAACCTACTAGCAAGGTATAGTGCAGAACCTACCAAAGGCATTGGCAGGGAATAAAGGACATCTTCCGATACCTCTAAGGAAGCAAAGAACTTAGTTTATTCTACAGAAAGAACAAAGACTTAACTATGAATGGAAATGCAGATAACGGGTACTTGTAGGACCCGCATACAGCCGAATAGCAAACAGGCTATGTATTCCTATGTGGTGGAACTGTAATTCCATGAGAATCGTCTAAGTAGAGTCTTGTACCGACTTCGACGAACCACTCGAAACAAAGAGCACATGCACGAGGCCTCACGAGAATGTGTTTGGCTTCATGGATGATTCACCACATCCAGCAGCTATGTGGATTGAATACCGCACCAACCCCACTATTATCTTTGAAGATAAAGTAGCTTGTGTTGCACAAGTGCGGATGGATGTTGTGAAGAACCTCTCATAAAAATATATTAACCCCAAGTTCTTCTATGCTCATGAATTGCAAAAGATGAACGAAATCAAAGTGTCGCATACTAAGTCATGTGAGAATCTTGCATTTATTCACTAAGTCACTTTCAAATGCCTAGTTTCAAAGATGCATATGTGAATTGAAATGATGAGACTTAGAGAAGTGCAGAATTCAGGGGGAGAACCTTCACGAACTCATTATTAAAGCTTGATCATGAAGATCGAGTACCCAAAGAATAAGTCCAGGAGATTAAATGAAATTAGGTGGATTGTACTCTTTTCCCTTGACGAAGTTTTCTCGAAGTTTCTCGCTAAGGTTTTTAATGAGGCAATTCGTGCATCACAGCAGAACGTGTATCATGTACTCTTTCTCCAAATTTTTCCCACTGGGTTTTTATGGAGTTTTGACGAGACATGGGCATGAAGGATGAGTGCCCAAGGGGGAGTGTTGGGAAACCGCCCGTGATCGGAGTCCCGCCCAAGGTGGGCTCCTCATCCCAAACCCTAGAAGGGTCGTAGCCTATAAATAGGGGGTGCTATTCATTGTAATTGATTGATCGATGGATGAAGGAATAAAGAGAAGCAATACGTCCCCCTACATCTCTGTGTTCAATCTCTTATTTTGTTCTTGTGTTCATGCATTGCTCTTACGATTCTGAGTTTGTCTACGAGGTAATCGCTCGGACTGGACTCGCCAGCGACGGTTCCTCAACAGGAATGTGACGCTACCCGGTGGGGCCCCCTAAATATTGCTCCCTACACCAGGCCGCGTCTACTCTGAATCACATACTACACATTTGCGAGCCAGAAAATTGGGCCGCGCCCTATTTGGGCGTAGAAATTCTTTGCATTTTCAAAAGAATTGTGATATTTTCCACAATTGTTTTGTGAATTGTTTGTGTATGATTTTTATATCGGGTTTGCTAACTTTCAGTTGTCTGGAATTTTTTATTATCCCTCAGCCACCTATAATTGTATAGTATTAACTCTAAAATTGTATTAGCAAGTGATGTGTAATTTCAGTATAATTTTATTGTAACTTTTAGTTTTATTTATTTTTGTATTTGTTGGTTCACATAGATTTACTTTTGTCTAGTTAAATTTTTTTTGTCTTTCTATTTTGTAGGGTTCGCCAAATTTATTTATTTATTGTGTCTAGGTTAGAATAATTTTTTGTTTCATTCTTTGTTCTCAATCCAAGGGTATGAGAGCAGTTCGATCTCTATCCAAGAGTTGAGAAAAGTGACTAAAATTTTGCTAAATTTCAGTCACTTGATGAATAGACAATCCCTTTATAGAGATAGAGGGGGAGTATCTTTAACTGGTCCTAGGCACCATGAGTTAAAATAGGTATTTCACCTAGGTATCCCGTGTGATTTTTTTTTGTTGAATTTTTGGATGTCGATTTTAACTTGTTTACTAACTAGTTCAAGCAAGTCTGAACTCAAATTTAAACTAGAGTTGCCTTTTTTATGTATAGTTTGATTTTAGGTATAAAAAATCATTGAAAAACTTTAAATTAAGTATATTTTTTCAAATGTATGTATTTCATTTGATTTGTTATAGATTGGTATATACCCTAAAAATGAAAATTTTGAAAAATATACCCGGAATTCGGGGGTGATTTGCGCATTTGAAATCATGGTTTTATTTGGCGTCGAATTTTTACAGAAATTTAATTGATTTGTAAGAGTCAAACAATTCCTCCGACTTTGGGCAAAAACCCTTCGTTTCAAATAGTGTCGTGGCGGTAGATGAGGGCGAAAATACCATGTACCGTAGACAACACGAGTTACACGAGTACAATGAACAATGATGGAACAGTAGTTGCGCCCTAGTCCGTGCTGATGGAACAATTGCTCGGAATATACTACTTTTCGGCTGACAAATAGATTTGTGTACGACACATCATACGGTACCTTTCAGAATTCAAATGCTTTTGAAAAATTATTTTCTTGAGCTAATTAAAGTCTTTTGGTTAAGTGCTTATGCAGTACTCCTCATCAAAAGATGAATTTATATTTATATTTATATTTTTTAAAAGATGTATTTATAGAACTGTACCTCTTGAGCCTTTTAAAAAGGGAATAAAAAGCATGGCTCAAAACTGTATATTTTGAAATTTCATCTTAAAAAAAACAAACTGTTAATATACATACAAAGCTCCTCATTGCGCCTAGAAATGGAGGCCTCCCCGCGTTTCACGGTGCTTTTCTCACTACTACAAAACAGTCTATAGTGGACCCCTCATCACAAACGGTTCCAAAGGAACCGTCTATGTTGAACTTATACAGACGGTTACTTAGGAACCGTCTTTGCAACCGTCTGTGATATGTCATTATCACAGACGGTTTGTAAATAAAACCGTCTGTAATACTTCACAGACGGTTCTACCGTTTAACCATCTGTAATATTACTATCATCACAGACGGTTCTCTTATAGAACCGTCTGTGATACGGGACATATATCACAGACGGTTCTATTCACAAATCGTCTGTGATAGTTATATATCACAGACGATTCCATGATAGAACCGTCTGTGATATGTCATTTATCACCGACGGTTATTTAATAGAGCCGTCTAGGATATATCACAGACGGTTCTATGATAGAACCATCTGTGATAATTACATATCGCAGACGGTTCCATTATAAAACCGTCTGTGATATGCCTTTCAACTCCTTCGTCTCCTGCGCGATGTGTCTCTTCGTCTCCTGAGCTTTAGTACTTGTTTTATAATAGATATCCCCTTATGAAAGGGATTTCCTACATTTTGGCTTTCTCCAGCTTTAGTACTTGCTCCTGCTCCTTGATCCCCTTTCTCCACAAACTCCAAATGGCTTCTTCCTCTCTCGTCTCGACTGTACTGGCCTACATTTTGGTTGTGTACTCGCACCTCTCTGGTCGCAACTTGGCCCAAGCTGCGGACAAGCCGTCCGTTCGCAATGTCATCCGTTGTAGGCCCTCCCATCTACCGGAGAACATAGCGGCCATCATCTGTCGATTGGAGCTCCTCCTCCAACAGAACAGTGTGAGGCTCTCCAGCATCCGGCGAGTAAACCTCATCGTGGAGATTGTCCTATGGAACTATTTGGTCCGCACCGAGGATGCAGCCTAGAGAGTCGAGGACGACATCGAAATTGCAGAGCGGGTTCGCCTAGCCGAGACTCTGGATACCAGGGTTGATGGCCTCTGGGCTATTTGGGACTTGATTACGGAGTCCGACATCTACAAGAGGAAATTGAGTGTGCAAGGTCACAGGTGGAGGCATTTGGTGAGACAATACGATCTCGCTTCACTGGCCGATTTAGACGGCTTACGAAGATTTGAAGACTAAGATTTCGGACCATCTGCGGGATACTTGGAAGGGAACGGGTCCCTATCGCCACACTGAGTTGGGACACTGTGTCGGATGATCGGAGAAGCGAGCTGTGGGATGAAGTTTTAAAATCGTTCACTTTCCCAGCCGCAGGCCAGACGCGCGTGGAACGACAGGCGTTGCTCTCGATGGGAAAGGCATGGAGGACCTTCAAGATCGTGCTTGTCACGAAGTACGTGAACACGGATCGAACGCCCTTCACAGTGTATAAATTCTTATCGCGGGATATATGGGACGCCTTTGTGCAAATGAAGACGACGACCGAATTTCTTGAGGAAAGTGCGACGCACAAGGCTCTCCAGACACTGAACACTTACCCCCACAAACTCGGCACCGCTGGGTACGCGGGTAAAACCACGCAATGGGTGGCGGAGGACGAGAACGAAACAAGGCCATTTGCTGAGATCACAGACAAGCGCGCTCTCTCATGGTTAAGAGCGAGGGCATCAGTCACGTCTTCGGGCGAAATCTCTTTCACAAATTCGGCAGACCGGGATGTGGCCAACCGTGTGGTAAATATGTCTTCGAACTACCTAGTTGTTAATAAGTTCATAAATTCATAATGTCTATAATAACATGATGACCTCTTGCAGCAAGAATTGAGTTTCGCATGTTCTGAAGGCTCCTTCCAAGCAGACAGGGAGAAGGATATACTATCTACAGCCCTGGGAAACAAGGAGCACCCGGGTCACACGCGAGGCAAAGGGTTAACGATCTTGGAGGATGGATTCCCGCACGACTCATCGCACGTATAAGAGCAGGAAGAGATCCAAGACCGAGTACGACACAGTGTTGGAACATGTGCTTACTACAAAATTTGAAGGAAGAGAACGGGTGCTTACTGCAAAATTTGAAGAAAAGATGGCAACATTGCAGGACCAAGTGAATCAACTCCTACTCCTCAACCAGTCGCAAGTCGCCCCGTTGTTTTGGGAGCCAGTCCTCCTCAACATCGGAGTAGCGTCACGTCCATGCAAAATTATGAACATAATGACGTCCAATTACCTATCGACGACATCAAGGTAATGTACATCTATGGAATGCTCCAAAGATAGACCTATAGGACGCCTTAGCTAATTGCGTATCGTTTTGTAGGAGCCGACGCACTGCACGCTCCAAGTGAGGATGGTTGGGATGTCTATTGAGGCTAGGCGGGGGTGACGTATCCATGCATGGAAGGGATAGTGCAGCACGGTGCCCAGGTGGCGCAGGGTTACGCCAGGGTCCAGGTGGACATGGTACATGACAATTTTAGGTCATCCCACCGAGATTCGCGAACGATTTACATCGAATACTAGGGGATGTCGTATGCGCTTTATCCAAAGGCCCAAGAAGGACATCGCTCGACCTGCAGCGTCGCCTCAACCTTTGATGACTCTACCCCAACCATCTCCACACGACCATGCCTCTCCAACAGGACCCTCCATGACTGCACCTCAACTTTCGCTTCAGAAGCCCGCCTCATCGGTTCCCGTGGAGAAGACACCGAAGGAACAAAAAAAGCCCGCCTCATCGGTTCCCGAGTTGTCTCACAGGAAGACGCATAGCGGGCAAGTCGTTCAGGACAAATCGAAATCGAAGAACATTAAGGCACTTCCGCCTCCTAACCCTAAGAAATACTCTTTCGGAAGTCCGTTGGTGAACACCACAGTATTAGCCTACGCTGGATTAGGTTGTCAGAGTTTGCATAGCTAGTACTTGCACAAGACCAAAGAGAAAGGGTGCGCTGATGGAATCACCGTCAGATACACGGAGGAGTATTTCCTCCACGAGCCGGCCCCCTTTGTCGTGGGCTTCGACGACTTATTCGACCTATTCAACCTCAAAGCCCTCGATGCCTCACTTCTACGATGCTGAACACTGTAAGTGTGTACAATCAAGTTCTACATTCACGTAATACCGATTAATATAACAACTCATTGCTTATGTATAGATACATGATTAAAAATGCCTGTCGATTGAAAGAACCGGTGGGTTTCCTCGACCCACACATGGTCTCTGAGCAAACCATCTTAGCAGACGCATCCTACGTCGAGAAATACATAACGACAGGATTGTTTGCTCAAAACGACAAGGACTACATAATGGTGCCCTACAACCAGAAGTAAGTGCTTCACTATTTGCTATACAAATTTCATTTGTACTTTATATGCAGCATGAACTTAGGTTTAATGACTATAGCGACATACATGAGTAGGCACCACTGGATCCTTTTAGTCATTATACCAAAGAGGAACCAGGTACTATACCTTGATTCCCTAGTCAAAAAAAGCCACGACTTCACCCTTGTGCAAGGAGTACTCGACAGGTGTGCTCATTTCCTCCATACATAACTCTATTGTAGTCTTCCTTCGTTTGAAATGGTCGGGGTTAACTTTTTGGAAACATGTAGGTCGTTCATCTCCTATGTTGCCGATGGAGGGCTATACAAGGGAACGAATGTCACACTTAATCACAGGACGCGATTTCCGGTACGTGTTACAACACAATAATCCTATATCATACTTTGTAATAATGCGTCTCGAACTGACTATACCTATATATGTAATTCTATTTTTGCAGTGCCGTCAGCAAAAAGCAGAAGAATGTGCATTCTACGTTTGCCATCATATGCAGATTCTCATGAGTGCTAAGTTGAAGGATCCCGAGGTTGGTCAATCTCGCAATAATTATTTTCTAATTATAAATTTAAATATATATGCTTACTACTTTACTCTTCCTAGCTACAGGGCTTGAATATAGATTTAGATTCACTCGTTCAGAGAGAGATCTCGGATGTTCGAGGGAGGCTCTGCACCTTCATCATGACGGATATCATTAACGCCGACGGAGAGTTTCACTACTCCATCAACACCGTTGAACGACCTTGAAACAATTGATTCATTAATTGTAATTCACATTGAATAGTTGTAATTCAATTGTAACTCTAGTGACAATATTTGATACATATTCGTTTGTAACTAATTTTGAGTTATAAATGATCACTTTGAGTTGTCAACGATTGATTCATCTGTATGTATCTATTTTCTGTCTGCTTG
The DNA here is from genome assembly GCA_036346255.1 of Ampelocalamus luodianensis. Taxonomy (NCBI): domain Eukaryota; kingdom Viridiplantae; phylum Streptophyta; class Magnoliopsida; order Poales; family Poaceae; genus Ampelocalamus; species Ampelocalamus luodianensis. Next base: position 29,351,674 of record CM070620.1, on the reverse strand, counting down.
TTTTCAGATGGCATGGCTAACAATTCCTGAGGCTAGCCGAAAATTAAAAAAAATGGTTAGGCTGAAGGAACTATCACAGACTGTTTGATTGTTAAATCGTCTGTGATATCCACATATCACAGACGGTTCTAGTTACCAACCGTCTGTGATATCCATATATCACAGACGGTTGGTAACTAGAACCGTCTGTGATATCCACATATCACGCATGGTTCTAATTATGAACAGTCTGTGATATGTGGATATCACAGACGGTTGGTAACTAGAACCGTATGTGATATGTGGATATCACAGACGGTTTTGTTAACCATCTGTGATAACCGCTAGTTATCACAGATGTACAAAAAACCGTCTGTGATGACGGTTCCGAACCGTCTGTGATGACGTTTTCTGTAGTAGTGTCTTCCACTCGAGCGGGGACAACTGTCCCAGGGTTTTGCTTCACGCAGCGCCCAGCATTATGCCTTTAGTTACGTTGTGTTTCACATTTTACGCTTGCTTCTCCCCGAGCCACTGGCGCTGCTAAGAACCATCGTGTGACTCAAGGGATTACGTGTATCATTCCATAGTCGTTCGATCGCGTTGCGCGGTTCAGATTGATCCATAGGTCTCCTTCTAACGCCCTCTCCTTCAATCGGGTTCTAGCAGCGAGTGGAAGCCTCCTAAAGCCTGATGTCCCTTCCCCTCCCTCCACTCCATCCCCATTGCCGCTACTCTTCTCCAGCCCTATCGCTCCCTCTTCCCCTGCCCCGCCGCCATTTGCTTCCTTCTCCGCACCGTCGCCTCTTCCTTCCCCACGACACGGACTCCTCCTCCCACGACTCCTTCCCGCCGCCATCCACTCTCGCTGCCCCCGCTAGCCATCTCCTCACCCACCATGGCAGCCCCCATCACCCCATCCTCCTCGCCTTCCTTGCCACTCGCGTTGCAGGGCCAAACCCGCATCCACCCTTCGTTAGATCGGGACCGCGGCTGCCTCCCTTTCCCCTTCGCCTCCCATTCCCTTCCTCTCCCTCCTCTGCCACCCCTTTCCGCTAGCTCCGCCGCTCCCTCCCTCTTCCTCCCCAGTCGCCACCTCAGCGTGTCCCCTCCCGTCCATCCCCTCGGGTTCCTCAGTCGAGATCCCTGTTCGATTTGGGTGTGATTGGAGTTGCTGGGGTAGTGAGGTAGGTTGGGGGATTAGGAATCTCTGTTGTTTTTTTGTTGCGAGGATTTGGAGTTCTCGTGGGATCTGCGGGTGCAGGTGTATTTTGTTGCAAGGGCGGCGCTAAGGTGTCCTTGCTAAGCAAATTGCTTAATTGTTATTGTGGTGGACCGTTGATGGTGTTGACTTTGGATAATCTGTTTTCGAAGGCGTTTTGAACGAGTGCATTTATGTTAACACATTACTGGAAGTGGAAGTACTGCCTTTTATTGATGGATGAATTATCTGGCCAGCCCCGTTGATCTTTTATCATCCACTTTCACTTTTAGTACGCTGATAGTGTCGTTTTGCCAATTTGTATTCAGGACATTGTACTCTGCGCAGGCATCGTTCCGCTTATAGTCATTTTTAAGAACTCCTAACGACGTGAGTGATATTTTGGGCAAAAAAATTCTTTATAATCTATGGTGTTGACTTGATTAGTTCTAGATTTATTGCCTCACCTACAACATCTTTGCCATTTTTTTGGCTTATTTTCTATCTATAATAACTATTTATTTTTCTTAAAAATCCTTTCTATTTCTTTGGATCTAATGAAGTTTCATGACCACTCGTTATCAACTTATAAAAGGATTTAGCTTCTTGGATGGTTAGTTTTCCACATCGGCAATTAGGTGAATAGATTACAAATTTACAAGTGAATCAACTCCTTGAAGGCTAACGACTGAGTCAACCCTTCGCATTGTAACCGTATTTGAGATTACTAACCACTCTTCCCCTGTGGTTACCCCTCATATTGTGTTTATTTATTTATTGGTTATTGACCTATATCAACTATGACCTTTCCAGATTAGCAGTTGAACAGGATGTCTTATTGGTAACCATAAGATCATTGAAATAGATTGAACATATTAATACTTTTCAGAGCAGCATATGTCAGGTTTCTCAGAAATGTTACCAAGGAGTCATGCTTTCCATTTAGCGACCCACACTTGCCATTAATTGAGAGTTTCTATTAATACCAAACTAATACTCCTTGACAGGCCCTAAGTTTACTGCCCTAATTTTGGTGACATGAAATCCGGTCAAGATAATGTGTAAATTCTCCGAACAATACACTCGCCGCTCCAACACCTTCTCCTTCGCTGAAAAGTTTACCACCGCCGTCGTCGTCAAGGTCAGTATCATCACCATCCTTTCAGATGATAGGGTTTAAGATGTTTCTCTATTCCCATAATAGGTGGTACTTGGTAGGGCATCACACCATCAAAGATGAAATCAGTAATATTTTTCCATCTCTTTTACCACAGAAAGCAAAGTTGTTTCGGTCTTTCATATAGTTATGGTACACTAGCACAATTACCTTCCGATTTTCATATGTTAACGTGGATAAATCATTCAAAGAAAAAGTCTAATAAGTCTATGTTGGTCCTTTCTGAAACATTATTTTTAGATATTATTCAAAAGCAAAAAAGACATTCAGAATGTGTCTACATGTTGTTTTCTTCCCTGTTATTTGTGCCTATTATACTAATATCTACTGTGAGAAATTGTGTTGTTTCTATTGTTAGCCTAGCCATAATCACTATGGTAGGAAATAATGCCTTCTATTTTAGGAATATACTACATTATAACTTATCTTCTTTATTGACAGATGTGTGTGTTGTTAGGGTTGCATGGACCAAATAATTTTATTCTGTTAATATTTTTGTGCCAAACATAATTTGCTTGTAGGTGCTGAGCCATCTGTTTTGCTGGTGTTTATGCCCATCTGCAAAAAAAAAAAAAAAAATGTATGACTTCATTGAACTTGATCTCATGCGACAACGAGATTTACGATATATTTCTGGGCGTTTTTGTCAGCTCCGCCTGTGAATTTTGTTAGTACATAATGAAAGCAAGGCTGAAAAAACAAATATCAAGTCAGCCTTTCGCCGCTGTTATAAATTTTTGTCGTAAACTCCTTCAAATTAATTAGTTCACTAGCATAAAAATCTTCAAATGATTAGTGAGTAGATAGATTTTTTTTTGCTAATTTTGTTATCTCCAATTCTTCTATATCAGGCATCCCTTTTTTATCTCTCTTATCTGACATTTTTTTTTCTTCTGAAAACGATTATGCTAATAAATCTTGCATTTGAACTAGTGATGTCAACTGAAACAATAGTGTACAAAGTGAAGAAGTGCGTTGAACTTGGTGCACGGTTTTTGCTGAAGAAGCCTCTTAATGCTGAAACCAGGAATAATATATGGTAACATCTCGATCTAAAAGTTCTAAGGATAGAGAATATCAACCATTTATTTTGAGGTTGCCATTAGTGTTCTAATTAATTTATTTGCTTTTAATAGCTGATAGAAAAAACTGATATACTGTAGTTCCATCTCGACTTAAACGTCCCACTTTTGTGTGAATGTCGTTCACAATTTGTGTAAGTTTGATTACAAATATGTTAGATGTTATTTATCTAGATTTGCCATGAAATATATTATATTTGCGTATTTCTTTCAGATATACTTTTACAATGATAGAATTTGATAACTTTTGACTACTAACATATTGTAGTAACTTTTAGTGACGAAGCATACATTTCAAACACTACCAAGTACAAAAAAAAAGCCATGTCTTGTTTTAGATATCATGAAGTACCAAGTAAGAACCGTGGGAATGGACTACTATGTTGTATCCATATGTACGCAGGTACTGGAGATGAAACCTATGATGGACAAGAGATGGGGAACTGACAGTACACCAGAAGGACGGTACTAAAACGAGAACTTTTCTCTTTTGGGCTCCATATACGCAGAGGAAGTTTCTGTATGCTCTTAAAACACTTGGAGAAGGTTAATATCATTTTTTGTTCAAATAGTTTAACTACAGGATTAACTTTTGGATTTAAGATAGGTTCAAAATTATACGTCGATTTATTTCATATACTCGGCCTAAGAAGATAGACATGATCATGAACATAGATGCGATTGATCCCAAACATATTGCTTCTCATCTGTAGGTATGTGTGTCGTATATATTTATTGATTAGACTAGAGTATGGACAGAAGAAATTATGTGCATCACATTCATTACATACACCTCGGACCACAATGCAGCTGCAGTTAGAATGGTTGCTTCAACCTGCATGCTTTTGGATCGTTCTCTGTTTGTGCCTACATTTCTCTGCTTATAAGAGCATGAGCATGAGCATGAGCATGAGCTTTGGGTGATATTGGCCTTTTGAATTAAGAATATACAATGACCTAAAACTATGATGTTCAATTTGTAGTTTTGTAATGTTTTGTACAGCCCATTGGTGTTCATTGCATCCCCTCATCATGTTTTCTTAAGTGCTTGATCAAATTTTACTTGTTTTCGTAGGTACATAAAAAATACAGATAGGCTTCTCTTTATTTCAACAACTCAAGGTTTAAGCATCAATAGTATGGGGCTAATGAACAAACCATTTGATCACAAACTTGCCGGTGAGTTGTTATGTTATGCGATCAAACCTAGCTCATTTGCATGCTCCTTAGTGTTTTAATTGGCCAAGCTAATCTATTAACAGGAAAAAAAAAACCATTGTGTCCACTTAGTTATGCAAAAAAAAAGCAGCCTTTAGGTCAAGCATAGGGTTGAAGTTAATGTAATACACTTGTTGTCATTCCTTTTGTCTATCTATTTTCATGTATACTCTTTTCTGAAGTTTCTTTTCCTATTTCTGAACAAAATTATTTGATTTTCATAGCGACATAATGCTTCAATGCACATTTTGTTTGCATATGTTAATGACAGATAAAATATTACTCTTCTTATGGTATATACAATGTTTTTTTATGCCATCGTATTGATATGTTTTCCAAACAAAACACTAGAAACAGATGAGGTCGCAAAACAAACTATCCATTCAGTTAAACAGCTCTTGCTGTGTTGTACTTATGTGGGTGCTAATTCAAGAATTATCAATGTAGTAGTCAGTTTGCTTAAATATATTTCTAATGCGTTACATCTTCTTTCGGATTGAACAAAGCACTATTAGGGGAGAAAACTCATTTGATGTCAGATGGGAAGTATTGTTTATAGGCCCATAAGTGCATCGCAGGTTTGAATTTTGTTCTTTCCCAACATATACTTTGTTGGATGGTGTTTTACCTGTATTTTGTTTCTAGGAGAAAGGAAGTGAATTTGCTTGATATCAAAGATATTTAAGACAAAAAGGTTTTCACTTATACCGGCCTCTCAATATTAGCCGATTATTTGACGCTTTTCCAACAAAACTATTTCTTTCTGTTTATGAAAAAACCTTTCATAAACTTCGCACTCTTCCATCCTCAAGTTTCTTAGACAAATGGAAGTCATCTTCGCACTTCCACATGACGGGAATCACCGGGAGTTCCTCGTTGCGTTAGAAGAAGAGAAATTTTAGGGGCGGCCATTGTGTCATGATCTAACTTATGTTTTCTGTTCTATAATCAAGTACAAAACTGACTAAATCCATAATAATTTTTAAAACTAAACCAACGGATATGTAACTAATTTCTTTGTAAATGATAACATGTTGAAAATAAGATTTGTTTTGTACAATTCAATTAAGCATCTACACTGCAACAACGCTGAAATCTACGACGCGGTGTAGCGCACACTTTCATCCTAGTATCATGTATACATGGAAAATCTGATTCGGATGTTGTATTGTTAGGTTTGATCCTACCGAATCACTGATGTAATCTATTGCCTTGTATTGCGGATACTATTTCATATCTGACAAACTACATGATTCCTTATATATCACTCATTGTGAGACTGATGTCAATGAGACATCAGTGGTATATAAGGAACAAACGAAGTTATTCAGTGGCATGTAGGGAATTGCCCCCTTTTTTTAGACCAAGAGCAATTCTCTTCACTAATTAAGAGGGCTACAATCATGCTGCAAGGCTTGCAAGGAGAATGGTTCAACCAGGTACATCTAGCCCTATATGTAGTTTGCTTAGCACAAATATGCACAACAGCTATAATCTTCGATCTCTGCTTCTCCCGTGAATGCCAAAGTTGAACAAGATTTAGAGAATCACTTTCCACAACTAGGCAATCAATGTTCTAGTCAAGGGCGGCGCCGGCCACAACCCAAGCCTTGGGCTTGGCCAGTTGTTCTAGGACTAAACTCGAATGTTTGGTAATTTCTTAAAAGATTTTCATGGGCTTTAACATTGTTAAGATTTTTAGGTCTCGGGTTATAGTCTACGTAGCCCGAGGTCTGGATCCACCCCTGGTTCTAGTCCCATATTATAGAATAATATCGTCACGGCGGGCCAACGCTTCAGCATGAAGAGTGTTTTCCATGGAAGGATACCATCGAGTGGTAGCAACTAAGAAGCATCCCTCATTGTCTCAGACTACCGCGCATGTAGCTCCCTGAAGGGAGTTACAGTCAAACGCTCCATCCACATTTAGCTTGAACATGCAGACTGGAGGTGGAACACAAGCAATAGAAACCTGAGGAGGTGCATGTTTCTCCTCCGATCTTGCCACATGCATCAAGTCCAGAGCAGTATCTCTAGTCCAAACAACCGCTTGCGGGAGTTTCATCGGGCTTTCACCATGCCTTCCTCCATTTCTGGCCGTCCAAAGAGACCACATGCCACATAAGATGATATATACTGGCATCCTCCATGCGGCAAAGATTAGCATCCAAAAGATTAGCAACCCAAGTAGATGGATGGAGATCAGGTAGTTTGACATGGGTTATCTCTTTCATTGCCGCCCAAAAAGACCTTGCATATGTGCATTCAACAAGGACGTACGTGAAATGTAGTTTCTTCTCTCGCCCCACAGGCGTCACAGAAGACCAACTTATCAATCTGTCTCTTGCGAAGATTAGCGCTTGGTGGCATAAATTCGTTAAAGACCCTCCACCAGAAAACCTTAATTTTCGGAGGAACTTGCAATTTCCAAATCGCTCTCCAGATAGGATTAGCAGCAGTCATTGAGGACGATGGACCTCCTATTTTTGTAGTCTGCTCACCAAAATACCGGTCCATCAGTAAATGATACGCCAACTTTACAGAATAATTCCCATGCTTCCCTACTGACCAAGCCCAGAAGTCTTCATCCAGCCTCCCAAGCAGAATGCATGAAATAGCTTGGATATCAAAAGGAATAAAATTAGCATGGAGAGCAGCCAAGTTCCAACTAGTGCCGTCGTCATAGATTAGTTCAGAAACTTTTGTTGTTGTCGCACTTAGCAATCTACACAAAGGTTTATGATACACGGCCGCCGATATCCATCTATTTTCCCAAATATTAGTACCAGTACCATCCCCAATTCTACGAATTAGCCCGAGCTCAAGAGCCTTCCTACAATCCTGGCCGCCAGAAGTGCTCGCCAAGTATGTGAGGAGTGTTTCTTTTTTTTTTTTTTGTAGACAGGAAATCACCATTTTGCACCGTATACAATTCTTCCTCGTATACTATTTTCACACCAAGCATCATGGCTCAGTTAGTCATACAGTAAAATATTTGTCCCATCGTTGTGATCTTTTTTATCATTAGCACATGGGTTCCCTTCGAGTTCTATCCAAGCCTTGTTCATACGTCGTGTCCCAATGTCTTTTAAACAATATTTTTTTGTTTACAAGATCCTCGTGTGATCGTCAACAAAATAAACAAATGAATATTATTGGACTGCAATTTTCCCAAATCCCAATGGCTCATTAAAATTCTCCAACTTGGTTTTGCTTCAGACAAACCAAAAGTTTAAAAATTTAGGTCCAAAGCAGATCCTTCCTCTCCTTTTTTTTTTCTGTGGAAAACAAAGTGGCTAGCTCTAGTCAAATCCATGACTTCAGTTGTTAAACACCATTCTGTTCCCTTCATTCTTCCTCTTCTTTTGAAGGATGAAGTTCTTCTTGTATCATCGATTCGACAAAATGGATTACTTATATTATTAGCTTTGTGTAAAGAGATTTTCCAAGGAGTTGTTATATGCTTTTATAAGCAGTCAAAGGCGTGCATGTTTTTTTTTTTTTTTTGAAATTCAGGAATATTGTGTGGCCCTTAGGACCCCAGACTATTTATTTATAGTGCTAAAGATTACAATTCAACTCGTACACAATTTGGACTCTTATACAATTTGATTCTTATCTAAACTCTAATATCTCCAACACCCCCCTCAAGATGGGCAGGAGATATCAATCATGACCATCTTGTTACACATTATAATACCATTACTAGACTTTACGAAATCTACCATTGACTCTATAGTTAATACCATCATAAAGACCAAAAGTTACTCACCACCGATACTAATAGGGATGTCACCAAATCTATCTTCATCATCTACCAGCTGCCCCGATCTTAACCTCGTCCTCCTCTACCCACATACCCCCATCCACCCCTAGCCTCCACCACCTCTGCCCACATGCCCTGATCAGTCTCGACCTCTACAACCTCTACTATAACATCCCAATTTTCTTAGCTTTAAAAAAAAAACCTTTTAAATAGTTAGTAGGGAGAAAATCCACCATTTGATTTTTATTTGCATTTAACTCAAAAGCTTAACTTAGACTTTTAGTATCAAAATCATTTAACATGAATAATCCCAACATGAACAAGTGTCAAAATTATTTTATTTGGATTCTATGTGCTCAGATATATTTTCTAGAATTTTCTAGAATTTTTCTGAGTTTATTTGCTATTTTCTATTGCTTATTTGAATTTCCAGTATTTTTCTAAAATAGAAAACTAATTAAAATCTCAGTTAAACACCTTGGACCAAAACCCAATCCTTTTCCAACCCTGGCCCAGTCCCGTGCGGCCCAGCGCGCTCGCGCCCGCCTCCTCTAACAGGTGGACCCCACCTGTCAGTCTCCTCTTTCCTCTCTCTTCGCGCGCGCTTTCTGTCCAAGCCATTCGATCGTCTTTGAACGGTCCGATGAGGTTGTGCCGTTCGACCGGTCCGAACATTACCAGCGGTGTGAGCCATCCGATTTGTTTTGAATGGTCCGATGGAGTTGGGTCGTTCGGTGGTCCGAACGTCACCAATGTTTTGGACCGTCTGATCAAGAGTGGACGGTCAGATCAAGTTAGTCTGAACGCTCATGCGTGCGTTCGAACCCGTTGACACGTGGGCCTGTGCCTCATCTCCTTGACCCGTGGACCCCGTGTCGTCATTCTCTCCGAAGCCATCTTCTCCGCGAAGTCCAGCTCGCGTCCGCCATTGAAGCCCTTCTAGAAGCTCAATCCAACAAACGGATTCTATATCTAAAACCTTCCCGATTTTGTTGCCAAATCTTATCTCCTATCCTGTCGCATCCGTATCTGCATGCAATCGGGATCGGAACAAACTCTATCCCCAATTTCAAACGAACCCGAGGAAAATCCAAATTTGGGGATTCCTTATCCCGTACCACCCCGGCCCTATAAATAGGTCCCCAAGATTCACCAGCACCCCCGCATCCAAAGCCCCCGATCAATTTCGTCCCTCGAGCCCTAGCGTCGCCACAACCAAGCTTTTAGGGTTTTTCGCCGCCATCAGTTTTCTTCGAATTCCGCCACCGCCGTGAGTGCATTGTCAATGTTGACCACACCAGTAGCTTCACTGTCGCCTAGGCTACCTCAGACACCCATCCATTGCCTCAAATTGTCACCAGAGCCCTTTGCCGATGACACTTGTGCTTCGTCTTCCGCCCTGTCGCCAATTCTGGCCAGCCACATCATCCTTTTGAGCCAAACTCGGTACCAGAAGGTGCGCAAAAGCGTTCTCTAGCTGTTGCATGCACTCGCCGCCGACAAGCTGCCGCCGCTCGCCGTTGTCAGGCAAAACCAGAAACGTCGTCGTCGATCTAACGTCACCAGTGGACATGTCAGCCACGTGCATCACCAGTTCAGCACCTGCGCCTACGTGTCGTCTCGCGTCAGTGCCAGATCATTGCCACATGAGCGTGCATGCCACCTAAGCCGAAACCCAGATCTAATGGCTCAGTGAACTTGGTTCACCGTGAGATTGTCGTGTGGGTTCCACGTGTCAGTATTTTCTTTTATTTTCTTTATTCCCAAAAATCCTTCGCTGGCATCATGTTTGTGCAATAATCCGATTTTTCTGTTGAGAAATAATTTAGAAATTCCAATAATTCAGTTTTTAGGGTTTTTTCTTTAGATTCAAACTTCCAAAGCTCATATCTTTTGCATCCGAACTCTAAAATAGCTCATTCAAATTTCTAAATTCATCTAAATTTGAGATATATTTATCTGATATTTTTATTTAATTTTTAGAGTTTGTTTTGCCTCTGTTATTTATTTATTTTTTTAATTTACTTCGTTGCGAGTAGACATCGATACTTCGGGAAACTTTGTTGAAGAAGGAGTGCCTCAAGATCAAGACCAGTACCTAGATCTTTCCCAAGGAAAGTTATACCTTTGATCATGTTGAATCCCAGTTTTTAATAATACTTTGATTCAAACTACTGCATTTACTTTAAGTACGTATTTAAATGCTTTCGGGTATAGTTATCAATCCAATTTGTTGTATCCAATTTGCCTATTGTATGTCATAATCTTTTGTCGCCCTACATTGGTTCTTTAACTAGTTGGTATTATCATAGCACCAACGTGGGATGGTTAGTTTGCTTAGCTATACTACGAGTCATCATTTCATGTGAGTTGTAATTATAAACTTGACTAAGTGATTATGAAACTAAGTAATAAAACTGTGTGCATTACGTGCTATTACTCATTGATGGCATGTGTTGCATTTAACCAATAGGGTGATAAAAGGTTTTAGACTACGGCAAGTGGTATTGTGTTTTGTTATGGTGGAGCTATGTGCACGGGCTGAATAAGCTGTGTGCATAGGGAATAGTAGTAGAAAAATGGAAGTCTTGTCTTGGTCAATTAAGGACTTAACTTTGTGCGCTATTAAACTGAGCCTTACTATACGACCATATGTCTGATGGGATGGGCCTAACTTAGTAAGTTATGGATTCTTGACATTGATTACTCAGATAGTAGGTTAGGCTGTGTTGCATGGGTGGAGGTATGTACTACCAGGTAGTTGCATCGTGGAACGGTTCACCGCATCCCTGTCCAACGGTGTGTGTCGGACTGGTTTTCTCAGTGGGCTGTCTAGTGGTTAAGCACATCGGGAGTGTCAATATTGAGATGAAGTTTCAGAAAAGTTTTGTTATGATTAGTGCTAGTTACACTGATCGTATCGTGTGGGTAAAGTGTACAACCTCTGCAGAGTGTTAATTAATCTATTCGAATAGCCGCGTCCGCGGTCATGGACATGCTCGGAGATTTCACACGCGGAGTAGTTTTCATAAAACAATTGGGATGAGACAACTATATGATCTAAGTCATATGACTGTATGAATTAAACTGATTAGCTCTGTGTCCTTTGTGAAAATAACTGTTAAATTATTATTGTCTATTTATTTTGAATTATGCTTTCAACTTATTATTGTATTCAATTACAAATGTTGTATTTCTGCAAAAGAACCACATAAGCCATTCTTTTGGAAAAAAAACTTGCATCTATAAATTGTATTCCGTGGTATGACTTGCGAGTACGGTTGTGTACTCATGCTTGTTGTAAAACTTGCAAACAAATCTACAGAAGAGGAGGAGTCTTCGCCTGCTTTTGAGGAGGAGTTCAACGAAGGTTGTTGATCGTTATGGTCTGGATCCTAGTCGATTGCCTGTGATCAATTGATGGGATCTCTGCTGGAGTTTATCTGTTTTGCTGCTATTTAATTCCCTATCAGCCATGCGTGGCTTAATAAGTGTAAACTCGACCATAAGGTCAAAACCAGTATTTGCTATTCAAATTACTCGTTTATTCTATTAATCGCTTGGTGTGGATCGATATTCATCTATGTTGATATTGTGTGCACTAGCGTGATCCTGGACTAGTGCATTATACACAAAGGGTCTATAATTGCATTTTTGGGTCCCGACATCTACCTCTGTCATAGCCCATTACGTCTGACTTCAATCCCAATCCTCTTCTGGACCTCTCCAGCAACACTATCTCTGGCACCCATACCAACATCACTGCACGACACCAATACAATCACTGTGGTGGTGTTTCTAGTGCTAGGAAAAGTGAGGTTATTTTTTAGACTAATGGCTTACCGTCTATTTCTAGTGTTGTTTCTCACATTATGCAGGTTGATCAAGGATATGAGGAGCTGAATGTTACACAACCTGCACCACTGGAGAAGAAAGATGAGGAGATAACCACGGTTGGAGAAGAAATACTCGTTGTCACATGGTTACATCATGAAGATACAATACCATGATAAAACAATACGACAGTTGTAATTTTAGAAATTTCTTTTTGTTTTAGTTTTCGTCTGAATTGGAGTGGGAGCTCTAATTCCGAATTATACTAGGGGTAGGGTCTCTTGGTCAGCCATAGGGGTGGAGAGAAACCCTATATATTCAAGGGTAGAGCCCCATTGTAAATTTCAGACCATGATAAAATATTTTTTATTGCTTTTGCATCAATACTGTTCAACGTTTGATTCTTCCAAGAAGTTTGGTGAAGGTCAACGACTTAGGGGAATAGGCCGTTTTCTTCCTAAAACCGTTCTGTCTTTTCGCTGGGAATTGAGGGATCGATAAAACTCCACTTACTGGTCGGGTGGAGTACACGTGAGATTGGACGAATTAAAGAGTTGTAAGTGTATGCATTGACATTGGGTGAGCAACTATGATTTACCAAGTCAAGCGTGCAAGTTATCTTCGATCCTACATCGAGAAGATCAGTCCCTCTTATCAAATACAACAGTGGCTTTTGCTAGTCTGCTTAAAAAAAGACCTGTTTGGAGGAGCTTTTGGTTTAAGGAAAAGCCAGCTTTAAACCCCCAAACATGGCCGAAATCCTTCGTGCAATGCAAGCAGAGAAAACGGAGTTGAGAGTGAGTTTGGCTTTTTTTTTTTTGCACGTGTGTCAGCAGGTTGGCATGCGCGCAGAGGCAGGCAGCTGCATATCCGATATCACAGGCGAACACTCAGCGCCCCCACGGCATATAATCGACTTTTCGTTGGATGAACAGCATTAGGAATTAATCAGGTAATAAGAGGACGGTAGCTAGCTGGTGCCCCATTGCTGGGTCCCAAGAGAGATCTCCATCCAACAGTCTCTCTGGAAACAGTGGCGATGATCGCCAAGAACACTAGTATCTGCTGCTGGTGTACCATGGTTCGTGAGAGAGGAAGTGCTCACTTTCTCACTCGTAAATCAATTGTCGGAGGGCTGCATCATGAAGCAGCCACATTGCTCTCAGGACACAGAAACTTTGTTTTTTTGTGTGCGCGCCAAAGTAAAGAGAAAGTGACCAATTTACCTCACTGACTATCGCGAAATTCTTTCGGTTTTCTCTCGCGTTCGATCTACAGTAGCGGCCGTCTCTCTCAATGGTAGGGATGTGTGTCATTTTAGATCACTTTTTCAGCATAAATTCCCCCCCCCCCCCCAAATGACTTGAACACTATATTCAGGTTTAGATTTGGTTCTTTGAAAATCTGAAGAGAGATGTGTATAGGTGAAGTTGATGTATGCATTTTTCTCACTTGATCTGGATTGTCTATTTTCTAGCAAGCAACCAATGATCTAAGAGGAAGAACCTTTTCAAACTTTTCAATGTGTTATCAAAAGGGTGCACTAAGGGCGCGTGTCAAGCCTGCACCGGAGAAGAATAATGAATATGGGGGGAACTAAAGTTGCTCAGTTGAAAAGAAACAAAAGGGCACTATGAAAACTTGCTTTAGATCTTACCCATTTGACATAAGCAACACTTTAAAGATTTCCAATTGACCCTTGTTTAATAAATGTACATCTACTCATCTCACTCATCTTATCTTTCGGTAAGTGCAAATCTTTACATTCATCCATCCGTCAAAATCGCACAAATAGTAGAGATGTAAACATTGTCTCTTCCATCTTGTACTAGGTATAAAATCCATGTAAATAAAATAAAAGGAGGGACTCCTTTTAAAATGTTGCTTGCAAATCACACTATATCTTGTGGCTTTACAGAAAAGAAATGCCACAATGGATTTGGAGGTGGGATAAAGGCACTACCAACTCAGAAAGGATAACATAGGAAAGGTTCTTCCCAGATTACACCAAGATTGGTGATATGGATTCTCCAATTAAAAAGCCATTTCAAATAAAAACAAAAGATACCACAATTCATAATTAGCTGGACAATAATTACTTTTCCTTGTTTTAGGTCAGAGAATAATTAATTTTCCGATTGAATGTTCAGTGTTCAACCCCTAAGTTGAGGTTGTAGGTTTCCTTTCTTCTGATTATGAAATGCAGGCTCCAGCAGAAATATTTAAATAAAATTGGAGAAGTATTCTTCAACAGTTTTGTTTCCTTTAAGTGGACTCCATAATTTTCAGAATTTTCATGAAAAGTTTAGTACCGATGCACATAGGTTCCGCAAACATAATGGCATTAAAAGAGGGGAAAGTGGACATATATCAATAATTGTTCACTTTTTGCTGACATTTCTTTCATTTAGGCAGGAAAATACATATGTGAAAGATAAAGATTAATGCACAACCTAAATAGGATACAAATGTTACATTATGAAATCCAGAAGAAAAAACTGATCCCATAAACCAAAGAATATTAATCCCACAAACTATAGAATGGTTTGTTTTTTGGAATTTTGGGAATAACAACATTATTGATCCTTCCTACAAAACTTAAGAGGGAAGGGGATTAATTGACTATTTTATCCCCAAAAAAAAGAGGCTTAGCGTAAATGAAGAAAACAAAACAGGTAGTAAGCCAAGCTTCAACTATGGTCTGTTTAGCCAATCTTCAACTCCAACTCGAGGGCTTCTTGAAGCTTGAAGCTATGCTGTATAGGTTATAGCTTCTTGATCTTTGTTACAAAGCTAAGGTGTTTCTTTCGGTCTCAAAAGAGTGACGTTTTGATATGTGTGCAATCAAACTTTGTAAACTTTGGCTATCGATATTTCTATGAATATTTAGATTGAACATATGCAAATGATATGCGTAGATTTATCTCGAAAAGTATTTCCGTCATATTATAATCATATTTGGTTTTGTAAATATATTACAGTAAAAATTAGTGGTCAGAATTTCGTTTTGGAGACCATATCTATATCCAAAATATCACTCTTTTGTGACTAGAAGGTGTGGTTTTGTACTAAAAGCTCCAATAAAGCTGACAAAAAAGGGATTCCCATGCTTATAAGAAGTTGTAAGCTGGCTTATTTTAAAAAAGTTAAGCTTGGCCAAATTGACTTAAATTTTCTCGCATGCTACTCCCTTCGGTCAGAAATGAGTTTTACTTTGGAGATTGACCCATTCTCTGCAACATAACTTACTAATTTCTATTATAATATATTTTGTAAAACATAATAAATCATAATGTTATTAAAGGGACTTCTGAAACATATCTACAGGTACCATTTCCTTATCACCGATCTAAATATTTGTAAAGATATTGCTAGCTAAAATTAAAACAATAGGGCTTCACGCATTCTAGACAACACTTATTTTTAACCAGATAGAGTAGTTAGTGTTGAATTATGTGGGCCTAGCCCATACAAGAAGAATAATTCCTAAATTAAATCTCAAAGGCCCACTCATGCAAAGGAAGGTTGCATGTGAACTTTAGTACCATATTGCTAGTTCTAGGAGAGGAAGACCACCTTAAAGGGATGGTGCACTCCTAGTCACTTGAGGCATGTGTGGAGAGAACTAGAGGAACACACACGCGCGCGCCGCGCCAGGCGGGCGAGGCGAGCGGCGCCACGGCACTGCGTGAATGGTCCGCCAAAATCGGCGTCAGGTGCTTGCGCAGACGCGGTTTCCTTTTGCGTTTTTATCTTTTGCTGTTTTGTGTGGCGGTGAGTCCGGATCGGTTACGCGACTAATCCGTTTCGGTTACGAGTTATGGAGAACGTGCAGGCGTCTTGATCACACGTCCTGATTCTTCCATAAATACTGAATCGCCGCCTCCATACAGTATACGGAAAATCAATCTAGGGTTTTGCCTCTTCCATTGTACTGCGCCGTCCCACGTAGTCTACTCCGTCCCGTCCGCCGGCGTGCACTGACGTTCGGGAGAGCAGGTCTCCGGAACCGTCGCCTTCGAAGTTCTGCACCGGGAGAGGGCGAATAAGGTTTTTGGGAAGCGCTTTGCGCGACTGCTTGCTGTAGCTCTGGCTCGTCTTCCTCGTCGTTCGGCTTCGGCAAATCGTCATCGACTTCGTATCATCCACACTGTGTCTGCAGTGCCAACATTGACAAACCGATCGAGCGAGAATCATCGATGCGCAATAAATAATGTTCTCCGTTTTAGATCTGTTCATGTTCAGTTTCCTAGTTGACATGTCTAGATCTGTTATGCCTGTGATGGTTCTGTTATGTTGCGTGCATGTTGTCATGATTAATTTATGGATTAAATTAGACCTACATGTGCTTATATATTTAACAATCCAAAAACCTTATTTTAGGCACTGTGGTCTTACTATGGCTGGATTTGCCGATGCACTGAGGCCGGAGAAGTTCTCCGGTGTGCACTTTAAGAGATGGCAGATCAGGGTCACTCTGTGGCTTACTGCTATGAATGTATTCTGGGTTAGTAATGGCAAGCCTGAAGGTATTCTTGATGCTGAAAAGCAAAAAGAATTCGAGACTGCCACTACTCTCTTTGTTGGATGCATTCTTAGTGTTCTTCTTGATCGTCTGCATGCGAGGTGTATATGCACATGACAGACGCAAAGGAGTTATGGGATGCACCGAATTCCAAATACGGTGCTCTCGATGCGGCAATGACATGTATGTCATGGAGCAATTTCATGACTACAAGATGGTTAATAACCGTTCTGTGGTAGATCAGGCTCATGAGATACAGTCCATTGGCAAGGAACTCGAACTCCTGAAGTGTGCCTTACCCGACAAGTTTGTGGCTGGATGTATTATTGCGAAATTACCTTCTTCATGGAGGAATTTCGGAACAGCACTCAAACACAAGAGACAAGAGCACTCTGTTGAGAGTCTGATTGGATCTCTTGAAATTGAGGAGAAAGCTCGGGAAAAGGACGCTGTGTCTAAGGGTGATGGAGGGCAGTCTAGTGCCAATGTGGTACAGAAATCCTCAAGCAAGAACAAAGGGAAATTTGTCAAAGTCCAACAGACAACCAACTTCAAGAAGAAGAAGAACAACAACAATCAGGATGATAGAACTTGCTTTGTGTGCGGTGAGCCTGGTCACATGGCCAAGAACTGCCCACAACGCAAAGGAAAGAAGGCACCTGCAGGACAGACTTCTAAGTCTGTCAACGTGACCATTGGCAAGACTGGAGATGGGACTGGGTATGGTAATTTACCTACTGTTCTTTCAGTTAGTCAATCTACCAATTGGTGGATTGATACAGGAGCTAATGTACATGTGTGTGCTGATATTTCGTTGTTTTCCTCTTATCAGTCGCCCGATTCCTCCGTCCTAATGGGAATGGGTCACATGCTTCTGTTCATGGTGTTGGCACGGTAGATCTGAAGTTTACTTCGGGAAAGATCGTGCAGCTGAAGAACGTGCAGCATGTCCCTTCTATAGACAAGAATCTCGTTAGTGGCTCCCGTTTATGTAGAGACGGGCTTAAGTTGGTATTTGAGTCTAATAAAGTAGTCGTGTCTAAATATGGACATTTTATTGGTAAAGGCTATGAGTGCGGAGGCTTGTTCCGTTTTCCCTTTCGCATTTCGCAATAAAGCGTGAACCATATTTGTGGCGGTGTGGATGATGAGGCTAACGTTTGGCACTCACGTTTATGTCATATTAATTTTGGTTTAATGTCTCGGCTTTCCAGTATGAATTTAATTCCAAACGTTTCCATCACCAAAGGTTCTAAATGCCATAGCTGTGTGCAATCAAAGCAACCTCGTAAGCCTCACAAGGCTGCCGAGGAGAGAAATTTGGCACCACTAGAACTCCTGCATTCAGATCTTTCTGAGATGAATGGCATGTTAACGAAGGGTGGAAAACGATATTTCATGACATTGATTGATGATGCAACTAGGTTCTCATTATGTGTATTTATTGAAAACGAAAGACGAGGCTTTAGACTATTTTAGAATCTATAAGGCGGTTGAAAACCGCTTAAGCAGAAAGATAAAAGACTTAGGTCGATCGTGGTGGAGAGTATTTCTCGATTTAATTTGACTTATTTTGTGAGAAACATGGCATTATACATGAGAGGACCTCCTTATTCCCGAGTCAAATGGGGTTGCCGAAAGGAAAACCGCACTTTGATCGACTTGTGAATGCCATGTTAGACACGGCGGGTTTACCTAAGGCATGGTGGGGAGGCTTTGCTAACGTCTAATCATGTATTGAATAGAGTTCCTAACGAAATAAGGACAAAACACCATACGAGGTATGGATTGGGAGAAAACCATCACTTTCTTATTTGCGTACATGGGGGTGCTTGGCGAAAGTCAATGTGCCAATAACTAAGAAACGCAAGCTTGGACCTAAGACGTGGATTGTGTCTTTCGGGATATGCTAATCATAGTATTGCCTATAGATTTTTGATAGTTAAAGCCGAGGTACTGACATGCATGTTGGTACAATTATGGAGTCTCGAGATGCAACGTTCTTTGAGAATATCTTTCCAATGAAGGATACACATAACACTACTAGCCAACCCTCTGAAATAATTCTCGGTTCAATCACACCACAGAACCTTTTGAACATACACATGAACTTGTCAATGAGGAGGATGACGGTGGAGCTCCTAGAAGGAGCAAGAGACAAAGGATAACCAAATCCTTTGGTGATGATTTCACTTGTGTACCTTGTGGACGACACTCCCAAGTCTATTTTAGAAGCATATGCATCTTCGATGCGGACTCATGGAAGGAGGTCATCAGTAGTGAAATGGATTCCATTATCACTAATGCAACTGGGAGCCGACAGATAGACCTTATGGGTGCAAACACAGAGGATGCAAGTGGGTGTTCAAAAGAAGCTTAGGCCTGATGGTACTATTGAAAAGTACAAGGCTCGGCTTGTTGCCAAGGGCTACACTCGAAAAGAAGGCGAAGATTTCTTTGACACTTACTCACTGTTGCTAGGCCGACCACAATACGAGTACTACTTGCTTTGGCTGCCTCACATGGTCTTCTTGTTCATCAAATGGACGTTAAGACGACTTTTCTTAACGGAGAGTCTGGATGAGGAAATTTACATGGAACGACTGATGGATTTGTAGTAGAAGGTCAAGAAGGCAAGGTGTTAAAACTGTTGAAATCTTTGTATGGTCTAAAACAAGCTCCTAAACAGTGGCATGAAAAGTTCGATAGAACAGTGACATCTGCAGCTTCATTGTCAATGAGGCGATAAATGTGTATACTATCGCTATGGTGGGGTGAGGAGTTATTCTCGCTTGTATGTGGATGATATCCGATTTTTGGGACAAACATCAATGTGATAAATGAAGTCAAATTATTCTTGTTTCAAAATTTTGATATGAAAGATCCGGGAGTGGTGATGTTATTCTAAACATTAAATTGGTTAGAGGTGAGGATGGGATTACACTTGTGCAATCTCATTATGTGGAAAAGGTCTTGAGCCGTTTTGGTTTTTCGATAGCAAACCTTCTCCAACACCTTATGATCCTAGCGTGTTACTTCGTAAGAATAAGAAAATTGCTAGGAATCGGTTGGAATACTCTCGATAATTGGCTCTCTTATGTACCTAGCTAGTGCAACAAGGCCAGACATCTCTTTTGCTGTGAGCAAGTTGAGCCGGTTTACATCTAACCCAGGAGATGATCACTGGAAGGCACTTGAGCGAGTGTTGCGCTATCTGAAAGGTACCTCGAACTTTGGACTTCACTACACTGGGTACCCGTCGGTGCTGGAGGGTTATAGTGATTCCAACTGGATCTCTGATGCTGATGAGATCAAAGCCACTAGTGGATATGTTTTCACGATTGGTGGTGGTGTTTGTTTCATGGAGGTCTTGCAAGCACCATTTTGACGAGGTCAACCATGGAAGCAGAACTTGCGGCACTAGACACTGCTATTGTTGAGGCAGAATGGCTACGGGATCTATTGATGGATCTACCTACGGTAGAAAAGCCAGTGCCAGCTATCCTCATGAACTGTGATAATCAAACCGTTATCGCTAAAGTGAACAGTTCTAAGGATAATATGAAATCGTCTAGGCATGTCAAGAGACGATTGAAGTCTGTCAGGAAATTGAGAAACTCCGGAGTTATAACCTTGGATTACATCCAAACACTAGAAACTCGCGATCCCTTCACAAAGGGACTATCACGAAATGTGATAGATAGTGCATCGAAGGAGATGGGTATGAGACCCATGTGAGTTATCTATGGTAGTAACCCAACCTATGTGATCGGAGATCCCGTGAATTAGGATCTGGGAAAAACAAGCCATCAGTTAATTGGAGGAGAGTAATTTCAACCTCTCTATGTGAAGATGCAATACTCTCAAAAAGCAAGGCGAGGTTGGTTAAGGCCTTAATGTGTTCCATTGGCTTTGAAGCGAAGACGTTATCTGCGAGCGCTCTTGAAAGAACACACCTATATGAGCCCGATCGTTAGTCGCGATCTATGAAGATTTTGGGAAAATCTCCTACTAAGCTCATGAAGAGACCAAGGAGTATGACTTATACGCTCCAACCGAGGGGTAGCTTCTTCGCGGCCTAGTATCAGTTAAGTCTTTAAGTGAAGCTTGCTTGCACCAAACTTGCAATTCAAGGCTTAGTCCATTGTTCAAGTTGTGAGTAAGTGTAGCTTGGAGTTCTAGATGGATGTTCAACCTTAATCGGTCTCCATCGAAACACTGAGATATAAACAGACATTGGAATTGAGTAAATCTCTGTGGGACTTTGAGATCGATGGGGATTGTTGAATTATGTGGGCCTAGCCCATACAAGAAGAATAATTCCTAAATTAAATCTCAAAGGCCCACTCATGCAAAGGAAGGTTGCATGTGAACTTTAGTACCATATTGCTAGTTCTAGGAGAGGAAGAGCACCTTAAAGGGATGGTGCACTCCTAGTCACTTGAGGCATGTGTGGGAGAGAACTAGAGGAACACACACGCGCGCTCGCCTCGCCTCGCCGGGCGGGCCGGCCGGGCAGGCGAGCGGCGCGCAGCGCCACGACACTGCGTGAATGGTCCGCCAAAATCGGTGTCAGTGCTTGCGCAGACGCGTTTCCTTTGCGTTTTTATCTTTTGCTGTTTTGTGTGGCGGTGAGTCCGATCGATTCACGCATCGACGTTCGGAGAGCGGTCTCGGAACCGCCGCCTTCAAGTTCTCGCACCGAGAGGCGAATAAGGTTTTTGGGAAGCGCTTTGCGCGACTGCTTGTTGTAGCTCTGGCTCGTCTTCCTCGTCGTTCGGCTTCGGCAAATCGTCATCGACTTCGTATCATCCACACTGTGTCTGCAGTGCCAACATTGACAAACCGATCAGAACAGAATCATCGGTACGTAACAGTAATGTTCTCCGTTTTAGATCTGTTCATGTTCAGTTTCCTAGTTGACATGTCTAGATCTGTTATGCCTGTGATGGTTCTGTTATGTTGCGTGCATGTTGTCATGATTAATTTATGGATTAAATTAGACCTACATGTGCTTATATATTTAACAGTTAGCACTAAGCAAGACAAACATATTACTGGGGAAATTATAGTGTCTCAGAGCACGCAGTCTGGTGTCCATGTAGAATCAGAGAGCAGATCAAAGAGCTGAAGGAAGAGAGCAAGATCCAAATCCCTGAAAAGTGAATCGTCTGCACTGGGTGGGGGTGGGGGCGCTATCAAGAGGATCGGATAGATCCCGCACAGCATCTCCCGTTTCCATCGTTGCCTATCAAACAGTGAACGGCTAGCGCTGCGTACTGATGTCGTGCAGTTGCACCCTCGTCGCATCGCCTGTGGCCACCAACAATCTAAGCTCCTTCTTTCCGTGTTTAATCAGCTTGGAATGGTGACGATGATCTTGTTATTCTATCCCAGATCTCCAAGCTTGATTGCCATGAATCGCAAACGTTCTCTCTTATTTGAAAAGGAAAAGAAATTGGGTCCGTCTGTGCATTACCCGTGAAAGAAATTCGGTGCGCATGGTTTGCTGCCACGTTCTACCGCAAAATGTCTGGCGTTATTGTACCTATACACACGTAGGATTGGATAGAGGAAAAGAGAAGCAACAGCTAGCCGAACTAATCCCATAATTCAGATAGGTTCCGATGATCTTCGTCATATCTCCGGAATTCCCAAATCCCCACAAAATCTTTTGCTTTCTGCATCGATCAGCGGATCCGCTGGACACATGGGCGCGCCCGGCGAGAACGAGATCGACCGGCGCTGGCGCGCTGTGACACGTACGGGGGCGGCTGTCGCGTCCACGTCGCCGGAGATGCTTCTGGGAGCACGCACAGTGGCGAGGATACGGATGTCCCAGGTAACATCACGGATTCTACGCCTCTTCTTCTCCTCCATCTTCTCTCTTTTCAGATGTCGTGTGGTCCTTTCTCTGCGATCTCATCTCGCGCTGCTGCCGGAACCCCGATGGCGAGCAGCGAGAGAGACCCCGAGAGGAAATTCGGCGACTTTTCCTTCCATCGGTGACGCTTTCGCGGCGCTCTTTTCCTGGATCCTGCGATCTCCTTTGCAGACACGATGTGACGTCGAGGATTTTGGCGTCCTGAGGATTGAACGGAATAGAACGCTCTCTGTTTGGTTTTGTCGGCTGGTTGGTTGGTTGGTGCTTAAGCACGATGAGCCTTGATCACTTCTTTGTCCACGACGGCGGATGTGAGATTGACAAGTGTGGGCTGACGTGCTGTAATTTTTTGTTTCGTCCTTTTCATTAAATGTAAAAAAATAAGAAGCCACAAATCAGCATAACAGGTCTAAATGTAATGGTATGCTTTGGCAACGAATCAAACACAGATCTGCACCAAACATGGTCATAGCATAACAGGTCTAAATGTAATGGTATACTGTGGCAACGAACCATACACAGATTGTGTCAAGCGTGGTCATTTAAATGACCACGCTATGTACAGTGAAGTGACGAAGAGAGGGAAAGGAAGCAGAAGAAGCCTATGATCGGCTTGATTCTGCTGTAGAATTGAAGGGACCATGCGATTTGATGAAGGTGCCTGCCCTGACTCGTTGCTTTACACGACGATTGCATCTGCATGCATCCTCTCTCTTCAATTTCACCGGATCAATCGATCGCGCTGTCCTGTACAGTCCATATCGACGAAAGATCCGGCCAGCACTTCAACGCTGGGCCAGACAATCGACGAGAGCAGCAGCGTTCAGAGGCTTTCAACGCTGTACCACCTGAAAAAGGAGGCAAGATGGTAGGTCACGCGCTCTTCTATGCGGTTGCAGTGCTCTCCTCTCTTCCGAGTGCGAACACTTTTATATGGAAAATTTGTTTCCATCTTTTTTATGTCCACTAATTGACCTGCATAATTAAGTGGAGGAACATATTAACAATAGGAAAAAAAAAACTTCACAAGTTTTATAAAGAAAATTTCTTCACTAGAATGCACGTGTATAGTTCAGAATCAGAGGTCAATACTTCAGTTCCAAAATCTTTAATTGGTTGAGAATGCCACATCCTCCAAAGAAGAAATAATCTTATGCACTTGTTGAAAAATGCCAGGATGCAATCGTGCAAAGAGGTGCATGACAATTAACAATGTTACTACCACAGAACAATTTCTTTTTCAAAAAAAAAAAAAATTCCCACGCATGAGGACATTACAGACAAGGATGCAGGTATTGCCTGCCTTGCTTGAATGGGAAGCAATGTTGCCTGCTTCCAACATGATCATATCACATGGCAGCAATCTTTGGCCTCGCTTGAGCATGATGCCCTATTTCCATCTGGTTCCATGACTTTCCAGTTTTCACCCTATGCAACAATGCCATTTGCTGCAGCAAACTCAGGACAGAAAAATAAAACAAACAAAACTACAACCAATCCAAAAGCTTCTGCAAACACAAAATGATGATATAAAATTTTGCACAGGAGGATATGAGCTTGTGCAGAAGTGTTGTTCTTGGCACGCATGCCACACCAAAAAGATTTTTTTTTGTCCCCGAAAGTTTCCTTGGGCAGTGAGAAATGTAGTATAAGCAAAGATCACATGCTGGAATCTGCAGGGGCAGCATCATTGCACTGTGACTATCACTGTTGGTTGCTGGATTGGCAGGTGACAGTGTCACTGTAGAAGCATCCCTAAGCATTTGTTTGCATGCTCAAAGGCAGCGGCATGTGGACTGCAACTGGAGACATCCTTGCTGTAAAGAAAGTTAGGCATCATTTGTTTTCATTCCATTCAAGGCTTGGTGCACGAACATTGCATATTCTTTTGTTCAGACATCACACATCATACATCTTGACAGATGGCAGTATGGCATTTGGGTCCTGATGGAAGGCTAGTTAGTGCTCACAACAAAGCAATTATACAACAATGTGCTTTCAATGAGAATGCCAAGCCAAGAAGATACTTACAATTAGAATGAGAAATTGGTACGTAAGTAAAAAAGTATAACCTAAACAACATTTTGATCTGATTTCACTATAAATATACCCTCAGCATTTCAATTACTTTACGATGCATGCTTATTTTCCAAATTCCAGAGTTTGGAATGCTTACTCTACAGTTTGCGGAGCACTTCCTGTCAGACTCACAATGGGCAACTGAGCCAAATACACTGCCAGATTATTATTGCATAAGAGCATATGCTACAAAATCCATACAATCGATGTACAGAAGATGAACTCTCTCCAACAAATATGTAAATACACTTTCTTACTTTACATACCGCAAACACTCCTATAATTTATGTAGACAAGAAACAGCAAAAAAACCTTTCACAGTCAACCTCCCATTGAGGCTGAATGGAACTTGTGAGGATTGAGACTCGGGAACAGCCCGTGAATATGTTCTGGTACAAAATCATGCCTTGTGAGAATTCCAACAATGGGAGGCCTCTGCACTCAACAGGAAAGAAAAAGATCCACTGTCACCATTTTTCCAAATTAATGAATGGAAATACAGAAATGAATTATGCATATCTGTTATTGTTGCAAGGACAATGGCACGGTTAATCTGGAATCAGATTAGGATGCTTTACAAGACATTATATGTATTTGAAAGAAAAAAAAGTATGTTCGGTGTAGCTGCTTGAGCCTCCATTTGATGGAAGAATAAGTACCTCCATTAAGAATTTCACTGTCATCTACTTCAGAATCCAGATCATGTACACAGTACACAAATTAGTTACTCCAAGCAGAGAAATGAACTAACTACTAAGCAAGATTAAACATTTGAAGCACCGATTAGTGTGTTTGATTCATCGTGTTAATTCTACTGTATGACTAAGAGATTGAGAGAATCATCTATAGAAGAAAAAAAGTGAGAGAGCCCTTACGTCTGGAGTCTTTGGCACAACCAAAAGATGCCTCAAACCTAGTGCCCGGAATAGGATTGCTGCTTTTGCTAGTGACATTGTCTCAACCACTGTATAAGGTGAGGTGTTTGTAATCGGATGGAGATCCACATACATTTCCATTTCCTCATCAGTGAAATCCAGGCCCTCAATTTTCAAACCTTTCCCTGACCCAGGCTTGGCAAAGTCAAAGGCACCAAATCTTTGCAGAACAAAGCTACCACTGGTTTTCACCCGCTCCTTCATGAACATCTTGCCTTTCAGCAAAACCAATAGGTGAGACCTAATCACAAGCCCGACCAATTCAGGCACTTCTGTTAGAGGTGGCTCATCAACCACCGGAAATCCATTGTGGCCCGTGATCCTTAACGCATGAACAATGTCCCCCACCTTCTCGACACCTGAAAAGGTTATTAGTGGGCCAGACACAACATCACCAGCAACCAAGTGCCTCATGTATGGTTCAGCATGTGCCTCCATGTATGGCAAGCCTTTCATTACCACTATCTGATCATAAACCCCTTTGTTAAAGTTATCTGCTATAGTCTTGGATATGAGAAGAACAAGCATGACCAAAGGGAGCATAAGCAGATCATTGGTGAGCTCTAGAAGGATCACACAGACTGACACAGTCATTCTCATTGTTCCACCGAGAAAAGATGCTGCACCAAGAAGAGCAAAAAGGCCAGGATCCAGGTCGGATATGGATCCAAGAAGTGTCCCCACTATGCGCCCATATGTCGCTCCAGCAAGAATAACAGGGATAAAGAGACCAGATGGCACGGCAATGCCGTAAGTGACAAGCCCAAGGCAGTAAACAGCAGTGAAAAAGATGAAAAGAGTGGACATGTGGAACTCAGTCACTGTTCCATTGCTGAAGAGATTGCGGATGGCATCATCATTTGTGTTGAAGAAGAGTGATGCAAGATCATTGTAATGCCCAGGTGGGCATTGAAAGTTCTTAAAGTTGCCAGAGCGACCAATGGTAGGACATTGCTCCACAGCATCCACAGGGCATGGGGTGCACACAGCAAGCCAAGGGAGACCATAGGAGCACATTGATGTGATAACTGATATTGTTATAGTGAGAAGGATCTTGAATGGAGCACCTCTCCTGAAGACAGATAAAACAATGCAGATGAGATCAAATCTTAAAATAAGCATAGCAAACAAAAAAGTTAAGCAAACCAGTCAATTACAATTGGTACTTAGTACTCACTCATTGATGATACTGTAAATACGGAGAATCTTATCCAGGAGAAAGTTGAAGAGGCCTCCAAAGATGCCACCGATAATTCCAAGGACAATTATTGCAATTAGATCCGGAGTACTGTAGGTTGCAACAGTTGAACTGAGATCAAACATAATCAATCCACCTTGCCCAAAGAGACCACATTTTCCACTGCGACAGAACTCAGTCAGAGCCCTCAACACCACAGCAACAACAGCAGTTGTAAAGAATGTTCTCCACAAAAGAGAACTCCGCCACCTGTAAAATGAAGTTTAGAAAAACTAATTATCATTTATTATCAGTGGTAAAACTGAAAGATTTGAAGTCAAATATGCAAGTTAACAATAGATAACTAAGGTACTATCAATTTCTGTTTGCATTTTTATCATTGGTCCAACCATTGTAAATCTGTAATCATATGCCCAATTGTTGAGTTTAAATGTGATATGAATTTCGTTTCCTAATCCAACTTATAGTTTTACTCTTATATGGAATCTTTCATATACCACTATAAATATATCACTGTAGTCCATACGAAATAGCAAGAGCTTCATTGTAAACATCTCCTCGTATAGTGATATTGCCTTAGCACGCCTGTGGTTTTTCCCCAAATGATTTTTCACGTAAAATTCGTGTCTCTCATTCCTATTTTTCTGTGCATTATTTGCAACAAGTGGTATTAGAGCGTAGGGGATCCAATTGTAAAAAATATTTGACGGTTCGGCGACTAGGGACTCGAGTCTCTACCAACGTCGTCGAATCCGAAGCGTATTCGCGCGTGAGGTAGCAAACTCGAGGAGCGACAGGACGCCAGGAGCAGTGAAGCAGCCTCTGTTCTGTAGCAGCAAAATCCAAGGAGCAATAACACCAAATCCCGAGGGGCCAAGCCGTGCATCCGCGGGAAAAAGGAGAAGCAGTTGATTATTCAATCGATCTCTCTCCGATTAAGCTATTTTTGCTAGGTGCACTAGCAAGCGTACCAGGGTTTTCTGAATTGATTTGCTACGTCCACACAAGGAAGGCTGCCAGGAGTTTGTACTATCTTGCTACGTACACATGAAATTGTACCAGCAGATTCAAGATTTCTTCCGCATGGCGACTCTGAAGTATGATCTTCCGTTGCTGGATCGAGATACGAGATTTTCTCTGTGGCAAGTCAAGATACAAGTTGTTCTTGCACAGCTCGATTTAGATGACGCTTTGTTGAGGATCGGCAAAATGCTCGCTATATGGTCTCTTGAGGAGAAGCAAAGAAAAGATCGTAAGGACTTATCTCAGATTCATCTTTATCTATCAAATAATATTATGCAGGAGGTTTTGAAGGAGAAGACCGCCACCGCATTATGGTTGAAACTGGAGCAGATTTGCATGACCAAAGATCTAACCAATAAGATACACTTGAAGCAGAAGCTTTATTCGCACAAGATGACGGAAGGCAGGTCATTATTAAACCACCTGACAGCGTTCAAAGAAGTAGTCTCGGATCTCAAGTCTATGGATGATGAAGATTTGGGTCTTATTCTTTTATGCTCGCTGCCTAGTTCATACTCTACGTTCAAATATACTATTCTGGTAATTCAGAGAGATGAATAGTTGTTATGCATGATGAGATGCAATCTCTTGAGAAGAATGACACTTGGGAGCTGGTCAAATTGCAAATTAATAAAAGCTATTAGCTGCAAATAGATGTTCAAGAAGAAAAAAGACATTTTACCAACCGAAAAAATTAGGTACAAGGTAATGCTCGTTGCTAAAGGATACAACCAAATTCCATGTATTGATTTCACATGTTTTTTCCTTAGTTGTGAAGCATAGTTCTATTCGTACATTACTTAGCATAGTGGTTATGCATGATTATAAGCTTAAATAATTGGACATAAAAATTGTGTTCTTACATAGGGAATAGGAAGAAGACATTTATATGGCGCAACCGGAAGGTTTGTCTTTCCGAAAAAAGAGAATTATGGTTGCAAGTTGAAAAAATCTCTTTATAGTCTGAAACAATCACCCAAACAGTGGTACAAGAGATTTGACTCCTTTATGATCTCTCAGGATTTCAAAAAATCCGATTATGATAGTTGTGTTTATTTGAAAACCATTAATGACTCAGCTATTTATTTGCTCCTATATATAGATGATATGCTGATTGCAGTAAAAGGCAAGGCAGAAAATTTAAAGTTGAAGACACAATTGAGCAGTGAATTTGAGATGAAGGATCTCAATGCAGCAAAAAAGATTCTTAGTATGGAAATTACCAGAGATAGACGGTTTGAAAAATTATACCTAAGTCAAAAAGGGTATATTGATAAAGTTCTTCGTCGTTTCAACATGCATAAGGACAAACAGGTGAATACTCTGTTAGCTGCACATTTCAAACTTTTTTCAGCGTCATGTCCATAGTCAGATGATGAAGTTGAGTACATGTATAGAGCTCCATATGCCAGTGCAGTTAGTTCACTTATGTATGTTGTGGTATGTTCTCACCCCGATTTAGCTCAATCATTGAGTGTTGCTAGTAGATACATGGCTAATCCTGGCAAAGAGCATTGGAAAGCAGTTCAATGGACTTTCATATACATCTAATGCTTGTTTACAGTTTGGAAAGACTAAAGATGGAATCGTTGGTTATGTGAACTCAGATTTTGCTAGAGATTTGGATAAGAAAAGATCCCTTACTGGTTATGTGTTCACTGTTGGGGGATGTGCTGTTAGTTGGAAAGCAAGTTTGCAAGCTACTATTGCTTTATTCACTACAGAAGTCGAGTATATGACTGTTAGAATAGGACTTCTTCTATATTTCCTTATCTGTATAAGGCAACTCCCTTGTACCCTCTATATATATTGCCCATTGGGCCTCTTGAATACATGCACACAATATTCATAACATGGTATCAGAGCTAAGGCGCTAACCTAGCTCTCCTTCCGTTGCCATCCCGCTGTCCGAAGCCGTCGGCAGCCTGGTCACCATCCGGCTCGAATGCCGCCGCGAGTCGCTCCTCCCAGAGCCGCACCGCCACCGCACCTGAAGCCATCGCATGCACGGGTTGCCTGACGCTGCCATCACCCGTCTGGTCTCCGCCGCCATTGCTCCACCGATCGGGAGCTCAAGGCGAGGACGACGCCGCTCAAGCCCATCTCTGCCGATCGGGAGACTATCGCTCGTTGGCCACCGCCGCAAGGACGCCGCCGCTGCCGCTGCAAGGTCGTCGTCGCCGCTCGTTGGCCGCCGCCACCACAAGCAAGGGGAACCCTAGTTCCCCTGTGCGTTTCTTTGTCCTTCGCACGGGCCGTAGTAGGCTGCCTTTTTAGCCCGGCTCGAAAGAAATAAAAGAAAAAAAAGTCGATCTAACCGCCGCGCCGTCCAGCGCCGCCACTTCGTTGCCTTGGTCGCCACGCCCGCCAGCGCCGCCTACCGATGACTTCCGTTCCATCCGCTGTGATCCCATTCTCGGGAACAAAACTTCATAGGATGAATTACAGGTTGTGATCTTCACTCATGGAGATAAAGCTCGATGGTCTCCGCCTCGGGGGGCATGTCACTGGTGCTCGACCTTGTCCGTCGTCGCCAGTTCAGCCTCCTCTCAAACAGCCTACTTCTACACCTCCTGCAGAAGATGAGGTCGCTAAGAAGGAGGCAGATGCCGCTGTTGCTGCTGCTGAGGCCTTTCATTACGCCATAGACGCTTTTGAGCGCTGATGAAGCCCGTGTTCGAGTCATTCTGGTGGTCAGCGTGATGACTCCATCCAGCCAGACATTGTTGGTCTGCGTTCCACTCGCCAGGTCTAGGAGTATTTACGCGAGCGATACCAACAGAGCAGCGATACTTAGTTCTTTTCGCTTCAGCGTGAGTTGGAGACACTTTGCCAGGAGGACTCCTCTGTCAACGACTTCTTCCGAGCCCTGGCCAGTCTCTGGCGCCAGCTAGACGAGCTGGCTTCTCTGCTCTGCCAAGAATGTCATAAAGTGCGGAAGGCGGATCGTGATCGCCTTCGCCTTTATGACTTCGTCTACCGTCTTTGCCTAGAGTTTGAGCCTGTCAGGGCTCAACTGCTGAGCCGCTCACCACGACTAAAGCTTGCAAAGAAGTCGTTTGGCTAAGAGGTTTGTTTACTGAGCATTATGGAAGTATGTCTTGCACTACAGCATTCTGCAGTCAAAGCGTTATTTATCTTACAAAGGATCAGATGTTTCATGAGAGAACGAAGCACATTGACATTAGATATCATTACATTCGAGGTGTCATTGCTCAAGATAACATTAAAGTCAGCAAAATAAGTACTCATGATAATGTAACTAACATGATGACAAAGTCAATTCCTACCAATGGTCAAGAAACAGTACCAGGCAAAATCCACGCCAAGTCGTATCTGTTACCGACCGACACGAAATCCAGAAAAACTCGGTCAAAATTTGTCTGAATAAATTTGAATTTGGGATCTAACCGCCGGGATTTTGATTTTGAATTTGAATTCGAAGAATTCCGGTCGGGATTTTGGATCCCGGTCCCCACTGGTAAATTCGGTTACCGGCAGTTACCGGCCGGGATTTTGATCCCTGATTCCTATCGCTAAGTTTGGCTTTGCTCAGACTTAGTATCATTCAGTAGTCCTATGCAGGGATCAAAATCCTGGCCGGTAACCGCCGGTTACCGGTTACCGCCCGGGGTCCGGGATCCAAAATCCTGACCGGTTTTCCCAGGTTTTGCAAGTTCAAATTCCAAATTTCAAATCTCGGCTGATTTTTAATCAAATTCAATCGAAATTTAACCGGATTTTTCCCGGGAAAACCGGTAACCGGCTGGTTACCATTCCCGCTCGCCTGCCGGGATTCGGTCTAGTACCGGTTCTTTGATCCTTGGTCCTATGGATGTTTGGTTCACAAGGTGTTCATACTAATAATCTGTTTCGAGAAGGTCACGTTTTGTTTTGGCTATAGGAGAAATTCGTCTCAAGGTGGAGATTATTAAGTTTGATTGTGATACGAATTCTGTTTCCTACTCCAACTCATAGTTTTACTCCTACACGAAGTCTTTCATATACCATTATAAATATATCCTTGTAGTTCATAGGGAAGAGCAAGACATTTATTGTAAACAACCCCTCACATAGTGATATTGCCTTCGTGTGCGTGTGGTTTTTCCTGAAATGGTTTTCCACGCGAAATTTTTATCTCCCGTTCCTATTTTTCTATGCATTATTTGCAACAAATCAATTACTCTTTCCAAACACTAAAACCCACGGTTTATTAGATAATGAAATATTCATCCTAGTAACTCATGGCCACTGCACTTGTGATGTTACACAAACCCAAGCATGACAAACAAGTCAAACAGAGAAAATACTTGGCCCAAAAGAGCAAATGATAACTTCTCAGGAAAGAGGTGGTACCATGATGCGGCTTCCTCAAGAGCAAACAGGACACCACCAACAGGTGCACGGAAGGCAGCTGCCACTCCAGCCGCAGACCCACATGTAATTAAATCTCGCCTATCCCTGTCGTTCTTAAAATATCTTAGCCAATTGCATGTAAGATGGTACTTGCGTGATCCTCCCTGACCAAGCAAGTTGGCAATACATGCCCCTGTATGTACCATAGGACCTTCCTTTCCAAGTACAAATCCAGCTGAAACTCCAAGTATTGAACCAAAAATCTGCAAAGTAGTAGAACGTTTCAAGAATAAGAGATTCTACAGCAATCTTGAACCAACAGTTGGCACTGGTAGAATGTGTTGTCATATGTCAATGCAGAATGATATGCCAAGTGCCAAGTGCAAACAAGCGCATTGTACATTTGTACTTCCATATTTTAAATATACAAACAACCATATCCACTATAAGATTTTCAAACAGAAAAATCTTTTAAATAATTTTCACAAAGGGCACTCTTTGGAAAGTACTAGGTGTCTAGGTTTCTATTTGCATTAAAAAAACTTAGGAACAAACCAGTTATTGTGATGCTACTTTCTGGCCCTTCGGTAGAAGTTGGTAAAATGCCACTGCAAAAGTTTGCAGTTTGCACTCTAGTAAAACACCACCAGATGTCTCATTGGTATTTGAGCCTTATTTGTCATTATCACAGCTGATAAATTTTCCTAAGTCGCAAAGAAAAGGTATTACAACTGCCCTGCACAGCAAACTTAATTGGCAGTTGGCAGTAAGTGAAGCTTTAAATTTCTTCAGATTTAACTTTAACTTGTTTGCAAGAGAAGCCCTTATTATTACTGAAAAAGTTTTAGGTTGAATCATGGTATGATGTGAACGACAACATGCAGTTAACCTTAGTAATTCTATGATCATATCCCACAGGCTAATCCAAAAAAATGCAGACATTGTAAAGAATACTTGAGAAGTAAGAAAGCAGCATACTTGATTATGAATCTGTTTGTAAATTAGACCTCACCTTCACAATGAGTGTACTAGGAGCCAATATAGAATACGCGTCAACTCCATTAAGATATGCTTTAACCTCAGGAATACCAGACCCAGCAGCAGCAGGTGCAATGTAAGCACAGATTGCTGCTGCGGCAGCTGCCAAGACTAGATTGCAACCTCCATACACCAAAAATGCAGTAAAATACCTGCACTGGAAGCAGAACACTATTGATCACTTCAAATTACTTCACAGGTGTAGGTCAAAAAAATCTTTAGGATTAGCGAATTCCAATGCTCCTTGGTACTCAAAGATCAGAAGCATTTCTGGTACATTGACTCACACTTGTTACAGCTTGCAACAAAGAAACTTAATGAGAACTTTCATGAATTTAGTGACATTTCCAAGCGTTATCAGAAGACCAAGGTGTAACAGTGCAATAAGTACCTTGTCAAAAAAAAAAGTGTAATAAGTAGCACACTCTACATCTATGACAAGTTATAAAATATAGACCATCAGCTGGAGCTGAAGCAAGTTATGACAAAATAGCAAAAGCAACAAACTGAAGCTTCTCCCATAAAAAAACATTACCTTTGCTTCAGCATAAGATCACTCGTGAGCAGCAATTTGAGTCCAGCAATGTTTTCAACTGCAAGGTTATTGAAGAAGCCAACAAGTCCAGTCAGCAGGCCAATAAGAAGCACCAAAGTCCACTTCAGCACAACGTACTGAAATATCTGCTTCTTCTTTCTTGATCGCCAATCTTGCTTGAAAAGGTCATTCTCCACAACTCTGAAACATGCAACATATTCAACGATGTAACAAACAGAATGGAGCGTCCAGTGTGAATGTGTGATATTTGCAGTGATCTACATCTACACATTTGCTCTCTCTCTCTCTCTCTGCAGTGCAATCGTCAGAAAACAACTCCCCCCGAGGTCATTACATGAACTACCACAAGCGCTTTTTTTCGACAGAAAACTGTAGGGGAGGCCCCTACAGTGTAATTAAATTAAATAGGGGAATAATTACCACATGCGCATATTGGCAACTTTTCGAGTTCTTGGTCCCATACTCCTGCACTGATTCTTCAGAAATCAACATCTAGATACATCCAAATGTAACCTTTTCTAGTAACTACATTGCTTACCCATGTTCTTCCCACTTGCAATTGAAAATAGAGATTGGGACATAGCTCAACAGCCCAGAACAGAGCCCAAAATAAAATATTTTCCATTTCCATTTTCATATCAGCTCCTTGCAATACACTTGAGATCAGCAAGGAAGATGCCAGAACTCTTTTGTACTACTCAAGAGTTGAGATCCTAAGTCCTAACAGTCTCTCATACTTGCTTCTCACAACAGTATGTGATAATGGTACACACTAATTTTATTAAAAAAAGAATCGTGTTTAACATTATTCTGGACAATGAAACACTCATAATCACATGTTTTCCTCCTCCAAATAAGACCAGCAGCTGCTACTTTCTAGTGCTCAACTAAACTGACAAGCAAATGGCACTTCAAATTCTAACCCAACAAGATCAACAAAAAAACAGCGAAGATCAAAACTTTCTCCCGAACGCACCCAAGCTAACCTCAAAACCCACCAAAAATAATCACAATAGCCCCAACAAATAATGGGGAAAAAATAAAAATGGATAATGGGGAAAATGCGTACTCGTAGTCGAGGCTTTCGATGGGGCAGACGTTGGCGCCGACGATGGCGATCTGGGAGGTGGTGTTCATGGTGCGCTTCCGCAGCAGCGACTCGCGCGCGCTCCCGCGGTCGCCGCCGCCGCCGCCGTCGTCGTCGTAGCAGAGCAGCGCCTCCGACGAGCCGTTCTGCCGCCACGCCCATCTCGCACCGGCCATGCTCTCGATGTCGTAGTTGTGGCTCCCCTCCCTCTCCGGCCGGCGGTGCTGAGGCTCAGGCCGCGGCGAGCGGCCGTCCATTTTGCCTTCTTCTCGGTCTAAGCTTGCTTTGCTTTGCTTGCTTCTCTGCAATGAAGTAGTAAAATCCAAAAAAAAAAAAAAGGAAATTAAGTAGGAAATAATTAAGATCGCATCAGTTATTTCAATGGGAATAAATTGTTGGGTCAAGACGTTTACACAAATCGAAAAAGGCTAACTAATTTGGATGCAGTTTAGAAAAGTTCAATTTTAGTTTGGTTTTGTTTTGGGAAAATGAATTCATGCTTTTTTTTTATAAGTAGGTAAATGAGAAAGCGAAATCAAAGCATTAATGCTCATCTCGTATGCTCCTTAAAAAATGAAGAAAAAAAATGCAATGCTCAGCATTAGATCCGAAGACCGAACATCCAGAAATGGACGGGCAGATGTGGCCCAGGAAGAGAGGGCCCACCAAGGACCTGACAACGAAGTACAAGCATCTCATGCAGCTGGGCCCACTCCACTACCAGTGGGTCCCAACAGCCAGACAGGTGGAATTTGCTTCGGGAAGCTCGAAATGGATATTTCTAGTGCAGCTGATGGCTTGCCAAACCGCTACGTGTACACAGGAGACATC
Source organism: Ampelocalamus luodianensis (assembly GCA_036346255.1). Lineage (NCBI taxonomy): Eukaryota > Viridiplantae > Streptophyta > Magnoliopsida > Poales > Poaceae > Ampelocalamus > Ampelocalamus luodianensis. The sequence continues at coordinate 29,315,905 of CM070620.1, read as the reverse complement.
TCCACCGAGTTAAGTTATCCCGCGTCACACACAATTTAGCAGCCATCCTGGCCTACCAAACTTCAGCTTAGACTGATGCATCCGCAGTCACCAATACATCATCGTCCCAGATGATATTTTTTTGGAATGCACATTTTTCAATGTTTTCATGTAAAAAGCATCTACAATAGTTTATTTCTTAGTTTGTTACTAAGAGTAGAGAAAGTACTCAATCTAATAAAAAGAAACAAGTCTTCCAATAGATTGTTTTTTGAGCTTGTGTCTAAGACTTTAATTGCTACAAGTGTGCATGATTCTTGATGATTAATAATAAAGTACAACTTTGTGGCCTACATGTTTTGGCTCATTTATCATATCAATAACGAAGTTATGCTGCACAAGTAATCCGGTGGATATTTTATTGGGAGACAGTAAGACCCACAAAACGTGTTTTTAAGTAACAAGTAAGTTTCTAATAGAGTATTTGGTTATTTTTTGTGTCTTGGTATTAACACATCTAGAAACGATCTCATCTTCTCTTATCACATTCTCTCCTCAACATCACCTAAATGCTGATATGGCAACCCCTTAGTAACAAGTGACGTGGACTGTTGTAGATGCTCTTAGCCCAACTTCGCGAACGAAACAAAAATGATATGTACTCTATTTAAGAATTTTTGTATATTATATGAGAAAAATTTTGTATGTCACCGAAAGCTGTCCGGATCCCTTTTATGCCACTGAAAAAGTTATGATTCCTTTTATGCTACTGAGTTTTAAGTTTGTGTCCTATGCTACTCCCATCACCTCTGTTAGCCCGAGTCACCGTTAACCCCCATTAGGATGTCAGATTTTTATCAATAGGCCCAAATTGCCCCTAGTCCCACATGTTAAGAACCCGAAATTTTTTAAAATAATATTTTTTTAAAAAGATATTTACAAAAATAATTAGTCGGTCCAAAAAATTACAAAAATAACTCCAACTAGCGACAGGGACCCTGTCGTCGGTTCAGCTAACTCGCGACAGGAAGTTAAACAGTGCTCCTGTCGCCAGTTGAACTGGCGATAGGTATCCAGCTATAAAACCCCCAAAAAATCAGTCCATAAGTCATTTTAATTCTAGAAACAAAAACAAGAAAGAGAAGGGGTGGGAGAGAAGAAAAGTAGCGAAGCTCTGCTAGTTCATCGCGGAGGAGAGATTGTCGGAGCATTGAATCCGATCGATCATCTTGCAGGTATATTTTTTTGAAACTTGGTACATCATGTCAAAACCTTGTCTGTTAGCAAACAAAAATAGCGATATAGAATTGAGTAGGTTAGATAAATGTCGTCAAATTGTGTAGTACATATTTTGAGTTGTGTAGCCGGTAGTCAAAGCGCAATGCCGGAATCATAATAATCTTAGCTTTATTTTGCTCCCCATTTGTGTGCGGTAATTATATTATTAATGTAGGAATTCTCTTTTAAACTACAAAAATTATATGACACATTTTAAAATTATAAATAAAATCCAGAGTAGTTGAGTAGGGTCGGAAGAGCAATGATAATAATTGCAGAAATAGTCAAATTATGTAATTCGTCGTGCACATGTTATAAATGTTGCAGCACTCGAACGATTTAGGATAAATCTGCAGAAATAGGAAGATGCCTATGATAAATCTGTAAAAAAATGTATAGAGTAGCTAAGTAGAGTAATTATTTATCTTCCCATTTGTGCGCGGTTATTATTTTGTTAGTGCGCAGTTATTATTTTGGTAGTGCGTGGTAATTATTTTGTTAGTGCCAAAAATACCATTTAAACTAGAAAAATAGCATGACACGCATTAAAATTGTAAAGAAAATCCGTAGTTGCTACATAGGCTATGTAAAGATACATGAAAAAAATTATGAACTTTATTTATTTCTGCATTTTCAGGTATGGCGGACGCAGACCATTACGAGTTGCTTGACTCGGTGGTTGACGCGTATCACCGTAGCCGCCTGAATACCATGCTCCCCCCGGAGGGCGAGGTGCCGATTGAGCTTGGCGCATTGTGGCTACGCATGTCCATTAGGGCATGGAGACTACACCCAGACTAGGTTCTGAGGTACGTGTAGTTCTGACATTCATGCACTCAATCACGGTCTGACTACTTTGTGTGTAGTCACGTTTGTTATTAATCGTTTTGACGTAGGTTAAGAGCGGCAGGTCTCCTTCCACTAGCGAGGATGGTGGAGGTGACGTGGGAGGACGACCAGGACCGCGGTCCTAGTCGTATGTCCAGGCGTTTTCCATACGACTGGACCCTACTAACGACACTGGTTGACCGCTGGAGGCCACAGACGCATACGTTCCACCTTCCGTGCGGGGAGATGGCGCCGACGCTGCAGGACGTGGGCTTCTTGACCGGGTTGCCTTGCACAGGCTCCCCCATGGTGGCATACGACATCCCGGCCATGTGACGCATGGACCTCCTAGCGAGGTTCCACGATGTGCTGCCGTTGGGCAACGGGTACACGGAGTTCAGTAGCCCACACGGGCCGACGTTGAGGTGGATCTGCCAGTTCTACGTAAGTCTTTGTAACTATAGTTCTCTCGCATCAATTCGTATGTTCACCTTGCTGACGTGTACGTATCTTCTTGCATCCCGAGTGTATGGCGCAGAACGTAGGCGATGTTATTGTTAGGAGGCACTTCGAGGCCTACCTACTGTGGTTGTTCGGGTGGGTCATGTTCTTGGGGTCCCATGGCGATAGCGTCGACAAGCATTACGTCCGGTACGCACGTGAGCTGGCGAACTTGCCGGTGGACGAGATCCCCTCCTATGCCTGGGGTCCGACCGTGCTGTGTGTGACGTATCGTGCTCTGTGCGATGCATGCCACCGTGCCCAGGACAGCTCCATCCTCTCCGGATGCCCGCTACTTTTGCAACTGTGGTCTTTGGAGCGCTTCCAGATCGGACGACCACAGCTAGACTTAAGAGAGTACGCGTCAGCTTGTATGCCGAGGGCGACGACGTGGACCGACCGACCATGGGCACGGTGTGGTGCCCCCGACGGGTTAGTTTCATGATCATTTATTATTTTTCGTATTGTAATCACAATTTTTTGTGCTAAGTTTGCAGTGTTCTATTGCACAGGTCACCTACACGCCTATCACTTTGCAGGAGTCCTACCCAGAGTACGTTGCGATGTTCGATCAGCTGACCGATGACCGCGTCATCTGGACACCGAACACTCAGGAGAGGGTGAACGCACGCGCTTGCCCGGTGGACTGTCGATCCTGTGCACGTGAGACTACGTGTACTAGTACACGCAGAGGGCCTTGGTGCTTGATGTCTTCGTGGAGGAGTACTAGGTGCAGCGGGTCATACGCCAGTTCGGTCTACGACAGAAGGTCCTAGCCCCTTGTAGGGGGGGATGTGGGTGCCGGCGCACATTCACGCGTAAGTTCACTCTTTACTTCTTTTCGTACAATGTGTGTTACATGCTGGCCAAATAATTGTCTTGCCGTCCACAGGTACACTAGGAAGGGAGTTTGTGGTACAATGTCTTGGTTGGACAGAATGTCCCCTTGGGTTGAGGGTTGGAGTGGCGCGCGCGACGACCCCACCAGTGTGGGGATGATCCCTACGACCCCGAGATGTACGAAAAGTACATGGAGTGGTGCGCTAGTCGGACGAGGCTTCGCTGCGTCCGGGTCGTGGTCGACCCACCACGACATGAGGCTATGACATCCGACACGTACCCCACCCAGCCGAACTCTGCTTTCCACCGCTTCATACGTATTGAACGATCCTTAATTCATATTTAATTTGCCAGATTTATGTTTCCAAGTTGTTCATTACTTGTGCAGACGGATCTACACCGAGATACTCTTGAGCTGGCAGACTCCGCGTAGCACATGATGTTGGGGGACACTAGAGGGGTCCTGCAGCGGATCAGGGAGGCCACAAGACGAGGCATCCAGATCGCAACTTGTCGCACACCGAGGGACCCGGTGGACCGCCCAGCGTGAGGACGAGGGGTCAGCCGAGGTAGTTCACGGCCACGGGCTTCTGCCCCGGACATGGCGGGCGGGTTGTCGTGGCACCGAGGTGAGAGCACCACGGGACATTTTGGAGGTGAGCATGAGACATTTACTTTCGCTTCTTTATTTCGAACCGCACAAGTTACTAACGGCAATCTTCTCTTGCAAGTCCTGAGCTCCAACCGTACGTGGGGCGGGAGTATGTGGCGTCGTTGGGGCACATCTTTGGCCCAACAGGTATGACCACCTTGCTTGCTTGCGTAACATCCTTTTTCGCGGTTTTCGCCATGATTACGTTTGTAACGTAATACTTCATAGGAACGTCTTGGGAGGACGATTCATTGTCGCACGACGAGGCAGACCTATCGGCACCCCTCGAGGACTTCTTCATGGACCCGCGTGACACCCAGTTCTCCTTGGAGGCTTCGCAGCTGCATGGTGCACCGGGATCGACCCAACTAACGCAGGAAACCCCCTCGTGACACCACCTTAGGCTACTCGCGTCAGTCAGGCAGCCTGATCCTTTGACGTACTCGGACCATTGCTGGGCTAGGCTAGGGGCGACACGCGGGATGCGCCCCAAGAGGGGCCACCAGTAGATATTTGTTCCTCCAAATATCATTCATGCCATATAAATATTAATTTATGTACAACTATTATTATGCTAGTTTCGATATCTCTTTTTTGCTTGAAAACCGTGACCACTTTTGCATTGTTATGTGTACTTATTTGTACAATGCATGTATGTTCAATGACATCGAGTCAGCTTTGCGCAGCGACGTGACCCAACGAGTTAGGGCCGATGCCTCGCGGACGAGAATTTCCCTCAACCGAATTACAATTCAGTCGCGTAAGCAGCACCGTCTAGGTATATAAGTACTACTCCTTCCACGTCGGGTTCTCCTGCATTCAGACTTCAACACAATCTCACTCATATGGACAAGCGCTGGGAGGAGGTGTGCGGAATGCAAAGGGAGTATGCAGCCCAGGAGGAACAAAGGGAGCATGCCAGGAGGCCACCTCCCCGCAATGACGACGCCCCCTGTAGCATCAACCCCTACCACAACATCCCAACCTAGTGTTCGCCGCAACACCCGCTCGAGGGGGAGATGCCGCCTCTCTATTGGTGCAGGGATAGATGCAAGTTTTTCAAGTCCAAGCATCGGCTAAGGCTGGGCATGCGTTGCTGGGGTTGCGCGAACTACTCCAGTGACTATTCTGACCGCCGTTGGGACACAAGCCGCTATCGGTAGCCGGTAAGGGCAGCAACACTATGTTTCCTTACCATTTCTCTTTCAAAGTCCGCACTAACAACCTCTCTCATCTACCCGTAGTCTCCGGATCCGCTATGTGGCTACCACAAGTTGATCGACCTAGAGATCCACCCACACGACCAGTGGACTCTCGACCGCGAGGAGTGGGATGCCAACAGGGACCGCGAGAGGAGGGAGGAGGAGCGTCGCACCGAAGAGCACAACCAGCGTATCTAGTGAAAGACGCAGGCCCATCTTGAGATATGCTTGCATGGAGCGCGAGACTCACGAGAGGGAGTGCGAGAAAAAGAGGGAAATAATGGCCGAGACCATGGCAGCCGAGGCCAAGGTGGCTGGCGAGGAGTACAACGCCGAGCTCGCAAGGAAGGGTACATGGTCCTGGTCCACGCAATAGTCCGACCCTCTTCGTCCATATGTCCCATGTATTTCTAATTCCCTAAAGGCATGTGTGTATCGTCCTTAGTTCCTTAGCCTGCGTGCCATGTAACCCCTCTTGTCGGATCAACATTTGTGTTGTTATCGTTGCATCATTTCTCCAATATTGTGCACCGTGTGTGAATTCTCTAGCATAGAGTCCTGTCGCCAGTTGAACTGACGACATCTCCCTGTTGCTAGTTGAAATAGCAACAGGTAGCAATAATATGTTGTGCATGTACATGAGCAAGTTTACGAATTCCCAGACGCATCGCAATTTCACTTACCTTCCTACTTACGAATCATTGATATCTCAATCGTCCTCGCAAAATTCTTCAGAAATTCACCGTACTAGAACAACATACGACGATCATAAAATGTTATTGCGAGTCTAACAGATTTTGTACCGTTCAAAACCTATGAAAATCACAAGTAGACAAATCAATTTAGGGTTTTAACTACCTATCGCCAGTTCAACTGAGTGACGACAGCCTCCTGTCGTCAGTTCAAATGGTGATAGGTAGCTAAACCGGCGACAGAGTCTCTGTCGCCAGTTCAACTGGCGATAGATACCTGTCGCTAGTTGAACTGGTGAAAGGGAGTTATTTTTCTAATTTTTTGGGTTGGCTATAAATATCTTTTAAAAAATATTATTTTAAAAAACAATTCTCAAGAACCCTCTCTTCTTCATTTCTACCCCTTTCTTTTTCTCTTCCTCATGTCCGGTGTGGGAGGTGGGGAGGAGGTAGTGCCGCCGTGGGAGGTGGAGGCGGAGGCAGAGGCGAGGCGGAGTGGGTCGCGCGGAGGCGAAGGCGAGGTTGCGACATCGCTCGGCCGACGCGGTGGCGCAGGTCGACACCCACCGCCACGGTAGATCCAAAACAAGGGAGGCTGGCGGCGATGGTTCCGACGGCGAATCTAGTCAAGCGAGTGGTCGAGGAGCATATGGGAGTTAAGGTGGTTCTCGTGACGGTGATGGCGTTGCCAGAGGATGGTAGAAGCGGCTTGGCGACTGTGGCGGCGCAATGTGGCCAGCGAGTTCAATGGCGATGGGTCTCCAACAACAATGCATTTGAAAGGAGGGGCCTCTAAGCATTAGTGGGCCATGGTGGAGCTATCTGTGTATTCAGTTTGGACGGAGGTGGACGTCAATGGCCTGGCAACGTGGACGGCGGGTGTTCTAGATAGAGTTGGAGCAGAGGAATGAGGTTGTGGAGGTTGGTGGAGGATCAATTTTGGGTAGAGAGCGAGTATGGCGAGAAATTCCTAGAGGAAGCAGAGTTAGGGGAGGAGCGGCAGCGCAACTTACCGATGCCAGAGACGGACCTGGAGCGCAAGCGAAAAGTGGGGCGATAGTGACAAGAAGAGACAAGATAGAGATGGTTGTTGTGCTCCTTTAGAGCTGGCCAAACGAGCCGTGCCTGGTGGGCTGGCACGAGGCCCGACATCGCTGGCTCGACCGGGCCGGCACGAGACGATACTATTTATGGGCGGGGCAAGACAAAGACGATAGCTCTGGGTCGGCTCGACCAAAGACCAAAGACGATGGGCCGTCACGGCACGGCATGAATAGTGCTAGGCCCAGCCCAACACGACCCAGGCACGGCACGGCCCATTAGGCACGACTCTGTTTTAATATACGTATATAATTTTATTTTTATTTATTAATATTTATATAAGTTTCTTTTCATTTTTAATACTTATATGGTTTTATTTTGTATTTTTTAAATTTTATATAGTTCATTTTATAAGTATATATAAATTTATTTCGGTTTTTTTAAATATATATTTTTTTCTAGGATTGTTTTTCAATTTTTCATGTCTTATGAGCTAAATGACAAATGTTTTAACGAGCTAGCTATTTGAACATTAATAAAATTCTATTATATTTTCAATATGGTTGTCTCATTTTTTTCAATTTTCATGTCTACTTTTGAATTCTACATATTTTTCTGGATTTTTTTGTTTTTATTTTTTTCATTCAATCGGTCCAAATGGGCTAAACAGGCCGTGTCGGCTCGGCACGGCACGAAAGGGCGATGGGCCGTGCCTGGGCCGTCACCCTGGCCCGTGGACCGGCCTGGCCCAGCACGAATAGTAGCTGGGCCAGAATGGGCCAGGCCAGAATGGGCCGGGCCGCCCATTTGGCCAGCTCTGTGCTCCTCCAACTCCAGTGACGTCACCTGGCGTGTGCGGTGGGGTCACTCTCCCTCCTCCACAGAGGTGGCTTTGTTGCCAATCTGCGCAGCCAGCGGCGGGTTGAGGGGATGTGGGTTTTTGGGCTGCTTCAGTGGGGCAAGAGAAGAGAAGCAGCTAGAAGACGAAGATGAAGGGCAATATGATCTTTTTCACTGTGACTTAACAGCCAACTCACGGGTAGGTGACAGACGTGGCACGGAGTGGAACAAACAAGAAACTCAGTGTCATATCAAACATTTTTCAGTGGCATCAAAAAAATCCGAACAACTCTTAATAGCATGTAGGGGATTTTTCTCATATTATATCATAAAGCATATGCGAGTATGTAAGTACCGAGAGTCCTAAAAGCAAGTGCTAATAATTTCCTTTTAGATTAGAAGTATTGTTTTCTTTTTCTTAATTCTTTATTTACCCATCGGTGTCTTGTTCTTAGCTCTTCACTTTTTTTTTTTGCGAGGGAGCTCCTGTGTAATTTTGATGGGTAAATTGCATCATAGGTATATGAACTTGTGAGATGGGTGCATCTAAATCAATGAACTTGTTAAACCGAGCAAGAGACGTCAAAAGGTGGTTTTGTATGGTTGGCATGGCTGCCATGTGGGATTAGATGCTGATGTGCCAATGATGCGGCAATTCTTCTCTCTTTTTTTTTTCATAGTTTCTCTCTCTTTTGCAATTAAGTTGGGCTATTAAATCATTTTATTTTGGTGTGAACAGTGAACCTAAATTTTCTTGAAAGTTTTGTTGTGCTAGTTTTCCTTTCATATATTTCTGCCTAGGGAAAAAAAAACCGACGGTTACCGGCCGGTAACTGCCTACCGGAGGGTGGCTGGGAAATGAGATCCTGGCGGTTTTTCAAATCCAAAATCAAATTTTCAGATTTTGAATGAATTTTAATCAAATTTGAACAAATTTTGGCCGAACAAAATCCGGTTTGACCGGTAACCGGTCCGGTTACCGTTACCGGAGGGGGGCCGGGATCCAACCCGGGAATGAGTTTTCTATCCCTGCCTAACTTCTATTTTTTGTACGCTGCTATTTGAGAATAATTATTTGTCAAAGCCGTTAAACATTTGTATCCATTCTTGATGGTTGGTGCAAATCTTTAGAAGCACTTATTTTATCAACAACGGTATTTTCTTTTTCTATGGAAGAAATATTTTAGGTATATCTATCTAAATGTTGTCACATAATTTGTATTATGCTAGAGGGTGAGAAAAAGGGAGAGGAATTGTCAGCTCAATGGCACATCACATCTAGTTGCACATGGCAGCCACATCAACCATGCAAAACCACCTTTGTACTCTCTCTCGGTTTAACAAGTTCATTGACATAGATGCATGGTTTCATAGTTCATTGACCTAGTTGCACCCAACTTGCAAGTTTATGTACCTGTGATGCAATTTACTCTTTTAATATCTATGTGCAATAGAACTTCAATTTTTTCAATACTAACCAACAGTGTAGGCCCATGATGTATTAGAACTGAAACCTTGTTCACCATAAGTTGCCACTTGCTAGAATGGATGAGATGGAGACTTGGATGGGCATGAATAATGACAACAACGCATCCACTCATTCGTGGATCTTAAAATTCCGAACCATGAGGAGCTCACAAGGTTGGCAGATGCTTGCTCTTCTACCCACATGCCAATTGCTCAACAACCATCTGATTGGGCTACCTTTGGATCAGATCATGTTTCCACATACAGACATACTATATATTTTTGCTTGTTTGATTAATGGTCATCAAATTGGAATTTTGAGAAATTCCAGAGTGGTTTGGAAAAAACACGGAGGACAAAATATAAAATGTCAGTGACGCTAACATGTATGTTTGTATACACACTTTTTGTCTGAACTATCCCAAGTCATATATTGAGTCATACGTCTCATTATCTATATTGTAATCGTGGGTTCCCTAAGAAGTGGAAGGTACTTTTTTCGAACAATACGATCGAGTGCTAAGAAGCCATGTTTCCACTATAGAAAAAAGAAGCTAACCATTCAGAAATGTTGGATAGCCGCCAAAGATGTGACCTTCATTTGCTAACAAGCTAACCTTGCATTCTACCTGATCAAAATTTGAATGCAAGAAGATTAAGGCACAGAAATTTCAAGCCTTAGATTTATAATCAAACAGCAGTTATGGCCCAGATGATATGGAAGAAAAAGAGCCACATTCTACTGACAATGCCAATCTGCCAAACTTCTATGTTGCCTGTCGCTTAGAAAATAACAGGGTTTTGCTGTTTCCTCCACGACTATCTTTGTGGACCTATTTTTTCCCTTTATTTTTACATATCTTCTATCTACAAGTAGATACATCAAAGAGTCGGATATAAATATAATGATACAGAGGGATGTAGATACTCTTGGTAATGGTGGAGAAAATTCTCCACTGCTATAATAACGTTGTAATACAATAAAGTCGATCTCGTATCGACCATGTAAAATAGCAACTATTGGTTAGTAATAATCCTTACCTTATGTGTTTGTCAGCAACCAGGTTAGTCATGTTTTCAGTTCGTGCGTTTCACTTTCACATGAAATCGATTTACAGAGGAGCCCAGGATGCCAAGCTTGCAAACCAGGATAGGAATTTGACCCAATAATCACAAGACAGATCGACTCTGGATTTGTACTAGAGTGAGATCGATCAGGCGGTTCTGGTAGGTGGGTTTGGTACGTATAGGATTAGACGATTAGTCACCATACAGTTTCTCATTTGTTTCGTTCTTCTTGGGTCAAGACTCAGGACAAGCAGTGGGGCCCACTGAAACATGGCCATTACCCAATGAGCTGCAGACACATCGGATCCAGCTTGGCTTTCCTGTTTCTCCCCTAATAACCGAAACAATCTCCTTTTGTTTTTTAAGGACAACAATCATTTCATGATCCAGGGTTCCAGACCAAGATGAAGGAATCATCCTAAAATGGAGTTTTCACTGAAATTCAATTCATCCTATGTGGAGTTCTGAAAATCTAACCCCTAATTCCAAGACACTCGCGAAACACAAAACTCACATCAAAACGGAAGAGAATCATACTTCAGCTACAAATTTGTAGCAAAACAAGCAATATAATGGTAAGGAATGGTAAAACGAATCAAAGCTCTACGCTGAGACAAGAAAGAAGCATACTTTTCAAACATTTTCAACTTGCAAGTATGGATGCTTACCTAGAAAATTTGAGCTGATGGATGAGCTGATCAGGCCAAGAACTTCCTCGAGATCAAGAGCTTCTTCTCCCCTTGTGTTCCTCCTTGGGATCTCTCCCTCTCTCTCTCTCTGCCTGTGCCTGTGCTTATATATATATACCTGTCACTTTACATCGGAGAAAGATGGGTACTACAAGTTGTGGATGGGAAGCTTCTGAAGAAAATACAAGAGGAGAGAGAATATAAAACAAGCCGGGCAGGATAAGCGACGATTGAAATATGAGAAAAGACATCGTTTGTAGTAGCTTCACTCCATTGCATTCGACTTGTCGTACTCATCGCCCATGAGTATTATATAGGTATATATGTGTGTCTACTACTGCACTGCATACAGTCCATATACCGTTGCGTGCTTTCTTGGATTGATGTGTCTTACACCGTATGTGTTTCCGATGTTTAATCCAGATTAACGAGACTTCTTTCTCTTGAGTTTTTCTGACTGACCGGTTGCGCAAGATCTATTGAGGATTACCTAAATAAAGGTCATTAGGATCTTTTTTATTTGTGTGATCCGGCCATCTCGTCGTACAACTTTTATCAAAGCTCGCGAGACTAACAGTTCTAAACAAGTAAAGTACTTCTTTTTATTAGGTTTAGGGTCCGTCTATATATTTTGGCAGCGAAGAAATCGCATTTCGAGATCGAGAGAGAGAGGTAACCAGCTTGTTTTTTAATTGAATTCAGATTTCAGCAACGTACTAGGAGTAGCTATTTATGGTTCGCATCCATTGGATCTCACGATCTACCGGCTGTAAGGGATTCCAATTCTACCGATCGAACGGCACACATGTATACAAAGACTTGAGGTAGACCAAATGGACGGCCATGATGACGGCATGCAGCTTGCATTTCTTCTCGCCATTTCCACTAGCCATGCATTATGCATTCCATTCTATATTCCAATTAAGCAGTTTATTCCTTCCACTAGCCATGCATTATGCATTCCATTCTAGATTCCAAGTAAGCAGTTTATTCCTTCTTTCCTTCTTGAAAAAAAGTTTTCATGGTTGTCACCTACCAACCCTAACCCTCCTACGTCAATCGTGTGGCCTCGATAGATGCATCCATGAATTACTGTATTTAAAGGCCGGTGGAAAGGGCCGTCACTGGTGGTGTACACGTCACCAACAAATTGTGCACCGTCTGATCGCATCCGTTTGGCTTCAGGCCGTCCGATCGGATCAGGCACCCATAGGACAGGGGTCAAAGCCCTATCCCAGCAAGCTCCGCACGTTCCCACCTGGCGCTTGCCTGTTCGTTCCCCTAGCTCCCCGTTGGCAGCGGCACCATCTTCTCTGCATCTGATCTTTCGTGCGCCTCTGCTCGCCTCTGGCCTACCTCTCCGCCTCCTCCTTCCCACGCGCCTCCGGCCGTCTCGCCGCTCCGCGCCTCGCCTCTTCCTCCCTCGCTGCCCCCTCGATTTTCCCTTCCCAGTTGTCGCCGCTGTTCCCTCCCTCTTCCTCCCCCGCCGCCCCCTCGGTCTCCCTCCCCAACGGCCTCGGCACCTCCCTCTTCCTCCCTCCCCAGTTGTCGCCCCAGCGCCTCCCCTCCCTTCCATCCCCTTGCCTCTTCGCCAGCACCACCGGTCACTCCCTCTTCCTCCCCCCACCCCCTCGATCTCCCTCCACAACCGCTCACTCCCTCCCTCTCCAAGGATGTGGACTGTGGAGCGTGGTTAGCGGTAGTGGTTTAGACTGGGTAGGAGAGGGAGAGCCCGGGCTGAGGACCTCCGCTGTCGCCGCTATCCGTGACCTACCGTCCCTGAGCCTCCGCACTTTCGAAGAACTCACCACTCCTCCTAGCATTGGACGACGTCCTTGCTACATGCCCCTCCCCGCACGCTCGCGAAACCTCCTCCTCGCTCGACCTCCGCGCCTCCTCCCCTCACCCTGCCCTCTCCTCCATCCCGGCTGTGGCCCCTCCTCTCTGCAGCGCCGCTGTTATGTCTACCCTCTGCCACGGCTTCCTCCTTCCTAATCCACCCACGCCTTCTCCACATGGTGGCGGCTGGCTATAGCGGAGGTCGTAGTGCTTAGTGTCGATCAGGCCGCGGCCTAGGGCTACTATGTGTTGGAAGGGGTAGCGGCCGCCCAACGCGATATTGGCAGCGTGGTGGCACAGTACTGGGTGCCAGCTGGAGCACGATAATTGAATCTTAACTTAGTTGTTTTTATGGGTGTAAGTATTGTTGTGTCACCATGTAGTTCTTATGAATGATGATACTTTCCTACATGGAGTCAACAACCACTCTTTGTATAATTGTTTCCTGAAAATTCCCATGTCAAGGCATGCTTGCTGATGATTGTAATGACTAGCAAATTGTCTTTGTACTACTTACGGGGAATAGGTAACATTCGAAATTACAAAGTAACAAATGGCTAATCATGGTGTCTAGAAGACAGTCGGTTCGAGTAATTTCAAGACTAATATAGGGGAATGGTCGGGAAAACAAAGGAGGCCGGGTACCCCTTGAATTAATTTTACATTTAAATAATGTTGACCATAATGGGGAAAATGCCTCCAATGTAAACTCATAGGGTATTGATCTCCACGCAAGATAGGCACCAAAATCTATAGAGGAAAACCCCAATATGTGGGTGCTTTTCCATCTTTGTTCCAGAATAAAGATGAGGGTGACTTTGTTTTGCACATCTTTTTTTTTTTCATAATAAGCAATGCCTCAGCACACCTTAAAGATTAAGGAAATGGGATTGATTAATGAAGAAAGAACTTGATATAGTGCATAAATTGGTCTTTGGGGGCAAAATTATTCAGGCACACCATGTCCAACACAAAATCAGCTTCCTGGCTTATAGCCCAATGGCAATGGGTATACTTTTAGGATGTGTTGCTCATTTGATGACGGTGTCCCACAAGATACAGGGATGGATCGTTCGCTATTTAATTGAACGATGTCTTTTAATCATATTCATCTATTTACTGTTTTGCACCCTTTTCTCATACCAACTCAGGTTGTCTTTGAAATGTGTATTGATTACTCGCATACCGTCGTAGTTTTAATTTATGTTGTCTGCTATTTGCCTAAATGCCCTGTTTGCCATTTTTTATAATGATTAGAGGTAACATGTTTGCTAATCATTATTTTGCTTCATTACCTTTTCCTATTTTATCATCGTTACTTTGCTCTTCAGCGTTATCCACTACTACCATTTGTTATGCTTCTCTGTTAACTCCTATTTTAGTGTGCTAGATTTATTCTTCCACAGCATAACAGCTGGATGATGATCATCCTCAAGAGCACACCACTCTCGATGACAAAACAGGTAGTTATGCCTATCACTTCCTCTAGGTATTGACCTTTCTATCCTAAAAACATTGTTTCCCTCTATCAGTCGATAGACCTTACTAAGATGGCTATCTTCACCACTAAACTTATACCTACATGTTACTGTCCACAGTTCAAAGACCAGCCCTGTACCGGAAAGCGTCCACAAACGCTTATTTACTGACAAAACAACTACAAAAGACACTACTGGTCCACAGGTAAAACTAAAGCTTCTGCACATACGTCTCAGTTCTTAACAGAAATTAATTAAAGATACCCTAACTACATATTTGCAAATAGATCTTCTTATTTCTACCATTTATATTCAGCCCATGCATCTGTGTACAAACATAGCTATATATACTTACTTTTTGTTGCTCGGTGTCCAAAATTGGCTATGTTGCTGTTGTCATGACTGAAATTGACACAATGCTGAAGTTTAGACAATCACGTAGACTAATTTAGCTTGCATATGTGAAAAAAAAAAAATAGAGTTCCTTCACCATTTGATAGATGTCTATCTCATGCACTTAAACCCACTTCAGGTTCACTTATAAGAATATACTCGCTGTATATTATTTTATCCACACGAATTTACTACTATTTGTACTTCTCCCTGAGAATTCCTTTCACAGCTTACAAAAAAACACCAACCGACTAATGAAACGCAGCCTGGAGAAACAATGATACCACTTGATCAAATTAAACAGACTCTTCCAGCTAAGAGGTTTGCCTCCTCCATCACTTCTCTCACAAGTGTTGTCCACCAAAAACTATACTCTGGTGGTCTAACACTTGCACTTCATTTTGTATACACTATGTATGAATAACTGTTGTGCTACTTACTCCTAAAGACATGCTCTTTTATTGTATATATGCTCCACTATTTAGACGCCTTATGTCTTTTGACACCACACTTTCGTTGTTGCGGCACTTGCTTTCTTACACTGCCGTTCTTCGAGCTCCCTCCTGTTTTCGTATTGTCATTGCTTCTCAGTCACCTGCATTCCATGGTAGCTTTCTCATATGTTGTACGCTATAACAGTTCAGCCTACAGTAGAATTCCTCAGAAACTCAGCACACCGATCAATCATCACTCAAATACTGTCAGTAACCAACACTACTATTTTTCCCCTCACTAACTTTTGTCAGTGTTACCCTCAAAATAGGAGACCTATCTCTTTATGACAGCGATAGATTTATGTTCTATTACATTAGTAGTAAGCAAGGGCCCCTTTGATTAATCAAAAAACATATCGATCTATAGTTCTTCACATACCCAAAACGATCTGTTCTCATTGACGTAAATTAAAAACTATTAGTTTGATAGAATTGACTAAAGAAATCACACTTCTTCTGATTTTAGATTTTGAATTGCTTCTTTTACGTAAAAGGAAAAATACTGTAGGTAAAACCAGATACCTTACTTTTAGTTTACACTAGTTTTCTTAAAATTATTTTGCACTTCATTTTCCCTTCCTTTCGATAGTCAAGACGTAGCAGACCCGCTTTTACGAAAATGATATTTTTACAAAAAAATTATCTATTTTTGAAGCTCACGACCGACAGCGAACACAGAAAAATACATCAACCTCCTTAGACCTGTCAACAGTCACATCCGCGCCAATTGGCGCAGGTTAACTTCTAGTCTAAGTAATCAAGCTTCGACACATACATTTTTCCTTTCATTTTGACGTAGACAACATACCGAATCCACGTTGTTAGCGGTTTCCCGAGAGATGGCCAACAACTCTTCTTAACAGAGTAATCGCATCTTTATAGCAGCCGAATAACTATCCGGTTGAAAAACCTTATGGATAACAATTAATTCTACAAGTACATATCAGTCAGAGCAAGTACTTTTTGTTGCCAAGCCCAAAATATTGCGCGCGAATAATTGGCCAGGTTTTCCTACTCATAATTTGTGGCCACAAGTTATATATAATTATTCTTGTATGGCTCCGTTTGGCTCTGTGGTGCTACGCGGTAAACTCGTAGCTTTCTTATGATCATTCTGAAATGGAAGCCATGAGAACACTGGTGACCCAACTCGTAGCTTTCTTATGATCATTCTGAAATGGAAGCCATGAGAACACTGGTGACCCAACTCGTAGCTTTCTTATGATCATTCTGAAATGGAAGCCATCAGAACACTGGTGATCCAACTCGTAGCTTTCTTATGATCATTCTGAAATGGAAGCCATCAGGACACTGGTGACCCAACTCGTAGCTTTCTTATGATCATTCTGAAATGGAAGCCATCAGAACACTGGTAATCCAACTCGTAGCTTTCTTATGATCATTCTGAAATGGAAGCCATCAAAACACTGGTGATCCAAGGGGCCCAAAGTCCCATTGGCCATTGGAATCATGCTCGCTGAACACCCACCCAATCAACGCCATGATTCCATCTCCCCGTCAGATTCCATCTCCAACTCACTCTTGCATTATGCATCGCAAGAGGGGTTCGTTGGCACGTGCTCCTCCGGCTCCAATCCGTTGAATTGAGGGTACCAGAGGGGTTGTTGGCACGGGGTTGTTGGCACGGGATCCTGGCACCAGCACGATCGAGTGAGTTCCCTGAGGCTGCCAATTCTCCGCAATTCTAGGTATACGTTAGGGCCGACTCAATTTTAGCCCATAATTGTATTAGACTAATTTTCACCGTTAGTGCTCCTATTAGTATTAACTCGCTTGTATACATGGTGCCTCGACTCAATTTTTGTCAGGATCCGCCCCTATATGTTAGGGAAACCTTATTTTGAAACGCATGAATTTCACATGATACTGTTTAAATCCAACAAGAACATAGAAAGATCCGCCTTGTATCTTTCTTTTGTCAACCTCTCTTTATGAGAGCTTATTCAACTCTCGACTCGGTAGGTTTTCAATAACGGAGGCTTTGCGTGTGAAGGAAAGATAGTTTCAATCATCCCGAATGGATTCCTCAAATCCATCTCATGCTGATGAGATCATCAGCAATATTGAATTAGACAATTAAAAATAGCTTTCTTCAATACCCAACCTCTAACATAGCCACATGGTGACACTAATGATGCAAATGCTTAGGTTTAGCAAACAGAAGTTGCAGTGTGGGAAACATGTGATCATGGGTATTCGATTTGTATATTTTCATACAGTGAGTCTCTAGCCTATTTCATATCCATGAACATGGTAATATGGTATACCGTCAAATTCAGTCCATATTTCCTTTTCCGGGCGTAAGGCAGATCGATTCATATACGGCATCAAAACATTCTCCAAATGAACCACCGGCTCAACGGAACAACGGCAAGATACCCCACTGGTGCAAGAAGCCTTTCCCGGTTGTCACCTCCAGCACCAGGAGCGCCAGCACGGCCAGCATAGCAGCCCGGCCATTCCAGGTCTCCGCGTTCTTCGTCCAGCCCCACTTCCATACAATCACCGGAGGGGGAAGCTCGTCGCGTTTCGAGTCGTACGCTGCTAGCAGCTCTTCCACGCTTCCAAGTGGTACGAGTGACTGCAAAGGCAATCCACCATACGTCACTGCAAATTCTACAGTCAACGGTCCTATTTTGCTTCTTGACTAAACATTGCATTTCAGACTATGCTCATTTGGATGCTAATGCTAATTCCTAGTTATGTTGGTATTTCAATTATATTTGATTTCATTCAGTGAATCAATGCTATGTCCACCGAGAAAGATTGATCAACTTTATTTATTTTCCAACAAATCAGAGTACGATACTCTAGAAATCAGAGATAGTACTGAATCTGGAAATGATTCACATAACTTCCATCACATGCTATTAATAGTTTAATTAACTAAACATATTACTAAAACTAGGTAGATGCCGTAAGTCGTTATAAAGTCACCTCGGTTTTTATTCATATTATGTGTTGTTCAAACAAGAATACCAAAGTCAATTCAAAATGGGCATGTCACAAGACAATCTTATCAGGCGGTGGTGGGTATATGATCCTATCCAATGCATGCTTTTGCAGGTCATTTAACTTTGTACTATTCGTAACAACCCGGCCCATCAAAGAGCCCGGAATGTCGCTACTACGTTTTCACTCTTTTTGGTATCAGTTGTTTATATTGTAGATCGAAATTAGTGTGTTGATCAGCTCTAGGTAGTAGTATAACTAGGAGAAGTGTTGCTGAAATTTATTAATAATGGTTTTAATTTAGAGAGATGTTGAATTGAAGTAGCATTCTAGGCTCAAGGTTGGGCTGGGGTGTAACACTATTATTTTTTATTTTCTTCTGGTCCTAATTTGCTCTTTGGTGTTAATGCTGCTAATGAAGCAAAGTCAGACCCAATTTGCACCGGTATATGATAACCGATATGTAAGCTCATTCAATGACTAAGATAGGCCAGGAAACTCAATTGACCTGCATTTAACTCTTGGGGTATCCTAACATCTTATCCAACACAACACATGCATATTAGAAGCTGCCACCATCAAGTAAGGTATAAAACACGGATACACAAAGCACATGAAAATAATCTTACTCTGACCTATCATGTGATAGAGAGAACAGATAAGGTATTTTGCATGTCCTATGGTAGTTCTTACCTGCCGAGCCTCAAGATTCGAAACTGCCATTGCACCAACATAAGGCAGGCTTTCAATAACAGCATCAGCAAGATCTGAAATGAATGTGGGTTCACAACCTAATGCAGGAACTCGTCCCCAGTGATTGATGCCAGATTCTAAAGCCAACTCCTTGTACTCTACATCGATTTCTTCCAAAGTTTCAATATGTTCGCTGACAAAACTGTAGGGAGAAGACCAGAACAAAAGATGAGGATGATCCGACTAAAATTGACAGGAGAAAAAAAAAACAGTCCAAAGAAATATGTCAAACAACATGAAGGTTATAAGCAGCATAACGCGTACAGAGTATAATTTTAATCACGACAGGTCGACAGCAGAAGCCAAGTTAAGAGAAGTAATACCTAATGGGAACAGCTAGAAGGCTCTTTACCCCCCTCTGCCCAAGCTCAATAATTGTCTCATCAGTGTAGGGCTTCAGCCATTCCACTGGTCCTACTCGGCTCTGGAGATTCATGAAAATATGTTAGTTCAGAAGAATAGCAACCCATTAGTTCAAAATAAGATGAACCACCACGTCTCAGCTGCTTCTGTAATTTGACCGATTACTTCAAATATTTGAAGACTAAAGACTAGAGACAAGCAGCCACCACACTGATGTCATGCTAATAATACTTAGGCCCCCATTGGCTGATGAATGCATAGGACTACGACAACTGGAGTGGCTTATGTGAAATGCTTAGGCATCAATCAGATAAAATGGTCCAATATACACGGTCGTGTGTTCCGAGAGAGAGAGAGAGAGGGGCTAACCTGATAAGCAAGTGTACATGGATTTGTTATTCCTCTTTTTTCGAGTTCTTCCATGATAAGATCAACGCACTCTTCCATCTCTGCTTTATATGGATCACCAGCTTCTTCTACATATGCCAGAGGAACTCCATGAGCACTGAAAAATATCATGACCTGCAAGTTTGATACCTCATCAGATATATTATTTCATTCATCAAAACTTAGCAACTGAAAAGAGTAAGGTTTGAGTAGATTTTGGAAAACAAATGGCTGCTAGATGGGAACAGTCGGCAAGACACGATTACTTAAATCATTTGCTTTGCCTTTTTATAGGTTGTACAGTTTTATATATACCACCCAGCCAGCCCACCGCGCCGGCCAGTCCAGGTGGAACGCGCATGCACGCAATCCTCATACAGCCGGCCCAATAACTACAGCCAATGGGCCCAGAACGTCCGCTCCCACGTGCAACGTGATTCGATGGTAAAAGTGTATGTGACAGTAATTTGTGTAACAGTTTTACTACCAGTTTTTCAGGCTACGATTACATGATCGTATACGTCTAACAGTAAAACACAACGATTAGCAAAGTAATTGTGTAGTTTTTACTTCCGAATCACATATATTTGTATTTTTTTCATCGAGCCACGTTCCCACTTTCTCCTCTCGATGTGTGAACGTATATTACACGCTGAACATATTTCATCATTCTAATCATGTCACAACGGACTTTTAGTGTATATCGGGACAAGGACCCACGATCTCCGCCACGTCAGACGGAAACAAAATGTACCACATGCAAAGTATTTTTTTATGATAATAAGCCTACTACCAACGACCACCAAACCCATCATCTGAGTTACTGTATCAGACAACTACTTTTACTTGTACGTATACAAATGTTTACTTTTACAAATATGCGATGCGCTACTTAAATTTTACCGATGGGTGGGGTGGGTGAGGGCCATGGACAATCGCACTCAGGTCTAGCGTTTTTTTGCGACAATCGTGCCGTACCAGTAATGCTCATCGAGCAGTCCAGTAAAGTTAGTAGGACAGTAAAAGCTTATCCACGGAGCGGTAAAATGGATTGTAGAAAGTAGTAAATGTGTATTTTTTCTAGCGTTCTCAACGATACTACTTTTTTTTTTGCGTTGATAGTAAAATAAAGTGAATAATCCAGCAAATATATTTATCTCGATCAGTAAAACTAAAGATATAACTTAAATATATTTGGGGGGAGGGGGCGTAAATAGTGTGGCCGATTGCCTTTTTTACATTGCATGAGAAAAAGGTAAAAGAAGGCCCTTGGCCAAGGTCAAGATAGGACCATATTGTAGTCTTCAAGCATTCGTAAGCCTTCTCTTGGGCTTTGGTGGGATCAGCAAAGATATGGAGAAACTCCTCCAGCTGCTTCTTTGTGCTGTCGAGTTGTGTTTGGAGCCATTGGTACCCGAGGAAACAGATATTGGAGGTGCCAGAGGAGGTTGGTCGCCTCTTCCATGGTCTCGGTGAGGTCAACCCTCACGCTTTGCCTATCGAGCCTCCTCACCGATGCTTCAACACGATCCATGTAGTTGGAGAGTACGATCTCGATGACAAGGTTGGCCCGTCGGAGACCATGACATTGGTTCAACGAAGTAGGAGACGCAGCGGGCTGATGATCACAGCTACGCTCTTCAGTAGACATAAGGGCGGAGCACGAAGAAGGTCGCAGACATAATCATCGTCCGTGGCCTGGCCTAGGTCCTGCCCAGAGAGGTGCTCGTATATCAGGGCGAGGTAGGGCTAGAATTATCTGTGGTAGGGGAGTAGTTGGCTTTGGAGCCGAAGAAGAGTTCGAAGGCATTTCCTTTTGCTTTTTGGTTGGGAGCGTGTGGGGATGGAGATTAATGGTGTGGTTTGGAGTTTTTCAGTAGGGAAGATGGGGGCTTGTGTGAATTCAACTTTCGCAAGCGGATGTCCATCTTTATAAGTCGTTGAGGGAGACACATCGGGAGCCGGAGTGGCAGTCGTACGTTTTAAAAGGAGCAATCACTCGTATCATTTTTCTATTTTCACACGCAAATATATAAAAACAAAATAGTGCGGACAATAGTACAGTAAACGCTAAACCTCAACATAGTAAAACTCATTACACATACAGTAATTCCAAATAAAACAAACATCGGTACTTTTATTCGCATCATATAGTTGTTTATGTGTCTACTGCATGTCGTGTCCCAGTTTTCGTGGGAAACAAACAACTGCATGATGCGAATAAAATTACTGACATTTGTTTTGTTTGGAATTACTGTATGTGTAAAAGGGTTTTACTATGTTGAGGTTTAGCGTTTACTATACTATTGTCCGCACTATTTTCTTTTTATATATTTGCATGTGAAAAATAGAAAAACGATACGATATCAACCGATTGCTCCTTTTAAAACATATCACTGCCGCTCCGGCTCCTGATGCGTCTCTTCGTCTCCCCCGATAACTTTTAAAGATAGACATTCACTTGCGAAAGTTGAATTCACACAAGCCCCCATCTTTCCTTACTGAAAAACTCCAAACCTCACTCCACCGCCCCCATTGATCTCCATCCCCGCACGCTCCCAACCCAAAAATAAAAAGAAAATGCCTTCAAACTCTTCTTCGGCTCCAGAGCCAACTACTCCCTACCAAAGATAGTTCTAGCTTACCTCGCCCTGATATACGAGCACCTCTCTGGGCGGGACCTGAGCCAAGCTACGAATGATGATTATGTCTGCGACCTCCTCCGTGCTCCGCCCTCGTGTCTACCGAGAGTGTAGTTGCGATCATCAGTCCGTTGCGTCTTCTACTCCGGCGGGCCAATGTCATGGTCTCCGATGTCCGACGGGCCAACCTCGTCATCAAGATCGTACTCTCAAACCATGTGGAGTGTGTCAAGCATCAGCATGTCCGGAGGCTCGATGACTACATCGGCAGGCAAAGCGTGAGGGCCGACCTCGCCGAGACCATGGAAGAGGCTAACGACCTCCTCCGGCCTATTGTCAACCTGTTTCGTCGGTACCAACGGCTCCAAGTGTGACTCAACAGTGCGAACAAGTGGGTGGAGTTTCTCCATGTCTTCGGTGATCCCGTCCCTGCCAAAGCCTACGAGAAGGCTTATGAACGCTTGAAGACTACTATAGGGTTCTACCTTGGCCACTAGGGCCTTCTTCTTTTACCTTTTTCCCTTCTTTTCTTTCTCATGCAATGTAAAAAAAAGCGACCAGACAAGCTATTTGCCCTTAAAACATTTACTACATTATTATTCACTTTATTTTACTGCCAATGCAAAAAGATTCAGTATCATTGAGCACGCTAGAAAAGGTACACATTTACTACTTTCTACAATCCATTTTACCGCTTCGTGGATGAGCTTTTACTATCATACTAACTTTATTGTACTGCCCGTTGAGCATTACTGGTACAGCAAGATTGTCGCAAAAAAACACTAGATCTGAGTGCAATTGTCCGTGGACCTCACCCACCCTACCCATCGGTAAAAATTTAAACAAAGTGGCGCATATTTGTAAAAGTAACGTTCGTATGCGTACAAGTAAAAGTAAATGTAGATGATGGGTTTGGTGGTTGTTGGCAGTAGGCTTATTATCACAAAAAATTACTTTGCATGTGGTACATTTTGTTACTGTCAGACGTGACATCTCACGTCTCGCATGAGGAAGATCGTGGGTCCTTGCCCCGATATACACTAAAAGTCCGTTATGACATGATGAGAAGGCTGAAAATATGTTCGTCGTAATTACTGTAATATACGTTGCAAGTTACTGCCAGATGTGACATCACGCATCGGGAGGGATGCGACATCACGCATCGGGGAAGAAAGTGGGAACGTGGGCCGATAAAAAATACAAATATATATGTAATTCGGAAGTAAAAAAACATTACACAATTACTTTGCTAGTAGTTGCGTTTTATTGTCAGATGTATGCGGTCGTGTAATCGTAGCCCGAAAAACTGGCAATAAAACTGTTACACAAATTATTATCATATACGCTATCATTTACTGTTGAATCGCGCTGCGCGCGAGAGCGAACGTTTCGGGTCCATCAACTATAGTTATTGGGCCGACCGTATGACGATTTTGCGCACGCTTTCCACCTGGACTTGGACTGGCCGCGCGCGATGGGTTGGCTAGGCGTAGAATAGTTATTCTACGTTTGGCTAGAGAATGTAGCGCTGTCAACGCTCGCGTGCTGAATAGCTATTCTGCGCGTGGGCAACGGCCTGGGGTCGCGCTGCGAGCAACGCGCCAACCCACGCTACCTCGTGCTACGCACGACGTGCCAGCTCGCGCGCTTCCCGCGTGTGATCGGTGATAAAACACGCGCGCGCGTTGTGATTGGCGGTAAAAGTCTCGGTATGGCCTAATCTGACAATAAAACCCAATATCAAAGCGATTATCAGTGAAATCGACAGTAAACGATCTCATGTCACCTAAAATCGGCAGTAAAAAACTGTTACTCCAAAGAATCGACAGTAAAACCAAAGAATCACTGGTATTACTGTAAGTGCATGAATTGCTACTGCCATGGATATGTATCTAATTACTTATCCTATTGACGTCTTTTACTTCACACCAAAATGAGTTTTACTATAAGACAAACTTATCGATATGACAACTCGATCACCGTTCTTTCGGACCAAAAAACTCTCCCGCATGTCCTCTCGCGGCGGCAACAATAAAAAAAAGGCGGACGATCCCATGCATCCCACTAAACATGCTCCCCATGTAACCGATCATAAGATCTGCCCCCCTCCTTCGCCACGTTCATCCGGTCACTATCGCTGCCCCCCCCCCCCACGACTCCCTTCAGACGAATCGCGTGGATAATGACTACTGGAAGTCCACCCCGTGGGCGCGGAGGAACCTAGCTAGGCGGTGCTCGTTCTCCGTCGCCATTGTCGGTCAGATCTTCCTCCAGCGTATGCAGATTCCCCCTGGCATTTACTGCCATGCCCGGCAGAACAGCAGACGACCCAGGTTTCTCTACGCACATGGCTACGCCGTCGGTAAACGCTGTACCCTTGGCTGTAAGCCCCCCTCCACAACTGGGATCCTCTCCACGCCTCGGTCCTCACGCCAACCCCCCCGTTGTTTCTCTGAGCGAGATGAGGACACCCGACGCCCATCAGACGTACACTCACGTATGTGTGTTTATGGGTCTTTGCGTGCGTTTTTTTACTACCAGTCTTATGTCCATTTATTGTGTTTGCACTCTTCAATATTTTACTGTTCTATCTATTGTCATTTACTTATTTTCTGTTGTATATTACTGTGTTAACTGTGTTTCACTGATGTCAGGACAAGGACGTCCCCGACCATATGGTGTCCTAGGTCTACATGAAATTCGATAATGAGGGTGTCTTACCAATTCTCTCGATGACGCGCGACATCGCGGTTTTAGCGTTAGAAAGAACAGAGCGAGAAACGATCAAAGAATTACATTGCACTCTGTAGGAAACACGACTTCTACATGTTGGAGAAGGAACGTGAACATAGCAAGACCTCCAAGAGGATTGGTTGCAGGGTGTTCATAAAGCTGCATAAGAGCCCGAAAGACAACTCCGTATGCATCAAGCGGGTTGTGTTGGAGCACAACCATCCCCTCGCTAGGACGACGTCCTTGGTCGCATTCATACAATCACACAAAAACATTGATCCCTCGTTGATGGAGCTCGTCTACACCATGCAGGATAGCAGGGTCCCTCACAACGCTATGATGAACGTTTTGTCGGAGATGTATGGGGGACAGCGTAACATACCATTCACCGTGCGACCTAGAAAACAGGTTTTTACTGTGTCCCATCATTGTCTTTTACTTGTGTAATCATGACAAATTACCGTCCTTTCCTTATTCAAGTTATTACTGCTACGACCGTGACAACTTACTGTTTTCCAAGTCTCATTTTTTTCTGTCATGTTGGGTGTATATTTACTGTTAGTTACCATCCATCAGTGATCCCCTGGGCGGGCGCCTAGACCGCCTAGGTGCTGGGCGCGGGCTCCCCGTCGCGACTTGGGCATAGGCGGAAGTTCCCCTAGGCGCTCGGTCCGCCTAGGCAGTCAATGCCGGTCCTAAGCGACCGAGCGGCTAGGCGCGCAGAGCCGGGCGGCTAGGCGG
The DNA here is from genome assembly GCA_036346255.1 of Ampelocalamus luodianensis. NCBI lineage: Eukaryota > Viridiplantae > Streptophyta > Magnoliopsida > Poales > Poaceae > Ampelocalamus > Ampelocalamus luodianensis. Next base: position 29,290,032 of record CM070620.1, on the reverse strand, counting down.
CCTGGCGCCCAGGCGCGGGAGAAAGCAGAGCGCATCGATATACAAGGTAAGAGAAAACCCTACCCGATTTGGCTGGTTCAGCCCCTTTTGCTCCCCTCTTGCGCTGGTCCAAGTCGCGTGCCGCCGCCTCCTCTCCTGTCCCCGTCGCGCGCCGCCGTCTCCTCCCCGGCACCCCGTCGCGAAGGGAAGAGGACGGGAGAGGGAGACTGGATCTGGGAGAAGACGGGAAGGGAAGAGAGGCAGCGTCGCAGAGAGCGAGAGGCGGGAAGAGCGGGCGACACGGCGAAAGTCTCATTGAACGCATTGAGTCATCGACGCTTTTATGGGCGAGAGAGAATCAACCGTTATGGGCCGGCCCATTCATGAACAGTATGCCTTTCTTTTATTCTTCTCTTTTCTCTTTTTCTTCTTTGCTCTTCTCCCCTTCCCAGCAGAGCTTCGCAGCAGAGCTCCCTCGCCGTTTCTGTTCGGCCGCCAAGGCGGCGCCTAGGCGGGCTAGGCGCTAGGCGGCCACCCTCCGCTCGCCTTCCACCTAGCGCCTAGGTGAACATTGCCATCCATTGTAGTGACTAACCTAGGAAAGCTCCGAATACGCATGTTGATCATGCCTACGATGTGAACAAGCTGATGGTTTTCTTCGAGGAGTGTCAGTCGCAGAAAGACAGATTCTATGACATACAAATGGATGGTGACAACGTTGTGAAAATCGTCTTCTGGAGCCACGCGAGTTGCCACGCGGAATACACTGACTTCGGAGACGTCGTCACGTTCGACACAACCTACAGAATGAACCAGTACGAGATGCCTCTGGCTATGTTTGTTGGCTCTAACCACCATCTGCAGAACACCATGTTCAGCGTCGCGTTGCTCCGTGACAAGAAGGCGACATCCTTCGAGTGGCTGTTTTAGGACGTTCCAAACTTGTATGGAGGGCAAGGACCCCATCTGCATGCTAACCGGTGATTCTCACTGTTCTAACCTAATTACTTCGTATGTTGCTCATGTTTACTGTTTATCTCACTTGAGTTTACTGTGTTGTATGTCGATTGAGTTTACATCGCACGTTTGTTTTATTAAATTATCTGTATCAGTCTAAATGTATTGTTGGTAGAAAAATTGCGTCTATACCACATTTTTACTGCCTGTGTATTTTATTATATTGTAGATCAGGACCCAACCATGGCGGCTGCCATCCCGTGCGTCTTCCCCACACGCAGCACCAACTGTGCAGGTGGCATGTGCTAAGTACAAACAGAACCTGAACAAGCTATACGAGGAGCACGACAGGCTTTAGGAACGTTTGGTTTCTATCATAAACTATCCGCTTACTCCAAGAGTTCGAGAATGTGTGGGAGGATCTGGTGAGAGAGTACCGTCTCAAGCAGAGCCAGGCCATTGCTAGCCTCTATGACCTTCGCGAAAGGTGGATCGCAACGTACTTCAAGAATGTCTACTGCGGTAGGAGGACATCCACACAGAGAAGCGAGAGTATGAACAAGATGGTCAAACGGAACTTCGTGGATAACATGACTTCGCTCCACCAATTCGCGAGGAAGATGCACCGCGTGCACTCCGAGGCTCAGGAGACGCAATGTTCCACGTATGTAAATAAAAAAACAAGTTTACTGTGATTTCCATACACGTTTACTTTAATTTCTACCATGATTTACTGTTAGCTGTCTTATTTTACTACGTTTCTCAGGCCCTCCTTTTACTGCAACTCATGAATGTCATTACTTCATGTCGTTTTTGTGCCTACTTTGTTACGTATATCGTCTTGCATGCTCTCAAAGCGAACCTGTGAGAGCTACTCTGTTCCTGTTCGAGGAGCAGCTGGGCAGGGTATACACGCCTGCGGTGTTTAAAGAGTACAAGGAGACCTACTTTTCCAGTACAGCCTTCCGCATAAAGGTAGACACAAACCGAGATGGTCTATTCCTCGTGTCTCACGAGAAACAATCTACGACGTTCGTGTGGTCGTAACACGATTTCAGAGTGGTGACCGAAGAGGAAACATGTACATACAACTGTGAATGCAAACACTGGGAGCACACTGGTACTTTTACTGTCCCTCGGCTAGTAGTAGTTCCAATTTTTACACTTTTACTGTCTAGTGCATAGTCATTTTTACTGTCATTCGACAGCGTGTTTTGTTGTTAATCCATCTACAGTTTACCCCCGTAGGGCTGCTCTGCGCACGCCTGGTGCGGACGTTCACCCACTTGCAGGTCAAGAGTATCCCAAGCCGCTACGTGCTCCGTACGTACAAGAGGAATGCTAGGGTGGATCTGTCGTACGACGGACACAACCTCATGCAGGTCGGACCTGATGGGACAACTGAGATGTATCGGCACACCACCTCACTGACAGAGGCTATGGGTGTGGTAAGGTCAGGGTGCAGATCAAGTCTTGCGTACGATAGATCCATGGAAGTCCTGAAGGCTCTTCAGGTGTAGCTTGATACCATACCCAACGACACTAGCCTGGTGGCTGACGAGACCGTTGCGCTCGATGAAGCGGACGACGATACGATCAATCCATCTACACCTCTATCACAGCCCAAGGGTTGCAAACGAACCAATGACGAACCAGAGCAAAGTTTTGCCCTGGTGAAGAAGATGACGAGAGCATGTAGCATATGCGGACTGAAAGCCGGTCACAACAGTACTACCTGCCCCATGCTACCCAAAAATAGAGGGCGAGGGGGCAGGAGTGGCAGTGGCATGGGGAGGGGGAGAGGAAGAGGAAGGTTCGGTACACGACGTCAGCTGATTCATGAGGACAAATCGGAAGGGGACGACGTTGACGACAGTCTCCCGGTAGGGTCAGATGACAGCGATACACGCTGAATAGCCGTGTTTTTTACTTACATTTCAGTAAACCATTTACTGCATTGTCGTGTGTGCTACTGTGTTACATCTGCTAACTGGAAAATAGAGCTCGCTATTCGGCTCGCCTTGCATGTTTTACTATATATCCGGACTACCTTACTGCAATATCACGTGGTATTAGTGCTTGTTTTTACTGAGTTGAATGCGGTCTATTACTGTCTTCTGCATATCGGTAAATCTCCAAAAAAACGCAAACACAAAAAAGGGAACAAAAATGGCAAAACATAAAAAAGGGAACAAAAATGACTTCAAACTCTTCTTCCGCTCCCTTGCAAACGATAGTTCTATCCTACATATCACTCATATACAAGTAGCTATCTGGGTGGAGTCTGATCAAGGTTGCAGACCATGATTATGTCCACGACCTCCTCTGTGCTCCGCCCCTATGTCTACCGAAGAGTGTAGCTGCAATCATCCGCACGTTGGATCTCCTGCTCGGTCGGACCAATATCCTTGTGTCCGACGTCTGGCGAACCAACCTTATCCTGGAGATCGTGCTCACGAGCTACGTGGATCGTATCAAAGCATCCATCCAGAGGCTCGAAGACTACATCGGCAGGCAAAACGAAAGAATCGACGACGCCGAGACCGTGGAAGAGACGAATGTCCTCATCTGGACTATCGTCGACAGACTTCCTTCGCTCGCTAGGAGCCAAGCTCGGCTCGCCACAGCGAAGGAGCATGTGGAGGCGTATCTCCACATGTTCCCTGATCCAGCCCTCGGCGAACTCCATGAGCGGGCTTACGAACGAATGAGGGCTGCGATAGGGTCTTGCCTTGGCCACTAGGGCCTCCTTTCTTTTTCCCTTTCTTCCCTTCTTTTGTTATTATCGAGCAGTGTAAGAAGAAGAAAATGCGACCGGCCACGCTATTTGCTCGAAGAATGCAAAGAAGTTTTATCTCCTATTGTTTACTATTATGTAAATATAACACTACTACAATAGTTTCTTTAGTTTACTGTCGGAACACAAAAATACAGATTTACTATTTTCTCCAAAAACAAAACGTACAAAATGTCGCTTGGGCTACCCGATGCGGCTCTTCATCTCACCCCACTACGACTTATAAGGATGGACATCCGGTACCCATGAAAACACACACAAAGCCCCATATTATTTCCACACAAAAGCTAGTAAAAAAATGTCTTCGAGCACTTCTTCCTCTCCCCAGCCCATGGTAGTTCTGACCTACCTCACTCTTGTATACAATCACCTCTCTGGTCGGACCCTTAGCAACGCTGCTGACCATTATGCAGTCCGCGACCTCCTCCAATCTCCCCCTCCCCCCTCCCCCAATGTCTCATGGATATCGTGTCTCCGATCATCCGCGGGCTGCACCTCCTCAACTGTACCAATGGCTTGGTCTCCGACGTCCAGCGGGCAAACCTCGTACTTGAGGTCACGCACACCAACTACGTGGATCATGTCGAAGAGTCAATCCAGAGGCACGATGGATACATGGACGAGCTGAGCACGAGAGTCGACGATACCGATAGCGTGGAAGAGGCTGAAGTCCTCCTCTGGCACATGGTTGACGTGTATCCTCAATACCAACATCTCCAAGCTCAACTTGCCGCCACGAAGATCAGGTAGAGTCGTTCCTCCACATATTCCCTGATCCCGTTCCCGCCAAAGCGCACAAGCAAGCTTACGAACGCTTGAGGACCGCGTTAGGGTCCTACATTGGACACTAGGGTCTTCCTTCTTTTGGTATTAGTTCATGCAATGTACATAAAAAACAAAAGCGATCGGCCACGCTATTTGGCTGACTTACCCATAATATATGTAAAAAAATGGCATCTTTTGGTGTAACTGTTTTGTATATATAATTTTATTGCATTGTTTTGCTTACTCTACCATTCGAGCGTAAAAAAACAAAATCCTCACCAGGTGGGGCATCGTGCCTCGGGGGTAAAACGCGTGTGATCGGCAGTAAAACACATTGCAACTTTATTGTCTTAACCGTTGTGTTTTATTGTCAAACATACGAGCTCGAAAAAAGTCGCATACCACAAAAAGGGATAGTAAAATGATTCAGGAATTACTATCACGTCTCGTATTATTTACCGTTGAATCGAGTCTCACGCGGGGTGCGAACGTTTCTGGCTCATCGATTGTAGTTGATGGGTCGGTCGTATGGGGATTGCGCGTGCGCGCCACACCTGGCCTGGGTCGTGCGCGGTGGGCTGGCTAAGCGTAGAATAGTTATTCTACGCTCGGCTACAGAATATATATATATATAGGACACCCGGGAGTACATACTCCCACTTCGAATATACCACTTAAACGCATATATTATACTTCTTTATCATTTTCAATATACTTAAATACTAATTATAAGATAATTCAATGCGATTTTATTGAAAAAATTTCATTGAAACCCTTAGTTTTTTGCTATATACCCATTTTCATATATAAAAGAAGTATACACACAAATTTTGCTATAAAAAGTGGAAATTAATGAATTTTTTCATGGAACTCACTTTAGGGTATCTTATAATTATTATTGGAGTATGCACAAATAGATAAAGAGGTATCATCATACGATTTAAGTGGTATATGAGAGGTGGGAGTATGTACTCCCAGGAGTACCATACCATAATATATATATATATATATATATGATTAATACCTTCTTCTTCCGAGTGTAGTTACTCTCACCTCTAAAAATACCACCTAAAAGAACTTAACATACTTATTTATCACTTTGGATATACTCATATACTAATTATATAGGACGTCTGTTTCGTACTCCCGGAAGAACATACACCCACTATCAGTATACTACTTAAACGGTCATACTATACTTCTTTATCACTTTCAATATACTTAAATACCAATTATAAGATCTTCCAATGCGACTTGATTGAAAAATTTTCATTGGAGTCATTTATTTTTGCTATATACCCTTTTTCATATATAAAAGAAGTATATACACAGATTTTGGTATAAAAAGTAGATTTTAATGAATTTTTTCATGGAACTCACTTTAGAGTATCTTATAATCATTATTAAAGTATGCTCAAATTGATAAAGAGATATCATCAATTCATCATACGGTTTATAAGATTTAAGTGGTATATAAGGAGTACCATACCATTTTCATATATATACACACACACTATAGGGACCTCCTTTATAGTTTCCCGTAAAGAAAAGGAGAACCGTCAAAGGCAATTCTTTGTCACTAGAAGCCATCTCCACTTAAAAGTTAACATATTAATATAGGTATTCTCTACCAAAGGAGGCGTGGGCCTAGGGCGACGGCCCTAGCTCGGCTGCAACCTAAGAGTCCGGTAGGGACTCTCCTAGTTCCTTGCCCATTAAGTTAGGAAAGTATCTTCGGAGATCAGTTAGTTAAGGAAATAGATTATATCTCTAGTCGGTTTCTATCTTTAGTTGTAAACCCCTTATATAAGGGAAGGAGATTCTGAATAAAGGGCAAGTAAAAGATTAGCAATTTCTTCTCCCTTCTCTCTCGGTTGGACCCTGTCGTAGCCATTGCGCTTGAGTGAGTTGCATAACGGTACCGTTCAAGCGCAAGGCTCCAAGGCCTCGACGTCCCATATTTCATAGTTATCAGTTGTGCTCCCTCAAGGGGAGTGACAGCATTGTCCAGAGACAATAAAACTTTCAAAATAATGGAACACCTCTGGGTGTCTAACAAAGTCAAATCTTCTACCCTTTTAGCAGTTCCAACCAATGCCTCTTTCAAGATTAGTTGCTATTTGCTAAGGATTATTATATCAATAACCAAGATGAGAACATTTACAGCCTCAGTGTATGTACTGCTTAACTCCGCCTATGTAGTTTTCTACGTAGCCAGTCCTAAGCCAGGAAAAAGGAAGAGGGTTGTGTTATGCCCGGCGAGCCAACGTAAAAATCAAACCATCTTTTCATGGAATGAAACCCAAAATTGGTGTATGTACTGTTTGAAATATTTAGGCATTGGCAGTTTGGCACACATGGAAACCTGTTTGTTCCAAGAAAAAAACACTTTGCCTACTCTTCTTTACACAAAAAAAAAAAACCTGTTTGATATTTTGTAATTACATCAAGGAAATGTCCTCCCAGTTCAACAGCCTTCTACTACTTTTTTCAGTCAAGAGAGCACAACAAGTGCATGCACCATGGTTCTTACCTTCTGCGGTTCTGGAAATCTTAACAGCTCCTTCTCAATCAAAGTTGCCATGGCCTTGATATATCCTTCACGTTGATACCAGGAAGGTATAACTGTATGTTGCATATTCACCAGATATTCATCCTCTCTAAAACAGCAATTGAATGTCATTAGTATCAATTGAAAAAGCAACAGCAATGGACTATTTATCATTTCAAATTATTGTATTTACCTGAATATGCTCTCCAGTAAACGGAGGCTTGAACCACTAGTTGATATGGAGAACTGGGGGTACAGAGGTAGTACAACGAGTTTTGTGATCCCATCCCGTTTTATCTAGAATACAAAGAGAATAAATCAATGTCTTCTACAAATAAACATAAGTTGAACATTGTGGCACCAGAAGCTTAATTTAGTATATCTTGAATAGCATGATTTTGCATTTTAATTGTTAATTCATGAGTGTGATGTCATGACCCATGATTACAGTGTTTGCTAGTTTCTCATAAATTTTGAATGTTCTTTTGTATGTTAGAAGATTTAAAACTGCACTCTAGATTCCTGTACTATTGCAAATCCAAAAGGAAAAAAGTATGTCCACCATAGAAGATCTGGTTAGAGTGAACTCCTTGGTTTAGGGCACTCGTGTTTCTGTTTCATGTCATTCAAAACACAGAGGATCTGTTATTGGCATACTTCTGTTGCTGAAATAATCAAACACCAGAAAATTAACCATTAAGAGAAAATAACAGAAGCAAACAAACGTATTGGATATATGGCAAGCCCCTACTTGTTCTATAGCTTCCTCAGTGAAGGGATGCCAATACCGCATTCCAACGTACACTTTGGCAGGAATATCTTTTTCACATAATGCCTTCCTCAGTGCTTCAGCCTGCAAATATTCCAGAAAACTATCAAATCAAAGCTCATAGGATGCACATAGTTTCTGACATAATTTAAAGAATGTTAAGAAAAGTGAGAACACCGTCACTAATTCACTAAACCACTGAAGTAACCAACTAAAACAATACCTTATATTCACACATTAAACCTATTGTTCACAAGAATGAAAGCTAACTGCCAAAAAATCACGTTGTCTCATAGCCAGTCACTAGAATCCCACCTGTGGCCAAGGAGCAGAAGTGAAACAGGAAAAAAAACATGTTTGCTACTCACAATATAAGAGCGCCCAAAGTTTCCTAGGCCTAGGCCATGATATGTAATAATATAGCCCAATTATTCTGGTTATGTATTGATCAACTGAGTGAGATGCAGCATACTGCATAACCATGCATGTTGAGAATCATTATTATAATATTTATTATAATCATCTATAATGTTCTCTAAGACCCAATACCACACAACTACATGGGTTAATGAGCCATCTGACAAGAATACTGGCCATTTGAAGTTAAGCAAGAGAATATCATCTTCCTCTGACCCATTTATATCCTTTCTCTAATGCTAAGTAAACATGAATATCCACATTTCTAAGAGATTCAATGTGCAGCGGTTGTGGCAATTGGCAATTCAGACAATAAAAGATCAAGATGTACCTGCGCATCAGTAATTTGTCGAAGAGGAGAACCACCACCTATAGATGCATAACCTTCCTTGCTCTTTGGTGCTCTTACAACAGATATGAATTGTGCTAGTGGCTTCTGTAGAAAGCGAAACATCCTAGGAAGACGGATAATGTCCTGTCATCATGCATCATGAGATGTCCAATGAGTAAGAGAAAACAAGTTCAATATGAATTTCTCAAATACACTACTAACTTGGCACATCTGAACATCAAAGCATTCAGTTCTCTCTCTTTTTTTAGCTACAACAAGTATAACATGATGTTACAAACTTAGGCTAGCTCCAAGCTTTATTTGACCTTTACATCTAACACCTTGGAATTCGAAGAAAATTGGAAGATTAAAAAAAATATTTTGTTGCATATTTCCAGGAAAATATATAAAAATTTCTCACCATTAATTGTTTTGGCACCATAATTTATTAAATCTGCAAAATAAAATAAAAATATAGCGAGTGAAAAATCGAGCTATGATTGCATTTCAGGATGGCAATTACCGGATCAGCAAAAAGATTAAACAAGAAAGGCTGCACATCATCAAGGGTCTCTGGGCCTCCAAGATTTAGCAACAGAACACCAATTTTTTCATTGCCGACAAGAAGTTTTCTGAATTCAGACTGGGACGTAAGAACTGCCTCTGATGCTGATGAATATCCTCTAAAGTGATGCCTCAAGTCAGGTGACGGTTGAGAAGACCATCCCAATTTGCATTTACAGGCTGAAGACTTCTTATGGTAACATTGTCCAAGACAAAGTCTTGTACGGCTACCAACTGAGCAAGATTTAATTGCATATGTCCTTGATAGATTGACCCTGTTTGGCCAAAAAAGGAACAGTAGCTATTTAAGTATAATACTAACTATGGCACTCCATAGTCATAAAAAGTAGCACACAACAGATATATCAAGAACTGTCTATGCGGATCATCCATGAAGATATACTTGCTTATGTCCAAAAGTCAGTTCTATCGATGTTGTAGGAGCTAACAAATGGCATCCAACAAATACAGGTATGTGCAGCCCTTATATTGTGCCAAACTCGACCTGAGCATATTATACAAATATAAAATAACCAACCCCAGCTCGAATTTTTTATTATTAATTGACCCTTTTTTAAATTTATTTTTATTGTTAATCCACCGCAAACTTTATTTCTAATTCTAACCTCTTTGGTCACGCCACCACCCGTGGCATGACAAAACACCACTGTCACGCCAGCCCATATATTGTCAAGCTCTTGTCACGTGGCAGTGTTGTTTGGTCACGCCACCAGCGGTGGCGTGACAAAAAATACTATTTAGCGGACTTATCATATGGCGTGACAATGTTGTTTTGTCACGCTACGGGTGGTGGCATGACCAAAAGGATCAGAATTAGAAATAAAGTTTGCGGAGGGTTAACAATAAAAATAAATTAAAAAGGGTTAATTAATATAAAAAAAAGTTCCCCCAGCTCAGCCCTATTAAACATGTCTACGAACTGGTTACTAGGGATCCACTAATACTTGGACATTTTTGTTTGTATAGCTTGGAATCAAGGCTACCAAAAAATTTGTTCCAGGGATAAGCATTAAGATACCAAATAAATGACCACTTAATTTAGTATGACATGGAACATGCCGCTCACAATACTACCCATGCGAACAAATGAAATACATAAGGGTGTGGCGCTCGTACGTTCCCATCGTACGCTTCGGCGCAGCATTCCAATAAAACATATGCAACAAACTATTTTAACATCTGCAACAAAAAAACAGTTTTTGTCTCAAAAGTATTGGAAAAGGTTCAAATCTCTTCACAAAAAACATTGTACTACACATATTGTTCCTATAGGAAGATGTACTCGAACAACTAACACAAAAGTTTGAAATAAAAATGAACCTACGATGTTATAACTATTGCAGCAATTTGGAAATACGATATGCAACATTTTGATGAAACACTTGCAACAAAATAATCCAAAGAGGACATGTTCCCAACAAACTAAAATGTCATATGCAACAATTGAGAAAGATGTGTGCAATAATTTGTAAAAACAACCGCAACACCAGCAAAAACAAATATTACATGCTACAAGATTTGGGAAAGATACGTTGCAGCATACAGAAACACTTCTTGCAACAATCAAGAAAAGGAGTTGCAACATTTCGAGGGAACACCCACAACACACCTATCTGGAGAAGGAGCCGCGCGGACAGTAGTGTGGCTCAGAGCTTGTCGGTGGAATTTGCGTACCTCTAGAGGTTGTTGCGACCCTAGCGAGAAGCCCACGGCGGCATAGCTCGAGATGTTGCAGGAGTTCATGACTAGTGTCAACAGAGCTTGCAGAGACCATGCTTGGCATCAACGGAGCTCGCCGAGCGGCGGAGGTGGAGCTCACGGAGGCCATGGCCAGACCATCAGTGGAGCTCGCAGAAGCCCTGGCTGCCACGGTGACCTACTCCCTAGATCCATGGGAATGCCACCGGAGGGGAGAGAATGTGTGGAGACAGGAGCTTGACGATGGCTCAGTAATTGGGAAAGAAAGTGAGTGAGAGAGAGAGAGTGCGGGGACGAAGTGGGCTGTGCTGGGGTAGTGAGAAAGGAAAAGGTGCTAGGGCGGTGGGGCCATGTATGTGGGCGAAGCGTCTGAAGTTTGACCTCCATCCGGAGGTATGAGCTGTAGGATTATCCATTTCATAAATATATAATAGGTTGGAAATTCAAGGGCCAAAGTTCTTTGAACCACAATATTTAATTAGAGAGAGATTTGAAGGTGAGGCATACCGCCCCAGTAGAAGTGCAGCCATTCGAGATCAAACTCAAGGCAAATAGGGACGTAAATGGTTTAACATTGTGCAGCTACGACAAGCGAGTGGAAGAAATGCGATTGCTAGATTATGAATTTTAAACAACTGAAAGGTGGCGGCATCCATGTATCCACACAAAACCATCAACCATCATCAAACTGGAAACTAGAGGCACCTCATCTATCCCCTCTCTACTCGCATCAAAATATCTAGTGTGCCGAACAAGCTATACAGTACAACCATAGCAAGGGTAGAAAAAAAACACCTGGAAGAATTACGCGAAGCAGGCCTCTTGGGGAAATGGGAAGGCCCGGCCTCCACCCTCCCCATCTCCATCACGCCCCTCGTGCCCGCCTGGCTCGACGACCACATCGCCAGCTCCCCTGCGCAAAAACCCCACAGATTATCCACTAGTCCTCACATGGTAGATATTTCTACGGCAGGAAACCCTACGCGAGCGCAGTAACCTCAGTCGGGGGGGGGGGCGGTGAGATGGAACAGCGGCGATGCGGATAGGAGAGCCGGGAGGGCTCGCCGTCGCCGGAGACGGTGGAGAGAGAGAGATGGAGAGAGAGCGGGCGCGCGTGTGTAGTACGGAGGCGTGTCGCTTCTGGCGGCGCAGGCAGGCCGCAGTGGGGGAGGAGAGCGAGAAATAATCCGCAACGGTTGGTCCGTGCGTTTTCCGGGGGTTTGTTTTTCCGCGAGCGCACCGGGAGGGTGCAGTGTAAGGTCACTGACATATCTGGGCCACTCCTTGTGGGGTGACGTGTCAGTGGGGCTTAGGACTTTCCGTGGGGAGGTGAGAGGTCGCGTGCGGGTGCGGTGGCGGGTTGTGGTAATTGTGTTTCCACGAATTATTATTATATTCCACCCGGGATTATTATTATTCTACCCTTCCGAGAGAGAGAGAGTAGGAGAGGGACGCAGAAAACGTCCCTATCTTGCAATTATTCGCCCAGTCCCTGTGATATCGATTAATTCGCCATTGGAGCCCTTGTACTTCTTCAGAGTTCAGAGATCTTTTTTATTTTTGTTGTTGAACAATTCAGTCAAAGTTACTGAGTATGCATTTGAGTCCATTGGAGCCCTTGTACTTCTTCAGAGTTCAGAGATCATTTTTATTTTCGTTGTTGAACAATTCAGTCAGTCACTGAGTATGCATTTGAGTTCTACTTCTACGTCTAGTACAATTCGATTTAGCCATGCACTGCACGCACGCTTCTACGAACTGCAGCTCTCCGTTGAACACGGCCCAACGTATCGACAACATATCTTGTGTATATGTTCTATTTGGTGGACATGTGTATATAGCCTTTCTAGCCCTTAATTCGGAAACCCACGGTCGAGATTGAGCCAACCTCCCACTTCACTATGCTTTGCGAAAAGAACCCTCGCGCGATCATCCTCCAGCCCCGGTTGTGCCCGTGTGCTAGGGTTTGGGATTTCCTGCGCCGCACAGCCTCCCTCGCATGTCGCGCCGCCGTCCTCTATGCCACGCCTGTGTGTGCCCGTCCCCCTACGCCGCGCCTGCCCCCTGCGCTAGTGCCCTGCACCGCACCCGCTACGGTGCCCCACTCCCCTTGCTCGATCCGGTTGAGGTAATTCCTGTTGACAATGTAGTTTGAGTCTTGTTTGATGTGTGTCGATGGTTTATTCTCTTCATTTTTTATGGGCAGCCCCATGGATTCAATGGGAGATGTGAGCAGCTCCGTGCGGCCACTAGCTTTGCCATGTCTCGAAATAACTGATGCGCACTCTCTCGTTGCGAGCTGTCTGCGTAAAACCTCACATAAGGCTACCAACATTCCATTATGTGTGTGTGCACACACTGCAATTTGTTAATTTCAATGATTAACGTCACTCTCGGGCTAAATCATCCTTACTGTTGTAGGGTTTGTCGTCCACACCGATAGTTAATGAGGACTTGAAGCCTGCCGTGGGGATGATTTTTGAAGATGAGGATGCAGGCCTCGAGTTTACTAAGCATATGCGCATTTTGTCGGCTTCTTCGTTCGTATTGAACAGCGGACTACTACCAATGGTGTTTTGCAATAGAGGTGGTACTATTGTGACAGACGTGGTTGGAAGGAAGAAAAAGGTAGAGGTCAAAAAGAAGAGGGCATATGAGTTTAAATTGAGTAGGTGTGAGTGTGAGGCCATATTTGGTATCAAACGGACTAAGAACAATAAGTTCAGATTAGACACATTTTGTGGAAGTGTGTAACCATAGTTTTGTCTCATCTAGTAAGCAACACTTAATACGTTCTAATATATAAGTAAATGAGAAGGTTAAGGCTACATTGTTCGCATGCCATCAAGCTAGCATTGGGACATCTAGGGTATTTAGATATCTTCATGTTGGTGAGGATGGATTTCAGAATGTAGGATGCACAAGTAGGGATTTGCAAAATTATCACCGTACTTTGATTGAGAGTATAAAGTCATCAGATGCTCAAATGTTCGTTGATAATTTAGCTAGAAAATTATCACCGTACTTTGATTTCAGAATGTTGACTGTGTCATTAACGGCAAGGGTAGGTTGGTGCATGTGTTTTGGGCGGATGCAACATGCAGGAAGAATTATGTTCATTTTGGTGAGTTGCTCTTATTCGATACAACATATAATACAAACCAATACAACATGATATTTGCACCATTCGTGGGAGTGAATAACTATGGGGGATGTGTTCTATTTTGGGCTGCATTGCTGCTCGATCAGGTGATTGAAATATTCAAATGGTTGTTCTGTACTTTCTTAAGATGTATAGGAGACGTTGCACCTAGGCTTATAATAACTGAAGAAGATGCGGCCATGAAGAAGGCAATTGAGCATGTCTTCCCAACTAGCACGCATAGGTTGAGCATGTCTTCCCAACTAGCACGCATAGGTTATGCATGTGGCACACATCGAACAAAGTTCCAACAAAGATAAGGCCAGATTTGAGGGATAACCAAATCTTTTATAGTCGTGTCAATTCATGTGTGCATTCCTCAGAAACTCTAGAAGAATTCGAGTCACGGTGGGCATCTATTATTTTTTAGTTCGGCTTGGAAGATAATGAGTGGCTGGCTGGTTGGTACAGTATTCAGGCATCTTGGGTATCGACTTACTTTATGGACATACCCTTGGCAGGAATTCTTGGAACAACTTTAAGGTCTAAAAGTGGCAATTCTTTTTTCAATTGCTTTATTAGTTACAAGCATGCTTTGGTTGAGTTCTAGGTCCGCTTCGACACTGCAGTGGACTAATAAAGAGAAAATGAGCTATGAGAAGACTATAACATCCCAATTTTCCGAGTTTCATAACCTTTTGAGTAGTTTAGTCCCTTGGAAAAATTCATCAAAATTTATTTGAATTTAATAAAGCTTAAATGGGACTTTCAAATGTCAAAATAATTTAATATGACTAATCTAAACATCAATTAATTCTAGAACTATTTTATTTGAGTTCTTTGTGCTTGGAAGTATTTCTCATATTTTTCTAGGATTTTTTCCGAGTTCAATTGCTATTTTAAATTTGCCATTTGAATTTCTGGTATTTCTAAATTGGAAAAGCTATTAAAAATCTCAGGAAAATCTTTGGGCTCAAACCGTATTTCCTTGGCCCATTTATTCCTCAACCCAGTCCAACCGCCGGCCCAACCCGCACGTGCTAGCAACCCAAACCGTCTCCACGCATGCCACGTGTCGCACCCGTGTTCACCTCGCACCCGCTCTCGCTTCCAACTCAGTCCTACCTGTCAGGTTGTTTCCATCTTCGTGCTGGACTTAGCTAATGTGCATGAGTTGGACTCTACCACCGCGTTGAACTCGGACTCCCAACACCGCTCGGCTGCACACCGCTTTAAAAGGCCCCGTGTTCATGTCGAAACCACCGCCTCCACATTCGCACCCAATTCCAAAACCCTAGGTCGAGGAGCTTGCGTTGTATTCGTCGGAATCAAGCTTTTCAATCTTGATGCCGCTGCAGCCTTTGCTGTTGAAATTCATCACTATCGGTGAGCCTTCAACCTCTTCGTCAGCTCCATCAGCTTCATCATGTCGTGTTCTCTCAGGTGCATGTGTTTGCATCTCCGGAGGAAGCCCGAGCCGCCGTCACCTCGTCGGATCCACTTCATCGAGCCACGCCATCATCGCCTTTGCTGCCAGTCGTCGTTGATGATCTTTGGTTCCCGAGCCTAGCCTCATTAGCGTCGTCCAAGTTGTCACCAGAACCCCTTCTCGCCATCGCGATGTTCAACTAAGCTAGCCACCGCTGACCTTGCGATCGACCATATTTGCGGCCACCATAGCTCGATCCAAGCCGATAGATGTGTTCATCGTGTCTTCTAGTGCCGTCGCCATCATCGGAGTAGTCACTGTTCACCGCTGTCGACATTGAGCCACCACCGTCGTTGATCTGGTCCGAGTTAGCCGCTTTGTGTCGTCCGTGTATTGCCACCTCAGTGACACGTGTGTGCCACGTGTACATCCACCGCCACCCAACAAAATCCTAGATCTAAGTCAGCGTGGACTTAGTCCACGATGAACCAAGCCACTGACTTGTGACCCCACTTGTCAGATCGACTATTTCATAGACTAGTGAGCCATGGACTTGGTTCATAGACCAAGGGTCCCACCTGTCATTCTCTATTTCTTATTTTCCAGATTTTCTTTAATTTCTGAAATCATTGCTGACATCATGCCGATGCAATATTTCGGGATTTTCTTTAGAAAGAAAAAAAAATTTGAAATAGTAATTTCTTTCTCTTTTTCTTAGATTTAGATTTGCCGAGAGTCCGTTTTTCAGAGAGTCTGTTTTTCCTCATATGAACTTCGATTGGATCCATTCAAGTTTTTAAATTTATCTAAATTCAAGCTCTACCTTCTTGAGATTCTTATTTAATTTTTTGAGTTTATTTATTGCTCTGTTTTGTATTTATTTGGTTTTCACTTTCGTTTGCGAATAAACGTTGATACTTCGGGAGCATTTGAGGAAGGAGTTGATCAAGCTCAAAACCAGTATCAAGACTTGTTCCAAGGCAAGTTGTACCTTTGACCATATTGAACCTGGCATATTTTGAAATACGCCACTCCTCAGTTTATGATTTTGAAATATGTCACTTCTCAGTTTTTTTCTTTAAAATATGCCATTCCTCAGTACAAAGAAGAGTGGCATATTTCAAAGAAAAAACTGAGGAGTGGCATATTTCAAAACCACAAACTGAGGAGTGGCATATTTCAAAATTCGCCTATTGAACCCAGTTTTCCAAAATTACCTTGATTCAAATTATTGCATTTTACTTTAAGTATTTATTTAAATATTTTGGGATTAGTTATACACTAGTTTGATTATATCCACTTTGCTAATTGTATTATCATGATCTTTTGTCACCATAGCTTGGTTAATTATTAGTTGGTATTATTATAGCACCAACGTGGGTTGGTTTGACACGAATAGTCTGCTTAGACATGCAACGGGTTATTGATATCATTTTGAGTTGCAAGTTATAAATTTGACTAAATAATTATGGAATATGTTATGAAAAGACTATGTGTTGTATGTTGTTACTCGTTGATGGTATGTGATGCACTTAACCAACAGGGTGGGAAAAAGATTTAGATTAAGGCGAGTGGAAGGAATTGATGATATGGTGGATGTGTGATTGGGATGAGTGAATGATGGTTACTAGTAGAAATTTTGGCAGTCTTGCCTTAGTCAATTAAGAACTTAACTTTGTACACCATTGAACTAAGTCATAACTGTACAACCACATGTCTGATGGGACGGACCTAACTTAGTACGTTGTGGAGTTTTGACAATAACTACTCAGGTAGTAGGTTAGTGATGGGTGGAGGTGTGGACTACTCTGAGAGTCACATCGATGGACAGTTCGCTGCATCTAGGTCCAACGATGCGTGTCGGACTAGTGAGTTAGGTTAGGGTCGACTGTACGCACATCGGGGGAGTCAATTGTTGAGATGAAACTTCCAAAAGGTTTTGTTGTGATTGGTGCTAGCTACACTAGTTATATTTTATGGGTAAAGTGTGCAACCTCTACAAAGTATTAAATTAATCTATTCGAATAGCCATGTCTGTGGTCATGGATATGCTCGGGGATTTCACACGAGGAGTAGGTTTTTATAAAACAAATGGAAATGGACAACTGTGTGGGGAAACTTATGCAGTTGTGTGAAAGAACCTGATTAGGTGATGCGAGTTTTATAAAGACAATTGTTAAACTATCATTGTTATTCGCTTTGAATTACGCTGTCAATCTATTATTTGTATTCAAATGCAACTGTTGCTTTTATGCAAAAGAACCATAAAAACCATTTTCTTGGAATAAGCCATCATCTATAATTGCATTATGTGGTACAACTTGTTGAGTACTCGGAGTACTCATTCTTACTATAATCATTCAGCTGAAGTGGAGGAATCTTCGCCTGCTTTTGAGGAGGAGCTATACAAGGATGGTGATCGCTAGGTCTTGATCCCAGACAGTTGCCTGTGGCAAGTTGTTGGGTTTTTGTTGGAGTTACTTTCGTTCCGCTGCCGTTTCTTTATTTAGTATCGGCCCTGCGTGGCTTAATAAGTGTAAACTCGACCATAAGGTCACAACTGTTATTTATTAATTAATTTAGTCGTTTATTCTTATATTCATCTATGTTGACACTGTATGCACTAATGTGATCCTAGACTACTGCATTATACATAGAGGGTCCAAATTTGTATATTTGAGTCCCGACAAAGACAATGCCACCTTTCACACGAAGCCTCAATTGAAGACACGATGGGCAATAGAGCTGCATGGCAGTGAGGTGTTCACACATGAGGGTTTCGCTAAATTTCAGAAGGAGGTTATTACTGCTAGGGACAACTGTGTTGTTGAGAGCGCGACACGAGTATGCAACCTTAAAGTAACAACGGTGAATGAGGACGACAAGAAGGTAAGAAAAGTCACATGTGACACTAACACCATGATTGCCCACTGCAGCTGCATGTTGTTTGGCACGTATTGAATTCCTTGCATCACATTATCCCCGTATTATGAGGTGCATTGCTGAATGAGCTTCCAAATCATTATGTTTTGAAAAGATGGACTGCAAATTGCAAGAGGGATGTTTTATTTGATGAGAATGGCAATGCTCTTGAGGAAAAGCCCAAAGATCCCACAGATGAAGAAATTAAAAAGTTGGCTTTGGAGATGCGCAAAGACTTGGAAAACTTGATACATCGAGCTAGACCTTCACTTCTATGCATGCAGAATGCGAGAGGGAAACTTAAAAAAATTGTGCATGACATAAACCAGGAAGTTCCTGCCCGACAGCAAAGTAGAGCGGAGGAGGTCAAAGCATATCTTAGGTGTGGCATCCCTGATCAGATAGATATATTGCCGCCAACTGACAATCTCACTAGAGGGAAATGCAAGAGGAATCTACCTAGGGAGAATAAGTAGAAGAAGTCAAAGGGAAAGGCAGCTCGCATGTGCAGGACATGCCATGAGATCAACACCCATGACAGCTGCAACTGCCCTTTAAGGAAACATACAAAATAATAATGTAATGAAGTATTTTAATTTCTTTCACTTCATTGGTGGTTCGTCTGTTTAGATACCTGATATGTGCGTGCTATTTGCATACTACTCTTGGTTGGCAGTCACTGAGGTTGCAGCAATGGAGGCTTGTTTTTTTTTCTTTTGTAGATGTTGCAGTAATGGAGGCTTGTTTTTTTGCAGACGACTCTTTCTTGGTTGATGTGGGCACTGTAATAGTTGATGTTAGACAATTACTCATGTGTATCAATTTGTACTCAAGTATTGTTATTTTCAAACTTTGTGGCATGCAATTTTGTTTTATGAGTTATCTTGATGTATGCAAGAACCATGTAATTTTGTCATGTTTCAGTCTTTCAGTTAATCCTAAAAGTAGTACCACAAACTAGTTCAGTTAATTCCGAGGAGCATGATAGAGGTGCATTTCCTTGTTCCTTTTTATGTCATGGCAAGAACCATGTAATTTTGTCATGTTTCAGTCTTTCAGCTAACCCTGAAAGTAGTACCACAAACTGGTTCAATTAATTCCAGGGAGCATGATAGAGGTGCATTTCCTTGCTCCTTTTTATGTCATGGCAAGAACCATGTAATTTTGTCATGTTTCAATCTTTCATTAATCCTGAAAGTAGTACAACAAACTGGTTTAGTTAATTCTAGGGAGCATGATAGAGGTGCATTTCCTTGTTCCTTTTTATGTCATGGCATTTGATCCAATTTAACCTTTTATGCCAACACATTTATGCATTTGAGCACCATCATGAAGTTTGATCTCATGGAGGCTGCTGCTTCAGATATTCAGGCTTCCAGGTGCTAGTTAGTTAAGTGTCAGTGTGCAATCAAGGAATATTCTGGTTTTTCAGTTAGCTAGTTAGTTAAATGCTTCCAGGTGCTTCTGATGTAAGGTCATTTCTGCATTTGTATGGTTGAATCTAATGCTTGAAAATATTCTAACCTCAAACAGTTACATGTATTTCTGGCAACTCATTTCTGACAACAAGACTGAAAACAAAGCCGATACTATAATTCAAGGGTAAATCATACACTAGAAATAGAATTTAAGGGTAGAACTAGAATTGAAAGCATACACATTACAGTTCACGGCTACATGGCATATTACAATTCACAAACACATTCAATTGCAAACTTCGCAATGAAAATTCCTATAAATAAAATTAAGAAAGCAACAAGAACCATTTTAAACTTCTCATTTATAACCGCCGATTTTAGGATTGACTTGTTAATATGGTCCAATTACTTGTTTATTTTAGCTAAATGTGCCAACACATGGTGGTCAACATGGTTTGCCATTGGATATGTTCGGTGTGCATTGCTAAACTTCGCATGACATTCTTCTATTTTCTCCTATTCCATGAAATGCACCCCAGCCAGATAGATCACGTATTGATATTTCCACATGAAACTGTCGCAACCACTGGAATATTTCTGCACCAAAATGAAGCATCAATTTTGTCACTACAACTTTTGCACATTCTATCTTCTAAATGTTATATACATGAAGACTATCAGCAAAAGTCTGTGTAAAGAATTATGGACCAAGGTCTCTATCTAGCCATATAGGCAAGCAATGTCAAAAGAGGTATTATTTTGATCATGTATAGACTATTCGAAAAAGTCTATGTACAGACACATGCTGCTCTATTCTTATTGTTTACTGATATGAATTTTTTTCTTCATGCAAGACAAATTAGGGAATCCTTTCATAATTAAGTAATGCAATGCTTACTGAAAGAACTACAAAAATAATTGGCTAACCATTCTGTTATTGTGGATATCATGGGGATATGCTCATGATCTTAGGATTATGATACAATTGGCAATGGCATTGAAGGTTTGCGGAAACACGTGTTTTTGGCAAGTTTCAGTTCTGTCAGGCTTTAGGCGGTCTGACTGGCCATGGCGGCGGTCAGACTGGCCATGCATCGGGTGAATTATCTGGTGAATTAACTAGCGGTCGATCGGCGGGATGGCGGTCGGGCCGACGATCTGGCGATCGGACCGGCCATCACGATCGGTCAGACCGGTAATTAAGTTGTTTTGGATTTTGGAGTTGGGCCAAAAATAGAGGGTGTAGGCAAGAGAGGAGATTCTTCTACACTTGGTCTCATATTTTTTGGAGCTTCATGCCAAAAGTTCTATTCATTTGAAATTTCCAGAGAGGTTGTAGTTTTCCAGGGAGGAATTTTGGCTAAGTCCCTAGGCTGGGCGATCAGACTGGCGAGGGGGCGGTCAGATCGGCCATGATGTGGTGGTCTGACCGGTTTTGACTTGTTTGTCGGCCAGCTTGGTGGCAATGTTTTTTGGTTAGGTCAAGTTCACGAGTTTCATTACATATGTGTTGTATGATGCATGTTTTGACTACCGCGAGTCAAGTTGCGAAGAACTTATTTCTGGAATCGATTTCTTTGTCTATTGTTGTGCTGGAAGCTTGAAGGTCAATGATGGTCAACGACAAGGATGATCGGGACTAGGCTTAGAGAGCTGAGGTCCAGAACGATCGACGATGCTGGGTGAGGTCAATGGATTCAAGCATGGCGTAAAATGGACAAGGATGGCCGAACGGGCAGTTCGGTGCGACAGGTTGGATCAAGCGACGTGGAGGTCGGTGCAAGTGCCATGGTTGTTTCGGTGGGAGCCGGATGGGAGAGACTTGTTGACATGAAGAGAGCCGTTGATCAACCTACACGTGGCGAAGTATGGAAGTGCTTCATGAAGATTGGACTCGTCTTTGGAAAAAGATCGGGAAGGGATATTTTGGTAAATTCACCTAAATACCACCTTGGTGACATTTTGCTAACCCACGGTGCAAGACGATGCAAGGAGAAGTGGTTTAGGTCAAGAGAAGTTGAAGATAGTGCTTTAAAATGCGTGCGTAAGTGAACCCGTTCGTGTGTGTGCTTAACGGGTGCCCATTAGGGTTTACTCTTTGATCCGTGAGTTTTCCTTTGGTTTCTGGCCAAGATTTTGCTGCTGTGACATGTGGGAATACATCTAGGATCATCTTGATCATCAATCACCCACGAGCAAGTTTCTAGATCATATTTTAGTTTTAACACGTTTTTGGAGCAACCTTCACTCAAACAGAAAAAGGTCAGAACTTTGGTAATGATCTTTACGATCGTTGATTGGAATAGGTTCCTGACATCCTAAAGAAGGTATGTCTCAAGTTTGGTAAGGTTTGGAGTTGCGAATCAAAAGTTAGACCATTTTGTGATTTTGAGTTTGGGCTGATTTTACTTTTCATTGGCCTGGAGGTCAGACCGCCATTAAGAGAGAGGTCAGACAGCCCATAGAGAGGTCTGACCGCCAACTACAAGGAGGTCTGACTGCACAACTCATTTGGATTTGAGTTCTTGGTGTTTTTGGTCTATTTGCTTCGGGGTTTTGATTGGACCTGGTAGCACCAAAATGTATCAGGACTTAAAAGAAAAATATTGGTGGGTCAGCATGAAGCGTGAAATTGCTGATTTCGTCGCTCGTTGTGATGTCTGTCAAAGAGTCAAGGCACATCACCAAAGACCCGCTGGTCTATTGCAGCCATTACCAATCCCCGAGTGGAAGTGGGAAGAAGTTGGTATGGATTTCATCACCGGACTCCCCAGGACCCAATCGGGATATGACTCCATCTGGGTAGTAATTGACCGGTTAACTAAAGTAGCTCACTTTATTCGGCCAAGACCACCTACCAGAGCGATAAGCTAGCGAATTGTACATGGCGAAATCGTCACCGCATGGAGTACCCAAGAAGATTGTGTCTGATAGAGGTTCCCAGTTCACCTCCCGGTTCTGGAAAAGCCTGCATGAAGCCTTGGGGACCAGACTCAATTTCAGCACGGCGTATCATCCACAGACCGATGGTCACACAGAACGCACCAACCAAATTCTTGAAGATATGCTCCGAGCTTGTGCATTAGATTTCGGAAAAGGTTGGGATAAGGATCTGCCATACGCGGAGTTCTCATACAATAATAGCTACCAAGCCAGCTTGCAGATGGCTCCATTTGAAGCTCTGTATGGTAGGAAATGCCGAACCCCGCTCCTTTAGGATCAGGTAGGAGAGCGTCAGTTCCTTGGACCTGAGTTGATCAAAGAAGCTGAAAGTAAAGTGAAAACCATACAGGAGCGTCTGAAAGTAGTCCAATCCCGACAAAAGAGTTATGCCGATAACCGTCGGAGGGAATTAAACTTTGAGGTAGGAGATGTTGTCTATCTAAGAGTTACCCCCCACTTAGAGGTGTGAGGAGATTCCAGACAAAAGGTAAACTCGCACCTAGGTATATCGGACCATACAAGATCTTGGCAAACCGTGGAGAAGTAGCTTATCAGTTAGAACTGCCAGAAGCCTTGTCAGCAGTACATAATGTCCTCCACGTGTCGCAGTTAAAGAAATGCCTGCGAGCGCCAGAAGACCATACCTTCCTGGAAAGCTTCGACCTTCAAGAAGATTTTACCTACGTGGAGCGACCAATTAAAATTCTGGATGTCGCAGAACGTGTTACCAGAAGCAGAATCATCAGATCATACAAGGTGCAGTGGAGTCACCATCCAGAAAGTGAAGCCACATGGGAAAATGAAGAAGAACTCAAGGCCAACTACCCTGATCTTTTTGCTAACCAAGCTTGAATCTCGAGGTCGAGATTCCCTTTAAGGGGGGTAGGTTTGTAACAGCCCAAATTTTAAATTCCAGTTGAAAATAAAGTTTAATGATTTTTATGGATTTTTGTGGAATTTTCAAAAGCTTTTCCTTAATTAATTTAAGGCTAAACAAGTTTATTTGCAAAATCTATTACCATGTAATAGCTGGAAATATTTTAATTAAGTCCTAAATGCCTCCGAGAATTTCTGTGAATTTTCTCAAAATTTTTGGACTCAATTTGCTATATTCTAAAGCTTAAATGAATTGTCAGTAATTATTTAAAATCGGAAATCAAAAGAAAATCCTAAACAGCCAATGGGCCGAAACCCACTCGGCCTAGTTCTTTTCTCACGCGCAGACCTGACCACACGCCCCGCCCATCCGCGCCTTCCTCCTCTCTCTCGACGTGGGTCCACCCGTCAGTCTCTCTCTCCCCTCTCTCTCTCTCACGCCCGCACCGACGCATCTCAACCGTTAGATAAAATCCAACGGCCAGAACTCCGGGATGTATTCAGAAGTTCCGAACGTCCCACTCAACGATGACCGTTAGATCTAAATCGAACGGCTCCCATAAGACCTAGCACTTAAACACTCTCCGCACCCCGCGATCTATTTCAACCGTTGGATCAAGATCCAACGGCTACACCCAACCCCAACTTACCGGCTCACATGTTTTGTTTCCACCGTCCGATCAAAATCGGACGGCCCAGCGTCATCTTCCTCCTTTCCTTTCTTCTTCCCTCACTTTCCTTCTTCTTCCCCGCGATTCCGCCATGGACGCCGACTCGGGACCTTCCAAAAACGAGCGAAGCAGGCCGTATCTCTTGATTTGATGCACGTATTTAAACCCTTGATTCCCTCCGCCCCCGACACGACCATCACTTTCCTTTCCGGCGCCCTAAATCCCCAAAATCTCGCCGCCGTGACCGCGCGGACCTTCGTGCTCTCCACGGCAGCTCGGCCACACCCGCGCAAATAAATAGGTGCGCTGGGACCGTCGCATCCTCCACAACACACCAACCACCGCTCGCCTCCGTCACCGTAGCGCCCTAAATTCGAATATCCCCGCCGGCGAAAACCTTTGATTCTTCTCCGTTTCTGGCGCCGCCGTAGCCCTCCGTCCCCGCCGTCGGCACCATCGTCATCGCCTCACCCGTGCGAAGCCGCTGCCACCATCCACTTCGCCGGAGGACCTCGGGATCGTCTTCTTCGTCGACGACCGCACGCAGCCGCCGCCAAACTTCGTCGCCGACGACCTTCCGGCCACGCTCCGTCGCCGTTTTGGTAACCCACGAGTTCGCAATTGTCTCCTCTCCAACATGCGCATATCCGCTTAGCTCGCCGCGGCGTGGACCGCCGGCGAGACCGCTCACCGGAGCTCCGCTAGGCTCGGTCCTACGTGGCCTTGCCACGCACGCGCCAGCTCACCGCCACCTGGGCGCCACATCACCAGATTTGCCGCGTGTTGGCCATATCGACCGCGTCCACCCCGTCCCTCCGAACCAAAAGCCCGTAGGCTGGGTCCACGTGAACCGTGTCTATGACACGTGGGGCCCGCATGTCAGGAATTAATTTAATTCCTTTAATTCCCGGAAATTCATCGCTGGCGTCAGCATTGCGCAATAAATAGAATTTCCTTTAGGAAAATAATTCGGAAAATTCAATTAAATTGCTGATTTAGTTTAAAACTTCAAAAATTCATATCTTTTGCATCTGAACTCCAAATTGGGTGTTTCAAATTGCAAAATTTATATAAAATTATAATCTAGCTAATTAAACCAAAAATTTCAATTTGGAGTTATTTTGATCTATGTTTTTGAATTTATTTGAATTTGAATATTGAATTTGTCGTATTTTCGCGTATAGACCTCGAAGACTCCGGAGAGTTAGATCCTTCCGACGATTTAGAGTTTCAAGACTTCAACGAAGGCAAGTTACACTATTGATCATATTGCTTCCAGTATTTTAAATTATTTAATTTCTGTTTTTAAATTACTATTGCATGCATATGTTTATATAAATGTTTGAATAGCCTGTTTTTGTATAGTTATTCCAACTTCCATGGTATGGCCAATTTGATTATTAATATGAATGCCTTGACACCTTAGGAAAAAAAATTTCATATGCTTAGCCATGCCTAGATCATATTTATAAATTGGGAAGGTTTAGCCAAATCATTTACAACTTGATTTTAAATTTGATTCTGTGGTATTGTCTTTCCACTAAAGGCTTATTGAGAGGTTTTCCCTCCAAATAAAATAAAATGGGTTTGGACTTGGGCGAGATGGATGTATGGTGGGTGCAGGTTCATGCACGGGCCTAATCTGGTTAGGATTAAGGCCCATGAGTTTATTTAAATGGAAAGTCGCCCAAGTCAGTTAAGGACCGGTCTTTGAGCGTATTTTGCTACGCCTTACCGTACCACCACATGTGCTGTATGGGCAGGGTTTGGCTAAATAATTTATGGTGTCTTAGTGTTATTTGTGCTACGTTGTATGTGTGGGTGTTGGTTAGACATTAGTCCCACCTGGCGCAAGAGGGGGCTTCCGGAGGATGGTTAGTCCAATGGTAGCGAAACCTTAGCGGGCATAAATACACTAGGACACTGCTTTGTAACGGTCTCATGATAATTGCTTAGGCACACGCCTTCGGAAGCGTGCTTTGGCCGACATTAAAAGCATATTATCTCGTGTGGGTAAAGCTGTACAAACTATGCAGAGTAGAAACTATTCGAATAGCCGCGTCCACGGTCATGGACATGCTAGCAAAGCCACTCTAAGTTAGACTTGTTTTTGGTTTATAAAATAATTTCAACATATGTTTTAGGATGGATAATCCTATGGTAAAAATTGGGCGGTTAGCCAAGTGATAGGAGGGTATCCTTCACCATTCATTTAATGGAGGTTATCCACTATTCATTGTCATTCAATCACTTATTTCAGTTATTATATTAAAACTGACCTTAGAAATTATTATTGGTATTTAACCTAAAAATGTTGTTTATGCAAAATAACCCTGCCATTATCCTTTGTTTACCTTATGCATGCATAAACTTTCAATATTGGGTTTAACTTGTAAGCACGGAAGTTGTGCTTACTCTTGCTGAATAATCTTTATTCAGGAGAAGATCTCTATCAGGACGGTGAGGATCTGGACGAATAGGCTACGCCCCCAAACGATTGCCTGTAGCAAGTCGTGTGGTCTACCACTATTTTATTTCCGCTGTGTTATCTCTTTTCTGTTTGGCCTCAAGCCCTTTTTGTAATAAACTTAGAAATTATTATTAATAAAGTGTGTGATATGATTTTGCTATCACTTTTGTTTAACTGTGTACACTAGAAATCCTGGACTAGTGTATAAACACAGAGAATTCGAGATCCTTCGCTCCTGGGTTCGACAGCTATTGGAGTGAAAAATATGTTGAATCTGATCAAAGTGAAAAAGAGTTCATGCTCCTATTCACCCCCCTCTAGTCACTGTTTCGGTCCAACAAGTGGTATCAGTGCCCGGTTAGTTCAATCTTGATCTTAACCGGTCACTGAACTTGGCGATGGAGAAGTACTCCACCAAGATGCATGTCTTTGATGGGCTTGACTATGCTTATTGGAATAATCGCATGCGTGTCTACCATCAGAGCGAAGGTCAAACCATATGGGAGGTTGTTCCAGCCCCGCTTATTTTTCCCGAGGTTGCTACGCCGGCTTCAACAGCCCTCTTGGCTAACAACTACAAAGCAAAGAACCTCCTATATGCCGGGCTTAGTAGACAGGAGTATGATAGGATTTGTCATCTTGAGACCGCGCACGAGATTTGGAATACTCTTGAAACTTACCATGAGGGTTTGTCCCAAATCAAGCAAGTACGCCAAACCGTCTTTAAGCGAGAATACAACAAGTTTGAGATGTGTTCTTGAGAGAGCATTGATGACGTATTCACTCGCTTCAACAAGATGCTCAATCAGTTGAGAGCGGTCGACATCGAGTATTCTTAGTCTGAGAATGCTACTCATCTCTTAGCTGCAATCAACACCAAGGAGTGGGAGATGAAGGCTACTGCCATTGAGGAGAATGTCAATCTCTGTAATCTCACTTTGGAGCTGCTCTATAGCAAACTCAAGACTCACGAGATCAAGAGAGTTGATCATCCCAAGAAGAAGAATATGGCTTTGGTCGTTGACCTTCTCAAGAGAGTTTATGATGGGTCTTCTGAGTTTTCTTCTGGATTATCTTTTGCTTGTTTATCTGCAATCCCTGAAGAGGAACTTGAGAGTTTTTCTGAGTCCGATTTGGCCCTCTTGATCAAAAAATTCACACGAGCCTACAACAATACGAGAAACAAAAAGAGAGGTGGCCCTGTGAGTTGCTATGAGTGCGGAGAGTTTTATCACATCCAGGAAAATTGCCCCAAGCTGAAAGGTAAGAGCAGCCACAACGAGGAGAAGCCAGCTTGAAAGAAGCCTCAAGGGAACAAGTCCAAGTTTGGTGCTACCAAGCTAAACAAGGCCGCTCACCAGGTTCTTGCTGCTCTTGGAGAACAATCCTTGAGCGATGTGGACTCTGGGAGCGAGGAGGACAAGGAGGAAGAGCTTCCTCAAGACAAGAAGAAAGAAAAGGCCAAGGATTTCACCGGCATGTGCTTCATGGCCGACTCCGTCAACGCTGATGACAACGATGAGGTACCTCCATCCTATGATGTTCTCTCTGCTAGATGCAACACCATCTTTGAGCAATGGCTTAGTCAGGATCAGGCTTTAGAGGTTACCATGGCTAGGAATAAGGACTTAGAGTCACAAGTCAAAAATCTAGCATTAGAACTTATGAACACTATGAGTCTTGATGCTGATGAATGTTCTTCCTACCATGCTTTACACTTTGAATTTGCTAAATTACAATTTGCTCATGATGTTGCTTTGCACCAACTTGAAAATGTTAGGACTAAACTAATTGAAGTTAAATCTTCTTCTTGTGAAAAATGTTTAGAGTCTAGCAAGTTGGATGCTTCTGGTGCTGTCAAATCTAGATTTTGCACTTTCTACTTAGAACGTGAACATGAAGTGAAAGACATAATAGAAGCAGTTATAGCTAAATATGCAAAGCTTAAGGACAAAATTGATTCTTCCACCTGTGCTTCATGTGAAGCGCTTAAGCTTGAAGTTGTTGTTTATAAGGAGAGGCATGCTAAATCCATTAAAGCTAAAACTTGTGAATCATGTGCTAATCTTGAAAAAGAAAATGCTTATCTTAAGGACACATTAGAAATTTTTTTTAAAGGTAAGAAACAGTTAAACATGATTCTTGACAAGTCCAAAACTCCTTATAAGAAGCAAGGGTTAGGATACAACTATGCCCACGACAAATCCAAGCCAAATGTCATTCAAGTCTTGAAGAATGAGTTAGTTGAGTTTAAAGCCCAACCTGCAAAAACCATTTTCAAATCTACAGGTTTTGCCCAACTATCTGTTGAGTCAAAAGGTGCTTCTTCCAGTGGTACCAAGTACCATTGCACCTGTTGCAAGAAGGATGAGAATTTGGTTGAAATCTGTTGGTGTAGGTTGAAAAATGCTAAGAAACATCTTACTAGAATGTCATCTCATCAACCTAAAGCCTTTATAAGACATGGTCATCTAGAGAAGAAGAAAACTGGACTAGGTTTTGTTTCACATGCTCATCACCATATTCCTAGACATAATGCATCTTACGTTCATGTAACCATTGCTCATGATAGAACATCAAGTAGGATCAAGGATAGCATTTCTGCTTTGCATACTACTCGTAGACGTGTGTCTCAGTACTGGGTTCCTAAGTCATGTTTAACTAACCCCAGTATTGAGACACATCGATCTTTTGTTCCTTGATTTTCAGGGTTATCGCAGAAGGAAGAACATGTGGTTCCATGGTTATTAAGGCGTCGCTTAGGCGTCGCCTAAGCACTAAGGCGCCGCCAGGGGGCAAGGCGTCCCCCCCGCCTTAGGCCTAATGTGCCAGCCGGAGAGGAAGAGGGGGAGGGGAGGCGGCGCGGGCCGGCGTCGAGGGAGGACCGAGGAGGCGGCGCAGGTGAAGGTGCGTGGAGGGAGGCAGGTGAAGCCGAAGCAGCAGTGGCGTGGCGTGCGGCATGCACGCGGCCGCGTGCCACTCGCCGCTCTTTCCCCGCTGAAGAAGATGAGGCGGGCGGAAGCAAAGAGGAAGCGCTCGGCTGTCGCCTGTCGATCGGGCGAAAAAAAAAGAGGCGACGGGGCAGCCCATGTCGGGCGGAAGAGACGCGGATGAAAAGAGGAAGGGCTCGGCTGTCGGTCGGGCGGAACAAAAGAGGAGCTGGGGCAGCGGGGCAGTGGGGTGGGCAGGGCGATGGGCAGGACAGGCGGGCGGGTAGGCCAGATGGGCTGGGCGGGCTGGGCCGGTTGGGATGATCCCTTAACACTTCTGGACATTTCTTAATAACACACATAAGCACTCCTTCTGGACATTTCTTAATATATATAAGCACTCCTGGACATTTCTTAATATATACCACTTAACAAAACAACTATCACTTAATATATATTAGATAATTTCTCAAATCCTATATTTTCAAATCCTACATGGCCTCGCCTTACGCCTTACTACTCCGACTGTTCACGCCGCATGACCGAAGATTTAAGATGGTTCACTTCCTTCACGCGGTCAACGGGTGATGACTTCATCACCTTTGGAGATAATACACAAGGGTGGATTGAAGGAACAGGATCGATCAGGGTGAACGACAGTTTCATCCTGAAGGACATCGCTCTTGTGGACAAGCTCAGGTTCAATTTGCTTTCTGTCTCACAGCTTCTTGATGATGGCTTTGAGACTAGATTTAAGAAAAATGCTTATCGGGTGCTTGATTCTGCTGGTGAGCTTGTTTTTGGGATTTCTAGAGTTGCTAGGATCTTTGAAGCTGATTTTTCTGAATCTCTTGCTGGTTCTCTTAAATGCTTGGTCACTTCTTCTTTTGAGTTCTGGCTTTGCCACCGACGTTTGGGGCATATTGGTTTTGATCATCTGACACGAGCTAGCAACCTTGAGCTCATGAGAGGTTTGCCTAAACTCAAATCTGTCAAGGATGCTGTATGTGCGCCCTGTAGGCATGGCAAGCAAGTTGCCGCCTCACACCCTTCATTAACTTTGATCATGACTGACGGGCCGAGACAATTGCTTCACATGGATACTGTTGGTCCTGGTAGGGTTCGGTCAGTTGGTGGCAAATGGTACATTCTTGTCATAGTCGATGATTTTTCGAGATACTCTTGGGTGTTTTTTCTTGCTTCGAAGGATGAAGCTTTTGATCATTTTCATGATTTTGTTCTTCGCTTGTCTTCTAAACTTCCCAGTGCCTTGAGAGCAATTCACAATGACAATGGCACGGAGTTCAAGAATACCTCTTTTGCCTCTTTTTATGTTGAGCGCGGCATTGAGCATCAGTTCTCTTCTCCATACATCCCTTAACAAAATGGCATTGTGGAAAGGAAGAACAAGACCTTAGTCGGGATGGCTAGGACGATGCTAAATGAGTATAGCATGCCGAGGAGGTTTTGGGCCGAAGCTATTGCTACAACTTGCATATTTCAAATTGGGTCTTCGTGAGACCATCTTTGGGCAAGACATCGTATGAGCTTCGATTTGGTAGAAAACCCTCTGTTTCTCATTTTTCGAGTTTTTGGAGCCAAGTGTTTCATTCTTAAGACAGGAAATCTAAATAAATTTGAGTTAAGGACTTTTGATGGTTTATTTTTGGGTTATCCTGCACATTCGAGGGGTTTTCGGGTTTTTAATATTGAAACTAACTTTGTTCAGGAGACATGCAATGTCACTTTTGATGAGACTAGCCCTTGAGCTAGATCAGATGTTTCAGGTGATACACAGGTGACAGAGAGCATTTTTGTGAAGGAAGATGAGGACGAAGCTGATGTTTGTCTTCCTCCTGCTGTTGCTGACGCTCCTACTCCAGCTCAAGAACCTGCTGCGACTACTTCACCTTCAGTTGAGGCTCCTGCTGTATCTTCATCATCAGCAGTACCTGCGGAGGTCGAAGAGATGATATCTCCCTCGGGCGCTCCACTTCACATTCAGAGGCGTCATCCTCCGGATCAGATTATTGGTGATCTTCATGAGCGAGTCACTCGCTCCAGGTATCATGATCCGAGTCTCTACTCTGATTCTGCATTTGTTGCTTGTTTCAAACCCCGCGATATATCACATGCTTTATCTGATGCGAGCTGGGTTAATGCCATGCATAAGGAGTTAGAGAACTTTGAGAGAAACAAGGTTTGTAACCTAGTAGAGCTTCCTAGTGGTCATAATGTGATAGGGACCCGTTGGGTGTTCAAAAATAAACAAAGTGAGGATGGTTCTGTGGTTAGAAACAAGGCTAGATTGGTAGCTCAGGGTTTAGCCAAGTTGAGGGGTTAGACTTCGATGAGACATTTGCTCCTGTTGCTAGATTGGAAGCCATTCGCATTCTGCTTGCATTTGCTGCATCTAAGGGTTTTAGGTTATATCAGATGGATGTCAAGAGTGCATTTCTGAATGATTTCATAGAGGAGGAAGTGTATGTTAGACAATCCTTAGGCTTTGAGAATCCCAAGCATCCTCATCATGTCTTCAAGCTTTCCAAAGCCTTGTATGGTCTTAAACAAGCCCCTAGAGTCTGGTATGATAGACTTAAGACCTTCTTGCTTAACAATAACTTTGAGATGGGTAAGGTAGACAAGACCCTGTTCATTCTTAGGTATGGCAATGATTTCCTGCTTGCTTAGATTTATATAGATGATATTATCTTTGGTGGTTCTTCTCATGCTCTTGTTTCTAGTTTTTCTGAGACCATGTCTAGGGAATTTGAGATGAGTATGATGGGAGAGCTCAACTATTTTCTGGGGCTTCAAATCAAGCAATGCAAGGAAGGGATCATCATCCATCAAATAAAATACACTAAGGATCTGTTTAAGCGTTTAATATGGGTGACTACAAGCCAATCGCCACTACTATGGCGATTTTGACTGTTTTGGATCCAAATGAGGAGGGAGAAGCCGTGGATCAACGCGAGTACCGCAGCATGATCGGCTCTCTCCTGTACCTGATGACCTCGAGACCGGACATCCACTTCGCCGTCTGTCTCTGTGTGAGGTTTCAGGCGTCTCCGAGGACTTCTCATCGCTAAGTCGTCAAGCGCTTCTTCAAGTATCTTCACTCTACCCTCTAGTATGGTATTTGGTATTCCTGCTCATCTTCCTTGTCTATTCGGGGGTTTTATGATTCTGATTTTGCAGGTTGTCGGCTGGATAGGAAGAGTACCTCAGGCACTTGTCACTTCTCTTGTCTCTTGGTCTTCTAGGAAGCAGTCCTCTGTTGCACAATCCACTGCAGAAGCTGAATATGTAGCTGCCGCTAGTTGTTGTAGTCAGATTCTGTGGATGGTGTCCACCCTCAAGGACTATGGGTTAACTTTTGCTAGTGTTCCTCTTTTCTGTGATAACACTTTTGCTATTAACATTGCTAAGAACCCTGTGCAACACTTCAGGACCAAGCACATTGACATTCGTTATCACTTCCTTAGAGACCATGTAGAGAAGGGTGATATTGTGCTAGAATTTGTGGAGTCTGAGGCTCAGTTAGCTGATATCCTCACCAAGCTTTTAGACCCAACTAGATTTGCCACCTTGAGAAGTGAGTTAAGTGTAATTTACCCCCATGGGTTGGTTTGAGGGAGAGTTGGTTTTTTTTCTAAACTTTTCTTGTTCTTCTGATATTTGCTTGATCTTTTCTGAAGTTTATGATCTTTTTGATCTTTTTAGGCTTTTAAGTTTTTCTTGCATCCCATTGTATCATATTGTATTCATATGAAAATCACAAAAAAATGCATTGTAATATAAGCTTTGCTGCTTATATTTTAAAATTGATGAAGCTTTGCTTATTACCCTCTTGAGCTTTAGTATTTTGGTTCTTGCTCAATATCGTGTTTAGTTCTTTGACTTGCTAGAATTATCATGTTTTCACATGTGTAGCTAAGTCTTCGCTAAATGAGCTAGAACTTTAAGACAACTTGAACTAAAAAAATTGTAATTTGTGGATCTTTTAGCTAGTTGCACAACTAGTGATCTTTTTGTGACATTGGCCCTGTCAAAATTACTTTGTTAGCTCTTGAATCTAGGATTGAACATCTTTTGAGCTTTCCGTTCCTTTAAGATCTAGAAATGCTCTTGTGAAAAATAAAAAATCAAATTTCAAAATCCTCATGTGGTTAATTTGTGTTAAACTATTCTTATGAGACTGCTTGTCAAAGACAAGAACTTGGAAATAGTTTGATGGTCCAAACGATATCATAGGGACTGCTTGTCAAAATTGACATGAACCTCAAGATTTGTCGTCCTGGTTGAAGCTTAGGAAGAGTTTGTAGATAGCTCCTAGTCCAGGATCTTCTTCACTAAGATAGACCTTTTAATCAACTTCAAAATTCATTGCAAATGAAAAATATTGTAAAAAATTGGGTGATTTGAGCAAAATGGTTCAATTGAGGACGTTTTGTCTTTTAGATGGTCTTTGTACCTTTTTGATCTCACATTGATATTCTGACATGGCCATTATCACTTTAGGATCTCTATTGATGAACTTGCTAATTTTGAAGCTTTGCTTAAATTGTTAAAATTTATCGTTTTATCTTGAGCCTTCTAGCGTAGCTTTGTTATATATGTTTTAACATGATCTTGCTAGGGTTGTCAGGCTTGATTGTATTGAGTAAGAGTAGAAATGCTAGTTTGTTCTTTTGCGTAATCTCCAAAGCTTCTTGTACTCAAAATAAAAAAATTCCAAAAGATGAGGCCACTCCATTGCATTTCATGCATGCTTCTTCTTATGCTTCTTTCTCATTTCCGCATTCGTCATTTTTGGATGAGAGGAAGACATGATTCCTTGATGACTCTATTGTCAAAGGGGGAGAAGATATAACAAAAATGTCAAAAGGGAGAGCTCTTTGGAGAAAAATGGAGAAAATGAATTTTTCTCAAAAATGATGATCATAGTGAGGGGGAGCATTTAATTTGCATTCTTATGATCTTATTGCCATTTCTAAACTTGAATTACAATTCTTGGAACCTCACAATGATCGAAGGTCAATTTGAACAATTGTTCTTTCATATGGACCTTGAGTGAGATTTTTGACTCTTCTCTGGAAATTGAAGCTTTACCACCCTCTTTTGCCTTATCTCACTTGCCTATGCTAATCTGAAGCCAACTTAGTCATTTCCATTGCTTTCTCTTCATTTTGGACCAAGTTGTGCCTTTGCACGAAAATGACGAGTAAAACTCGTTTTCAAACCTCAAACTTACATTTTTGAGAAATTATCAATGTGTTCATCAAGGGAGAGATTGTGAATATCATAGGGATATGCTCATGATCTTAGGATGATGATACAATTGGTAATTTCATTGAAGGTGTGCGAAAACACATGTTTTCGACAAGTTTCACTTCTGTCAGGCTTCAGACGGTCAGATCGGCCATGCCTCTGGTGAATTAGCTCGTGAATTAACTAGCTGTCCGACCGACTAGTGTAGTGGTCTGACCGGCTACCGTTGAGCGAACAGACCGGTAATTAAGTTGTTTTGGATTTTGGAGCAGGGCCAAAAATAGAGAGTGTAGGCTAGAGAGGAGATTCTTCTACACTTGGCGAAGCATGGAAGTGCTTCATGAACATTGGACTCGTCTTTGGAAAAA
The DNA here is from genome assembly GCA_036346255.1 of Ampelocalamus luodianensis. Lineage (NCBI taxonomy): Eukaryota > Viridiplantae > Streptophyta > Magnoliopsida > Poales > Poaceae > Ampelocalamus > Ampelocalamus luodianensis. The sequence continues at coordinate 29,254,740 of CM070620.1, read as the reverse complement.
AGATCGGAAAGGGGTATTTTTGGTAAATTCACCTAAATACCACCTTGGGTCACTTTTGCTAACCCACAGTGGAAGACGGTGCAAGGAGAAGTGGTTTAGGTCAAGAGAAGTTGAAGACGGTGCTTTAAAATACGTGTGTAAGTGAACCCGTTTGTGTGTGGGCTTAACGGGTGCCCATTAGGGTTTACTCTTCTAGAAGCTAGCCTCCACTATAAATAGAGGAGGGTGTTGGCCAACACCTGCCGAACCCTTGCATTTGTTGAAACCCTAGTTTGTGCTTAGGGAGAGAAAAGTGGATAGTTAGGATTCTAGGGAGTGGATTCATTTCGTGCTTATGTGTTGAGTCTTTGTCCTCCTGGATGGAGTGGATGTAAACCAACATCCTATCGAATCAATCCAAGGAAAGATTTCACAAGATGAGTCTCTTTGTGTGTCTTGCTCTTTATTTCATGATTTTGAGGCTTTCTTTGATCCGTGAGTTTTTCTTTGGTTTCTGGCCAAGATTTAGCTTGTTGTGACATGTGGGAATACATCTAGGATCATCTTGATCATCAATCACCCACGAACAAGTTTTTAGATCATATTTTGGTTTTAACTCGTTTTTGGAGCAACCTTCACTCAAACGAAAAAAAGTCAGAACTTTGGCAATGATCTTCACGATCGTTGATTGTAATAGGTTCCTGACATCATAAAGAAGGCATGTCTCAAGTTTGATAAGATTTGGAGTTAATAATCAAAAGTTTGACCATTTTGTGATTTTGAGTTCGGGCTGATTTTACTGTTCATTAGCCTTGAGGTCAGACCGCCATTAAGAGAGAGGTTAGACCGCCCACAGAGAGGTCTAACCGTCCAACTCATTTGGATTTGAGTTCTTGGTGTTTTTGGTCTATTTGCTTCGGGGTTTTGATTGGATTGAATACAAGTCTTCCGCTGTGCTTGTACATTGATCTTCATAGCCTTCATAGCTATTAGAGTAAAAAACGTGTTGAATCCGATCAAAGTGAAAAAGAGTTTGTGCTCCTATTCACCCCCCTCAAGTCGTCGTTTCGGTCCAATAGTTATAGCACATGATATGCAGTTAATTTTGAATTCAAACAATCTTAGGTGGTGTAATCATCAATTTTCTGAATTATGAATTTCAACTAGCTGGCAAAAAAAGTAACCACCAATTTTTGGAAATTTTCTTACACCATCATTGTTAGGGCATTTGTAGTACTCTTTACCTTGATTCTTCGAGCTCCCAGACACTGCCCAAATCATCTTCGTGTCGCATTTTGGGCATGGCACAAGTGGGAATCCCCACGGCCCCCAACGTTGACTACTCAGACTGCGATGCTTTCTTCTTCTCCATGAACTGTCTGTCAACTGTCAATACGCAATTCATAAGACAGTAGAATTAGGAAGGAAAATCGAAGTGTAAGTAAGGCATTTAATTCAAATACACGTACTCAACCGAATCGAGTAGGGCGTTGGGGGAGGGGCGCGGCGTTGATTAGGGGGGCACGATAGGGGAGGAGCTCAGGGGCTCGACTCGGTGCGGCGTAAGAGAGGCGAAGAGCGGCGCATGACAGCGCGATGCAAGGAGGATGCTCGGCGCGGCGCAGGGGGTGGTGCAGCGCTGGGGATGGACTCGACGCAGGGCGGCAGTGCGACACTAGGGAGGGGACTCGGTGTAGGGCAGCCGCGTGGCACTGCGGACGGGCTTGGCACACTAGGTGTAGGGGATGGCTAGGGCTTCCAAACCCTAGCCACGCACGAGTCGGGGAGGATGGAAGGCAAGAGGGCACATGAGGGCTTCGGGTGAGAAATTTGTTCACGTGGGGGTGTGTTTTCACAAATGTGCCGTTAAGTGGAGGTGGAATTTGGGATGCTCGATCTCGGCCGTGGGTTTCTGAATTAAGGGCCTACATGGGCTATGCGCACATGTCCACCAAATGGGACATGTGCACCATACATGTCGCCCAACATATCAGCGACTACATGTTAAACTTAGCGAGTACGTAGCAGGAGCGGAGCTATGTGGGGTGCTAGGTGTGCACCGGCACACCCAAAATTGTAAAATTTGGTAGGGAGTAGGTATGTATTTGAGCCAAATCTTGGGCGGTGGCCCCCATGGGAGGTCACAGAAGAGGATTTTTTTTAATAAAAATTATAAAAATAAACAGTCGATTTTTTTTACAAAAATTGACTACTGTCGCCATTTGACATGACAAAATTTATCTGCCGCTATTCCAATTGGCAATAGTAGCCCTCTAGCCAATTGGAATAGTGCTAACAGGGTCATGTCGCCAGTTCGCTAGTTCAATTGGCGATAAGACCCTAGCAGCGCTATTTTTTCGACTGTTTTTGTAATGTTTTTTCTCTGATCACTCCACTCCAGCGTCCGAACCACCACACAGCACCAACCAACTAAACTACCACCACCAACGGCGCCGCCGATGAAGGCAATGGTGGTGGTTTCAGAAACAAGATAAGTTACATATTGCAATTGTACGCATGTCATAATAAGAAACAAAATCAGATAGTAATAAGAAACTATATTAGCACAACATATTTAAGCACATTGTCATCACATAGTTTTTTGACAAACCATAATGATGTTACAAAATATTCCAGTACAACGTCATCACATAGTTTGTTGACAAATCACAATGACATTACAAAATATTCAGCACAACATATTTCGACAAGACAAACCATTCCAGTGGCTACTACCTCAATGTCCGCCATGTCGACCTCCACGATGTTCGCCTTGAGTTATTTGGTCGGATAGGGTCCCCGCGGTGCTGTATGGACTGCGAACCTCTCCTTCATCTCGTACATTTCTTGTAGGTCATTTCTTGAAGGTATGCCCGGACTCCCTAAAAATTGAGCACTTCTTCGTACAACGCCTAACTTCTGCTTCATCCATGTCGTTCTTGATACGCCGTATCTGCCACCGCCCAACCTTTCCCTTCAGCCTAGCAATGTCCATGACCCAGATCAGTTGCTCCCAGGTAGAATGGTCAGTGAAATGACCAACCACGCCATAACCATACAGCTATGTATTCTAGGTTTGCATCACCTCTTCCTTGGTGAAATATTCGCAAATATACTGACCGGGATGCTGCGCCACCGTCAAACATGCGCCATTACATGTGAGCTTGACCTATGTAGAAGAAGAGGTTTGTTGCAAGTGCATATGCAACTAGTGTGGTGCAGTGTGCCCTCGTGGATGATCCTCTCGCGGTTCGTCTCACGGTGCCCTTTCTTCCTGCACAGTATCTTGAAACAAAGCTCTCTTGTGCTCATCTTGAATGACCGGTGCATCTTACCCTTCTAGCTCTTCTCCTCCATGTACTCGGTGATCATGGCCGTATACAGTACTCTATCATTTGCTATGGGGAGCAATGCGTTGTTGCTTCAGTCAATAAAATACTTTGTGGTACCACGAAGAATTGCCTCCACAATAATAACCAAAGGGAGGCACTTGGTGTCACGCATGACCCAATTGTATACCTTGGCTAGATTGGTTGTCATGACACCATATCGGTCACCATCATTGTCATGTAGCAGCGAACACTTCTCCTTAGGCTCGTGCTCAATCCAGTCTAAAAAGTATTTCACCTGTGCCCCCGTCTTCCTCATCACAACAGGACCATTCGTGGGTAATTTAGGTATTGCTTCAAGGTTTTGGTCAGCGCTTATAGCAGGCTTTTTCGCTGCCTCCCTTCTGTTCGTCCCGATCCACTCATCTAGAATCTTCTAGAGTGCATTAAACTTTCTGTTCTAGTTTTTGTGGCACAGCCGCTTGAGTCGGTTCTTCAAGTCCTTGTTGTGGAACTGATTGTAGGAGTTTGTGTAGGATCAAGGATAACCGACTAGAGAGGGGTTTAGGAACAAACTCACCAATGTCTCAAACTTGTCCGGAAGAGGCGTAACTATTTTTCTAACAATATCAAGATTGGTTAGTGTCAAACCAAGGCCTTTGAGTTAATTCATCAAGTTGTTTATCCTTGAGTACATCTCATTGATGTTCTCATGAGGCAACATGGTGAATGTCTCATATTTGATCTTGAGCATATGCAATTTGGCCTCCTTGACTACGGATGTTCCCTCATGAATTTTGGAGAGAGTTTTCCAAATATGACGAGCTATCTCAAGAGAACTCACCCTATTGAATTCATTCGCGTTCAAGGTTCCATAAAGAGTAATCATTGCTTGAGCATTTAGGAGAGCGTTCCGTTCAATCTAAATCGGTAAGATGATTGGGATCAATGGGCATAACAAAACCATCTCCCATAATTCTCCATATGCTTGAGCTCATAGCCTTAAGATAAATGGTCATACAGATCTTCCAATAAACATTATTTGTGTCATCAAATTGTGGTGCCTTACCGATGGAAAATCCCTTACTAGCCATCCTTTTCTCTCTAGGAGGTAAAGCCTAAAAGATGAGACCAAACTCTGATACCACTTGTAGGATCAAGGATAACCAACTAGAAAGGGATGAATATGCGGTTTTTTAAAACGTTAGGCTAAAATTAGATTTTTAGCAAGTAAAGCAATGAAGATAATTTCACAATTTAAGGCGTAAGCAAACTAAGTTCTTCTAAGTGCACTAATCACTCTAGACTAAGCTAAACAATCTAATCAAGAGACAAATTTGCTATATAAAATACTTGCATGAAGAGAAGAGTAAAAGAGATAAACTACAATATGAAGACAAACGATGTTTTTTCGTGGTCTCGGAGACTTGCCCACCTCCCCTAATCCACGTTGAGGAAACTTGAACGAATTAAGCCAGCTCCACACGAGCACACCCCTCGATCACTAAAGGTAGCCATTTTCTACTCCGGAAAGGTGAGTTCCAACCTTCACAAATAACCAGGTCTTCTCACAAGCTTCTTGAAAAGATCACCGATTCTCCTTCTTCAAGCCATCTAGGACGTGGCAACCTGCAAGAGTAATAAACCAATAACACTTCGCTTGAAGATGTTCAAGTGCCACAAGAATCAAACTTAACTCAATGCACATGGAGAAACCTCTACAATATTTGCAAGATATAACTTTAGCTCTCAAAGAGTAGAAGAAGAAGCAAAGGGCTCAAGAATGTTCAATTGAGATTCTAAAGAGTCCCTTGTTGTAGGGACTGATGTAACAGCCCAAATTTCAATTTCAGTAAAATTTAAAAGTTTATTTATGTTTGTGGTTTTTCCTGAATTTTCAAAAGCTTTTTATAAATATTTTAAAGCTAAATCAAATTTATTTACAAAATTAAAAGCCAACAAATAGTTGGAAATAATTTTATTAAGTCCGTAATGAGTATGGGAATTTCGTGAATTTTTCCATAATTTTGGAAGTATTTTGCTATTTTCTAAAGCTATTATGAATTATCGAATTAAAACAAATAGAAAAGCAAAAGAAAACCTCTAACATGTTTGGGCGAAACCCAAAGGCTCCGCCCAAATTCACTCCATGCCCGCATGCCACCAACCGCCGCACCTCTCTCTCACCTTATCCATCCACCGCTGGATTAAAATCCAACGCACGCGCTCCCACACGCGCTCGCCTTATCTCCACCGCCGATCCGCATCAACGATCAAGATCTTCCGTAGCCGCCGCACCGCCGAATGATACCATCAATGAGAGCCGCCCGATCTAAATTCTACTACGCGGATCTTCGCATCGCCGGAGACTTAAAACCCTTCTAATCTAAACCCTCGATCTAAATCCTACCACGGATCACACACCGCACTCTTCGCATCACAACAAACGATTGTGACCATTGATTAAAATCCAACGGCTCGCAGTCATCGCCTTCCCGCACCGTCTTCCTTCTTCTTCGGCGGCGCGCCGGGATCTCCGCCATGACCGAAGTCGCGTGAGCTCCGAATTCTTCGCTTCTCCAACTCCTCTACTCACATGGTCGCGTGCGCACCGGCATCGCTACCTCGCACCGCCTCCACTCCTTCCTCAATCCCTCACCTCGTGCGCCGCCGAAACCGCCGCGACCAAACCACCGCGCACGATCTCCACTACCTCCACGCCGCCTCGTAACTCCCTTGCTCTATAAAAGGGAGCCCCGTGAGCCCCTTCTCATCCTCAACCTTTGCCTCACTCACTCTTCCTCTCCGCCGCGAAGTTCGCCGCAATCCGAGGTTTAGTCGCCGCTGCCGTGAGCCGCCGCCGCCGCCGGTCGCCACCGTCGTTGAAGCCTCGCCTCCGCTGCCTCCTTCGCATCAACACCTTCTCGCGAACACGGTGGTCCTCTCCACTTCGCCGGGCCGCCGAACGCCTTCGCTACGACCGAAGCTCTTCGCCGCCAAAGCTCGCCGACGACCAAAACGCCTCGCGCCGCCCCAAGGTAGCGATCCGATCCCGTGTCCTCCTCTTGCTTTTGGTACCACTCGCCGCCGGTGAACCTCCGCCGCTGGCCGTTGTCGCTCGCACCCGAAAACGTCGCCGCCGTCAAGTCGACGTGGCGCGCCACCTCACCATCCACGTCGGCGCCACGCCACCATTTCTCGCGCGCAAGACTCCACGCACACACACGCGGCACAGTCCACCGTGCCAGTCCTTCCAAAATACGGTGGACTTGGTCCACATGGGCCGAGTCACTGACTCATGGGGCCCACCTGTCAGAAATGAATTTTAAATCTTTTATTTCCCGAAATACTGTAGCTGGTGTAATCATTGCGCAATAAATGGATTTTCATGGGAAAATAATTCGAAATTCAATAAAATTTCAGATTTAGATATAAACTTCAAAATTCATAACTTTTGCATTTGAACTCCAAATTGAGTGATTCAAATTGCAAAATTTATATAAAATTATAATCTAGCTAACTAAACCAAAATATTCCAATTTGGAGTTAATTTGAACTATGTTTTTGAATTTATTTGAATTTGAATATTGAATTTGTCGTATTTTACAGATAGACTTCGACAACTCCGAGAGTTCGATCAAATCAAGATTTAGAATTTCAAGACATCGACCAAGGCAAGTTACATCATTGACCATATTGCCCCTATTATTTTAAGTTATTTTCAGTTTTTAAATTCCTTATTGCATGCATATGTTGTTATAAATATTTTAATATCCTGTTTTACGTATAGTTAATTCCATATGTTATTGTATGGCCAAATTTGAATGTTGTATCTGACTACCTTGATACCATAGGCAAGATATTACCAAAATTCAAATATATGCTTAGCCAAGCTTAGTCCACATTTACAGAATTTGGGAGGGTTTACACCAGATTTCTACAAATTGTTTTCGAACTTGATATTGTGGTATTGTCTTACCACATGAGTTTATAAATGGAGTTTTTATTCAAAATAAAATCAAAATGGGTTTGGACTTGGGCGAAATGGTCGGAATGGTGGGTGCAGGTTTATGCACGGGTTTGATCTGGTTAAGATCAAGGCCCATGGGTTGTAGGAATGACGCCCAAGTCAATTGAGGACCGGTCTTTGAGCCGCTTATTGCTATGCCATAACGTACCACCACATGTCCTGTATGGACAGGATTTGGCTAACTAATTTGTGATGTCCTAGTATATTTATGTCATGTGATTTTGTGGGTGTCGGTTAGACGCTTTATTCCCACTTGGCGCAAGAGGGGCTTCCTGAGGACTGTCACCCAAAGGGGCGAAACCTTAGCGGGCATGAATGTACTAGGATAAAACATTGTAAAGGCCTCATGGTAATTGCTCACCACACGCCTACTAAGCGTGAATTGGCCGACATAACGAGCATGTCACCTCGTGTGGGTAAAGTTGTACCAACTCGCAGAGTAGAAACTATTCGAATAGCGCGTCATGATCATGGACATGCTAGCAGGGCCACTTAAAGTTAGAATTATTTTTGGTTTTTAAAATGCTTTATTAAATGTTGAGGATGGTTAATCCTTATGAAAATTTGGGCGGGAAGCCAAGTGTTAGGAGGATCCTTCACTTTATCATTGGAGGTTATCCACATTATATCATTACTATTTCAAAATATGATTTTATCTATAGTATAAAATTGCCTTAGAAACTACTATGCTTATTCAAATCGAAAATGTTGTTTATGCAAAACAACCCTGCCATACTCACTTGTTTCCTTATGCATGCATTTAAATTCAATATTGGGTGTGACTTATGAGCACGGTAGTAGTGCTCACTCTTCTTTGAATAAATCTTATTCAGAGAAGATGCTATCTTGACGGTGAGGACCCGGACGAGTAGGCCTTCCGACCTGCATTTATTGCTCGTGGCGCATCGTGTAGCTCCCACTATTATGTTATTTCCATGTGTTTATCATTTGACATTTGATATTATTATTCGCACTCATTTGTATTAAACAGTTATTTAATTAATGTCATTTACGTTTTCGTGATATGAATGTGATATTCATTTTTGTGAGACTGTGTACACTGGAAATCCTGGACTGGTGTTTGAACACAGAGAATTCGGGATCCTTCGCTCCCGGGTTCGACAACTGAGGTATTTATAGCCTTCACCCACTTTACTAGCTGTTGGCACTCGTGACTGTGCAAAAACAACAAGTCCGGTTAGACCGGACTACAGTACAACGGTAAACCCTGCAGTCATTAATGGTACCGAATCTATCCGTCATGCCAGATCCGGTCAGTCCGCCCACACAAGGTCCGATCAAACCAGGTTCAAAAGATTTCCAAAACAGAAAAGACTTGCTACTAGAAGAAGCTGACCGCGCTACTTAGACTGGGGTCCGATCTGTCCAGGATTATACCAGCGGTTAGACCGACATGGAAAAGTTAGTAGCTAGACGCAAAAAGACCATTCTCTGGAAAAAGCTGACCGCATCAATGACCCGGAGGTCCGGTCAGTTCGACCCTCCTACTATGATTAGCCCAGATACCAGAATAGAGAAGAGTTGAAGCCAAAAGAGAGTCTCTGGAAAATGCTGACGCCCTACTTAGACCGGGGTCTGATCAGTCCGGGAATATACTTGCGGTCTGTCCAGCCAATAGAATTGCGAAAAAGGAGCTCTCTGGAAAAAGCTAACCGCCCTGCTTAGACTGGGGGTCCGGTCTGTCCGGGAATATACTTGTGGTCAGTCCGGCTAGCAGAATTGTGAAAAAGGAGCCCTCTGGAAAAAAAACTGACCGCAAAGATGAACCGAGGGTCCGATCAGTCTGGCCCTTCAATTGCGGTTAGTCGGGCCAAGAAACAAAGAACATACATTTTTTTTGGCCGAAAGAACGTTAAGAACTCCAAGATTCAACCAAGTGAGTTTGAGCATTGTAACACACTTTGCTACCAAGCTACTAGCTATTGATCCCTCTTCATAGTACGGCTACCTACACTAGTAATTCAGTCTTTTATAGTCCACACTCCCAGACCGGTAAAACTATGAAAAGATCATATTCTACTAGATACATTTGCCTTCAGCTAGACAATGTTGATAACCAATACTTGAGTACCTTTAGTGCCCTTTATCTTTATCCGAGACTAACCCTTTCAGACACTCGACAAAACAAGTTAGTTCACAATTGACAATTGTCGTTAGTTACCAAAACACTAAAATGAGGCCTAGATTCTTTAGTTTGCACTTGTCGTAGGGGCAGCCCACCGGCCTCCACAACCCGGCAAACACCACAGGCCCCACCCCTGGAGGGGGCCCAAGGGCTACAAGAGGAGCCTTAGAGGGGGCCCAAAGTATACAAGAGGGGCCCCGAAGGGGACCCGAGAGATCACCGAGGGCACCCCGCGGGGTCACCTTGAGGAAGCAAAGGGGCTCGGGCCCCCCTCGGCCCGGAGCTACCTCGTAAGGTGCGAAGGGTCAACAGACACTAGTGGATCGAGCATACCAACCAGGTGGACCAAGTCTAGGGAGGTCCACCACGAGCCGAAGGCTACGGCGTAGGGGCAGAAAAAGCCCCTATAGCCCCTACAGACATAGGATCTTTTTAGGGGTAGATCCGTAACCTCATGTACCCTGTTGGAAGGCTATAAATATCCCTCTCCCCATATAATAAGTCAGACCTAGTTTTCGGGGCAATTAATACACACACTTCTCCTAGCAACTGGTGCCTTCTCCGAGGATCCCCTTGTCACTCTCCGGTACCGGGGGTCCCCTCTTTCTACTGTCTAGTCTTTCTTGCTACGACAGTTGGCGCCGTCCGTGGGGACCGGTAGGAAAGTCACAAAGTGAAGCTCTGAGACGCTAGCATGGCCCCTCGGAAAGCCACGCCTAAGGTCTCAACAGCCGAAGCGGCTGCGGTGGATGTGGCTCCCAGCACCCCGAGGGCCAAGCGAAGCAGAACCTCCGTGGCAGCAGCGCCCACTACTCAAGCCGCAGAGGAGGAAGCAGACAACTCCACACACAGGGACATCCTCGGAAGCGACATCCGGCCCACCGAGACGTCCCTCCCTGGGAGTCACCTAATGGGCCCATAGCCAGGGTCAACAGGTGTCACCCGTGAAGCATACGAAGCCCTCTAGTAGGAGCTGGCGGACCTCCGCCGAGAGGTGTTGAGCCTCCGACAGCCAGGGGAGTAACCCTCGTAGCCCCGCTCCGATTCACACAAACCACTAGAGCCGGGGAAGCCACCCTCTCGCCGCCAGCAATCGCACCTCCAGCTCTGCTGCTTCGGGGGGACCCCAACTCCCTGTTAAGCGAGGGGCTGGAGACGGCCCATTGGCCCCAGGGATTCAAAATGCCTGAGATCAGGCCCTTCGAGGGGTGCACGGACCCCTCGAAATTCCTCCGGGTATATGAAACCGCCATCGAGGCGGCCAGGAGAGATGACACAACAAAGGCGAAAAGCATCACCCTCGCCCTCAAGGGCGTAGCGCTGACATGGTTCTTCACCATCCCTCCCCGATCCATATACATGTGGGAGCAGTTACGGGACCCCGTGCGTAACAACTTCCAAGGGAATTGCAATGAACCGAACGACACGGGGCACCTATTCGCAATAAAGTAATCCCTGGGTGAATCCCCCCCCCCCCGCAGCTTATTCAAAAAGTTCGTAGAGGTGAAATGCTAAGTGAAGGGGGTCAACAAAACCACCATCATAAACGTAGCAACATGAGGGCTCCAGAGGGGCCCCCCGTCGGAAAGATTGTCTCTCAAGCCCATCTACATAGTGGCTGAGCTCTTGTAGGATCAAGGATAACTGACTAGATGGGGGTGAATAGGAGGTTTTTAAAACTCTTTGACTAATTAATAATTTTAAACAAGATTGTCTTGACAAAGTTTCCTAGCACAAAAGTAATGAATGAACTACTAAGCATTTTAAGAAAAATATGAACTTATGTCAAAACTAGATACAATTCTAGCTAGGCAATTCTACACAAGTAAATTGCTAGAAATATGAATACGGAATAGTAATGACAAGAGAGAAAACCACAATGGACACAAAGATGTTTTTCCCCTAGTATCGAAGACTTGCCGGTCTTCACTAGTCCACGTTGAGGAAACTTGAACGAATCAAGTCGGCTCCACGAATTAAGCCTTCACCCTCGATCACTATCGTTGCTCTTCCCCCTCTCCAGAGATAGTGAGCATGCAACCACTTCACAATCCCTTGTTGGGTCACTTCACAAACTTCCTTGAAGTGATCACTGCGCAACTCCTTCTTCAAGCTGTCTAGGTGCCGGCAAGCACCAAGAGTAACAAATCGTCGTGCTCGCTTGAAGATTACCAAGTGCCTAAGATAATCAACTAATAATGCAATGCACTTAATGGCTCTCAACTACCTCAAAATGGGAATTCAATGTAAATGAGTAGAAGAGATAGCACCAAAGACTCAAGTGTATTCAATATGGCCAAAGGTCCTGAGCTTGATGCAGGTGGGAGTGTATTTATACCCCTCACCAATAAATCTAGCCGTTACAACCACTTTCCTGGAAAAATCAGGATTTGCGGTAGTACCGCCGTTGAAACTCGGTACTACCGATTTTCGGTTCAACGGTCGGAATAGTAGCATTTAATGCTCTGAACTAGCCGTTACAAATTAAAGTTACGGTACTACCACCAACTAGAAATTGGTACTACCACAGCGCAATAGTACCGCTCGGCTCGAACAGAACTACCATTTCCAGAGTTCAAGAAATCACACAAAAACACCTTCTCTGAAAAAAAACGTACCGCCATATAAAAATAGGTACTACCGTACTCCGGTAATACCGCTCAAGAATTTGCGGTCATATCGATTCTCAAGGGAGATCAAAACTCCCAAGAACACAATCTGTAATTTACGTACCACCATCTATATTTCGGTACTTCCGACCCGCGGTAGTACCGTAGTTGAAATGCAGTTGTTCCAATTTTCAGAAAGGATAAAAAACAATTAAAACATACTCTCTAGAAAATACGCACCGACATGTAAATATCGGTACTACCGACCTGCGGTAGTACTGCTGATCACTTGCGGTCATACTGATTTTCGAAACAGTTTTCCAGAAGCTCAAATCAAAACAATGCATGAATCGTAGTTGATCATTATGGCACACAAATAGTCTCTCAAGCTACTAGCTATGACCTCTCTTTATAATACGACGTTTATCCTATAAACCCAGTCTTTTCTCCAAACACCGAGACGGGTAAAAACTATAAAATGGTCCTTAGGCTATACGATACCTTTGTCTTGATCCATGTTGTCTCATCATCAATCAATCATTAGGACTTTAACCTTTAACACATGTTAGCATACATGTTAGTCCCTTAACATAATGTTGATATTAATTACAAAAATCAATTATGAGGGCCTAGATACTTTTAGCTCTTCGACAAGATGGAAGAGTATGCCTGAGCGGAGGAAGATAGCACCTGGCGGGCGGAGGCTCGGGCCCCCGCAGCCTCGGGCCCAACCCCAGGTGGGCTTCCCGGGAAAGAAGGACATGCGACCACTTCGACGGGGGCACCCGCCAAACCGCGGGCCAACAACTACCGCCAAAAGGGACGGAACGTCTACACATAGACGGTGGACAGGCCCCCGAAGGGGCCAAGCGGGGAGGCCGAGGAGGCCACGACTGGGGCCGCGGATGCGGGCGTAATGGCGGGCGGAAGGCATCCAAACACCCGGGCGAGGGCTAGAGGCCCCCCGCTGATTTGTGACCTCCACGATGAGGGGTCACACACAACAAGGGAGTGCTGCACCATCGCAACCATAGAAGACTACAGAATCGCGACCAACAGTTGGCCAAACGTGATGATAGGAGGGGAGAAGGCAACCAGTTGCCTAGTCTGCCACCAAGGCCCCGCACAGAGGGAGGTCACGGGGAACATCGTCTGACGATCATAAACATGATGGCGGGGGATCCTCGATCGGCATGACATTGAAAAGGCAACGACGTGCGTACGCCCGACAAATCCACCATGTCGCAACATACCCCGCCTCCAATGCACCTCGCTATGCCGAAATACCAATCAGCTTCAACCCCGAAGATGCCCAGGATTTGTATTTCCCACATCAAGATCCCCTCGTCATCTCCACCAACAACGCAGATTTCGAGGTCAGACGTGTCCTCGTGGACGAAGGAAGCTCGACAGACCTGCTATTTGCAAATGCCTTTGAAAAGATGATGATCCCCCGGGATCACCTGCCCCCTGGGTGTACCGCTGGTAGGCTTCGGGGGAGGCCAGTGACGACCCTAGGCCAGTTTGACATGGCCGTCACGTTCTGCGATGACTTGGCATCCCAAACCGAGGTCGTTATATTCGACGTTGTCCAAATGCCCTATCAGTACAACACCATCCTCGGTCGGGCCATGCTGAACACCTTCGGTGTAATAGCACACCACAATTACCTATGCATGAAGATCCCTGTATCAGAGGGCATAGTTACGGTGCGAGAGGACTAGGACCTTGCAAGACAAACGGAGCTGGAGGCACTTTCACCAGCCCACCATATCCACACAGTCATAGCAGATGCAAGCTCCCGAACTAGCACTGCCTCGGCAAAATGGGCACCAAAGGCCAAACCAGAAGGGCAACTTTGGAGAGTCCCTCTAAGTGAAGCCTCCCCAGAGAGGACGGTGGCCCTCGGGGCCGAACTCCCAGTGGTAGCACACGCTGCCATCCTCTAAGTGCTTCGAAGCAATGTAGACGTCTTCGCCTGGGGCCCAGAGGACATCCCTGTGGTCGCACGGGAAACCATCGAGCATCCCCCAAGAAGCAAAAATTGCGGCGCATGTCGGCAGAACGGCTAGAAGCAACGAAGAAAGAGATAGCCAAATTGTTAAAGGCAGGGGTCATTCGTGAAATTAAACATTCCGAGTGGCTGGCCAACCCCGTCTTGGTGCAGAAAAGCACTAGCAAATGGCACATGTGCGTCGACTTCATCGACCTCAACAAGGCGTCCCCGAAGGACGACTTCCCTCTACCTCGCATCGACCAGCTGGTAGATGCTACGTCGGGCTGTGAGCTAATGAGCTTCCTGGACACCTACTCTGAGTATCATCAAATATTCATGGCCAAAGAAGACGAGCCAAAAAACCGCCTTCATCACCCCCATAGGGACCTACTGCTTCATCCGCATGCCATTCGACCTGAAGAATGCGGGCACAACCTTCACCTGGCTCATCGCATAGGTGTTGGCCGGCCAACTCAGCCGCAATGTAGAAGCATACGTCGACGACATAGTAATCAAGAGCAAGCTTGTAGGCTCGCACACAGAGGATCTGCAAGAAACATTCGCTAGACTCCGGGCGAAGGGGATCAAGCTTAACCCCGAGATGTGCACCTTCGGCATGAAGGCGGGCAAGCTCCTAGGGTTCCTCGTATCCGAAAGGGGTATCGAGGCCAACCCCCCAAAAAAGCGACATCCAAGAAATGGAGCCCTCCGCAGCGCCCAAGAAGTGCAAAGGCTCACACGATGCCTTGGAATCCTCAGTCAATTCCTGCCCCGCTCAGCGGAGCGGGCCCTACCATTTTTCAAGACACTCCGGGGGGCGAGCCATTCTAGTGGATGGAGAACTGCCCAAAGGCGTTCCAGGAGCTCAAGCAATACCTCGCCCAGCTACCAAGCCTAACCAGCCCAAGGTCAAGTGCGAAACTCTTACTGTACCTCGTTGCCTCCTCGACAGCAGTGAGCATAGTCCTCATCGAAGAAAGTAGTGGACAACGTCCCATGTATTACGTCTCGGAGGCCCTTCAAGGGGCGAAGCCGGATACACAGAGCTAGAAAAGCGAGCATATGTCGTGCTCACTGCCTCACGCAAGCTTCAGCACTACTTCCTAGCGCACACCATCATGGTCCTGACATCCTACCCGCTAGCACTGATGCTACAGAACAAATATGCCTCGAGCCGAATAGGCAAGTGGGCGACAGAGTTGGCGCCCTTCGACATCACCTTCGTGGCACGAACGGCCATCAAGTCGCAGTCCCTAGCCAACTTTGTCGCCGAGTGGACCCCACAAATCGAAGAACAACCCCCGAGCATGATCGGGCACCATGGACAATATACACCGACGGATCATGGTGCGCCGCAGGGGCTAACGCAGTAGCTATCTTGGCCACCCCGGATGGGCGAAGCATCTCCCATACCGCCTGCCTCCACTTCCCGACGACAAACAATGCCTTGGAGTATGAAGCACTGCTGTTGGGCCTCCGCAAAGCAAGAGCGTTGGGAGCAAGGTGCATAATCAATAAAAGCGATTCTCGCCTCATGGCGGGGCACTTCGACAAGTCATTTACGGCCAGCGATCCCAAAATGGCCAAATATCTAGCAGCGGTTCGGGCAGCAGCAAAACACTTCCTCGACATCACCGTTCAAACCATGCCAACGAGGCAGCGAACAGGTTCGCAAAGCTAGCCAGCTCCGACGAGCGCCCTCCACTAGAAATATTCTATGAGATACTAAAAGCCCCCTCGGTGGTGCTCGAAACACAACGGGCTACACCCGAAGCACAGCTTGCGGTGCCCGAAACACAGGGGACCAAGCACCCAGTGCTCCACTTCATCGAGGCTGATTGGCGAGACGTCATAATCAAATACCTCGTAGGCGAAGAGCCTGAGGACACTATCGAAGCAAACCACCTACGGCATCGAGCCAGAAACTACTGCATGATCAGTGGCAAGCTGTACAAGGGGGCATCTACGCCTCGTTCCTACGATGCATATCCCGAGAGGAGGGCCAGTCCCTCCTAAGGGAAATCCATGAGGGACAATGCGGTGCGCACCAAGCGCCCCGGGGCCTCGTGGCGAAGACCTTTCGCTAATGTTTCTATTGGTTAACAACGCTCCGGGACGCACAAGACCTAGTCCAACGCTGCTAGGGATGCCAGTGGGCTAGCTACAACCCAAAGGCACCAGCAGTACCACTGCAGCCCCTGCCTCCAGTCTGGCCCTTCGCACGCTGGGGGCTCGACATTATCGGCCCATTCCCGGTGGCCAAGGGAAACCTCGCTTCGCCTTCGTTGCCATTGAGTATTTCTCCAGATGGGTGGAGGCCGAGCTAGTCGACAAGATCACGGCCGCAGCAGCATAGCGCTTCGCATGGAAGAACACCATTTGCCACTACGGGGTGCTATGCAACATCGTCACCGATAATGCCACCCAGTTCGACTCAGCGTAATTTCTGGCGTTCTGCCAGGGAATAGGCACAACAATATGCGTCGCGTCCGTCGGACACCCTGAGTCCAATGGAGCAGTCGAGTGGGCCAATGACAATCAGTTGGTGGGGTTGATAAAGCGCCTAATAGGCTTGCCAAAGGGGCTCTGTCCTGGGGAACTCCAGAAGGCATTGTGGGTACTCCGGACATCACCAACAAGGGCCACAGGCTTCTCCCCTTTCAAACTCCTCTTCGGCGATGAGGCCATGACCCCATGGGAATTAGCGGCAAAGTCCCTCAGAGCAATGGTGGACAGTAGCCCCACATGCTGGGAAATCTCCCTCGACCTCCTTGAGGAGCATCGCGTGCAAGCCATATCAACTATGGCAAAATACACCGTACGAGTCGCACAAGCATACAATTGAAAGGTCAAGATACGCACGCTGACGCCAGGTGACTTGGTCCTCAAACGAGCTGCCAATCCCACGGCCTTAGGCAAGCTAGAGTCCAGGTGGGAAGGGCCATACATCATCACCCACAGCACGAGGGCTGGTTCTTACTACCTCGCGACATCGGAGGGACAGTAGCTAGAACACACATGTTACGCTAAAAGCCTCTGAAAGTTCTATCCTTAGGGATATGTAAAAAGTCGGTTGTGCGTGGATAATCGCCACCTGCCGTCCTTTAAGCGGCAGGGGCATGTACAAAAACACGTGTACAACTTTTGGGCATTTTGTCCCCATCCAATAAACCACACAACAGGGGTCACACTAACTCACTCCCAAGAGTGTGAAGTGTATAAACGAAGACACCGTGCATGGCCTTCGGCCTCGGTTACACTGATGCCCCCCGAAGGCACGAGTGTATAAACGAAGACACCACGCATAGCTTTCGGCCCCAGTAAACACCAATGGCCCCCGCAGGAATGAGTGTATAAATGAAGACACTGCACATGGCCTTCAGTCTCGGTGCGCACCGATGCCCCCGCAGGCTTGAGTGTATAAACGAAGACACCGAGCATAGCATTCGGCCCTGATGCACCGATGCCCCCCACAGGCATGAGTGTATAAATGAACTCACCGCACATGGCTTTTGACCCCGGTGCACACTGATGCCCCCCGCAGGCACGAGTGTATAATCAAACTCGCGATTCATGGCCTTCGGCCCTGGTGCACACTAATGCCCCCGCAGGCACTAGTGTATAAATGAACTCACCGCGCATGGCCTTTGGCCCCGGTGCACATCGGTGCCCCCTGCAGGTACAAGCATACAAACGAAGCCGCCGCGCATGGCTCAGGCCCTAGCACACAATACCTAGTCCCAAATACCAGGGCACACCGGGGGGATGGTCCGGCTCTAGGCTTCACCTCCCCCCTCGCAAAATGTTAGGGCTCTCTAGGAGCCATATCTAAAAAAGTATAGGGGACGGCGCTAGGCTTCGCCACCCCACTCGCAAAAAAAAAACGTTAGGGCTCCCCAGGAGCCCTATCTAAAAAAGTATGGGGGCGGCGCTAGACTTCGCTACCCCTCGTAAAAAAAGTTTGTGCTCCCCCGGAGCCCTATCTAAAAAAGTATGGGGGACAGAGCTAGGTTTCGCCACCCCTTGCCAAAAAAAAGTTAAGCCTCCCCCGGAGCCATACCTAAAAAAGTATGGGGGACAGCGCTAGGCTTTGCCACCCCCCTCGCAAAAAAGTTAGGGCTCCTCAGAGCCCTATCTAAAAAAGTATAGGGGATGGTACTTGGCTTCACCACCCCCTCGCAATCCCTCGGAGACCTATCTAAAAAAGTATAGGGGGCGGTGCTAGGCTTCGCCACCCCCTTGCAAAAAAAAATTAGGGCTCCCCAGAGCCCTATCTAAAAAAGTATGGGGGACGACGGTAGGCTTCGCCAACCCTTGCAAAAAAAGTTAGGGCTCCCCTGGAGCCCTACCTAAAAAAGTATTTGGCGGCACTAGGCTTCGCCATCCCCACGCAAAAAAAGTTAGGGCTTCGCCGGGGCCCTATCTAAAAAAGTGTGGGGGACGACGTTAGGCTTCGCCACCCCCTTGCAAGAAAAGTTAGGGCTCCCCCGGAGCCATAACTAAAAAAGTATGGGGGACGGTGCTAGGCTTCACCACCCTCCTCGCAAAAAAAGTTAGGGCTCCCCCGGAGCCCTAACTAAAAAAGTATGGGGGATGGCGCTAGGCTTTGCCACCCCCTCGTAAAAAAAGAGGGCTCCCACGGAGCACTATCTAAAAAAGTATAGGGGACAACGCTAGGCTTCGCCACCCCCCTCGTAAAAAACAGGGCTCCCCCGGAGCCCTATCTAAGAAAGTATGGGGGACAGCGCTAGGTTTCGCCACCCCCTTCATAAAAAAGAGGGCTCCCCTGGAGCCCTATCTAAAAAAGTGGGGCACGGCGCCAGGCTTCGCCGCACCCTCGCAAAAAAGGGTTTGTGCTAACCCAGAGACTAAGAAGAAGAACACTCCAGTTATTACAAATCCGCAATTTATTTATCGCAAGTTCAACATACATAAGGTACATGCATCGAATGGCCCGGCCCGAAAAAAAGAGGGATAATAGTACATAATCTCAACCACACTAAACAATCGCAAGCATACAGCGTACACGATACAACACGGCCGCGACAGGCAGCTACGGGGCAAAATCCCATACCTCCGTGCGCAGCGCCCACTCCAGCAGCTCCTCGTCGAAAGGCCCGGTAGCCATGAACTCCAAGTATTCCCTCTCTGCGCTGCAATCATACAACGATCCAGAGGACCCTTCGTGGGAGCCCATGTTGGTGGAGCCGTGGATTCAGCACATGAGGCAAAAGGATCCTCATTTGCAGCCGCAGGGCCCCGACACCCCGAGAAAGCCCACATCTCGTCGAGCGCCCTAGCCGCCTTGTGCTCACGGAAGAGAAAAATTCTTCCACGGAGCCACCTGGATTCGCCAACTTCCAGCGCCGCCACTTAGTGCCATGACATATAACGCCTCGGTAGCACAGCTGCAGAGGCCAAATGGACAGAAGACCGCGCTCGTCCTTCGACCCTCGTGTTGGGATAGTCACCTTCGTCATCCGCACCTCCGACGGAGGAGGACCCTTCCAGGCGGTGCATCGAAACAAGTGTGACTTGTCCTGTGTAAACGACGGAGACAAAGCGTAAACGGTGAGTGAAGAAAACAAAAAGCGACGAGCGCCAACATCGCCTAATTTCGTAAATCACTTTTCATTCATAAACGGGGGTCATTACAAAAAGAGGTTAACCCCTCCGTAAACCCACTTTGGTGCACAAAACAAGACCGGAGCGGGAACAAAAGTTCCAACAAAAAAAAACTACTGAAAACTATTATAGTTGGGCAAGAGCGGAGGGTCACACCTTGCCTCCGGTGGTGCCCCCCCCCCCCCGCTCTCCGCCTCCATCGTCCACCAGGCCCTTGCACTTCTTCGTTTGCACTAGCACTGCCCAGAGGGACTCCATCCCGATGTCACAGCCGCGTGGTGCCCAGAAGTCCTGGGCGAAGGCATTGCTAGCCCTCTGCACCTGCTTCTAGCCGGAAGCAATCTCCGCCATGGATGCCGCAGGCACGGAGTGAGCGTTGAGGGCGTCGACATGCCCGCACCCGGGCTATTGCAAGGAAACAAAGGCCACCATTCAATCCGCCTTTGCACAATGGTCACTGTAGGCTCAGGCAGCCGGCAGGAAGGCCTCTCTGGCATGGTGAAGGTGACCCAGTGTCCCTAAGTCCCTAACCAAGCGGGCGGCGGCGAGGCAAGGTCACAAGGACGAGGCGAGGCGTGGTGGCCAGGGAGCAAGGGTGTGCGGCACGCGACGGTAAGGGGGCAAGGGCGAGGCGAGGTGCGGCGGCCAAGGGGCAAGGGCGTGCAGCGGCTCCCCACCTCCAAGGCGCGCGGCAGCTAGCTCAGTCCCAGCCCCCAGGGCAACGGCAGCCGGCAGGCGAGGCGAGGTGCGGGCGGCAGGCATGTGGCGACGGCGGGCGGGGCATGGTGGCCAGCTCAGTCCCAGCCCCTAGGGTGCGCGCCAGCAGCTCCCAGCCTCCTAGGGCGCTCGACGGCCACCTCCAGTCCCGGTGTACTCCCCCTATGGAGCTCAAGCTATGGTGTGTATGACCTTTCTCTCTTCTTGAGTTCTATCTCTGAAGTCTGAACATTTCAGTAATTCAGTTCAAATTCATATGTATAACAGTTCATCATGTGATCATTTTGACAAGAAGCTAATAAAGTTTCAGATGTTTCTCTGAATATTTAAGCTATCTACAAAGTACTACTGTCTGAAACATTACACATATTCTTGTGCTAATTTTGTTCAACAATTGCAAATGAAGCCTGGACGGATGCTTCTGCTGGTAGTGACTGGGGCTTTACCGATGATGCACCTTTACTGACATCGAAGTAATATATATGAATTTTGCTTGAAATTAAGAATTTGATATGTTGTGGTAGTTGGTTGAAATTGGGTATGTTCTGTGTGGATTGTAGCTGTGGTGCAAGAGGAGTTGGCATATTCTCCATGTACTACATGTTGCTATCAAGGGAAATTTAAGATTCTTTATCTTAAATATTCAATCTTCGTGATTGTAGCAGTACTAATACCACATCTGAAAACTTTTGTGTGATGCAGGAGTGGAGGACGTGATTGCTGACTCGAAGGCACACAAGGTGGTGGTGAAGAGGAAGAAGGCGGTGGTGAAGGGGAAGAAGACGGTTGCCGACCCAATGAAAGTGGTGGAACGTGTTCAGAAGAAGACCGGCTGCAAGGTGAGCTCCTCTTGCCGATACCGCCATAGCTAAAATTTTGTCCAGGGTCCGCCCCTGCTCGGAGTGTGCAAAACTCTTCCACAAGATCCCTCATGGAAATCCTCCGTGTCGCATTAAGCAGGAGGCGGAGCAGCGCCTCTTGCCTCGAAGTGAGGTCGATCACCGGGGAGGGAATGAGTTCAATGGGCCCTCCGGTGGAGCGAAGACCATCGTCCGCAGGGGACTTGTGGTAAAACCACCTCCGGATCTAGTCGGTCTCCCACTGATTCCTGGCCACCGGAGCAGGCGCATACCGGAGATGGCGCGACTTTAGCTGAAAAATGATGCTCCCAAAATTCAGCATCTCGCCATTGTCCTTCTTCTTCTTTGGTTGGCACCACCCGTCGTGGAGGTACGCGAAGAGCCGCCCCTCCATGTTGATCACCCCCGCAGAGCGCAGTACCCACTCGAAGACACCGAGCTTGGCGATGGAGTTGGGCGACAACTGGGCCCACCCGGTACAACTGAAGTACCTAGGACACCAAAGCCATGCAAGGGAAGCGGAGACCAGAGTCCAAAAAGGACACGAACACAACCGCCTTGTCCTCCCGAGGCACAAGCATGGCCTCTGTCCTGAGAGCCCGCACGTTCGCAAGATCTGCCAGCTTCCCTTCATCCTTCAGCATCCACAGCACCTGCGACGTCATGGTGGAGCGGCCGAGCTCATCGATATGCACTATCGCCCTGCCACCATCCTTGTTTTGCTTTGTCATAACGACATGCAGAGGGGCACAAAGAGCGAGCGATGGAGCGCAACGTCCTCACAAAACCAGTGCGTGGGGTCAAAAAAGACACAAGCTAAGGTTTGCAAGGATGTGAATGAAGGCGGGGCGAGGAGGACACACCCTATTTATACAAGTAGCAAGCCCACATAAAGACAGGATAGGGGAGCCAAACAACCATAGACCAGTCATAACATGACACGTGCACCTCAAACAGAGCACCCAACCAACAACATTATGGCGCGCGAGAACCAACGGTTGGTGTTAAAGCGCACAACGCCCAACCACTATGCGTGCCACTCGAGGGGGCACCACTAATTCAAAAAGGAGCTATCATGGTGCACGGCGTCCAACCGCATCACGCGGTATCCAAAGGGATGCCATCATACCGGTGGGGTCGACCCGCACGCTGGGGAAGGAGCCTATCAAGCCTATGCTTCGCCAGGCCGAAGGGGACGATGTGTTTGGACCCTCTGGGAGAAAGGGCATGGTTTCAACCATGACAAAGTAGGACCTTGACCATGAGGGGCTTGTCGTAGGGGTAGCCCACCGCCCCCCATGACCCGACAAACACCACAGCCCCCCTGAAGGAGGCCCGAAGGCTGCAAGAAGGGCCCCAGAGGGGGTCCGAAGGCTACAAGAAGGGCCCCGGAGGGGAACCGATGTCTACAAGAGAGGCCCTAGAGGGATCCCGAAGGCTACAAGAGGGTCCCCGGAGGGGGCCCGAGGGCTATAAGAAGGGCCCTGGAGGGGACCCGAGGGCTACAAGAGGAGCCCTGGAGGGGGCCCGAAGGCTACAAGAGGGGTCCCAAAGGGGACCTAAGAGACCACCAAGGGCGCCCCGCGGGGCCACCTCGAGGAAGCAAAGGGGACCGGAGCCGCCTCGCAAGGTGCGAAGGGTCAACAGACACTGGTGGACCGAGCGTACCAACCAGGTGGACCGAGACCAAGGAGGTCCACCATGAGCTGAAGGCTATGCGTAGGGGCAGGAAAAGCCCCTGCAGCCCCTACAAGCGTAGGACCTTTTTAGGGATATATCTGTAACCTCGTGTACCCTGTCGGAAGGCTATAAATAGCCCTCTCTCCCATGTAATAAGTTAGACCCAGTTTTTGAGGCAATTAATACACACACTTCTCCTAGCAACTGGTCCCTTCTCCGAGGATCCCTTGCTCACTCTCTGGTACCGGGGTCCTCTCTTTCTACTATCTAGTCTTTCTTGCCACGAAAGCGCCTAAGTGCCTCATACACCACCTGCTCTATAGATTCACCCATGGAAGTGACTCATTCTCCCCTTGTTGTAGCTAGGTTATTGCACTCAACAGGGCCACATGCTGATCGTGTATGACGCATACGTTAGGATGGCCCTATACAACAAAAATCTTCACGTTCTACAGAAACCACAACCAACCGCCTGTGTTCTCACTTTCAATGAATGCGAAGGCCACGGGAAGAACCTAATTGTTCCCGTCTATCGCTATTGCCGTAAGTATCTGCCCTTTATACTTTCCAATCAGAAACGTGTCATCCACACACAAGATTGGACGACAATGCTGGAATACATGTATGTATGGACCAAAGACAAAGAATGCTCGCTTTAGTACCCTCTTCTCGTCCCACCGCGGATGTGTGTCATCTTGAATGTCGACATGAGTACTAGGATTTCTATCCTATATGACTCTGAGTTGGCTGGTTAGATTGTTGTACATGTCCTCGAACGTACCGAACCTTGATTCTAACGCCTTCTGCTTTGCCCTCCACACCTTAGCATAGCTGATTGTGTATTGGAACCTTACCTCTATTGCCCAAATGATGAATCGTGACTCAAAATTTAGAATATCCATGATCTCACCGTACATGATGTTTGCAATGAAGCTTCTTGACAGGTTCTTGTGGGACTACAATGATTCAATGACGACACATGTGTGAGAGACTACTATAAAGCATTTACAGTATGTGTCCCACTTAGGCTGGAATGCGTGCACTCACCAAGGGCATCCCTCTATGTCGTACTTCATGTCGTAGCATCTTGGGTTAGACTTCACTACTGTGTATGTGCGCCGCACCGACAATGCCCAGAATTTGACAGCCTCCTACACAACCTCCTTGCATTTGTACATGGCTCCTTGCCTGACCTTGTTTTGATCATATTCCCATGGTACACGGGAGCCCTAGTTAATGATGAGATTGTTGAATTGGTACGTGTTCCACGCTGATGGAACCATCCTCCTCATTGGATCCTTCATTTTCCGAGAATGTCTAGTAGTCCTAGTCTTCGAGATCTATCCTTTGAACTACGGCTTCGATCTCCTCACCTTCGTCAACAATCCCATTGGCTTGCCTGACCAAAGGAGCTCCTTCCACACTATCTTCACCGAAAACATCAGGAGCTCCCTAACCTCTTGTCGTGCTGTGACTGGAGTCCCCAACTTCTTCTTCAACATCACCACCACCTTTTTGTTCAGCACTTGATGCAGAAATGGGCTTGGCATATGCCTAGACCAAAGGAACCAAATCCCACCGTTCCTCCCTTGCCCTGTATACATAGGATTGTCATTACCTTGTTCCCTTGAGCTGCACTAACTCCCAATATGTGCTATGCGGTGCTCAGTTGGCAAGACAACTAAATCTCACATCATACACATCATGGTCCAAATCAAATGTGTGGAACAACCACCGCATCACATCATCCCTTATACATTGCTCTAGTCTTGTTAGGGTTACGATCACCGATTGGAAATAACTAGGGATGCAATCGAAACGGATACAGACGGATATCGCTCATCTTGTAACCTATTTCATTTTTTCTTAGATTCGGTGTCGGACATGAACAATGCCGGATACTAATGCGGATAGTCTCAGTCACGAATACGGAGCGAATACATGCCGAACCAAATACAGATTGTCTCGGTCACGAATATTTAGTCAGATATTGCATGAAAACATAAACCATATATATCGCATATATAAATGTCAATCAACCATACTACATATCCAAAATACAACTACATTAGTAATTTAACAAGCAAATTTAGCTATATCACACTATCACGACGGCTAGTTAAAGAAGTAGTATCAAGTAGTAAGTCATAGTGATAGCAATACAAAAGATATCCAAAATATAACTAGCCAATTACACAATAGGACATATACAACATATACAAAGCCTATAGACCGGTAGCAATAACTAGCTAGGGATAAACAGAACATTGATTGGTAACAAGTCTGCAGCGTCTCCATTTCTGAGTTTTTCAAAATCTTTTTTTTTTAAAATAAAGTTTTATTAAATTTTCATGATTTTCTAGAATTGAAAAAAGCTTAAATAGAATATTCAGAAATTAAAATGATTTAATATGAATAAATCAAACATCCATTAAATTCAAAAGTATTTTATTGAAGTTCCTTATGTTCAAAAATATTTTATAAATTTTATGGAATTTTTCCGAGTTCATTTACTATGTTGCTTGGCTTATTTGGATTTCCTGTGTTTTCTAAAAATAAAAAATAATTAAATAGTGCAAAACGTCGTGGGTCGATTTCTCTCTCCAACCCATTGGGCCTAGAGTTCACCAAATATCTGGTATAATGTTTACACATACTATCCAATAAATTATTCAGATAGCTCTGAATCCGACGGATACCTCCTTTATGAATCTGTTTCTGTATCCGGTAACAACTATCCAGCTCCGAATCCAAAATCCGAGAAAAATCCCAAATATCCGGTTTCATACTCGGAATAAGATCCAAATTTATTCGGATGGACAGTCGGGAACTATTCGCTCTGTTTGCAGCCCTAGAAATAACAAAAAACAATCCCCTCGGGACCCTCCAGAATAGTCCCCTGACCGAAGCAAATTTTGAAATTGGTTTTGTCCGACATATTCAACGTACTGCACCACAAACAAGATTTTCACGATTAATAACATATCTAACACTAAACTACCTACCGAAAATGATTATCTATAACATATTACACTACGTAGCATACATCTAAAACTACGTAAACCATTCTGTTAAAAAAACTACCTAAAAGGTGGACGACTGAACGGGCAGCGCTTCACCAGCTCCTCTCCTCCCCTCTACTCCTCTATGCTCCTCTCCCTTGCCTCCCCTTTTTCCCTTTTTTCTTAATAAAAGTGAGTTTTGTCATAATTTTGTGGTCTTCCATAGGGGCGATTGTGTCATCATTTGGAATGACGATTTGCCTAAATTTTAATATTAATTTTTTTTACCCCACATAGGATCCCTATCGCCATTTCGAATGGTTATTTGCTTAAATTTTAATATTAATTTTTTTTACCCGGCGTGTAATCTCTGTCACCATTTCGAATGGCGATTTCCCTAAATTTTAATATTACAAAATTTTAACCGACACCCTGAATCCCACCACTACAAAAGCCCATCCAAACAACTAACCTCTAGCCCTCTCTCATCTAATCTACTTACACTTGTCTCAGAACACTACTCGGCGCCATGTCTGAATCGTCTAGTTCAATGAGCCGAAGAGCGGTGGCGCTGGCGAACGCAAGGCGCGTGAATTGCCCAAACTACGGCGTCCAAGCAAATGTCCTATACTCCAAGACCGAACAGAATATGGGGTGTGTGTTCTACAAGTGTTCGTATTTCTAGGTAAGTTTGATTTCCGCGAATGCTGGTATTTGGATTTTGGGTTTGTTTGTCACTTCTTTATCACTATTCGGTGTGATTTCCAAGCCGACGGTTGCCAGTAGTTTCAGTGGGCTCTGTTGGTGCTGTGGTGGAAAGAGCAGTTGAG
The DNA here is from genome assembly GCA_036346255.1 of Ampelocalamus luodianensis. Classification (NCBI taxonomy): domain Eukaryota; kingdom Viridiplantae; phylum Streptophyta; class Magnoliopsida; order Poales; family Poaceae; genus Ampelocalamus; species Ampelocalamus luodianensis. The sequence continues at coordinate 29,227,937 of CM070620.1, read as the reverse complement.
CGTCTGCCTGTAGTTCCATATGGTCCAATGGAGAACATGCCACCTGCAGATGAGCGCTTTGACAAGATTCTTGACCACATGAAGTGGATCGAGGAACTTATATGTGTGTCTGTATCCTACTGATAGTGTGTTTAATATGTATTAAGTTGTAGTGGTTGTCTGCATAAGGGATCCATGTATGAACGATGTTGTATGCTTTTTATGAATTGCAAGATATTTTAACTCTCGCCAACTAGAACTGTATGAATGTAACATGACAAGGGATTCACGTATAAACTTCAATATGGCGCTTTTGCAGACCGAGATGATAGCACACTATGACACTAGCTTTCTAGACCAAAAAGATCACACTCATCCACGCCACCTTTCTAGACAGAAAAGACCGCACACTGTCACGCCACACACTGCTACCTTTGCAAACTGAGATGACAACACACTGCGATGCTACCTTTTCAGACCGAAAAGATCACACTCAGCCGTGCTACCTTTTTAGACTAAAAAGACCACACACTGTCACGTCACACACTATCACCTTTGCAGACTAAGATGACAACACACTATGATGCTACCTTTTCAGACCAAAAAGACCGCACATTGTCACGCCACACACTACTACCTTTGCAGACCGAGATGACAACACATTACGACAATACTTTTTCAAACAAAAATGACCACACTCTGCTACGCCACCTTTTCAAATAAAAAACCACACCCTGTCATGCTACACACTACCACCTTTACAGACTGAAATGATCACACTCTGCTACGCCACCTTTTTAGATCGATGTCTTATCTCTTCTCCGTCCAACCTTAGAACTACACCATATCCGCTTATAAAAGGAGGAAGAAGAAAACTAGAGGAAAATACTACACCACCACCCCAACTTGGTTCACACCACCGGAGGGGGATGTCGGATTCATCGTCAAACTTCTACGCGAAGATGCTGTGGAAGCACAAGTGGCTTGCCGAGAGGACTAAACCCTACCAAGATTGTTCTATGAAGGATGCACCGGTACCACCGGAATTCTCACACCCGCAATATTTGTGCAAAGAACCGATAAAGATCATTCAGTCCACACACCTAGCGACAGCCTCCCGGGCATACTACAGTGTGGGAACATTCTCGTAAGCGAATCTTACATACACATAGATTTTTCACATCTTACGTTGCATTCCATATATCCCTAACTTCATCCGCGCATAATGGCAGCCGAAAATACGATGCAACTTCTTTCAATGGATCGACGACCTAGACATACACGATAGGGCGTTCATCGAGCAGAAATACATGTTCAACTATGCGAAGCAAGCCGAGACCATGAATGCTTGGAAACCTTACATACCTGATCCTATTTAAAAGGTACCGGAAGAGCCCAGGAAAGTTGGGTGGTGGTAGAGAATCCCCAAACAAGAAGCTGAGTACGACCAGGCCGAGCACGCAGCGGAGAAGGGGAAGACTCCTCTTAGTGAGACCAAAAACCGTCCTAACGCTCCCCATTGGCTAGGCGTACTCCATATCAAATAGGTAAGTTAGGATCAATTTGCATCCTGATTATTTATTTTGCATTACATTGTGCTATTCTAACATTATTCAATCATCCAACTTGTCTTGCGGAACATAGCTGACTTCAAGACTGGCCGCCATCGTGGACAATCTAGAAACAAGAGGGAAGGGACCGATGTGCCGCTAGGACTAATTAACTTCATTTTAATCAACCTTTTTTCGATTCAAAAAAGGCGCAAATGTATCGTAGGTGTTTCCAGTTTGTTGATTCATGCATGTTGTCATTTCTAATGCACGTAACCAAACCCAGCATGCCATATAATTCACAATTAAATTATGGAGTCTTTTAAATTTCGTACTCTTTTCCCAAAGGAATCGGTTATGCAAACAATACAATCGGGACAACAACGCACATGGCAATCCTAAACCCAAATATATTTTTTTTCATTTCGCTTCGAATGGGATGTTTGTGTTATTGTGTCGTTGAGCTTGCATTCCAAAGTGCGTCATCGATCTCGCATTCTCTACTTTATATTTCGTTATCTTCTACAATTTCGAATTCCGAACTACGCGGACACTTAAATCTATATTACCAAAAAAAAATCATGAAACCCACTAAAATTTTAAGCTAACTTCTATACATATAAATAATAAAAAAAATACAGGGTCATGTTACCAATTGAGCTGACGACACACCCCTGTCACCATTTCAAACAGCGGCACAACCCTATCAGCACTGTTCCAATTAGTGACAAGGCTACTGCCGCCAATTGGAATGGCGATAAAGAAATTTTGCCATTTCAAATTGTGATAATAGCCTATTTTTGAAAAAAAAATAATTATTTATTTTTGTATTTTTATTAAGTTAATATTATTATTATTTTTAAAAATCACGCAAGAAGACGAAGATGTTGGGAGGAAGACGAAGGAGCTGTATGTTGGGCGTCAAGTGGAAGCGTGGGCTGTGCCTATGTGGACTAAGATGGACCAGAAAATCTTGTAATTTATAAGCCCACAACTAGTTGATCTGCCTAAGGCCGACATGTACACATGACACTTTGCAGCTGCCACACACACTGGCCGACGAGAACAGCAAGAGCGAGGCAGAGACCACCGGGCCGACGAACGGGTGTGCGGCGTCTGCGAGGGTGCGCACCAGGAGGTGCCCAACGGCCATGACTAGGGTGTGCATCCAAGGAGGCGTGACGCCGCGCCGCAGCGGTTGGGCGCGTGGCGAGGCCAATTCAGCGAGGTGCACGGCTAAAGACCTATTTATATTGCAAGGTAAGTTTGGGAAAAATAACATTGAACTTTTATATTGGATTAATTTTCGTTACGTGGATTTACATGAGTTTAAATAAATATTAGCTATCTAATTTGGTTGGCTCAAATAAAAAATTTTAGATAATAGAAGGGCAAACCTCCCGGTCTCTGCATCATACAATGCACACAGCCATAATTTATTATAAATGAACAAATCGGCTTACAAAAAACAGACCAAGAACTAAATGACAAACAAATTGTCATGCTATGACCAGCATCGAGAACAGCCCGCCACCGGCGACAACTAGCTTCTCCTTCAACCAACACATCCGAACAGTAGCTGTGCAACAAGGTGTTTGAAGGTCAAGTCATCAAAGCGACGCCCCCAAGGAGGGACAGAAAACGCCGCCAATTCCAACCAATGAAGGCCAGATCTAGGGTTTTCATCCCGACAAGCAGATATCGGTGCTACAAGACAACGCCTTCAAGAAGGACACACCGCTCGTCGTCTGACCCAACCAGTGAAGGTCAGATCAATACGCAATACGTCGTCGTCGCCGGACCCAACCATTGAAGGCCAGATCAAGAGTTTTCACCCTAGTGAGCAGAAACCGGTGCTCCAAGACAACGCCTTCAAGAAGGATACGACGCTCGTCGTCTGACCCAACCAGTGAAAGTCAGATCAAAGCTCAGTACGTCGTTGTCGTCAGATCCAACCACTGAAGGCCAGATCAAGGGTATTAACCCCGGTGAGCAGATGCCGGTGCTCCAAGATAACGCCTTTAAAAAGGACACAACACTCATCGTCTGACCCAACCAGTGAAGATCAGATCAATACTCCGTACGTCTTCGTCGTCGGATCCAACCACTGAAGGCCAGATCGAGGGTTTTCATCCAGGAGAGCGGGTACCGGTGCTCCAAGACAACACCGCAATGCATCCTCGATGTCAGATCCAACCAGTTAAGGCTAGATCACCACCACTATCCAATGCAACCATAAACCACAACCTAACACAACCGCGAAACCATGGTCACATGCAGCCTCCACGAAAAGGAGGCCGACGACCACCGTTGGCCACACGTCGCATCTCCACCAAAACCCACCTGGTTCCGTCTCCCGTCGTCCAGATCCAGCGCCAAAGCATAAATCCAGAACCAGAACTCGGATCCAGAACGGCTGTGCCACCACGCTGCCTACAAACGGTCGTGCCCCTCGCGCCGCCGCACCGGCCGCCCTTTGCACCGTCTGCACGTGGCCCTTGCGCCTCCCGCGCCAGCCCTCTAATACCGACTGGAAGCCAACGGGCCACTGCTCGCAAACGAAGCCGCCGCCGCCTGAACGCGCCCCTGCACGGGAGCACCGCCGCCACCACCTGAACGTGGCCCTGTATGGGAGCACCGTCGCGCCGCTCGCTTACACGACGCCACGCCACTGCCGACCGCGATGCATGCATACGCCGCCCGCGCAACGCGCCTCGGACCTGGCTGCCCTTCGCACCGCCGCGCCCATACGCCGCCCCTGAGCCTCCCCGGCAAGGAGCCGTCGGGAGGGAGTCGAGGACGATAGGGGAATAAAGTGGTCAAATTAAAATTATTGAGAGCCCGAGTATCTATTAAATGAAATATGTAGTTGGATTTTAAATCTGTGTAGAGATCTAATTAGAATCTATATCTAATTATGGGATGAGATATGATTCCATACCAAAGGCTATAAATAAAGGTCAGATCCTCTCAGCAGAGTAACTCATGTCATACCACCTATCCTCATCTGTAGTTGGAGTTTGTGGCTTACCTCTTGCTGGGAAAGATCAAACCCTAGGTAGACAGAACAATTGTTCATCTACTACTTCAGATCAATTCTTTATCAACAATGGCATCGTCGTTAGGTATGCTTCCGCATTTAGTTTTAATCATCTGGTCTAGATCAGATTAATGTTCTACCATTCTATTCATATAGGGTCTAATATGAACTATTCATATTCATATTGCACTTATGCCTAATTTCGAACATATTTGTATTGAATCTATAGTACGAATCTACTCTACAAAACATTGGACTTACACTTGCAGAGTACACACCCAATGGCAATTTTCTAGCACCGCCACCGGTACGTAGCAGGTTATTTGGCGCTACTGCTGCTCAGTTGCGCGCCGTTTTTAAGTTTCATAGTGTAACAGAACTATATATGTTCCGTCGTCTGTGAATGGAATCCACATGTAGTGCAGACAAGCCTAATACGAAAAATAACCTATATCGTTAGAATGAGATGTAATCTCGTGTGCTTATTTGCGGAGTCTTGGGCTTAACTGGCATGTTTTTTTTTATTTGTAATAGTACAAGTAGCTCTCGTTCGTACAAAATTACAAAAATAACACTGCGACAGGTTAGGAAAGCTACGTAATGTGCTCTTAGTCCGTAGAAGCCAAGTACCGTGCTTTCAGTCCGCGGAACCCACGTGTCGCGGATTGGAACCGCAGAAGAAACCTACTGCGGATTGGAACCACAACACGTTCTTCTACTGCGGATTGGAACCACGACACGAATCGTATTGTTATTGCCTTTTCACTATTGAGCCATTGTTGCCACAGTACCCGCTCGACATGATGTGGACCGGAACCACAACACAGTAAAAAAGCACTCAGATTGTTGTTGCTATAGTGCTCCCGTCCGAACATGATGCGGACCGGAACCACAACATGACTCCCTGTCGTGCTCCCACCTTCCTTCCGCGGTACCAGACCGTAGCAGTCGCACCTGCTATGGTGCTATTTTGCAATTGTGTGTGAGCAGAGTTGACTTTTGCTATTATGATTTAAAAATGGGAGATTTGATTATTTATCACTGCTAAAGATATGCAAATTCAGGATTTGCCACTTATGTGTCTATAACATGTAGTCTCGGAACTCAGATATCATTCACACATGGAGTGACAAATTCTGAAATCAACATCTCTGTAGTGACAAATAATTGATTATTCCTTTAAAAATTGCCGAATCAGCCGAAAACTCCTTATTTGGGTTGTTCCCTTCTCCGTGTAATACGCCTGTTGTTGACAGACGGGGCTGGGTACGTCAGTCAGTAATTAGAAATGATAATAAATACAAAGTAGTCTTATATAAACGTACAGGCCGTCTTAGCTCAGCTGGTAGAGCGCATGGCTTTTAACCATGTGGTCGTGGGTTCGATTCCCACAGACGGCGATGGTTCATGGGTTGCCCAAATCGTACGTGTAGTTTTTTTTCTTTTTGGTGCGTTTGATTCTTTCAAAAAAATTTCCCTAGATTTGATTCTTTTTTTTTTCCTTTTGGTGCGTTTGATTCTTTTACGAAAGTATCTTGTGCACATTAGTTTTTTATAAAAGCTGAAAAGTTTTCTTTCTAAAAAAAAAAATCTTTTATGAAATGATACTCTCTGGTCACGAAATAATATCGTTTTGGATATCGATACGATTCTCAAAATGTAACTTTCACCACTAATTTCCATTATAATAGATTTATAGAACCTAATAAAATTATAGTAATATAAAAGTTTTTTTCAAAATAAATATATACATATCATTTTCATGGTTGCCAATCGTATGTCTAGTTTTTTTTCCCTTTTGGTGCGTTTGACTCCCTCTGGTCACAAAATAATATCGTTTTGGACATCAATACGATTCTCAAAATGTAACTTTCACCACTAATTTCTATTATAATAGATTTATAGAACCTAATAAAATTATACTAATATGAAAGTTTTTTTCAAAATAAATCTATACATATCATTTTCGTGTGTTCAATCTAAATATTAAAAAAAGATATTGATAGCTCAAATTTATAAAGTTTGACCGCACGTACCACAAAACAACATTCTTTTGTGACTTGAGGGAGTACTCTGCTAAACCGTGTGTTGTTTTCTCCCTAAAGAAATGGACAATTTGGCACATCTTTCTTGCTCTACCCACAAACATCCTTTTAGTTTTTTTAGATAATTGCACTGTGGCTCCCTAAATTTGTGAGGTAGTACCACTTTACTCTGTGAACTTACATTTAACTTTTTAAGCCTCTTAAATTTGTTCCTGTTTGCACCGTAGGTCCTTTCCTTCATTAATTGACGGAATATGCTAACTTGTGTAGTAAATTGCACTATAGTTACATAAACTTGTGATGTTGTACTACTTTACCTCATGAACTTGTATTTTACTTTCTTGGCCCCTAAACTTGTCCCCGTTTGCACCATATGTCATTTCCTCTGTTTCCAACTTATAATTGGCTCTTAATTTTGCAAAATAAATTATTTTGGTTTTAAAATATTTAGGAAAAGCTTTTAAAATTCCAAAAAATTCTAGAAATTAATTAAAATTTTATTTTTCAAATCAAGTCAAATAAAACTTTAAGAACTTCAAATAAATTTTATTTTTGACTTTTTAAAACTTTAGAAATTCAAATAAAGCAATATAACTCTTCCAAATTTCAAAACATCCAACAAAATAATAACTTTATTTATTTTATTTTGGTAACATCACTTTGGGATATTACAAAGGCTGTCTTCCTTGGTGACCTCCCAGTAGAACCACTTCTTCTTCCACCCTGGCCACGAAGACCGGGTGAACATCTGAATATACTCCTTCGACTTCCCGTCATCGAGCTTCAGACTGCAACTCCCAGCAATTCCGACTTGTTGAGCCATCCCGTAATAATATTGGAAAAGCTCGAGGTCCACCGGAATCCCCAGGTATGCCTCACACAGATACAAGAATACGCTTAATATTGTGATGGAATTAGGACCAAGGTTCACTAATTCCACCCCAAAGTGCTCAAGTACGAGTATGAGAAAAGGGTGAGCAGGCAATCGAAGGCCGCACTCACAGTACGCATGGAAGACAGGGATTTGCCCAGTCTCCCCCGACGGCCAGTGTTGTCCAACCGCCGAAATCCACTTCATGAGTACCTTCTCGGGAATCTTCTCGGCAGCAATCAAAGCGTTCATCTTCGCCGTGTCCATCTCCGATTCGGCCCACTCAGAGACGGTCCTAGCCATTTTTTCTCACGAAAAGGAGATTTGGATTTGGAAAAGCTTCAAAAAAGTACATAGTTTTTGCTGGCGGCGGAGAAGGTGAGAGCTTGATGAACAGTTAGGGTGAATTGGGGAAAGATAAGAACCCTAAAGTCACCCCTGCGACTAGTTTTATAACCGAACACTTGAAATGAAACGCCGTGGAAACTCAACGGTTCGCACCGCTTCGGAAATTGCTCTAACAGACATATTCTTTTAAATCTGTCTGTTCGAGAAAACCGAGGCTATTTTCACACCTCAAGCGAAATTAGCTTCTTGGCCAAGTATATTTCTGGTCAAATGAAATACTAATCGGAAAGGTTTTACTTCTGAACATTGTACCACGATTACTCCGTAGTCGTAAGATTTTCTACGACTACCTTGTGGTCGTGATATTTTCAACAAACTTTCTTGATCAAGTATATTTATGGTCAAATGAGACACGTGTTGAAGAGTTTTTCCTTCAACCTTTACCCTACAACCACCTAGTGGTCGTAAGAACATCTATGACTCCTTTCCCAAGTAAGTTATTTTCACTTGAAGCTGGGGGGCTAGATGACGAGGATCCAATAAATCCTCATTTCGCTATTTATTTGTAATTAGTATTATGGGTAAATATGACGTCACACGGCTATTAAGCATACCTCTTATAGTTGTAAGGGAGAAGCCAATCAAGTGGTCGTAAGTCCTTCCACGACCACCCCCATAGTCGTAAGTCTTTTTACGACTACCATGTAATCGTAAGTTCTCCTACGATTACTTCTGGTCGTAAGTTCTTCTACGACCAGTACCTAGTCGTAAGGTTTTCTACGACTACCCCCTGACCGTAAGTTCTTCTACGACCAGTTTTTTCACGACTTCTTCACAGTTAACTGGGTCCACTTGCCTATAGACCCAATTAATTAGGAGGCCTGAGCAGTCAATATACGCACTTATTCTCTGTAATAACTGCAGATAACGCACTATTATCTCTGATTGATAACCGTCACGCAACGTGGGGAGGTTACTACTCCAGTGATTACTACCATTATTACGAAATAATGGGGTGCCTCCTGACCTGGAACGATTACCTCTCCACATATTATAAAAAGACTTCTTTCAGAGAGAAATGGGGAGGAACTTTTGAGAGACAATCAGTAGTAGTATAAGCGCAAGTCTTCCACTGATTGTAATGAGAATACCCAATACAATACACACAGGAGTATGGTTGTTATTCTCTCTAGAGAAGGGCCGAACCTGTATAAAAATCCCCGTGTCTTTTCTGTCTGCATGATCAATTGTGGAGACCCGCCGAATCAAACAATCTTTACGTAAGATCGGTTCTAAAACACTGACACAAATCAAGAAAGCAATACCAAATAAAGGCCAAAGAACTCTCCAAACCAGAGCCAAAAGAAAGATTATGGAGAAAACAAAGAAAGGAGTTTGAACCACTCTAGAGAGAGCTTAAGCAAAGGAGGAGGAGCTCGTGGGAGGGAGATCTAAAGCACATGGACAACAAGAGAGGCAAGAGGGCTCCCTGGTGCTTTCAATTTACACGACGGGGGCAAGCGGGGGAAAGGATTGAAGCAGGTATAGAAGGAGACCAAAGAGGGAAACGAGTACTAAAGAGGTGACAACATTTAATGCGACACAACAACATTTAATGCACGAAAACTTTCGCTGCAGCAGAGACACGACGGGAGAAAGGAGAAAGTGAGCAGGGCTTGCCAGGTGAGGCTTAGTCAAAAGCTTGGTCAAAAATGAGAGGGAGGTCCAAAGGAAGGGGGTGGTCTTTGTAAAAAGAGGAGGTTGTGACCAATTGAGTGGTCAAGACCGAGAGGGTGGTCTTTGCAAAAAGACCACGAGATGGAGGAGGTCCTGAGGACAAGGTGAAATCAAAGGAGGTGGAGCGATAGCGAGGAAATGCGCGATGGAGCGAGAGCTGTCAGATTACGATCGGATGGAGCAAAGCGATAAGAACGTTCAGACCGTCCGGAGGTCGCAACGCGATCTAGCTGTTCATCTAGATCGGACGAAGCAAAACGATGGGAATATTCGGAGGTCAGAACGTAACCATCAGCTTTGAGGCCTCTTCACGTTCCCAAGTTGCTTCTTCTTCGGTGTGGTTGCTCCATTGCACTTTGCAAAGACGGGTGGTCTTACTTCTTGTTACTCGCTCGGACACTTTCAAGATCTTAATGGGTTGCTCCTGTTAAGTGAGGTCTTCTTGGATGTCCACTGCTCCTAAAGGCATTTGCTCTTCTAGCACACGCAGGCACTTCTTCAATTGGGAGACGTGGAAGACATCGTGTACTCCTAACAGCTGAGTTGGAAGGTCCAACTTGTAAGCAAGTTCTCCTCTCTGGACAAGAATTGGAAAAGGCACAAGGTACCTTGGTGCAAGCTTCCCATTGACTCTGAAATGGCGTACTCCCTTGAGAGGTGATACCTTAAGGTACACATGGTCTCCAGGAGCAAAGGTTAAGTCTCGACGACAATTGTCTACATAGCTCTTCTGCCGGTTCTGGGCAGTCCTCAGCTTTTCTCTTATTGACCGCACTTGATCCTCGGCTTCTTTCAAGAGGTCTATCCCGAGCACTTGTCCTTCGCCCGATTCTATCAAGTACAAGGGTGTTCTATATTTCCTTTCGTAAAGAGCTTCAAATGAGGACACCTGAAGGCTCGATTGGTAACTGTTGTTGTAAGAAAACTTGGCGTAAGGTAGCATTCGATCCCAACTGGTTTGGTTCTCTAGAGCACATGCTCTCAGCATGTCCTCAAGAATTTGGTTTACTCTATCGGTCTGGCCATCTGTCTGTGGGTGATAAGCTGTGCTGAAATTAAGGTCCGTGCCCAAGATGTCATGCAGCTTCTGCCAGAACCTTGAGGTGAACTGGGATCCTCAATCTGACACGATCTTCTTTGGCACACCATGTTGACACACAAATTTTGCCATGTACAGTTCTGCTAAGTTGTCCCCAGAGTAGGTGGTCTTGACAGGTATAAAGTGAGCGACCTTGGTTAGGCGATCCACGACCACCCAAATTGAGTCATATCCAGTTTATGTCCTAGGCAGACCAGTGATAAAATCCATCCCGACCTCTTCCTATTTCCACTCGGGTACGAGCAAGGGTTTCAAAAGACCACTAGGTCTTTGGTGCATGGCCTTAACTCTTCGATAAACGTCACAATAGGCCACGTACTCTGCAATTTCTCGTTTCATGCTAGGCCACCAATACAACTCCTTGAGGTCTTGATACATCTTTGTACTTCCTGGGTGAACGAAATACAAGGCTTCATGAGCTTCTTTGAGGATCACCTTTTTGAGCTCTGGGTGGTCCGGTACACACAAACGTTTGTCGAACCAAACAGTTCCTTGTTCATCTTCCGAAAATCTTAACGACCTCCCCTTTTTCATATTGCTCTTGATCTCCTGGATGTCAGCATCATCGACTTAGGCTGTCCTGATCTGTCCCTGTAAGGTGGGTTGCGCTTCTAGGGTAGCTACGAAACCTTCTTCAACTATCTTGAGCTTGAGCTTCTGAAATTCCTCGTGCAAAGCTGGCTGACTTTCCTTGACCATCAAGGTGCTGCTGTAGACGTTCCTGCTCAGGGCATCAGCTAGCACATTGGCCTTACTGGGATGATAATGAATTCCCACATTGTAGTCCTTGATCAGCTCCAACCATCTTCTTTGCCTCATGTTCAGATCAGCTTGAGTGAAGATGTACTTTAAACTCTTGTGGTCGGTGTATACTTCGCAGTGATTACCAATGAGGTAATGATGACATATCTTCAAAGCGTGCACTACGGCAGCTAACTCTAGGTCATGAGTGGGGTAGTTTGCTTCATGAGGCTTCAACTGTTGTGAGGCATAAGCTATCACCCTCCTTTCTTGCATCAAAACACAACCAAGACCTTGTCGTGATGCATCACAAAAGATCTCAAAGTCCTTTCGAACGTCCGGCAAAATCAACATAGGTGCAGTGGTCAAACGCTTCTTCAACTCTTGGAAGCTCTGTTCACACTCAGACGTCCAAGCGAACTTCTTTTCCTTCTTTAACAGCTGAGTAAGAGGTCTTTCTATTCGGGAGAAGCCTTTAATGAATCTTCGATAGTATCCTGCCATTCCCAGGAAGCTTCTGATCTGAGGCACCGACTTAGGCGACTCCCAATTGAGCACATCCTGGACCTTACTGGGGTTCATAGAGACTCTTTTTTCAGACAAGACATGTCCTAAGAAGACCACTTCTCTCATCCAAAACTCACACTTATTGAACTTAGCAAAGAGTTGATGGTCTATAAGCTTTTCCAGAACCAAGTAAAGGTGTTTTTATGATCTTCTTCACTCGGGGAGTATACTAGGATGTCATCAATAAAGACAATGGAAAACTTATCTAGATACTCTATGAATACTTTATTCATCAAGTTCATAAAGTAAGTAGGGGTATTGGTCAGCCCAAAGGACATGACTGTGAACTCAAATAGTCCACAACGGGTTGAAAATGCTGTCTTGGGGATGTCATCTTGGCGGATTTTCAGCTGATGATACCCTGACCTCAAGTCTATTTTCGAGAACACTCTAGCTCCCTTCAATTGATCAAACAGGTCGTCAATCCTAGGCAGGGGATACTTATTCTTGATGGTGATTTCATTTAGAGAACAGTAATCCACACACCTTTGTTGAGTCCTATCCTTTTTTGCAACAAAGATCACTGGAGCTCCCCAAGGTGAGGAACTTGGTTTGATGAATCCTTTGGTCTGCATCTCTTCAATCTGTTACTTCAGCTTGACAAGGTCATCAACAGGCAAGCAATAAGGTCTTTTTGAAATGGGGGAGGTCCCAAGAACTAGATTGATGACAAACTCTAGGTCCCTGTCTGGTGGCATTCCTGGGAGTTCATCAGGAAAAACGTCCGGAAATTCTCGGACCACTAGGACATCTTCCAAAGACAACCCTTGGACACAGCAAACTAGAGCTCCCAAAGCTTCTCTGAGGGGGCTTCAAACTTCACTTTGGCTCCAACTGGACTGGTCAAGGTGATGCTCCGACAACTATAATCCAAAATTGCATGGTGGTCCGCAAGCCAATCCATACATAGGATCACAACTAGGGACTTGGTGTCGAGGAGGATGAGGTTGGCTAGGAACTCTATCCCTTCTATGACCACTCTAACTTGTGGATAACTCTGGTTCGTACTAAACTCTGAACTGGGGGATTGAACCAACAAGGTAGCTTTAAGAGTTGTAACCTCAAACTGGTGCTTTGCAGCGAATCTCTGAGAAATAAATGAATGCGAAGCCCCAGAATAAAACAAAACAGCAGCTGGTACTAAATTTACTAGGAACTTACCTAGCACGACGTCCTGGGAGGTCTGGGTTTCCTCCACGGTGACGTGGTTCACACGACCTCTCCCAAAAGGTTGGGAGGTCCTGACTTGAGGAGGTGCTGTGGTCTGGGAAGCTCCACGTCCTGCTCCTGGCAGGGAGGTCCTGGCTGGGGGAGATCCTGGATTGAACTGGTCCCGGCTTCTATGGGCAACTGTTGGCGTAATGCCCCACTTGGTGACATATGAAACAAGTGATTCCGGCTGCAGAGCTGACATTGCTTCTAGGCTGTTGGTTGTTGGTGCTGACATTGCTGCGATGACTTGGAGCGGTTGGGCGGGGGGTCATGGCAGAGGTTTTGAAGGTACCAGGAGGTCTTGGGCGTTGGTGTTGCACAAACGTCCTGGCTCACTAGGGAGGTCCTTGATAAGCACCAGGCTGGGACATCTTCCTTTTGTATGTCTCTGAAAGCTCGTGGCGAGATTCTTCAATGAGCATGGCCTTATTTACCATGTGTTGGAAATTGGGGTAGTCGTTGCCAACGACTTGGACATTCAGGCTGAGGTGGAGTCCTCGCTTGAAGCACTTCTGACGTGCATCATCTGTGGCGACGTCCTCCTGGGCATAGCGTGAGAGTTGAGTGAACTTGTGGAGGTACTCACTCATAGACATGGTTCCTTGCTCAAGGTCCCGGAACTTGTTCTTCTTCATTTCCACCTTCCCATCAGGAACATGAGAATGGCGAAAAGCTTCTGAAAACTCAGCCCAGGTGATCCTCTAGTGATCTGCATGAGCGGCACAAAAAGTGTCCCACCATTCTGCTGCAGCGCCTTCCAATTGGTGCGCGACATACAAGACCTTCTCGCGGTCATCACATCTGGCAATGGCAAGCTTCTTCTCCATTGACCTCAGCCAATCATCTACATCCAGTGGCTCAGAGGAGCTAGAGAAAGTGGTCAGACGAGTCTTCATGAACTCAGTCAACCTTGACTAAGGAAAAGCAGGAGGTGGGGGAGGCGGCATAGCAGCTGCTTGGCCGCTCTGATTCATCAAGGCAAGCAAAGCAGTGGTGGTCTGGATTTACTAAGCCATCATCTAGTTCATATTATGCATCATAGAACTGATCAACTAAGCATGAGCTGCCATGAACTGACCCAATCCTTGATCTGTCACAGCTGCTTGAGGAGGTGGTGGAGGTGGAGGTGCACTAAGATCCTCAGGGTGAGCCTTACTTGAGGTGTTGTGGATCTGAACCATCTGCACATAACTTCTCAAATTTATTAGACTAGAGGGAGAAAGCACAATAGACAAGAGGGAAAAGCACGAAGACGAGCGAGAATGAGGGAGAAAGATGGAACAACCTATTTGGGGAAAATCGGTTAAACCCGAAAGTCAAATAACTGGAAAGCTATTAAGAGGTAAAAGACTCAAGTCAGAGGCCCTACAGACCAGCTAAACGGTACTAGAACTTAGAAGGACCACCACTAGTCTGATCTTAAATGGACTGCCGACTGGAACACACGCAGGGCTTGGAGCTTCTAGGACGTCCAGAGCTCGATCGTGAGGAGCTCGATCCTAAAGAGGTCACTGGGATAAGGAGGTCAAACTAAGACTTTGGAAACAAGGTTCCAGAAGAGGTGACATGCAAGAATCTGAGAAGGAGATGAGATAAGAATAGAATAAGAGGAAAAAAGAGTGGAATAAGAGAAGAAAAGAACCACTTATTCAAGTTATCAGGTTGGTTTGATTTAGAAAATATCTTTTTGAAACTTGACTAGACGACCATGCTAACTAAAGCCACGTCCTACAGTCGACCAGGCTCTGATACCATCTATGTCGGGGCACCCAGGTAAACAAATAACCCCCGAGACCCTCTGTGCATACCGAGCTAGTCCCATGATCAGTAGCTAGCTCGCACAGTTATCAACATAGATATAATCAAAACCAAACAACAAGCTTAAGGTAAAGCAGACAAATTCACTTATATTAACAAAGGACCTTACGGTCAAGGTTGTTACAGAGGTCGCCACCACGGGCTTACACAAACGACAACAGGTGCCTCCTCTGTTGCCTCCCACATTTCATACAAATAGTACAAGGTTTTGTAATGTGAGCCCCATCTAGTATCTCTAGGTCTAGCTAGGCTAGTTTCCTGATGCAACCCCATTGCAGTGAGAATCAAGCCATTCTCCACCTTCTGCAATAAGACTTCACAATGTTTTTCAATCAAAGCATCAATCATCTCGCAAGATGAACTAACAGTATTCACTATTAGAGGAACATAATTCAAGAAGCCATTTGCTCCTTTATTAATACATCTCGGGATTCATCGATAAGCACTAAAAAATTATTATCTCCAATCTCACCCATAATCACCTGAGTGACCTCTTTTGCAGAAGCTTTTGCAATGTCTCTAATCACATGCTTGCCTACAAAAGCTATGGGTACTACTAAGTCCACCAACATGGTCATTCAAAATTTTCAAAGCCTTCCTGCAATTAACAAAACCAACTTTTGGGAATGCATCATTGCCAAAATATTGGGGATGTGATGGACTCTTGAAAAGAAAGCAATAGAAACAAAAAGCGGCACCCTTTGACATGCTATATTCCAACCAATCAAATTTGTTGAACCATGATTCTTGATAGGATCTTCAATAATCCATCATTTTCTTTGAAAAAACATGGCCAATTGATCGAGTTGGACCCTTCAACAAATATGTCATCCTCACTTGATCTCTAGTTTCATTGGGATAATCTTCAATTGGCATGCGACATGCTAGATCGGCAATGGTGTCATCTCAATTAAAATAAATCTTGAGGCTTCTTTGGTTGAGTTGTGCCCTCATTGGTTCGAGGGGTACTATTATTTGGATTGTCTGAGAAATAACTATGCAAAGTTCGTTTGTCCATCTTTTATAAATCTACAACAAATTGTATATAATTTATCAGTAGTGAGTACATGTAAATAGAGTAGACAACATTACAACATAATCATTCCAATTTCCAAGTTTCTAACTATTTAACTGAGCCACTAACCTGCCACTCAACTTGCCAGGTGGGGTGCTCTTGCCGTGTTGCCGCAGCTCGCCCCATGCCCCCAGCCCCCGCCGTCGTCGCTAGCCTAGACGACCATGCTAACTAAAGCCATGTCCTACAGTCGACCGGGCTCTGATACCATTTGTGTCGGGGCCCCCAGGTAAACAAACAACCCCTGAGACCCTCTGTGCACACCGAGCTAGTCCCATGATCAGTAGCTAGCTCGCACACTTGTCAACATATATGTAATCAAAACCAAACGACAAGCTTAAGGTAAAGCAGATAAATTAACTTATATTAACAGAGGACCTTGTAACATCCCAACTTTGGGCTTGTGTTTCAAATGTAAGAAAATCAGTAGAAATTAAAACTTTTTCTTACATCATGTATTCCCTGTTGTGCCAACCAATTCTTGTACAAGGGATTATGGAAATACAATGTCACAAGTCTGTTTGATCCAAACTTTGTTATCCCCAAAAACAATCTTGTCAAATTTTGTGATCATCCTCTGGAAATATTTTTCCTAAGTTCTTGGGATGGTTTGTAGCCCCTCTGAAAAATTTCACAATTTTTAGAAATTGTTTGAATATTTTTGGAGGCAGTCAAACCAGTTTGACTTTTAGTCAAACCTCAAAGCAGAGCCTTGCAGAATTTTTGGGGATTTATTCACAGTATAAAAACCTCTGAAAATTTACACAAGGTTAATATCTGGGTTAGCAAGCTCCTGTAAAAATTTCATAATTTTTGGAGTTATTTTGCTACCTCAAATAAATCCTTCAAAGTCTCTGTTCTAATTTCAAATCAAACTGGTTTCACTGTGCCTTGGGTTCGAGTCGGACTGCTCGAGCCAATTGACTCGGTCCAGTCAACTAACTGCACCGAGCCTCTCTTTAAAACGCGCGTTGGATCTCAACCGTTGGATCTTAATCGCGCGGCCCTCGTGCGTGTAACCCTTCGGACCTTCCGGTTGCAAGTTGGATTGTCGACCGTTAGATCTCCATCCAACCGTTCAGATCCTCTGTGATGTTCGGACCCTCCGGTTGTTGGTTTGAACCTGAGCCGTTGGATTAAGATCCAACGCCCGCCTGCTCCTCTGTTGTAAATCGCGTTTGCGACGTGGGGCAATCTGAACCGTTCATTTCTAAACCTGGGGCTCGGAACCTTTTCGTTGTGTTTTAAAGCTCGGAGGCGTGGCGCTATCTCGGCCGTCCGATTTGAATCGTAGGGCTCTGGAACGCCCGAGCCTTTCATCTGGTCATCTTCAACCTCTAGCCGTGCGGGCACAGTAGGGGTGATGGCAGTGTCTTGTCATGCTTCCTACAGCCACCCTAGTCAATAGTGTGGATCGTGGGAGACACCTTCGGCCGAGCCATACCCTATTGCACCATCTACTACCTTTTCCTTGTCGGCCGCACCTTGTGCTCTGTGCTTTGCCGCCCGAAGAGCTTGTGGTGCAAACCCTAATACCTCCAATACCTTATAAGCACCCAAATCACCTCCTGGAGTTTCTTTAGACCACCATCAAGCCCCATTCTCAGTATTGGAGCTTAACACCTCAAGAATGGCAAGTCGCCATTGTTGACCCGAAAAGCCCCATTGGTGTTCTTGGTGTTCCAGTGGTTCTCCTTCATGTTTCTTTGCCCTATCCTTACCTACTTACTTCCTTGAACATTTCCCCTCACTTAATTTTGGATTTGATTATCAGGAATTGTCCAATTTGGGGTTTGTTCAAATTCGGCCGAAATTGGTCATCTTCTTCCTCAGCTCAGGTGAGTGCTCTATTTTCTAATTCCTTTCTCTTGTGGCTTCTGTGAGTCATTATGAAGCTATACTGATGCTTTGGAATCACTCATTTGGCTCAGGGTGTCATTTTCAATCCTTCTTCTCCAAGTCCGGCGAGCTTCCTCCGTGATCAAGCATCTCCGGCCATCTCTGAAGCTTCTCTTCATCAAGGTAGCTTCTTATTAGTCCTTAGAAGCTTTGGCACCCGCTTCCTTAGACTGCAGCTGAGCTTTTCGCTATTTTCGCTCTTAGCAGTAAAAGCTCCCATTTTCATTTTCCGGCTAGCCGGCGTTCTAGTCCCTCACCGCCGGCGAGATGCCACCATTAGGTTCTAGGCGTTATTGCGATTCCATTTTGGTTCTTGTTCGGCGCCGCCGCGGCCAGTGCCGCCGGCGACAAGCCGTTGAAATCGCTCGGGTTTTGCCGGCACAGAACTCCTGTTTTCGTCATTTGTTTAGGACACATTAAATACACAGTGATTACCAATCTTTAGTTCGTTAATTGTGTCTTAACCTTTGTCGTTGAGCCACTGACCAGTGGGCCCAACATTCTTAAATCACCCGCTGGCGCAACTCCGCGCTGTTCTCGACATCATTAATGCTTAATCATTGATTAATTAATGTGTCGGCATTTAATCACTGTCGGAAATCACCTCTGGGTCGCTGACTTGTGGGTCCGTGGGGTTAAAATCAAATTTCAGAAGTCTTTAGTGTCTATTTAATGTTAATCATTAGAAACATTAATCCTGTCCTTAACCGCCACTCTTAGTCGTTGACATGTGGGCCCAGTGCACTGTGCACGTGGGTTAAACGTTCGCGTGGGCGACTCAAGGTCACTGACATGCGTGCCCCACGTGTCAGCATCTCTTTTTGAACTTCAATCTTTGGTCACCGTCGATCCCTTGATCAACGGCCCTGATGGTGAGTGCATTCTGACCCTCCGGATGCCTTGATCATTCTCGACCGTCGATCTTGCGATCAACGGCTAAGATCGTGTATGCAATCGGACCTTCCGACCGTTGGTGCGCTCTGGACCGTCCATCTGCAGATCTGCGGCTGGGATTGGCCCAAGCAACCGCACCGTCCGGAGGCATACACCTTCGTGAGCCGTTGGATCGTGATCCAACGGTGGCTCGACAGGTTTCGTGGCGCGCGTCGCTTTGTTTTGCGCGTGAGCCGTAGGATTTTAGATCAAGGGTGGTTGTGTGTCCACGTATTATTCTATTATTTGAGTTTGTCTGTATTTCGGTAAGTAGTTATTTAACAACTGAAAATGATATAAAAACTTTAGAAACTCATAACTAATTCATTTTAACTGCTTTTTGGATAATTCCAACTGTAATAAATTGTGTTATCACTTAAGTTTATTGTAAAAATGGTTTTAAACATGTTCCAGTAGCAGAAAATTGTATAACTAGAAATAACTTGATTTCTGTCACTTTAATTTTTCCAGAAATAGTTTTAACCTTGAAAAATGCATATCTTTTTCTGTATAAATCCAATTTGTGCAAAATCAATTTTGTTAAATTCATCTGTTAGTATACTTTCATATGGAATAAGATTCGAGCATGTTCACGATTCTGTAAAATGACTTGCATTATATTTACACCTTAGAAAAATCATAAGTAAATGTGTATAACTCCAAATTTAGTAAACTCAACTTTGCTGTTATTAGGATGTTATAACCTACCTGCTATAAAAATTTCAGACCTTAGATCATTCTAGAAAATTTTGCCATGAACAGTGCTAATTATTAATTAGTTTGTTGTAAGGCTGAGAAAGAGCATTTTGTTCATATCTTTTGCATGTTAAGTCCAAATTGCATAATTCTTGTTCCTATCACTGTCTTAGATCATTCCCTAGCTGTGGTGTAAATTTTATTAGATTTGGATGTGTTTTGCTGTTGGAATTTATTTGGTGTTCTTCGTTCTTATTTGCTTATCGCCTTTTCGCGTTAGGTTCCGAAGATAATTTTATTGCTGATATTGAGCCACAAAGACCATCGATCCTCAGCACTTCACCAGCAAGCAGATGTAGCATTCATTTGATCATATTGTTCCTACTATTTTCAAATCCTAATATATTGTAAAACTGAAACTGAAAATGAAAACAATTTAGACTTGGGCACAATGGTAAGATGGTGTGATCTTTTTGGGTGTGAATGAAATGGTGCCCGGGTCAATTAAGGACCGAGCTACTTGTTACACCAAACCAAGCATTTGTGCGTGCTAACCACACTAGAGGGATATGTGACCTCTCTTAGCTGAGTACTTTGGGCTGTGCTAATTAATGAGTCGCGTGGTGGGTTGCATATTTGATTATATGCAACATGGACACGTTTGTAGGGAGGGGAACACCCGCCGAGGCCGGTGTGTCCTGCTCCACGTATGGGTCCTTGTGATCCATATTTCGTCGGCAGATCACTAAGGATTAACCCCCATACGTGCGTCTCTTGATTAGCATATTCCATTGGAAAGGGTTCGTAGGACTTAGCCGTGTTGAGCATACCAAAGGAAGTGTGCTTAATAGCTTGGCAAAAGGCGGTGCAAGTGTGGGTACATTGGTACACCCTGCAGGATTAAAACTATTCGAATAGCCTCGTCCTAGGTTATGGACACGCTTGGGAAGTCTTTCAAGAGTTAGACGCAACCTTTTAAAATTAAAGCTTGTTGGGTGGTATGAATCGAGTGATTCATGCTATGTTGTGGTGGCTTTAGGAAAGTCACTTCTAGGTGGATACTTGTTACTTATGTTTACTCATTGTTATTTAAATGCTTAAAAATGATTTTAAACCGCTGTCAATCTATTACAATATTGCAAATGAAACTTGCTTTGTGCGTCTAAAGAACCATATAACCACATTCCTTTGATCTGACTTTCATGTAGCTATGTATAGGCTTGTTACTCGTAAGTCTTGCGAGTGCATTTTTGTACTCACCGCATTGCTTGTGTTGTGCGAGAGGATGATAGTGAGTCGATGGACCTCACTTTTGTGAGTTGTCTTTGTGGCGATTTAAGGGGCGATTAGCTTGGCGGCCCTGGCCGGTTGCCCTGTGGTGTTATGTGGCTAACCTGGTCGTCTTTTGGTTTAAGCCATCTTATGGCAACTTTGCTTCATTGTTACTTATTTGGTACTTATGTCATTTGGCGGTCACTGCTCAGAATAACTTATATTATGTATGTCTTTTGGTAGACTCGTTCTATTCTGTTGTATGGAAATGATGCATGCTTTGATTTGATGTATGTGTGCTGCTTGTTTTGGGAGGCACATGTTCATCGAGACACAGATTATTCTATTTGTGATACTAGAACCAGTGGAAGGTTAAGTATTACAAGTTTAATAAACCGGGGTCTCACAGAGTTTGGTATCAGAGCCATACTGACCGTAGAAACCCCTAGCTTGGTCGTCCCTAGTATATTTTGAAAACTTATTTTCCAAATATCAAGTGTTTTTCTGAAAATCTTAAGTAAGTTCTCAGATTTTACTTCTTATCTATCTTAGCTTTCTTATCTCACCTTATTCTGAACTGAATTTGAAAGCTGAGTTTTCCTCTCATCTTCCTTCAAAAGTTAGTTGTTAACCGAGTAGATTGGTTTTGGGTACATCATGAGAGTTATAAAATGAAAGTGTTGGCTGTCTTGTGAAGACTAGAAGCTACTGGAAGCTACAAATTTCGGCCAGAGGTGTGAAAAAGAAAATCTGGACAATAAGCAAGAAAATTTCTGGACAGCTAGCATTTAAGTAGTAAAAAGTGCTGAAAATGAGAGGTTAATTCCACTAAAACTTGTGGGAATGAAAGGGTAAGAAGTGATATGAGATAGCTAAGTGTCTAACCATTCTTTAGTAAATTTCTCACCCCATTTCCTAGCTGTTTCGAACAGAAGTTAATGTTCTGAAATTTGCCTTCCTGAAAATTGATTACTCGTTCTTTAATACGAGTTGGTCATAATGGGAAGATGGATATTATCTTTGTGATCTTGCTGCAGTTTTATGTGGTTACTTGAGCTTTTAAAGTTTGTTTAGGGTTAGTTGTTTTTTGTCTCCTGTTCCGGAGTTGTGTTTAACCTGTTTTTGTGGAACAGGATGGCAAGAACCACACATAGCATCAGTCACCTTGGTTCCGATGAGGAGCTTCCCCTCCTCCGACCATGGTGAGGTTACGGCTCGAATCGGCGGAATCGCATGAACGGACCGGATCTTAGAGGTTATGCGAGAACACCTCCACCTACCGGTGCTTCAGATCCGGAGGTGGTGGCCACCGATCTCGTGGTGGGCTTGCGGAGTTTCTCCGTCGCGGCCGCCACTTTCTCGGCTCGAGGACCCTTTGGGCGCGGATGATTGGCTGCGTCTTGTTGAGCGAAGCTTAATATCGCTCGCCGGGAGCGAGAGCGGGCACTCTTTGCATCCCATCGGCTTGAGCGGCACTCTCTTGGTGGGAGAATTTTCGCCATGCACCGCGAGCCACGTTGTCTCATGGGATGAGTTTCGATCGCTTTCGTCGGGCCCACATCCCGATGGCCTGATGAAGCTCAAGAAGAAGGAGTTTCTTGCGCTAAACAGGCGCAAGTGCGTGTCGGAGTATCCCTACGAGTTTAACCACTTGGCTCGTTATGCTCGGGTGAGGTGGCCTCGATGAGGCTAAGCGAGAGAAGTTCATGGATGGTTTGTCCGAGGAGCCGCGGGACAAGCTATCTATAGTGGACTTTGCCGACTTCGGGCCTTGGTTGACAAGGACATCGTCGCCGAGCACAAGGCGAAGGCGCTGGTGAGTCCCGCAGCGCAAGTGGGAGGCCCATCGGTGCGCACAGCCGGCCTCACTCGTCCGTGTTGGGCCCGCACGAGGGCTCGTGCTTTGCTTCACCACCGCCGAGGCCGTCGGCGCGATTGCTCGTCCCCGCAGCCGTGTTTGACCACGTGCACTGCGACTCAACAAAGAGTTGCGCTCGCAACCCACCGCCGATGTTACCGCCGCTGCAACAAGAAGGGCCACTATGCTAGCGATTGCCCTCGAGGATCGGAGCCCCTCGTCCTAATGGAGGATGCGGGAATGGTCACACACACCGACGTAAGGTGATCGAAGACCAGTGTCGGGAGTGGTCGAGTCAACCACATCTCGGCTGAGGAGGCTCAGGAGGCACCCAACGTTGTGTTGGGTACGTTCCTTGTTAGTTATCGTCCCGCTGCAGTATTGTTTGACTCTGGAGCATCGCATTCCTTTATTTCGAGATCATTTGCTGCTGATTGTGACCTTCACTTTGTTCCTTTGGGGATTCCTTTGCTTATTCGCTCTCCGGGAGCGGAAATGAGAGCTGATCAAGAATGCCGGGGCGTTCCCATTAATATTGAAGGAATAGAATTCTTGGCGAATCTCATCTTACTTGATTCGGCGCGCCTGGATGTGATTCTTGGCATGGATTGGTTGTCCCAACACTTGGGGCAAATCGATTGTGCCAGGAAGATGGTTTTCCTCACTAGTCCTCGGCGAGCAAGTTGGGATTTCACCGCACTGCAGGGCCACATCTTTGTGCCCTTGAAGCTAAGCCGATCATGGAGATTCGAGGATGTGCCCACGATGCAGTGACTTTGTGGATGTCTTCCCAAGATTTGCTGGTATGCCTCGATTCGAGAATGGAGTTTGTTATTGAGTTGCTACCCTGCATCGCTCCAATTTCAAAGCGCTGCATCGAATGCCTCCTAATGAGTTAGAGGAGTCAAGAAGCGGTTGGGTGAACTTCAAGAAAAAGGTTTCATCCGTCGACTCATCTCCTCGGGGTTGTCGATTATTTTTGTGAAGAAGAAGGACAAGACCTGCGTATGTGTGTTGATTACCGTCAAGCTTAATGAAGTGACGGTGAAAAACAAATATCCTTTGCCTCGTATTGATGATCTCTTTGACCGCTTGATGGAGCTTGTGTGTTCTCCAAGATTGACTTGAGATTGGGGTACCATCAAGTCGGATCGTGAGATATTCCAAAGACGGCGTTCACTACTCGTTATGGCCTTTACGAGTACACCGTCATGTCTTTCGGCTTGACCAATGCTCCAGCTTTGTTCATGAATCTTATGAACTCGGTGTTCATGGAGTATTTGGATAAGTTTGTTGTGGTTTTCATTGATGACATTCTCATCTACTCCAAGAATGAGGAGGAGCATGCTGAGCACCTGCAGATTGTTTTGGGCAAGCTTCGTGAGCATCAGCTGTATGCTAAGTTCAGCAAGTGCGAGTTCTGGTTGAAGGAAGTGGCATTCTTGGGCCATGTTCTTTCAGCAGGTGGTGTAGCAGTGGATCCTAGCAAGGTCAGTGATGTTCTATCTTGGGGGCAGCCCAAGTTAGTCACCGATGTGAGGAGTTTCCTTGGTTTAGCGGGCTACTACCGCCGCTTTATCGAGAACTTCTCCAAGATTGCTAAGCCCATGACCGAGTTGCTCAAGAAAGAAAAGAAATTCGTGTGGTCATCTGCTTGTGATTTGAGTTTCCAAGAACTCAAAAGGCGATTGACTTCAGCTCCAGTGCTTGTTCTCCCTGATGTGCATAAGAGCTTTGATATTTATTGTGATGCCTCTCGGCAGGGACTCGGTTGCGTTCTTACGCAAGAAGGCAAGGTAGTGGCCTATGCATCAAGGCAGTTGAGGCCTCATGAACTGAACTACCCTACCCATGATTTGGAGTTAGCTGCAGTGGTTCATGCACTCGAGATTTGGCGGCATTACCTTATTGGTAACCGCTGTGAGGTGTATTCTGATCACAAGAGCTTGAAATATTTGTTCACCCAGCCAGATCTGAACCTCAGGCAGAGGAGATGGTTGGAATTGATCAAGGACTATGATTTGGGCATTCAGTACCATCCGGGCAAGGCTAATGTTGTTGCTGATGCACTCAGTCGCAAGGTGTATTGCAATACCTTGTTACTTCAAGAGCAACAACCTACCCTTCTCGAGGAATTTCAGCGGCTTAATTTGGGATTGATTGAGCATGATTCTCTTGCTACCTTGGTTGTGCAACCGACTTTGGTGGAGCAAATCAAGGCGCCAAAACAGATGGATGTTGGTGTGATCCAAATCAGCGTAACATCAAGAACGGACACGGTGAGTGTTTCTCTGAGGATGAGCACGGTGTTGTGTGGTTTGGACAGCGTCTTGTGGTTCCGAAGGTCATGGAATTGCGGGAGTTGATTCTCCGCGAGGCCCATGACTCCCCTTTGTCTATCCATCCTGGAGCTACCAAGATGTATCAAGATCTTCGATAGAGATTCTGGTGGACTCGCATGAAGCGCGAGATTGCGTGTTCGTTCTTTGAATCGGCGTATCTTTGTCGTGTCAAGGCGGAACATCAGCGTCCAGCAAGCCTTCTTCAGCCTCTGCCAGTACCTGAGTGGAAGTGGGATTCCGTTGGTATGGATTTCATCACCGGATTGCCCCGCTCACCCAAAGGGAACGATGCCATTTGGGTCGTGATTGATAGGCTGACTAAGGTGGCACATTTTCTTCCTGTCAAGACCCAGCTCCGTGTGAAGCCCTTGGCCGAGCTTTATGTCTCAAGGATTGTGAGTTTGCATGGTGTGTCACGAACGATTGTGTCAGATCGTGGTTCTCTCTTCACCTCTCGCTTTTGGCATAGTCTGCAAGAGGCTATGGGTACACGTCTTTCCTTCAGTTCAGCTTATCATCCTCAAACTGATGGTCAGACGGAGAGAGTCAACCAAGTGTTGGAAGATATGCTCCGTGCCTGTGTTCTTTCCTATGGGAAGAAGTGGGAGAAGTGCTTGCCGTTTGCAGAGTTCTCCTACAACAACAGTTTCCAAGCTAGTCTTGGCATGACACCATTTGAGGCTTTGTATGGGAGGAGATGTAGAACTCCTTTGAACTGGTCAGAAACTGGCGAGCGTCAGTTCTTCGGGCCAGATTCCATCAATGAGGCCGAAAGCCAAGTTCAGTTGATTCGTGAGCATCTGCGCGTGGCCCAGTCCAGGCAAAAGAGCTATGCGGATCGTCGTTGTCGAGAATTGAGCTTTGAGCCCAATGACTTTGTGTATCTCAAGGTCTCACCCTTGAAGGGCCATCAGCGTTTTGGCATCAAGGGCAAGTTAGCTCCTCGATATGTTGGGCCTTATCGCATCATCGAGAGGATTGGGCTGTTGCATCTGATTGGGTTGCGACTTCACTTGAGGTGTGCATGGCGTGTTCCATGTGTCACACTTGAAGAAGTGCCTCAGTGTTCGGTTGAGGAAACTCCGTTGGAAAATCTCGATGTGCAAGAAAATTTGACCTATCATGAGCATCCTGCTCGTATTCTCGAAGAATGCGAGCGAAGGACAAGGAACCGTGTCATCAAGTTCCTTAAGGTTCGTGGTCAAACCATTACGAAGATGAGGCAACTTGGGAGCGCGAAGATCGTCTTCGTGCGATTACCCATCCTTCTTCTCCGAGTAAACCAATCTCGGTGAGATTCTTGTAAGGGGGGGGAGGTTTTGTAACATCCCAACTTTGGGCTTGTGTTTCAAATGTAAGAAAATCAGTAGAAATTAAAACTTTTTCTTACATCATGTATTCCCTGTTGTGCCAACCAATTCTTGTACAAGGGATTATGGAAATACAATGTCACAAGTCTGTTTGATCCAAACTTTGTTATCCCCAAAAACAATCTTGTCAAATTTTGTGATCATCCTCTGGAAATATTTTTCCTAAGTTCTTGGGATGGTTTGTAGCCCCTCTGAAAAATTTCACAATTTTTAGAAATTGTTTGAATATTTTTGGAGGCAGTCAAACCTCAAAGCAGAGCCTTGCAGAATTTTTGGGGATTTATTCACAGTATAAAAACCTCTGAAAATTTTACACAAGGTTAATATCTGGGTTAGCAAGCTCCTGTAAAAATTTCATAATTTTTGGAGTTATTTTGCTACCTCAAATAAATCCTTCAAAGTCTCTGTTCTAATTTCGAAATCAAACCTGGTTTCACTGTGCCTTGGGTTCGAGTCAAACTCGGGCTCGAGCCAATTGACTCGATCCAGTCAACTAACTGCACCGAGCCTCTCTTTAAAACGCGTGTTGGATCTCAACCGTTGGATCTTAATCGCGCGGCCCTCGTGCGTGTAACCCTTCGGACCTTCCGGTTGCAAGTTGGATTGTCGACCGTTAGATCTCCATCCAACCGTTCAGATCCTCTGTGATGTTCGGACCCTCCGGTTGTTGGTTTGAACCTGAGCCGTTGGATTAAGATCCAACGCCCGCCTGCTCCTCTGTTGTAAATCGCGTTTGCGACGTGGGGCAATCTGAGCCGTTCATTTCTAATCCTGGGACTCGGAACCTTTTCGTTGTGTTTTAAAGCCCGGAGGCGTGGCGCTATCTCGGCCGTCCGATTTGAATCGTAGGGCTCTGGAACGCCCGAGCCTTTCCTCTGGTCATCTTCAACCTCTAGCCGTGCGGGCACAGTAGGGGTGATGGCAGTGTCTTGTCATGCTTCCTACAGCCACCCTAGTCAATAGTGTGGATCGTGGGAGACACCTTCGGCCGAGCCAGACCCTATTGCACCATCTACTACCTTTTCCTTGTCGGCCGCACCTTGTGCTCTGTGCTTTGCAGCCCGAAGATCTTGTGGTGCAAACCCTAATACCTCCAATACCTTATAAGCACCCAAATCACCTCCTGGAGTTTCTTTAGACCACCATCAAGCCCCATTCTCAGTATTGGAGCTTAACACCTCAAGAATGGCAAGTCGCCATTGTTGACCCGAAAAGCCCCATTGGTGTTCTTGGTGTTCCAGTGGTTCTCTTTCATGTTTCTTTGCCCTATCCTTACCTACTTACTTCCTTGAACATTTCCCCTCACTTAATTTTGGATTTGATTCTCAGGAATTGTCCAATTTGGGGTTTGTTCAAATTCGGTCGAAATTGGTCATCTTCTTCCTCATTTCGGTGAGTGCTCCATTTTCTAATTCCTTGCTCTTGTGGCTTACGTGAGTCATTATGAAGCTATCTTGATGCTTTGGAATCACTCATTTGGCTCAGGTGTCATTTTCAATCCTTCTTCTCCAAGTCGTGAGCTTCCTCCGTGATCAAGCATCTCCGGCCATCTCTGAAGCTTCTCTTCATCAAGATAGCTTCTTATTAGTCCTTAGAAGCTTTGGCACCGCTTCCTTAGATCAGTGGTGAGCTTTCGCTATTTTCGCTCTTAGCGATAAAGCTCCCATTTTCATTTTCCGGCTAGCCGCGTTCTAGTCCCTCACCGCGGCGAGAATGCCACCATTAGGTTCTAGGCGTTATTGCGATTCCATTTTGGTTCTTGTTCGTATGCATGCGCAATCTTGCGGCGACAAGCCGTTGAAATCGCTCGGGTTTGCTGCACGTAGAACTCTGTTTCGTCATTTGTTTAGGACACATTAAATACACAGTGATTGACAATCTTTAGTTCGTTAATTGTGTCTTAACCTTTGTCGTTGAGCCACTGACCAGTGGGCCCAACATTCTTAAATCACCCGCTGGCGCAACTCCGCGCTGTTCCGACATCATTAATGCTTAATCATTGATTAATTAATGTGTCGGCATTTAATCAACGCTCGGAAATCACCTGCGGGTCGCTGACTTGTGGGTCCGTGGGGTTAAAATCAAATTTCAGAAGTCTTTAGTGTCTATTTAATGTTAATCATTAGAAGCATTAATCCTGTCCTTAACCGCCACTCTTAGTCGTTGACATGTGGGCCCAGTGCACTGTGCACGTGGGTTAAACGTTCGCGTGGGCGACTCAAGGTCACTGACATGCGTGCCCCACGTGTCAGCATCTCTTTTTGAACTTCAATCTTTGGTCACCGTCGATCCCTTGATCAACGGCCACGATGGTGAGTGCATTGGACCCTCGGATGCCTTGATCATTCTCGGCCAAGCGATCTTGCGATCAACGGTGAGATCGTGTATGCAATCGGACCTTCCGGCCGTTGGTGTGCTCGGACCGTCCATCTGCAGATCTGCGGTGGGATTGACCCAAGCAACCGCACCGTCGGAGGCATACACTTAGTGGCCGTTGGATCGTGATCCAACGGTGAGCTCCGATTAGGTTTCGCGCGCGTCTTATTTTTTTCGTAGCGTGAGCGTAGGATTTTAGATCAAGGGTGGTTGTGTGTCCACGTATTATTCTATTATTTGAGTTTATGCGTATTTGGTAAGTAGTTATTTAACAATCAAAATGATATAAAAACTTTAGAAACTCATAACTAATTCATTTTAAGCGCTTTTGGATAATTCCAACTGTAATAAATTGTGTTATCACTTAAGTTTATTGTAAAAATGGTTTTAAACATGTTCCAGTAGCAGAAAATTGTATAACTAGAAATAACTTGATTTTTGTCACTTTAAATTTTCCAGAAATAGTTTTAACCTTGAAAAATGCATATCTTTTTCTGTATAAATCCAATTTGTGCAAAATCAATTTTGTTAAATTCATCTGTTAGTATACTTTCATATGGAATAAGATTCGAGCATGTTCACGATTCTGTAAAATGACTTGCATTAGATTTACACCTTAGAAAAATCATAAGTAAATGTGTATAACTCCAAATTTAGTAAACTCAACTTTGCTGTTATTAGGATGTTATAACCTACCTGCTATAAAAATTTCAGACCTTAGATCATTCTAGAAAATTTCGTCATGAACAGTGCTAATTATTAATTAGTTTGTTGTAAGGCTGAGAAAGAGCATTTTGTTCATATCTTTTGCATGTTAAGTCCAAATTGCATAATTCTTGTTCCTATCATTGTCTTAGATCATTCCCTAGCTGTGGTGTAAATTTTATTAGATTTGGATGTGTTTTGCTGTTGGAATTTATTTGGTATTTTTCGTTCTTATTTGCTTATCGCCTTTTCGCGTTAGGTTCCGAAGATAATTTTATTGCTGATATTGAGCCACAGACCATCGGATCTGCACTTGACCAGACAAGCGGATGTAGCATTCATTTGATCATATTGTTCCTACTATTTTCAAATCCTAATATATTGTTTGCAAATTCTATGTATGCATTGCTATGTTGTTTTAAACTATTGTCGATAGTTGGCCCAGTAGATGCATTATCGTGAGGAAATGTTTATTCCTCTACTCTGAAGCCTAGGTTACTTCTTTGTGATTTTGGGTTATTTGGATGAACCTTTGTCACTTAGTAGATTACGTGTCATTATGCTTAGCCATGCTTAGTTATCGGTAGAAATGGGCGGTTATCGACTTGTCGATAACCTTGATCCTAAATGTTATGATATGTATATTTCAGCCTTGTGCTTTGTCTAAATTGCAAAACTAAAGCGAAAATGAAAACAATTTAGACTTGGGCACAATGGTAAGATGGTGTGATCTTTTTGGGTGTGAATGAAATGGTGCCCGGTCAGTTAAGGACCGAGCTACTTGTTACACCAAACCAAGCATTTGTGCGTGCTAACCACACTAGAGGATATGTGACCTCTCTTAGTTGAGTACTTTGGGTGTGCTAATTAATGAGTCGCGTGGTGGGTTGCATATTTGATTATATGCAACATGGACACGTTGTAGGGAGGAACACCAGCAGGGGCGGTGTGTCTGCTCCACGTATGGGTCCTTGTGATCCATATTTGTCGGCAGATCACTAAGGATTAACCCCATACGTGCGTCTCTTGATTAGCATATTCCATTGGAAAGGGTTCGTAGGACTTAGCCGTGCTTGCATACCAAAGGAAGTGTGCTTAATAGCTTGGCAAAAGGCGATGCAAGTGTGGGTACATTGGTACACCTGCGAGGATTAAAACTATTCGAATAGCCTCGTCTAGGTTATGGACACGCTTGGGAAGTCTTTCAAGAGTTAGACTGCAACCTTTTAAAATTAAAGCTTGTTGGGTGGTATGAATCGTGGATTCATGCTATGTTGTGGTGGCTTTAGGAAAGTCACTTCTAGGTGGATACTTGTTACTTATGTTTACTCATTGTTATTTAAATGCTTAAAAGCAGATTTATAAACTATTTGTCAATCTATTACAATATTGCAAATGAAACTTGCTTTGTCGTCTAAAGAACCATATAACCACATTCCTTTGATCTGACTTTCATGTAGCTATGTATAGGCTTGTTACTCGTAAGTCTTGCGAGTGCATTTTTGTACTCACTGCATTGCTTGTGTTGTGCGAGAGGATGATAGTGAGTCAGATGGACCTCACTTTTGTGAGTTGTCTTTGTGGCGGTTTAAGGGGCGATTAGCTTGGCGGCCGGTCGGTTGCCCTATGGTGTTATGTGGCTAACAGTGTCGTCTTTTGGTTTAAGCCATCTTATGGCAACTTTTGCTTCATTATTACTTATTTGGTACTTATGTCATTTGGCGGTCGGTGTTCTCAGTAATAACTTATATTATGTATGTCTTTTGGTAGACTCGTTCTATTACATTGTATGGAAATGATGCATGCTTTGATTTGATGTATGTGTGTTTGCTTGTTCGGGAGGCACATGTTCATCGAGACGCGGATTATTCTATTTGTGATACTAGAACCAGTGGAAGGTTAAGTATTACAAGTTTAATAAACTGGGGTCTCACAGACCTTATGGTCAAGGTTGTTACAGAGGTCGTCACCACGAGCTTACAAAAATGACAACAGGAGCACTTGCAACGGAAAGACAAAAGCGTGCCGAGCCATCCGACAAGTCCGCAGGCTATGGAGTGGAGGACATCTCCTAGAAGGCCTGGTCTTCAAAGAACTCCTCTTCAAAGAGGTCAGAACACCCTTAGTCTTCTTCGGTCACTGCTCAAATAGAGGGCTTAAAGCCGTGAGTACGTTGATTGTACTGAGCAAGTCGTAGGGAATAAGTATGCAATTAATATTTATGCAGGGCTTAACAAAAGAGAGCTTTTGGGTTAGTTTGTAGAACAACAACCTTTGATAGGGAAATATCATAAGTAGATTGCAAAGATAAAGTTAAAAGAGTAATACATAAATAACATTTTTTTAATGAGGTCGTGAGCACCCTCCTCACTCCTAGGACCACTCCCAAGAGGTCGGGTCGCACCAATGACAAGGACCACTCGCATGCCCAGGTCGCACCAACGACCAGGACATCCTAGACACCAACCATGACCACCCATTTGAGGAAAAGCTACCCCTTGCGCAATTTCACTAGGCAATGTCCATAACTGAGGACACGGCTATTCGAATAGATTTACACTCTGCAGAGGTTGTACAGCTTTACCCACAATTCACTACCTCTCTAGTTGGTTGGGCTCCCGTCGAAACCCCTGTTCACTTCCAAAGGTGAGCAGTTTAGAGAGTGTGATAAGGCCTTTATAAAGCTCTGTTCTGGCTTGGTTCTGCCCGGTTTCACCATCACAACCCCCTCTTGCATCATGTGAATCAGCACACATCACCACAACAGAACCAAACCATCACGTTGCTAATTAGTTGGTCCAAACCACCCCATAAATGATCTTGTGGTTGCACGGTAAACCCGGATCAATAGAACACAAAGTTAAGTCCTTAGACCACTCAGACGAGGCAACCTCATCCCAATGTGTATATAGCACCACCTTTACTGCACGATCACTTGCCCGAGTGAGAAAACATTTTGGGTTCAACTCGGCCAAAAGACCACTCTGGTCTTGGCACAACAAGTTTTAACAACAGTGGTCTCGCACCACGATCGACACAACTACGGTATCCCACCACAGCTGGACAACAATGGCATCACACCACAATTCCATAGTTCAATTAGTCAAGTTTAACAATAAAGATTCATGAATCACGAGACCTACACAACTAAAGCAAGGTTAAGCATAAATACGCTCCCAGGTTGGAAATACCAATACAAGACCAACTAAGAATACCCATACTATGGTGTCTAAGGAGAACATATCAACATGTCAAGCACAAGGATTCAAGAAGGCATACTGTCAAGTAGGAGTTTAACTACTGTCCAAACCATTTTTATACAAGTAGCCATGCAGGTTGATAAAAAACAATATACTTTGAAATCTAGGTACAACATGATCAAATGTTTGCAACTTACCTTCGCTGTAGAGTTGCAAGTCTTCGATAGAGGTCGTTGGATCCACGCACTCTTCAGAGTAGCCAGAATCTACACGTATGAGAAGAACCAAATCAAGAAAGTAATACCAAATAAAGGCCAAAGAACTCTCCAAACCAGAGCCAAAAGAAAGGTTACAGAGAAAAATGAAGAAAGGAGTTTGAACCACTCTAGAGAGAGCTTGAGCAAAGGAGGAGCTCGCAGGAGGGAGGTCTAAAACACATGGACAACAAGAGAGGCAAGAGGGCTCCCTGGTGCTTTATAAAGGCACGAGAAAGTCCTGAGGAAGGAGCGGGTGGCAAGCAATGGAGGATGCCGCATTCAATGTAAACGACAGGGGCAAGCGGGGGAAAGGATTGGAGCAGGTACAAAAGGAGATCAAAGAGGGAAACGAGTATTGCAGAGGTGACAACATTTAATGCGTGAAGACTTTCACTACAGTAGAGACACAACAGGAGGAAAGAGAAAGTGAGCAGGGCCTGCCAGGTGGGGCTTGGTCAAAAGCTTGGTAAAAAACGAGAGGGAGGTCCAAAGGAAGAGGGTGGTTTTTGCAAAAAGAGGAGGTTGTGACTAACTGGGTGGTCAAGACCGAGAGGGTGGTCTTTGCGAAAAGACCACGAGATGGAGGTGGTCCTGAGGAGGAGGAGGTCCTGAGAGGGAGGAGGTCCTGAGGATAAAGTGAAATCAAAGGAGGTGGGGCGATAGCGAGGAAATGCGCGATGGAGCGGGAGCTGTCAGATTACGATCGGACAGAGCAAAGCGATAAGAATGTTCGGACTGTCCGGAGGTCGCAACGCGATCTAGCCGTTCAACTAGATCGGACGAAGCAAAACAATGGGAACGTTCGGAGGTCCGAACGTAACCATCAGATCTAGCCGCCCATTAAGAATTGAATGGTGAAAGGAGGGAAGTCGCGACTGGGTCACAGAAAAAGGAAGCGGATGATGGAAACCCGATTTAAACTCCAAGTAAAAAGCGACAGAGTTCAAATAAATCCAAATTTTAGTTGATTGAAGTTTGAATTACTCAAATTAAATTATTTTTGAAATCTAGATTTCAAGTTAAGCTTGGGCAACTTAATAAACTGAATGGTTCCTTTTAAGTTTTGAAAACTTGCAAGAACTCTGGACAAACGGGGTGTTACATGCTTCCTCCATGAATGGGACTAGACAGAGACTATATTAGGGGATTCCAGGGGCGCGACGGCTGGACCCGGTGCACGGCCCCGGCGGTGCGTTCGCCAACCTGATCAAAACACATACTCAACGCCACAACGCCATCGTAAATTCATAATCCATGGTAGTGTAAGTCGAAGAAGACCCATATCGCTTCACCGGGATGGCGATGTCGCCCTTGATGAGCCTGGTGAGGCTGTCAAGGAGTCTCTCTCTCTCTCTCTCGCTGTGCACCTGGTGGGTGACCTCGATGAGGTGCGACACTAGGAGGCCATTACCAGGCGGATGGTCAAGCACATGGCATGGGTTCTCCACCCGGGCACGCCTCTCCTCCTTGGCCCTCTGTATGAGGACCTTCATCAGCATCACATACGGCTTTTGCTCCCACTTCCTCCCATGCCGGGGAATGTCGGCGTATGGGAAATCCTCGCCTCCCGTCTCCCGGCCACCGTGTAGCCGTCTTCCGTTGCAACGAGAGAAAGACGCAGTGACATGGGCAACGCTTCAGCTCTCGTAGGTACGGCTTGCCGAGCCAGAAGCCCTATCGATGGCATTTCATCGAACACCTTATGGGCGAACACCCTTGTTTGCGCTAGTGCGTATAATCAGTGGCGGATCCACCATCAGGGCATAGTGGGACTCAAGCACCGGCCCTAGGCGCTACAACCCCAGGACCCCCCTAGGACCGGCCTCAGCGTTGGGAGGCGAGCACCGACTGGAGGACGCGAGCGCGGCGAGGCGGGCGGCGAGGAAGAAGGGCTCGCTTGTGTTTTGCTCTTCGATCGATCGTCGCCGTTGTTTTGGTGATCATCTGATCGAAGCAGAGTACTAGCGAGCTCTGGATGCTATCAGGGATATTATTACTGTGCATTTTTACCATGGTTACAGGTTAGTCATGATTTACTATCAGTTAAGAAGTTTATGTGATTTCAACAATTTTTTTGTTACTTTGGCTCGTTACGCGTTGACTAGTTGAAGGGCTGATATAAAAGATTAAATGTGTTTGGGGGTATAATAGTGCGTTCAACTAACCTTTTAAAACTTGGGAAAATTTGCCCAGTAACATTGCAAAGATGTACAAATTAAAAAAATATTACCAAGAATGGTAGGTGGGCCATGGAGCCACGTGTGAGTAACACACTGATTTATTTCCTACTCGTCAGATCTTTGAATGTTACTGAGTAAATTACCTTTGAAAACTTTGACCACTAATGTACACAAAAATATTTATATTTGTCATGTGGAAATGAAATTACTAGATTTGTCATCAAAAATACTTTCATAACATTATTTTTAACATTTTACTAACATATAATTAGGAAAAGTAATTTATCAAAACTGTGTATTACATACCGTGTCAGTGTCTAAATCGACAAGTAAAAATAAACATATGTAGTATTATGTCATCATGTTGAGCCACCATCGATGGGCACAACCTATGTGGCACCCTTGTTCCATCGTGGTAGATCCAGTTGATACATGGTTATTCCCATTGATATTTATGTTACTTCCCCTTTTAGTTCTTTCCTTGAAAGATAACTCGTGGATATAGGGCGTGTTTGGTTCGCATCCTGGTGCCGAGATGCCTAGCCAGGATGCTGCCTAGAGCTAGTCGGGACTCTGTTTCGTTACCGACATGGCAAGCTCCTTGCCCTAGGTGACCAAAATCGAGCACCTAGTGCCCAGGTGTCTCCATCCTCTACTAATCACAAGCTGCCACCATGCACGCCCCACCTCAGCCTTCTCCTCGCCCAGCTACCGTCGACGCCTCCTCCTCCCTCGACCCTCGCCACCGCCGTATCGGTTGCCTCCAGCCTCCTCTCTTGGCTACCGCCGCCGCCGCAACTTCGTCTCACCAGTGCCAAGCTTGGATCCCGCCGACGTGACCTTCGCCTCCCACACAAGCCTCGACGGTGAGGATTTGGGGAGTCGGCGCTAGTTTGGTGCCAATTTGGGGATGAGCAATAGGTTTACAAGGTTGCCTATGAAAGCGTATTTGGGCATTTTACGCTTTCTCCTTCTCAAAACACGTTTTTTGAATTTTACACTTTCTCAGGTCAGGTCTCCAATCAAACACCACATTCTCGAGCATATCTGGCTAGAAAAAAATTACCAGAATTTTATGCTACCTTCAAACACCACTTTTTGCCAAACATAGAGCCCAATGCAGCAACTAAAAAAACCCATAGTATGGGTGTGTTGACTATAGTTGTTAATTCTATTCCGGAGGCCATTCTGATTTGCCTTTTGGTATGGAATGCGTTGATACTGGTCCATTCCGGCATACCATTCTAGATTTTAATATAATAATATATTTTATTCATAAATATATATATGTAATTATATGCACACATAATTTCACTTGGAATCTCACTTCAAATACATAACCATAGAATAAAAATGACACATAGTTCAATAACTTCATAAATACAAATGTCGTATGCAGTTAAATAATACAACATGAGTTTATAACTTCATACATTTTACGATAGTCTTCACTTATCGATGAAGTAGTATTAGACTGGGCCTTCTGAGCTGATTCAAATGATGAGTGATCATATCAATTATGCCCGATACTAGAATTACCGGAACAACCAGAATGACTGATGACCACACCCATATGATCTATCGAGTTTTTGGCTAATATAGCACTGTTGCCGCACTCAATAGCAATTATAGCTCCCTCGCCTAATCAAAACCGAAAATAGCACCGCGGAGCCACGCAGAAGCGCTACGTGTCCTAATCTGTGCCCCAGGGGCCCAGAACCCGTCGTCCGTGCCCCTAGGGCACGGATTAGCCAAGTCCAGCCCCTAGGGGCGCGGACCAGGCAAGTCCGACCCCAGGGGCACAACACTGACCGAATATGGCCCCTCGGGGCATGGTGCTTCGATCGGTTGGCCCCTAGGGGCACAAACCTTTCGTTCAACCGAATAAAATTCGGTCAAATTGTGTTGACACTATTCGATACTATTTGATACTATTTAAACACTATTTAACAATTAAAAAACCTTTTCCTTTGAATTTTTTATTCTTTTTTTACCTCGCAACTTCAAATATATCATCACATGTACCACAAAAAAAATTATAAATTTTTTCACATGAAATCACAGCACAGCACAACACACGCAGCTTCAAACTTGGGTGTTAACCATCGCCATCGCCACCCTTTGCTGCCCTCCACGTGCCCCAGGGGTGGCAGACAATAGTACACCGTCACCAGCCGTGGCCTCATCAAATAGTGCCCACTATCGCAATCGGTGAGTCGACTGACGGTGCATGTGAAACACTATGTCACGAGGCGATGTCCAGTAGTACACCGTCACTGGCCACGACTTCGTCAAATAGTGTCCACCACCGTGGCCGGTGAGTCGACTAACGGTGCATGTGAAATACTATCTAACGAGGCGGCGACAAGTAGTACACCGTCACCGCCCGCAACCTTGTCAAATAGTGTCTGCCACCGTGGCCGGTGAGTCGACTGACGGTGCATGTAAAATACTATTTGACGAGGCGGCGACCAGCAGTATACCATCACTGGCCTTGTCAAATATTGTCTGCCGCACGAGGCGACGACCAGTAGTACACCATCACCAGCCTCATCAAATATTGTTCGCCGCCGCGGCCGGTGACAGTGTACTATTGGCCGCCGCCTCATGAAATAGTATTTCACATGCATCGTCAGTTGACTCATTGAGCCACCGAGGACAACGAAGGGTGGCGATGGCGGCGGTTGACTAAAGCTGCGTGTGTTGTGCTACGCCATGATTTTATGTGAAAAATTTATGAATTTTTTTTTGTAGTACATGTGATGATACATTTGAAGCTGCGAGGGAAAAAACAGGAAGAAAAAATTAAATGAATTTTTTTAAAGTGTTAAATAATGTTTCAAATAGTAATCGGATGTTTAAATAGTATCAAAACACTATTTGACCATATTTTATTCGGCCAAACGGAATGCCTGTGCCCCAGGGCCGGTCGATCGAAGGACCGTGCCCCTAGCGCCACATTCGGTCATGCCGCCTCTAGGGTTGGACTTGCCTGGTCTACGCTCCTGGTGGCGGACTTGGCTAATCTGTGCCCTTGGGGCACAGTCGACGGGTTTTGTGCCTCTAGGGCACATATTAGAATATGTGGCGCGCTTGTGCGGTTTCGCGGTGTTATTTTCGGTTTTGGTTGGGCGAGGAAACTAGAATTGCTATTCAGTGCGGTGTGCTATATTAAAAAAAAAAACTCTGATCCATCGCTGCCAAGAATTGCTCTCTTTCTGCCTCCCCCTCACACACACGCACGCAGACTGCACATATTAGACTCTCTTGTCTGAAAGTAGGCAGGACTCGAAGAATACGCGAGTTAGAGAACTAGTCAGACGCAGCATACGTCTTCTCCGGAAAGAGGAAGTCAAAATTAAGCGGCTGACAAGCAAATCAAACCGGTATGAAAAGATTGGGCTACGCTAAGCTCGCTGGCAGTCAGCAAAGGCCAGGTCATCGCTACGACCGCGTCTCCTCCGGCTCTCCCCCTCCGCCTCGTCTCTCTACCCACCCCGACCCGACCCAACCCAACCACCGAGCCAGCCAGAGAGAGAGAGAGAGAGAGAGAGAGAGAGAGAGAGACCTCGAGCGGCGTCGCCAGCCAGGGAGATCCCCCACCTCGATCCCGATCTCCCCTCTCCCGCCCTCCTCCCCCGTCGTCGCCGCCGCCGCCTCCTCCCCCGCACCGAGGTCAGTCTTTCCCTCCCTCTCACCATCTCGCCCGCGCCTCCCCTCCCCTTGACTCGCCATGGCCAGCCTCACCTTCTAGGGTTCCTCCGCCTCTGCGTCGGATGCTCACCTCCCCTTCCCCTACCTGGCTTGCGCTCCGGCTCCTCCTCTAGGCGCTCGCGTCCCGCTCCCCGCGACCTCGCCCCGGATCCCCTCTCGCTCTCGCGCGCGCCAACCTACCATTTCTAGATGCCTGCCTGCCTGCCTGCCTGGGTGTTCCCCATCTCTCTCTCTCTCTCTCTCTCTCTCTCTCTCAGCTTGCTTAAGCCACACTCGACCGCTCAACCCCTCTCCTTCCTTCCTACACTAAAGTTGCCATCGCTCAAATGGCATCTAATTACAGATTTATTAAAGCATGCCCTTTTTCATTCGTGGATGGGTGGATTAGCTTGCCATTCCTGCGTTATAATAGGCACTCCTTGCTGTCTGTCCCTACCTTGTGCCTACTGCTTGCTACCGCGCGCGCTGTTGCCATCGCCACCATGCTACTCTCCTTACGGTTGTGTTGGATAATTTAGGTTGCCATTCGCCCATTCCTATGCTAATAGACTGTTGTTGCTGTGTTTTTTTTATTACTTACCAAAATGGACGGTGGTTGTTACTACAATTCTAGACCCCAGCTGTGCTTGCTTTGAGAGAGTAGGATTTGGGCGTCTGCATGTGCTACGGGCATCTCATGTGACGCACGTTCCTCGGGAATTTTGTCCTCGGGCATTTGTGTTTGTACTAGCTGGTCTAGCTCAGAGATTCCATTCTTAATTGAACCAAGCAGCTGACTCATGTTCCCGCGCAATTTAGCTCCAAGTCCTGACTCCCAGTGTATCTCTTATTGCATTATGGCATGAGCGCGATAATAGACCATGAACAACTGTTCAACGCCTTGTTTGTTTGGATGTTAGTAGCATCAGTAGACGCTAGTAACATACGCTGGATGGGAATTATTTGTGCTTAAGCAGGACCATACTAAAGGGGAAGGCAACTGTCCTAAAGCGGAAAATCGAGAGAACCCCATTGTGTATTTAATGCTCTGTTGCCGCTCAAAATATTCAAAGCATTCTGGAACACAGTGGCTGCAACATGCAACTATTTGTAGCTGAAATATCCACTCGGACAAATAACGCCGATCTTGCTCCACAATTGCACTTGATCAGTTAATCTACATAAAGCCGTCATTATTATACCCCAAACACATTGAATCCAGTCTCTAGTATACACATCAAGATACACTGATATATAGATAGTAGATTAAAAGGAGAGATCAAAATGCACCTGAATAAGGTCAATACACAGCTTATGTTTCTTGTTTTTATCTTAGCTAATCAGATACATTGGGATCAGTACTGATAAGTACCCCCTTCAGTTCACAAAAACAAGTGTCTTATTCAAGAGTTATGAATTCATGTAGTCTTATTCTCACACATGGATTGTTAAACAGGGTTGATGGAAAATTTCTCCCCAAGGAATCTGCTCAATAGTATTTCGCGCCTTGGTGTTTTAACTTCTGATGGATCTACCACAAGGCCCAAGCCTATTCAGAAGTATTGCCAAAATGTATGTGATATCTCGATTATTGTGAACCCTCTCATAGAAGATCTATGCAAGTCTTCTGAAGAGCAACTCAATGAGGTGTTAAGGGAGCTTGACACTGCTATCAATGAAGCTTCAGGGCTTATTGGGAACTGGCACCAGACCACCAGCAAAATATATTTTGTACGTACAAATGAGCTAAATTTATTATATTCGCATTTCACTTATTCACTATTTTTTTCATATGTTATGCTTCTGAAAGTTATGGAAGTAAAATCAATCAGTCTCTCCGCCTTTTCATGCTTTGTTTTTAATAGTGTCTCGCCCTTGCCGATTCTTAAAAGGCAGCTGGTGCTTTTTGTTGTGGAAAATTTGGCCTTAACATGCATTTGCTGGTGCCTAATGTTTTTATTGTTTCACAGTGTCACCAGGTTCCACTAATTAGTATTGTAGTCCAAAATATGGTAGATGTTATCATCTTGAACTCAGGGGCCTTGAGATATTAAAATTGTTGGAGCTGTAGGGAATAGCGTGTGCACTTGTGCTAATTAAAGCGTTGCAAGGTTCTTGTGGTTCACCTTTTAGACTGACCTTAACTATGATGGGTCACTTCTTGTGTTGAATAAAATTCCCATTCTTGTGTAAAATGATCTTCAAAGTGAAAGGGAGGGTCGATCTTACTCCTTGGTAGACATCCAAACAGATATAATTAGTAAATAGTTATGCTATACTGAAAAGTTTCACAGCAGTATTTGACATTTTCACCTGTTCATGTGATGATTCTCTAGTTAGCAATATTGTTTATGTTAGAGATATATGTATAGTTGTTATTCCCCATTGTTATGAGGGGTTCTTTGCATATTTACCACCCGTACCTTGTGTATATATACTGGCCCATTGGCCTCATATGAATACAAGCTCTATTCATAACATGGTATCAGAGCCAAAACTAGGGTTTTGGCTTACCTAGGGTTCCGCGCGCCGTCGTCGACTCTGCACCACCGTCGCCGACTCCGCGTCTCCTCGCCTCCATCGCTGCCGTCGGTCTCCCGGCCGCCTCCTCCTCCGATCGCCGCCGCCGCCTCGCCCCACGCGTCACGCCGGTTTCCCGACGCCGGCCTCGCTGACGCACCTAACGCCGGTCTTCGCGGCGTCGCCGCCGTCGCCGTCGTCGACGACTCGCGCCGTCCGGATCAACGTCTTCTCGACGTCACCCGGTGTCGCCTCCGTCGCCGTCGTCGCCTCCGTCGCCGGATCTCGGTCTTCCTCTACTCGGTCGCGCCGGCGCCTAGCTCCGCCGCCTCGCTTGCGCGTTGCGCTCGCGCCGGATTGTGTGTCCGCCGCCGCCACCACTTGTGCCGCCGAGCCGCCGCCACTGCGCGCCGCGCGCCGCCGCCACCTACGCCGCCGCGATCATCTCCACTTGCGCCGCCACCCACTTGCGCGCGCCACCGCTAACCCTAGCTCCTCTGCAGCGCTCACGGGGCCGAGTGAGTCTCGCCGTTTCTTAAGTGAGTCGGCCAAAAAAAAAAAAAAAAAAACGTTGTTCTAACCGCCGCGCGCCGTCGGCGCCGCTGTTAGACCGTTGTCTTGGTCGCCGCGCGCTCGGTGCGCTACCAATGGGCACCGCTTCCTCCTCATTGCCGGTGATCTTTGATGGTGTTAATTACACCGACTTCGTGTCTCACATGCGCATTCACATGCGTGGTCTTCGCCTCTGGGCGTCCTCTGCAGCGATGTCACCGTCCGCCTTGCCCTATTCTCCGACGGAGCCCACGCTGTTGCATTGCCCCCGACGGCCGATAAGGCCGCTCACGAGGCCGCTCGGGCTCGCGATCTTGAGGTCGCCTCGCCTACCAGAGGCTCGGATTTCTACAAGGATCGTCGATCACCTACACTCGATGGTACGATGATGGCGCTTCCGCTTCTTTGTCTTCATCGCCGATGTCGGGCCTCGCCTCTCTTACGAGGTTGTGGGACTTCTTCGGCTTTCGGATGTGGACTCATCTTCGTCGGCGCTACGAGCCCTCCGGTGATGCTCGACTGTCCGTGGTCCGCCAGAGCACTCTCTTCAAGCAGGTGATGCTCTCGTTGGCGCTTTTACGCTCGAGCTCTGTTATCGGGCGTCGCTTGGACTCTCTCCGCATCGCCGGCCGTACTGTCCGTCTTTGCTGGTTGTGCGTCTTGATCCGAGTTTCAGTGGTCTCGAGTTCCTTACTCGCCTTCGCCCCGAGTTCGAGCAAAGGCGTGCCCGACTACTTGCACGCCACCCTCGTGTCACTCTCCGGAGGCGCCGACCGAGATACGCGCAGAGAGACTCGTTTGAGTAGTCTTTGATCCGATGCCACTCCTCTGTGCTCGCCGCTCGTCACTTTGCTACCTCGCTTCCTCCTCGGCCGCCACCACAGGTGGTGGCGTCCTCCGTCTCGAGGTG
The DNA here is from genome assembly GCA_036346255.1 of Ampelocalamus luodianensis. NCBI lineage: Eukaryota > Viridiplantae > Streptophyta > Magnoliopsida > Poales > Poaceae > Ampelocalamus > Ampelocalamus luodianensis. The sequence goes on along the minus strand of CM070620.1, from coordinate 29,185,092 downwards.
GCCGTCCTCACTGCCTCTCGCGACAAGGTCGCCACACGAGTCCTGTGCTACAAGAAGAAGCGGCATCTTTCACGCCGTTCTTCTCGGCACTAGTGCTTCTACGACGGCGTCTGATCGACTTCTTCGCGCCTTCTCTCACCGAAAGGTGAGATAGCGGACTTCGGCGCCGCTTGCCGCTTGTGTTCTCCTCGGCGGTTCTGCGAGTTACGCATCGACTCTTCGGCACCGAGAGACCACCTCCTACGATCGGTACCTCCCGTGGATTCTTGATTACGGAGCATCTTTTCACATGACTCTGATCTTTCCACTGCCTTCTATTACACCTCTTGATTCACCTATCGTTGTTCTTACTGCGATGGTACATCTCTTCTGTCTCTCGTAGAGGATCTCTTAGCAACTCATCCTTTCATGTTTCTTACATTGCTCATGTTCCTCGCCTTACCATGCGCCTTCTTTCTCACGGGATGACATCGACCTTGGTTATCGGGTCATTCGACTCGACTCTTGTTGTGTTCGGGATCGCCACACGGAGCTCGGTTGGTTCGGCCCTGCGCGCGTGACTCACAAATACCTCTGGGAGCTTGACGGCTTCATCTTCCTTCCGCCGCCACCACCGCCGCGCCGCGTTTCTCCACTCCGCTTCACCTGGCTCTTTCAGCGATGGCATCACCGTCTTGGTCATCTGTGTGGATCTCGTATGTCATCTTTAGTTCGCCGTGGTCTTAAGGGTCCGTCTCAGAGACGTGTCTTTAGATTGTCGTACGTAAGTTAGGTAAATGATTGACTTCCTTATCCTCATAGTGAGTCGTGTCTCGGCGCCCTTTTGATCTTGTTCATTCCGATGTTTGGGGTCCGCTCTTCGTTTGAAAGGGGTCATCGATATTATATCATTTTATAGATGATTTTTCTCGCCATACTTGGATATATTTCATGTCTTCGTAGTGAGGCCTTGTCTATCTATAAAAATTTGCCACTATGATTCACACACGTTCTCCACTCCTATTCGTGTCTTTCGTGGCCGATTCTGTGGCGAGTACCTCTCGTTACTTGCGCAGCTTCCTTGTCGAGCGGGGCACTCTCGCTCGCCTCTCTTGTCCCGGTGCTCATGCTCGAAATGGTGTCGTGGCGTAAGCATCGTCACCTCCTTGAGACGGCTCGTGCTCGATGATCGCCGCCTCTATTCCACCTCACTTTGGGCCGAGGTCGTTTCCATCGCCACCTATCTCGTCAACATCCGACTCTTCTTCGCTCTTGGGAGCGATCCTCGCTGAGCGTCTCGTGGTCTTCTTCCCGACTACTCTACCCTTCATCTGCTTGGTTGCGTTTGCTCGTTCTCCTCGCCCTCGAGAACGCACCAAACCGACCGCTCGATCTGTTGAGTGTGTCTTTACGGGATCTGATCTGAGCACAAGGGCTATCGGTCTTTGGGATCTGATGTCGTCGTCGGACGCGGGTTTCTCGGGATGTGACTTTCGACGAGTCTCGTCCATTCTACCCACGCCCCGCCTCTCCAGCCGGCTTCCTCTGTGGAGTCTCTGTCTTTCTTGACCTTTCGGATACACCTATATCTGTTTTGCCCTTGTCCACTGCCCCACCGAGTCTCCACATATTCCCCGTGGCCTCTCTCCGTTGTCGCCGCTGTGTCGTCTTCTATGACTCGCAGCTCCTCCCACTGATACCTTCTCCTTATCTTCTACACTCGTCGACCTGCGTATTGAGGATCTTCGGATGAGCCATCTTCTCCCGATGGTCCATCTTCTTCGATGCTCCATCTTCTCGATGGGTCATCTTCTCCTCGCTACGCTCTTCGCGATCGCCATCGATTCGGCCTCGCCTGCTTTGCCTTTGCCGGCGCAGCTACTCGTGAGCTTTGTCTCCTACAGGGATCTTTGTTACTCATCCCGAGTGGCGACTTGCCATGGCCGAGGAGATTGCGCCCTCGAGCGCATCGGTACTTGGGATCTTGTTCCTTTTCCATCTCATTCTCATCCCATCACCGTAAGTGGGTCTATAAGATTAAGACTCGCTCGATGGCTCTCTTGAGCGCTATAAGGCGCGCTTGTTGCTCGTGGTTTCAGCAGAGCATGGTGTTGACTACGACGAGACTTTTGCTCTGTGGCCCACATGACCACCGCTCGCGACTCTTCTTTCGGTGGCGTCTCGCCATCGGCTCTGCTTTCTCGGCTTGATGTCAAGAATGCCTTTCTTAATGGCGAGTTGCGTGAGAGGTCTACATGCATCCGCCACCGGGTATTCTTCCTCGAGGGCATGGTCATGCGCCTTCGTCGCTCTCTATGGCCTTAAGCAAGCCCTCGTGCTTGGTTTGAGCGCTTCTCCTCGTGGTCACTTCTGCTGGTTTTTCACTAGTGATCATGATCCTGCGCTCTTTGTCCACACTTCGCCTCGTGGTGGACTCTTCTTCTCTGTATGTTGATGATATGATCATTACGGAGATGATTCGAGTACATTGCCTTTGTTAAGGCTCGTCTTAGTGAGCGTTCCTTATGTCGGATCTTGGTCCTCTTGGTATTTCCTTGGGATTGAAGTTACTTCCACTCCGGATGGTTTCTTTATGTCCCAAGAGAAATATATTCAGATCTTCTTGATCGCGCCTCTCTCACCGACAACAGATCGTTGAGACTCCCATGGAGCTCAATGTTCACCTCAAACTCTCGATGGCGAGCCTCTTTACGATCCGACTCGCCATCGTCATCTTGTTGGGAGTCTTGTCTACCTTGTTTATTACTCGTCCTGATATTACTTATCCGGTTCATATTCGAGTCGGTTTGTTTCAGCTCCACTCGTGTCCACTCTGACCACCTTCTTCGAGTTCTGCGATACCTTCGCGGGACTATCTCTCGCCGTCTCTTCTTTCCACGTTCCACTCGTTCATGACTTCAGCTTATTCGGATGCTACTTGGGCGGCGATCCTCTCGATCGCGGTCTATCTCTCGCTTCTCGTGTTTTTCTTGGTGGTTCTCTTATTGCACGGAAGGCGAAGAAACAGATCGCAGTGTCCGTTCGAGTGCGGAGGTGAGTTGCGAGCTATGGCTCTCTTGACGGAGAGATTACTTGGCTACGGTGGTTACTTGAGGATTTTGGTGTTTCACACTACACCAACCCCTCTCTTGTCGACAAGATGCAGTGCTATCGGTATTGCTCGTGATCCCGTGAAGCATGAGCTCACCAAGCATATTGGTGTTGATGCTTCTTTCACGAGGACTTGTGTGCATGATCGGTGATTACTCTTGATGTGCCTTGAGCTTGGATAGCGGATTTCTTCACGAAGGCCCGGACTGAGCACAAAGACACTTCTACCTCTCCAAACTCAGTGTTGTTGATCCACCATGAGTTTGAGGGGGGGTGTTAGAGATATATGTATAGTTGTTATTCCCCATTGTTATGAGGGGTTCTTTGCATATTTACCACCCGTACCTTGTGTATATATACTGGCCCATTGGCCTCATATGAATACAAGCTCTATTCATAACAGTTTAATCAAGATAGTGTATAAATCCAAAATAAAAAAAAAAGGAAAACGGGGGAATTATGCTAAAGCGATATGATGCTTGTTTATGGGGAACTTGCACAAGTTGTATTTTCTGTGACGTGTTCTGACGCTTTTGGGGTTATCCTATTCGTTTCATTGTTGGTCAATTTCATGTGCTTGGCTCATTATACTTGTCCGTTTTGTTACTGGATATTTCTTTAATCTCGAAGCCAATGCAAATAAAAAGAGCCATTTTACCCTTCATGCCGATTTAAGTGAATTCTGAAGATGGTTACTGGGTCATGCAATTGTTTTATTCAAACATCACGTCAATCTCTTTGTCCATCAGAATGTATAGCTCTTTAACTAATACCGCTTGATGAAATGCCATAAAAGTTATATATCTAATGCCACCCATCAAACCTTGCTGTTCTGGTTCTGTAATGTTTTAATTACCTTGAACAGGTTTGGCAAATTGAATCAGTAATCTCAGATATTCAGGGATGTTCCCTTCAGTTGTGCCAGCTTGTCAATTCTCTATTACCTTGTCTGACTGGCCGTGCCTGCACTTGTATTGAGGTAATGGAAAATTCACTCGAACTTTTATCTACTACTTAGTTTTAAATTTATTGCCGTTTGCGACCTTAATTTCCCTTCTGCATCCAGTTTTAAATTTATTGCCATTTGCGACCTTAATTCCCCTTCTGCATCCAGCTCATGTGTTACTCATCTCTGATTTTTTTTTATGCAGAAACTCCAGGACATAAATTATGAGCACATGTTTGATTTGGTGAAGGAGGTTGCAATGGAGCTAACTGAGACGGACGCAGCAAGTCCTGAGAATCTGTTGAAAGTATCTAATCCATTGAGTCTGTCAACTAACCTGGAATTGTACATGGAAGCTGTTTCCCTTGAGAATCTCAGAGCAAGGGCAATACGAGGTGAGAACTGTGAAGAGCTGGATCTAGTTGAGCAGATGATTCCACTAGTCTACTACATGCATGAGCTCCATCTCAGGGAAACACAATTGCTTAACATCAACGGGGTGCCCATTCCTTCTGATTTTTGCTGTCCGCTTTCCCTGGAGCTGATGTCAGATCCTGTTATTGTAGCATCTGGTCAGACCTATGAGCGGGTTTATATCAAGTTGTGGCTTGATGAGGGTTTTACTATCTGCCCGAAGACACGCCAAAGACTTGGTCACTCCAATTTAATTCCTAATTATACTGTGAAAGCTTTGATAGCTAACTGGTGTGAGTCGCATGACATTAGGCTACCTGATCCTATGAAATCCTTGAAGTTGAACTTTCCTTCAGCTGCCTCCTCCCTTCAGGATTTGAGGGCCGCAGGCAGCAGCCCTCTACATCCTAGTGTTGTGGCTAGGGCTAATATTCCTGGGTCCCCAGAAGCTGACCTGTATATGAAAAGCTTGAATAGAGCATCTCCTCCCCACAGTGTGGTCCATCAGAACTCTCATGCGCATGTGAACCGTTCTGGTCATGAGGCCTCCAGTAATCAATCTCCAGAAAATGCAAATGGTTCTGCACCAGATGTATCAAGGTTATCTCTTGCAAGTTCTGAAGCAAGAGAGTCTAGTTTGGAAGAAAGGCATGGTTCTATTGGCCAAACTTCAGAACAATCAACAGTGGAAGCATTTCAAGCATCTAATTTGGACAGGGATTCACAGGACCATGTCGGCAGTTCTTCGGTGAATGGTAGTCTTCCTAATAGCGGTCAACTTGACGGGGAATGTGACAATGGGGTGACACGAGTTCTAAGTGATAGGACAAATTACAGTAGTGATGCATCTGGAGAGGTTACAGATGGTGGGCCTTCAGCCTCTTCTGCTCCTCAAAGGGAACCTGTACTCCCATCAAGATTGGGTGAGGTCCTCACTGTAGAGCAATTTATTCGGCGGCAAACATCTGATAGGGGTTTCCCCAGAATAATACCTTCCTCATCTATGGATGCACGGAGTGACCTTTCTGCCATAGAGAATCAGGTTCGCAAGCTAATTGATGATTTGAGAAGTGATTCTATAGATGTTCAGAGATCAGCAACATCAGAGATTCGCCTTCTAGCCAAGCACAACATGGAGAACAGGATTGTCATTGCTAACTGTGGGGCTATAAACTTGCTGGTTGGTCTTCTTCATTCGCCAGATGCCCAAACCCAAGAAAATGCTGTGACAGCCCTTCTGAATTTGTCAATCAATGATAACAATAAGATTGCCATTGCAAATGCTGATGCTGTTGATCCTCTCATCCATGTCCTTGAGACAGGGAACCCTGAGGCTAAAGAGAATTCAGCAGCTACTTTATTCAGTCTCTCAGTTATTGAAGAGAACAAAGTGAGGATTGGACGATCTGGTGCCATCAAGCCTCTCGTAGACTTGCTAGGAAATGGGACCCCACGAGGAAAGAAAGATGCAGCTACCGCATTGTTCAATTTGTCCATACTCCATGAGAACAAGACTCGCATTGTGCAAGCTGATGCTGTGAGGCATCTGGTTGAGCTTATGGACCCTGCTGCTGGAATGGTCGACAAAGCTGTAGCTGTCTTGGCAAATCTTGCTACGATACCAGAAGGGAGGACTGCGATCGGGCAGGCACGTGGTATTCCAGCCCTTGTTGAAGTTGTTGAACTGGGTTCAGCGAGAGGGAAGGAAAACGCTGCCGCGGCATTGCTTCAGCTCTGTACAAACAGCAACAGATTTTGTAGCATAGTTCTTCAAGAGGGTGCTGTGCCCCCGTTAGTCGCACTGTCACAGTCAGGCACACCGCGGGCAAGAGAAAAGGTTCGTCACCTGCAATTGTATCTCATACAAGTAAAAAAATGTAGCTAAGCACTTCTTAATCGCACTGTTTGATTTCGCTGTGTACTCGCAGGCGCAAGCTCTTCTCAGCTACTTCCGCAGTCAAAGACATGGCAATTCAGCAAGGAGATGACCATACAAGATTTTTTTGTAGTGTACATTAAGCATCTCCTTTGATTTCTCAGATGGCGGCTTGGCTCCTCTTATTGTTATTGGTTGGCCTTATGTACTGTTTATAGTCAGATTGAGATTGTGCTCATCTCATGCAAGTGTTGTGGGCGGTCGGTGGGTGTTTCTTGTTGAGATGGTGTATTTTTCGTTTTTTTTTTTGTATAGATTGTCCATTTGTAGTAGCTTACCTATTCACCAAGAAAAGATTTTGTTTTGTATATGCTATTAGCTCTGACAGTATGATTGTTTGATGCTTGTAAAAGTTAATATTGCCCTTGTGTACCAAATAATCTTGAGAGTACAGTGTACCGTGGGTCACTAAGCTTGTTTGGGTGGTTCATTTAGGTCATTCATCTCCTAATTTGCACCGCTAGGTCACTGAATCGGACTGTGTGGATCATCAATGTCATCACCGATGCCAGCTCGGAAACGATCATGATGTGGCCAGCGTGGCCTTCCACCGTAGCGTGGGACTGTGGGTTTTTGCACCAAGGCCCCAGGTTAGTCTCTATTCTCATCTCTAACACCTCCATCCCTAATTCCATCTCCTCACGAAACGATCGCCCGCCAGCGTGGCCTTCCAAAGTAGCGTGGGATTGTGGGAGTGGATTTTTGCACCGAGGCCCTAGGTTAGCCTCTATTCTCATCTCAACACCTCCATCCCTAATTCCATCTCGTCCTCACGGAACGATGGTGGCCGAGGCGACCAGCAACTGGGCGACGACCGTGTGTTTGGGTCTTTGTTCTTCTTTTCTTTCCTGGGGTTTTAGATCCGAGAGAGGGAAGAGAGGGGAGAGTGAGAGTGTACCGTCGGAGGTAGAGGAGGAGGAGCCGGCCATGGCTGCAGCGGAGGTCGGCGAAGAAGGACGACGGCAACGGCGGCGGCGTTCGATGGCGACGGCGGTGGAACTTCCCGTCACTTCAGCACCACCCTCAGATCGGTTAGGGTTTGTTGGTGGGTCTGGTGGCGGCACGGTGAACCTCGTCGTGCGTGCCGCCCCGGCCCCCACCTCTCTTTTATCTGGCGCTGGCGACAGGGGCCCACCAGCCAAATGGGCCGGCGCCCCGATCGTATAGCGGTCAAGGGTGGCATTTGGCGTTGGGCCAAATGGTTTGAGATCACACTAACATTCTCCCTTGATCTCAATCTATACTTTATCTTTAATTACTTTTGACTTTACACATTCCATCACAGATTAGTGCATAGAACATGTCTCATCGTCACGGTCAATCGCTGATAGATTTGACAGTTACAATACACCTCTGCTTTTGAAATAGTTACTTTAATCTTTTGGGCCATCTTTTAGTCCAGAATCATAGGCTTTCCCTTAAACCCATGCCGCTACATGTTCTCTCGAACACGTTGGGTGGTAAGCCTTTAGTAAGCGGATCTGCTAACATCTTTGCGGTACTTATATGCTCAAGACTTATAATTTGATCCCGAACTTTATCTTTCACAACATAGTACTTTATGTCAATGTGTTTGGCAAAGCACCACTTGACTTATTGTTGTGGGCTGCGTTATGCGGGTTCATTATCGCAGATACAACTTAAGTGGTCTATTGATGTCGTCAACCACTTTTAAACCGGTATGAACTTCTTTAGCCGCTTCACCGCCCGTAGCCTCATAACATGCTACAAACTCGGCATACATTGTGGGCGATGTAGTGACGGTTTGCTTTGAGCTTTTCCACGATATAGCTCCTCCAAATGAGTGAACACATATCCGGATGTAGACTTTCTATCATCTCCCGCATAATCGAGTCCAGATACCCCACTATATGGAGTGAATCGATCTTACGTATGTCATCATGAGGCCTTTTGTTCCTTGCAAATAACGCAAGATTTTCTTTATCAATTTCAATGTTCTATTCGAGATTGCTCGAATCGCCAAATAACCCAGTAACAAACGCTAAGTCGTATGCGTACACACTTGAGCATACCGCAAGCTTCCGACACCAAGCATATGGAACCCATTTCATTTGATCGAGCTCAGACTTGGTTCTGGGGCATTGAAAATCCCCATATCATGTCGCCCTTGACTATAGGTGCAGGTGAAGGACTACATTTATGCATACAAAATTTCTTTAAGACTTTATCTATGTATGCCTTTTGTGACAGTCCCACTATCCCCTTGTTTCTATCCCGGTGAATTTCGATCCCTAGAACGAACGAAGCTTCACCAAGATCTTTTATATCAAAGTTTGAGGACAAAAACTTCTTAGTCTCCTGTAGCAGACTGACATCACTACTAGCCAGTAGGATATCATCCACATTGTAACAGCCCAATTGTCAATTTCAGTAAAATTTAAAAGTTTATTTATGTTTGTGGTTTTTCCTGAATTTTCAAAAGCTTTTTATAAATATTTTAAAGCTAAAACAAATTTGTTTGCAAAAATTAAAAGCCAACAAATAGTTGAAAATAATTTTATTAAGTCCAAAATGAGTATGGGAATTTCTGTGAATTTTTCCATAATTTTTGGAAGTATTTTGCTATTTTCTAAAGCCTAATTGAATTAACAGAATTAAAACAATTGAGAAATCCAAAAGAAAATAAAAATGGCTTTGGGCGAAACCCACCGCTCCGCCCAAATCTCACAAACGCGACAGCCCACCGCCCGCAATCGCCGCACCCGCCTCGCCCCCCACCGTCCGATCAAAATCGAGCGGCTACCATTTCTCGCGTATCTCTTCTTTCTCCACCGTTGGATCATGCACCGACGGTCAAGATCTTTCACGGCAACCGCACAAATCGAATGCCATCATCAACGTGAGCCGCACGATCTTAATCCAACGGCCGCGCCAAACGCGCTTACCGCTTCGCTCGGTCTAATCTCAACCATTGGATCTTAATCCAGCGGCCGCGCCGAAAGTCACTTACGCCGCGAATCTAATCTCGGCCGTGCGTGGAAAATCGGACGATTCCAGTCGTCGTCTTCCTCACCTCTTCTTCCTCCTCACGCGCAACCACCGCCCGCCATTTTCGCGCGCGATCAAGCCGCTAACGGCCTAATCTCAACCGCCCCAACCTATTCGCGTGCGTGTACGCGACCGCGTCCACCACCGCCGCATTTCCCCCATGTTCTTCCCTCTTCTCCGGGACGGTTTCGCCTGACGCGCCGCAACCGCCGCGCCGAACCCCACCTCCCACGCCGCCTCGAGCCACCTAGCCCCTATAAAGGCACCACCGGAGCGCATTTACGCTCTCATCTCATCTCCTCAACTCTCATTTCCGCTTGAGCTCTACCGCCACCGTAATCGTGAGTTTAGGGTTTTTCGCCGCCGCGGAAAAACTCCGAGTTTCGCCGCCGTCAACGTCGGCAAGCCGCCGTGGTCTGCGCCATCGTCTTCACCGACACCGGAGCCACCTCGGGAACCCCTTCATCACTCCGGAGCGCCACCGGAACGCCGTTGTCGTCAACACCCGAAACCCTCCGCCGCCAAAAGCTCGCCGCCGGTCAACTCCGACGACCATTCACGTCCAAAACGGTACCAGCGTGATCGCATTACTTCCCCCTACATTTTGCGACCACCCACACTCGCCGGAGAGCAGCCGATCGTCGTTGTCGGCCGTCGCGCGTCGCCGCCGTCGCGCCCGGCGTGGCCTTGCCACCTAGCGCCACATCACCCTTCGCTGCGTGGCACACACGCGCGTTCGATCGGCGCCACGCACACGCGCGCGTGGCGATCCACCGCACCGCCCTTCCCTAGGCTCGGTGGGCTTGGTTCACGATGAGCGGCCCACCGACACTTAGGGCCCACATGTCGATTTATAAAATTATTTGATTTAATTTCGAATTCTTCGTGCTGATGCAATCATTGCGCAATAAATGGATTTTCGATGGGAAAATAATTCGAAATTCAATAAAGTTTGATTTAGATATAAACTTCAAAATTCATAACTTTTGCATATGAACTCCAATTTGGGTGTTTCAAATTGCAAAATTTATATAAAATTATAATCTAGCTAACTAAACCAAAATATTTCAATTTGGAGTTGATTTGAACTATGTTTTGAATTTATTTGAATTTGTATTGAATTTGTCGTATTTTACAGATAGAATTCGACGACTCGGAGAGTTCGATCAATCAAGATTTAGAATTCCAAGGCATCGACCAAGGCAAGTTACACCATTGACCATATTGCCCCTATTATTTTAAGTTATTTTCAGTTTTAAATTTCTTATTGCATGCATATGTTGTTATAAATATTTTAATATCTGTTTTACATATAGTTAATTCCATATGTTATTGTATGGCCAAATTTGAATGTTGTATCGACTACCTTGATACCATAGGCAAGATATTACCAAAATTCAAATATATGCTTAGCCAAGCTTAGTCCACATTTGAGAATTTGGGAGGGTTTACACGATTTCTACAAATTGTTTTCAAACTTGTTATTGTGGTATTGTTTTACCACACGAGTTTTTAAATGAAGTTTTTATTCAAAATAAAATCAAAATGGGTTTGGACTTGGGCGTAATGGTCGGAATGGTGGAGTGCGAGTTTATGCAGGTTTGATCTGTTAAGATCAAGGCCCATGGGTTGTAGGAATGGCGCCCAAGTCAATTGAGGACCGGTCTTTGAGCCGCTTATTGCTATGCCATAACGTACCACCACATGTCTGTATGGGCGGGATTTGGCTAACTAATTTGTGATGTCCTAGTATATTTATGTCTTGTGATTTTGTGGGTGTCGGTTAGGCGTTTTATTCCCACTTGGCGCAAGAGGGCTTCCTGAGGGCAGTCGGTCAAAGGCGAAACCTTAGCGGGCATGAATGTACTAGGATAAAACATTGTAAAGGCCTCATGGTAATTGCTCACCACACGCCTACGGGCGTGAATTGGCGACATAACGAGCATGTCACCTCGTGTGGGTAAAGTTGTACCAACTCTGCGAGTAGAAACTATTCGAATAGCGCGTCGCGGTCATGGACATGCTAGCGGGCCACTTAAAGTTAAATTGTTTTTGGTTTTAAAATGCTTTAATAAATGTTGAGGATGGTTAATCCTTATGAAAATTTAAGCGGGAAGCCAAGTGTTAGGAGAGGATCCTTCACTTTATCATTGGAGGTTATCCACATTATATCATTGTCATTTCAAAGTAGGATTTTATCCATAGTATAAAATTGCCTTAGAAACTACTATGCTTATTCAAATGAAAATGTTGTTTATGCAAACAACTCTGCCATACTCACTTGTTTCCATATGCATGCATTTAAATTCAATATTGGGTGTGACTTGCGAGCATGGTAGTAGTGCTCACTCTTCTTTGAATAAATCTTATTCGGGGAAGATCGCTATATTGACGGTGAGGACCGGACGAGTAGGCCTTGACCTGCACGATTGCTGTGGCGCATCGTGTAGCTCCCACTATATTGTTATTTCATTGTGTTTATCATTTGACATTTGATGTTATTATTCGACTCATTTGTATTAAATGATTATTTATTTAATGCCATTCACGTTTCGTGATATGAATGTGATATTCATTTTTGTGAGACTGTGTACACTGGAAATCCTGGACTGGTGTTTGAACACAGAGAATTCGGGATCCTTCGTTCCCGGGTTCGACAAAAGTGGTATCAGAGCCATATCGACTGTAGATCATGGCCCACGGTAGAATTGGTAAAACCATTAAGGACTATTTTTCAAAAATTTACAAACTATTTACCCGTCTTCCAGAGTCTTACTCTTCCTTTCTCTATTAAAAAGATTTCTAAACTCTTGTCCTTTCTAAAATTGTAGATGGCCAAGAGATCGACCCGCATCTCCCATGGAGTCTCACGCTGAGAATGGGCGGATATCCTATGGAAGATGATGCAACATCGAGTTTCATGAAGAGACCCACATACCAAGGATACAAGTATATCGTGGGACAAAGGGAGCGCTGGAGAGTGGAGGTTATCCTCTACTCTAACTTAGCGCGGATACATCCTTCCACATCTTCGACGCCCAATGCGTCGGAGACTTTCGAGGCGGCATCAAGATGCGGCAAGAGAAGCCGTCTGCCGACTTCGCTACACCTCGGACGCCCATTTTCGGATCTGCATTCCAAACTATCCCATGCACATCCCCACTCGGCTAGGCAGTGCCTTGAGCTCAGCCGAGAATGAGGATATGCCGGAGATCACCCACTAGGTGGAGTTAGCCAAGGCGATGGATTACGCCTATGGCAACACCACAGACGAGTAGATCTCGTTCGGGAGGCTAGAAGCTGCAGAGGAGAGATTGAAGGCACTGAAGCCGAATTGGCTCTGTACAAGAAGGGCCAAGGCAGTACCTGTAACTCCCTGACTACACCCCATCCACCCCATAGATGTTTACCTCCACCATTTTAGATATTTGCTTTCCCTTTAGTTGTTCAATTAGCTGCGAATTATGAGCTACTAACCTTTGTGGTAGCCATAATCGCTGGATAAAATAAAGAATTACTTGCAAAAGAAAATTTTGTTTCTTTGCCTTGTTTTTGTGTGCTTTTGGGCTAATATAAATTTACTCCCTTAGTGCAACCTTTCTTCCCTTTCCTAAGTCTTTGGAAATTCAAGCGGATGGTGAACACCGCGACAGAAATGGCGGATCGAGGTCGTAACAACGGAAATACCGACCATCGGGGCGGCATGTTCAAGAACCTCCCCACCACCACCGCGGGGACCGGATTGGCAGCGATGATGGCCAATCAAACTCACCTTATTGAATTGTTGGCTCGGTCGCTCAACAACGCTCGAACAACGAACAAAGCGCCCACCGCCGCCTTTCGAACACCGGCACACCCTCCTCAACGGTGACCATGTCGGAGTTCATGCGTATCGTCCTCAACCTTCTCCAAAGAAGACCGAGCCGATGGATGCGGCGATTGGCTTCGTGCCGCGGAAAGAAATCGGACATTGCGCAATGCACGGTCGCGAGAGGTCTGTTCGCAACTCATCGACTCAACGGACCACCTCGAGAATGGTGGGACAATTTACGCATCTCCCACGCCAATGCCGTGCCATCTCGTGGGGCGAGTTTGTGAGCCTTCCGTCATGCCCACATCCCCGCCGGCATGATGACATCAAGAAGAAGGAGTTTCATGCACTCGCCAAGGCAATCGCTTCGGTGGCGAGTATCTCCACCGTTTCAACCAAATAGCTCGCTATGCCCTACCGATGTGGCGAGATGAAGAACGGCAAGAAAGGTTCTGGAGGGACTCAATGGCGATATCTCTGTCCAACTCATCTCCCGTAACTTCACCGACTTCCAACGGTTGGTGGACAAGGCGATCCGCCAGAAGCCAAACATCACGAGATGGAGAACCGCAAGCGGAGGATGGCGCCCGAAGATCAACGCAGAGGCTTTCCCAAGCCTCGTTTCATTCACCGCGACCACGCTGCGTGGGAAGTTCGAGTCTTCCACATCCAAAGCCCTGCGAATCGGCGCCCCAACACCTCCAACTTCGCGGCGCACCAACCGGAGGACAATTTCAGTGAAGAGCTCCGCCTCACCGCAGAGGTGACTGTTTCCACTGCAATGAAACCGCCACTATGCCAACAGATGCCCCAAGCGGCGGCGTGGCGTCTTCAAGCCAAGACACAGAGCCACACCATCTGGCGGCATTGCAAAACCGTCGAGCGGTTCGTCAAGGCGTGTGAACCACGTCACGGCCGAGAAGCCCAGCGACACGGATGTTGTGCTTGGTATGTTTCTTGTCAATTCAATACCACTTGATGACTATTTGATTCCGAGCCGCATTCTTTCGTGTCAAATAAATTTGTGGGCAAAAATGGGTTACCGATATCTTCCTTAGCAAATCCCATGATAATCCATTCCCGGGTTCGAAATGAGAACTAGTTCTCTATGCCCAACCTCACCCTTGAAATATCCGAGTATCCTTCCTAGCCGACTTGATAGTCTTGCATTCCCAAGGTCTAGACGTTATTCTTGGAATGGACTGGTTAGCCAAGAATCATGGACAAATAGATCGTGCCAATAGGTCTATCACTCTCACAAATGGGAAGGAATTTGATTGAGTTCAAACCCAAGACTGCACCAATGGAAGTTCTATCCTCACCAAAGATGAAGGAAGTGAAACTTGAAGACATACCGTAGTCAGAGAATATGCGATGTCTTTCCCGATGAATTACGGCATGCCACCGGATCGGGGCGTCATGTTCTTAATTGACTTAGTCGAGGGCGGCTCAATATCGGCGACCCTATAGAATGCCACTAATGAGTTAGCGGAATTGAAGAAACAGTTGAAGAAGCTGCGGCGAGGTTACATCCGACCAGTTCATCACCTTGGGAGCACCGGTCTTTGTTCGTCAAGAAAAAGGACAATAGCATGAGAATGTGTGTTGATTACGGATCACTCAATGAGGTGGCGATCAAGAACAAATATCCTTTACCGTGATAGATGATGCATTCGATCACCAAAGGAGCAAGTGTCTTTTCAAAGATTGATTTGAGATCGGCTATCACCAATCAAGATCGAGGAAGATATTCCAAGACGACTTTCACCACGGATATGGGTATGCGAGTTCTGATGATGTCATTTGGTTTGACGAACGCCTGCTTATTTCATGAATATGATGAACAAAGTGTTCATGGAATTCTTGGATAAGTTTGTGGTTGTTTTCATCGATGACATTCTCATCTACTCGAAGGATGAAGAAGAACACGAAGCATATCGGGATGATCTTGGACAAGCTCAGAACATCGACTTTATGCTAAATTCAGCAAAAGTGAATTTTGGCTAAGTCAAGTGGCATTCCTTGGACATATTGTGTCGTGGGAGGAATTGCGATAGATCCCGCCAAGGTTGAAGCCGTGTCAGTTGAAAGCAACCGGGCGGTCACCGGTGAGAAGTTTCCTTGGACTAGCGGGTTATTACCGCAGTTCATTGAAAATTTCTCTAAGATTGCAAGACCCATGACTCAACTTCGAAGAAGGAGAAGAAATTTGATTGGGCAGTGCACATGAAGAAAGTTTTCAAGACACGAAGAGGAGATTGGTCTCGGCACTGTGTTAGTTTTACGATATCCATAAAGATTTGAGATCTTCTGCGACGCCTCCGTCAAGGTCTCGGATGCGTATTGATGCGGGAGGGCAAGGTAGTAGCATATGCATCCAGTGCGATTGAGGCCACATGAAGGGAATTATCAACCCATGATCCGAGTTAGCGGCGATTGTGCATGCCTTGAAGATCGGCGGCATTATCTCATTGGTAACCGTTGTGAGATTTTCACGGATCACAAGAGTTTAAAGTATATATTCACACAGTAAATTAAACCTTGGCGAGAGAAGATGGTTAGAGTTGATAAAAGATTATGATCTTGGAATCCATTATCACCTGAGCAAAGCAAATGTAGTTGCGGATGCCCCGAGCGAAAGGCCTATTGCAATACCATGATGGTGCGGAAGAACAGCGAAACTACATGAAGAATTGAAGCGTCTAAACTTGGAGATTGTCGGTCAAGGTTGTGTGAATGCTTTGGAAGTACAACCGACTCTTCAAAGTCGATCGAGAAAAACAACTAGAAGATGATGACATCAAGGAGATCAAGAAGAATATGCGAAGAGGCAAGGCTCGATTCGCAGAAGATGAACAAGGAACCGTGTGGTTTGGGAACCGCATTTGTGTACCTAACCAGCAGGAGTTAAAACAATCAATTCGAAGGAGGCTCATGAAACGCCTTACTCCATTCACCGGAAGCACTAAGATGTACGGGATCGAAGGAGAAATATCGGTGGGTCGGCATGAAGCGAGAAATTGCCGAGTTCGCCGCTTGCATTGTGATGTGTGTCGAGTTAAGGCGAACATCAAAGACCACCGTGGATTGCTGCAGCCACTACCAATTCGAATGGAAGTGGGAAGAGATTGGCATGGACTTCATCATCGGACTTCCTAGGACCCAATCGAGATATGATTCGATCCGGGTGATAGTTGATCGGTTGACCAAAGTAGCTCACTTTATTCCGTCAAGACTACTTACGAAGCGGCCGGTTGGCGAGTTATATGTGGCTAGGATCGTTTGTCTACACGGGTACCCAAGAAGATCGTGTCCGGCGAGAGGTTCTCAATTTACATCAAGATTTTGGCGATGCGCATGAAGCCTTAGGCACGGACTCAACTTCGAGATGACCTATCATCCTCAAGCGGATGGTCGACGAACGCACCAATCAAGTCCTCGAAGATATGCTCAGAGCCTGTGCCTTGGAATTTGGACAAAGTTGGGACAAGAATTTGCCGTATGCAGAATTCTCGTATAACAATAGCTATCAAGCTAGTTTGCAAATGGCTCCTTTTGAAGCATTGTATGGCAGAAAATGCAGAACTCCACTTCTGTGGGATGAAGTAGGAGAGCATCAACTCTTTGGACCTGAGATAATCAAAGAGGCAGAAAGTAAGGTCAAAGCTATAAGGGAACATCGAAAGTGGTGCAAACCCGACAAAAGAGTTATCTTGATAACCGTCGGAGGGATCTAAACTTTGAGGTAGGAGACTTGGTCTATCTCGAGGTCACTCCACTCGGAGGAGTAAGAAGATTCGAGCGAAGGAAAACTCGCACCTGATTTGTGGGGCCATACAAAATTCTAGCCAAAAGAGGTGAAGTGGCATATCGGCTGAGCTACGAAGCCTTGTCACCGTGTGCGATGTCTTCCATGTATCCCGCTTGAGAAATGCTTGCAAGCGCGAGAAGACCATACCTTCTTGGAAAGCTTCGATCTTGAGAAGATCTCACCTACGTGGAGCGACCAATCAAGATTCGGATGTCGCAGAGCGAGTCACCGAAGCGAGAATCATCGATCATACAAGGTGCGATGGAGTCATCACCCGGAAAGTGAAGCCACATGGGAAAAGAAGAAGACCTCAAGACCAACTATCCCGATCTCTTTGTTGACCAATCCGAATCTCGGTGAGATTCCCTTAAGAGGTAGGTTTGTAATGACCCAATTGTCAATTTCAGTAAAATTTAAAAGTTTATTTATGTTTGTGGTTTTCTGAATTTTCAAAAGCTTTTATAAATATTTTAAAGCTAAAACAAATTTGTTTGCAAAATTAAAAGCCAACAAATAGTTGGAAATAATTTTATTAAGTCCAAAATGAGTATGGGAATTTACGTGAATTTTCCATAATTTTTGGAAGTATTTTGCTATTTTCTAAAGCCTAATTGAATTAATGAATTAAAACAATTGAGAAATCCAAAGAAAATAAAAAATGGCTTTGGGCGAAACCCACCGGCCCGCCCAAATCTCACAAACGCGCAGCCCACCGCCCGCAATCGCCGCACCGCCTCTCGCCCTCCCCACCGTCCGATCAAAATCGAGCGGCTACCATTTCTCCGCGTATCTCTTCTTTCTCCACCGTTGGATCATGCACCGACGGTCAAGATCTTTCACGGCAACCGCGCGGTCGAATGCCATCATCAGCGTGAGCGCATCGATCTTAATCCAACGGCCGCGCTAAACGCACTTACCGCTTCGCTCGGTCTAATCCCAACCATTGGATCTTAATCCAACGGTGCGCCGAAAGTCACTTACGCCGCGAATCTAATCTCGACCGTGACGTGGAAAATCGGACGATTCCGAGTCGTCGTCTTCCTCACCTCTTCTTCCTCCTCACGCCGCAACCACCGCCATTTTCGCGACGCGATCAAGCTTCGCTAACGGCCTAATCTCAACCGCCCCAACCTATTCGCGTACGTGTGCACGACCGCGTCCACCACCGCCGCATTTCCCCATGTTCTTCCTCTTCTCCGGACGGTTTCGCCGACGCCGCAACCGCCGCCTGAACCCCACCTCCCCACGCCGCCTCGAGCCACCTAGCCCCTATAAAGGCACCACCGGGGCGCATTTACGCTCTCATCTCATCTCCTCAACTCTCATTTCGCTGAGCTCTACCGCCACCGTGTCGTGAGTTTAGGGTTTTTCGCCGCCGCGGAAAAACTCAGGCTCGCCGCCGTCAACGTCGGCAAGCCGCCGTGGTCGCGCCATCGTCTTCACCGACACCGAGCCACCTCGGAACCCCTTCATCACTCCGGGCGCCACCGAACGCCGTTGTCGTCAACACCAAACCCTCGCCGCCAAAGCTCGCGCCGGTCAACTCCGACGACCATTCCGTCCAAAACGGTACGGCGTGATCGCATTACTTCCCCTACATTTTGCGACCACCCACACTCGCGGGAAGCGGCCGATCGTCGTTGTCGGCGCGTCCAAAACGCCGCCGCCGCCCGCGCCGACGTGGCCTTGCCACCTAGGCGCCACATCACCCTACGCTTGCGTGGCACACGCGGCGTTCGATCGGCGCCACGCACACGCGCGCGTGGCGATCCACCGCACCGCCCTTCCCTAGGCTCGGTGGGCTTGGTTCACGATGAGCTGACCACCGACACTTGGGGCCCACATGTCGATTTATAAAATTATTTGATTTAATTTCGAATTCTCAGTCTTGATGCAATCATTGCGCAATAAATGGATTTTGATGGGAAAATAATTCGGAAATTCAATAAAGTTTGATTTAGATATAAACTTCAAAATTCATAACTTTTGCATATGAACTCCAATTTGGGTGTTTCAAATTGCAAAATTTATATAAAATTATAATCTAGCTAACTAAACCAAAATATTTCAATTTGGAGTTGATTTGAACTATGTTTTTGAATTTATTTGAATTTGTATTGAATTTGTCGTATTTTCGCGTATAGAATTCGACGACTCCGGAGAGTTCGATCAATCTGAAGATTTAGAATTCCAAGGCATCGACCAAGGCAAGTTACACCATTGACCATATTGCCCCTATTATTTTAAGTTATTTTCAGTTTTTAAATTTCTTATTGCATGCATATGTTGTTATAAATATTTTAATATCCTGTTTTACATATAGTTAATTCCATATGTTATTGTATGGCCAAATTTGAATGTTGTATCGACTACCTTGATACCATAGGCAAGATATTACAAAATTCAAATATATGCTTAGCCAAGCTTAGTCCACATTTGAAATTTGGGAGGGTTTACACGATTTCTACAAATTGTTTTCAAACTTGTTATTGTGGTATTGTTTTACCACATGAGTTTTTAAATGAAGTTTTTATTCAAAATAAAATCAAAATGGGTTTGGACTTGGGCGTAATGGTCGGAATGGTGGGTGCAGGTTTATGCACGGGTTTGATCTGGTTAAGATCAAGGCCCATGGGTTGTAGGAATGACACCCAAGTCAATTGAGGACCGGTCTTTGAGCCGCTTATTGCTATGTCATAACGTACCACCACATGTCCTGTATGGGCAGGATTTGGCTAACTAATTTGTGATGTCCTAGTATATTTATGTCTTGTGATTTTGTGGGTGTCGGTTAGACGTTTTATTCCCACTTGGCGCAAGAGGGGGCTTCCGAGGACGCTTTCACCCAAAGGCGAAACCTTAGCGGGCATGAATGTACTAGGATAAAACATTGTAAAGGCCTCATGGTAATTGCTCACCACACGCCTACGGAGCGTGAATTGGCGACATAACGAGCATGTCACCTCGTGTGGGTAAAGTTGTACCAACTCTGCGAGTAGAAACTATTCGAATAGCGCGTCATGATCATGGACATGCTAGCAGGGCCACTTAAAGTTGGAATTGTTTTTGGTTTTAAAATGCTTTAATAAATGTTGAGGATGGTTAATCCTTATGAAAATTTGGGCGGGAAGCCAAGTGTTAGGAGAGGATCCTTCACTTTATCATTGGAGGTTATCCACATTATATCATTGTCATTTCAAAGTAGGATTTTATCCATAGTATAAAATTGCCTTAGAAACTACTATGCTTATTCAAACTGAAAATGCTGTTTATGCAAAACAACTCCTGCCATACTCACTTGTTTCCATATGCATGCATTTAAATTCAATATTGGTGTGACTTGCGAGCACGGTAGTAGTGCTCACTCTTCTGAATAAATCTTATTCAGGGGAAGACTGCTATATTGACGGTGAGGACCGGACGAGTAGGCCTTCGACCCAGACGATTGCACATGGCGCATCGTGTAGCTCCCACTATATTGTTATTTCCATTGTGTTTATCATTTGACATTTGATGTTATTATTCGGACTCATTTGTATTAAACGATTATTTATTTAATGCCATTTACGTTTTCGTGATATGAATGTGATATTCATTTTTGTGAGGCTCACAGACTGAAATCTGGGTGGTGTTTGAACACAGAGAATTCGGGATCCTTCGTTCCCGGGTTCGACACACATACAGGATTAGGAAGATAAACTTCCCATCTTTAAACTTTGCATAAACACAGTTGTCCTCTACATTTTCTTTAAACCCAAATTTTCTTATTGTACTGTCAAACTTCAAGTACCACTGTCTTGAAGCTTGTTTTAACCCATAAATCGATTTCTTTAGGCGGCATCCCATTCTTTCATTTCCTTCCATGACAAAACCTTTCGGTTGTGCCATGTAAACATTTTCCTCCAAATCCCCATTAAGAAATGCCGTCTTTACACCCATTTGATGTAACTCTAAATCATAATGTGCTACTAATGCCATTATGATTCTGAAGGAATCTTTACATGAGACTAGAGAAAAGGTCTCATTGTAATCAATCCCTTCTCTTTGCATAAAGCCTTTTGCCACAAGTCGCGCTTTGTATCTTTCTACATTCCCTTGGGAGTCAAGCTTTGTCTTGTAGACCCATTCTGACCCTCTTGTTTTGGCTCCTTTAGGAATAATTTCCAAGTCCCAGACTTTATTAGTCTTCATGGACCTCATCTCCTCTTCCATGGCCTCAAGCCATTTTGAGGAATTTTCGCTTCTCATGGCTTCTTCAAATGAGATGGGATCATCCTCCATTTGAAATTCCTCTGTATGATAAATCTGATAATCATCAGAAATAGCTGATCTTCTTACTCTTTGAGACCTCCTCGGGGCCTCCTCATCCGTACATTTTCTGTTTGAGGTTTGCTTGTTGCTCCCCTCATCTGTGGCAATGGGTTCTATAGGATCCTGAAGAATAGGTTCCTCATTCTCATTCATTGTTGCCACAGGAGGAACAATAACAGGTGCTGGCACCATAGTATCTTGCACCGTCGGTGCAGCGGCAACAGTAGTATGAAGAATGGTTCTTGAATCATCGGAGTGGGCGCATACACCCGCTTCTCTTCAAGGTCAATCTCACGAGCTACCATACTTCCTCTCATCATTTCATCCTCTAAGAAGATAGCGTGTCTCGTTTCTACAAACTTTGTATATCTGTCTGGACAGTAGAAACAAAAACCTTTTGACTTTTCAGGGTAGCCAATGAAATGGCAACTTACTGTTTTGGGATCAAGCTTCCCAAGGTTTGGGTTAAATACTTTAGCCTCAATGGACTCCCCACACACGTAAGTGGTTTAGTGAGGAACTCTTCCGTCCACAACTCGCATGTGTTTTGGGCACCGACTTACTATGCACTCTGTTGAGAATATGAATGGCGGTTTTCAACGCCTCCATCCATAAACTCAATGGCGGTGTGGAATAGCTCATCATGCTTCGCACCATATCCATCGAGTGCAGTTGCGTCTTTCACTACTCCATTTTGCCGAGGTTCGCCTGTAGAATCTTTGGGCCACTATACCATTTTCTGTAAGAACCTTGCAAAGGTCCAGAACTTGTCCATATGGGGTATGTCGACCGTAGTACTCCCCACGGTCGATCGGACTATCTTAATCTTTAAATCGTGTTGGTTTTCAACTTGACCTTAAATATCTTGAATTTATCCAAGGCTTCATTTCTTTCTTTGATTGGATAAATATATCCATAACGGAGTAATCATGCAGTGAATGTTATGAGCGAGTCATATCCATCCACACTTTTCACGGAAAAGGTCCACAAATGTCTATGTGAATAATTTGTAGAATTCTGTGCTTCTTTTAGCGTCTTTCTTAATTTTCTTTACATATTTTCCTTTAATGCATTCTCTGCATTGTTCTAAGTCTGAGAACTCTAATGGAGGAAGAATATCATTCTTAACTAGTCTTTCTATTCTCCCCCTCGAAATATGGCCTAAACGACAGTGCCATAATTTCGACGACGCATCTAGAGTTCTCTTTCGTTTCTGTTTACATTCGTGGGCGAGGATTCATTCACTTTCTACACGCGACGTTCCCTTTATCGCATACGACATTCACATCATCACATAATGATAACAAATAAAGCTCATTTTGTAAGATGGCAAGGCCAACACATTCTTTATTAAACATTATTTCACACTTGCCATTTCCAAAATGACAATCATAACCATCATTGTCCAAACATGAAACACTAATCAAATTCCTCTGTAAAGAGGGAACATAAAGAACATCTCTAAGTAAAAGAGTGAAGCCATCAGCTAGCTCTAATGAAAGATCGCCAACAGCTTCAACTTCAGCTTGGACTCCATTTGCGACTTTAATGCATCTTTCTTTTCTTTGCGTATTCCTCGTCGAACGGAATCCCTGCATATTATTGGCAACATGAACAGTTGCACCTGAATCAATCCACCAAGTAGATTTTGAATATTGTACATACAGGGACTCATTTATGAAGGTAATAATGTCCTCACCTTTCTTTGACATAATCATTTTCAAGAAATCGGGACAATCTTTCTTGTAATGTCCCTTTTTCTTGCAATGAAGACACTGATCTTTGTCTCATGCAAACTTATTACATTGAGGTGATGGATGAGGCTTTTCCCTTGTTCTTTGAGGAGAAGTTCTTGTTGAAGTTCCTTTTCTTGTTGTCCTTCACATAGTTGATAGAACCACCATGTGAGGATTTAAATCTTTCCTCCTCTTGCACACACATAGCTATGCACTTTTCTAAGTCCCATTTCTGGGCTGCATATTGTAGTTGACAACAAATGTGTCAAACTTTTACGCAAGGAAGCAAAAATCAAGTGAATAAGGAACTCATCCTTGAGAGCCAAATCCATTGGTTTAAGCTTGGATGCCAAGTTGCTCATCCTTAGTATGTGCTCTCTTATGCCACCACCGAGTACCTTTCTGTCACAAGTCGCTTAATCACCTGTAGCATATGTCTTTGAAGAGCCATGGCCGATTCTTTATTTTCTCAAGGTACTCTGACAAGTGTCACACTCTGCGATTGAGCCCACAATTGCAGGCTCAATCGTATTCTTTATCACAGCCAAACATTTCTTGTTGGCTGTGGTCCATTTCTTATGCTCAAGGTCATAAGACATCTGTAAGGGAGCAAGGTCCCTCTGTCTTTTCTGCCAAGCAGTATCATCCTCATTTTGATCCCTCACTGGTGCCATAGGCTCAGTGGGACGTGCTGTAGTGAGGACCCAGTCCACCTCAGCCAAGATAAACGCTAAGTCTATCTTTTTCTTCCACTCTCCATAATTATCTCCTTTGAGAGTGGAGATCTCTCTAATACAACTCATCAA
Organism: Ampelocalamus luodianensis; assembly: GCA_036346255.1. NCBI lineage: Eukaryota > Viridiplantae > Streptophyta > Magnoliopsida > Poales > Poaceae > Ampelocalamus > Ampelocalamus luodianensis. The sequence continues at coordinate 29,161,222 of CM070620.1, read as the reverse complement.
GTTGTATCCGCCTGAAAAATTGTTCAAATAAAGTGAGAACATAACAGCAAAATTATATGCCTTATTTCCAACGTTGGTCAAAAATACGACATACAATTTAAAGCAATTTTATCTATGCATTAAATCTACATCACCGTTGGGCAGAAATAGAAATAACGCATAAAAACATCAATAAAAAATTATAATACTGTTATTATCACCGTTGGGAGGAGCGGCGCCGGCGGGCTCGCACGGCGCGCGTAAGTGGCGGTGCGCGGCTTCCGCGGCGGCGGTCTGTCTTGTGGCGGCACCGACGGCTCGTGGCGGGCGGAGCGGCGCCACCGCGAGCGCAAGCGAAGCGGCGGCGGCACGACCACGCGAGCACGGCGGCGGGGCGGCGCGAGGCAGCGCGGCCCGGGTGGCGGCGTGGCGTCCATGCGGCACCCAGCCAGCGCGCGAGGCACCCAGCCCAGCGCGCGCGGCAATGCGCCTCGCGCCCGGTGAGGCGACCGACGACTCGGGAGGTGCCGGCGGCGTCGGGACCCGACGCGAGCAGCGGCGGCGCGCTCCGGCCGAGCCCGAGACGCGCGACCGGCGACGGCGGCCGGTAAGCCCGATCCTCTTTCCCGCTCTGATACCATTGTTTGGGTCTTTGTTCTTCTTTTCTTTCCTGGGGTTTTAGATCCGAGAGAGGGAAGAGAGGGGAGAGTGAGAGTGTACCGTCGGAGGTAGAGGAGGAGGAGCCGGCCATGGTTGCAGCGGAGGTCGGCGAAGAAGGACGACGGCAACGGCGGCAGCGTTCGATGGCGACGGCGGTGGAACTTCCCGTCACTTCAGCGCCACCCTCAGATCGGTTAGGGTTTGTTGGTGGGTCTGGTGGCGGCACGGTGAACCTCGTCGTGCGTGCGCCCGGCCCCACCTCTCTTTATCCGCGGCGGCGACGAGGCCCACCACCAAATGGGCCGGGCGCCCCAATCGAGCGCGATCAAGGGTGGCATTTGGCCGTTGGGCCAAATGCCTGAGATCACACTAACACCGTGCTCCCTAGCACCGCCGCCACTGCACTCCCCTACGCTGGTCCCACCCACCACTGCATCGCCTTGCCGTGCTCCTCAGCACCACCACCACTGCACGCCCTTGTGGCGTCCTACTGTCCACAATCTAGAGGGCACCTACATGAGCGAAGAATCTGGCCTCTTGATTTCTCGTTCCCCACATGGACTGTTTGATCTCTGCCCTTTATGTGTTTGATAAAAATGCTTGGCTCAGTTATGTGTGGTTGTAGCGCGGCGGTCGGGGCTAGCGTGGAAACATTCCATCGACGCGAGCGCCGGCGTGATCGAAGCTGACTACCATTCTACCATGGCCTGGTCGGCATCATCCTCTTCAACCACTCAGGCTTGAATGTATCCATCTGCACACACACGGTGACACGGGAGATTGCCCACATCACGAATAGTCCGAGCTGGCATGGGGAGTGGTGTTGATGATCCACTTAACCCGCTTCAGTGATCCAGATGTGCAAATTAGAAGATCGGTGACCTAAATGAACCATCCAAACAAGTTTAGTGACCCACGGTTCAATTTACTATAATCCTTATCTTCCACTCTCTCTTTTATAGTGTTTGTCCCGTCTCTGTTTCAAAATATTTGTCTATTAAGAAAATAAAAAAAAAATATAGTTATTGTATTGTTTTCACTCTTTATTTATACTTCAACACTAGTGCATGGTGGGACACTGACAAATACTGTGAAACGGAAGGTGTAGTGTGCTTTATTCTCTGTACAGAAATTGTGTATCGGTCCGGACTCTCGATTTTGTTTCAGCCATCTAATTTGACGCGACGTCGGATGCACCTCATTTCTTTCTAAGTCCCGGGTGACTAACTTTGCCTCTGCAATTTTTTATGTACTCCCTCCAAAACAAAAAGAAAGAAAACACTTCCATGAAGTGTTTTATGGAAGACGCGCACTTCAAACTCACTCATATGGAACACACAGAGTGAGATAGAATGTGGTAGATCGAGTTTGCGTGGCAAAGCAAAGGCTCATGATTCTGCCAACAAACACATGCAATATATTTCAAATGCATTACCAACACCAATTAGAATTAATAAGCCAGGGCAACAAAATAGGAAGAATGATTAGAACCGCAATAAAGAGACCACAAACCCGAATTATGAAACGACTGATTTGCAACAACCGATTTGTGTCACCTCGGTCCCCGGTCTCCAGGCGAGCCGCTACAATGGAAAAATTAACGCCGTATCAAGAATAGCGGGACACTTGTCGGCTCTTAGCGCCTTGAATCCATACAAGATACCCATGAACACAACTTCATTAACCGGAAGTACGGTGCATCCGAATATCATTGATTATACTCTGAAAAGTTACCCAACTTTACCCCACAAGATACCTTAAACTCATACTATCATGCAATATACACACAACACGATAGCGTATGACTGAGTTGAGATAACAAAACATTCCCACTATTCAACCTTTCTAGCCTCTACCTGGTAGGTCCTTGGACAATATAATCATTGGAAAATCACCGGCCAATGGTGAAGTACGTGATATGACGCTGATTGTTCCTACCATTGTGTAGTTCAGCAAGTGTCATAACCGGACCACTCCTGACTTACCCTAAACCGCGGCTGCTCTATACACAAGAGCATGTGTCATCCTATAGATATTCAATTGGAAGAATAGTGTATACTAAGCCAAGTTGGATATACCAAACCCGTGGTTGAGCGATTTCTGTATCTGTTATTTGGCACAAGGTTCTAGTCCTTACCTGTCTTACAGTGAGGCGATGGACCAACAACCAACTCATGGCTGTCCACCTCTTGATCTCACATTCGACTCACTTTTATCAAGTCTATTAGGTTGTCCAACCTCCTGGTCTCAACCCTCAACTCCTATGTAGCTTGATCGATAAATTCAGTTCTAATGTGGAAGAAAATCCAATAAATAAGTCCGGGCTCCACAAGAGGCGACCTAGTAACAACATAAAAAAATATATTAGAATCACCCATGAACACAACTTCATTAACCGGAAGCACGGTGCATCCGAATATCATTGATTATACTCTGAAAAGTTACCCAACTTTACCCCACAAGATACCTTAAACTCATACTATCATGCAATATACACACAACACGATAGCGTATGACTGAGTTGAGATAGCAAAGCATTCCCACTGTTCAACCTTTCTAGCCTCTACCCGGTAGGTCCTTGGACAATATAATCATTAGGAAATCACCGGCCAATGGTGAAGTACGTGGTCTGACGCTGATTGTTCCTACCATTGTGTAGTTCAGCAAGTGTCATAACCGGACCACTCCTGACTTACCCCAAACCGCGGCTGCTCTGTACACAAGAGCATGTGTCATCCTATAGATATTCAATTGGAAGAATAGTGTACTAAGCCAAGTTGGATATACCAAACCCGTGGTTGAGCGATTTCTGTATCTGTTATTTGGCACAAGGTTCTAGTCCTTACCTGTCTTACAGTGAGGCGATGGACCAACAACCAACTCATGACTGTCCACCTCTTGATCTCACATTCGACTCACTTTATCAAGTCTATTAGGTTGTCCAACCTTCTGGTCTCAACCCTCAACTCTCCACCAAAACCATTAGCGGCTAACCAATATTCTTTTTCAGAATTTGAGGAAACATTGTGTGACAATGCCGAATATTTATTAATATTTTATATATCTTAAACCTGTCAAGGTGAATATGGCCTACAAATGAATAGGTAAGTGTGTATGTGGGTGATAGGATATATCTAATCATCATGGCATTCAAAAGTATTATTTTGAATATTAAAGTAATTGGCATAAATATGGTAATGAAAGTAATAATAAAAGTACATAAAATATAGGCTCAAAATGATCAAATGAATGTGATTTGCCTCCCTATCTGCAGTCCTTGACTGGATTTACCTCTTCTGTGTCTTGATCAACTCCTATGTAGCTTGATCGATAAATTCAGTTCTAATGTGGAAGAAAATCCAATAAATAAGTCCGAGCTCCACAAGAGGCGACCTAGTAACAACATAAAAAAAATAAATTCAGAAAGAATAGAAAATAAAAGTGGTGTGGGTGGTTGAGATTTATTGGGTGCTTGATTAGGTTAAACGGAGTCGAAAATGAGTTTCACGGGCTCGAAATGGATATATATATTCACAATATATATATCCATTTCGAGCCCGTGAAACTCATTTTCGACTCCATTTAACCTAATCAAGCACCCAATAAATCTCAACCACCCACACCAATTTTCTTTTCTATTCTTTCTGAATATATATATATATATATATATGTCTTATTGGGTCTGGAATAATAGTATCGGGTTTGGGTAAATAGTACCAGGTTTAGTACTATTCATTATCGGTTTGAGTTGAATAGTAACGGTGTAGTGAATGTTAGAATAGGACTCTCCTTATGTATTTCTTTATCTGTATATGGCAACCCCCTTTGTACTCTCTATATATATTGCTCATTGGGCCCTATTGAATATATACACAATATTCATAACATGGTATCAGAGCAAGGTTCTAACCTAGCTCGTTCCCTTCCGCTACCATCCCTGGCCGCCGCCGCCGTTCCTTCCGACGCCGTCGCCCATCCAGTTGCCGTCCGGCCTGAGCACCGCTGCGAGTCGCCACTCCTGAAGAGCCGTGCCGCGAGTCGCCGCTCTTGAAGAGCCACAGTGGTTGCCCTTGCCAACACTACTACGCCTTGCTGCGCCTGCCGTCGCTGTGTCCCCAACTCGACGCCGCGTCAACAAGCCGTCGCTGCGTCGCCTCGTCCCTGTCCCTGTCCAGAGCTTGCCGCGAGGAGCTCTATCGACCGGGAGCTCGATTGACACCGCCGGTGGTCGCCTCGTCCCTATAGCGCTGCCCTCGACGTCACCGTTTCCTGTGTGCTCGAGCCCGCGTGCTCGAGCTCGCCGCTTCTTCGACGCCCGTTGTCGGCCGCCCGACACCGGAGTGCCGCCACCACCGCCAAGGACTCGGGGGAACCCTAGTTCCCCCGATCGTGTGCAAGCTGGGCTATTTTAGCCGGCCTGTGTACTTCGTGAGTAGGCTGGGTTGTTTTAAGCCGACCCAAACCAAAAAAAGAAAAAAAGAAAAAGAAAGTAAAAGAAAATAGAAACATCGATCTAACCGCTGTGCCGTCCAGCGCGCCTGTTAAGCTTCATTGCCTTGGTCGTCGCACCATCCAGCGCTGCCTACCGATGGCTTTCGTTCCATCCGCTGCGATCCCATTCTCGGGAACAAAGCTTAATAGGACGAATTACAGATTGTGGACTTCACTCATGGAGATCACACTAGATGGTCTCTGCCTCTGGGGACATGTTACTGGTGCCCAAACTTGTCTGCCGTTGCCGGTTCAACCTTCTCACAGACCACCTACTTCTGCATCTCCTACGGAAGATGAGGCCGCTAAGAAGGAGGCAGAGGCCGTTGCTGCTGCTGATGATGCCTTTCAGTATGCCATAGACGCTTTTGAGCACTGGTGTGCTAATGAGGCCCATGTTCAAGCCATCCTGGTGGTTAGCGTAGATGACTCCATCCAGCCAGACATTGTTGGTCTGTGTGCTACTCGTCAGATCTGGGAGTACTTGCACGAGCGATACCACTAGAAGCGATGCTTAGTTCTTTTTGCTTCAGTGTAAGTTGGAGACGCTTCACCAAGAGGACTCCTCCGTCAATGACTTCTTTCGAGCCTTGGCCAATCTCTGGCACTAGTTGGACGAGCTGGCTTCTCCACCCTGCCAGGAGTGTCATCAAGTGCAGAAGGTAGATCGTGATCGCCTTCGCCTTTATGACTTCGTCTGCTGTCTTCGCCCAGAGTTTGAGCCTGTCAAGGTTCAACTGCTGAGCCGCTCACCACGACTAACAATCACCGAGGCTCTTTTGACGCTTCGTGCTAAGGAGCTTCGTTGTGGGTTAGCAGCACAGTTTGTTCCGGCCGTGCTTGCTACCCCTTCTTCTTCGACTACATCGACGGTTTTTGCTTCGATTACAGTCCCTCCTCAGATGTCTGTTTCTACTCCTGCTTTTGCGCCAACTGGGTGTCGACGATCAAGACGTCGATCTTACGAAAATAAAAAGGAGAAAGTGACGTGTTAAACCTCAGGAAATAATGGAGCTACTCTTTATTTATATGAACTGGGTTTTACAAGGTATCCTCTAAGAATACTGCTTATTCCCGTACAATCTCAAACCTATCACACGAATCTATGGCTTGTGCTTTAGTCTGATGACTATGTCTTGTCCTCTTTTTTCCTTCTCCTTGATCCGTCCAGGTTCCATCTTTAAATAGCCCTTGAAGAGGCGGCAGTTACTTCCAGGGAAGATGCCTGATGTGAAGCGATGCGTCTGGTCGGAGCCAAGTGACGGTTGATAAAGAACCAACCGTTCGGCGGTTATATGTATATGAGACATATAACCGTATAGAGGTTGTTCATTGCTGTGTCTGGATGAGATACATCGTATGATATGGAATATGCACGTGCTCCATTCGTCATACGGTAGAGGATATACTTGGAATCGATTCCAATATCAGTTCATACCTTTTACGAGCAGTTCTCCTGGTCGGGAGCTTGGCTTAGGCCTTCGTCCGACCAGGGTACCCATTATGTAACCTCTGGAATCTCTACGACCAGTGAGGTCGTGCACCTCAGGGGTTACGACCACGAAGACGTATGGTCTTAAAAATAATATATAGAGGTTTTATTCCTCGTCAGCTAGCCCCCGAACTTTAAATGAATAGGTTATGTGAACACTTTTCTTCCGATGAAGTCGTATCGGGATGACGCTCATTTAAATGCAAGGGCATTTGAAGCGGTTTGTATTCACTTTAAAGTTGAGAACTTTGCCTTGGGAATTGAAGAGTTTTTGTGTCCATTGGACTTCTACTCTTATCTTCTTCTTTAATTCTATCAAAATCTAAAGGTTATAAATAACCTTCAGAGGATAGATCTCTGAAAAGAAAGAAAAAAATCCCCAGCCTTCTTAGTTTCGCTTCTGTGATAGAAGATTCTCTTCTTAAGGATGGATTTTAGAAATCTAGAGTTCATAACACCTTTATGTCTTTTGATAAGACAAAATTCATGGGACAAATTGACTTTTAGATCACCATTTCGGGGTCCAGATCCATGGAGTTGCGATCCTAAGGTGATCTAGAAGTCAATTTGGTCTATGAGTTCTGTTTTCAAGGTGAATATGGTCTTCGAAGATTGAGTAAATACTTCATTATGCATAGTCTTCAATCAAGATCGAAGTCCATGTCAAGAGAAAAGGTGCGAAACCGGTGCTTATTTGGTTATATATCTCCAGTCTTCTTCTGCCAGAAATCAATCTTCGACCAACCTGAAGCTATGATTTGGAGAACTAGTCGAAGGATTTTCTGTTTAGAAGGTTTGTAGAGAAAATGTAACCAGGGGTTTTTGTAATATTTGGATCTTTAATGAAATAAAGCGTCACCCTGCTCATATCTTTGTAATGAGTTGTAGTCAAATCTTGGATATTTCTAGTGTTCTGGTCGTGTCCGACCAGAGCACCCCTCCGGAAAAGGTTCCTGAGGAAGAGGTGGTTGCGAAGGTTCCTGATTAGGATACTCCTAAAGCTAAAACTGCTGAGGATGAAGTAGTAAAAGTAGCCCCCGAGCATGCTTCAACATCTGCTCAGGATCCTTTAGTAATCCTTACTCCTTCTCCGGAGGTAGTCATCCCCAAAGACCCTCAATAGGTTCCACCTCCTCCTGGAAATGCTTCTCAGGTTAACAAATTCCCTTTTTCTCCCCGATTTATCGAGGATAAGGAACTTGATGAAGCCTGGTGAAAGATATCGGACCGTCAAGCTGAGATTAGTCCAGATTCAATCTTTTTCGAATATAATGATATGACAATTCGGGTAAGTGTTCTACGACCATCCTTACAACTCTTCCTTTTGAAGTTTCTCTGAAAACTTATCAAAGAAAGGGATTTTATTTTTGTAGCACATGGTCGAAAAATATCTCGTGGTCTGAGGACCGCCCAAATAATAAAAACTTTAGGGCAGAAACACTCCGATCTGAGAAGTAAGAACATTTCTCTTTTTAACCTCCTAAGTTTTATTATCTTGTTTCTCCTTATAGCTTAACCTCTTCTTTCTATCATATTTGATAGATTTAGAGAAAATTAAAGAAGAAATCGTGGCTAAGAAAGCCATAATAATAAAACTGAGGGAAGAAAATCAGAGTAAAGACCGGTCGATTGAGCATGCGATGACCAGGTAAAAGGAGGTTTTCGACTCTTGTGAGAAGAAAATCAAAGGTAACTGGTCGTAGACTTTAACCAGTGCTTAATGACTCCAATTTTAAAGAACATATTAACTTATTTTATCCACTCGTGCAGAAAAAACTCAAGCACTTGAACGAGCGGAGAAGATCCTCAAGTTTGAGCGTGGCCAAAAGGCAGCCCTTGTATTCGGACTTGATGAGAAAATCTTGGCTCTTAACAAAATGATCTTTGACATGGGATCAGGATCAAGCTTGCCTTCTTTAGGAGATCCAGCGGAAAAGATGAACTATTTTTGTCAACTTCTGGAAGATCTCAAAGGTCTGCTCAAAACTATGAGAGAAAACCACACCCAGACGATGAAGGAAGCTATTGTCAATGGAGTTAGTGTTTCTTTAGCAAAACTAAAGGCTTCCGACCCCTCTGTTAGTCTCAAAGCTGTGGAAGAGGACTTTGACTGTTCTGAAAGTGAAGCAACAAAACTTCTCGAGGAAGTAAGACCTCTCGGAGAGAAAGTTGCTGAAGAAATGGAAGTCGGATCTCCATCACGCGGCGACTAGTCTGGTGGTTCCAATATGTCAATGGATGTAATATTTAGAATATGCAAAATGAAACTTACCTTTTATCAATGAAGATCCTGCTTTGTTTTATCAATGTTGTTAAATACTCATACATATCCTAGCCCCCGACTGCTTATATTAGTAGATGAATCTTACTAAAAGAAAGCAGTAGACCAAGAAATTGAGTAATAACAATGACCATGGTAGGAGTGCTGATAATGTGTATGACAATGATCCAATGAATACTAGGAAATCATGTGGTCGGAACCAACGGACGATTTCAACTAGTCTAGATCTTGTCCATTATCGAAGTACTATGAAATACCACTTGTAGTCGGAAGATATAACAAAGACCGGATTTGCTGATAAGAAGATATGCATGAAGGACGTATGCAAAAAATGAAATGAAATAAATAGATAAGTACCTTTGTTTAGAAACTATTCGGATCTGGTCGTATCGAATCTCAAGAATTGAAGATTTGTAAAATATCTCGCGAAACGTGCTCATACTCAAATCCATTGCAAATAAGATCGTAGGAAAAGGACCGTCACTAGGAAGCTCCTTCCAGCAAGCGTGACCATGTGCGAGAGGAGAGACTTCGACCAGGAGGCTTTCCGTGTCCCGACCAGTAGCCAAACTTGAGTAGAACAGAATGTTGAAATAAAATAACGGTCTTCAAAGTCAAGTAGAAACTAAAAACCATATAAATTGTTTGAGTTGGAACTCCTGATACTCATATGTTTCTTTAAGAAAAGAGTATTTGGTTGTGCGTGTGTATCATTGAAGCAATGATCACGACTAAAACCAGTTGTGGTCTGTGACATTTAAGTCAGCAACCATGAGTATTTGAGATCCTATGGAAAGGAATATCGGAGAGAATGAGTGTCTTCTCCGACCAACCAGCAACAATAAAGGTATATGACCAGATACGACGAATAATGAGTATAAACAACCATACTTATCGTTTTTGTTTGTTTTTAAAGGAAATACATCTTTATTGAAATATGAAAGGAAATGAAATACATGAAATTAAACATAGAACTTACGCAATTGATCAATATTCCAAGAGTTAGACAAAACTTGCCCATCTGTCATAGCTAATCGTACCGATCCTGGTCGGGTAACTTCGACCACAGTGTATGGACCTTCCCACTTGGGTGAAAGTTTGTTGCGACCCGCTTGGTTCTGAATTTTTTCGAAGAACCAAATCACCTACAGCTACGCTGCGAGGTTGCACCTTACGACTGTGGTACCGACGCATGGCTTGCACCTTGCTTGAATTTATCCATATTGGCCGGTCGAAATCTATTTGGCCAACGTACAGCCTGGAGCCCTGCTGAGAAGGCTCGACAGCCTGTGATAGTTTCGTGGCGCCTTCTTTGAAAAGGCGCCGGATTGTAATCGGTTGGAGACCGATTTCTAGGAATAGATTGTCGGTGCTCCAATGTCCCGATTCGGTCGTGGACGTTAGTAAAATGCCTCCGACCGCTTGCCTGGTTTAGGTGATGGCGAAGATCACTAGGCCCAAGCGATGGTTCCTCTTGACGAAGTGAAGGTGAGGATTCCTGAAATAGTCTCCTCCCCTCATGACTTGTTGGTCGGAATCGTCGAGGTGGTCGTAGTGTGAACTGATCCTCAACACGACCATGCAGGCCCCTGCTTCGGGAAGAATGCTGTGATGAAGTCATGGTCTGACTTTGCGGGTGCCTTCGTTCCCGATATGCTTCTGTGCGCTGCATCGTCTGTTGGATAATCTCCGATACTTGACCTGCGAGTTGGGCAAAACCTGGAGTCTCTGCTAGGGCAGGGTCAAAAGTATTTAACATATTCCTGACTCGCTGCAGGTTTTGTATTGTTACCGAAGGTCTCGAGGGATTTTTGCCAGAAGAAGGTGTTTGATGGCTTGTATCCTCCGACCTTCTGGTCGATCTTGCCTGGTCCCTTACATTGGTTGGGGGAGGATCAGGCGAATTAACTGGTGAACGTCCACCAGTTCTGTCACCTTCGACATTTGGTGCTTGACAGCCCGTACCATCTCCATTAGGACGTGGTGGCGAGGCAACGTATGGAGGACCGTACACGGCATTATGATCCATATCTCCGATCGCATTGACCTCGTGCTTCTAGCAGTGATCCTCCGATGAGCTTCCGTCATAATCGATGGAGAGCCTTTTAGAGGTTCTGCGAGAAGCTTCCACGACGGAGAGCAATCGGTGATCAGCACCTCCTGAGGTTTTCGGAAGGGCCTCAGCTTGATCCGGCGAATTGCCGATCGAATGCTGAGCTTTATCATCCCCACTTGGTTTACGACCAATGGAGGTTTCATTGACACCGTCACCAGGTGTCGGTTGGCTCCTGGAATTGCTAGAAGTCGTCGGTGAATACCTATCAACCATGATTGCATCAAAGGTATATTGAACCTCGGGTTGCGGTGTTGAATTTTTGTCACCTTTTTTGCCGGTCGAAAGGCCCAATCTTGCTGAGGCTTGGGGTGTTCGAATCGTCGAAGCACTTCCTCAAAACCGCCATCGATCGTGTTGTGTGTCTTCATCCATCCGGTCGACTTCGCGATTTACGCCATGGCGAGCCGGCGGAGGAGGATGATGAAGAGATTCCGTTTTCCTCCATGGCGCGCATGCATGCGTCCATGTCGAGGTTGGCGTAGTCCGCCAAGTCGAACCAATTTTCTTCATCCCAACTTCCCGCTATAACCGCATCAGCGATCATACCCAGGGAATGGACAAAGATTTGATGAGCAGAGAAATTCTTCTGAGATTCCACGCCGCGATCCCCACGGACGGCGCCAGCTGTCGACGATCAAGACGTCGATCTTACGAAAATAAAAAGGAGAAAGTGACGTGGAAAATCTCAGGAAATAATGGGGCTGCTCTTTATTTATATGAACTGGGTTTTACAAGGTATCCTCTAAGAATACTGCTTATTCCCTTACAATCTCAAACCTATCACGCGAATCTATGACTTGTGCTTTAGTCTGATGACTATGTCTTGTCCTCTTTTTTTCCTTCTCCTTGATCCGTCCAGGTTCCATCTTTAAATAGCCCTTGAAGAGGCGGCAGTTACTTCCAGGGAAGATGCCTGATGTGAAGTGATGCGTCTGGTCGGAGCCAAGTGACGGTTGATAAAGAACCAACCGTTCGGCGGTTATATGTATATGAGACATATAACCGTATGGAGGTTGTTCGTTTCTGTGTCTGGATGAGATACATCGTATGATATGGAATATGCACGTGCTCCATTCGTCATACGGTAGAGGATATACTTGGAATCGATTCCAGTATCAGTTCATACCTTTTACGAGCAGTTCTCCTGGTCGGGAGCTTGGCTTAGGCCTTCGTCCGACTAGGGTACCCATTATGTAACCTCTGGAATCTCTACGACCAGTGAGGTCGTGCACCTCAGGGGTTACGACCACGAAGACGTATGGTCTTAAAAATAATATATAGAGGTTTTATTCCTCGTCACTGGGGTTCAGTGCAATTATTGTAAGAACTTTGGGCACGACTACCAGCATTGTGTGGTGTGGAGAAAGCAAAATAAGGCGCGTGGGGCTGGACGATCCAAGGGGGGCAGGGAGGCCCTTCCTCGATGGGAGGATAGACCAGTACGTCAGTACCTTCTCAATGAGGTGACTCTGTTCAGCGCTTACGCGGTGCTCTACTCAAGAGCTCTCTCATAGCTCAAAGAGTGCGCGGTCTAGCTCAGACATCTCCTCCAGGTACTTCTTCGGTTCTGGATTATGGTGCCTCTTTCCACATGACACCGAACTCCACATCTCTCACTTCAGTAGGGCCTCATGTTTTTCCTATCTCAGTTCAGACAACCGACGATACTCCTTTGTCTGTCGGCAGTCAGGGCACTCTTTTGTCCACTGACTTTTCTGTTCTAGCTGTTTCTCATATTCCTCAGCTTACCATGCAACTTCTCTCGGTGGGTCAGCTCACCAATCTCGGATGTAGGGTTGGTTTTGACTCTCACACCTGTTTTGTCCAGGACCAACAGACAGGGACGGTACTTGGGACTGGCCGACAGGGTCTTTATAGTCTTGACTGCCTCCACCTTCCGTCCACTTCAGTTGCTCCTATCACCTCTACATCCACTGCCACTGCTATCACCACCTCTGGAGTTTTTTGCACAGTGGCATCATCGTCTAGGTCACTTGTGTAGGTCTCGTCTTTCTTCATTAGTTCGTCAAGGTGTTCTTGGACGTGTTACTATTGACATGTCCATGTTTTGTCAGGGTTGTAAGCTAGGCAAGCAGCTGCAACTTCCCTATCATTGTAGTGAGTCCTTGTCTTCTCGTCCTTTTGATTTAATTCATTCAAATGTACGGGGACCTACACCTATTATCTCTAAAGGCGGGCATAAATCTTATGTAATCTTCATTGATGATTATTCCCGTTTTACATGGATTTTTCCTATGTCTAATAGTGGTTAGTTTCTTGCGATCTATCGTAGCTTTGCAACAATAGTTCGTACTCAGTTTGATTCTCTCATCTGTACTTTTCACTATGATTCTGCTGGCGAGTACTGTTCTGATGCTTTTAGACAGTTTCTTTCTGAGCAGGGCACTCTTTACCAGTCTTCTTGTCCTGGTGCCCATGCTCAAAATGAGGTTGCTGAGCGCAAACATCGTCATCTGATTGAGTCTGCCCGCACTCTTCTCCTTGCCTCTCACATTCCACCACAGTTATGGGTTGAGGCTGTTTCTACGGTTGCATATCTCATCAATATGCAGCTTTCCACTGCTCTTAAGGGTGTTAGTCCTATAGAGCGTCTCTACTCTTGAGCCCTCCAGTACACTCACCTTCGTGTTTTTGGTTGTACCTATTTTGTTCTGCTGCAGCCTCGTGAACGCACTAAACTATCGACCCAGTTAGTTGACTACGTATTTCTTGGTTATAGTTTTGAGCATAAGGGCTATCATTGTTGGGATCCTTCTGCTCAACGGATCAGGATTTCACGAGACGTTGTCTTTGACGAATTTCGACCTTTCTTCTATTGAGATTCGACTCCTCTTGTTTCCACCGTTGAGTCGATTTCATGGTTGACTTTTTCTGACTCTTCACCTATTTCTCTACTATCACAGTCTTCCCTTGGTCTGTCTCTTGTGGTGCCTCCTGCAGCACCGCCTCTTGTTCCTGCAGCACCACCGTCTCATTTCTCTAGTATTTACTACTCTGAGCATCCTTGTTCTTCCCCAGCCTCCACGCCTGGTATCTTGTTGATACCCACATCTGATCCTCCTACTGATGCTCCTCGTTACGCCCTTCGTGACCGGACATCCCTTCGACCTCCTAATCGTCTTGGATTTGCTTCGATAACTCATGCTCTCTCTGTCACTGAGCCTAGTTCTTATCGTGAGGCTGCTCCTCATTCTGAGTGGCAGCTCGCTATGGCAGAGGAGCTTGATGCTCTTTGACGTACGAAGACTTGGGATATTGTACTGACACCTGTGCATGCTTGTCCGATCACATGCAAGTGGGTGTACAAGATTAAGACCCAGTCTGATGGTACTATCGAGCGCTACAAGGCTCGCCTTGTGGCATGCGGTTTTCAGCAGGAGTACGGTCGTGACTACGATGAGACTTTTTCCCCTGTTGCCTATATGACCACTATTCGCACTCTTGTTGCGATTACTTCTGTTTGCCGGTGGTCTATCTCTCAGCTGGATATTAAGAATGTTTTTCTTAATAGTGTTTTGCATGTGAAGGTCTACATGCAGCCACCACCTGGGTATTCTATTCCTGATGGGCATGTCTGTCGTCTTCGTCGTGCTCTTTATGGCCTCAAACAGGCTCCTCTGCCTGGTTTGCGCGTTTTACCTCAGTGATTACTGCTATCGGTTTCACTGCCAGTTCCCACGATCTTGCTCTTTTTGTCCATATCTCATCTCTGGGTAGGACACTGCTTCTTCTGTATGTTGATGATATGCTCATTATAGGTGATGATTCCTCCTTCATCACATATGTGAACAAGCGTCTCAGTGAGCAGTTTTTGATGACTGATCTTGGCTCTCTTACATACTTCCTTGGGATTGAGGTCTCTTTCATGCTTGAGGGCTACTACCTCTTCCATCAGAAGTATGTCCAGGATCTTCTTGATCGGTCTGGTCTGACTGACACTCGCACTCCTAAGACTCCCATGGAGCTATCCCTCCAGTTTGGTACCACTGATGGTGATCTTCTTAAGGATCCTACTCGATATCATCATCTTGTTGGGAGTTTGATGTACCTTGTGAGCACTCGTCCTGATATTGCTTATGTTGTTCATATCTTGAGTCAGTTCATGGCTCGTCCTACTCATCTTCACTATAGTCACCTTCTTCGTGTTCTCCACTACTTGCGTGGGACTATCTCTCGTCGTTTGTTTTTCCCTAGCTCCACCTCACTACAGCTTCAGGCGTACTCCGATGCGACCTGGGCTAGTGATCCTTCTGATCGTCGTTCTCTTTCTGCTTACTATATTTTTCTTAGCTCCCCCTTGATTGCCTGGAAGACTAAGAAGCAGACTGCAGTTTCCCGTTCGAGTGTAGAGGCTGAGTTGAGAGCTATGTGATGAGGACATCAACCCTTCAGATATGACCACTACTCCACCTCCAACTGGGTGATTCGACTGCCATCGATTCGGCTGCGTCAAACGCTACTCCAACATGTCGACGAATTCGCTTCACTTATATCTGGTGTTGCGCCACCTCACATTGGACCGAGGGCCTTGTATCAATAATTGGGTCCAAAGGACAGCCACCACTTTAGGGTATTTGTGCCGGCCACCTCCCTAGCCTATATGGCAACCTAGGGTTCGACACTGTTCATGTGGTACTGTTCATGTGTGAACAGTACCCACGCCGCCTCTCCCTTCTCCTATAGATAGTGGCTACCGCCCCCATTAGTTCTTCGGATTTTGTTTAGTTAAAAGTTAGCTTCTATGCAACTTCGTGTATTGTCTTGTGTCAACTAGACCAACCATAATACCGCTTCGGAATCCCAATTTATCAAGTATTTCATTCATATTCGTAATTTCAGATTGCTTATTTATTTTGTTCTTACGTGCTTCTTCGGTGTATGCAGGAATCGATCTTCGTGATCAAGTCAACCGTGTATTCGTGCACGGTTGATAACGACTTGTCGAGCAGTTCAATGATTGCGTAGTTTCGAGCCTTGCGTGTTCGTAGTCAGGATCGTGAGAGTTGAGCTACTACCACCGAACGTATCTTCTCATCGAAAGATCAGGCCAAAAATAGGACCTTCGGGTTCATCAAGTGGTATCAGAGCTACAGTTGATCGGTGAGAGTTTCTAGTTTTCTAGTATTAGATTCATTTTTCATACCTATAGTCCAAAAAAAATTGCCCAAAAAATTATTGCATCTATCATCCATACCAAACCCCTTTAAGCCATTGCAATTTTCTTTTCGGTATTTTGCTTGTTGAATCATTGGTTGCACCGTCGTGTCTAGTTGCTGATCTTTAGTTCTAGTTATTGTCTAGTTGGTCGTTGTCTAGATTACTTCTCGTCTTTTTCCTTTGCGTTGCTTGATCGTTCTTTTAGGGTTCTTAGTTTTCGCATCTAAAACAGAAAATTTATGGGTTATAACTCCTCTAATCCGCACAAAAAATAGAAAATTCGTCATGTTGTTAATCCAAAAAAAGATGAGGATGGCTGTGATCTTTTAGGAAATTTGATGTTATTTGCGACTTGCAGCAAACCGTAGGGCCAGCCAGATAGAAGACGAAAGAGGCAACCACAAGAATAAAAGCCGCGGTAAAAAAAAGAAAAGAAAAAGAAAAGCGTGTACAAAAAATTATTGGATACCTTCTACATATAGCCAAAAGCTTCCACAAAAAATTTCAGCAAGTTTGGCCCACGGATTTGAAAGATATAGCGGTTTCAAATTTGAACCCGGGACGGTTTCGAGTCCGAGTAGGATTCCGTTTCCGAGACATCTTCAGTAAAACGGGTATAACTTTTACATACTATGTCCGTTTTTGACGTTCTTGTACTCGTTTCGAAGCTAACGACTAGGCACATCCTTTCCACCTAAGCCACTAGTCGTCCTCCAGGGGCCGCAAAATCGGCCATCTTCGGCCCCGAATTCGTGTCACAAGTTTTCGGTTTTTGTTTTTGCCATTTCTTTCGGTATTCCCTTCAGAATTTGAGCTTCACCTCAACTGAAAAGTTGTAGATCTCGTCGAAACCTTTCAAAAGAGTATATATAAGCCATATAAAACTTTGATTTTTCATCTCTTGAGACTAGTTATTGTTTACTGTTTTAAACTAGAGGTCTGTTTACATTGCACGTTATTGCATCTTTGTGCTCTACATTGTGTGAACAATCTTGTGCCCCTACACAGAGGTTTGAGTAGTTGGCTAAGCGTCTCTCCTAGCACTTGGTGTGAGAATTTCCTTTGCCTGCATCAAGTCACATTAATCTTTGCGTGTGCGTGCATACACTTCTCTTGATAGGCTTTGATTAGCTAGCTTTGATTAGGCTAGGATCAACAATATTGACTAGTACTTTGAACATTTATTCAATTTGCATTTGCTGAATTGATTGTTGCTAATCCTTGCTACCATACTTGAGCTTTCCCAGCTACACCTTTTCTACACCGTACAGGCTGAACTTCTCCTAGCAATCGCTCCATCCAATCTTCGAAGATACGTTGACACTGCTGGTTGCCGATCACCTCTGTTTTCTTGGTAAGAATTGGTAAGAATTCGATAGAAGGCTTGAGTGTGAGCGACTTTTGAACCACCATATCCTAGTAGTTGCTAGGGACATATGCTTGTTTTCTACTAACTATGACAGGTTCAAGATCACATAGTAGGGACTTTCGTGAGATCAACAACACTATTGACTCATCTCCTGTGCCTGAACGAGGTAAATTTAAGTATGCATTTCCATCCTTTGCTGGTAAATTTGATCCTGATGCCTATGTTGACTGGAAAATAACATTAGAGAAAGAATTTGAATATTATGATTGGTCTGGTAGGCAAAAGATTAGAGCTGTCACTAGTGTTTTTGTTGAGGATGCAATACTTTGGTGGAAGTATTTAAATAGACATGGAAGAGTTCCTCAAACTTGGAATGCATTAAAGAAACTTTTGAGAGATGAATTCGTTCCTAAATATCATGATGATTATTTACTGGCTAGATTGCAACATTTAAATCAAGGTAGTATAATTGTAAGAGAATACTATCATGAATTAAAAACTCGTTTGTTGCATTGTGGTTTAGAGGAACATGCTAAAGCTACAGAAAATATATTCTTAAGTGAGCTTAATCAGAAAATTCAGGACCTTCTTGTTCATAAAGAATATAATTCTCTCTCTCATTTGTTTATACTTGCCTGTAAGGTTGAAAGTCAGATTGAGGAGAAATTAAGAATACATGATGGTAGGAAACATGAGAACAAGCCTATGTTTATGTCATTTTCTGTGACTAACAACTTGTATGAAGTTGAGAACCATGCCGAAGAGGAGAATGAGTTGATTGAACCACCGACTCCATTGGTTGAGAAGGAAGATGAGGAGATGGAAGCACCTACATCATCTGAGGAGAGCCAAAAAGGTAAAGATCATGGTGCTATCATCACTCAAGGTGAGTATGCTTGTGAAGAACTACAATTGTTCACTGTTCATGCTATTTTAGAGCAAAAATTAGTGAAAAACAATTCTGATATGCACATATTTCAAGTAAAGAATTCAGACTGCATTGATTTGAGTGCACCATGTGATAAAATTATTGATTTACCTGCTGACTTGAGTGCACCATGTAATGAAATAATTGAATTGCCTACTATTTTGAGTGATTCATGTGATAAGTTAATCGCATATAATGATCATATGGAATTGGTTAGACATAAATAAGTTTTGACTAGAATTTCTCCTATTAATTCCTTATGTTACATTATGTTGGATCTACCTATGAAATTGTCACATGCTTTGTAGAAAATTTCTGAAATCGCATGTTCGAAATCCTTGTTTAGTGCCTACACCCATGGGTATAAGTTTAATTTGATTAGAGATTATGGTGTAGACAATCAATTTATTGTATATCGAATATGCATAACTTGTGATCACATCGATGAATTGAAGCTTACTGTTTTGAACAATAATTCTTGTGTGTTGAATCTTGTTCAATATGAGAGGAAAATAAAATTTGTGCCCATCCAATGCCTATGTGTTCATCTCTTATTGCGTCATCTAGTATTGACAATCCGCGTCATGATGTTGAGGTATGGAAGAATTTACACATCTTTTCACCCTTGCTAGATGAATTTTCCGTTGCTCGATTGAAATATGATTATATGGATGAACTTTGTTTGGTTCCAAAAGTTGTAAATTTGTCCATATGTGCTACCACTGCAAGTTTACAACTTCGGAGATTTGAATTGCATAAATACTTCACTTATATTTGCAATACTAGTTGCAATAATTTCTATATGAGAAATTTTGTTTTGCTCATTAACATATATGATTATTCTTGGAGTAATAATACAATGAGCTTTTATGATCGCTGTTGTTTAATAACATTAATTGTGCAACATCGAAGAACTGTTAAAACAGATGACATATACATATACCATACATACACCTTGGCTTCTTTGTTACCCTATTTTTAGTCTATCAAAAGTTGAGGACGACTTTGTTTTCAAGAAGAGGAGGATGATGAGGACATGACCCCTATAGATATAACCAAATTTGCTATTCTTGTTGTTCCAAATACAAGAGCTCGTACACTTCACTTAAATTATCAGGTGAGCTCGTTTTTAGGAGTGTCTTTATATTATATGAACTATATGATGCTACCTAATGATGAAAATGTATATTTGTGCAGCACCACGTCACTTTGTGTCCAAGCCAAGTAAGAGTTCAGGTTGGACACGTTTTGGAATCCAGTTCGGTCTCCGGAGACAACCCTGACTTCAAACGAGCATAACTTTCACATACAGACTCCGTTTGAGGTCCACGAGTACTTGATTGAAATCTTATCTCGTCCTCTTTCCAATGAATATGGCCACACCATCAAATTCCTTCTGTGCACATCACAATCATCAAAATAAGGTGCTTCATCACCTGTTTGGGCCAAATTAGGCCTTGTAACCTATTTGGGTCGGCTACCTCCTTGGCCACCCCCTTGGGCCGCACTATTCATGGCCGTGCTGTTCACATGAACAGTACCCATGAATAGTATCACCCCCTTAGCTCTTGAATATGTGTGGCTCCCTCTCCCCTATATAAGGAGGCCACACCCCTCTAGTTTTCCTCGAATTTCGTTAAGGTTTAGCCATTGTGCAAACTTCTGTTCTTCAGTTGTGTCGGACGACCACCTGTCAAGACAGCCTTCGGAATCCCACCTTACCATTATTTCATAAATATTTGCAATACATTAGATTGTGTTTTATCTTATTCTTGCGTGTTCCTCGATTGCTCGCAGGAATTGAACCTTGTGTTCAGGTTGATCGCGTTTCCAGCAAGGTCAATGACTTGTGCACTTTGAACCCAATTGTTGTGCTGCCCATTAACTTACAAAAGTTGAGGACAATTTTCTTTTATAACTGGACAATGCATAACTCTACTGTTTACTTCACTTATACTTGCAAATTGAGTTGCACACTGAATGCTATGAGAAAATGTACATGTGTTAATTTTATGCATGCACAATCACCTTTCTCTATTTCGTTGCCACCTGCTGTTGCTAACATTTTGCAGAAAGATGAGAATGCATTGCTCCAAGTTTTTAAGCTTCTATTGCCGCTGGAGGATGGGCGTGGGTCGAGGATGACTCAAATGCAAGAAGGGGAGGATGATGATGACATCAACCCTTCGGATACGACCACTACTCCACCTCCAACCGGGCGATTCGACTGCCATCGATTCGGCTGCGTCAAACGCTACTCCAACATGCCGACGAATTCGCTTCACTTATATCTGGTGCTGCGCCACCTCACATTGGGCCGAGGGCCTTGTATCAATAATTGGGTCCAAAGGACAGCCACTACTTTAGGGTATTTGTGCCGGCCACCTCCCTGGCCCATATGGCAACCTAGGGTTCGACACTGTTCATGTGGTACTGTTCACGCGTGAACAGTACCCACGCCGCCTCTCCTTTCTCCTATAGATAGTGGCTACCGCCCCCATTAGTTCCTCGGATTTTGTTTAGTTAAAAGTTAGCTTCCATGTAACTTCGTGTATTGGCTTGTGTCGACTAGACCAACCATAATATCGACTAGATCTTGTTCTTGCGTGCTTCTTCGGTGTATGCATGAATCGATCTTTGTGATCAGGTCAACCGGGTATTCGTGCACGGTTGATAACGACTTGTCGAGCAGTTCAGCGATTGCGTGGTTTTGAGCCTTGCGTGTTCGTAGCCAGGATCGTGAGAGTTGAGCGACTACCACCGAACGTATCTTCTCATCGAAAGATCGGGCCAAAAATAGGACCTTCGGGTTCATCACTAGGGCAGCAATGACAACAGAGATTACTTGGTTGAGGTGGCTGTGAGGACCCAGAATATTTAACTAGTAACACTTAACCTCCAAATGGCTCTAGCGTTACTAATTAAACATTCTAAGCCTCGATGGTCATATGCTTCCCAGAATTGCAGCATATGCACATCATCACAAAATTACACATCATTTCCATACACATACATCACTAAGTTCAACCATGACATACACAAAGTAAAGTTATTACAAAAGAGAGAGCCGACCGGCCAAATAGAACAATATACAAGAATGACAGCGGAAGCAAAAGTGCCATAAGATGGCTAGAACAAAAGTCGACCGGTTAGCCATACACCCACAAGGCAACCGGCCAGGGCCGCTAAGCTAGTCGCCCATAAGCTACCACAACACAGCGCACAAAAGTGAGGCCCTCGGGCTCACCTTCTTCCTCTCCTGTGATGAACAATTAAGCATAGCATCGAGTACAAAGATTGTCTTTGTACCCGCAAGACTGACGTGTGGAGTAGCGACCTAATCATAAACTACATGCAAGCTTATTTAGGTGGAGGTTGTATGTCTCATTTTGCATGAAGCCAACTTTATTTGCAATAATGTAATATATTTCAAAAGCAAGTTTGCAAATCTATTTTGTTATCAAAGTAATGATAGTAAAGATACATACAAGTAACCACTGGAAGTGACTATCCCAATAGCCACCACAACATAGCACGAATCCCGATTCGTACCACCCATCAAGTTTTAATTTAAAAGGTTGTAGTCTAACTCTTGAAAGACCTTGCCAAGCGTGTCCATAACCTAGGGCGAGGCTATTCGAATAGTTTTAACCTGCAGGGTGTACCAATGTACCCACACTTGCATCGCCTTCAAGCCACAAGCACACTCATCAAGGTATGCTTGCACATGCTAAGTCCTCTGAGACATTTCCAATCTTGTGTATTAACTACGAGCCGCTCATATGGATAGAAACCCATATGCTTACATTGCAAGCCGAAAGACAACAAATTCCATCACGGGTGAAGTCTTTCGGACACTACAATGCTCCCAACACCATTCCTCCTGCGACTCCCTGCGACTCGGAGCCAATACACGCCAAAGTACTAAGTCAAGAGAGGTCCCATACCCTCTAATGTGGTTAGCACGCTAAAATGCTTGGTTTAGTGTAGCAAGATGTTCGGTCCTTGTTGACCCGGGCACCATTCCAGTCACACCCAAAATCACACCATCATACCATTGTGCCCAAGTCTAAATCATTTTGTTTTCAGTTTTAGTTTTCATAAGTAGACATGGCACAAGGTGGAAATCATAAATCATAATAAGTTTTGTGTGATCAAGGTTATCGACAAGTCGATAACCGCCCATTTCTACCGAAGCTAAGCATGGCTAAGCAATTAATTCGCAACTACTAAGTGATAAGAGCTCATCCATGAACTCTAAATCACAGCAATGCCTAGGCTCATGGTAGTAGAGGATAATCATTTGCTAAGGAAATGCATCTACTAGGCCAACTAACGACAATAGTTAAAACAAGATAGCAATGCATACATAGAAGTTGAAAACAACATAAATACTTAAAATCTGGGAATTAACAGATCAAACCGCTTGCCTTCTTGTTGTTGCTCAAAACTGTTGTGGAGGGTCGTTCTCGGGGTTACCGCAAATGTCGAATCCTAAGCGAAAAGGCAAAAAGAACCAAGAACAACCAATAAGACGAGCCACACTTAAACAAACGAGCAAGCAAAAATTATCCAATTGCGACGAAATTTATACGTAAGGTAGAATACGAATATACCTAGACATAGAAACTGGAAAAACCTAATTTGGATTTGTGGTGCAAAAGATATTACCTAAAACCCATTTTCTACCATAATAAGGTATCAGAGCAAAAATATTTTCTAGAGGTTTTCTGGACTTGAAAATTTTATGATAGGTTGCTACTGATATTTCAAGGCTAATACAAGTGGTTTCATCTTAATTGGAGTTAAAATGATTTAGTTATGATTTTTTTTTAAGTTCTAAAACTAGCATATATCATTTCTCAGGAACATGAATAAAGACAAAGCCTAGTTCAAATTAAAGCATGTCTACATGCCACATTTACTAGGTTGAGTTTGCTCAGTTTGCAACTACAGAGAGGAAGTTATGTGTTTTACAAATTTTTCCATGAATTTCTAGGCATCATCTCTCATTAACAAGATCATGTTGTTTAAATCATTTTCTGCTACAAAACAGGGCCTAATTTCATTCTCAGATTAAAGTTCATACTATAACAAAGCTATAGCAACTGGAATCATTCAAAAAGGAGTTAAAATGACAAAGTTAAGCATTTTTGAAATTTGAAACAATAAAGACTTAGGAAACTTTGAGCTCTCGGAGGTCCAACCGAACTAGAAGACAAAGGAGAGGTCGTGGGCGTCGATCTTGCATCGCAGGCCACGCACCTCAGCACAGCCGCGGAAGACCTCCTCCCGCGACGGGAGGTGCGGACCGATGAGATCTGATCCAACGATCACGACCGGTCGTGCACCGCGCACGCAGGAGGTCTGGCGCCAACAGAGGTCGTGGCCGTCGGATCGAGATCTGCGGTCCCGAGCACTAGGGGAGGTCCTACGGGTAAACCTTCTGAGAGAGGTCTAGACGGCTAAAAGCTCACGGAGGAGGTCTTCAGCGGTCTAGATCTCCGGAGGAGGTCCTTAACGGACACGATCCCGAGAGGAGGTCTGGCGATCAAGATGAGCGAGGAGGTCCTAAGGCTTTAAATCGAGGAAGGAGGTCTGGCCCGTTAGATCTAAATCTAACGGTTTAGACCAGAGGAGGAGGTCCTAAAGCCGGATCTAAAGGATGAGGTCCTAGACGGTCAAGATCTACTCGGGAGGTCTTGATCGGTTGGGATTGACACGGGAGGTCTTGGATGGCCAAGATCTTCTGGGAGGTCCTAGCGATAGGGTTTTAATCGGAGGAGATGCGGGCGGCTCGGATTAGACCTAGGGAGGTCTGAACGGTCCCGGATCGACGGAGGAGGTCTGAGCGCTAAAGATTTTACAAAATGAGATCTAACGCTCGAGATCTAAACCGGGAGGTCGTGAGCGGCTAGGATCGAGCCTAAGAGGTCTGGCGGGGTTTTCTTTGTAAAAGGCCATGGGTGGCTTTACAAAGACGACCCGAGGTGATCTGAGGTGGTCTTTGCATAATGACCAAGGGGAGGTCTTTTGCAAAGAGGACCTCGGTGGAGGTCCAGGGGTGGTTTTTATAAAGGGCCACGAGGAGATCTTTTGCGCCGGAGTGGTCCTAGCAGCCAGATTTAACGGGGTGGTCTGGACGGCTAGGATCCCAACCAGAGGGGAGGTCTTACACTTAAAGGTTTTCACGGGAAAGATCTAAAGGTCCAGATCTAAACTTGGGGAGGTCTTAGACGGCTACGAAGAACCCGAGGAGGTCCAAAGTGCTTTTAAAGGCGCGGGACCTCCGGACTTTAATCCTAGGCCTAAGGCCCACAAGACAGCGACACTACGGCACAGATCAAGACAAGGTTAATGCGCCAATGATAGCAATAATTGGGCATTAATGGTGTCCTAACAAAATGACGAAAACGGGAGTTTTGAACCGGCAAATCCCGAGCGGGCTCAACGGTTTGCCGCCGGCGATGGGGACCTCGCCGGCGCCGACCAAGGGCACCGATATACTCGCAATAGTGCCGCGGACCTAGCGGAGGCACTCTCGACGGCGGCGACGGCCTTAAACGCCGGCGAGCCGGAGAATGGCGGAGGACAAGCTTTTCGGCAAAATCCGAAAACGGTGGAACTGAGCGCTACGAGCTATGCTAGCTAGACCTTAAGCTCTAAGGGACTAAAATGAACTCACCAGGGCACAGGAGTGGTCCAGAGGAGGTCGGAGGAGTGCCGGCGGCGAGTAGATCACCGAGTCGAGGAAGAAGGAGGTGCTCTCGGTAATCAGATCTCCCGCAAAGTGGTCAACCCCGTGAGAGGCAAACCAGAGAGATTAGGAGGGTCCTAGGCGACGAGAGAGGACCAGAGGAAGAGAAAGGAACCAATGGAACCACTGGAGCTCGAGGCCTTCAAAGAGCTCCAAAGCCGACAATGGTGGCGAGAGAGGGTGTGTACTAGGTGTTTGAGTTTGGGAATCACTCAACTGGGGAGCCCAACACAACAAAGAACGAAGAAGGAGAAGGAGAGAAGGCCTCGGGCTATACATAGCACAGGAGCTTGGCAATGGTGTGGGCAAAAGCCTCATCGTGAGCATGAACCATGCCTCGCTATGGGTGGCGGCAATAAATGCATGTCGGCGGTAGGGGCGAGCGGTGGGAGACTTTGGAGGTTAAAGCCGATCGGCAATAAATGCATGTCGCCAGAGAAGAGCCGTTGACAAGAGGCAAAGGTGACATCTCACCGCCCCAACTTCTCGACCACACACGCGCGGTGCGGAAAACCATGATGACCGGACCTCCGGAGGTCGTGAGGAAGAGAAACAAAGCCGAGGAGAGGTCCCGGACGTCCCGGATGTGCTCGGGAGGTCTGCGCGGCGAGGAGGTCTGGGAGGTCGTGAGCCACACGACGGGATCCGATGGCTTGGACCACCCCAAGCGAGAGGCGCTCAAGAGCTCCTCGGATCGGGGAGGTCGTGAGCATTGGATTGAGATCCAATGGCTCAGCTTGCGCGCGCAAAGCTTGAGCCCGAGTCGCGGCGCGGCGGCGTGGTCCAACCAAGTCGGTTGAGTTGGGCTCGGTCCGAGCCCGAGTCCGACTCAACCGATTTAGTCTTTCGGTTTTAGAAGGAGCTGCTCTTTGGAGAATTGTTTGAGGCAGCAAACCGATTCCAAAAATTACGAAATTTTTACAGGAGCTGGCTGACTCAAACGAGGACCTAGCATAAAATTTTCAGAGGCTTTGGTGCTGTGGATTTTCCTCCAAAAATTTAACAAGGTGCTGGTCCAAAGTTTGACTAGATTTTGAATTGGGTTGACTTTCCTCCAACAAAGATTCAAACAATTTCTAAAATTGTGAAACTTTTCAGAGGGTCACATACCATCCCAAGAACTTAGGAAAAATATTTCCAGGAGATGATCCAGAGGTTTGACAAGATTGTTTTTGAAAGCTCAAGATTTGGATCAAAAGACTTGTGACTTCGTATTTCCATAATTTCTTGTACAATACTTGCTTGGTACAAAAGGAAATACAGGATGTAAGAAAAAGTTTTAATTTCTACTCATTTTCTTACATTGGAAACACAAGCTCAAAATTGGGATGTTACAGTGGCTACTTGCATATTTTGAAGTGCTTGTGATGGAACCTACGACTCTTTTATCTGACAGTACAAGTGCTCTCAATATTGCCCGGGACGCAGTGAAGCATGAGCTCACTAAGCACATTGGTGTGGATGCTTCATATACTCGCTCACAGGTGTAGGAGGGAGTACTTACTTTACAGTTTATGCCATCGGAATTACAGGTTGCTGACTTCTTCACGAAGCCACATATTAGGGCACAACATTTGTATTTTCTCTCCAAACTCAGTGTGTGTGATCCACCATGAGTTTGAGGGGGGGGGGGGTTTGTTAGAATAGGACTCTCCTTATGTATTTCCTTATCTGTATATGGTAACCCCCTTTGTATTCCCTATATATATTGCCTATTGGGCCCTCTTGAATATACATACAATATTCATAACAGTATTCATAACAGTGAATAGTATTAGGTCAACACTATTCATGGCGGGTTGGGTCTAATGAACAGTAATGGGTTGGACTGTTTACCATTAGGCTGCATAGTGATGCCCCATAAGTGAATAGTGTGGGCCGCACAGTGTTGAGCTGGCTTGGCAAATGGGCCTACATAGTAGCCCACTTGGGCACTTGGCCCAATTCGGTTTTCAACCGAAGGGAGCCCAACTCCCTCTTATTTTTTTCTTTTTTGTTGGCTTCCTCTGTTTCCTTCCCCCTCTTTGGCCAAAGGCAGCGACGGCGGTGATGGTCGGCGGCAGAGAGGGAAGGTGCAGGGAGCAATTATGAAGCATGGGGGTTCCATTTTGTACGATTGGAAGTGGCCCAGGTGGGCTCATGGCGGTAGTGGCTCATGGTTGAAACAGAGCAACGACACTGGTGGTTTCCGGCGGTGCTCTGGCCAAATTGGCCGGGCGGGGAGCACCGGTGGACCAAGAGGTCACGGAGGCGGCGGGCTAGGGGAGCTCTGTGGCGCCGTGAGCCGTGGGAGGCGTGGCGGAGGGGCTCGGCGCCGGCAAGCTAGAGGCGGTGGGGTTGGACATGGAGGTGGGGGATGAGTTCGCGGTGGTGAGGCGAAGCTCACGGCGGGGTCAATTTGATGATTGCATGGGTGGTGGCGGAGAATTGAAGAAGGGGTTTCTTTGGTGTTTCTCAGGTGCAGTGGCGATTGGCGGCGGTGACTGGCGTTGGGGAAGAAGAAGCGGTTTCGTGGGGTTGAGGGAAGGTTGAAGATGAAGATGGAACAACGGCATGAGCTTTATACGCGCGGAGAGGCGGAGAGGCGGTGACGCTAGTAGCAGAGCGGAGGTGGGCGCGGCGCGTGGCGGCGACGTGTGCGGCTGCGTGCAATCGGCGTCAGGGAAGGGGGGAAGCAGGCGGTGGGGGTGACGAGGTGAGGTGGCAAGGCTTTGGCGCAGGTAAGGATGAAGACGAAGGACCGAGACGGTGTGATGCGGCGTACGGTAGCATGACGCAAAGAGGAAGAAAAACAGGGAGAAGACGGTTTGGCAAAAAGACGCCTTTGGGCTATAGAAAAGGGAAAGCCAAAAGAGGAAAGCGGATTTTCCAGGAGAATTTCCGAATTTGGCAAAAAAATCAAATTGAACCAATCTTTAATTATTATTTTTTTGAAAATTGTGCATACAAAATAAAGGAGAGCTGACGTCATTAATTGTACGTACCAGCCTATAATTGCAAAACTCTTCTTTTGCAATATAGAAGAGGAAGAGGGATGGGCGTGGTCGGCAACAAAATAAAGGAGAGCTGACGTCATTAATTGTACGTACCAGCCTATAATTGCAAAACTCTTCTTTTGCAATTTAGAAGAGGAAGAGGGATGGGCGTGGTCGGCAGGATTCGAACCTGCGCGGGCAGAGCCCACATGATTTCTAGTCATGCCCGATAACCACTCCGGCACGACCACCTTGTTATCCTCGTTTTTATTTTGTATTTATAACTTCTTTTTGCTGACGCGTCATTGCGTCCATAGACTGGTTCCTACTTCCTACAGCCTCCATCTCCAGAGTCCAGATTGACCCGCGGCAGCTGCAGGCCTGCAGCGCAAAGGAGATAGTAGCTTCCTCCGCTCCGGCGATGGCGCCGGATAACAATGGTACATACGATTTCGCTACCCAAGCAATTGTCACACGCGTTGCTATTGCTTCTCTGATTTCCTTTCCTCATATGCTAGCTTTGATTCACCGACCGATTTCTTCCGCTGTTAATTCTCCCTGTCCTTTTTCTCTCTCCTTTCCTTCAGATGCTGCTTTGTCGTCGACAGCGGCGGCCGAGGAGAAGCAGGGCGGGGCTTCGGCGGCGGCCACGGTCAGGGTGAAGGTGCTCTTCTTCGCCCGGGCGCGGGACCTGACGGGCGTCGCGGAGTCCTCGCTGGAGGTGCCGGCGGGGAGCACCGCGGAGGAGTGCCTCGGCCGGGTGCTGGGCGAGTTCCCCAAGCTGGGGGAGATCCGCCGCTCCATGGTGCTCGCGCTCAACGAAGAATACGCGCCCGAGTCGGCCGCCGTCGGCGACGGCGACGAGCTCGCCATCATCCCGCCCATCAGCGGCGGCTGAATTCCCCTCTTGTGAAAATGAACAAAACAAAGAAAGAAAGGTCATTTCTTTCTTTCTTTCTTCTTGTCTTTGTTTTCTGATCAACGTGCAAGTTAAATAAAGAAATAAATAAGTAATCTCCGTTGTTCACAATGACACTTTCTTGGCATATTTGTTCTTCAATCATGCTGGTGAATAACATTATCTTGATCTGAAAGGATGGGCAAGAAGAATGCTCACTTGGTTGGTATCGGCCCAAAGTCCACCAACTGATTGATCAATGGCTGGTGGGACTAAAATAGAAAAGGATCCTAATTTTGGAATTAATTCTGTTCATTACTCTTCATAGTCAATGGTACTGCGTTCTCACGAGCCCAAGGCGAACGGTGGAGGGTAGCTTCCTCCTACCAAAATGGTAACATAAAAAATCGATCCATATGCTGCCATGGTTTTAACTTCATGTCTCTATTTCGTCTTGGTGATAGATCAGTTCCTACTTCCTAATATTTTTATCTTCTAAACAGAACTTGCACAGGATATGCTCGTCCAAGGAGGGAGTTTGCTTTACCCAATTCCCCCTTTGATAGTGCAAAAATATCCAGCAGCATTTTCTATTGACTGCGAAAGGGACAACTTTGACAATTCTTCTCTCAACCACCATCGTGAAATTTCCTCTTATGTCTTCCTCCTCCACTTCCTCTCTACTCAAACCTAATCTCTTTGTCCTCCACTTCCTCCACTTGCCGTTATTTCCTATAGATGCTGATTGGTTTCCTAGGATAAAGAATAGTAGGTTAGGCATCAAGTCGAGATATCTTTGTAAAAGGGATAACATGTATCCATTATCAAGGAAGCAATTAATAAACAAAGTTCTTAGTCTCTCCCCTTCCTCTTCAACTAAGTCTCAGAGCCTTGACGGTGGCATGACCAAACCGTTCATAGGCGAGTGCCCTACCCTCGGTCTTCGGACCCGCACCCCAACAGTTACTGCAACATCTATATCGAACTTTCATATGCTACGTGTGGAAATGACTGTATTAATACAAAGTATCCAGCAGCATTTATGTTGACTGTGGAAGGGGCAGACTTTGACAATTTTTCTCTGACCCACCATTCTGAACTTTCCTCTGATTTCTTCCTCCTCCACTTCCTCTCTACTCAAACCTAATCCTTTTGTACTTCCGTGTATGCTTCATGGCTGAGCATGCCATGGTTAGCACCGCTTTTGGTGCGATGAACTCAGTCCTCAGCAAGCTTGCCAGCTTGCTGACCAACGAATACAAGTTGTTCAAGGGAGTGAAGCAAGAGATTATGTTCCTGAAAGCTGAGCTTGAAAGCATGCAGGCTTTCCTCAAGAAGATGTCAGAATTTGAGGATGAGCTTGACGAGCAGGTGAAGTGCTGGATGAAGGAGGTGCGGGAACTGTCCTACGACATAGATGATTGCATCGATGAGTTTGCGGGCCGCCTCAAATATGAGCCCAGCTGTGAGCTGAATGGCATCTCAAGCTTCATCAGTCGAATCACCAAGCTGATCACGTCAATCAAGGATCACCACCAAATTTCCAAGGAGATCCGAAACCTAAGGGCTCGTGTTGCGGAGGCTACTAGGCGGCATAAGAGATACAAGGTTGATGATACTGTCTGCAAGCCTGGCAAGGTGACCGTTGACCCTCGTTTGCCTGCTCTCTACAAAGATGCATCTGAGCTTGTAGGCATTGATGGACCAAAGAACGAGCTCATAAGGTGGTTAACAGAGGGCGAGAGTGGCTCAGTACAGCAATTGAAGGTGGTGTCCATTGTTGGATCTGGAGGATTGGGCAAGACAACCCTTGCTAACCAGGTATATCACAATCTTGAGGGGATATTTGAGTGCCGGGCTTTTGTATCTGTTTCTCACAAGCCTGATATGAAGAAGATTCTAAGGGACATACTTTCTGGAGTTGGGTACAATGGTCTGGAAGTTGCATGGGATGAGGGTAAACTCATTCATGAACTCCGAAAATACCTAAGGTTTGCAAGGTAAATATATCAGTACTAATTTTATTCAAAACACAATTTTACTTTGGATAAAGTTTGTTTCCTTGAATGTATGTAGTTCAAAATAGAATACATAAAAATTGGAATTGGGACATGGGGTCATGTGCCTTAATAAGCACCAAATGAAACCAGGAGATAAAATCGGATTGGGAGGAAAGTAGGCGTATAAGGGGTAGCCTGATCCTGACACCATGGATTCACATCTTATCATCTTATGTGTGCCTGTAAAAACATTGAGTGAGGACTAGATACTGTACTTTCTCTTTGGAGGCTCAAAATATTGATATTAACTGGAACAATAATTAGAAATTTTGTTATTTACATCCTGGCTATCTTAGTTGTCTTGAAAAACTTAATCCGACCCTCTCAAGAAGTTTGAGTGTAATGGTGTTCTTGTTAGTGCTACATCTGTCTTGGTTATGTGCCATATAGAGATTGTTTTCTCTTTCAACATTACTTACCATTATTCTCTTGCCTCTGTCATGACCATACTAACCTCCTTTTTCACAATATCTGCATAGCAGGTACTTTGTCGTTATTGATGATATATGGAGTGCATCTGTGTGGGAAATTCTCAGATGTGCTTTACCTGATAATAATTGTGGCAGTAGAATAATAGCAACCACGCGTATTACTGACCTAGACAAATCATGTTGCGTACCTGGTCATTGTGATATCTATCATCTTAAACCTCTTGATAATGTCACTTCTAGAAGGTTGTTTTTTAAAAGGATTTTTGGTTCTGAGGGTAGTTTGCCAAGTCAACTAAAGGGAGTCACTGAGAAGATTTTGAAAAAATGCGGTGGCATGCCATTAGCTATAATCAGTATAGCTTCTTTGTTAGCTACTAAAGCACAAACGAAGGAACAGTGGGAGAATGTAAAGAATTCTATGGACTCTGGACTAGACAATCATGTTGGTTTTGAAAGAATGAACTGGATATTATCGCTTAGTTACTGCCATCTTCCACAACACCTAAAAACTTGCATGCTGTACTTATGCATGTTTCCAGAGGATTACATTATTTCGAGGGATATGTTGGTGCAGCAGTGGATAGCTGAAGGATTTATTTGCACTGGCAATGGACAAAGTTTAGTGGAAGTAGGGTATAATTACTTTAACGAGCTCATCAACAGAAGTATGATCCAGGCAGTAGATGTTGAGTACAATGGTGAATCAATGTCTTGTCAAGTCCATGATATGATTCGTAGTCTCATAATATCGAAGTCAAATCAAGAAAATTTTGTTACCATACTTTCCACATCAGAGATTGCATCCTTTGCATCAAGTAAGATTTGTCGGCTGCCCCTCCAGTACATTGATGAAGAATGTGGCATGGTTCCAACAATGACAACTCTATCGCATGTCCGTTCATTTAGTATTTTTGGACATTGTAATCAAATGCCTTCTCTCATGGAGTTCAAAGTTTTGCGCGTGTTGGAAATGGAAGATTGCTGGCAATTGGAGAACCATCATCTTAAGTATATAGGGAGGCTATCTCAACTACAGTATTTGGGACTTAGAGGAACACATATCAGTGAGCTCCCGGAACAGATTGGGGAACTAAAATATTTGGAGACGTTAGACCTGAGGTTAAGCCATTTAAAAGAATTACCAGCAGTTATTGTTCAACTTCGACGATTGGTACGCCTATTTTTTGATTCTAAAATTAAATTGCCAGATGGAATTGGAGAGATGCAAGCTTTACAGGAACTTTCATCTTTTGACATTTGTCGGAGTTCCATTACCTCAATACAAGAGCTTGGTAGGCTAGCCAATCTAAGGGTGCTAGAGATGGCTTGGAGATCCTTTGGTATGATTGGTAATGTCAGAAGCTACAACAACAATCTTGTCTCATCCCTTGGTAGGCTCGGAACATGCAGCCTTGGGTCCCTATCCATTCAAGGTTACAACAGTTCTCTCCAAGATTTCTCATTGGATTTATGGTGTCCTCCGCCATGTCTCCAAAAATTTGTCACCATCAAGTGTATCACTACTGTTCCAAAGTGGCTGGGCTCACTTGTCAACCTTAGTTATGTGGACGTCAGTGTTCTTCGAACAATGCAAGGGGATATAGATATCCTTGGTGAGATACCCAATCTGCTCTTTCTCAGGCTAGGCTCAGAAGCAGCCCCCCACAAAAGGCTCATCATTCATAATCAAGCTTTCCAATCCCTAAATGAGTTTAGATTTATTTGCTTGATCACAGAGGGGCTGGAATTTCAGGCTGGAGCTGTGCCAAGGCTCCGAAGGCTTTGTTTTCAGTTTGTAGCATGGGAAGTAAGTATTACGCCAGGTGGTTTTGATTTTGGTCTCAAACATCTATCCTCTCTCAAGGAAGCTGAGATCAAGATTGACTGTTTTGCTGCTTCAACTGGGGAAGGTAATGCTGCAGAGGCCGCCATCAGAAATGCAGCAAGGATGCTACCCAACAATCCCTCACTGGATATCAAGAGATTCAGTGCCGATGATGATAGTGCGGAGGAGGATTTTTGTTTTATTGTAGAGGCGACAACAAACGGGAGGTGGATGCAGCAAAGGATGGAACGCCAAGCAGAGCCATGATCCTTGCCAAATCAAGTGGTATACATTTGAGAGGAAAGGTAAGCTTTCTAGATTCTCTGTGATATGAAGTAATTAGATTGCACTTCTTGATTTCATAACTATATCTGTCATTAATCAAATGCTTCTTTGTTAGGATTTAGGGCCTCCAAATTTTGTAATGGTTAGATTAAACTAGCCACACTTGTAAGCAGTACTAGTGTTACCATTGTCAGCATCCTCATTTATACACCGACACTGTCAATCCTCACGGATGATTAAGATTCAGAACAAAACAAACCTATATATGAGATGCTTATTGCATGCTTTGCTTCCGTCTAGTACGAGAACAAATGAGTCATAGCTGCTGAAATCCCCTGTTGCTCTATGAATTGGAAGGCTTACGGAGTAGGAATAACTGAATATGCAAAAGATAGTTTTGTTGGTACAAGATAGAACAGTAGAAGAGAGAATTCTATCTCCAGTCCACTGGTGACTCGGTAGTCGGTTCTGCCGCGTCCAGTATGAACTTGACCAAATGTATGTGCTTATTTGGTTTATGATGATTTATTTATGAGGAACATATGGTTGGTGCAGGTACTCCGCGGCTTCGTGTAAAAGTTGCTGGCTTCACCTCATAAGCACAGCCAGAACAGCATTTAGGGATTATAGCATTAGAGAATTTTTACGGTACCTTCTACTACTAGGGCTATTCCAGCCTGCTGGAACTCGTGGAAGCAGGAGAACTATTCACATCCGTCTTGATAGACGTGGCCACGGAACACAATCGAACTCACCGGTCTTCTTCACGTCGCGCTGTTCTTGAACCATATGGATGAACGATATTATAACCATGCCTGACGAAATTGTAATCCATGTTTACTACTAGTCTACTACACCTTCAGAGGAACACTGTCATGCTGGCTTACGATTCTAGTGCTCGTCTTCAGACACAAGCATACTGCATAACTGCATGTACTCCTCAGATGACTCATGGCTGTAGAGCAATGTACAGTAGCTGGTGTAGTTTACATGGAGGCGACAAGTAGAATGCAGAATTGATGGCTGCAAAGGGCATCGTAATGCTTTGTTCGTAAATCGTCCCATCTTAAGGCCCTGTTGGCTTGGAATGCGGGGATTATACTGTTTCTTGCAAAATTATCACAAAATTGCCGTGTCCTAAATAAACACCAAGTATTTCATGCACAGCTGAAATCCAACGTGGCTGGCCGGTACTCAGCATGATACCATACGAGTACATCAGAAAGCACGGACGAAGTATCATGCAGAATACCTATTTTGCATCGAAGGTGAAGAGTGGCTGACAGCCGACATCACCATCAATGTACGACAGTAAGAAGACGCATCATAAGAACAATGATAATTGAGAACACATGAAACTTGCGCAGTTTAGCGTAAATAAACATGTCTGGATCAACGACACATTCAGGACTCCACTGACCAAGGAACTTAACCTAACAAGGCGAAGAGGAAAAACAAGAGGACAAAACGTGGTAACACAGTAGACTAAAAGTACATCTATTGCATCAGGCATCAACAATGGCGTCCTCAATGTGTCATCTAAAAGAAAAGTATCGAGGCAAAGCCGATTCAAATGCTCTTACTAATTTTTATCATGAAGACCGGTTGCTTGCTGATGCAACACGGGGGTCTTCTTATGGGAGCTTGAAGCAGGCTAGCTCATCTCTCTTGAACCATTGACCATGGAAGTACAGCACCAGATGAAGTTCTTAGCGCAGTTACACGTCTCGCTATCAAGAAGGCTTCGTTGAGACGAACTGCACGATCTGCAAACTGGGAGGCCCTCTGTATTGTTCACAACCGAAAGCATGGTTAGACACTTCAAAAAAATAGCATGGTCAGTGCCATATGCATAAAATATTGCATGTGAACAGTACCCACACACGATAGATTAATATTAAACTTTTCCTAAAAATAATATCTATTTCCCTAAATAATTAATTAGTTTCTAAGACAGGGATTAGTTAATTGGTACCTTATCTATTAATTAGGAAGGTTATCATTTAGATTGATATTTTTCATAATTGTTAGGAGAACCCTTTATATAAAGAGACCTATTGTAATCATTTTAATTAAGCAATATGAAAGAATTAATCTAGTCTTTCCCCCAAGGTTCTTCTCTCCGGTCTATGGTCTCCCCTTTCTCCTAAAACCCCTCCCCTTTAGTCATGCCGTCTTGGCCCTCCTCCGTATGGTAGTTACCCCGATGAACTAAGATTCATTACATTTGGTATCCGAGCCACTCATCATGACTTCTATTGCTGAGTTGTTGGCCTTGATGAAGGCTGACAATGAGAAGATGATGGCCACCGTCGAGAAGATGAAGGCCATCTTGGAGAAGATGATGACAGCGATGGACAAGAAGGGCTACGCGAAGTTGCACCGGCAACACCGCCTTTGGTTGCACGAATGGTGACTCCATCGCGGAAAGAGAATGTTGCCATCGTTTCGCGGCAGCCTCCTCCACGTCGTCGGCCAACACCACGCCGTTGGTGGTGTGGAATGCGATGGGTGCCATGTGGGTAGGGATGGCAATTGGGCGCGGCGGGCACGGGTAGTGCTTGCCCATACCAATGCCCGCGACCCTGATTTCCCCATATGGGCATGCCCGCGAAGGACAAAGGGCAAAGAACCTCATCCATACCCATGGGCATGTCCGTGTACCCGCCACACAGGGTTGTCTCTCTGATTTGTGTTTCAGATGCAGATCTAGTAGATCTGATCTAGTATGGGAAGATGGGAGTAAGGAGAGTGACCTTGGAGGTAGTCGCAGCTCTCGGCCTCCTTGAGGACAACGTCGAGGATGGAGTCAATGAGCTCGGTGCCCTCGGTGTAGTGTCCCTTGGCCCAGTTGTTGCTGGTGCCGGACTGGCCGAAGACAAAGTTGTCGGGGCGGAAGATGTCACCGTAGGGGCTGGAGCGCATCGAGTCCATGGTGCCGGGCTCGAGGTCCATGAGGACGCCGCGGGAGGAGGGGGGCGGTGGCCGGGCGGGAGGAGGCGGCAGATGGGGGCGGCGGGCCGTGCAGCAGACGGGGGCTGAGGATGGGATTGGGACTAAGATGAGATTGGGGATTTAGGGTTGGTGGTAGCTGGGCTGAATCGCGATGGAGTGATGGCTAGCCAAAATGCCAAATGATATTACATGTGGGTTGGCAAGTAAACGGGCGAGATGGGCACAGGTGGAGCTCACCCATGCTCGTGCCCATGCCCGTTTACCCAATGAGCAGACGACTGCCCCCATTTTCATGCCCGTGGGCAACGAAAGAACCCCATGCCCGGCTCCATTAGGGCATTTGCCCGCGGGTACATAGGTAATCGAGCACAATTGCCATCCGTACATGTGGAGGATCGCAACGTTGTCACATCTTTTCCACTGTTGTTGCATCCTGTGGTGGATAGGATTCCTTTGCTACCCCACGTTTGTTTCCTGCGACGTGGGCAACGTCCTCAGCACCAAACAACATCACGAAAGATGCTTCTTTCATTCCATGGTCTACCTCCAAGGGCTGCGTCCTGTTGCAGTTGTGCTACCTCTTAGGGTTGCAACCGTGGCCACCACTATGGTCGAGGACGAGTTGTCTGTCGAGGAGGGGAGAAGCTGTCATGTGCAAAAAATACTGTACATGAACAGTACCCACACACTGTATCATTAATATTAGGAAGAGTTTACCTTTCTTAAAAAGAATATCTATTTCCCTAAATAATTAATTAGTTTCCTAGGACGATGATTAGTTAATTGGTACCTTATCTATTAGTTAGGAATGTTATTATTTAGATTGATCTTTTCCATAATTGTTAGGAGTCCTCTACATAAAGAGACCTAATATAATCGTTTTCATTAAGAAATATAAAAGAATTAATCTAGTCTCCTCCCAAGGTTTTTCTCCCCAGCCCATGGTCTCCCCTTTCTCCTAAAGCCCCTCCCTTCAGCCATGCTGTCCTGGCCCTCCTCCGTACAGTCGTTACCCCGATGAACTAAGATTCATTACAGTCAGGAGCTGAAGCTTCTAGTACAAAAGTAATGATGTTAACATAAAAATTGGCCATTAATTGCTTGACCACGAGAGTTCACTGAAACTCCCATTGACATGTTGTCTTTTGCAGAACATGGCTGAACAAGCACCACTAAGCCACAAGCCATTTTACTATTTTAGTGTAATTGCTTTACAATAACTATGCCTTTGTGTACTGTTCACATCTCAAAAAGGCATTGCATCATTTTTGCAGGAGGAAAAAGACACGCTATGATGCTATTGATCTCCCCCATCTCTCTTCACAATAACTGGGACTGCGCATGAATATGTTTTGTGGGTGGGTGGGCAGGTAGGTAATGGACTAATGGGTAGATACTCTTAATCTCCTTGTGCAACCTAAGCTGATGTATAAGCAAACAATGACTTGCATTCTGAATATGAGGGAAAATATACTATGGCATTCAAATGAAAGTATGACAAAGAGGTCTAATCTTTGTATTTTGTAGTCCTGGCTTGGCATAAAATCCCTATGACTAAACATACTCCCAATTCAATCCCATTTAATTGGACAATGCAGTACCGGCTTTAGCTTGTCATGGTCAAATGTTAGGTAGTTAGCTGATCTGCCCTTTAGTACATCTCGTACACAAGAAACACAGCCATACTGTGCTTCTGGTAGTAATCATGATCATAATCTGCATTATCTAACATGGTGCTGATCATAAGAAAATCTGGAAAAGATTCTATGCATTTGATGCCAGTGTGGAAAACGTTCACTAACAAATCCACTTGAATCAAATAAAGGTTGCCACTGGCCCACTGGTAGCAGGAGAGGAACCAAATGTAATTATTAGGTAAGGCTTTGTCCAGATATCTCCATTCACCAATAATTCAAAGGAAATGATGATATTGCAAAGTTCCAGACACATGATCTTAGCAGAGAGTTATAAACTCATAAGACGATGACTCTCAAAAGCATGTACTACATTGTTCCCAAACCGAAGGAGAACAATAACCCTATAAGTCCAAAAGAGCATATTCTATCATTAATGCAGATGAATTGAAACTGTTCATGGTGGTGTTTAACAACAAATCTTTACTTATGTTTAAACTCTGGTCACCTTACTCAACCAGGAAGCAAGTAGTTACAAACAGATAAAGGGTTATTAAGTGATTAACAGCGTCAACATAATATATCTATGGTGATCAAGTGATAAAAGCACGTCAACATAATCTATCTAGACTCTGAACATCTCCAAAATGAATGCATGAGATAAAAAAGGATCACAAAACGAGTTACATTTGGCCAAAATAATAATAATAATAAGAGAACAGACATAATCCCTCCTGATTTTCAATTATTGTGATCTTTGTTATTTGATGGAACACATGAAACTGTACTTATGTATGAATTCTACATTCATTATTCAAAGCATTTCAAGTTAATGACATGAGATTGTTTCAGGCAGGAATTCAAGTTACAAATTATTCCCTTATTCAATTCAAACAATTCAGTGTATCAAAGTGAGCATTCCATCAGGTAAACAAGCAAGTAGCAACTCTATACTCATTATTCTGGATTAGACCACACAAGTAGAATCAAGTTCAATAATCTAGTGCAAGCATTAATCAATAGGACACTAGCAATTAGCATAGAGCTCACCTTATCATCAAAGGCGATCTTAATCTGAGGAAGGCCCCGGGTCTTGTGCCTCATCCTGTACATCCTCCTCCCCAACACAACTAGCCCCAGCAGCGCTGCGGCGATGGAAATAGACCAAACCGGCTTCACCTTCCAAGCACAGTACTGCAGCAGCCTGAACGGCAGCCTCCACCACACAACTACTTGCCTCTCTCCCTCACCGGTGCTTGGGGCTTGAGCCAGAGGCAAAGTACCATCCTTCACCTCACCATCCGATTCGCCGTGATCGGAGGTGGCGCTAGCGTTCTCCCCTTGCTCATGTTCTTCTTGTGCACTCTTCATTCCATCGCCTGCTACAACAGCTTCAAGAACTGAGTTTCCTCTAGTGGCATTAACTCCTCCATCTCCCAATTGCGCTTCTGAATTCCCTAAAACCTCACTTTGGGATCCATCTGCAACCACAGTTGGATCAGCATCCAAACTTTCTACCACTCCATGATGCAACAACGGTTGCAGAATCGAGTCCAATTTGCCGCAGCCGCCTGCGGCGTTCTTCTCCTGCTCTAGCATCGCCGAGTGTATCGCCTCAACATGCCTCTCCTCAGCGCTCCAGGTCGCACCACCTGCCACGGAGTCACCAAGAACCGAGCTTTCTGCAGTCTCATCAACCACACCTACTTGCGACTGCACGATCGAATCCTCCACAACGAGATCCAATCTTTCTTCCGAAATCCAATCCAATCTATCATCTAATTGTAATCCTGCCTCCTTCCCTTCGTTGTCAGAGGCGGCCCCCGACCACGAGCCCTCGCCGGAGAAGCCGGCGTCGGAGAGGACCAGGGCGAAGTGGTCGTGGAGGACGTCGCCGCCTTCTCCGGAGACGACGACGACGTCGTCGTCGCCTCCGGGGGCGGAGAGCACCTCCCAGTCGCTGGTCTCTGAGGCGGCGTCCTCCATGGCTCTGCTCTGCCTCTGGGGGAAGGGAAGGGTCGCGACTCGCGAGGGCGGAGAGGTTAAGCAGGAGGACACAGGGGCGGGTGGGTCCGGGGATGCGTGGGCCCCACTTGGCAGTGGGGTGAGGGAAGGTTGTAGACGAAAAAAACGCCCCGACTAGGCTCACGCGTTAGTACGGATGGCCTCCCTGTGGGGTGGGCCAGGAAAGGACACAGGGACCCACTTGTCATGGAGGGTGGGCTGCGAGCGAGGAGTTTCTGTTAAAGCATATTCAATAGTTTATCTTTTAATTATCTCTAACACCGTTCATACCATCTTAAAATAATTTTAGAGACAATTATTCTAATACATTGTCTCTTGAGTTGTCTTAAAGCCTCACAAGCATTTAGCTTTATATGAATCAAGTGTCTTATTTCGCGTGAATAAACAACGACTACGCTTCAATAGCAAAAAACTTCGTTACTGTTGAAGAACAATCGCTGGCGAGTCTAGTCCGAGCGATTACATCGTAGATAATACTCAGAATTGTAAGAACAATGCAAAGCACAAGAACAGAATTAAGAGATGAATACAGAGATGTAGGGGGATTTCTTGCTTCTTTTTATTCCTTCATCAAGCGATCAATCCTTTACAATGAATAGCACCGCCTATTTATATGCTACGACCCTGCTAGGGTTTGGGATGAGGAGCCCACCTTAGGCCAGGTCTGCCGGTCTGGGCCCGGTTTCTTAACACTCCCCCTTGGGCACTCATCCTTCGTGTCCATGTCTCGTTAAAACTCCATAAAAACCCAGTGGGAAAAATTTGGAGAATTACATCATTAAAAACCTTAGCCGATAAACTTCAGGAAATATTACAATCCACCCAATTTCATTTAATCTCCTGAATTTATTCTTTGGGTACTCGATCTTCATGATTAAGCTTTAATAATGAGTTTGTGAAGGTTCTCCCCCTGAATTCTGCACTTCTCTAAGCCTCGTCATTCCAATTCCACGTATGCACCTTTCAAAACTAGATGCAGGAAGTGACCTAGTGAATAAATCTGCAAGATTTTCACACGACTTAGTTTGCAGTACTTTAATTTCGTTCATATTTTGCAATCCATGAGCATAGAAGAACTTAGTGTTAATATGCTTTTGTGAGAGGATTCTTCACATAACCCATCAGTACTTGTGCAACACAAGCTGCATTATCTTCATAGATAATAGTGGGGTTTTGTGCGATATTTAATCCACATGACTACTGGATGTGGTGAATCATCCGCCAAAGCCAAACACATTCTCGTAAGGCCTCGTACAGTGCTATGATTTCCGAGTGGTTCGTCGAAGTCGATACAAGACATTTCTTGGGCGATTTTCATGGAATTACAGTTCCACCACATAGGAATACATAGCCTGTTTACTATTTGGCTGTATGCGGGTCCTACAAGTACCCGTCATCTGCATTGTCGTCCATAGTTAGGTCTTGGTTTTTTTTATAGAACAGACCAAGTTCTTTGCTTCCTTGGAGGTATCGAAAGATGTCATTCATTCACTGCCAATGCCTTTGGTAGGTTCTGCACTATACCTTGCTAGTAGGTTCACTGCAAATGCAATGTTCGTTTTAGTACAGTTTGCTAAATACATGAGTGCTCCTACTGCGCTAGAGTATGGGAATTCCGGTCCCAGGACTTCCTCCCCCTCTTCTCTAGGTCTGTACGGGTCTTTGTCTTACTACAAAGATCTCCCAACCATTAGCACTTTTGAAGGGTATATCTTTTCAAAGTCAAATCTTTCTAATACCTTCTGAGTGTAGGTTGACTGATGTACTAATATTCATTCAGGGACATGCTCAAGCTGCAAGCCTAGGCAATATTTGGTTTTACCCAAACCTTTCGTTTCGAACTCCGACTCCAGGTAAGAGCTTGCTTTCTTAATATCCTTTAGGGTTCCGATGATATTCAGATCATCTTCATACACCGCGATTATACAAAATCCATCCTGGGATCGTTGTATAAATACACATGGTTTATTCTCATTGTTCGTGTAGCCTTTCTTGCATAGAAAGTCGCTTCAAGCGATTATACCACATTCTGTCTGATTGCTTAAGTTCGTACAATGACTTTCTGAGTTTCACACTGTACATATTTTTATTTGCTCTGTTTTGGTTCGGGACAGTGATACATTCAGGTATCTTCATATAAATGTCTGAATCCAATATTTCATAAAGGTATGCGGGTATCCCATGCATCAATTTTACTTCTAACTTTAAGTTCACTGCCATTGAGATAAATATCTAAAGAGAGTTCCACCCATGACCGGGGAATAGGTTTCTTCATAATCATCTCCTAGACGTTCAGTGAAACCTTGTGCAACAAGCCTTGCTTTTTTTCATTTCTCTTTTGAACAAATACCCATTTATGCCCTACGGGGTGCACAAGGGGAGGCGTACGGCTTACAGGCCCAAATGCCTTTCTTTTATTTGGAGAGAATAATTTAGTTTTTATTGTCTTCTTCCAATCCGATCTTTTCTTTCATTCAGCGAGTGATGCAGACTCTGAATCAAGATTGATGATTGTGGCAAGTTTCTTTGCAAAGTAAATGTCGACATTGGCTGTTGTCATATTCAAAGATTCTCCCGAGGTCATAACGTTTATAACTATTTCTTCAAGGGGCGATTTTTCTAATGCTTCTACTTGCTCACCGCCGCTTCCAATTGCGGGGCAAGTCCCTTTAGTTTTTCAGCTCCGATGTGTGCGCACACATCCATGCTGATGTCTCCCTTCATGGGGATGTTCAATTCTGGTATGCCTTTTCTGAAGGTTCCGTACCGATGCCAGGTCTCAACTAGCCCCCTTTTTGGTTCTGGGGAACTTCGGTGATCGGCTGTGTCAAGTCCTTCTTATCCTTTTTCACCAGGCGTCCCCGGTTACTTT
Organism: Ampelocalamus luodianensis; assembly: GCA_036346255.1. Taxonomy (NCBI): domain Eukaryota; kingdom Viridiplantae; phylum Streptophyta; class Magnoliopsida; order Poales; family Poaceae; genus Ampelocalamus; species Ampelocalamus luodianensis. The sequence continues at coordinate 29,118,011 of CM070620.1, read as the reverse complement.
GGATTCGAGGGACTGGAGTTCTCGTCCTTTTATTCTGAGGCCTTTGGACGGGATTAGGGATACATTCATTGGTATTTCAATCCTCTCCGGTGCATTGCTTGTAGGCAAATGCTACTTAGTCACGCTCTTTAAATCACTAAAGTGGTCTGGCAGTTGATTCGCTAATATTTGCAAATCAATTATCTTCTGGACTTCAATTGTCTTCTAGACTTCTTTATTTGCTTTACTAGTGCACAGGTCATATGCATAGATTTCAATTATCTTCTGGATTTCAATTGTCTTCGGGACTTCTCTTGTTTTCTAGACTTCAATTGTCTTTTGGACTTCTCGTGGCTTACCACGTTATTTCCCGATATTTCCATCAAGGGTTGGTTGATTTCCTCCCCCTAATAACGGGAAACTAATCTCATCTAATATACTATCAGCGAATCGGGCATTATGCAAATCTCCAGTCATAGGGTCCAAATACTTGATTATGGATGTTGTCTCATAACCAATGTATATCCCAAACTTTCAGAGAAGGCCCATTGCAATTCGCTACGGTGGTGGTATAGGTACATAAACCTTATAACCAGACCCGCGAAGATGAGTAGTTTTCGGTGCTGACCTTTGCGCTAGATGCATAGGTGGATGGATGTTATAGGCCGACGGTCTAAAATTGATGAGAGCTCCTACGAGCAGGACTGCGTGTCCCCAACATGTAGTTGGTAAATTACAATTCTTCAAAGTTCTACTAGTCCATTCTGGGTGCGGACATGCGGTACAAAATGCTCAACTTTAATTCCCATTTTCATGCAATAATCATCAAATGCTTTCGGAGTAAGTTCTCCGGCGTTGTCCATTCAGGTGGACTTCTCATGATGATCAGGGAAAATATTTCTAGCTTAATTATCTGTGAGATTTAGCTATGCAAAAGCGTGATTTTTTGTAGACAATAAACATATGTGCGACCATTTCAAGGAAGCATTGATGAGCATCATAAAATACCTAAAATGACCCTTATAGGGGCTATATAGGACCGCAAAAGGTCTCCCTAGATACGGTCTAGGAATGTAGGGACTTCATCATTCGCTTTCAGAGCAAAAAGTCTAATAATTAATTTCCCGGTGGCACATGCAGGACACACAAAATCTTCCTGATTCGGGAAATTCTTTATATTCATATTATGTCCCTGTGAATTGTTAATTATATCTCTCATTATCCTAAGACCTAAGCGGCATAATCTATCTTGCTAGAGATAGGTAAGTTCAGAGCTTCTAAATACGGTTTTCAAGGCAGTATAGGCTGTAGGTGCCTTAATATTAGTATAGTATAGCCTAGTTTCATATGAAGGAAGACATTATAATGCTATTTTTCACTTTTTTCACGCTTTGTAATGAGCAGGTATTCTGTACCATACTCTTCTTCAGTCTCTACGTGGAAACTGTTAGCGCAAATATCCTTGAGAGTTCTAGTCGATTCTGGGTACAACAAGTCTTTTTCAATGACCAAAGTTGTGCCCATTGGGAGTATAATTATGCCCCTTCCTGAGCCTATTATACAAGTATCGCTGCTTGCGATTGTCGTAAGACTACCAGCATTCTTGCTGATCGGTTGGAAAATTTATGTTTCTCTCATGATAGTATTCGTTGTGCCGCTACATGCTAAGCACACTTCCTCCATAAGGCGCCACACGCGTTCTAATATAATGTACTTTATTAATATGTAGCAGAAAGCAAGCAACATATAAATAAAACACTTCAGGTATCAGAACGTAACTTGCTATTATAGAGACGGAAAAATAAGTCTTGCAGGACTCATAATAAGAATCTAATACTTTGCTCTCCTAGAGCTTGCAACCATTATTCAATAATTCAAAATTTTGTTTCAATTACAAACTGTAAGTTTTTATAAAAGATCCGAGTGCAATGTGTGCACTAGATCGAATGGGGGTTGCTATGGGCTGTCCACATCCATGAGTGCGACTAACGGCTGTGGACCCTCTGTGCTTGCAATGGCGAGGCATGCCTCATGCTATCATTTGCCCTTTTTCTTAGACTAGAGAGCATCAATAATATACGACCCACGACCTTACCCTTCTTGCCACTCTTCTTCGTGAGAGGCTTTATCACCTTGTAGCTGCCAGCAGTGGCTTCATGAGCAACGTTGCTACCAGGTAGCTGTGAGATGTAGCTCTTTCTTACAACATCATCTTGAGCTTCCGCAATTGCATGATGTCAATTAATTCGGCATATTTCATGTAGCCGTTTTGACGATAGTTGCGTGCGGATTACACCGTGTTCGGGTGAAAGGTAGAAACTCTTCTTAATCTTCTGCTCACCCGTGATTACATTACCACAGAATTAAAGATTGATACAAATTTTATACAAAATCTAGCCATACTAGGTCAGTTCTTCGAATTCCTGATTCGAGATGCCAGTCATCTTCATATTCATGCAAAAATTCATAAGATTACTGTTGGTAATTTGCATAAAATGGTTGTAAAATTCTCATAATACTCTTCGAACTTCTAATTCATGATCCCGTATTTTTCTATGCATTATTCATAATTTACTGCTATTTTCAATGATTAAAAGAAATATAAACAATCACAGATAATCAAAATAGTAAATGCGATACATAAAATGCATAGAAACAACAATAACAAAATTAAACATGCTTCAAATGCAAAAATCAATTCCAAAATTGAATTCCCGAAGCCCTTTTCTGCTGGAAAGAGTATTTTCGACGAATTCTGCAATTTCTAGGGATTAAAACACGAAATCTTAGTTCTGAGAGAAAATTCGTGTAATTTTCAAATTTTGGAGGGATTATTCTGCAAGAATATGCATAATTCCGTAAATTTCTCAATTCCAAGGGGTTTTCCGCAAAAATTCAGAATTTTTCTACCATGCCCTCCCTTTTTTCTTTCCCAGCCAGCCCCCTTTTTTTTTTCTCTTTCTTTCACTCGGTCGGGCCCTTTTCCTTTTTCGGCCTGCTATTCAATGGCCCAACACCCATCCCCCTGCTCCACCTTCTTCAAATTGAGGGCTAGGGTTTCCCTAGCACCTTTGACCGGTGGCGGCGGCGCGTGGACCAGTGGCGGCGACGTATGGACCGATGGCGGGTGACGCCTTCGAGGCGGCAGGGGGCGTGGCGTGCGGCCGGAGGAGCAGTGCCGTGTGGGGCTTGAGGGGGCGGGCGGCACCTTCGAGGCGGCGACGTGGGCGCGCGCGCCATGCCGCGCGCGGGACGGCGGCACCGAGAGGCGACGTGCGGGCGGTGGCGCGTCGCGGCGGCGCACCATGGCCTTGCGAGGCGGCGGATGCGGTCGGCACGAGAGAGCGCGCGGCTTCAAGGAGCGCGCGGAGGCGGCCTTGCGGAGGCGACGAAAGAAGCCGCATGTGGGTGGCGGCCGGCGAGAGGGTTGCGTGCGCGGTGGGCGGCTCCAGCGACGCCTGTACGGGGTGCGGTTGCCACTTCAAGGCGACGGGCACGGCGCGGGTGGCCGGTTCGGCGGCGGCGGCTCCGGGCTGCGATACAGCGGCGAGGTGCTCGTGTGGCCGGCGGCCGAGCCAACGGCGCGGGCGAGCCGTGTGAGAACCGTCGCGTGGCTCGTCCGTCGCGGGGCAAGCATCTCCTCCCTTCCCCTTTTTTTTCTCTTCCTTTGCTTCGGATGGCGTGAAGTCGATGGCTACAAGCCGGTGGCCATGCGGGGCTCATCGACGGCGCGCTTCGAGGCGGCCTCTGTGGCGATACGTGATGGCGGACTATGCCGATCGGTAACATATCGAGGAGGTAGTGATAGCCGTTTGTAGGCGGTGCCGTGCACATGGTGCTTTTCATGCTATTGCATCTACAACCTATGGTACAGTCATCATGTACTCTTTCATGCAACCCACCGATCGGCTTGGCCAGCGACTTCAAGTCGGCTCGCGGTAGATTATAGCGGATTTGTACCGTAGGAAACCAATCTAGAAAGCAACAATTGCATAATTGAAAACGATCTAGAAAAACGATTCAATCTACGAGTGTCATTCATCGACAGTTACCTTTTCGATGAGAGGAGAGTCGATCGTACTGATAACGTGTTGAGGAACCGTCGCTGGCGAGTCCAGTCCGAGTGATTATCTCATAGACAATACTCAAAATCGTAAGAACAATGCAAAGCACAAGAACAGAATTAAGAGATAACACAGAGATATAAGGTGATTTCTTGCTTCTCTTTATTCCTTCATCAAGCGATCAATCCTTTACAATGAATAACACCCCCTATTTATCAATCCTTAATCTTGAGCCCGTTTGGAGCACTGGAATTCTTCTGCTCATCGCGTGTCTCTGCAAAAACGATTCTCATCGACTCATCGAGATATTGATAAAACAAGAACGAACGTTGAGGTAAATCCCATCGAGAACCCATCCAGAATGCGGGGCTTTCTTTCCAAATCCTGGAAATCGAACTATTTCATTAAAAATCCCTACGAAAATCCCGTGAAATTCATAATTTGGAGTTGGGACCCTTCCGATAACGCCAATCTGATTTTCCACGGCGCGGCTACAAAGTCGCACACACGAGAGCACAAAAACGAGAGTATATTTCTGACGTCTCGCTTTCACTAGACAAGATCAAAACAACAACAGCGCTGCCTCTCTTTACTCTGAATATAGTTTTGTAGAAGCCGGCTGTAATAGAACCACATGATGGAACAAGATTCACATGGAACCAGCAAGCTATGCCCAGCAAAGATCCCTCTCCTACATATCGGTGATACCATGTCTTGCTATACTGAGCTCTAGAAAAGCCCTTGATCATTACCGTCTTACCGGTAAGTAACCGCAAGGTCTCTGAACTTTGTGCTTCAAATACCTCTCTACTCGCATTGCTCCCAAACTTGCGTGTGCTGGCTAAGCCTAGCCAAGCAGAACGGCCGTGTTGAATGAAACTGATCCAGGAAATTATCTCATCTGTACCAGGCCAATCGTGTATACCAAAGGGGCTGAGCAACGGTGCCTAGCCGCGTCACCGCCATCGTGGCCTCTCTTGTCTGCAAAATTGGCCACGAAAGAACCGTTGTTCCATGAGAATTGAGGAGCACAAGTTAGCGATTTTGGCAATGGCGGTCAAAAATTCGAGGAGTTTTGTGAAGTGATCAATCATACAGAAACCTGGAAGTTGGCAATGGGCATACCTTGGCTTGCTCTTACTCAGTGGTAGACCACATGTCAGATTGTTCCTCACGCTAGATGACAGACCACCAGCATGTGATGAGATTACCTGCACAAGATGTGTGCAGCCAACTTTAGTGTCTGTTCAGATAAATAAAGTGATAAAAATCCATGCAAAATCACCGGAAGATATAATAACTGATGCATTTTAATATATGCACGGCGAATTCAAATACTGCTATATGACTTCTACAACTGCAATAGGTTACTGGTCATATAAAGCAGTGGCGGACCTATGATTTCCAGAATAGGTGTTCGAAGATACAAAAATATTGTTCAATATAAAACATAAATGTGCATAATAGTAAAAATCAAAGTACAAATTATTCGTACTAATGATAACATCTCAAATAATTTAGTAAAATTACAAAATAACCAAGAAAATTACAATTTAACTCGATTTTCCTTCGTGCCTTTCAAATCGATAAACTTCTTCTTCATTTTTTTTGAAGCTCTGAGATTTATATGTCACAAAAAAAGACAAGATTTACCAATCACAATTCAAATTGACACAAACAAATTTGTTGATTTGGGCTTCTTTGCTGGTTTGGGAGTTGAGGATCTGGCAATTCAGATTGAACCCACATCTGCGTTGTTAAGAATTTGGGTACTGCGGCCTTCTTGCCAGGAGCCGCCGGGTCGTCGTCGTTGGCCGCAAACCCATAGGGCTCCCCGGTCGCCCTCCCTGCTCGGCGGTCGCCCCGTCCCGCTCTTTAAGTAATATGATGTCATTCTAAATGTATCCCCGGTCGGATGTCACTGGTCGGGACACTAGTGACTTATCGACTAGCACATGTATTGATTGATGACCATGTTTCTCGATATAGGGATATCGAATCAAAAAATGTGTGAACACATCTTAGAGAACATGGTGTTGGATTGACCCACCTCGAGACACTATTAAGATTGTTATGATTTTGTGTGTCATCAGTTAGTCTCAAGCAATGATGATGTATAATCCTTAGACCTGAAATCAGTATGATTTCCTACATGTGTAATAGTACACTTAGGGGTTGCCAAACGCTACTCCGTAACTGAGTAGTTATAAAGGTAGCTTTCGAGTATACTATGAAATATGCAGAGAGATGTGACTGGTTGGATATGTGATTTGCCCCTCCTAACATAACAGGAGAGATATCTCTGGGCCCATCGATGTGATCGGATAAAGAAAAGTGTCCGGTATTGTTATTTATTGTCACTACCTCCCCGTGTCAGCCCGGTACAATCTAAATCGAAAAGTCCATCATGTGAAGTTATCCATCACTAGATCGGGAAAGTATTGAACAGTTCATGGATGACACATCTCACCTAGAGTTCAGCCAGATATCGTAAGACAAAAGGAGAATACACAAACAGATCGTCCAGTCCGACCAGATATGGATTGGTCGTAAGCTATTACGAACTATTTGGTTGGCGAACTGGTCGTAAAGTATTACGAACTGGTCGTGATTAAATATGAACTAGTTGTATGAAGATACGAGCTGGTCGTAAGTGATAAGGATCTGGTCGCAGATCATATTGCATAAGGTTCGTCCGATATAATATTTGTGTATTCGAGAATCATTATGTCCGGCTAGGAACCGCTAACAACTTGTGGCCAGAAAGGAGTTTTCGAATCACAACCGATTACGCATGAACTTACCGGGTCACACACTTAACGGGTTGGAACAAACAAGTTCGAATAGGATCTATTATGGGCTCTTTATAAGGGGATGCATAGGCCTGTTGTGATGTATCAGAGATGCACCACTGAAACCGAAGCCCCTACTGCGCTCATTGGTGCTAGCACACCGACGTACGACGTTCCACCCCTGGACGTATGGATACCGTGTGGATACTGTAGAGACACTGCTGCGCTTGCTGCTGCGCTGATCGAGGACGATCCACGACCTACGCAAGGAACGTGATAGGTTGCTGGAGGAGACGATCAGTGCCGAGGATGTTGGACAATCGACTACGACCACTACATCGATGCGCTCGACGTTGGATCAGGCTGCTCCTGTTAGTCGCTGGATTCTTGCTTCTGGTGATAGCAAGATCCTTACTCTCATGGAGAGGATGACACTTGGAGATGGGGCAAATTTTTCTGAGTTTATTTCTCACACAATGCCATACCAACCTGAGGGGTTGGGGATAGATCCTTACTCTCATGGAGAGGATGACACTTGGAGATGGGGCAAATTTTTCTGAGTTTATTTCTCACACAATGCCATGCCAACCTAAGGGGTTGGGTATACATATATATAGGCTGCTACTCAGCCAAGCATATGCCAAGATGCTAGTCTAAGATGCTAACAACCTGTCCTAGATGTTGTCCTCTAAGATGCTAACAACTTTGTCCTAGATCTTGGTCAAGATCTTGTCCTAAGATGCTAACAACCGATCAAGGATGCTGTCCTTGAGATGCTAAAACCATCAAGGATGTTGTCCTTTACAAAAGCAAAAAGCCGACACGTAAAGCCGACACACGAGACTTATCCATCATTCTCCCTAAGTCTTGTGTGTCTCCTTGTGAGAATCTGAGCCATCCCGATCCTAGAGCAGAGTCGTCCCTGATTTCCACGCCGGGCGCCCCCAAACTGACAGAGCCTCGAGCGCTGAGTCACGCTCGAGAAGAATTCCGCCGCCCGGTCATGTGGTGAGTGTCGCCGGTGTCGAGGCACCACCCGTCGGTCTTCTTGTTGTTTAACTTTCGCCGAGGAGGCGTGTGCTTTGGCTCGTCAAGGTGGAGGAGAGCCGTTGCGGCCGATGCCGCTGGAGGTAGTTCGATGCTCGCATGAGCAATGAACAGAGCCGGCTGCTCCTCCTCCACCGCTCGCGCGACGTGGGCACGCGCGTCGTGGTATCCGACACTCCACGCCCAATGACCAAGCTTGCCGCAGTTGTGGCAAGAGTCGTCTCGTGCCGGCTTTTGCTTGCCAGCGGCGCCGCCCTGGGCGCCTCCACGGTCATCATCCTCGGCACGTCCTCGCGCCCATGCCCGGGCGTCTTTGCGCGGCTTGCCGCGCTTGCCACGCATGCGGCCGCCTGTCGTGGAAGAAGGGGGGGCCCTTCTTCCTGTCACCTTGGCCAGCAGCCCACTGCTCCCGAGTGAGGAGGAGCTTCCCGCCAATGGTGACGGGTCCCGAGAGACGCCAGGGCTCATCGCCGCGGCGACCTTCAGCGACCGCGCCGCCTCGATCGTCATCGTGGAGAGATCCAGAGAGACCGGATCGAGTGAGCCATCTGCTTGTACTTCTGGGGCGCAATGAAAGAGCTTCTCGGCGCCTCTCTCGCGGCGTAGGTGTCGTCGCCAAATCGCACCGCCTTCTCGCAACGAGTGTTGAGGCGAGAGCAAAGTCATCGACTTCTCACCGCTTGAAGGCGGTTCTCCCACTCCGCGCGGTGCCTACGATGTGGACTTGCGGGCGCGCCGCCGCCGATGCGTCGTGCGCGGCGATGGCGTCCCAAGCCTCCTTGGCGATCGCTTGTTGGTAGCGAAGCGCATCTCGGCGGATCTGCGGCGATGAGAGCATCCAGCGCTTCGTCGATCCCGGTTGTAGTCGGCGTCGCCGTCGGATCGCATCCCACATATGCCGCGCTGGAGCTTTACCTCATCAACGCAGCCCACTCGGCGTAGTTGGACTTGGTGAGGTAGCCACCGCCGCCGGAGCCGACGTCCTCGACGATACCGGTACTCGTGGTGACCACGATCAACCGGGAGAGAGCGCGTTACTGTGAAGGCGCGCTCTCCGTCGACCGCACACCGCCGCCGTCGTGCCTCCTCCAGAGCGCCGCGCGCGTTCGCGCTGTCGGGCCGCCGCGCGCGTGGCGTCTTGCGCCGCCATCATCGCGCTTCGCCTCGTCTTTGCCTCCTCTCCAGCTCTCAAGGTCTGCGTCGGCGCGCCATCGCAGAATGGAGCTGCTGCTTGCCGCCGCAGAACCTCGACCTTTGCTGCGCGCCGCGACGCGCTGCATCTGCCGCCGCCGCTTCGCCTCCGCCACGCTGCTGCCGCTCTCGCGCGTGCCCGCCTCGACGCCCTTTCGCCGCAGCGGTCGTCTGCCGCCGCTTCGCTCGTCTTGCTCTCTGCGCGAAGCTTCGGCCGTCTGGACGCCGCATGCTCGAGGCGGCCGAAGCGCCGAGATCGCCTGCGGACATGGCGCGCTCGGGGTGTTGCGTGGAGAGAGCGCTTCCGACGAGTCGCTGCCGTCTCCGGAGAGGGTGGCGTGGGCGGCGGAGCTGCTGCTGCTCACGGTGGGGCTCGCTGCGGCGGAGAAGGAGATGAGCAGGAGATGCTCAGGCTACAGGATAGTATAGCTCTGATACCACTTGTTAGTCACTGGATTCTTGCTTCTGGTGATAGCAAGATCCTTACTCTCATGGAGAGGATGACACTTGGAGATGGGGCAAATTTTTCTGAGTTTATTTCTCACACAATGCCATACCAACCTGAGGGGTTGGGGATAGATCCTTACTCTCATGGAGAGGATGACACTTGGAGATGGGCAAATTTTTCTGAGTTTATTTCTCACACAATGCCATGCCAACCTAAGGGGTTGGGTATACATATATATAGGCTGCTACTCAGCCAAGCATATGCCAAGATGCTAGTCTAAGATGCTAACAACCTGTCCTAGATGCTGTCCTCTAAGATGCTAACAACTTTGTCCTAGATCTTTGGTCAAGATCTTGTCCTAAGATGCTAACAACCACTCAAGGATGCTGTCCTTGAGATGCTAAAAACCAGTCAAGGATGCTGTCCTTTACAAAAGCAAAAAGCCGACACAGAAAGCCGACACAGAGACTTATCCATCAGCTCCAACTCTTCTTCCGCTACACTACACGTCTAGTGGTAACGATCTATGATCTCTTGTTTGCATGGCTTTCTGGTTTACATGGTAAATTTTTTGAATTGCCAGCTAGTGTAGCCTACCCGTATCTCTTTACCAACAACCAATAACATCAGCACTTGTTCTACAACTTCCAAATTTTGTTCACGATTTTGTGGTTGAATGCGACACATCTGGCTCGAGGTTTGGTGTTGTCCTCCATCAAGGTGCTGGCCCATTAGCTTTTTTTAGCAAGCCGATTGCTCCAAGGCATGCTAAACTTGCAGCGTACGCACGGGAACTCATTGGACTGGTACAGGCTATGCGTCATTGGAGGCCATACTTATGGGGACGTTCTTTCCTGGTGTGTACAGATCATTATAGTCCGAAATTCTTGCTAGATCAGCGTCTATCCACCATTCCACAATATGATTGGGTGAGTAAGCTTCTCGGTTTTGATTTTCAAGTGAATACAAGCCGGGACGACAAAATATCGTCGTTGACGCACTATCTCGACGAGATGCAGAAGTTGATGGGCCAGATACGGCTACAAACCCGGCTTTGGTGGCACTGAAAGAGCAATTGGATGCCGTGACTTTAGAAGGTCCGTGGAGTTGGCATGATGGGCTTCTACTCTATGAGGGCCGGGTCTATGTGCCTCCATCATCTTCACACCTACAGGCCATATTGCATGCAACACATACCACTAGTCATGAAGGGGTTCAAAAGACTCTCCATCGATTGAGAGCTGATTTTCATATTCTAGGTATGCGCATGGTGGTCAAGGAATTTGTGCGTGTTTGTGAAGTGTGCAAACGAAACAAACAGAACAACTTCATCCAGCCTGTCTCTTACAACCATGGGAAGTACTATGTCAAGTTTGGACCGACATATCTATGGATTTTGTGGAAGGTCTGCCCAAAGTGCACGACAAATCAGTAATTCTTTCCGTTGTCGACCGTTTTTCTAAGTATGCTCATTTTATTCCTTTGGGACATCCATGCACCGCGAGGTCAGTGGCTCGTGCCTTCTTTGATGAGATAGTTCGCCAATACGGTGTACCAACATCCATTGTCAGTGATCGAGAACCTATTTTCACAAGCACTTTCTAGCAAGAATTGTTTCACATGGCTGGTGTGAACCTTCATTAGTTCGGCTTTTCATCCTCAATTGGATGACCAAACGGAGGCTGTCAATAAAGTAATTGCCATGTATCTACGTTGTTCACAGGTGACCGGCCTCGTCAGTGGCTGCAATGGCTACCGTGGGCTGAGTTTTGTTACAATACTTCCTTCCACACCTCGCTTAAAGCCACACCGTTCAAAGTAGTCTATGGGAGGGAGTCACCATCTTTGCGATCTTTCGACCATGGCAGTAGCAAGGTTGCAACAGTGAATTAGTTGCTTTCCTCTTGCGATGGACTTCTCGTGGACGTATGTGATCGTCTCCTCCATTGCGAGTTGAAGTTCAAGGTAGGAGATTGGGTGTCGCTCCGGCTTTTGTATCGCCATGCGACATCCTTGGTGGTTCGCCTCAACAATAAGTTGGCACCTCGATTTTTTGGGCCATATAAAGTCGCATTGGCACCATCGCATATCGCCTAGAGCTACCTCCGCACTCTCGTCTTCATGATGTCTTCCACATCAGTCAACTCAAGCCTTTCCACGGTGATCCACCTTTGACACCATCCATACTGCCCGAGATTCAACATGGCCGCATTTGTACTCGTCCGTCTTTAGTGGGTCGTGTGCGTCTTGGCTGTGACCAAAGGGAGGTCTTGGTGCAATGGGAAGGTCTTCTAGTAACTGAAGCATCTTGGGAGCCGGTTGATGAATTTCGCAATCGTTATCTGTCATTTAAGCTCAAGGACGAGCTATTTGAAAAGGAAGGGAGAGATGTCATGTGGGGAAAGACCTACAGCCGGCGGCCAAAGGTTGCTGCAGCAACAGAGGTGGCGGCTCATTCACATTAGGAAAGATATAAGTTTCTTTATTAAGAGATAGAGTTGTAATTCATTTAATTTGCTTGGGCCTTAAGCCACTAATAGATATAGTAAGTTTAAGAGATAGAGTTTGGATTAGATACATATCTTAGGGCCGGGCCTCTCCATATTTATAAGGAGCCGCCCAGGTTATTGCTAGAATCAATCAAGAGGTTCACATGCACCCTACCCCTTGGGCACTGCTGTCCCATGTGCCCTAGCACCTATCCTCGTCACGGCGCCTCGCCGGAAACCAGGCCCAAAGCCTCCCGCGACTCACGACTACCCGATACGATCACTAGGTCGTGACAACAATTGTGATAGTGAATGTGAAAGTTAGCATGGGGAATTATACTATAATAATAAGATATCCAACCTTTCTGTATCGTTCATTGCAGTTTACAGTGTGTTTTGGCTCAACATTCCTTCCTCCAACAGGATTACTTCCATATGTTGACTTCTGCACAATTTCAGTCTACAATCAAAGCCACGTTAGAAAGTAGTAGCAACTAGCAAAAACAGTAGAAACTGGCTACATGGGCCGTACTCAGGTTGTTCAAACAATTCAGGATCCTACATCTGATCAAAACATTTCTAAAATATTCATGTGTTCAAAGGCCAAATTAACATTTGATTCAGCAAAAAAAAAAAAAACTACCTGAGCAGTACGGAAGGTCTTTGCATTAATTTGAGATGAACTGGGCATCATTGACCTTTTAGCAGCCAACTTTCCAGTAGTACTACTGTTGCTAGAAGCAACATGAGAAACATGTGATCCTTTGTTGAAGAAAATTGCACCAGAAAGAGTATCTCCACATTGTACTTCTTTATGAGATTTATGAGAAACTTGTGCAGCTGATTTAGAAGATGCAAAAACTCTGTCAACATTCTGACACAAAGAGGATCTGGAAGAAGTTGCAACTCTATCAGCATTTTGATATGAAGATCTACATGAGGTCATAGCTCTATCAGCATGCTGATAAGAAGCCGATTTAGAAGGGGCTGCAGCTCTACCAGCATTCATCATATCAGATAAAGCAGGCAATTTCATCTCAGCTCTCTTGTGGAATGGATCCTTCAAGTCTCGGGAGTTCCTGTTTTCTGAATTTCTTCTTAAATCTACCCTTGGGATGTGGATAAGAGTAGTTGATGTGTCCTGAAGTAATGCAAACATGGACATATCAGATAAATAAAATCCAAAACTTAAGTTTTAGATAACATTCAAATCAATCAAGGCAGAGGAATAAGTCTATGGTATGGAAGTTTTCTTCAGTATTATTCTGGAAAGTGATCTAGCTCGTTCAAACATGCAAGTCATATAGAATAAATTATAATATACAAGTTACACCCTTCCAAACTGCATTAAGTTTGGAACCACATGCAAAGCCACAAATCTGCACCAGTCATGCATGCGAAGTAAATAGATGAACCCCGACATATCCATGGATGCTTCTTTATGCTTATTACTTTACCAGTATATCTAATGCAAAGTAAATCAATGTCCAAGTCTACTTTTTGTGCTCTTGTGATGAATTTTGTAGAATAGAATATCGGTTATCTAGATTTGACATGCCTCTATAATGGGAACCAAAAAAAAAGTTTTATTATATTATATCTAGTCAGTAATTCTCCCTCAATGGAAAGATAACTCCTTCACAACATAAGTACGAATGCCAATCCATTATTCCATTACCTTGGATCCCTTTGTAGATCTAGTAATGACCGCAACGTTCTTTCTTGGCTCCTGTTTCTCAAGACCAACTTTCAGACCTTCTGAGTGTATACTTGTTATTGGCAAGACAATCCTCGACACAGCAACATTACTTTCACCATTATCAGTTGGCACCACATGCTTTGGTGCAAGAACCTTCCTCTCCAGAGTTTCACGGTTGAGCCCATGTTTACTACTTGTGTCTGTGGCACATGGAAACTCCCCATCAACATATTTCTTCTGATCAGTGCTAGATCCTTCCTCCCGTTGAAATTTTTTCAACCCTGTTATCTGAGAAAACAAAGGATTAAATGTCAAGTACCCTAGTCCGTGAGGGTCTTGGCATTTCTTCTCATCTGATGAGCTCACTCCAGTAGAAGGTTCAAAACTAGAGCTTGGTGCGCTAGCCAATGGATCTTCAGAAATAACTGCAGGTAATTTATCCTCCTGGCTGGTATGGTCCAGAGTGTTGTCATCACTCCTTTCTTCCAATGTGGCTTCAGTCTGGTGCATCGCTTCCTGAGCCTTCAAACGTCTGGCCTTCTTGTAATATTCTTCAAAAAACGCCTTCTTTTGTGCAACTAAACCAGGCAGCGTTAGTTTGCTTAGGTCCTCTTGACGTCTGTTATGTGCAAATACTGACCTTTTTTCCCATGACAAGGACTCTGCAGCAAACCTACCAAATGATACTGAACCATGATCAAGTACCATTTGTTGAACTGATGCATCCTGAACACCAGACAGAGAGCAAAATTAGGAACTCAGGAAATCCAATTTATTAAAACAACATGCAACAATGATACACTAAATATTACAAATATTTGCCAACATCTGGTCATCTCAAAGCAACAAACTACAGAAATAAGATCCGAGCAGCATGCATCACATCGTACTCACATCTCAAATATTTGCCAACCACATTACGATATTCAGGAACAATTTGACCTTGGGAGCACCAGATGTAGAATAAAATTAGGAATTCAGGAAATCAAATTTATTTGAACAACACACAACAATAAAAAAAATTACAAACCATTATGTAGCCTTCTCAAAACAAGAAGAAGCTACAGAAACAAGATCCAGGCAGCATCATCTATGTCAGATCATGTTCGCATCTCAAATATTTGCCAACCACATTACAATATGCAGGAAGTATTTAACGTGAGGAATGAGTGATTAAAGAAAGCTGAACATACTGCCTGTGTGCAGTGGTCGTTATGAGGCAAATCTGAGTATGACCATCCACTGAATCGCTGCTCAACTTCAGCAGCCATTGTGCTTCTGTTCTTATAATACCTGGCCAGCCTCAGCAGAATAGAATCCACAGACAAAATCCTCAATGCTGCCTCTTCAATCTATCTGCAGCGTTAAATATACCAACGGATACGCACATTGCCAACATTTGTGCCTCTGGGGAAAATTAGGAACTCAGGAAATCCAATTTATTAAAACAACATGCAACAATGATACACTAAATATTACAAATATTTGCCAACATCTGGTCATCTCAAAGCAACAAACTACAGAAATAAGATCCGAGCAGCATGCATCACATCGTACTCACATCTCAAATATTTGCCAACCACATTACGATATTCAGGAACAATTTGACCTTGGGAGCACCAGATGTAGAATAAAATTAGGAATTCAGGAAATCAAATTTATTTGAACAACACACAACAATAAAAAAAATTACAAACCATTATGTAGCCTTCTCAAAACAAGAAGAAGCTACAGAAACAAGATCCAGGCAGCATCATCTATGTCAGATCATGTTCGCATCTCAAATATTTGCCAACCACATTACAATATGCAGGAAGTATTTAACGTGAGGAATGGGTGATTAAAGAAAGCTGAACATACTGCCTGTGTGCAGTGGTCGTTATGAGGCAAATCTGAGTATGACCATCCACTGAATCGCTGCTCAACTTCAGCAGCCATTGTGCTTCTGTTCTTATAATACCTGGCCAGCCTCAGCAGAATAGAATCCACAGACAAAATCCTCAATGCTGCCTCTTCAATCTATCTGCAGCGTTAAATATACCAACGGATACGCACATTGCCAACATTTGTGCCTCTGGGGAAAATATGTGATTCCCACACCATAGGTTCAGGATGAAGAAACGGCCAGCCAATCCTTGTAAGCAAAAGTTCTAAAAAAATAAATCCTTGGAACCAAACAGAAAAAAACCCGTAGGGACACACTCGGAAAAATTTAGAGGAATCAAAGAACACGTATCTATGAGAAACAAACAAACCACCCAATCTTGTTTGGCTATACGGTTGAGGATTCAGCACCTAAACTTGAAAATTTGGCTTCTCAGTCCAAATCGCTTGGAACTCACACTTGAGCCCCATATTTTTTGGGGTAGAATACTTTGTAACGAGATAAGTGATTAGAAACAAAAATAACCAAGAAATGGTGGTTTCTTGGATGGAAACTGGAAACATCAACTCTAACACGAACGAGTCTAAATCCACGCTAGCGAAAGGCATCCAGCAACTGCGAAAGAACGCAGCGACGAAACAGACACAGATACGGTAAATGAATCCTTGGAAGCAAACAGCGCCCGTACCTCGAAGACGACTCGCCGAACCATCAAATGGCGGCGGCGCCCACGCAAGCATCAGCAAGAAACCAAGAAACACCCAACGCGGAGGAAAAGCAAAGCAGCTAGCCAAGATCAGCCAAACACGAATCCCCGAATCTAATCTAACCGCGGCACCGCACCCGCACCAAAAGAACTCACCAAGAATCGGAGAGCGTACTACAAGGGACGACGAATCAAGAAACCCACAGGCTAAAAGAAATAAAAACAGCCAGCCTCCCACGACGACAAAGAGCCGAAAAATTAGACGTTGAGGCCTCACCTACTCGCGCATTCGCGCTCCTCGCGAAGAACGGAGCAAATCCAGTACTGGTAGGAATTAGCAATCGGCGTTCTTTAGTGCGGCGTCGTTGGTGAATTGGGAAGGAGCGCTGCTGCCAACGGCCGGGAGGAGAAGTAAATGTGAAAGAGAGAAAAGTGGAATCAGAACAAACGGTGGGTGGAAACGTTCGAATTAAAGGTGGCTGCTTGAGCTTGACGCCGGTCTGCGTGGGCTTCTTTTCTTTGGGCTTCTGGTTCCAGAATTAACAAAAAAACTAATGGTTTCTCCTCCTTGAGGCTCGCGTTGGTTTGTGTTAGGCCGGTTTGGTTAGGTCTTCGGCTTTGGAGCTTGTCGCTTCTCTTCGGAGTTGCGAGTTTGGGTCTAGGGTTTGGTGTCCACGCGAGCCGAAGTTTGCCGAGTAAAATTTTAGTAGTTTGTGTTGAGGAACTGTCGCTGGCGAGTTCAGTTCGAGCAATTACCTCGTAGACAAACTCAGAATCGTAAGAACAATGCATGAACACAAGAACAGAATAAGAGATAGAACACAGAGATGTAGGGGGACTTCTTGCTTCTCTTTATTCCTTCATCCATCGATCAATCATTTACAATGAATAGCACCCCCTATTTATAGGCTACGACCCTGCTAGGGTTTGGGATGGGGCGCCCACTAATGGGCCGACTGCAGGGTCAGACCCATAGTTTCCCAACACTCCCCCTTGGGCACCCATCCTTCATGTCCATGTCTCGTCAAAACTCTATAAAAACCCAGTGGGAAAAATTTGAAGAAAGAGTACATGATACACGTTCTGCTGTGATGCACGAATTGCCTCATTAAAAACCTTAGCCGAGAAACTTCAGGAAAACTCGTGAAGGGAAAAAGAGTACAATCCACTCAATTTCATTTAATCTCCTGGATTTATTATTTGGGTACTCGATCTTCATGATCAAGTTTTAATAATGAGTTCGTGAAGGTTCTCCCCTGAATTCTGCACTTCTCTAAGTCTCATCATTCCAATTCACATATGCATCTTTCAAAGTTAGACGCTGGAAGTGACTTAGTGAATAAATCTGCAAGATTCTCACATGACTTAGTATACAAGATTTTTTAAAACGTTCATCTTTTGCAATTCATGAGCATAGAAGAACTTGGGGTTGATATGCTTTGTGAGAGAATTCTTCACATAACTCATCTGTACTTGTGCAACACAAGCTGCATTTATCTTCATAGATAATAGTAGGGGTTAGAGCGGTATTCAATCCACATGACTACTGGATGTGGTGAATCATCCGTCGAAGCCAAACACAATCTCGTAAGGCCTCGTACAGTGCTATTATTTCCGAGTGGTTCGTCGAAGTCGATACAAGACTCTGCTTAGACGTTTTCCATGGAATTGCAATTCCACCACATAGGAGTTCATAGCCTGTTTGCGATTTAGCTGTATGCGGGCCCTACAAGTACCCGTTTTCTGCATTGTCATTCATAGTTAAGTCTTTGTTCTTTCTGTAGAATAGACCAAGTTCTTTGCTTCCTTAGAGGTATCGGAAGATATCCTTTATTCTCTGCCAATGCCTTTGGTAGGTTCTGTACTATACCTTGCTAATAGGTTCACGGCAAATGCAATGCCCGGTCTAGTACAGTTTGTTCAATACATGAGTGCTTCTATTGCACTTAAGTGTGGGAATTCCGGTCCCAGGACTTCCTCCCCCTCTTTTCTGGATCTGTATGAGTCTTTGTCTTGCTGCAAAGATCTTTCGACCATTGGCACTTTCAAAGGGTATGTCTTTGCCAAGTCGAACCTTTCTAACACCTTCTGAGTGTAGGCTGACTGATGCAATAATGTTCCTTCAGGAGCATGCTCAAACTGCAAGCCTAAGCAATATTTGGTTTTACCCAAACCTTTCATTTCAGACTCCAACTCCAGGTAAGAGTTTGCTTTCTTAATATCCTTCAGGGTTCCGATAATATTCAGATCATCTTCATACACTGAGATTATACAAAATCCATTCTGGGATTGTTGTATAAATACACATGATTTATTTTTATTGTTCGTGTAGCCTTTCTTGCATAGAAAGTCGCTTCAAGCGATTATACCACATTCTGCCTGATTGCTTAAGTTCGTACAATGACTTTCTAAGTTTCACACTGTACATATTTCTATTTGTTCTGTTTTGGTTCGGGACAGTGATACATTCAGGTATCTTCATATAAATGTTCGAATCCAATATTTCATAAAGGTATGCTGGTACCCCATCCATCAATTTCAATTCTAACTTCAAGTTCACTGCCATTGAGATAAATATCTAAAGGAGTTCCGCCATGACCGGAATAGGTTTCTTCATAATCATCTCTGGATGTTCAATAAAACCTTATGCAACGAGCCTTGCTTCTTTTCATTTCTCTTCGAACAAATATACACTTATACCCTACAGGTGGTGCACAAGGGAGACGTGCGCTTACAGCCCAAACGCCCTTCTTTTATTCAGAGAGAATAATTTAGTTTCTCGCCTTCTTTCAATCCGATCTTTTCTTTCATTCAATGAGCGTCTGAGCTCGAATCAAGATTGATGATTGTGGCAAGTTTCTTTGCAAAGTATATGTCGACATTGGCTGTTGTCATATTCAAAGATTCTCCCGAGGTCATAAATTTTATAGCTATTTCTTCAAGGGGCGATTCTTCTAATGCTTCTACTTGCTCACTGCTGCTTCCAATTGCAGGGCAAGTCCCTTTAGTTTTTCAGCTCCGATGTGTGCGCACACATCCATGCTGATATCTCCCTTCATGGGGATGTTCAATTCTGGTATGCCTTTTCTGAAGGTTCCATACCGATACTAGGTCTCAACTGGCTCCCCTTTTGGTTCTGGGGCACTTCGGTGATCGGCTGTGTCAAGTCCTTCTTATCCTTTTTCACCAGCGCCCCCGACATTTGGATTCGAGGCGGAGTTCTCGTCCTTTTCTGAGGCCTCTGGACGGGATTAGGGATACCTTCATTGGTATTTCAACCCTCTCCGGTGCATTACGTACAGGCAAATGCTACTTGGTCACGCTCTTCAAATCACTAAAGTGGTCTGACAGTTGATTTGTTAATATTTGCAAATATATTATCTTCTGGACTTCAATTGTCTTCTAGACTTCAATTCAATTATCTTCTCGACTGCAATTATCTTCTGGACTTCTCTATTTGCTTCACTAGTGCGCGGGTCATATGCATAGATTTTTAATTATCTTCTGGATTTCAATTGTCTTCTAGACTTCAATTATTTCCCGACATTATCACAAAAGGGTTGATTTCCTCCCCCTAATGACGGGAAACTAACCTCATCTCATGTACTATCAGCGAATCGGGCATTTGTTCAAATCTCCAGTCATCGGGTCCAGATACCTGATTATGGATGTTGTCTCATAACCAACGTATATCCCAGACTTTCGGAGAGGGCCCATTGCGATCATTGTGGTGGTGGTATAGGTACATAAACCTTGCAACCAAACCTTCAGAGATGAGAAGTTTTCGGTGCTGACCCTTGCGCTAGTTGCTTAGGTGGATGGATGTTATAGGCCGATGGTCTAAAATTGATGAGAGTTGCTGCTAGCAGGACTGCGTGTCCCCAACATGTAGTTGGTAAATTACAATTCTTCAAAGTTCTGCTAGTCCATTTTGGGTACGGACATGCGGTACAAAATGCTCAATTTTAATTCTCATTTTCATGCAATAATCATCAAATGCTTTCGGAGTGAGTTCTCCAGCGTTGTCCATTCAGGTGGACTTCTCATGATGATCAGGGAAAATATTTCTAATTTAATTATCTACGAGATTGGCTTTGCAAAAGTATGATTTCTCGTAGACAATAAACATACGTGCGACCATTCCGAGGAAGCATCGATGAGCACTATAAAATACCTCAAATTACCCTTACAGGGGCTATTTAGGACCGCAAAAGGTCTCCCTGGATACGGTCCAGGAATGCAGGGACTTCATCCTTTGCTTTCAGAGCAAAAAGGTCTAGTAATTAATTTCTCGGTGGCACATGCGGGGCACACAAAGTCTTCCTGATTCGAGAAATTCTTAACATTCATATCATGTCCCTGTGAATTGTTAATTATATTTCTCATCATCCTAAGACCTAGACGGCACAATCTATCATGTCAGAGATAGAAAAATTCAGAGCTTCTAAATACGGTTTTCAGGACAGTATAGGCTGTATGTGCCTTAATATTAGTGTAGTATAGCCCAATTTCATATGGAGGAAGATATTCTAATGCTATTTTTCACTTTCTTCACGCTTTGTAATGAGCAGGTATTCTGTACCATACTCTTCTTCAGTCTCTACATGGAAACTGTTAGCGCAAATATCCTTGAGAGTTCTAGTCGATTCTGGGTACAACGAGTCTTCTTCAATGACCAAAGTTGTGCCCGTTGGAAGTATAATTATGGCCCTTCCTGAGCCTATTATACAAGTATCGCTGCCTGCGACTGTCGTAAGACTACCAGCATTCTTGCTGATCGACTGGAAAAAATTCTGTTTCTCTCAGGATGGTATTCGTTGTGCCGCTACATGCTAAGCACACTTCCTCCATAGGGCGCCACACGCGTTCTAATATAATGTACTTTATTAATATGTAGCAGAAAGCAAGCAACATAAATAAAATACTTCGGATATCAGAACGTAACTTGCTATTATAAAGACGGGAAAATAAGGCGAGGACGGGGCGGCGTAGTGCGGCGGTGCGTGGGGAACCGGCACGGTGCGGGTAGCGGCGGAGGCGGCAACGGGTGGTAGCGGCAGCGCCGGCCGCGTGCAACGGTGCCGACCTCATGCGGCGAGGCGGCAACGGGTGGGAGCGGCAGCGCCGGCGGCGTGCAACGGTGCCGACCTCATGCGGCGAGGCGGCAACGGTGGGAGCGATGGCGCCCGCAGACGGGCGGCCATGCGGCGTGACTCCAGGCCAACGCAGTTGGCCGACGGCTTCAGGCCGCTATTTTTTTTCTTCATGCGATTACTGTTTATGTATGCGATGCAATACGATGTAATATGAGATTGCAACAGGGACGCGGCTTCATGCCGACATGTGCGTGCTTGCCGCGTGCTAGCGGCGTGGCCCTGTCGTTGCCTCCGTGGCGATACGTGATGGCGGACTATGCCGACCGATAACGTGTCGCGGAGGTAGTGACAGCCGCTTGCAGGCGGTGCCGTGCACATGATGCCTTTTATGCAACTGCATATACAACCTACGGTACAATCATCATCTACTCTTTCATGCAACCCACCGATCGGCTTGGCCGGCGACTTCAAGTCGGCTCGCGGTAGATTAGAGCGGATTTGCACCGTAGAAAACCAATCTAGAAAGCCAAATTTGCAGAATTGAAAGCAATCTAGAAAAATGATTCAATCTACGAGTGTCGTTCATCGACGGTTACCTTTTCGATGCGAGGAGAGTCGATCGTGCTGATAACGTGTTGAGGAACCGTCGCTGGCTAGTTCAGTCCGAGCGATTACCTCGTAGACAAACTCAGAATCGTAAGAACAATGCATGAACACAAGAACAGAATAAGAGATAGAACACATAGATGTAGGGGGACTTCTTGCTTCTCTTTATTCCTTCATCCATCGATCAATCATTTACAATGAATAGCACCCCCTATTTATAGGCTACGACCCTGCTAGGGTTTGGGATGGGGCGCCCACTAATGGGCCGACAGCAGGGTCAGGCCCATAGTTTCCCAACAGCTTGTTCAGATTTGGTCCCCCTTTGGTTTGATGCCAAATATTGGCAAGATTCCGTTCACAATGTCTCTCTAGTTCATTTTTGTTGCTAAACTTGGCTAAAATCCGGACGACCAATTTGGTCGCCTCGATTTTGGTAACACTGTCGGATCCTGAGATCGCATGACCCAGAACCCTTATGTGCATCACCGTACTAGTCCCATGATCTATAGCTAGCACACACAATCAATATATATCATTGCATCACATCTATACACGAAATTGAATAAAACAATACTTAGATATTATTAAGCAGTCTTACAAACGAGGCCATAAGGGCCGGATGCATTAAACAAAGTCTGCAGTGGAAGATAAAATATAGTTTCTACGTGGTTTGTTATAGCCCAACAGGAAACCAATTGGGGTTTGCACCCTAGTATTCGAACTCTTGGTCATCTCCAAATCCGGCGACATAGAAGTAACCCGTTGCCGGATCTTCTTCAACTGGTAAATTTTTAACAAGCAAGGTAAGTATTTTCATACTCTGTAAGACTTTTGCAAATGCTATTAACTATATGCATGTCCATTCAATGGAAGGTCATATAGTCTAGTTGCATAAAGCAAGTTTTCAGTTTCAATATGGTAACAGTAATTTCCAACCAATTGATGTAAAAAGCATGAATTTAAACAAAAGTAAGTACATAACAAGTAACAGTATCAATAATACTTTGAAAAGGTACTATCCAAAGTACCTACACTAGTATGGTAGCACAAGTCTGTTAGTGCACCATATACGATGGGGGCAAACTGCACAGTAACAACAGAATAGTATCTAAAGTTGGAAAATGACATCCGTGTGTGTATGACATGTGGGTCCATGGCCCACATGTCATCCTCACATGGGATGTTATTTTCCAATTTTGGCATGAATGCAATGTCACTAAGCAAATTAATCCTATACGATGTATCCCAATGAGTCTGAAATCATTTTCTTAAACTTGTTTCTAAAGCCAAAATCTAACAAAGTGTGGTCTTTCCTTGCAATGCCTATGACCGTGGGCATATCTATTCAAGATTTGATATATCACTCTGCAGAGGGTGTACAACTTTACCCATATAGTGTACTCATCTTATATTGTCCGTCTGACACATAGCATGATAGCGTGCGACTAAGATGTTTACAACAAGTCTTTTACAATACCTCGCCCTAACATCAACTCATCCGATGACCCCTCAAAGCATGGACGCCCTTTACTATCACAATGAGGTGTACATCGTTGTGTCAGACAGCCTTGCATCTAGGTTGCAAGTGTGCCCTCGGACATGGATGCCCGTTACCATCGCCCGCACACCAAAATAAACCTACATCTACAACTTGTGGGTTTATACTAGAACTTAGTAAATTATCGAGCCATATCCTCCCTATGAGGACATGTGGTTGTACGATATGTGCTTGGATCAACGACACTTGAGTTTGGTCCTTAAGCGACCCAGACGAGGCTAACACTAACCCCGAATCCACACTAACTTGTCACTCGCCAAGTCAAAATAATTTTGTTTTCCATTTTTCCAACATAGATTTTCCATAATTTTTTCTAAGTCAAAAATGTTTCACAAACAATTTTCCAAAAGGTCTCGTCCTTATTCTAGTATTTTCCACAAATTTTCTACTAAGCATGGCTAATCATTTATTGCCTAAATTAGACTAACTCCCACAAGTTAATTCTAGTAAATGGGTAACTAATCCTTGGGTGACCATGGCAGGGATTTTCAATGACAAGGAGGTTTCATTTCAATATTTGGCAATATCCTACGCGAGAATATAACAATTTTATTTAAATTAAGCATGCAAACAAATAATTTATAATGAACACAATATAGCATTTGAAAATTGGGATTAATATGATCAAAGGGGTGCTTGTCTTGCTCATCAAATGCTTGGTATTGTTCTTGCTCAGCGTCGAAGGTAATCGGCGTATCGTTTTCTAGATATGAGAAAGCCAAATAACATAAATAAATCCCAAATAAATTCAAAAAATATATAATTCAAAATTTTGGAACTGAAATAAATCTATTGATTTTAGAAAAAATTTAGAAACAAGAACGAGGTCAATCGGAGTTGGAATGAGGGAGAACATATCATCAAAAGTTTTGTTGCGAGAGAAAATCAAAGAAAAAATAGAGAGAAAGTATCGTGCTAGAGTTTTTATTTGATTTTGTATTTCCTTTTATAAAGGAAAATATTGTGGAAAAGGTTGTATGGGGGACAGGTGGGGTCTACTGGTTAGATTTTTATTACATTAATTTGGGCTGTTAGGTGGGGCCATGATGTCAATGACACAGACTTTAAAACCGGTTTAAACTAGAATTTTCATTAACTTAATGAGTTGGGCCCACGTGTCAATGAATAATTATATCTAACTATTGTCATTAGCATAAATTAAATAGTACTCTTATGGGTCCTGTTGGTCAGTGAGAGCGAACAGAGAGAGGGGGGAGGCAACATTTGGCTTAGCAAGCTTACCGGTGGTGAGGGAGGGGCAAAGGAGCATGAGCTATCAGCAAAATGGGATGTTGGTGTCATGGGGACCCGAATAGTGGTGATGCTGGCGCTCGAGGCTCACCGGAGCGTTGCCAACGGCGAGGAACAGAGACAGCGGTGTTGAGCTACCGTGATGGGCACAGTTCTGGAGTGAAAGAAACTGGGAGTGGGGCAAGCACTTAGCTTTAGGAGGTTGTTGTGACACAAGAGCGGCAGGCTTGGGGACCAATGGTTGTCGGAGTGGCGCTGGCAATGAAGAAAAGCGACGGCGATGGCACTGGAATGGTGGCGACAATGCGAACCACAGTGGGGTGCAACATTTAAGTAGCACAAAATGATCCTAGGACTATGGGGAGCTCACCGGTGACGTTAATGACAGCCAAGCGATGAGCGGCAGTGGCAGCGGAGGCAGGGCTCACGGCGACACGACTCCTCGATGGTGGGATGCTAAAACTAAGTAACGCATAAGAATCCGGGGGCCATGGGGATGGATAAAACATGGTCGGAGTGGACGTAGGATCACTAGAGCTGTGCAATAGAGAGGGCGACGATGGTGGCTAGAGGTGAGCAAGATAGCATGTGCACGGTGACGCACTGCAGGGAAAGTCCTCGGGGATGGCGGCGCAAAATGACGTGGTTGGCAAAAACGAAACTCACTGGAGTGTGTCCGTTGGAGCCGAGTACGTCGATCGCGTTTCGGCCAAACCACGACGCTAAAGAGGGAACTACTATGGAGGAAATTGCAAGGCGAAGTTGGGTGAGGAGAAGTGTGGGTTCAGCATGTGCTATTTATAGTCAGGGTGAAGGGGCTTGATTTCTGTGCAAAGAGGATGCAGGAAAGGTTCCAACACTCAGGCGGCCGAGGGGGCAATACCACTTTGAAAAGGAGGCAATTCGGGAGGGGGTAAGGAGATGAGATGAGGCGAGAGCTTGGGGGAGGAAAAGGTAGCCTGGTGGGTGTGGTGGGGAAAGATAGGCATGGAGAGACCGGCTCGAGCGAGGAAAAGAAGGGGAAAAGAGAGGAAGAAGGGGTGTGCGTGTGCTGCGGCAAGGAAAAAAAAGGTCATGATGATGTGGGGTGCGCGGGAGGAAGAGATGGGCGCACATTCACTTCAAGAAAAGAGGGACGGAGGTGCATCAATGGTGGTCATGGCGCGACCAGGAAAAGAGAGGAGACAGGGAGGAAAGACGAGGGGGAGGGAAGCGTGTTCGTTGAAATGGAAAAGAAGGGCTTGTCACGTTGGGGAAAAGACGAGTGCGAGTTCACTACAGTGACACCATGGCTGTCAGGCGAGAGGACGATGATGACGCGAGGAAGACAATGGAGCTGACAGGTGGGTCCTGACGTCAATGAGAGAAGAGAATGAGCGTCAGGAGAGTGAGAATGACAGGTAGGTCTAGTGGCCCACATGTCTGGTTAAGTAAAAGCGTAAAGTTACGGAGATACGCTTTCGCTTTAGGGAGACGTAAAATAAAAGCTACTTTGGCAAGGACAGAGTTGGGCCAAAAGCGAAGGCGGTCTAGGCCGTGGCTACTGTTTTGGCCTAGAGAGAGTTAGGGAATTTTAATATTGATTTTTGATTTCAGGAAATTGCATAAATAGATTTTGAGCTATTAAAAATAGCAAATGAACTCCAAAAATTCTGAGAATATTTTAAAGGTACTTTATAATATTAAAAATCCAAATAAAATAGTTTAAGACTTTGAATTTGTTTTAATAAACCTGAAAAAATCTTTTTTAGGCTTGTAAAAGTAGGGAATACATTTTAAAATTATAGAAAATCCTAAAACAAGTTAGATAATACTAAAATAAAAGTTTTTAGCTAGAGAATAAAATTTGAGGCTATTAGTGACGCCAAATTTTTGCTTGGCTTGTCTATGCTATTTTGGTCCCAAAACCAAGTACTTTAGGTTGTAATTTGAATGTAGGGTTTTGGATAATAGCATTTGACTTCATTTTTTTTTTCTTTATTGGGCTGGACTAGGGAATTTTGTGCTAGTGATAACTATTTACTGGGCCAAATTTGACCCATAATGGATTATGATTTAGGTCATGTTGCTTTTGGATCTAGCTCTGACTTTAGCACTAAAAAATAAGATGGCAAAGCTGATTATTAAAAGATTTAGCCTACATTGTATGCTAACAAACATAGAGTTTTTGGCTAGAATAGCATTATTTACATGCAGAATAGCAATTCTAGATCCCTCTCAACATCAAAGCAAAAAATGACACCATAGAGCCGCCGGTGGGTGACACCTGGCCGAGTCTGAAGCCCCTCCTCTGCATGCCTGGGGCATTGCCCTCCCACGTCCGTGCGCCTAGGGCACTGCCCTCCCACGTCCATGCGCCCGGGCATGGAGTTGTGCTACGCCATTATTTCATGTGAAAAATTTATGGAATGAAAATTTTGGTACATGTGATAATACGTTTTTTGGATGAAATTTCATGATTTCATGCAAAAATTTTCTGTTTGAATGATTTTATGTGATAATAGAGTGCATGATTCCATGTGACAATCCATTTTTTTTTTGCAGATGTGATAATACATTTTTGTTACATATTATAATACATCGAAAGTCAGACATAAAAAGTAAGCGTGTGATTTCATGGGCCCAATTTTATGCGTCCTATTTGGCCATTTTGTTTGCCATGGACACAATGTATGTATAAAAATACAATAAGAGTGAGAATGTTGTAATGTTATGCAAAATATGTATACAAATCTAGTACAACATAAGCACACAACATTCTAGATACGTACGCACATAATATATATAATGTAATTACACATGGGCTACAATATGACTCACTCGTCTGGGCCACTCTCTACTCGCTATGTTTGCGTCCACGTCCTAGTCTTGTGTTGAGCATGTCCCGTGGGGTATGTGAACCGGTCCGGAGAGCGCGTCTCTATTTGGAGAACATAGGAAAACCATTAAGTGAGCGGAGGTGCTTCAGCAAGCTGACTCTGGCCATGCTGAGTCTATTCAACATTAAGGTCGTCTAGCTGAGTCTGGCCAAGAAGAGCTATTCAGTAACAAATAGTAAAAATATCATATTTGAAGTGATTGTGAGTGTTTTACAGTGTCGTCACGCCGCGAAACTCCATGTCGATAGAATGAGTGCTAAAGCCTGTCCTGGTGTGTAACATGCTCTGGACACTCTGGCGGAGGACGAGCGAGTTTGGTGCATGCCCGTGGTATGTACCACTCGATGTAGTCACGATAAGACCAAACGTTGTACGACCGCTGCTCTTGTAGAACCTCAATGTGCATCGTCTCTGCCCAAGCTGTAGTCCATTGTTGCTGTACTGCCTGCCAGTTTTTAGAATGTTGGCCTAGCCTCGATCGCCTGCATTTGTGTGAGAAGAACAGATGTAGGTGGCAACTATAAACATTATTCAGATAGAGTTGCACTCACAAGTGGACAACTTGCTCGAGCATCCTCCCATCGGGAGGGGGCACAACCTGGTAAAGATCGAACTATTGCATTACACGCTGCAGCATGTAAGGCTCCATCATATGGGAAAAAACAAGGTGACAGGTCATCACCCATAACACGATGTCCTGTGTGCATTGTACGAACAGTCTGTGCGGCACAACCGTATTCACGAATTGTGGGCTCAATGGAGACCATATGATGTTGTCATCGTGTAACGTCTCGAACTCGTTGTGGATAATGGGGTAGCACCTCGGCAGTCTATCTCTGGCCCAACATAACTTGCTAGAAGTCCACCGGGTGCCCATAGTGGGTCCATCTACCGGGTCATGGAACTCGACGTATGGGTGCACTGTAATCCTGAAGGTGGGCCACCCAACAGGGAAGTGCTTCCAAGTCCACAACTGCAGTAGTACGTAGCAAACAGCAAGGACCAGTTTCCCATCGGTGCCATGTTGTGAAGCGTCTCACACCCCTGTATGTGGTGCAAAGGACAGCTAATCCGAAACTATGATGGGGCATCTCCTCAGACTCGGCATCAACTAAATACTCGATGATGTGGATGAAGCTAGGGTATACCCAATCGCCTAGTGTGGTGGTAAACAAGCCCCGACCGAAAAGAAATGATAGGTACGCGACGAGGGGTGTCCTAACAACCTCGTCTGGTGCATTCATAGGGCATTGACTGAAATACCTAAGCCACATCTGAGGAACACCACGGGCCTTGTCTGGGACAGCTAGACCGAACCGATATGCCAAGTGGACCTTCCAATCCGCTGGCGGACGGGTGGAACTAGTGCGCCTCCCGTGATCGGTAGACTGGTCAAGAAGGGCACATCCTGAAGAGTGATCATTATGTCTTCCCACCGAAAGTGAGAGGTGTGCGTCTCGGGTCTCCATCTGTCAATAAGTGCTGACATGAGACTCCCGTCTAGTGTGAAGTAGTGGCCGATGTGGAGCATCCTTGCAAAGTTCAATGAGCCCGTGCTCCGAAGGAGTGGGACTTAGCGACGGTCAAGATCCCAGTAATGCCTCTTTGACCTAAGCACAAGGTACGGAGGGACATCCCCATCCCCGGTGATCCACAACTTGCTACAATGATGTCCATTGTAAAATGGTTCGAGTAGCTCAGGTAGAGGAGGCTCAGCCCTGATCCCTCCCACCATGACTTGTAAGAGATTAAATATCGAGTCAGTTCAGAACAAATAGAATGCCAAAATACATGGAAACGAAGCATTAAAACAGAATGAAGTACAGAAAGATGCAAATTTTACAACACTATCCGTTAACATAAAATGACGGCAAACTAATTAGGACTAGTTACTTATGACTAATTTATTACGACTAATTAACTACAACTAATAAATTTGGACTAATTAATTATGACTAAATTAATTATGACTAATTAACTATGACTAATTAATTATGACTAAATTAATTACAACTAAATTAATTATGACTAATTAATCATGACTCTAATTATGACTAAATTAAGTACGACTAATTAATTATGGAAAAATTACCTGTTCTCAATGATCTTGCCTTGATGGAGATATTTTTATACTAATGCAACCACTACACACCGCTCTAAACACTCTCCAATCAGTAATGCAAAACGAAAAACTTTGGGTGAAACATTGATCTCCCTTCACTCCCTCCTCTCTGTCTCTCCACTCTCGGGCTTGCGTGTGTTTGATAGCTGAGAGTGATGACCTGGGCATTTATAGCCGCACGATGGAGTGGTTTCAGATGGGTGGAGGAAGCAGTGATGGGACGGGGGGGCAATGATGAGACGTGGCGCTGTCACGGGGGAGTCTGATTCCAGCATGTTGCGAAAAAGTGGGAGCACGATGGGACGGGCGTGTGGCGAGGAGTCCAGGCCAGGAGGCGTTCGTGCCCTGAATGAGCAAACTTGGGTGTGGACAAGAGGGGGGTCCAGGCTCCTATGGCACAGAGGAGGTCCAGCCCCGGGTGCGGACGAGGCAGCTCCGACCGCTTGGGGCACGAACAAGAACACATGTCATGTACCGGCGGCTTTGTGGTGCTATTTTTGGCTTTGATGCGCGGATGGGGCTAGATTAACTATTCTGCGCGCCAACAGTGCTATTGTAGCCAAAAAAGTCACAAATTGAGAGCTAGAGCCAAGACAAACATTGCTAAGATCAAGACAGGAAAGAATTTTTGAGTAACTTAATCGTCTGTTGCATGATTGGATGGTAAGCGTTGATTCTTTTCCTCGAGGTGATTCTAAATGCCATGGTCAAGATCAGGGGCGAAGGTAGAAAATTTCCAAGGGGGCTAAATAGTAATAGGTGAAACATTGAGAGAGCCAAATAAAAAAATCTTCACTACATTGCATTGTAAATTTTTGTGTAGCGATGGGGTACGCCAACCACAGGGGGAGCCATGACCCCTATTGACCTCCCCTCCCATTGTCGCTGGTCAAGATTTGTTTTGTGCGATGATCGACAAACGTTACTGCACATGTGTGTGCTCAATAGGCTGCAGTGACAGGGGCGGAGCTAGGATTTAATGACGAGGAGGGCCAAATAAGGTATATAGTGTAATGCCAATTGATAAGGTCGGTAAATAGCACTAACAACAACAATATTCCTTAAAATATACAGGGTTATAGTGCAAATTTGTCGAAGCATGCCAGACCCCTCTCCCTCCGCCCTGTGCATAGAGCTCTCACTTTTGTACGTGGGTTAACAGGTTCCACTTTTTCTTAGTCATTTGTGTAAACACCTACTACGTTGTTCAACACGTTATCAACATGAATCGCTCTACACAATCGAATCGGTATGTCGTCGGGATTCCATCTTTCAATCTCTAATTTTGCTATGAGTTAATCTAGTAGATTAATTTTGCTTAAACCTGATTAGATTTGTTAATTCTAATTAGGGTTCTAGATCTGTTTAATCAATATCTACGATTAATTACTACTAATTGTCACAATTAGATTGAATCAGTGTTGTTCACGCAAAAACATTTCGCGATCTGTCGACCGACTCGAAACCGGCCACCGCCGCCGGCTTGACGCAGGTGCCCACCGTGCCGCCATAGCTGCCCGTGCACACTGGCTCAATGCCGCACCATTGCTGCTGTGTGTCGCCAGCTTGACGCTGCCTTGCCATGTCGCACGCTCGCCGTCGTGCCGCGTGCCCATATTGTTACCGTCGTGCGCCGCTGGCCTAATGCCGTTGCTCGATGCCACGCGCTCACCGTTGTGTGCCATTGGCCTGATGCTGCTGGGGCCGTGTCGTGCATTCGTTGCCATGTCGCGCGCCCGCACCGGCGCTCCGTGCGTCCATCGTTGCATGGCCCCCACCGCGATGCTCCGCATGCCCGCAGCGCCGTCACTCTGCCTCGGTGACTCCACCACGCCCGTGCACCCGATGCGTACCTACCGTTGCACCACCGCCATCACCACCAAGAAGGAAACCCTAGCGCCTCATATGTAGCCACTGGCTGGTTGGGCCGTAGCGGACCAGAAGGAAAGAAAAAAGAAGGCCCGACGCATGAAATTTTGGGAAAAAGGAAAAGAAAAAAAAAGGAAAACCCAGAAGATTTGCAAAAGGCCCTCAGAGTTCTAAAAATTATGAGAAAATTTTCGTGCAAAAGAAAATTTTGCGAAAATCCTTTGGAGTTTGGGAAATTCACGGGGGATTTCAGATTTTTATATATTCTTGCAGAATAACCCCTCGGGTTCTGATTTTTATGATAGATTAGTATGTTTCATGGTTATTGTATATTTTAGACCCTCGGTTTATTGTTATTTGCTTTAATATTATGTATTGTTATGCAATAACCTTAAATAATCCTAGAAACATGGTTTTTAGGCATATGAGCTTCCATAATTTGTGAAACCATAGACTTAGCACACCCTAGAAGCTTCATATCAATGGGTTTTATTTTCCCTAGCTTATTTTGCTGAATTTGTTTTTTTGTCATATTGATAATTCTAAAAAATATCCATAGACCTCATTAATTAGCAGAAATTCATAATAATTGCTTGGAAAATTCTAGAAAATTTATAAAAATATCTGCTGAATAGATGATAAACCTATATTTACTGATTTCACAATATTCATGCTTTAGATTCTATTTTACTTGTAGTAAAACTGAACATTGGATGAATCAAATGTAGGAGATGTCAAACATCGCAAAGAAAGAATTCGCTGAGTATGCCCTGAATGGCAACAACTACCTCACCTTGTCGATGGATGTAAAGATCAGTCTGAAGTCTCGATCTCTTGGAGCTGCCATCATTGAGCCAGAAGCTGGCACTCCTACCATCCCTGAGGCCGCTAGGTATGCGGCTCTGCACTTCTTGAGGCACCATCTCCATGCAGACATGAAGTTTGAATATTTAATGGAGTAGGATCCATTGTGTCACATCCCCATTTTTAATAAATGAAATTATCATGCATCTCATGAGAAGGCATATCATTTCTGGGATTTTTGTGCAAAATATTGCATTTTAAACTTTGAATCAAAAGTAAAACCTACAACCCTAATTGAAGCTCCGAATCAAAATAGAAATAAATACATGAAAAGTTCTCTGGGAAATGATTTATTTAACTTTTAAAATAGTTATCATCAATAAACTTAATTGTTCCAGAATTTTTAGGACTAAATTAGACCTTGTAAAAATTCAAACCAAGATCTAAAAGCCCCTGCCGTTAATGGGTAAAAATAAGAAAATAAATCATGAACAGTGAGGTTCTAAAATTTATATGTGTACTAGATCATTCCAGGAGCCTCTTTGAAAAATTTCAGATTTTTATGAATTTATTTGCTATTTTTAATGCACTAGTCAAAGTAGGAGGTTTTGAATTGAATCTTAGTCAAACCCTGTACTGTTCTTTTGACCGAACCCGACCTAAGCGCACCGCCCTGCCTTGAGCCACTGTCACCTGGGGCCCACATGTCAGGGTCATCACTGACCTCCCACTAGCGTGCTTAGGCCGTGAGCGCCACGTGCTCGTCGCACCCTGCCGCATGTTGTCACCTCCGTGATCGTGCTACCCCATGCAACCACTCCTAGAGCTTAGCCATCTAACGCTGCGTCCATCTCCGTCTTCTTCTCGAGCTAAAACCCCCTCCTGCCCTTCTTCCTCCTCACTTTTCCTCGGTCTGGCTGAGGAAAAGTAAGCTTGTTTGAGCACCTCTCTTGGGTAAGCTTCAAACCTTTGTGTCCCTTCCCATTCTTCTTCGACGCCGTCTCCATTTTGGCTAATGACAGCTCCTACATTGCCTTGTAGCTCCGGGACCACGACTGTGTCCTCAACGTGTCCAAAGCGCATCCACGACCACTCCATTGTGCCATTGTGCACTCCAGTGAGCCATTTCCTCTTTTGTGCGTGTCATAACGTGTTCTTGGGCATTAGTTTCATTTTCCCTCAACTCATTTGTCGGATTATTCACAAGAGCCTATGGATTTTGAGGTTTCCTCTTTTCGGCCGAAGAACCCTATCTTCGTCTCCACCTCCAACGTGGTAAGGCATTGCCCAATTCCATGCTACCACACCATCTCCTAAATCCTCTTAACCAATCCCGACGCTTCATTTGTCTTCTCCTTGTGCAGAGCATCCTCCGCATGGCAACCGAAGTGTCGCTGTCACCATCACCGTCGTCAAGCCTCCTCTGAGCTAGTCCGACCACCACTCTCACTCAGGTAGGTCCTCTATGCCTCCTAGATGTTAGAGCACACGTTAGTTAGCTCAATGCACTCTCGGGTTGGCACATGCACGATTGGTTGAAACCTAGCGTCGTCCCTCTCCGGCTCGCCGTTGTTCTAGGCCGGCTCAGCCGCCGCCACCACTTCCATTAGGTGCGCAGTGCTATTTGCGAACTCATTCCTGCCCTTGGCTGGCACTGCCATGGCCAGAATCACCGGTGAGACACCGGGCAAGGAAGAGCCCGAGAGCGCTCTATTGTTAGAACTTCTGACCACTACTGTAGCGAGTCATTAGGGCTAAGTGTCATCATTAGCCTTTAAAAACCGAATCACTGTCGGAAAATCACGTGTTAACGGGTTTAATGATGGCTCCGAGTCAATGACATGTGGGCCTAGCCCCTTAAGTGTGTTGTGCACTGTGCTTTTGCACCGGTGGAACAAGTTCATAAGACCGAGTCTATGACCTACGGGCCCCACTGAAAAGCATCTAGGCCCCTAAAAATTGGTTTTGGTAATTAATGATAATATGTGAATTTGTGACTTATTATTTTGTTAAGTATTTACAAGGTTTAGTCCCATTGGTGTATATGATCTTGAAGATGCATGCTAAAGGACATTATGAAGATCAAATATGGATCAAAGTTGAGGTACTAGTAGTTTTGGATCTTTTCTCTTTTTACCGGTCTTAGGAGAAATGGTTGGAAGACCGGATTATAGGTTAAATGCCGTAATATTAAGAGGGATCATGTCTAGTAGCTTGATAGCATGTTCTTGTGCTTTATGGATCAATCTAGGATCATGCATGCATATGGATTTCCTTTTGAATTGCCAAGTCTGCTTTGTTAGGATAATCGGTAGTATTGGCGTTGGTTATGCGGTACTACCGCTCAAAGGTACGACCGGGCTTGTAGTGCGGTATTATCGCACCCCGGTTGTTCCGATCGTTACTTGGCGGTATGTTTTTTTTTCCAGAGAGACACTTTTTCTGATCTTGGTGCCAAACCCTCTGTGCGGTAGTACCGCAAGTGTTCGTGCGGTATGACCGGACTACGGTAGTACCGCAGTTCTTGAGCGGAACTACCACATGCCGGTCATTCCGACTTGGAAGCGGTATGCTTTTTCAGTATAACCCCTTTGATTCTCTCGTAAAACGGTAGGACCGCACTTGCTTTGCGGTATGACCGCTCTGCGGTAGTACTGCTAGTTAGTTGGCGGTAGTACCGCAGTGCGAGTTAAAACGGCTATGTCAGAACATTTAATGCCACTGTTATAGCCATTACAGAGGTAGTTGGAGGAGTGCGGTAGTACCGCTCGGTACATGGCGGTAGTATCGCATATGGCTGAAAAGTGGGTTTTTTCTCTCCAACGGTTATAATTGTTGGTCGGGGGTATAAATACACCCCCACCTGCTCAAGGACAGAGTGCTAGACCATATTTAACATCCTTAGAGTCTTGTGCATTCATTCAACTCCTCAAATTCACTTGTACACTCTTTGAGAGGTTGTTGAGCTCATTCAAGTGCATTCATCATTCTAGTTGATCCTCTCGCACTTGAGTGTCGTCAAGCGAAGGTCATTGATTTGTTACTCTTGGAGTCTTGCCGAACTCCTAGACGGCTTGGCGGTGATTGCACGGTGATCTCTTCAAGAAGATTGTGAAGAGGCCCGGTGCCGAGATTGTGAGTGGTTTGGTGTTCACCATCTCCGGAGCGGAGGAAGAACAACCAATAGAGATCGAGGAAAGGCTTAATTCGTAGAGCCAGCTTGATTTGTTCAAGCTCTCTCAACGTGGACTAGTGAAGACCGGCAAGTCTTCGATACCACGGGAAAAACCTTCATTGTCTCTCTTGTGGTTATTTTTTTTCTTTACTTATTCCACACTTATAATTTAAGTATTTATCTTTGTGTTAAATTGCTTAGCTAGAATTACATCTAGTATTGACATTAGCTCTTTATTGTAGAAAGTTGCTTGATAGTTCTTTCATTACATTGTGTTAGGAAGTATTTGCTAGAACTATTTAGCTCTAAGTTTAATTTGGTCGATTAAATTTAGAAACCTCCTATTCACCCCCTCTAGTCGGTTATCCTTGATCCTACAAGTGGTATCAGAGCGAGGTCTCTCAATTTGTTAGACTTTACCGTCTAAGAGAGAAAGGATGGCTAGTGAGGGTGTGCCTATAGGAAAGGCTCCTTTGTTTGATGACTCAAATTATTCTTATTGGAAAATTAGAATGTCCATTTTCATAAAGGCTATGAGTCCGAACATATGGAAAATTGTAAATGAGGGTTATGTTATGCCTCTTGATCCAACAAACTCCACGGTTCAAGATAAACGTAATGCTCATTTAGATGCTCAA
This sequence comes from Ampelocalamus luodianensis, assembly GCA_036346255.1. Classification (NCBI taxonomy): domain Eukaryota; kingdom Viridiplantae; phylum Streptophyta; class Magnoliopsida; order Poales; family Poaceae; genus Ampelocalamus; species Ampelocalamus luodianensis. The sequence continues at coordinate 29,081,713 of CM070620.1, read as the reverse complement.
GCTATGAATGCTCTCTTTGGTGCTTTGAACGTGGATGAGTTCAATAGGTTGAATAATTTGAAAACCGCTCATGCTATTTGGACTACCCTCTCCGAAATTCATGAGGGCACATCCACAGTCAAAGAAGCTAAATTGCATAGGCTTCAGATTAAATATGAAACATTCATAATGTTGCCAAATGAAAACATCACCGAGATGTATTCAAGACTCAACAACATTGTGAATGAACTCAAAGGTCTTGGTACTAACCTTCTTGATATTGATGTTGTGCGCAAGATGCTTAGGGCCCTCCCGGATAAATATGAGACGTTGGTGACATTATTTCTCAACTCTCCCGAGTTGCCAAGAATGACTCCAACCGGACTTTTGGGAAATCTCATCACAAACGAGCTATACAAGAAGGACAAGGAAAAGCTCATGGAGTCTTCCTCATCAAAGAAGAAAATTACCGCCTTCAAAGCAAAAGCGGAATCAAGTGATGACGAGGATGAAGAAGAAGACACCGATGAAGAATATGCTCTTCTTATAAGGAAAGTGAAGAAATTTATGAGAAGACGTCCGAATCGAAGCTTTAACTTCAACAAATACAAGAAAGGACAATCCTCAAATGATAACAAGCGCTATAACAATGTACGTTGCTATGGATGTGATGAGAAGGGGCATATTATCTCAAATTGCCCAAACACGAAGGATGATAAGGGAAAGTCATCAAAGAAGAAAGAATTCAATGGCAAGAAGAAGCTCTTCAAGAAGCTTCATAAAGATGGCAAAAATGAAGCCCATATTGGAGAATGGGACTCCGATGATGATTATTCGGATTCGGATTCCGACTCCGATTCAAGTGATGAAGAATCCTCCAAGAAAAGAGGACTTGTCGGCATCGCCATAAAGGAAGCTCCATCACTCTTCTCGTCTCCTACATGCCTTATGGCAAAAGGAGATAAGTTAAAATCCTTTGATGATAATGCTCCCTCATATGATGAACTAATGGACATGGTTGAAGATTTAAATGAATATATTGGAAAAGAGAAATCAAAATCTAAAGTCTTGAAGAAAGAGTATATCTCTCTAAAAGACTCTTATGAGGAGCTAAAGGAAGTTCATGATTCTCTTCTTCTAAAAGATATTGAAAAATCTCATTCACATGTTGGGATTACTTGTGATCTAATGGATGAGATGCCTAGAATAGAAATTACTTCAAATACTATATCCATGTTTAGTATTTCTACATCATGTGATGATTTATTATCCATGCCTTGTTGCTCAAATGATGATTCAATTACAAACATAGATAATACTTGTGATCCTCTACTAATCGTTGAAAATTATGAATTGAAAGAGCAAGTTAGCAAGCTAAGTAAGAGCTTGGAAAGATGCTTCAAGGGTAAGGCAACTCTTGATATGTTATTAAGTGAGCAATGGTGCTCATTCAACAAGGAAGGACTCGGGTATGTACCCAAGAAAGGTAAGAAGTAAACTTACAAGCCCGCTTGGTTTGTAAGGGAAAATGAAATATATTGCAACAAATGTCAAAGAGTAGGACATATGTCAAATACTTGTAAAATTGCCTCTAATAAATCTTATGATATTTATGATTCTTGTTATATGCTTAAGAAATCCAAGGATGGTAAAGTAGTTGCAAAATTTATGGGCACTTCAATTTTAGGTGCTAAAAAGAATGCTATTTGGGTGCCTAAAACCTTGGTCACTAACCTCCAAGGACCCAAACAAATTTGGGTACCTAAAAGAACTTGATTCTTGTTTTGTAGGTGAACTACAAGACCGGTGGAAAACATTGGGTGCTCGATAGTGGATGCACTCAACACATGACCGGTGATAGAAAAATGTTCACCACTTTCGAGAATATAAATGGAAGTGATAAAATCACATTCGGTGATAATTGTAAAGGAAAGGTAATTGGGTTAGGTAAAATCGCTATTTCAAATGATCTTTCCATTAACAATGTATCTCTAGTTGAGTCACTAAATTTTAATTTATTATCCGTTGCTCAAATTTGTGATCTCGGTTTAATTTGCTCATTCTCTAGTGAAGGTGTTGCAATCTCTAAGGCAAAAGATAACTCGTTGGTATTCAAAGGTTTTAGATTTGGATATCTTTATTTGGTTGATTTTAGCTCAAATGAATCTTGTTTAAAAACTTGTTTAATTGCAAAAACCTCCTTGGGTTGGCTTTGGCATAGAAGGCTAGCACATGTTGGGATGATTCAACTTAAAAAGCTTTTCAAACATGATTTAGTTGTTGGCTTGAAAGATGTGAATTTTGAGAAAAATCGACTTTGTAGCGCATGTCAAGTCGGAAAGCAAGTCGCTAATTCACATCCTTCCAAAAGTATCATGTCAACTTCTAGACTATTGGAACTCTTACATATGGATTTGTTTGGGCCAACAACCTATAAGAGTATCGGGGGAAATAGCTATTGTTTAGTCATTGTGGATGATTACTCTAGATATATATGGGTATTCTTTCTAGATGACAAAAGTGAAACCTCCAGAATTTTTAAAAGTTTTGCAAAACGGGCTCAAAATGAATTTGATTTCAAAATAAAGAAAATCCGTAGTGATAATGGTTCTGAGTTCAAGAATACTAAAGTTGAAGACTTTTGTGATGAACTTGGAATAAAGTACGAACTTTCCACAACCTATACTCCGGAACAAAATGGAGTGGTAGAAAGGAAAAATCGAACATTAATTGAAATGGCTAGGACAATGCTTGATGAGTATAATACTTCCGATAGTTTTTGGGCGGAAGCAATTAACACCGTTTGTCATGCCATAAATTGGCTTTATTTGCATCGTCTTTTGAAAAAGACTTCCTATGAGTTACTTGTAGGAAGAAAACCGAACATCTCTTATTTTTGAGTTTTTGGTTGCAAGTGTTACATTTTTTAAAAAGGTGTTCGTCTTTCAAAGGTTGATAGTCGTTGCGATGTCGGTTTCTTGCTTGGTTACTCCTCAAATAGCAAGGCTTATCGTGTCTTTAACAAGAACTCCGATTTAATCGAAGAAAGGCACGATGTGCAATTTGATGAAACTAATGGCTCTCAAGAAGAGCATGAGAATTTGGACGATGTAGGTCATGAAGCCTTAAGAAAAGCAATAGAATTTATGCAAATATGTGATATCAAGCCCGAAGAAAATCCATCATCTTGTACTCAAGTTGAGCCTCCTACCTCTTCCACAAGTTAAATACAACTAAATGGAGAGGACAATAAGGAAGATGATCAACCATCCAATCTACCACCAAGAATCCACAATGCAATTTCAAAAGATCATCCAATAGATCAAATATTGGGTGATGTAAGTAAGGGTGTTCAAACTCGATCTCGTGTCGCTTCATTTTGTGAACATTACTCTTTTGTCTCTTCTCTTGAGCCAAAACATATAGATGAAGCACTTGATGATCCCGATTGGGTGAATTCCATGCATAAAGAACTCAATAACTTCACCCGAAACAAAGTTTGGACATTGGTGGATCGATCCAAAGAACACAACATCGTTGGTATAAAATGGGTGTATAGAAATAAGCAACATGAGAATGGTATGGTGGTAAGAAATAAAGCAAGATTGGTCGCACAAGGTTTTTCACAAGTCGAAGGTTTGGATTTTGGTGAAACTTTTGCTCCCATAGTAAGGCTTGAATCTATTAGGATATTACTTGCTTTTGCATCATGTTTTGATATTAAATTATTTCAAATGGATGTTAAAAGTATTTTCCTAAATGGAGAAATATCTGAACTTATCTTTGTTGAATAACCTCCCGGTTTTGAAGATCCTAAGAATCCAAATCATGTCTATAAACTCTCCAAGGGGCTCTATGGTCTTAAACAAGCTCCTAGAACATAGTATGAACGCCTCAGAGATTTTCTAGTTTCAAAAGGATTCAAAATCGGGAAAATTGATTCAACCTTATTCACTAAAGTATTAGATAATGATTTCTTCGTATGTCAAATTTATGTTGATGATATCATATTTGGTTCTACTAATCAAGACTTTTGCAAAGAATTTGGTGATATGATGTCTAGGGAATTTGAAATGTCTATGATCGGAGAACTTAGCTATTTTCTTGGACTTAAAATCAAGCAACTCAAAGATGGAACTTTCGTAAGCCAAACAAAGTATGCAAAGGACTTGATCAAGAGAATTAGGATGGAGGATGCAAAACCTATCAAGACTCCCATGGCAACCAACGGTCATCCCGACCTTAATAAGGGAGGTAAATCAGTAGATTTAAAGCTTTATAGGTCTATGATTGGTAGCTTGTTTTATCTTACCGCATCTAGGCCCGATATTATGTTTAGCGTTTGCATGTGTGCACGTTTTTAAGCATCTTCAAAAGAGTGCCACTTGATGAGCGTAAAAAGAATACTAAGATATTTAAAGCATTCCTCTAGCATTGGCCTATGGTTTTCTAAAGGTGCTAAGTTTGATTTGATTGGATATTCGGATTCCGATTATGCGGGTTGCAAAGTGGATAGAAAAAGCACCTCGGGTAGTTGTTAGTTCTGAGGGAGATCCTCAGTATCATGGTCATCCAAGAAACAATATTCCGTATCTTTATCCACCGCCGAAGCCGAATATGTTTCTGTGGGAAGTTGTTGTGCTCAATTGTTATGGATGAGGCAAACATTGATGGATTATGGAATTAAAATTGATAAAATACCTCTTTTGTGTGATAATGATAGTACGGTGAAAATAGCAAATAATCCTGTCCAACACTCGAGAACCAAGCATATTGACATTCGCCACCATTTCTTGAGAGATCATGTAGGCAAGGGAGACATTGAAATTAGCCACATCCGAACCGAAGATCAATTAGCGGATATTTTCACCAAGCCACTAGATGAAGGCCGTTTTTGCAAATTGAGGAATGAATTAAATGTCATAGATTATTCAAATATTGGTTGAAACTTTGCCTCATGTATTTTGGTTGATTTGGTGATATTTGAAAGTTTTTATAAGAAAATATTTTCAAAATTTATTAAGATAACTATGTTCATAAAAATTCTATGTTCCTATAAACTATAACCTATTCTATGCACAATGATCCTTAATGACTCTTATTTGATTGCAAGACTAAGGATTATTTGCAATTATTCTTGTCCGAATTAAATCCAGAACTGCTTTTGAAGTTCCAGGATAATCGGAACTACCGGCGGGTAATGTTCGGTATGACCGCAGTGCGGTATTACCAGCACTGTAACCATGGTACTACCGCTGTGCGGTATTACCTGTGGCTAAAGCGCGAAACTACCGCATCGGTTTTTGAGAGGAAGATAACTCCCTGCGGTTACTCTTCCACCCGAGCCTCTTTTCTTCTTACTCGCTCCTTCTCTCTCTCTCTCTCTCACCTGAAATTTTTCTTCGGCTCAATCCCTCCAAAAACTTCGGTTGATCTTCAAATCCCTGTGAATCCTTGCATCTCTAGGGTTTAACTCCTCCAATCCTCAAGGTAAAACTTCTTCTAATCCACGTTTTACCGATTGAATCAAACCCTAGGTCTCATTCTAGAAAATTTGAAATGTTGGTGATTTGTGCGATTCTAGTTGGGCAAAATAATGAAATTGATGTTTAATGATGTTGTTAAATCTATTCCTTGAATTCAATTCAAAAGAAACATCATTTTTTTCATAAGAATCGTTTGCCCTAGAGTTTAGTCTGTGAAAGCAGTACTACCGTGTTCATAAACGCGGAACTACCGTGATACGGTCATACCGGCCAAGCAATGGCGGTACTACCGGCTGAAGACCTACGGTACTACCGATTTTACTGACTGAACAACAAATCATTCCATTCAAATTAATTCTAGATTGCTTGATCTTTTGAACTCTTTGTAACTTATCCTCTCATTGTAAAGATGCCAAGGATAAGGTATGGAACTTGTAAGACGGCTGGCACTCCTAGAGGTCAATCCTCCTCTCAACCTCCTGCCGACCCTATTGAAGATTCTTCGGGCAAGGGCAAAGGACCTACAGCAGATGACTCTGAAAGTGAGGAAAGGTCATCACAGCATGGGTCAGGCTCTGTATCCGAGTCTAACACAGAAGAAGAAGTCCGAGTGCAATCTGATGAGGATATGGGAGAGCCAGAAGAACCTGAAATTGATCTAAGGCTCATATCAGCTGATGATTATGCCATTCTACGACACAATGATCAATATCTTCTGCCCTCTAACTCCATCAATCCTAGATTTCACACCAAGTTTCAGGAGCAAGTCTATGAGCAGGTATATGGTCATCACAGAAAGTTTATAGATCACAAATGGATAAAGTGGCAGCACATAAATTCTCTAGAAAAATATGATGGTGTGTATCGGCTATTTCAGCAAGTTGGTCTTCATGATCTTGTAGCTCTCAAACATGACTATGATGAGGAGATCATAAGACAGTTCTATACCACACTTTATGTCTCCCCTGATTTCAAAAAGATGAAATGGATGATAGTAACTCTCTATGTGGAGTGCACTAAGGCTGATTTTGAGCGTGTACTGAAAATACATCCTGGAAATTGGGAGAAGTTATTTGACAGACCTGCCCTGCTTGTTCCTGCCTGGATAGATTACTATAATCAGAATGTCAGATATACACCAGGGAAAATTCATGGTTTGCTACCCATTCCCAGCTTGATTAATAGGATTATTAATCATACCTTCTTACCTAAGAGTGGTAATTTTGATGCTGTACGAGGGCATGTATGGAACATAATTGACAATATCTCACATGGAAGAATATTTGATGTGGTTGATGTTATAATCAGGGGTATTGTTTCTTCAAAGAATGACAGAGTCAAAAGAATCTATCATGCACCTTATATCATAGCCTTGATTCTGAGCAAGATTGAGTATCAGGGAGGCTTGGGATCACCTCATAAGGCTTACAAGCCTAGAGAAAATCCTCCTATTCGCTTTCAGGGACAACAAGTACAGCAAGAAGAGATTGCTCCAGAGGAAGCATCTGCAAATGTTGCTCAAGGTCAAGTCACCTTAGCTCAGATTCTCAAAAATCAGACCTTGATCCTGAATAATCTCTTACAGCTTAAGGTTACCCAGCAGGAGATGAGGACAGAACAGAAGGAATTTCAGATTGAGACTCAAAATAGGCTAGCTGTTCTGACAGAGACAGTTGACTCTATGGAACAACTCCTATCAACTCCTCAGCGCTTCACTCGTCGTCGTCCCAATATCTCAGCAGGGACATCCACTTCTACACCAGTTCCACCTCCTCAGGCTCCGGTTCCGCCACCTCCTCAGGCCCCAGCTCCTCAGGATCCCTCGACCCTTCCTCCTCAGGATCCAGCTGCTTGATGTTTTTGGTTCTTTGATGCCAAAGGGGGAGAAGTCGATTAGTAGAAGGGAAGAAAGTTCTAGGGGGAGTTAGGGAGAGTCTTTTGATATACATAATGTTTAACGGTTGTTTGCTTGTTTATGCTTGTAATAGTTCACTCTTCATTATCATGTTAAACTTTGCTAAGACTTGTTGGTTGTGGTTATTTGTCAAGTTTATTCTCTCATTATTACAATCTTAATTATGATAATTCTTTATCATTGCAATTTTTTTCCTCAGTACCAACAAGCTAAAGAATCTCTGCCAAAATTTTCTACATATGCTCACAAAATGTTCTATCAAGTAAATGCACATGTTTAGGGGGAGCCTTCTTTGTTCCGACTTAACAAGAATATAATTCTCTTCAAACTCTTCACATGAATTATGTTGTTAAGTTATCAAAAGAATATACACTTGGTTCACAACTGGGAGTATATTCAAAATATCTCTTCCCACATATTAACTAGGTTGTCATCAATTACTAAAAAGGGGGAGATTGAAAAGCATCTAGGCCCCTAAAAATTGGTTTTGGTAATTAATGATAATATGTGAATTTGGGACTTATTGGTTTGTTAAGTATTTACAAGGTTTAGTCCCATTGGTGTATATGATCTTGAAGATGCATGCTAAAGGACATTATGAAGATCAAATATGGATCAAAGTTGAGGTACTAGTAGTTTTGGATCTTTTCTCTTTTTACCGGTCTTAGGAGAAATGGTTGGAAGACCGGATTATAGGTTAAATACCGTAATATTAAGAGGGATCATGTCTAGTAGCTTGATAGCATGTTCTTGTGCTTTATGGATCAATCTAGGATCATGCATGCATATGGATTTCCTTTTGAATTGCCAAGTCTGCTTTGTCATGATAATCGGTAGTACCGGCGTTGGTTATGCGGTACTACCGCTCAAAGGTACGACCGGGCTCGTAGTGCGGTACTACCGCACCCCGGTTGTTCCGATCGTTACTTGGCGGTATATTTTTTCCAGAGAGATATTTTTTCTGATCTTGGTGCCAAACCCTCTGTGCGGTAGTACCGCAAGTGTTCGTGCGGTATGACCGGACTACGGTAGTACCGCAGTTCTTGAGCGGAACTACCGCATGCCGGTCATTCTGACTTGGAAGCGGTATGCTTTTTCAGTACACACCCCTTTGATTCTCTCGTAAAACGGTAGGACCGCACTAGCTTTGCGGTATGACCGCACTGCGGTAGTACCGCTAGTTAGTTGGCGGTGGTACCGTAGTGCGAGTTAAAACGGCTATGTCAGAACATTTAATGCCACTGTTATAGCCATTACAGAGGTAGTTGGAGGAGTGCGGTAGTACCGCTCGGTACATGGCGGTAGTATCGCATATGGCTGAAAAGTGGGTTTTTTCTCTCCAACGGTTATAATTGTTGGTGGGGGGGGGTATAAATACACCCCCACCTGCTCAAGGATAGAGTGCTAGACCATATTTAACATCCTTAGAGCCTTGTGCATTCATTCAACTCCTCAAATTCACTTGTACACTCTTTGAGAGGTTGTTGAGCTCTTTCAAGTGCATTCATCATTCTAGTTGATCCTCTCGCACTTGAGTGTCGTCAAGCGAAGGTCATTGATTTGTTACTCTTGGAGTCTTGCCGAACTCCTAGACGGCTTGGCGGTGATTGCACGGTGATCTCTTCAAGAAGATTGTGAAGAGGCCCGGTGCCGAGATTGTGAGTGGTTTGGTGTTCACCATCTCTAGAGCGGAGGAAGAACAACCAATAGTGATCGAGGAAAGGCTTAATTCGTGGAGCCGGCTTGATTTGTTCAAGCTACCTCAACGTGGACTAGTGAAGACTGGCAAGTCTTCGATACCACCGGAAAAACCTTCATTGTCTCTCTTGTGGTTATTTCTTGTCTTTACTTATTCCACACATATAATTCAAGCATTTATCTTGTGTTAAATTACTTAGCTAGAATTATATCTAGTATTGACATTAGCTCTTTATTGTAGAAAGTTGCTTGATAGTTCTTTCATTACATTGTGTTAGGAAGTATTTGCTAGAACTATTTAGCTCTAAGTTTAATTTGGTCGATTAAATTTAGAAACCTCCTATTCACCCCCCTCTAGTCGGTTATCCTTGATCCTACACCCACCTATCAATTTGGTTTAAATTTAGAGTTTAAATGAAAAATGACACAATTCATTGGACCCACTTTCAGAAACTAAGGCTAGGTAGGCCCTGGTAGAAAAAGTATTAAAACTATTAGAAAATATGGAAAACGATTATTTGTACACTAAAAATTCATTTAAATTCAAAAATTCATAGCTAATTCAAATTAACTCCAAATCGAGTGAGACCAATTTTGATAATTTTGATTCTTAATGTATTTTAATTTGGTATAGATTTGAAATATGTTTCTATCCCATAAAATATAGTTGTTGGAAATTGATCCAAAACCGAATTATTGTTACACTAGAAAATGCTTTGAATTTTGAAAATTCATAACTAATTCATTTTAACTCCAAATGGAATGAAACCGATTTTGTTATCTTGAATTTTTAATGTGCTTCACCATGGTATAATTTTTTAACATGTTACTATCACATAAAGTTTCAGGTTTGGAATCAAATTCAGTAAGACACTATGTTTACATGAGAATTTAAGTTAACTTAAAAAAATCCATAGAAAATTTATTTGAACTCCAAATGGGATGATTCAATTTTTGTTGGTCATAAATTTTTATTGTATTTCATTCCATGTAAAGTTTATCTCCATAACTGTTCTAGAAATTTTCACCAAAACAATTAAATGGGATGAATAGTGATAGATTGTATTTTTCTAGGATTTTTCTGCATTTTAGTTTCCAAAGGCTATAACTTGCACTTATGAAGTCCAAATGAAATAAGTTTTTCACATAAATTCATATAAAATCATCATATAGCTATTGTAGAAATTTCATGCCTTTTGAGCACTTTGAATTTTATAGTTTTTCTTGGTATTTATTCGATGTCATTATTCTTTAGAATCCGAAGTGCCCGACATAAACGATTACGCCACCAAGAGCGAACAACTTGACTTCGTGCAAGGCAAGCATTATTTGAACTTTATTTTGCATCATATTGATCCCAGTTCTTGTTAAGTTAGTATTTTAAAATGTAATGATACTGCTTGCATGCTATTTTGTTATGTCGGTATTTTTGGGAGTTGTAGTTTGTTATGTCCTACTCCTGCATATATCCTTGTTAATTCCAGTATATGTATGCTTAAGATAGTTGCATGTGATAATGTATGTATATATGTATATTGTGCTTAGCCATGCAAGTCTAGTCAGTACGTTAGATTGGTTGACGGGATTAGCTCATCGATCGTGGGAGACACTTTCACTCTTCTCTTTTACTGATTTTTGGCCAGATCTTCGTATCTAATCATTTGGGTCTAAACTTTGTTATCTAAAAGTATTTGGGTCTAGACAAGTGGATGTTAGTGAGAGTGCCTTCGTGCACGAGACTCGGGTATGTGGTCGTCTTTTCCGAACCGCCAAGGACCGAACTTTGGGTTGTCATGCTAAGTAACTTTTGTACTTCCACACGCTGGATTGGAGCCGGCTTGGTCAAGCAAGGGGAGATTCTTATTGAGTTGAGTCATAGGTGGTGTGAGGGCATGTGTGTTTGATCACTTGTCCGTAGGACACAATGTAATTTTCTATAATGTGCATGGGAGCACTATTTTTCTTTATTTACATTGCGTCGGTATCTTTGGCACAACTTGCGTGCCAGCTTAGTAAGTTCTATCGGAAGCTTGTACTAGGTTAGGGTTCATCGCGCAAGGGTGACTCTTCTCAGTAGGATGATCTTGCTAAAAAGTACCAAATCTCGATTTACCCGGTCGGCACGTCGTAGGAAGTGTACTATTATTCTGGAGGCTTACAGGCTAATCGAGTTGTGTGGATAAAGTAGGGTTAAAATATATTCGAATAGCCATGTCCACGATTACGGACAACCGCTTGGTATTGATTGACATCATTGTTAGACTTCAAATTAAAATTGACTTGGTTACAACTTGGTATCGGTATGAATGGGATATTCATGCATTTAGTTTATCAAAGTGGGCTGCTACTTTAGTATTGTTTGGTATATATATCTATCACTATTGAAAATACTTCTTTTACCAAACAATTGTTTACAAAATGACAATTTCAAACTAGATAGTGTAGAAATGTAAAATTGTGCATTTATGCAAAACTAAGCCACTATAGCCGTTCTTTGGACAGTTACTAGCATATATAATTTTTATTTGTGTAAGACTTGCGAGTACAATTTTGTACTTAACCCGGTTCTGCTTATTCAGGTGAGGAAGACTTTGCGCTCGATGAGTTTGTTAGCGCCGATTTAGGCGACGCTAACGAATAGTGCTGTTCTTTAACTCCCAGTCGGTTGCCATGGGTTATGAAGCACACTTGCTGGACCTTTTAGTTTATTTATATTTCTTCTACTACTACTTAATGATGTTATTTGAATTTAGCCAGTCGGATGCTTTGTAATAGTTGTAGATTTAACTACTATGTTGTATGTCTTTTGGATTATTAATGTATGAATATTGTATGACTGTGATTGACGTTGAATGAGGGTATGAGCGTGTTGGTTGCTAATCTTGGGAGCCAACACGAGACTCATACCCGCTATTTTGAATTCCCTCTTAATTCCTTTAAGTATGTAGTTGGATCTTTTGGAGAACCGGTCACCATGTGGAACTCGCAGAGGAGTAGTTTTGCATGGTCACTGTCGCTCTAGTTCAGACGGATACTCTCACTTGAATGGAGTTAATTTGGAATTCATTTTATTGAGGCCCAGAGTTATTTCCATAAGAGCAGGAAGGCCTTGGTCTTACGAAAATAACACCGGGGGGGGGTCCTCACACACTGGCATTGTGGAATTCTCTGAAGGAATGCTATAACCAGCAGAGATCTGTCCTACTCCCAGAAGCACAATGAGAGTGGACTAACCTGCACTTTCAAGATTTCAAGACCGTGGTAGCATATAACTCTACCATACACAAACTTATCTCTAAATTGAGGTTCTGTAACCAAACAGTTACAGAAGTCGATATGATAGAGAAGACCTTGTGTACCTTCCACCCCAATATGCGAGTACTGCAGCAACAGTACTGCAATTAATGCGAAGTACTTGAAGTACTCTGAGCTGATGTACACTTTGCTGGAAGCAAAGAAACATGAAGAACTTTTGATGGAAAACCATCAGCTACGTCCCACTGGGACGATGGCTGTGCCTGAAGCTCACACCAATGCTCAACATGCTAGCAGAAGCCAGGACCGTGGAAAAGGTCCAAAATAGAATGGGGGTAAATGGAAGAAGGTTGGGATGCAAAGAGGCAGGGGTAAACCCCATGGTAGAGGATCAGGCAAAAAGAGGCCCCAGAAGCAAGAATCAGGCAGCAAGACTGCTCATCCTCCCAGACGTGTTTCAGATGCGGTTGCACTAGCCATTGGTCGCGCACTTGCCGCACCCCACAACATTTGGTGAATCTCTACATGCACTCCACGGTTAGATTCAAGAAGACTCAGGGGAACAAAGTTGAGGCTCACTTCGCTGCTCAGCCCACTTTGACTGGATCGTCGCCTAGCCAAGACGTCGAGAAGACTGATTATAGGATTCTTGACGATGTGGCTCAGGGAGAAGGCACCTCCATGGATCACGACGATCTTCTTGGGTTGGAGCTCCTAGACCTCCATAAGGACAGCTAGGATCCATATGGAGACCTAAAGTAGTCTCCTTAGATGAGTTTGTTGCATATCAGTTTAGTTTCAGTTCTTGATGAACACAGGTTTGTTCATGCTCATGTTGAGCATTTATGTTTCATTATTTGCTTAGACTGAACTCTTGGCATTATTATCTTTCTAGATTAATTCAATTTATTATCTTATTGGTCTATGCTTGTTCTATTTCATTTTGAACTATGTTTCCTGTTGAATAATTGTTTGATAATAAATAATGTTTAAAAATATAGAACAAATCAGTACGATCTAATGACGGAAGATGAAATCTATCTTGTAGATAGTTGCACCACTAATTTGATTTTTAGGGACTAAATATTTCCAGACATTAACTAAGAAAACTAGGAATATAATGACCATTGCCGGAAGCGATGCTCTCATAGTCGGCACCGAAAGGGCCGTCATAGTTCTCCCTATGGGTACATGTATAACAGTCGAGGATGCTCTTCTATATCTCGAATCTAAACATACCCTCTGTAAGATCGAGGAGGCCGACTAGAGGGGGTGAATAGGCGATTTTAAAAATCTTTTTGCTAAAATTAATTTTTATGTAGAAATATAAATCAATTCGGTTTTGTTCAATTAAAACCTAAGTCCACTAGTCTCGACTAAGCGCACCAACAAAATAAGACTATAGATAATGATAGCGATCATACAAACACATGTAAGCAATTTAATTCTAGGAATGTAAATTACAATAGAGTAAAGCACAAGAAGGTAAACCACAATGACACAATGATATTTTACCGTGGTGTTCAGAGACTTGCTAGTCTCTCTTAATCCACATTGAGGTAAGCCCAACTAAATTGGACTGGCTCCACAAATTGAGCTAACACCTCTGAGGTAAGTCCAACCACTTGGACCGGCTCACAACTCGAACCACACACCTCGATCTACTTGGGGTTGCTCTTCCTCTACTCCGGAGATGGTAAGCACCAAGCCACTCATAATCGGCTGGGTCTTCTCTCAACCTTCTTTGAGATGATTACCAGCGCAACTCCTCCAAGCTGTCTAGGTGTCGGCAAACACCAAGAGTAACAAGTCGGAGACACTCACTTGAATTGATCAAGTGTATAAGCTCAATGGATACACAATCCACTACCTAATGCAATACATGCATTAGGGTTTCACTCTCTAAACTCACTAAGTGCAACACATACACAAAAGAGAGTAGAGGGCTTGCTCTTTGCTCAAGAAAATGAATATGGCCCCAACAACCTCTCCTACAACCAACCACAAGGGGTATTTATACTCACATAAGAAAAACCAGACAAAACTGGTCTAACTACCAACCAATGGCCGGTCAGACCGCCAGAGCTCCAACGGCTATAAAACTAGCCGTTGGATACACTTCTGGGTCAACCACCCTCACGAGGGCGGTCGGACCGGACCTCTTGGTCGGACCACCGGAGAGGGGTCGATCGCTCACGGAGAAATAAATAGTCATTACGTAAAAACCTCTCTTCTAGAAAAAATGAACCGCCAACAAAAGATTGGTACAACCGTCTTGCAGTAATACCGCTGAAGAAATGTCGTCATACCGTTTTTGGGAACAAGCGAAACTCCCGAAAACACCTTCTCTAGAAAATACATATCGCACTCAAACAAATGGTCATACTGCTGACCAGGGACTGGTCAGACCACCCAACACATGGCGGCCAGACCGACACCCCATGTCGGGACCCAAAAATGCAATTCTGGACCCTCTGTGTATAATACACTAGTCTAGGATCACGCTAGTGCACACAGTGTCAACATAGATGAATATCGATCCACGCAAAGCGATTAATAGAATAAACGAGTGATTTGAATAGCAAATACTGGTTTTGACCTTATGGTCGAGTTTACACTAATTAAGCCACGCAGGACTGATAGAGAATTAAATAGTAGCGGAACAGATAAACTCCAGCGGAGATCCCATCAATTCACCACAAGCAACTGACTGGGATCCAAACCCTAACGATCAGCAACCTTCGTTGAACTCCTCCTCGAAAGCGGGTGTTGACTCATCCTCTTCTGTAGATTTGTTTGCAAGTTTTACAACAAGCATGAGTACACAACCATACTCACAAGTCATACCACACAATGCAATTTATAGATGCAGGCTTATTCCAAAAGAATGGCTTCTGTGGTTCTTTTGCATAAATGCAATATTTGCAATTGAATACAATAATAAGTTGAAAGCATAATTCAAAACAAATAGAAAATAATAATTTAACAGTTGTTTTCACAATGGACACAAAGCTAATCAGTTTAATTCACACAACCACATGACTTAGATAACATAAATGTCCCATCCCAATTGTTTTATGAACACTACCCCTTGTGTGAAATCCCCGAGCATGTCCATGACCGCGGATGCGGCTATTCGAATAGATCAATTAACACTCTGCAGAGGTTGTACACTTTACCCACACGATACGATCAGTATAGCTAGCACTAATCTTAACAAAACTTTTCAGAAACTTCATATCAACATTGACACTCCCGATGTGCTTTACCGCCAGACACCCCCACACAGGAAGCCAGTCCGACACATACCGTTGGACAGAGATGTGGCGAACCGTCCCGCGATGCGACTACCTGGTAGTACACACCTCCACTCATGCAGCACAGGCTAGCTTACTACCTGAGTAATCAATGCCAAGAATCCATAACTTACTAAGTTAGGCCCGTCCCATCAGGCATGTGGTCGTATAGTAAGGCTTGGTTCAATGGCGTACAAAGTTAAGTTCTTAATTGACCAAGGCAGGACTTCCATTTTCTACTACTATTCCCTATGCACACAGTTTATTTAGCCCGTCCACACAACTCCACCATAACAAAACACAGTATCACTTGCCCTAGTCTAAAACCTTTTACCACCCTGTTGGTTAAATGCAACACATGCCATCAACGAGTAATAGCATATAGTGCACATAGTTTTATCACTTAGTCAAGTTTATAATTGCGACTCACATAAAATGATGACTCGTAGCATAGCTAAGCAAACTAATCGTAACTAACCAACCTACGTTGGTGCTATGATAATACCAACTAGTTAGTGAACCAATCTAGGGCGACAAAAGATTATGACATATATGAGAGGACCCCAGTTTATTTGGCTTGTAATGCTTAACCAACCACCTGGTCCTAGCAGCACAAATCAAATAAACTGATCCTCGAGATATGTACACTTCCCAGAAAGCAGTATACACACCTCGGTACAAAATTAGACATCAACTCCATTCCAAACATAGAGTCCAAACACCACACTACCAAACGGAAGATAAACAAATAGTAGAGTTATTACACACAAGGGCCGATGTGCCAAGATACACAAATAAACAAGAACGACAATGAAGCAAAAGTGCCATAAGATGGCTATAAACAAAGCCAATCGTGCCTTCAACCCACAAGGCATCCGACCGGACCGCCAAGTCTAGTCGTCCACGAAACGGCAACACGACTCACGAAGTGAGGCCCTTGGGCTCACCTTCTTCCTCTGCAACAAAACATTAAGCAAAGCACCGAGTACAAAGATTGTCTTTGTACCCGCAAGACCGACGTGTGAACTAGCGCACTGCTCATATGCTACATGCGAGCTTGTTTAGTGGAGGTCATATGTTTCATTTGCATAAAGCCAATTTTCATTTGCAATAATATAATACAGTTTGAAGGCAAGTTTGCAATTCGTTTTAATGTTGAAATACAGATAGGATATTAATAACAAAAGCGAAAGATAAACAACCTAGAAGTGACTATCCCGATAGTCACCACAACAATAGCACGAATCCCGATTCGCACCACCCATCAAGTTTTAATTTAAATGTTGTAGTCTAACTCTCGATAAGCTTACCCAAGCGTGTCCATCACCTAGGGCGAGGCTATTCGAATAGTTTTTAAACCTGCAGGGTGTACCATCGTACCCACACCTCGCATCGCCTTTAAGCCAAAGCACACTTCCAAGGTATGCCAAGCACACTAAGTCCTACGAGACTTTTTCCAATATTGTGTATTAACTACGAGCCGCTCGTATGGATAGAAATCCATACGCTTACATGGTAAAGCCGAAAAGACAACTACCCACTCAGGATAAAGCTTTTCGGACAACTACCATGCTCCCACCTCCATCCCTCCTGCGACCTCCTGCGACCCGGAGCCAATACACGCCAAAGTACTAGGTCAAGAGAGGTCCCATACCCTCTAGTGTGGTTAGCACGCCGAAATGCCTGGATAACAGAAACTCACAAGATGTTCGGTCCTTAATTGACCCGGGCACCTTTCCAGTCACACCCAACAGATCACACCAATCTTACCGTTGTGCCCGCGTCTAAATCATTTTTGTTTTCAGTTTTAGTTTTGCAATTAAACATAGCAGAAATGCTGAAATATAAAGTTATAGAAAATTTTGTGTGATCAAGGTTACCGACTAAGTCGATAACCGCCCATTTCTACCGATACTAAGCATGTCTAAGCAATTTGACCCGGATCTACTAAGTGACAAGAGATCATCCAAATGACCTCTAATCACAGCAAATAACCTAGGCTCAGGTAGTAGAGGTCAATGTTTTGTCTACAGGATATGCAGCTACGGATTTAACTAATCAATTTAACACAAATTAAGCGATGCATACATACAGTTGAAACAAAATATTAGACTTTAAAATACTGGGATAAACATGATCAAACTGCTTGCACATGCTTTGTTGCTCAAGTTGTTGCGAGGGTCGTTCGGGGTTGCCGCAAATATCGAAGCCTAACGATAGAACAAATAACAAATAATAAGAACGAATAACACCGCAAAACTCAATAATCAAACACAAACACCAATTTGTACACAGAGGCTAGACCAAAGACAAAAAGGAGTAACAAAATAGCAACTGAGAGATGATTCAAAAGACATGCTTTCAAGTGATAGATCTACCCACTCACTTATTTATCAAAGCAACCACAAAATCACTCTTCTTACCGATTTAAACTTTGGACAGACTTTGATGGTGATTGTGTGCACATCTATTATTTAATCATCAAGTTAATATATCAAAACAGCTAGTTTCTCTAACTCAACCATTATTAGTCGATATTACAGAACCTACAAAAGCTATTGACAACACTAACCACCAAGTATCCAACTATGAGATGCTAAACAAAAATCTTCTATCTAAGATAGGATGCTAAGGATGCTCACTATTCGCACCCTAAGCATCACACCAAGATTTTGCAAGGCTAACAAGTTTCAAAGATGCGGCTACTACACCAAATCTTATAGCACCGACAACTCAAAAGTACAGAGACAATAACATGATCACTAACTATCCCTTATGATCAAACATGACAACAAGAGCTTAGAAACTTAAAGATACCAACTAAATGATTTCATGCTAACCACCACAACAAAAGGAGACATCAAGTCTAACAAAACCTAATAGCAAGCATGATACCAATTTTCGCCATCGACAACGAAAAACGACAATATAGAAACATACAGAGAACTAGAACTATAATACTTTCAAACCTCCAATACCAATTTTGATCATGCACGAGTGAACTAAAGAACAATCATAAGCATGATTAGCACTAACTACAATGCTTCAGGAGGTGGGGCCTAATGACGATGAAATGCAGATGAGCACACCAAGAACGAGAGGATCGGGCCTCTGACTCAAATCGCCGCGGCGAAGGAGTGGCGGCGCGGCCGTGCGACGGCCAAAATGGGTCGCCTGAGGTTGCCGAAGCTAAGGGTGGTCGCGGGCAGCGGAGATGCACCGAGGTGGCGCGCGACGAGCACGCGGCGGCGGTGGGGTGACAAGGTGCGGCCGCACGAGAGGTAAACAATGAAAATTAGCGCACATGGGCATCGGTGAGTTACCCGAACTCACGGAATGACGCGAGCTCAAGAGGTCACGGAGATGGCCCGGCGACGAGAACCAGCGGTGGCGATCAAGGGGTCACCGAGGAGGGAGCAACCTGAGCAAAAATAGGGGAAAAGAGAGACGGAGATAGCTTGAGTGAGTGCACTAGATGGTGCTAGCGCGAGCAATTGCCCAAGGAACCAACTCACCGGAGATGAGGACGATGATCCAACTTTCGGCCGAAGAAGAGGGATATCAGAATTCAATGGCCCCCTGCGAGTGAAACTCAAAATTAGCTGAGGGGAAACCATGATAGGGATCTGGAACACGATGTGACGCGCAAAATAAGGGATGATCTTCACTGGTTGTGGTGCTGACACGGCGGAGCGGCACGGCCGTGAACCAGAGATTGCGCACTACCACAATTTGAGCTCAGGGAAGGCAATGGAGGGTAGGAAGTGGTCTTAGGGTGTCCAAAGGAGGATAAGAGAGCTTTGCGAGGGCTTAAGTAGGGAAGAGGGCGGAGGAAATCGAGAGGCGACGCCGCACCGAGGAGCTCAAGAACGGTCTTGACAAGGCGGTGAAAGGAATGGTGGGCGATTAATGCTGCGCAGGCATGGCCACTCAACGGAAGATGCGGCGAGGCAATGCGCGCGAAACCGGAAGCGGTGACGAACGAAGGCGAGGTGGCGACCATGCGCGATATCGCGGCACTCAAGACTCATGCGAAGGTAGGTGACGACCGACGAGTGGGGCCCGCCGCGCGATGATGGCGGCAGCGCGCGAACCGAGACCGCACGGTGCGATTAGGTGGTCTGACTCGATCAGGAACGTGTCGACCGCTGGATCTAAAATGGACGGTCGAGATTGATGTATGCATTCGGACAGGTCGGTTGCGCACGCGAACGTGGATCGTGCGATGCACAACGGACGGTCACGATTGATTAGATTCGCGCGGTGCGATTAGTTGGCGCGACCGAGCCATTTAGGTGCGGTCGGGTTTGAGTCGGGCTCGGGTCCGAGCCCGACAAACAGTGAATACTGATTTGAAGTTTTAAAAGGCTGAGAGAGTTTGGAGAATTTTTAGAGGTAGCTCCTGAGCTCCAAAAATTCCGAAATTTTTATGGAAGCTTACTGAAATAGAGGACAACCTTGTGAAATTTTTCCAGGAGTTTTTATGCACTGCATTGTTCTACAGAAAATTCACAAGCTGCTGCCTAAGGGTTTGACCAGATTTCTAAACTGGTTTGACTTGGGCATTTGAAATAGCAAACAAAATCTAAAAATTGTGAAATAATTCAGGGAGGTAGATAGGATGATAAAAATGATAGGAAAAATAACTTCAGAGGATGATCACAAGTTTGAAGGCTAATAATTTGATGACAACAATTTCCAATCACAAGAATCAACTTCTAGAAAATTGGAAATTGCTAGGGAAATATGTAGAAACTTTCAAATGATTTGAAGAGACAACAAAAGTTTTTATTTCTCCTCAAAATTTTACATTTGAAATACAAACCCTAAGTTAGGGCTGTTACAATATAATAGACAAAGTGGATATAACAAATTGGATTAATAACTAAACCCAAAAGCATTTAAATACATACTTAAAGTAAATGCAATACTTTGAAACAAAGTATTTTGAAAACTAAGATTCCATATGATCAAGGGTATAACTTGCCTTGGAAAAGGTCTAGGTACTGATCTTGATCTTGAGGCACTCCTTCTTCAACAAAGCTTCCCCAAGTATCAATGTCTACTCGCAAACGAAGAAAATAAACAAAACAATACATAACAAAGGCAAAACAAACTCCAAAAATTAAATAAAAATGTCAGATAAATAGATCTCAAATTTAGATGAATTTAGAAATTTGAATGGGCTCAATCGGAGTTCGGATGCAAAAGATATGGGCTTTGGAAGTTTGAATATAATGAAAACCCCTAAAAACTGAATTATTGGAATTTCCTAATTATTCTTCAATAGAAAAATCAGATTACTGCGCAAGCATGATGCCAGCACAGAGAATTACAGGATTAAAAGAATTAGAAGGAAGACTGACATGTGGGACCCACATGACTGTCTCACGGCTCACGGTGTGTAATACTCCGGAAGTGTGAGAAGCCATTAATCGGGATAATTGAATTTAATCGGTAGAGTTTATTTAATCGGGGAAAAGTTTATTTCAGAAATCTTCAAAACAAGAAAAGAGAGGGGCATTTCCGCCTTTTCACACCCACTTGGGCCTGGGCCTTGGCCCATTTGGCCTTGTAGTGGCCGGCCAAAGGGGGGGGAGGTGCCACCCTCCCCAAACCCTAGCCGCCCCTCCCCTTTTCCCCTCCTCCCACTTGCAGCCGCCACCCTCCCTCCACCTTGCGCCTCCTCCACAGGGTGCTGCCCCAACTTCCGCCCCCCTCCATTGGCGTCACCCCAAGCCCTTGGTGCTGCTCCTCCACCTTCTCCATTGCTGCTCCTTGAGAGGTCCCGCCGCCGCCGCCACAAGAAAGAAGGGAGAAGAAGGGAGAAAGGAGGAGAAGAGAAGGGTTGTTCTTCGGGGTGTTTGATCAGCGTCTTCCTAGGGCTCTAAAAGGGTAACGAGATGCTTTCCCCGCTGTTTGATCCGTAGTAGATGCGAAACCGATTAGAATTGTTGGATAAAAGTTTGGCTGCAGAAGATTCGATTCTGTCCAGTACCTTGCGTGGGTAATTTCGTGTATTTAGAGGCTGAATTTTAAGATTCCATCTCCTAGAGTTATGTGGGATCTGTCGTTATCTTTCAGTAGCCATGAAGATCACTCAATTCCGAGGTCTGAGTCAAAAGTTATGATCGTTTTAGTATCTGCTGCCAGAAATCTGACGAGAATAATCTGTCTGGATATTTCCTAAAATATGAAAGGGAAATTGGTAGAATCTGAAAGTTCACACAACTAGGTTATTGTAGATAATTCGATAAACTTTTCAGATTGATAAAGAACGATCAATTCGGAGTTACCTATTAAAAGTTATGGTCATTTTAGTTTTGCTGTTCGAACATGTAGGCAGTTTCTGTACTGGAAGTTCAAACAATGGTTAGCCTTTTATTTTTGCCGATTTGGATTATCGTGTCAACTAGAGTATTGTAGTTTAGTCAGTTAAGAATCTACAGAAATTGGGTTTACCTCTTTTCGACTTCCAGTCCATGAGTTATGTCAATTACCGTGCTGCTGTCCAGAAACGGTATATGGCTGGAAACGTTGTTTTTCAGTTTCAGCTTTGTAATCTCGACTTGAGTCATCAGGGAAGCGGTGTAGAACGCCGATTAGTAGCGCTGGGTATATTATGTCCTTATTGAAATTATTTTACTTGTTTAGGAGGTGAAGCCTCGGGTTTAGGAGTTTCATCTTTGCCGGCTAACGCGTCGCATCGTGGAAGGCAAGTAATTGGAGCAGTGTTACTACCGTTTAATTGGTTGTTCTTACTACTTGCAATCTATATGATTATCGTATTTTGAAGTATTATGCCATGGTTGGTTGACTTACAAATGAGGTGATAACAGCAATTAATAATTGAATGTTTTATTTCGGATATCTTGCGTGTGGTCATGAGGTGGTTGCTTTATGTGCCGAATGTGGATCATAGATGTATGTTCCATAGTGGCTGTGTGGTAGTAATAAAAGTTAATCTTGTTGGTGCCCTTATGAGGATGACACTTATGTGGTTTATGAGTATCATATCATTCATAACATATCATGACATTGCATTGTGGATGTCGCCGCTTATGGCGCGATCAGACGGAAGACAAAGATCGCACATTGTCAGAGATGATGCACACTCTTATCTTGATGGATAAGAGTGTAGTGGAGCATGGCATGCATTTGCATTAAAATTGTGGATGGAGGAAATGCATACTTATGCCAATGTTTGAAATATTATGTGGCAGGACTCATGTTAGTCCATGTGGTTTATTGAATGAGAAAGTGGAATGTGGTTGCGGTCATGCAATAATATAAATTGTGATGTAGCTTGCTTGTTATTTGAATAACCTGTTACTCAATTTACTTGCTGAGATTTTATCTCACCCTTGTTGTTTCTTTCCCCCTTTCAGGTGATTCTTGAGCATTCCTGGGATGGGTAGAGCGGTACTACAATAATGCACTCAATTCATAGATTTATGCTGTAATAAAGTTGAGAGGAAACTAGCTAGAATTTGTGGACTACTCTTGGATTAAATTGCTAGTAGTTGTTTTAATTTATTGAACTCTATTCGTTATTATTGTGTCCATTAGTTGTTTTTGCTTCCGCTTTTGTTCAATCGTAGAGTGGTTAGTGGCATTCCAGGGTAATGTGGGTCCTGGGGTGTTACAGTTGGTATCAGAGCCTAGGCTTTAGGTTCTAGGAGAAGTAAGAAAATTGACACACTTGCACATGTAGGATGGGGAAGGGTTTGCATACCTTGCATATACCTTGTTGAATTCTTTAATTTATTGCTTGTGCTTCACTTGTCTGAGAATAATGTTTTTGCTTGCTTGTGGGTTGCGGTGGCTGTAGGAATGCCACCTAAGGGTAGTGGCCGTGTTCGTGCTGCTATGCCGCTAGCACAACCGGCAGTTGAGGAGGCTGAGGATGCTCAACCAGTGGGCGGTACCCAAGAGGAGCTGTTGGCTGTGATCAGGGCCATGCAGCAAGAGTTGAGGGCTTTGAAACAGGCGTGTTGTCCACGTGCCGATGCCGCCCGGTACTGAGGTTGCGGCGGTGAGGCGATTAAGCGGCATCTCACTTCGTGAGTGGGTAGGGTTGAGGCTGGACAGCTTTGACGCGGCGGCCACTCCTGTCCAGGCCGCTGACTGGCTGTCCCATGTGGAGGACAAGATGGAGGCTTTTGAGGTAGTGGTTTCCGATCGCGTGCGCTATGTGGCGCAACTGCTGAAGGGAGAGGCCCAGATCTGGTGGAAAGGAGTGCAGTCTGCTCGCACGGCTGCACATGGACTCCCATCGTGGGCGGAGTTCGTCCGGCAGTTTGAGATGCGGTTCTATCTAGAGACCTTTCTGGACAAGATGAAAATTGACTTGGGCAATTACACACAAGACAAGCAGTCTATGGCAGAGTATGAGGTGGGCTTCAATCAGATAGTCCGCTTTGTCCCACATGTGGCTCGGGACGATGCGGAGAAGGCCAGACAGTTTCGTCAGGGGCTTAGGCCTTCGATCCGCCACCTGCTGGGTGCCTTTCCGATCATAGATTTCCGTACCCTGGTGGAGCAGGCCTTGGGGATCGAGATGCAGCATGCGTACACGGAGGACACTCGCAATTCCTCTGGAGGAGATCAGCCTCGAGGTCATAGCGAGAGGAGGGGCCATTCTGGGGGCCCTATGAATAAGAAGGCAAAGGGTCGTCGTCACCAGCCCTACCGTAGTAGCGCAGGCGAACCAGCTCTCGGAGGGAGCTCTGCATGCATGCCACTCAAGCCCGGACTGGGCTTGGTGTGCTTTCGTTGTGGGGATCCGCACAAGCGGAGTGACTGCTCTTGGAAGGGGCAGTGTTCTATCTGTGGTCAAAACCACAAGGATGTGGTGTGCAGGCAGAATCCCAAGGGGAAGCTGCAGTGGGAGTTGGCGCCTACACCTTCAGCGGGATTTTCTCGCCCTGATGGCACCGTACAGATGATGGCTGTGGCTCCTACCCCGCAGTTCCTACCCGCGGTCCCTACACCGCGTTACCTGCCGGCGCCTTCAGCACCTTCATCGACTGTCTTGGCGCCCCCACCTGGAGGATACTGGGTTCAGCAGCCTACTACTCCATCGACCCCGGTACCTCAGTGGACACCTGCGTCGACCTACCAGAGAATGGGAGATCCTTCTTCTTCAGCTGTCCCTGCGGCATTCTCCATTCCGACATCAGATGGCAGGGATCGTGGAGACATTGTGACAGGTACCTTATCTGTTGACTCTTTTGATGCCTGCGTACTTTTTGATTCTGGAGCCAGTTTCTCTTTTATCTCGGAGAATTTTGTTGAGCGGCGGGGCTTTGGTCGATTGATTGGGAGGGCGGTGGTTGTTAGTTCTCCTAGTGGGCTTATTTCAGCCCCGTGTTTGCCCCGTTGTGTGGTGATTCTAGCGATGAGGAGTTCGTGGCGAATTTGGTGGTTATACCCACGAGCCCTTCGATGTGATCCTTGGCATGGATTGGCTCACGCGGTATCAAGTCGTTATTTCTTGTTTCGGAAGACGGTCACCTTGCGTTCTCTGCAGGCATGAAGTTGTCTTCAAAGGAGTGCTCCGCGGTACTCTCTCTTGTTGTTTGTGCGCTTGTTTCCTAATCGCGGATGCGTAAGTCGTGGTTGTTGTGGGCTTTGGTTGAGGGTCACGAGGCTGCCTTGAGGTTAGAGAACATACCGGTAGTCTGCAAGTACCCGGATGTTTTTCCCAGTGAGCTCCCCGACTTGCCACCAGAGCGGGAGTCGATCTTCCGCATTGAGCTTGTTCCGGGTACGCGGCCTATTTTTAAGTCCCCGTACCGGATGGCACCGGTTGAGCAGGTGGAATTAAAGAAGCAGTTGGATGAACTCTTAGCTAAGGGGTTCATTAGACCGAGCACGCCACCTTGGGCCGCTCCGGTTGCTTTGTGGGAAAGAAGGATGGCACCAAGAGGCTCTGTGTGGATTATCGAGCACTCAATCAAGTGACAATCAAGAACAAGTATCCTCTGCCTCGTATTGAAGATCTCTTCGATCAGTTGAGAGGTGCCAAAATATTTTCCAAGATTGATTTGCAGTCTGGTTACCATCAACTGCGGATCAAAGAGGAGGATATAGAGAAGACAGCTTTTAGCACAAGGTATGGGCATTACAAATATGTCGTTATGTCTTTTGGACTGACTAATGCCCCTGCTGTCTTTATGGAAGCTATGAACAGGATGCTCCATGAGTACCTGGATTCTTTTGTGGTGGTCTTCATTGACGACATCCTGGTTTATTCCAAAACGGAGGAGGACCACGAGTTGCATCTCAACCTGGTCCTACATACTCTTCGGAGGAATAAATACTATGCGAAGCTAAAGAAATGTGCTTTCTGGTTATCCGAAGTAGGATTTTTGGGTCATACCATCAGTCAGCACGGTATTACAGTGGATCCGAAGAATGTGGCAGCAGTGGTGCAGTGGCGGAGGCCAACCAATGTGTCAGAGATCCGGAGTTTCCTTGGTCTTGCCGGGTACTACCGGCGCTTTGTGCAGGACTTTTCTATCATTGCTAAACCAATGACCCGACTCACGCAAAAGGGGGTTCCTTTTGTGTGGACGGATGCTTGTGAGGCTGGGTTTCAGACTTTGAAGAACAAGTTGGTGAATGCACCTATCCTATCCTTGCCCGGGAGTGGCAAGCGCTTCACGGTGTACACGGATGCTTCTCGGATTGGACTCGGTTGTGTGCTGATGCAAGAGGGCCGAGTAATCGCTTATGCTTCTAGACAGTTGAAGACTCATGAGCAGAATTATCCCACTCATGATCTCGAGTTGGCAGCAGTTGTGTTTGCTCTGAAGTCATGGAGGCATTACTTGTATGGGGAACAGTGCGATATCTTCACTGATCACAAGAGCCTTAAGTATATATTCACTCAGTGAGAGCTAAATTTGAGGCAGCGGAGGTGGTTGGAGTTAATCAAAGATTATGACCTGACTATCCAGTATCACCCTAGTAAGGCTAATGTGGTGGCTAATGCCCTAAGCAGGACAGGGGTACCTCAGGTAGCGTTGTCCTTGGTCTCGGAGTTTGAGAAGATGGGTATTTCTTTCGTCTTCATCGATCTGCGGCAGCAGACACGATGATCATCCGCGCCATTCCCGAGCGTCCGTGAAGCTCAACAGCACGATCGGCTCCTTTCAGAGGTGCGGAAGAGGATCTCGGAAGGGCGTTCCCGAGACTTTAGTGTGGATGAACACGGTGCGGTTCGTTTCAAAGGCCGGCTGTGTGTACCCCATAAATCACCGGTGAAGGATGATATTCTTCGTGAGGCTCACCGGACCCCATATTCGGTACATCCAGGAGAGACCAAGATGTATCGTGATCTGAAACAAATCTTTTGGTGGAAGCGGATGAGGGTGGATATTGCTAAATATGTCGCTGCTTGTGGCGTTTGTCAACAGGTAAAGGCCGAGCACAAACGTCCTGCTGGTTTGTTGCAGCCCTTGGAGGTACCTGAGTGGAAGTGGGAGCATATCACTATGGACTTTGTGGTTGTTGTTGCGCGCTCGAGGGCGAGATGCGATGGGTCGTGGTGGACAAGCTTACCAAGTCCGCACACTTCATACCGATAAAACGACCAACACAACAAGGAGACTAGCCCCGTTGTACATCCGAGAGGTGGTGAGACCGCACGGTGTACCCAAGTCCATTGTTTCGATCGAGATGTCAAGTTTGTCTCTAAGTTCGCGAGTCTTCAGTGCGTTGGGCACGACAGCTTCCTCAAGATGACTTTTCACCCTCGACGGATGGTTAGTCGAGCGGACCATTCGCACTCGGAGGACATGCTTCGTGCTTGCGTACTATCTTGGAAGGGCGCTTGGGAGGACTATCTGCTTTGGCGAGTTCGCTATAACAATAGTTATCGCGAGTATCAAGATGCCTCCTTTGAGGCTTTGTATGGTCGGAGGTGTGTTTCCCCTCTTGTTGGGATGCAGGGTGAGAGGTCGTTGCTTGGTCCGGATCTTGTTCAGCAGACCGTGGGGAAAGTGCGGAGGTTCGCTTGACTCATTGGTGCTCAGAGCCGACAAAAGAGTTATGCGGATGTTCGGCGCCGAGAGTTGGAGTTTGCGGTGGGTAGCCTTGTGCTCCTTCTCGGTGTCTCCAACCAAGGGTATTGTTCATTTTGGTACCACCGAAGCTTAGCCCGCAGTACATCGGTCCTTTTCGATGGTTGCTCGGGTGGGTAGTTTGGCTTATCGCTTGGAGTTGCCAAACTCATTGAGAGGTGTGCACAATGTTTTCCATGTGTCGATGCCGAGGAAATACTTGCGGATCCGAACACAAGATTGACTCGAACAGTCACAAGTGGAGCAGATCTCACCGTGGAGAGTTGGCCGCTCAGTATCTTGATGCGCTGAGCGGGTCTTGAGGAATAAGACCATCAAGTATGTGAAGGTCCTTTGGACGAATCAGTCGGAGAGAGAGGCTACGTGGGAGCTGGAGGATCATTTGCGAAAGAAGTACCCCGAGCTCTTCGAGGCTGGTGAGTACTCCTAGTTTGGGTTGCTCTTTTCTTGTTGTTCTTTTCTTTGTGGTCTGAAGAGTTGGATTCGAGTGCGAATCCTTTTAAGGTGGGAAGAATGTAATACTCCGGAAGTGTGAGAAGCCATTAATCGGGATAATTGAATTTAATCGGTAGAGTTTATTTAATCGGGGAAAAGTTTATTTCAGAAATCTTCAAAACAAGAAAAGAGAGGGGCTTTTCCGCTTTTTCACACCCACTTGGGCCTGGGCCTTGGACCATTTGGCCTTGTAGTGGCCGGCCAAAGGGGGGGGAGGTGCCACCCTCCCCAAACCCTAGCCGCCCCTCCCCTTTTCCCCTCCTCCCACTTGCAGCCGCCACCCTCCCTCCACCTTGCGCCTCCTCCACAGGGTGCTGCCCCAACTTCCCCCCCCTCCATTGGCGTCGCCCCAAGCCCTTGGTGCTGCTCCTCCACCTTCTCCATTGCTGCTCCTTGGAGAGGTCCTGCTGCTGGCCGGCCACAAGAAAGAAGGGAGAAGAAGGGAGAAAGGAGGAGAAGAGAAGGGTTGTTCTTCGGGGTGTTTGATCAGCATCTTCCTAGGGCTCTACAAGGGTAACGAGATGCTTTCCCCGCTGTTTGATCCGTAGTAGATGCGAAACCGATTAGAATTGTTGGATAAAAGTTTGGCTGCAGAAGATTCGATTCTGTCCAGTACCTTGCGTGGGTAATTTCGTGTATTTAGAGGCTGAATTTTAAGATTCCATCTGCTAGAGTTATGTGGGATCTGTCGTTATCTTTCAGTAGCCATAAATATCACTCAATTCCGAGGTCTGAGTCAAAAGTTATGATCGTTTTAGTATCTGCTGCCAGAAATCTGACGAGAATAATCTGTCTGGATATTTCCTAAAATATGAAAGGGAAATTGGTAGAATCTGAAAGTTCACACAACTAGGTTATTGTAGATAATTCGATAACCTTTTCAGATTGATAAAGAACTATCAATTCGGAGTTACCTATTAAAAGTTATGGTCATTTTAGTTTTGCTGTTCGAACGTGTAGGCAGTTTCTGTACTGGAAGTTCAAATAATGGTTAGCCTTTTATTTTGGCCGATTTGGATTATCGTGTCAACTAAAGTATTGTAGTTTAGTCAGTGAAGAATCTACAGAAATTGGGTTTACCTCTTTTCGACTTCCAGTCCATGAGTTATGTCAATTACCGTGCTGCTGTCCGTAAACGGTATATGGCAGAAACGTTGTTTTTCGCCAGCTTTGTAATCTCGACTTGAGTCATCGTGAAGCGTGTAGAACGCTGATTAGTAGCGCTGGGTATATTATGTCCTTATTGAAATTATTTTACTTGTTTAGGAGGTGAAGCCTCGGGTTTAGGAGTTTCATCTTTGCCGGCTAACGCGTCGCATCGTGGAAGGCAAGTAATTGGAGCAGTGTTACTACCGTTTAATTGGTTGTTCTTACTACTTGCAATCTATATGATTCTCGTATTTTGAAGTATTATGCCATGGTTGGTTGACTTACAAATGAGGTGATAACAGCAATTAATAATTGAATGTTTTATTTCGGATATCTTGCGTGTGGTCATGAGGTGGTTGCTTTATGTGCCGAATGTGGATCATAGATGTATGTTCCATAGTGGCTGTGTGGTAGTAATAAAAGTTAATCTTGTTGGTGCCCTTATGAGGATGACACTTATGTGGTTTATGAGTATCATATCATTCATAACATATCATGACATTGCATTGTGGATGTCGCCGCTTATGGCGCGATCAGACTGCAGACAAAGATCGCACATTGTCAGAGTACGATGCACACTCTTATCTTGATGGGTAAGAGTGCAGTGGAGCATGGCATGCATTTGCATTAAAATTGTGGATGGAGGAAATGCATACTTATGCCAATGTTTGAAATCTTATGTGGCAGGACTCATGTTAGTCCATGTGGTTTATTGAATGAGAAAGTGGAATGTGGTTGCGGTCATGCAATAATATAAATTGTGATGTAGCTTGCTTGTTATTTGAATAACCTGTTACTCAATTTACTTGCTGAGATTTTATCCCACCCTTGTTGTTTCTTTCCCCCTTTCAGGTGATTCTTGAGCATTCCTGGGATGGGTAGAGCGGCACTACAATAATGCACTCAATTCATAGATTTATACTGTAATAAAGTTGAGAGGAAACTAGCCTAATGACTAGCTTTTGGCGAGTGTTCTTTTGATCTATTAATGATGAATTTGTGGACTACTCTTGGATTAAATTGCTAGTAGTTGTTTTAATTTATTGAACTCTATTCGTTATTATTGTGTCCATTTGTTGTTTTTGCTTCCGCTTTTGTTCAATTGTAGAGTGGTTAGTGGCATTCCAGGGTAATGTGGGTCCTGGGGTGTTACACGGTGAACCAAGTTCACCGAGCCTTTAGATCTCGGGTTTGGTGAACCGTGCCACGCACGCGCTGACAAGCTAACATGCATGTGACACATCAGCATTTGGGTGATGTGGCCGCACACGTGGACGTCCACGTCGGATGACACGTCAGATCGGCGGCGACGGCGCTCGGGGACCAAGGTTCCGACGAACGGCGGCAATCCACAAGGGATGAGTGGTAAGGCTATTGCGAACTTGATGGTATACCTCCAGGTGGTCAAGGGCATCTGTGGTGGCCGACGGTAAGCTCGAAGCGGCGAGGAAGGTTCGGGTTTTGTCGGACGACTGCTCCGGTGTGGCTCTAGGGCAACGGAAGAGTTCCTGAGGAAGCTCTGGTGATGGGGAAGCTGATGGCGCAGCCCACGGAGGCAGGGTGTCACCGGCGGTGGCAGAATTCACAAAACCCTAATCCTCAGTTGAAGACATAGACTTCTAATTGCGGTGGCGCTAGGGTTTGAGGGGCACGACGGCTTGGGGTTCTGAAATGCGAGGGTGCTGGCGAACCTCGGGGACTATTTATAGGGCTGGGTCGGCACAAGATAAGGAATCCCCAAATCGGGATTTCCTCGGGTTTATTTGAAATTGGAGATAGAGTTCGTTCCGATCCCGATTGCATGCAGATACGGACGCGAAAGGATAGGAGATAAGATTTGGCGAAGAAATCTAGAAGGGTTTAGTTAGGAAAGTCCTGTTGTCGTACGAGCCTTGGGCTTCAGCAATGGCGGACATAGGCAGAGCTGTGCGAGGAAGAAACCGACTCGGAGATGACGACGATGCGGGGCCCACCTGGTAGAGAGACCAGGCGCAGGCGCGTTTGGACCATACTTGATCTGACCGCCTAGCCTCGATCGAACGGCCCAACCTGATTTGAACGTTTGGACCGTCCAAACGACACGACCTTATTGGACCGTTCAAAGACGATCGGACGGCTTGGACAGAAAGCGCGCGCGAAGAGAGAGGAAAGAAGAGACTGACACGCAGGGTCGGATGTCAGTGGAAGGCGGGTGCGCGTGGGTGAGCGGGCTGCACGGTGTTGGGTTGGAAGCGATAGGAGATGGACCGAAGGCTTAGGGTTTCGGCCCGAAGAGATTTCTGAGATGTTTAATTAGTTTTCTATTTTATAAAATACTGGAAATTAAAATAAGCAATAGAAAATAGCAAATGAACTCAGAAAAAATTCTAGAAAATTCTAGAAAATATATCTGAACACATAGAATCCAAATAAAATAGTTTTGACAATTGTTCGTGTTGGTATTATTCATGTTAAATAATTTTGATACTAAAATTCCAAGTTAATCTTTTGAATTAAATTCAAATAAATCCAAATGGTGAATTTTCTCCCTACTAACTATTGAAAAGGTTTTTAAAGCTCAGAAAATTGGGATGTTACACCCCACCAAACAGGCCGACTGACATGGCCCGTCAGACCACCCACTGCCAACAAGGTTGAAAAGAGACTACACATCTTGACTCAATTTGCAAAACATATTTACCAATTGACGCAATATGCACACAAAGGATGAAGGCAAGATTCTCAACAAGTTGCAAAACACATTTGCCAACTTTTAGAATCATGCCATAAGGAATTAGATACATGGACTTAAAACCATTTGCAAAACACATTTTCAAACTAAAGTCATATGCTACAAGGATTTATGCATGAGCCTCAACTATTTGCAAAACACATTCGCAAATATTGAAAACATACTAATGAGAGCTAGAGCAAGCAAGATGAGCTATCAACATATGACACACTCAAGCTACTAGTCAAGACCCCTCTTAATAGTACGGCAAACTATACTAGCAATCTAGTCTCACACCAAACACCGAGACCGGTAAAAGACTAGGAACATATCCTTAGCCGTAGCTAGTTATACCTTTGCCTTGAGCATCCTCTTGAAGCTTGATGACGCACATCTTTACATCAAGTCTGGATCATTGTCTTGATATGCATCAACCCATGATGCATCCTTCACTTGACCTTCATCAACACATGATGGATCTTTTCTTGATTTGATGATCAACTCATGATCATCTTTTCTTCGGGATCTTGATGTGCATCAACACATGATGTACTCTTTCACTTGACCTCCATCAACACATGATGGGTCTCTTTTGACTTGATGATCAACTCATGATCATCTCCTCTTCTTGAACATCATCAACATATGATGATTTCCTTTTCTTGAACCTTGACTTGATGACTATCAACTCATGATGTCATCCAAAGTCTCCAACCTCATCGAACATAACCTATTTACCTAACTCATGTAAAATATTAGTTCCACAATGTGATTGTCATTAATTACCACAACATACCATTAACTCATAATGGTGGGTCTAGATACTTTAATTTTCCCCTCTTTGGTAATTGATGATAACCACCTCAATTGCAAATATTTGAATATAGATCAATATGAGTATATATATACTACACAAGTTTTATATACTCAAGGATATGTTTCAAAGTAGAGATCCTTAATATATGTGAAAAAAAGGAATATAGATCAATACTAATGAAACCACAAAATATAGAGTGAACTTCCCCTAAATGTGTGCATACACAAGTGTGTAATAAAGACATATGTACATATTCAAGTTAGACTTTTGGTGGAGTTCAACATATATTTTGGATCCGAGAAATGCAACAAGGTATAAGAATATGATGTCGAATGCATTCCATGATTTTTACCTTTTCATCCAAATGGGACTAAACAATATCATACTAAACAAGAGAGTTTGTCTCACATATAGATTTGTTATTAATCACTGAAATACTCCATTAACTCATAATGGTAGGTCTAGATTTTTCACCCTCCTCGGTTTTAAAGATATTCGTCTGAACGGATTTCACGTAGAAACCGATAATGAGAATGGTACAGAATACCTACTGATGACTAAGTCTATTGGATGCCAGAAGAAAGTGGTCAAAAACTCCATTCTTTCTCATCAGGATTGTAGTACACTTACATAAACTTGAAGTTTGTGTTGCTATGAAAACAATTGTTAAGCACCCATAAATTTTTAAGATCCAGCATGATCTTCTAGGTCATCTTGGTTTGGGTATGATGTGAAAAGTTATTAATAATTATGTTGGCCATAACATAAAAACTATAGACCTTCCTAGAGCTGAACATTTCATGTGCCCTTCTTGTGCCAAAGGAAAATTAATTACTAGACCCTCTTGTAAAATTAAGAGATAAATCACCTAGTTTCCTAGAGAGAATTCAAGGTGACATTAGTAGACCTATCCAACCCCTGTCAGGCCCCTTGAGATATTTTATGGTCTTGTTAGATGTCTCTACTAGATGGTTCCATGTTTGCCTGTTGTCTACACGGAACCAAGCTTTTGCAAAGTTAATTCCCAAATAATCAGATTAAGAGCCAATTTCCCAAATGAACCGATTAAGTCCATTCGAATGGATAATGCTCCTGAGTTTACCTCAAAGGCATTTAATGATTATTGTATGGCTCTAGGCATTAAAGTAGAGCATTCGGTACCACATGTCCATACTCAAAATGGCCTCGCAGAGTCATTAATTAAAAGAATAAGCTTATTTCTAGGCCACTTTTACATAATTGTAGGTTACCCACCAGCTGTTGGGGCCATGCAGTGCTGCATGCTGTTGCATTAATCCAACTCAGACCAACTGCATATCATCCAATTCCCCTTGCAATTAGTGCGTGGAAGGGAACCAAGTATTTCCCATATGCGAAAATTCGGATGTGTTGTATACGTGCCAGTGCCAGTTTCACCACCGCAGCGTACATCCATGGGCCCTCACCAGAAGTTGGGGACCTATGTAGGTTTTGAATTTTTTGTTAATTATTAAATACCTAGAGCTAATGACAGGAGATCTGAACACGGCTCAGTACGTTGATTGTATTTTTGACGAGGACAATTTCCCAGCATTAGGGGGAGGAAAGTACCACTCTAAAGAATGCCGAGAAATAGATTGGAATAGCACTGGCATTCAGTCCCTAAACCCACGCACCAAAGACTCAAAACTGGAAGTTCGGAGAATAATAGATTTGCAACAAATAGCTAATAATTTGCTAATGCCTTCACTAATCTTAAAGGAGTGATAAAATCATAAATACCTGCAGTAAATGCACCGAAGAGAGTGGAAGGACCCCAGAAAGATACTAAATCCACTCATGCCCCTCATGCAAAGAAGAGGGGGATACCTTTGGGCACACGAGACTTAATTCCGCAGAGACGTGTGCAGAAACAAAGAACCAAACAAGGCAAACCACTCCATAAGATAGTAGAAGGACCTCAACCTGATGTTGAGAAAATCCCTGAAGTGATCCATCCTAAGGATGGTAACCCCAACGAAAATTTGCGCGCATAATCTAACACTGGGAGATCATAACACCCAAACTCCACCGTTGTGGGAAATCACGAGGAGTTGGAAGAAATAAAAAAAGAAATTTTCACAAATTATGTAGACTCGGGAGTCATATAAAAGAAAGACTACAATTGTTGACATATTTTTCGCCTCTAAAATTGCTAAAACTCTTGAATTTGATCTAGAGCCTAAGTCCATGGCAGAGTGCAAGAAGCGCTCAGATTGGGTCAAATGGAAAAAGCGGTTAGGGCAGAATTACACTCACTAAATAAAAGGAAAGTATTCGGTCTTGTTGCCCAAACACCTCCTTGTGTTCCCTGTTGGGTCCAAATGGGTTTTCATACCGAAGAGAAATGAGAACAACCAGGTGGTAAGATATAAAGCGAGACTTGTAGTACTACAAGGGTTCACACAGAGACCCGGCATCGATTACGATGAAACCTACTCACCTGTGATGAGTGGAACCACGTTCTGATACTTAATATTAATGACAGCTTGTATGAATTTAACAATGCAATTGATGGATGTAGTGACGGCATATTTATATGGGTCATTGGATACATATATCTATATGAGGGTCCCTGGAGGAGTCAAAATTCTGGATCCCAATAAAACTAATCGCAACATGTATAGCGTCAGACTGCAGAGGTCGCTATACGGATTGAAACAGTCTGGAAGACTATGGTAGAACCGACTAAGCGTCTTTCTCCTGAAGAAGGGTTACTCACATAATGATGACTGTCCCTGTATATTTATAAAGAAGTTCCAGAATGGATTTTGTATCATCGCAATTTACGTCGATGATCTGAATATCATCGAAAGTGCAGAGGACATAAAGGAAGCAAGTTCTCACCTTGTGACGGAGTTTGAGATAAAAGACTTGGGTAGAACCAAGTATTGCTTAGTCCTGCAGCTAGAGCACTTACCTAAGGAATCCTAGTGTTATTGGAGAAATTCAACATGGATAAATCTCATCCTTTAAAGACCCCCATGGTAGTAAGATCCCTAGATGTGGATAAAGACCCATTCAGACCGAGGATGGAAAATGAGAAAGTTTTAGGACCAGAAGTTCCATACTTAAGCGCCATAGGAGCACTGATGTACCTTGCGAATTGAACCAAACTCGATATTGCATTCGCAGTCAGCTTATTAGCTAGACACAGTGTAGGTCAAACCAGAAGGCATTGGGTTGGCGTTAAGACTTCTCAGATACCTCCAATGTGCACAAGATCTTGGCTTATTGTTTCAGAAGAACCAAGACTTGACCATGGTGGGATATACGGATGCTGGCTATCTGTCTGATCCCCACAGTGCCAAATCTTAGACTGAGTTTGTATTTCTATGTGGTGGTACAACCATCTCTTGGTGGTCATTTAAGCAAAACTTGGTAGCTACTTCTACCAACCACTTAGAAATTATTGCACTATATGAAGCCTCATGTGAATGTGTTTGGCTCGGATATGTGATTAGCCATATCCAGAAGACATATAGCATTAACACCGTCGATACCTCCATAATTATCTATGAAGATAATGTGCTTGTGTTGCATAAATGCAAATGAGTTATGTCAAAAGTAATGTTGTAGGTGTAAAAACCAAACACAAGTGAGGGGGTGGACGTCGGCCGTCTGACGGGCCATCGTCCACGAGAGTAAAAAATGACATGAGGATTTATACAGATTCAAGGGTCCGAGAGGACCACCTTATTCCTGTCGGTGAGCCAACGGGGAGTTACCTTCGGGGAGAGAGCCCCCGAGGGCTCACCAGTTTTAATATGCTTCTTTATTGCTCAAGAGAGCTCCCTTTGAAATGAGGGATACATGAGCTATTTATAGGCTCTTGGGCCTGTACAAATGACCGAATTACCCCTTAGGGATGACTATTCTATGAGTACAAGTGAGGGGTACAATCGGCCTTTGTAAGGTAATTACATTTCTTAATCCGCTAAGCAGGTGTTAACTTTGTGGAGTGGGTCCCATCGGTGAAGGGATGAATTATTCTTCCATCAAGTAATATCACGAAGTATATTGCTCCCAATTTCTTCTATCCTCTTGAACTCCAGAAGAACGATGAGGTGAAGATCCTGCAAACTAGATCTTTT
Organism: Ampelocalamus luodianensis; assembly: GCA_036346255.1. Taxonomy (NCBI): domain Eukaryota; kingdom Viridiplantae; phylum Streptophyta; class Magnoliopsida; order Poales; family Poaceae; genus Ampelocalamus; species Ampelocalamus luodianensis. The sequence continues at coordinate 29,044,712 of CM070620.1, read as the reverse complement.
GAAAATCTGGCTGATTTATTTACTAAGTCTTTGCCTATGTCCAGTTTCCAATGATGCGTTCATGGTATTGGAATGAAGCGACTGGAGAGTTGCAGGGATTATGGAGAGACTTCCCTGAATCATAATCCACTTAAGGTCTTAAAGTTTTACCTTAATCCTAAAGATGAACCCAGAAGGTAGAGAGGTTGCACTCTTTTTCTTTTAGTAAGTTTTTCCCGAAGATTTCGCACATAAAGGTTTTTAACGAGACAATAATGCAATACAACTTACGGATGCAATGTACTCTTTTTTCCGATCCCTTTTTTTCCACTGGGCTTTTGGGAGGAGTTTTTAATATGATATGTGCATGACGCGTCCAAGGGGGAGTGTTGAGAAACCCTGGATTAGGGATTGATGGGTGTAATACCAAAACTACCCTTGGTGGGTTTTAGTCTTTAAATAGGATCTCATTGTACTCAGAAAGAGATCGATCAATTAATAAAGAGGTTCCCTATATTATGTCTTCATCTATTTATCTCTCCGTCGATTGTCTATTACTTGGTGATCGGTTGATTGTTTCCCATAACTACTAGTTCTTCGACATGTATAATCCTATTCCTAATTTCGAATAAAGATAAGCTGGGCCTGCTTCTTAAAAAAGCCATGGTTAAGAACTAAAATTCAATGCTCTGTTTTGTTGATATATACATGCATGTTTCTTGAATCCGAGCACATAGGTGGCTAGCACCCGGCACAGGAAAAGGATCCCAAATTATGGCGCAAACACTGTTCTTAGCTTCCATAGATTTGACGGGACGAAGACATTTTCTCTCTCTCTCTACAAATGGAATGTCGCTTTATTTGTACAACGCCGACAGCCGCGGCAAACATGAGAAGCTAGCGCAGCCACGGCGAGGTGATTCTATTCTACATCTGTCGACTCACTGATAAAAGGGAGAGCTCGAAATTAATCAGCATAATTAATGACATTGCAAAATATAAAAAAAACATAATCAATAAGAAATTGTATTCTAGACATTACTAATTTCTCATGAGATACACATTGATCACACGAGTGTACATTTTATTGGCCGATTTCTTGTCGGGCTATTGGTATTACAGCATGCATGGAATTTGGTATCCAAATTAGAGTAACAGCTCTTGATTTGGCCCTTGTGGCTCCATGGTTCAAATTACAAATCCTTCTTAATTTCTCCTCATTTTGCACTAGCGACCCCTGACTACATCAAATGATGCTTTAATTTCCTTCACGCCCATCGATCTGTTCGATCGCCTGAAACTAACTTGAACAAACGCGTAAGAAATCAAATCAAACCGTAATATTAGTAGCATTTTCAATGCTAGAAGAACCATCCAATCCACCTAAGATTGCTATCACTCATGAAACCAGCAGCCACGTGGCACCAGCTAGGAGATTAATTAATCAGCAGTCTAGCTCAATTAGCATCCGTCCCACAAGGACCCCTGCGGCCAGTGCTGGGAGCTCTCGGCCGCGTCACTGCCATCCTGGCCCCACTTTGGCGGGTCCAGCAGCATGGCCTCTGCCATCTCGGCCCACAGCTTGGGCGACTCCAGGTCAAACTCGCCGTCGCCGCTCCCCAGCTCGATCCGGCTTGGGCCAAGCTCGGTCGGGTTGGCACCCGCGGCAGCGGCAGCGGCGACCAGCGCCGGCTCGCGCCGCACCCGCTCGGCCGCCTCCGCCGCCGCGGCCCGGATGTCGATGGGGTCCGTGGTGGCCGGCTGGGGAAGCCAGCCGACCGACCCCGGGAAGTTGAGCTGCGCGTCCTGCCCGCGCAGCCGCAGCGCCGCCACGTCGTGCGCCACCGCCGCCATCTCGGCCGAGTCGAAGCTGCCGAGCCAGATGCGGACCTTGGTGCCGGGCTGCCGGATCTCCGAGACCCACTTGCCCCATTTCCGCCTCCTCACGCCCCTGTACTGAGGGCTCGTCATGATCGGAGCCTCCTGGTCTGTGCCCAGCTGCTGCTGCTGGTCCATGAGCTCGATCTCACAAAGCAATTATACCCTAGAAATTTGTGCCTTCCAAAGAGGAATGGGTGATCTTGGTGCAATGCAGATTTGGAGGTGATCTTGGTGTGCTTATATAGCGCAATGGGTGCATGGTGACTAGTTGCTGGTGCATGAAAACGCCAGATGATCATGTGTGCTGAATAATAAGCTACTGATTTCTGTGTTGAGTGGCGAGCGATTTGTGATTTACTGTGGCACAAGCACACTGCTGCTGTGGTTATTGACCAGATGAGGGGATGTGACGTCGCTAACGAGTGATGACTGCTCGTCACACGTGTTGGTGTGAGAAAGATATATTTTGAGTCCATTAATTGAAACAGAAGAAAGAATCGGTTGCCGAAAAGATCACAACGAAGGAGACACTGGTGCCGTGTGTATGTGAGGGAGAGAGTTCGCTAGTTGGGGATAAGTTCGGTCGACTGAACTATTTGTGAGATGGATATAAGTTGATTGCCTGATTGGTGAAGATGTAGAATCTTGGGCATCAATCATGCATGGCAAGCTGCAAAATAGTGCCTAAAATGCCATCCAGTTTTTTTCCTTCTTTTTTACGGTTACAAGGAAGACGCACACACCACCATACACGCATATCACACGTACACGTTCACGAGCACCCCCACCCCCTAGCACTCGTTTAGAAAGACGAAAACTCGTGATCCCACAAAATTCATACTGAAACGTACTCGCTTGAGTAAAGGTGGACATCAGGATTTGAACCCTGATGGGTAGATTCATACACCCACAACCCCACCAAGAGGTAACACAAGACACGTCTCGTACAACAAGTAGGCTTTTACCACTGAGCTAACATGTTAATTTCATATTTAGATCATGTTTGAATCGGCAAATTTTTTGCAGTTCCGGTATGAATTGAATAGTTTTATGTGAAATTTATGTATTCCATGTAGACCCTTTTTAGTGAACTGCTAGTGTGTCAAAGGTCTAATAGCAATTAGCCAATGCTCACAAGTCACAACTCACATTCACTGAGACTGGGAGTTAAGGACCATTTAGGTCCCGATATTGCATCGTGGGGGACACGTTCACCTGAGTCCCGTACGAAAGGTCCTTCACCGTACCCATCACCTGCCGTACAAATGCTTTAAAAAAGATTTTGTTTCTTTTAAAAGAGGGTTTTCTTCACCCTTGTTTGATTCAGGTTTTGAACACAAATAAATCAGTTGAGACCAGGGATAAAAATATCGGTGGTAACAGGTATTGATGTGTGGTTTTGGCCTGTTTTTGATTGATCTATCTAGCATCCATTCACTTGTTGTTTGTTGTTAGCAATTCAAAAACGTTTAAATAAAATTGAGAAAAAAATGTAGAATTTGAATTAGTGAACAGTAATTAAACTGGCCAGGAACTGTAGAAATTCAGATTTGAAGTCTAAATTTGATAATTGAAACCAACCGGAAGAAAACTGGTTGCAGACATAGTTCTGTTTTTGTGGATATCATGGAGATGTACTCATGATCTTAGGATAATGACACAATTGACAATGATGGTGAGGGTTTGTTGAAACACTCATTTTTGACAAATTTCAGAGGCTGTCAGAGTTCAGGCTGTCTAACCAGCCATGGTGGCGGTGTGACCGGCCTGACCGGTCATGGGCGATGGTCAGACCGGCCATGGGCAGGTCATAGGGGCCGGTGGTCAGACCAGCCATGGCTGGTGGTCTAACTCGGCCAAAAGTTCAAGTTCAAGTTTGGGGCTGGGCCAAAAATAGAGCGTGTAGGTAAGAGAGATGTTTCTTCTGCACTTGGTCTCATATTTTTTAGAGCTTTGAGTCAAAAGTTCTATTAAGTTTGAATTTCCAGAGAGGGTTCAGATTTTCAGGGAGAAAATCTAGCTAAGTCAATGTGTTGGCGGTCAGATCGGCCCAGCTGGGCGGTTTGACCCGGCCAAAAGTTCAAGTTCGAGGCTGGGCCAAAAATAGAGCGTGTAGGTAAGAGACAGGTTTTGGTCTCATATTTTTTAGAGCTTCGAGTCAAAAGTTCTATTCAGTTTGAATTTCCAGAGAGAGTTCAGATTTTCAGGGAGAAAATCTGGCTAAGTCAATGTGTTGGCGGTCAGATCAGCCCAACTGGGCAGTCAGACCGGCAATGGGTGGCGGTCTGACTGGTTTTGCCCTGTTCACTAGTCGAAAGGCGGCGATGATCATTGGTTAGGTCAAATTCATGGGCCCTAGTGCATATATGTTGCATGACGCATGTTTTGACTAACGTGGGTCAAGTTGCGAAGAACTTGTACCCAGAATTGATTTCTTGGCCTATTGTCGTGGAGGAAGCTTGGAGGTCAACGATGGTCAACGGCGAGGATGACCGGGACTAGGCTTGGAGAGCTGAGGTTTAGAACGATCAAGGATACCAGGTGAAGTCATTGGATTCAAGCATGGCGTGAAATGGACAAGGATGGCCGAACGGGAAGTTCGGTGTGACGGGTTGCATCAAGCGGTGTAAGGATCGATGCAAGTGCCATGGTGATTTCAGTGGGAGCCGGATGGGGGAGACTTGCCGACATGGAGAGAGTCATTGATCAACCTATACGTGGCGAAGCATGGGATTGCTTCATGAAGATTGTGTTGGTGATATGCCCTATAGGCAATCACAGAGGTGATTATATCACGTTTATGTTTATGAGTTATTGAATAAATGTTATTCTGTTCCTTGAATGAATCATCAGTTATATAGATCAATGAGTATGTGACTTGTTAGTGAAGCTCTTTAACTTATATGATGCCCTTCTAAATATATCTCTAGTCGAATGTCACTAGTCGAAACACTAGTGACTTATCGACTAGTACATGTATTGATTGATGACCATGTTTCACTGGTCATGGATATAGGGATATCGAATCGATAATGTGAACATATGTTAGAGAACATGGTGTTGGATAAAACCCACCTTAAGACACTATTGAGATTGTTATGATTCTATGTGTCATTAGTTAGTCTCAAACAATGATGATGTATGATTCTTAGACCTGAGATCAGCATAGTTCCCTACATGTGTAATAGCACTCTTAGGGGTTGCCAAACGCTACTCGTAGCTGGATAGTTATAAAGGTAGCTTTCGGGTATGCTATGAAACATATGGAGGGATGTGACTGGTCGGATATGGGATTTGCCCTTCCTAACATAATAGGAGAGATATCTCTGGGCCCCTCAAAGTGGTCAGATAAAGAAAGTGCATGGCCATACCACTGGTGGTCGAAGAGTTCGACCACATAAGGTTATCCGACACTCGATCGAGAAAGTATTGAACAGTCTATGGATGACATAATATCTCACTTAGAGTTCAACTAGATATCGTGAGGCAAAGGAAGAATACACAAGTAGGTCGCTTATTTCGATCAGTTACGGACTGATCGTATGGAGATACGAGCTGGTCATAGACTGGTCGAATGGAATCATAGAGTGGTCGAAAGCTGGTTGTAAGGAGTTACGAACTGGTCGAGACTAAATATGAACTAGTCGTATAAAGATACGAGCTTATCATTAGTGATAAGGACCTGGTCGTAGATCATATTGTATTAAGGTTTATCCGATATAATTTGTGTGTATTCGGGAATCGTTATGTCCTGCTAGGAACCGCTAACAACTCATGATCGGATGGGGATTCTGAGTCACAACCAATTACGTATGAACCTATAGGGTCACACACTTAACAGGTTGGAACAAAATGTATTCAGATAGAATCCGTCATGGGCATTATATAAGGAGATGCATGAGGCTGTTGAGTAGAGAGACGAGTAGACGTGAGTTGCTCCACTGAAACCCTAGCCATCATCTTCCTGAGAGCTCTACCGTGTGAGTTGGTGCTAGCACATCGACGTACGCTGTTCCTTCCCTGGACATGTGGATACCGTAGAGGCCCTACTGTGGTTGCTGTTGCGCTTAAGGATGATCCACAACTTTGCTGGACAATCGACTATGGTGGACGATCGACTACGACCACTTCATCGACGCACTCTATGTTGGATCAGGCTACTCCAACTCATCTTCTGCTGCACTGCATGTCTGGTGGTAATGCTCTATGATCATCTTCTTGCTTGGTTTCCTAGTTTATGTGGTAGAAATTTTGAATTGTCAGCTAGTGTATGAAGAATCTAGACCCGCCATTATAAGTTAATGGAGTATTTTGGTGATTAATGATAAATCTATTTATGAGACTAACTCTCTTGTTTGATATACCTATTGTTTAGTCTCAGTTGGATATAAAGGTGAAAATCAAAGAGGTATGCACTCGACATTATTTTCTCATGTCTTGTTGCATTCCTCGGATCCAAAATATAGGTTGAATTCCACTAAAAGGTTAACTTGGATATGTGCATATGTTCTTATTACACATTCGTATATGCACACATTTAGGGGGAGTTCACTCTATATTTTGTGGTTTCATTGGTATTTATCCATATTCATTTCTCCACATATATTAAGGATCTTTACTTTAAAATATATAAAATGAGTATATAAGACTTGTGTAGTTCATATATACTCATATGATCTTACATTCAATTATTTGTAATTGTGATGGTTGCCATCAATTACTAAAGAGGAAAAGATTGAAGTATTTTGTCCCACCATTATGAGTTAATAGTATGCTGTGGTAATTAATGAAAATCATATTGTGGAACTAACATTTTTCATGAGTTGGATGAATAGGTTATGTTCCACGGAGATGGAGACTTTGGATAACATCATGAGTTGATCATCATCAAGTCAAGATTCGGGATGAAGGAAATCATCATGTGTTGATGATGTTCAAATCAAGATCCCAAAGTAAAGAAGATCATCATATGTTGATGATATCGAAGTCAAGAGCTTAGAGTAAAGGATGCATCATGTGTTTATGCATATCAAGATCTCGAAGAAGAGATGATCATGAGTTGATCATCAAGTCAAGAAAAGATTCATCATGTGTTGATGGAGGGAAAAATAAAGGATGCATCATGTGTTGATGCATATTGAGACTCGAGATGAAGGATGTCATCATGTGTTGATGAGCATCAAGTCAAGATCCCAAAGTAAAGGAAATAATCATGTGTTGATGATTATCAAGTAAATGGCCTGGACTTGAAGTGGGGATGTGCGTCATCAAGCTTCAAGAGGATGCTCAAGGCAAAGGTATAACTAGCTAGGGCTAAGGATGTGTTCCTAGTCTTTTACCAGTCTCGGTGTTTGGTTGAAAGACCAGTTTGCTAGTATAGGTTGTCGTACTATTAAGAGGGGTCTTGACTAGTAGCATGAGTTAGTCATGTGTTGATAGCTCATTGTGCTTGCTCCAACTCTCGTTAGCATGTTGCCAATATTTGCAAATGTGTTTTGCAAATAGTTGAGGCTCATGTTTAATCCTTATAGTATGCGACTTTAGTTTACGAATGTGTTTTGCAAATGGTTTAAGTCCATGTACCTTATTCCTTGTGGTGTGATTCTAAAAGTTGGCAAATGTGTTTTGCAACTTGTTGAGAATCTCACTTTTATCCTTGTTTGCATCGCGCATCAATTGGCGAATGTGTTTTGCAAATTGGGTTGAAGCGGAATGCAATCTCTGTGTTTTCTCAGCTCTGGCGGTCTGACCGCAGTTGTAAGTCCAGTCTGACCGGACCTCCGGGTCTTGGACCCGGTCAGCATTTTTCCAGAGAATGTGTTTTTCTGGATTTGTTGGTTCCTCTATGGAGCGGTCTGACCGTAGTTGTAAGTTTGATCTGACCGGACCCTTGGGTCTTGGACCCAGTTAGCTTTTTTTAAAGAATGTGTTTTTCTGGTTTTGGTTGGAGCGGTCTGACCGACATGTGTTGGCCGAACTGACCGGACCTCTAGGTCATGTGACCCGGTCAGGTTTTCCAGAGGCATTTCTGGATTTTGGCTTGCTCCTTTGTGGAGCGGTCTAACCGCCGTGTGTTGGGCGGTCTGACCGGCTTTGTCCAGCCTGACCGGCCATTAGTTGGCGGTCAATCCGGTTGTAGTCCAATGGCTAGTTTTATAGCTATTGGAGCCTGGTCGGTCTGACCGACCCTTTGCCTGTGGTCTGACCAGGCCTCCTGATTTTCGACAGAATCTTTTCCAAACGGCTAGTTTTTGTATGTGGGCTATAAATACCCACCTTGACCGGTTGTGGGAGAGGTTGCTGGTGCCATATTCATTCCTTTGAGCTAAGAGCAAGCCCTCTCCTCTCTTTTGTTCATGTGTTGCACTTAGTGAGCTTTGAGAGGAAAATCCTAAGTGCATGTGTTGCATTAGGTAGTGGATTGTGTATCCATTGAGCTTAGACACTTGATTAGTTCAAATGAGAGTCTTCGATTTGTTACTCTTGGTGTTTGCTGACGCCTAGACAGCATAGAGGCATCGTGGTCCGGTGATCTTCTCAAAGAAGCATGTGAAAAGGCCCAGCGATTGTGAGTGGCTTGGTGCTCGCCATCTTCGGAGTGGAGCAAGAGCAACCACTAGTGGATTGAGGTGTTGGTTCGTTTTGGAGCCGGTCCAAGTGGTTGGACTTACCTCAGAGGTGTTGGCTCAAGTTGTAGAGCCGGTCCAACGTGGTTGGGCTTACCTCAACGTGGATTAGGGGAGACCGGCAAGTCTCCAAACACCACGGTAAAATATTATCATGTCAATTGTGGTTTGTTTTCTTGTGCTTTACTTTGCGCAATTTACATTTATAGAATTAAATTGCGTATGTTTGCTATCTTTTGCATAGACTTAGATTGTTGGTGCACTTAGTGAGACTAGTTGATTTAGGCTTTAATCGTGCAAAACCGAATTGATTTATAATTCCGCATTAAAACTCGGTTTTAGCCAAAGAAGTTTTTAAAACCGTCTATTCACCCCCCTCTAGTCGGCCTCCTTGATCTTACAGCGTAGCCTACCCGTATCCTTTCAGATTGGACTCGGTCTTTGAAGAAGGATTGAGAAGGGGTATTTTGGTAACTTCACCAAAATATCGTCTTGGTGACCTTTGGCTAAACCACGGTGTAAGACGGCGCAAGGAGATGCATTTTAGGTCAAGTGAAGATAAAGATCACGAAGAAACGGATTCGAGAAGCCCGGTTCGTCATCTGCTTTGAGAAGCGTGCGTAAGTATAGTCCTGTTTGTGTGTATGCTTAACATGTGCCCGTTAGGGTCTTCTCTCTAAACCTAGTCTCTACTATAAAAGGGAATCTCCAAATGTGGAGTTACCAAGTCCTTCCAAGAGAAAACCTTAATTTGTGATTTGCGAATTTTGTAGTAGTTGAGGCTAGGGTTTGTGAGAGATGGATTGATTTTGTGCTCAAGTGTTGAGCTTTTGTCCTCCATAGTGGAGTGGTTGTTCTTGCTCTTTCTTTGGTGACTTTTAGGATTTTGGTGATTCTTTGGTTTTTCTATGGTTTCTTGCTGTGATCTTATTTGCTGTGACATGTGAAAATGCATCTAGGATTATCTTGATCATCTTTTATCCATGAGCAAGTTTTATGATCAAAGTTTGGTTTTTCTAGGTTCTTGTGCCCTCCTTTCCTCATCTAAGAAATTCATAGAACTTTAGCCTTGATCTTCCTGATCGTCGATTGGAATAGGTTTTATACCTTCTTGATGAGCTATGGTTGAAATTTGAGGGGATTTGGATCACCGGATCAAAAGTTGAGTTGATTTGTGTTTTTGAATTCGTGTTGATTTTACTGTTTATCATGCTGGATATCAGACCACCCCCTGTGAGAGGTCTGGCCGGTTGGCCATTGGTCAGACTGCCCATCCTGAGAAGTTTGACTTCCCAACTCACCTTGCTTCGAGTTTTTCGTGATTTTGGTTGTTGTGCTTTGGGGTTTTGATTGGATTCAATACAAGACTTCCGCTGTACTTGTACTTTGATATGCATAGCTTTCATAGCTATTGAAGTAAGAATTGGGTTGAATCCGATCAAGACAAAAAAGAGCTAGTGCTCCTATTCACCCCCTCTAGTCGTCGTTTTGTTCCAATAGTTTTTTTTCGTATTCAGTTTTTGAACCCTTTCTTGAGGCTGTTAGTCACAACCAAAAATATATCCAGGTGATGGTTGGAATCCGATCCTTTCATTCTGATATGTATAAACGATTTTGTCACTTCACGGAACAACCCAATGGACTAAAGGTGTGGAGGTTGTTTAACCTCATCACCCACTCGAGTTCGGGTTGAAAAACTTGTTTTGCCGCAACAAACTCAGATGACTTCGTCATGTATTTATACTCATTATTGATTACAAGATATAAGATAAAATTGTTACAATCAAATGAGGGAATCGATCTCTGTCGAAGAAACAAACTCTGTCCAACAAAGTCTATCCCATACAAGCTACAATAGCGACAATAGACGTATACAATTCGGTTACATTTGAATCAATCAACCAAACCAATTTAATCTATCTTTGTACTCTTCAATGCCTTTTCTATAAAAGCTCTGGACTCTACTAATGATGTTTTTCTTAGCATCCCCCTCAATCCCAACCAGGTGTGTAGCAAGGTCGACATTGCCTATCAAGGGGTTGTTGAGCCTGCACTTTGGTGAAGATATCTACAGCCTGATCCTCTGAAGCTATGAATCAAACATCCAGTAGTCGAGATGCAATTCTTTCTCTGACAAAATGAAAATCCACCTCAATATGCTTCGTGCTTGCATGAATGATAGGATTTGCAGTTAGGTAAGTAGCTCCAAGATTGTCACACCACATAACTGGTGGCCTACTCTGAAAAACACTCAACTTTTTCAACAGTGAGTGCATCTAAATCACTTCTGTCGTTGCATTTGCTACTACTTTGTACTCAGCTTCAGTACTCGACCGAGACACCGTATGTTATTTCTTTGAACTCCAAGATGCCAAATTAGGTCCAAAGAACACTACATAACCATTTTGAGAATGATGATCATTAGGTGACCTTGCCCAGTCTGCATATGAGAATGCACTCAGTAGACACGATGAAGACTGTTGAATTTTTAGTCCAATTCCAATAGTAGCTTTAACATATCACAGTATCATCTTTACAGCAGCCCAATGTGCATCAACTTGGAGAAACTGACATAACTTATTAACCAAGTAAGTTATATCTGGTCGTGTCAAAGTTAGATATTGCAAGGCTCTTACTGTACTTTTGTACCAAGAACCACCTTCTGCTGACAGTTGGTTTCCTCCTTCTTGTGATAACTTCTTAGTTGAAGCCATAGGTGTTGAAGCCGACTTGCAATGCTGCATATTTACTCTGAGTAACAAATCCTCTACATATTTCCTTTGTGACAATACTAGTCCTGATTTTTTAGAGTTCACTTCAATGCCAAGAAAATAGCTTAAGTTACCCAGATCCTTTATTGCAAAAATCTTCAGTCAGCTACTTGATAAGTTTTTCAGTAGCTGTAGATGATGAATTGGCAATGATGATGCCATCAACATAAATGAGCATGTAAATTGTAACTCCTGACTTATTGAAAATAAACAACGATGTGTCTACATTGGAAGAGACAAAATCAAGAGTTTGCAACTTCATGCTCAGTCTTGAATACCAGGCCCTAGGAGCCTGCACTACTACAAAAAGGCTAATATTAGATGCCTTATCACAGATGATTTTTCAAAACTTTCAGTGTTTATGGTAATCACAGACGGTTTTACCAGCGCGACCGTCTCTGTACTAGACATACTAAGAACCATCTGTGATAAGCTAATATCATAGACGGTTCTTAATATAAACCGTCTGTGATAATTGTAGACTTCACCGACGGTTTTAAATTATAACTGTCTGTGATATTAGCACAGACAGTTCTTAATAAGAACAGTTTGTGATATGTCGCTTTGGCTTCCTAATGAGTCTATTCATCACCGATGCGTCTGCTTGTTGCGTCAATGCCGCTTTGGTTCTCCGATGCGTCTCTTCGTCTCACACGCCGAATTTATTCCTTATTTTATAAAAAAAATTATCCGCCATCGAAGATGATCATCCCCACGTACATCACTCTATACTCTAAAGCAGAAATGACTCCCTCTTTTGTTTCTTTGTCGCCGGCGTTGATGGCCTACTTGGCCATACTGTACGAGCACCACTCTAGCCGTACACTGGCGGATGTTGCAGAAGAACATTGTGCCAACAGTGTCCTCCGTCCTCTGTTTGAGGATTTGCTGGAGTAGGTGATGGCCACGTTCCGTCGTCTTGACATCTTCCTCCACTACGTATTCCGGGCGTTCTCCCACTTCCGGCGAGTTAACCTTGTTGTCAACGTGGTCCTCCACAATAACGTTGCACGTCTCCAGGAGGCTTGCCGTCGCTTGGATTACTTAATCGAGGCGGCGGGCGACCGAGCCAACATTGCCAAGACCCCTCAAGCAAGGGTAGAGAGCCTGTGGGCTCAATTCGACTTGATTCAGTAGTCAGAGGGTCTTCGGGAGACACTCGAACGAGCGCGTCAGCGGGTGGACACATTTCGGGCTTCGTTCACTGATGATCACAAACCGTTCGATGCAGACGATGTCGCCTACGAAGTTTTGAAGACAGAGATAACATGCTACCTCCACCACTAGGAAAACTTTGATTATTTAGGTTTCTACTTTTTTTATTCTTTGTAAGTGCGACTGGCCTGCCACGCTGTTTGGCCATATCTAAATACAAAAAAAAAACCAGTTAAATTTATATTTACTGTCTTCTATATATGTAAACGGTCTTGGTATAACGACATGACGGCATTACTGATTGGTGAAAACCAAGTAATACATGTTTATGTGTCATGTTTTGAATTTGCATTTATATATTATCACAGATGGCTATTTACTGGAACCGTCTGTGATGTGTATTAATCACAGACGGTTCTACTTTAGAACCGTCTATGATAATTACGTATCACAGACGGTTTGTAGCTGGAACCGTCTGTGATATGTTCAATGCTTTGGCTCCCGCGTAATGCATCTCTTCGTCTCGCGCGTCGACATTACGATGCGTCTGTTCATCTCTAGCTTCAGTTGGAAGTTACTCCATGTTTTATAAGAATGATCATTCGCCGTCGAAAGATGAATCCTGACCACATCGCTCTACTCACGGTATTGAATTCGTATGCAGCGGTCACCATGGTGAGCATGCGGAGCATGATGGCGAGGACTAAGGCAGGTAGGTCGGCGATCGCCATCGCTCTTCCTCACGATGTCATCATCGCCATCATCAACCGCGTGGTTGCGAGCTCTCCTCAGCCCATGGCTGACCTCTGCAGCCTATGAGCCACGTATGTACTTATTTAAACCTACAAAAATATATACTACTATTTATTCTGATATCTTGAATTATGTATGTATGTATATTGGAGTTTCAAGGCCATGTACAAGGCGTCCAAGGAGGGTGTCGTGGGGAGGCGCGTGGCGCTGGAGCGGGAGGAGGCGATGAAGTACCTGCACAACGAGCGCTATCACACCGTCGTCAACCACCTGGCCGTCGCTAGCAACCCGGAGGCCTGCTTCATCATTGGCCTCGCACTTGTCTTTGCGCCCCCAAGACATGCAGCGTGGCCTCGTGTGCCTCGAATGGGCAGCCGTTGCCAGCCACAAGGGCGCGGCCTACGTGCTTGGCCTCCTCCTCTACACGGCCAGCAAGGCGCATGACGTTGGGAAGCACTACAGTAGCTAGGTTGAGGACGAGCCGACTGACAGTGGATGCGAGACGGCCAAGAGGACCAACCGGGAGTGCAGGCGGTGCTGGAGGCTCGCTGCAGACGCGGTCCAGGAGGCGGCGTGGAAGAAGATGGCCGGGCCGTTGGGCCAGGTGTGGGTACTGTCGGAGGACGGCCACCAGTGCACGAGCACTACTACGGTATGACAAAAGGGTGGGACGACTACGCCATTTTCTAAAGTGACGACTGTAGGATTAGGCATGAGTATGCCAAGTTCTTTGCACGGGTGTTGAACTACTTGTCATAAAATTAGCGGTTTTAGCAAATATTCAGATATAATTGTTTACTAATATGTGAATGTGTCATATGTTCTGAATTTGCATTAATGTATGTATATTATCACATATGGTTATTTATTTGAACCGTCTGTGATGTGTACTTATTACAAACGGTTCTACTTTAGAACCGTCTATGATGTCCAAACCTATTTATATTCAGACTCTAGGGTTTGCCCTCACTCGTTCACATCCTCCTCACCCGCGCGCATCCCCAACCTCTTCGCATTTGGCGGCAATGGCCAGCGCGGCGGCTCCCTCTTCCTCGTGCCGCTGTTGCCGCACCCTCTCCCTGGCCCGGCCCGCGCCTGGCCCCCTACATGCCGCTCGGCTCCTCTGGTTGGCCTGGTGCTCACCCATGGCTCGGCCGTGGGCCCTCACCCTGTTGTTTGGGCTGCTCAGTTTTTTGGGGGCTGTGGTTTGGATGGGTTTCTTCTATCTTGGATATGCTCCCCCATTCCTCTCCTTTTTGATATTTTGCTTTTAGGTTTTTTGTGGTTGATTTATTTGTTGATGTCAATTCCTGCTCTTGCACAGATCGAGAGGATGATCCTTGGGCATTCATCCTAAACGTGCAGGAGAAACCACGACGTTTAGATCTGTAGTCTTGATCTGTCTCTGATATGCGACGGTGAGTACACCTAAGAAAGCAACAAAGCCCACCACGAAGCATGATTTTTTTCAAAGGGTTGTCCACGTAACATGAGGAGAATGAGACAATAGCCACAACCTACTTTAGTGAGCCTGCAAGTTCAAGAAACATGGCTGCCAGGAAAGTGTGTGAACATCCAATTATCTGGATTTCATCGATAGGTAATTGGACGTCGCTATGTTTAGAAAGTGGCGTGGACGTGCAGGTACTCCGACTGGGAAGTGGCATCATGTATCAGCAACCAACCATTCTTTGATGTCAAGTTCTACGGTGAGGCCATCCTTACATATAAACCAGAACTCAAGTTGCTTGGTGTTCTTGTTGGGTTTAAAGACAATTACATGCTTGTAATTAATAACTTCAACTTCAGTTCTACTGCTATTACTTCTGAGGACGTGGTTTAGGAGAATTATACAAGCACTTGGAGGATTGGCATGAAGCAGATCGCACACTCCAGTGTGTTAGGTTCGATCGATAAAGTATGTCGTGGTTCACCTGCATGTTTAGGATGAACGCCCAAGGAACAAGCTAGCTAGCTGAATTTAGGCCTCGAGTTAGCTAACAAGCTAACAAGGGACTACGATATATATATATATATATATATATATATATATATATATATATATATATATATATATGAAGCTGTTTTAAAGGAACAAGTAGCCACTACTTGGAGACTTTATAGAGAAGAGATCATCATAGACGGTTTCATCTACAAACCATCTGTGATAGTCAACTATCACAGATGGTTTTGAGTTAAAAACCGTCTGTGATGGTATTCATCACAGATGGTTTGAAAACCATATGTGATGACCTCATATCATTACTAACCTATAAACTCAGACGGCTCACGAAACCGTCTGTGATAACGTTTTTGAACCGTCTCTGAAGATCTTTTCTGTACTAGTGTTGTTTCAATCCATAGATCGTCTTGTTCAGTTTACACTAGAAATGAGGGATCTTTGGATCTGAATAACGTGGAGGCTGCCTCATGTACACTTCTTGTTGAAGCACTCCATGCAAAAATGCATTATTAACATCAATTTGTCGTAAGTGCCAACCTCTAGACACTACAATAACAAGTATCAACCTCACAGTAGTTGGTTTGATCATTGGACTAAAAGTCTCTTCATAATCCAAACCATATCTTTGCTTGAACCCCTTTGCTACAAGTCGGGCCTTATGTATGTCAACCGAACCATCAAACTTATACTTGAGTTTTAAAAACCCACTATGAGTCAATAACATTCCTCCCTCGTTGAGGAGGAACCAAACACTAGATTTTATTCCTCAATAGAGCTTGATATTCGCTGTCCATGTCCTCCTTCCACTTCGGATGCTCGAAAGCTTGAACATGTGACAAGGGCTCAAGCAGCTCAACCTGAAATGTGTGGCGACTGAGAGGATAACACATTGTGCCATCAGTGTAAACCTTTGGCTGAGTGATGTTATTCTGAAGTCGAGTTCTCACACGCGGCTACTGTACATACAGCCGTTGTTGTTGTTCTTCTCTCTGATCAAGTTCTAAAGACCTTGTAGGCTGAGAAACAAAATCTACAAGAGAAGGGTTAGCTGCAGAAATAGTGTCATTGTCTTCCTTGGAGAGGTCAAAATCTTTTGATGGTGTATTGGTCAGTACAGGAGCCGAGGGAACACAACAGGTAGTAGAGTGGACAGAGAATTAACAGTTGGGCTTGTGAGACTGGAAATAGTGTTGTCAAGCTGAGTAGCAAAGGGAAACACATTCTCATCGAAAATTACATCACGAGAGATGTAAACACGACTTGGGGAGCGATCAAGGCATTTAGAGCCTTTATGCATTATGCTATAGCTCAAGAATACACATTGTTTAGAGCGAAATGACAACTTCATGGAATTGTATGGCCTGAGGTTAGGCCAACAAGCGCACCCGAAGGTTTTAAGTATGGATTAATCAGGAGTTGTGTTTAGAGGATGAGAAAGAGGTGTGGTATTGCTAATAACTCTACTCGGTAAACGATTTATGAGATAAGTGACAGTGAAGAAAGCTTCATCGCAAAAGTGTACTAGCATGGATGATTGAGCTAGCAAGGCAAGACCCATATCTACTATATGTCTATGCTTCCTCTCAGCGGCTCCATTTTGTTGGTGTGTATGCGGACATGAGATCTGATGGATGATTCCTATTGACCGAAAGAACTTATTAAGAGTGCTTTTAGAATTGAAAGAAAACACTTTCAACATCTTATGTGTGTTTTAGAAGATAGATCCATGAAAACTTGCTATAGTCATCAATGAAGCTGACATAATACTTAAAATCTCCTACTGATTTTGGTACAGGGCCCGAAACATCAGAATGTACAAGTTCAAGGGGAAAAGTAGACACACAAGTGGAAGAGCTATAGGGAAACTGGTGGATTTTAGCATGTTGGCAAGCATCACACATAGTGCTAACTTTATTTCACTCACAATCTAAACTATTTGAACTTATGATAATTTGATCTACTAATGATGCAGGATGACCATGCCATCGATGCCACTCCTCCGGTGTAAGCTTTACACTTGCAGGGAACTGGTGACACTAACTAGGTTGACGAACAGAGGCCAAGGAATAGAGTCCATGCTCACATCTACCATGAAGAAGAATTCTTCTTGTGACCAGATCCTTGACACAGAAGTAATTTGGATGAAACTCAAAAAATGCATCATTGTCAAGAGCAAACTTATGAACTAAGAGAAGTTTTTTTTCCTTATTTTAGGGACATGGAGGATGTTCTTGAGATAAAGAGGAGTACGGCCATGACCATAAACAGTAGATTGACCAATATGAGATATAGACAAACCTGCTCCATTTGCAACTTGAATTTGATCTCCACCCTTGTAAGAATCTTGCATCGAGAGCCTATCTAGATCACTAGTGATATGATTCGTGCCACCACTGTCAACATACCAATTTGTGTCAACCTCTGATATGTTCCTGTAGAAGCTGCTGCCGCCACACGCTGTTGATTCTCTGCCTGGTATGAGTGATCGAAGCGATAGTAGAGTGAAGGGCATCATGACCATGTTTGCCACAAATTTGACAAGTTGGTCTGCTAGAGTTACTGCTGTTTTTGTTGGACTGATTTGCTCCATTGCTTGATGAAGATCAGTTCCCACCATTGTAGCTGTTGCCATTGCCGAGGCCACAGCCTCGGCCACGCCCACCATTGCGTCCTCCTCGGGTTGCATTGCTAGCAGACGAGACAATCTGAACATCAGTGTTCAGATGCTCCTTTCGCACCTCATACATGATGAGATGCACATACAGATCGGTCAGGGTGACCTCATTTGAGCGGGTCGTCATGGAAGTGACAAATTAATGAATCATAGTCATCTCCAAGCCTAGCCAAGATGTAGGACACAATTTCTTCTTCGCGAAGTGGCTGACCAATAGACGCCATCAAGTCTGCCAGGTTCTTCATCTTGTGTTAGTAATATGAAGTTGTGAGATCCCTCTTGCGTAGGTTAGCAAGTTAGAATCTATTCTGCATAAGTCGTGCACGCGAGCGTGAGGCAAACATGCGCTCTAACGCCGCCCACACTTTGGCTGATGTGGTTATGAAGAGGACATGACCAAGGATCTCTTCAGTAAGAGAGGATAGGAGCGCACTCAACACCAATTGATCCTGCGGAAACCACAAGGTATACTCAGGATCGAGGACTTGGCGTGCTCCAGTTTCAGTGCTCTCAGCAACGAAGGGCGGGGGCGTCTTCATGGATCCTTCTACATAGCCCAATAATTGTTGGCTACGCAGATACAACTCGATATGTGCTTTCCAGAGGAGGAAGTTGTCTCTATTGAGACGCACCGTGATGAACTGGTTGAACGACGGTGTGGGAAGGATGTGTGTCGATGCCAAAGTCATGGACGAAGAAGCAGAGACGGTATTGCTAAAGGTAGTCATCATGGTTGATTAGAACGAGCTTGATACCATGAAAATCTTTATGTTTGCCGCAATGAACTCTGATGAGTTCATCATGTATTTGTACTCAGTATTGATTACAAGAGATAAGATAAAACTGTTACAATCAATTGGGGGAATCAATCTCTTTCGAACAAGCAAATTCTGTCAAACATAGTCCATCCCATACGAGCTACAGTATCAACACACAGACATATACAGTCGGTTACATTTGAATCAATCAACCGAACCAATACAATCCATCTTTGTAATCTTCAATGCCTTTTATGTAGAAGCTCTGGACTCTACTAGAGACATTTTTCTTAACACGGGTCTTAGGGCTGGCTCGGGTGCCCATCTCGTTCTCTCACTACCGGACTCAGGCACTTTGCCGAGTGCCTCAGGCACTAGGCAAAGGCTCCTTTGCACTCGGCAAAGGCTTTGCCGAGTGCGACACTCGGCAAAGGGCACTCGGAAAAAAATTAATCGGCAAAGCAGCCTTTGCCGAGTGTATTTTTCGCACTCGGCAAAGTCTTTACCGAGTGCCGAGTCAAGACTCGGCAAAGAAAGGACCGATTCTGGCGCGGCCCGTTGACGGCGCTTTGTCGAGTGCCAACCCGCGCACTCGACGCGATTTTTTTGAAAATGTCTTTGCCGAGTGTCGAACGACGCACTTTCGGCAAAGGTTTAAATTTTTTTGAAAATTCTTTCTTTGAGCGCCGCAGGCCCGGCACTCGGTAAAGTTTTAATTTTTTTTTGTTCTTTGCCGAGTGCCATGGTCATGGCACTTTCGGCAAAGCCGAAAACCGGGATTTTCAGTGCCCACATTCCAGCTTTGCCGAGTGCCATGACCATGGCACTCGGCAAACCTATTTGCCGTGTGTTGCACTCGGCAAAGTGATAAAAATGCGTTTTTATTTGTTTTTACATTCCATCACGACAAACAAATCCATCCAAACATATATCGATCCATCACATATATATCACATCCATCACATATATATCTCATCCATCACATATATATCACATCCATCACATATATATCTCATCCATCACATATTTATCACGTCCATCACATATATAACAATAAGTGCTCAAGTCCATCCAAACAAATCCACAAGTTCATCACAGTCGACAAGTGCATCATAAGTATATCACAAGTCCATCACCAAGTGAACAACAAATGAAAATACAACTACCATTCATCTCGAAGGTGGCCATCGCGATCGTGGTGAAGGAAAAGCTCCATCATTCAGAGGCGCATGAGGTGGATTATTCGAACCCGCCGATTGAGGCTGCACAAAGGAGAAGAGATTGCATGTGAGACAAGATTACATTAGATACCTAATTTAGGAAGGTAGAGGTTATACAAGCAAAGCACAAGCGAAAGCAAATAACTTTCATACTCACAGGAGTAGCTGCAGCTGCAGGATGCGTAGGCGGAGGTTGAGCGAACAGCCCAGCTAGCATAGCGAAGCCCGTATGTTGCCCAAGACCTTGTAGGAACTCCATCATGTCCGCCAGCCTCTGCGTCTGGGCCTGCCGCTCGGCCTCCAGCTGGGCCGACATCCTCTGCTGCTCGGCCTCCAGCTCCTGACGTTGCCTCATTTCTTGTTCCAGCCGGGCCTGCAATATTTTACTCCAATGTTTCAGTAATGCAAAGCTAATAAAGGTGTGTAAAGATCAATGTACGACGAGTAAAACAGGAATAACCTCGAGTGCGTCGACCGGTCTTTGTCGTGGCGATGCCCGCCGTGGCGTATGGCCGGGCTCTCGCTTGTGCTCCGTGCTCGGATCTGGGAGAGAGATGGAGTAGACGCCGTGTCGATGAGGCCGCCGCCAAGCCAGAACCGCCCATGCTTCTTGCCTTGTCCCACCCTCATGACGATCTCTCCATCAAAGTCCTGGGTGCTCGGATCATGGTCCGCCCATGGACCGACCTTGCCGCCGACGTGTACTCACCGATGCGGGTGTGGGCGCTTCGGGTTCGTGTACGCCTCGGCGGGTCCTCGAGTTGAAGGAGGCGTCGGACGTCGCTTGCCCTTGTGGGCCATACACCATGCCCGGAAGTCCGAGCAAGGTGGGCACTATGTGACGCCGATCGCGAAAGACAAAGAAGATAATTAGAAATCGTGCGAAATTGAGCGTCACAATAGATAAATGAATTCGTGTACCCATGCTTGTTTGTATGCGGAGAGGTCGCGGTGCCTTGATGGTGTCTGCCGACCTTACATCATCAAACGACGGTCCCGGGCATCACTGTGCATCTGGAGATACTCCTCCGTGAACCACTTGTCCACGATCATCGCCCAGCACTCGGGATACGATTGGCACCACCAGGGAATCATCTACACGTCATCAAGTATTTGACATATAAGAAGATCAAATTAAACGTACTTAATCTCAAAACGAATCAATATTAATGTTCTTCATCTACCTCAAGGTCGCTCCGTCGGCGTCATGTTTCTTGCGTCTTTCTTGGTGACCTTCTCTCCAAGCTTCGACCCGTGGTAGCTTACGATGGCTGGATGCGCACTCGTGATGCATGTCGGTGATGAGTTTTACGAGCTTTGGTAGCCACCGTCCGCCTCGCCTCAAATCCTCATCGCATCTCAAATAAGTCCGCATACAAACGCGATGTATCCATTCATTATTTCAAGAAAAGTCCATTGAATGCGATGTATTGAGCAATGTTGTGCGAGGGAGACTTACCCAAAACTCCGCCTTCACCGCGCCGCCTTGTTGGGGTACTCCGCGCCGGGGCGGCGACGAGTGGTCAAGCGAGTAGGCGGCTCCGCCTTCCGGCGTGCGTGACAATGCGGGGTAGTGTTGCTCGCATGAAGACCCGGATGCCATTGGGGAGCGTGCGCCACCACCCGACACAACCACCCGGTTCTGCACAAGTGATTAAGAAAAATTATTAGTTTCTCTTTTTCAACATATCATATGAAGTAGTGGTGACAACATCTAAAGTTACTTACTTTTGCCCTTCGGGCGAATCATCAAGCGTCGGTGAGGATGCGGAACTGAGGAGGCTCGCGGGACCTCGCAAGTAGACACCAAGAGGCGAGGAGGAAGCGGAACCCGTGCCTACCGCCTCGTCGCCGTCCTCGTCCCCCCTCCTCCTCGCCGTCTGCCGAACCAGCTCCTCGTCCAACTCGCCCACGGCGCCACCTCCTCCTCCTCCTCGGCACCTCCTCACGCGGCGTGGGAGGAGACGGCCCTCCCGCGCCGGCGGTCCTCTTCCTCCTCCTCCCGTCCGACCCCTCCGCCTCCTCCGCAGGTCGTGGTCTCAGTAAAGCGAGGACACGTTCACGACGGTTCCCGCCATCTTTGTTCACTCACCGCAATTAAAAAGAATAAGCAAGACGTAATTAGAAATAGATGCAAAATGAACATAACATAATTACAACAAACATAGTAATACATGTATTAGAAATAGATGCAAAATGAACAAAACATAATTACAAAAACACGATATTACATGTATTAGAAATAATCTTCATGATTGGGATTAGCTGGATCATAGGTCTCGCTATCACTATCAATATTGTCCAAATCATCAACACTATCCGAAGGAGGAATGTTGTCTTCATTGTCATTGCCTAAACGTAATCGCCAAGCATTTGTAAGTCCTTCACATTTCGCACCTCGTCTCCAGCGTCCTCGTCATCAACCCTTTCATTGTCTACTTCCATTCCTATCGCCGGTTAAGTCTATCTCAAACCTCCTTGTAGCCCCTCTTCTTGAAAGAACTCTCCATCATATGTGTTTGGGTTGAAGTTGTAATCTTCATCGTTTGGGACAGGTAGTTTACCGTGTGGCGATACCTTATGCACAATAGCCCAACCCTTAAGATGCTCTTTGTCTTGGCACGCGTATGGCGTATAATAAACCTGGACGGCCTGTTGAGCCACAATGTAGACATCTTTTCCTGGATAGACGGAATCCTGTCGAATCTCGACTAGCCCAAGATTAGGGGTTCGTCTCGTTACTCCAGGATCAAACCAGCAGCATTTGAATATGACAGGATTAAGAGGTTTGGAACCATAGAATGGAAGTTCGTAGATTTCTTCAATTCTTCCATAATAGTCGAGGCCATCAGTGCCGGGCGTAAAAACTCCGTTGTTTGTGGTTTTTCGATTGGGCCGACTCTGCTCGTAGCTTGCTGTGTGAAAACGATATCCATTCACGTCATAACCTGTAAATGACTTGACCCTAACGACACAGCCGTTTGCAACCTGTCTCAACTCGTCACTTATAGACGCATCGGTTTGGGCTTGCAAGCTCAAGCGAGATAGATCGTTATATTATTCGAACGCACGATCAACTTGGAATGTCGAACTAAATACGAGCTAAATTGGGCGGTACTTCTGCTTGAACCAAGAAATGAAATCGGGCTCCCGGTCCCGCACCCTGTGAAAGAAGGGTATCAGTTTCCTGCGGGGTAGGATCCCTTGATTCATGCCAGGATTGACGAAGAAATTCCCTGTACCAACGAGAAACAAGGGGGTTGGACGAAGAAACAAGGAGTGACGGCGTATTGAAACAAGTTCGTTGAGAACTTACGCAATGAACAGCTGCACCTCGACAAGGTTGGTCAACACATATAGCATGATACTGCGCCACTCTTCATTTTTCAATTGCTTAGTGGTCGATGCACTTGCGCTTCCGAGTTGCCCTTGGAAAAGGCTGAGGTTCGATTCATTTTCGCCAGCATTGTAACGAGGGGGTGGATTATGAACGCTAGGAAGGTTCTCAGTGTAGTATTTCTCTGTGAAGTTTGACACCTCCTCCAGGATGTATGCCTCTGCAATGGAAGCCTCAATTTTGGCTTTATTTCTACATTTTTTGCGAAGAGTCTTCAGACATCTCTTGATTGGATAGCACCAACGGGCCTGCACGGGCCCCCCATACGTGCCTCATACGGGAGGTGCACAATCAAATGCTGCATCGCCAATAAAAAGCCGGGTGGAAAGATCTTCTCAAACTTACAGAGCAACACGGGTGCCACTTTTTCCAAGTCATCAATGACGGTCCGAGATAGCTCCTTGGCACAAAGCTGGCGGAAGAATAGCTCAACTCTGCCAAGCACTTGCCGGACATGCTCGGGGACATAGCCTCGAACCATCGCCGGTAGAAGCCGCTCAATCCATATGTGGTAGTCATGACTCTTCATCCCGTTGATTCGCGAGTGCCTAAGTTCACTCCCCTCTTGATTCGCTGCATACCCATCGTGGAACATTAGCGTCTGATCCATTCAAGTACTTCCCTCCTTTGGTCCTTTTTCAAGACGAAATCGCCTTAGGCCTTCTCCATGTCTTGCCGCGACTAGGAGGCGTGATCTCTTGATTTGGTCTATCGCATAACGCTGCGTGTCCACTCTAGCCTTAGGGTTGTCCTTAGACTTTTCGGTGTCCATGAGTGTTGCCCAAAGTGCCTCGGCGACATTCTTTCAGATGTGCATTACATCAATGTTATGTGGCGTAAGAAGGTCATCGAAATAGGGAGCCTCGTCAAGCCCGACTTATGAGTCCACATATGTTGCTCACCATATCCCACAAAACCACCTTCTTGATTGGGCACGAGCATCTATGTGAGCATGAACCTCGGCACTACCATAATCATCGATGCAGTGTCATCACTCGACACCTTTCGTAAAGTTCTTGATGTCTTGTCCGAATGGATGGTCAAGAGGAGGAATTGACGATGTCCGTCGAACGATGAGTACTTGCCACCCTTGTGCAACCAATGGAACCTCACACCTTCCTTGCATACTGGGCATGGGAACTTCCCGTGAACACACCAGCGCAGAGAATAACCCATACGCCGGGAAGTCATGTAGAGAGTAGTGGTACCAAACGTGCATTTTGAAGCTTGTCTTTGTAGCTCGGTCATATGTCCATACCCCTTCGTCCCAAGCACGGACCAATTCATCAAACACGGGCTCCATGAACACACCCATATTACTCCCCGGGTGTCCAGGAATTATCAACGACAAGAATACGTTATGTCGTTGAAAGGAGACACCGGGAGATTGAGGGGGATAACGAACACGGGCCAACATGTGTATGGGGCGACCATCACCCATAAGGATTGAACCCATCATTGCGGGCGACACGCATACATTGCGAGCCTCATCCGCTTTCTCACGATGTTGGTCATCAAAGCGGGTCCATGCTTCACCATCGGATGGATGTAACATCTTGTCAGGATTGTACCGTTTGCCATTTTTGTGCCATGTCATCTGTTTCGCGGATTCCTCGGTCATGTATAGCCGTTGGATCCTCGGTAGGAACGGAAGGTACCGTAGGATTTTCACGGGGATCGTAAGCTGCCTCTTCTGGCCATCACCAGAGTCTACCTCCAGGTACCTGGAGGATTTACACTTCGGACAGTACTTTGCATCCTTGTGTTCTTTCCTAAATAGGACGCACCCCTTCGAACAAGCATGTATCTGCTCATACAGCATCTTAAGTGCACGAAGGAGTTTCTGTGACTCGTACATGCTCTTTGGCAGAATGTGGCCCTCCGGAAGTAGGGTGCCAATCACGGTCAACATCTTATCGAAGCCTTCTCGACTCAGGTTTAACTCGGACTTCAACCCCATTAAGCGTCCAATGGCATCCACTTGAGACACCGTTGACCGATCGTGAAGGGGTTTCTGTGCCGAGTCCATCATGTCGTAGAATGCCTGTGCGGCTGCCTCCATCTCCTCCTTCTCACGTCCCTAATCGAACTGTCCTTGGTGAAAGTCATCTAACATGTCTGCTACCCCGGCATCAGCATCATAAGCCTCGACGCGTGGTCTCACCACCTCCTCTCTCATACGATGGGCTTCACCATGGTGGACCCACCGGGTGTAGTCCGGCGTAAATCCATTCTTCAAAAGATGTTTACCCATGTCCACCTTGTTTACCCTTCTCCTGTTTCCACATTTGCCGCAGGACACAAAACTAGACAATGTCCTTTAGCAGCCTTGCCAAATGCACGGTTCAAGAAAGCATCGGTCTTGTTCATCCATTCTGTGGTGTAATCACTTTGACTTCTCCGGCCCGTGTACATCCAATGACGGTCATCCATCCTCTAACATATGTATCAGCGAGTAATGTAACCATCAATTGCATCTACGTGATCTCGACCATGATACTAAAAGAGGGGTTATACCTAGGTGGCGATGGAGTCGAGCAAACAATCATTTGTATGCAATAATATATATCCAGAAAGGAAGAAATATAGAATATACAATGCTGCATATATACTTGTAAATTAATTTGAAAGAAAGAGCAAAATATAACCAAATATGATGAACTTCACCTGACTTAAGGTGCAATCCACTGGTTCTTTAATCAAATTAAGTTTAAAGATTAGGTTAGTCTTGAGCTTTCCTTTGTGTTAAGTTTGGAGATTACGGTTGTAGTACTAGAAATTTCATTTGTGTGTTGAAATCGATGCACATCAAAATTGATACTGTTCATATGTGACCATTACACAACAGTTAAACATCTCGACATATATATCGAAATCAATGGCTAGGCCACATACTATTGCAGTGTATACATCTTTTCTTTTTGAAAAATCAATGTCTACTTCTTTTCACACTAAAGCTTTTGTGAGATTTACTAAAACAGACTCCGAGATAGTTTACTAAAAAATTAGAAGCTAATATAGCTTAAAGATAGAGCACATTCACAATATATGGTTGAGTGTTATATATCCTTAATTATATGTCCAAATGCATCAGCCATACACGAAGATAACATCTTATTATTTGACACTAATGAAGGATCACACAATTTTATCATCTTTTTTTTTTTTAAAAGATTACACAATTTTGTCATCTAATACTACTTAAATACCTCTCCAAATATAACATTGTCCTACTTGAAAGATTTTCACTTACATATACTTGTTAGTGGTGTAAATTGACACTTAAGCACTATAATAAGGTCTAAAACCACATGTCCATGTGTGTTTCTATCCACACCTCTAGAAGTATTATATTAATTCTCAAAGAACCTATATGTAGCTAGTTTATCTAATACGCACATTTGATTCAAATGAACATCATATTTTGCATTGTGCTAGGACAACTTGATGAACTAATCACTTGCCTTCTGCGTAGTGCATGCCAAATTGTAGCTCTATAAAGCTCTATAGTTTTCCTCATTAATGGGTTGAAGTGGTCTAAGATTAATTATACTCATGCATATAACACTTCATCGTGCATTTTTACAAATGGGATGTTGACAGTGTTGAGTCAGTAAGGTTAGATACGTCAAGTGTCAACTAAGTAATCGTAAAGTTGGCATATGAGCAGTGTTCACTCTGCTGTCCTAAAATGTGCTATATATGCAGTTGTAAAATAGTCGCAACTTCTAATTAATAGTTAATTAGTAGAAAATTAGCCCTTTGTTACCCCAATCTATTTAGATATATCCAATTTCATTAGAAATGTATAGAATGATTTGCACAATGGTGAAAATGTTTGAATTATTTCTTAAGCGTAAGAAATAAAAGATTCTTGAGTTCGCTCATGCTATGCCTAGATTATCCATGCTCATGCAAAATGTGTATACATCATGTGTTTGCATGACTATCAAAAGATGTCGAGTGCTATACTTATCCGATTAAGACAAGAGTAAACTTACCGATCATTACTAACAAGAAGGAATCAAACACAATTAACAATAGATATAAAATTCAAGCACAAAGGAACTATGATGGATTAAATAGATATAAATTAAGATGGCATAAGTCATACGTGCGTATCAGTGGCAGGCGGCGGGGCAGCGCGGCAAGGCGGCGGCGCGCAGCGGCGGGCGGCGCGGCGGCGGCGGCGCGAGGCGGCGGCGGCGGCGGGCGGGCGGCGGCAGCGGCGAGGGCGCACCGCGATGGGCGGCGGCGGCGGGCGGCGGCGGCGCGCGGCGGCGGCGGCGCGCGCGCGCGCGGCGCAGCGGCGCGGCGGCGGCGGCGGCGCGCGGCGCGCGCGGCGGCGGCGGCGTGTGTGCGTGCGTGCGTGTGTGCGGTGTGTGCGTGTGTGCGTGCAGCGACAAATAATAACAAGTGTGGAAGGTTTGCCGAGTGCCCGCGATCGGCACTCAAGAAACATTTTTATTTTTATTTTCTTAATTTCTTTGCGAGTGCCCAGATCCGCACTCGACAAAGTGGATTTTTTTTAAAACTTTTTTTTTAATTTTTTTTTGCCTCCAAATTTTTTTACAAACTTTGCAAAGACCCTTTGCCGAAGTCTGGTGCCTCGGCACTCGGCAAAGATTTTTTTTTTATTTTGGCCTCCAAATTTTTTTTGCAGCCCTACTACAGTATCAGGTACTCTATGTTATGATTTGGTACATTTTTTGTGGCTTTTTGTTATACTTAGTTAATTTATTTCATTTACTATAATTATTTGAAAAATGCAAATTTGAAGCGCACGTGCATCGAATAATGGAATTTAATGATTCAAAAATGATAGTCATGTTATTGAGTGTAGTGTGAGGCCGTATCGAACGGACCGAAATTTGGACATCTTGTTGACGAAACATGACCGTGAACTTGCGGGCGAAGTGTTTTTAAATTCTATAAAAAGCAAACAAAGTCCGAAAATTATGAAACTTGTGGAGATGTCATGATATCATATGTGGAGGCTGTGATAAAATTTTGAGAAGGTTTCGTGCATGTTGTCACGTACGATGCTTTCAAACCAGGACATCTCCACATGTGATACTTATATCCCAGCTGGAGATGTCCTGGTTTGAAAGCATCGTACGTGACAACATGCACGAAACCTTCTCAAAATTTTATCACAGCCTCCACATATGATATCATGACATCTCCACAAGTTTCATAATTTTCGGACTTTGTTTGCTTTTATAGAATTTAAAACACTTCGCCCGCAAGTTCACTCATGTTTCGTCAACAAGATGTCCAAATTTCGGTCCGCTCGGATACGCCTCACACTACACTCAATAACATGACTATCATTTTTGAATCATTAAATTCCATTATTCGATGCATCGCAGCTTCAAATTTGCATTTTTCAAATAATTATAGTAAATGAAATAAATTAACTAAGTATAACAAAAGCCACAAAAATGTACCAAATCATAACATAGAGTACTGATCATCGAGTAGAGCTGCAAAAAAATTTGGAGGTCAAAAAAAAAATTCTTTGCCGAAAGTGCGAGACACGCGACTCGGCAAAGGGTCTTTGCCGAGTGCCACGCAGACGACACTCTGCAAAGATTTATTTTGCCGAGTGTCAAACGGCCGGCGCTCGGCAAAATTTGACGTCGGGCGGCAACCGTTACCTTAGGCCGCCTTTGCCGAGTGCCCCCTTTGCCGAGTGCCAGGCACTCGGCAAAGGTTGAATGTACCGAGTGTTAAGATTTGCCGAGTGCATGGCACTCGGCAAAGAGGGATTTGCCGAGTGTTGTTATTTGCCGAGTGCGACACTCGGCAAAATATCTCTTTACCGAGTGCCCGATATTTGGCACTCGGCAAAGGGGCTGTGTCCGGTAGTGTCTTGTGAAGTCCACTACTCTTGGCCATTTGTAAAAAAAAAGTGTTTGTAACTTCACCCTAGTGCTGGCTCAAACTATAAGCAGTTTTTAAGAAGGTAAAAATACTGGGTTCGGCTCAGTGGTGCGTGCTGCAGTGGGGCAGCTCATCCATCCGCGTTCAAGCTAGGGCTCAACGTGTGCGTGTCTCACCGGGATATTTGAAGACTAAGCTGGAGCTCAGTAGCGCATGGGAGCTTCAGGCTCCTAGCCCACCATGGTTCCAGCGTTGGCTCCTGTGCGCCTCGCGAGGTAGGATGTTTCTTCTTCTTTAATTTTGATCGGATGGGGAAAATTCCGGACATCAAAAAAAATAAGAAATAAAATAAAATACTGAACTAGTTAGAAAAATGACCTAAAATAGGAAGAAAACATTTCACATATAAGAATAATATGTTATACCTAGTTATATAATATACGAGGCGTTTGTTTAGAACTCGGAAATTTTATTGGAATTTACAGAATAGTACAAATCCTCCAAAACATTTACCAAAAAAGGGCCAATGACATATTTAAACTTTTGCAATATCCAAATGTGACGTTACAATCTAATGACTGCAGCAATCATATGATTAGAATGTAGCTCAACCTGCTAGTTGCTTCGGGTTCGGCCATCTTTACATTTGCCGACAAAGAGACGTGACGCATACACTGTGCCGAGCGAAAAACGGCGTACGTGTGGTTGCTTGTTGTACAGGAAGCCGCAGTACAAGCATTGTCACTTTCTTCACTCCGGCCCCTCTCCAAAGAAAGGAAAAAGAGATACGACCACTATCTCGGATATGAATTTCGTCACATGTGGAGCCGGCCCAAACCTCGGACTGACCGTGATGTTTTTGGACCGAATAGATATGTATGCATAGATTACTATTATTTTATATGAATTTTTGATCCTAGACTTTGGACTATTGCCCCAGCAGCATGAGGCGAAACTCCGCCACCGAATGTCGTTGTGGGTCTCAGATTGGTTAACCTGAGTGCACGGGCTTCATCACATCAATCAGGATTATTAGTTCTCATCGACACACACACACAAAAGGTATAGTTCATCAGGGGGCTGAGCTCATATTATATGTACATGAACATATGGATAATGGCGATGTGTGAGAGAATGGATCGGAGGAGGGTGGCTGCGGTGAGGCGAGGGGACGGCGCCTCCTCTCCATCCATACAAGTGAAGCAGTACACCTCATTCATCTCACGTTCTAGTCCTCGTACATGACAGTGGACTTGTTTTTTGCAAGTCTCCAACAACATCCAACGACATTAATTCATTTTCTCATGTCCAATGCACGTCGGGAAAATGATTATTTGCCGGTTGCTCGCGGGCCCGTAGGGAAAATGACAAACCGTCATGAAACATCTAGTTTCTGGCATTGACTCCTCCAGATCGGCACGAATCCGACGTGGCGCCCTCAAAGAGAGGGCTGGGTTGTATTGTTGTAGACGCCCTAAAAGAAAATGGGCCGGATATTCCCTAGGTCTTGTTTGGATGAGGGATAATTTGAATTAGATCCTAAAATTTTCCAACAAAATACCCCTAATAATCCAAACACCCACCTTGGGATCTTTAGTTACGGGTAAATATATATAAAGAATTTACAGTAAGAACTAGCACATATATATCAGACCAAACGATCTCCCTATATAATATCTCTCCTCGATCGCACTCGCACGCCCACAATTTTTGTGTCGGCCGGAGCATACTGAAGCCGCAAGCTAGTAATTGGCATCTGGATTTTGTGGTCAGTAGTGAAAGAAGTGGCTGGATAGCAGATTAGGATTTGACCTAGATAGCAGCTGCAGTGAACCTGCGGCCCTTGCATTGTGTCGCAACAGGGAAGAAAGAATCGAAGCAAAGTGAGGCTGGAAAGAGCGAGCACTTGTTGTACAAATGCATGCATCCAATCGACATCATATCACTGCATCAATCAAACACTAAGCTAGCCTGCGCCACACAAGCATCACAGGCGATGGAAGATGCATGAAGATGGGGAAGAAGTTTCCATCGATCCAGAAAAAGGTGAGAGGCACAGCGGTCTGTACGTGTCATGGAAGCATACACACATATGAGCGAGCTGCTAGCTGTTGTCCTTTGGTCACTTGTGACGATCGACGCCGATTCCAATCGTTGGGCTAGCTGCGATGTGATGCGCGATGCGACCGCTGGCGATCGATATTGCATGCATGGACCGCCCGGTCAGGTGAATTGAAAGGGGGAGCTAGCTCTGGTTTTCCGAATCCTGATTTGCAGACGAGCCGTGGCCCGTGGGCAATCATGGGAGATTCGATCCGACTGGATGGATGGAGGGATGGATGGCGAGGTGCTTTTGCTGTTCTTGAGTTGTGACATGCAGGGGGATTCATGTTCCCTCCATCCATCTGATCATGTTGTTGTGCCGACACCTGAAGGCATGGTAAATATGGCTAAGAGTGTAATTACTGATCAAATAACCGGTTACATGCACCCTCAACGCCTCAACTATATATGACAAAAGTTCAGCTTTCATTCTCAACTACGATACCAGGCATCTAATCTCCTGATTTTGAAACCATAACATTTAAGAGATTGTCTATTCATAAGTTGTCTGAATTTTTTTTAAGTTTAAGTCACTTATTGTGACTATTGGATCAATATCCAATCATATAACATCAATTGGATCAATATCCAATCATATGACACACCAATCTCTACACAAATCCAATGATCACAACAAGTGACTTAAACTTAAGAAAATTTCAGGCAACTTAAAACTAGCAAAACCGAACATTTTAATCACCTAGCGTGTACTGTGGTTGCCTAGCTGAGCATTGCCACTAAATATGACATGTGGTTGTCCAAGTCACCTTTCGCCCTCTTCTCTATATCTATCCCAGCCTGATGTAGTTAGAAACCTTGTTGGTGACTGAGGGGTAATTATTTTAAGGGTAGTACTATCCAGGGAACACTATTCTGTTTTGGAAAATAATTGTGTGTTGGGGGGGTAAATCACCGAAATTTCAGAATTTCGGTGGGTTTTCAAATGGGACAAAAATTGACCGAATTTTATCCAAATTCAAATTTAGGATGTAATTTGTCCAAATTCAAATATTTTCAATTTTTTTTGAACGAAACATAAAAATTTAGGGGGGGGGGGGCACGAAATCACTGAAATTTCAAAAATTTCAGCGAAATTGTTTTCCATGGTACTATCTCGCGAACGCCCTCGAGAATCTCAACTGGCAAACTCCCGTGCCCCCGCTGCTCTGCTTCTTCTACGACTCCACCAATAGTGCCCTTGACGCTGCCCGGCCTCCGCCTCCCACAGCTAGCTCCCCCGCCTTGAAAATTCTGCTTACAATTTGAAATTTTCCAAACATTCAACTCGAACAATCAAACTTCTAACTAGGAAAATTCAATATTTTATCTTGACAATTTCAACATTCAACTGGAAAAACACTTCAAACTTTTGACTCTAAATTCAAAACATCCATCTTGACATTTCATATTTGTCGGGATCCGGAATTGTTAGATTCCAGACCCGCATGTGTTTATTGTGCTAGTCCCATGATATATATCACATCCATGCATGAATAAATAAAATAGGATAGTACAATAAATAAATAATCAACATTAAGTCATACATGACCAAGTTTACAACATATGGGCCAACTGGCCAAATAATTCACATAGCATAATGTCGGACCCCTGGGCATAGAATACCCGAAGACTCTATGTGTACATTGTACTAGTCCCATGATCAGTGGCTAGTACACACATTCACAACATTTGGTATTTACATCCATACATTCACATACAAAAGTAAAGAAAAGGGTACATAGCTTAAACGATAAAGTTATTACATTAATGGCCGACCGACCAAATAAAAGTAGTCATCAGAGTAAAAGTATAGCAGCGGAAGAAATGATAAAAGTAGCAATATTCCAGTGGCATGCCCATCCAATCCCTCAGGCAACCGACAAGAAACAAGGCCTAGATAGACCCATCATTGAACCCTCCGGTTCTGGGTGCAAAGAACGTGTCATCTGGCGTCGGCTCATCTTTGAACTCTGAACAACAATGTAAGCAAGATTAAGTACAATGCGTACTCAGCAAGACTTGTAGTGTATCGTAAAATTATATTAAATGCAAGGCTATCAAAGAATGAGGCTCTACTGCAAGTTATTTTGCTTATAGCCATTTTTATTTGCAATATTCATCAGTAGTAATTTGCAATAGAATTCGAAAGAGCAGTTAAATAGATATAGGACAGTAGGTAAAGAACTGAACAAATAATAACAATGTCTCGTAACCCTTCTCGGTTACGAGCACAAAAGAAATAATGACAACAACTCACAACCCTCCTCGGCTGCGAGCCACATTTTAGCTATAGACATGGTAGTTAACTCAATAAAATAAAACCCTAAGTCATTGCCCTTGTTTTGTGACAAAACAATTTTTGAAAATCAACACTACAGCCATACCAACTGCACTAAGCACGCTCATGACCGTGAGCATGGCTATTTAAATAGATTTACACTCTACAGAGGCTCTCGTCTCTTTGACCTTGAGGAGGTTTTATTCCTAGCCCACCCCAACTTGTTTGGGACCAAAGGCTTTGTTGTTGTTCTACACTCTACAGAGGTGTACAACTTTACCTATAGTACGTGAATATTTCAGTTGCTTGGAATTCTCTATATCACTGCTCACTATCGTAGGTAAGTAGTCTAGAGTTCATGACGCAACCTTTACACCACCTAGTCATAACCTTGCACTAGCCCAATGAATGTTTCCTCACTCACTCGGATACCCTCCGTTGAGTGAGGCCCTCACTTACCTGGATACCCTCCATCAAGTCAGGCATTCGTAATTATGTTGGCAAGCTTTGTGCCCAACACCGTGGTGAAGGGAGCCCCTTCAAACATGCCTACTTGGTCATACCCGCACTCTACGATCTATCTATGTGTAAGGCTAGTTTTTCAATGAATTAGTTAGCTACAAGTATCCCATATTGGCACATACGGTTGTACGCTTAGGTCTTGGTCTCAGAGTTACTGGCTCCAGTCCTTACTTAACCCGAGCGAGGATCTCCATCCAATCTACTAGTGAGTCACAATACTCACTTTCTCATAATACATTATAACTCGCCTGCGTCTAAATCTAAGTTTTTCATTTTATTTTCATATAAAATAACAGAAGTACCCATTTTGGACATTTTTCAAAATATCCCAAATTTATAATTTAACATATTGTCCTCCAATAATTTTTTAGGAAAATATATCTTTCTAGTAGCATTTGTGCGATAATCACACTAAAAAATTCTCAAACGATATCATATATTGTCTAACCCAGATTCTAATGGCTACAACAGTAATGGATCAATATTCCAAGGAGATATATGCAGCAAGTAAGATTTACAACTACCGATTTCCCAATCATAACATTTTCATACAAAACATACACATAGGCATAATAGATTTTGCAAAACAAAGTACAATAAGTAAAATACTGGGATCAACATAATCAAAGTAGGTGCTTGCTTTGCTCTTGTTGTTCTGAATATATGGTTGGTTGGTCGTCGAAATAATCACTCGAGCAATCGACGTCTAATTCAAAAAGAGTCAAAAATGAATTAAATAACACCAATAAATTCAATAGTGACCAAAATTAAATATTTTGACATATTCTGGTATTTCATGATTTTAGATAAATTTATAAATAAAAACAATTTAATTTGGAATTTTTATGCGAAAGTTATTAAGGTTTGAATTCTGTTTGGTTTGGAAAATCCAGAGAAAATGAGAAATACGCTTTCTGATAGAGAAAGTGTATTCTCGTGCATGCACTATTGAGGTTTACGCTTTCCAGTAGGGAAAGTGTATTCTCCTTAGAACTAAAAGTGTATTTTCCATTTTCTTTATTAACCTGACAGTGGGGTCCACTTGTCAGTGTCTCGGTTCACACGAACAGCGCATGGACTAAAGTCCATGTGCTCAGTCCACCGGTCCATGGACCAGAGCCCGCTGTGCGTTTAAGTTGTGGGACCCACATGTCATCGACTCATTAGTGAATAACGAGTCGTTTTAGTTTGGCCCCATATAAAGCTCTGCAAGTTTGGCTCCATTGTAGGTGGTGCTAACCGGAACAAAATGTGCTACCTTGGTTAGGCGATCCATGATAACCCATATGGAGTCATGCCCATTTCGGGTCTTTGGTAACCCTGTTATGAAATCCATGCCAATTTCATCCCATTTCCACTCGGGAATATTCAGGGGTTGAAGTAACCCTGCAGGTCGCTGGTGTTCTGCTTTGACACGCTGTAACATCCCAATTTTCTGAGCTTGAAAAATCTTTTAAATAGTTAGTAGGGAGAAAAGTCACCATTTGGATTTATTTGAATTTAATTCAAAAGCTTAATATTGGACGTTAGAATCAAAAATATTTAATATGAATAATCTCAACATGAACAATAGTCAAAACTATTTTATTTGAGATCTATGTGCTCAGATATATTTTCTAGATTTTTCTAGAAATTTTTCTGAGTTCATTTGCTATTTTCTATTGCTTATTTGAATTTCCAGTATTTTCTAAAATAGAAAAGCTATTAAAAATCTCGGATTTGCTTCAGGCCGAATCCCCTTTCCTTCGGCCCACTTCTGTTCCTAGCCCAGCCCAACTCCCGCACCGCAGCCCGCCTTCCTCTCTCCGAGCGCCCGTGCCCGGTCCCACCAGTCAGCATCACCCGCGCCGTTTCCACGCGGTCTCGCGCGAGCCCTCATCGCTGACATGTAGGCCCCACCGAATCCTGTTCATCGTCTCCGAATCAGTTGGGGGATTCGATCTCCTCCGTCGTGCGGCCGTTTTTGGGCGTTTGTGCCCTGTACTCCCCCGAGCCGCCGCCTATAAAAGGGATGTGAGCCCTCGATCTCCGCACCCCTTTCGCAGTCGCCTTAGCCCTCGCGCCAAACCCTAGCCGCCGCGGGAGCTCGATGTTTCGATCTCACCGCCGCCAATTCCGATGAGCCCGTGCGTCGCCGTTAGTACCGCTCGAGCTCCCTCATCACCGCCGTTGACATCGCACGGAGCTGCACTTCACCGTGGTCAGCTTGGTTCCGCCGGAGCACCGTCGGAGAGCCGATCCCGTCGAGCCAGTGCATCCACCGCCGCCTAAACCTTGCCGACGATTGCCACAGTCGTCCACGTGCACCCGTGAGCACCCCATCATGATCGCCGTTGCACCCTCTACCTCCCGATACCATCCGCCGCCGACGAGGAGCCACCGTTCGGCGGAACCTTCGGTTCCCGAGCCTCCGCCGCGTCAGCGCCACCTCATCGCCGTTTCAGCGCCACCGCCTACGTGTCGCGTGTGTGGCACCGTGTCAGCAGACACGTGTGCGCCCGCGTGGCAGTCCACCGGTCTCCAGATCCCGAGGTTCGGTAGACTTAGTCTACCGTGAGCCGTGAGACTGACATGTGGGTCCCACATGTCAGTGTTTTCTTTTTATTTATATTATTTCCGAAATCCCTGTGCTGACGTCATGCTTGCGCAATAATCCGATTTTTCTTTTAAGAAATAATTAGAAAATTCCAGTAAATCCAAAATTACGGTTTTCTTTTAGATTGAAACTTCCAGAGCCCATAACTTTTGCATCCGAACTTCGATTGAGCCCATTCAAATTCCTAAATTTATCTAAATTCGAGATCTATTTATCTGAGATTTTTAAATAATTTTTGGAGTTTGTTTTGACTCTGTTATTTATTTGTTTTGTTTATTTGTTTCGTTTGCGAGTAGACGTCGATACGTCGGGGAATTTTGGAGAAGAAGGAGCACCTCAAGATCAAGACCAGTACTTAGACCTTTTCCAAGGCAAGTCATACCTTTGATCATATTGAACCCAGTTTTCAAATTACTTTGTTTCAAAGTATTGCATTCTACTTTAATTATTTATTTAAATGCTTTTGGGTGTAGTTATTATCCAATCTGTTATATCCACTTTGGCTTTGTATGTCATAATCTCTTGTCACCCTAGATTGGTTTATTTAGTTGGTATTATCGTAGCACCAACGTGGGTTGGTTAGATGCGAGTATAATTGCTTAGCCATGCTACGAGTCTCATATCTTATTTGAGTTGCAAATATTAATTTGACTAAGAGACTATGAAATTTTGTGTAAAACTGTGTGCTATGTGTTATTACTTCGTGATAGCATGTGTTGCACTAAAACCAACTGGGTGGTAAAAGATTTGGACTAAGACAAGTGGTGGATACTAAGTGATATGGTGGACTTTGTGAATGGGAATGATAATCTTTGTGACATAGTTACAAAATGGAAGTCTTGTCTTGGTCAATTAAGGATTTAACTTTGTTCGCCATTGAACTGAGCCTGACTGTACAACCACACGCCTGATGGGATGGGCCTAACATAGTAGGTTATGGAGTCTCGACATTGATGTTCAGGTGGATAGGTTAGGCTTCGTGATAGGATGGAGGTGTGACTACCTGGTAGTTGCATCGCGGGACGGTTCACCGCATCCCCGCCCAAATGGTGTGTGTCTGGATGGCTTTCTTTGTGGGTTGGTCTGGCGGTAAAGCACATTAGGAATGTCAATGTTTGAGACGAAGTTTCTGAACTGTTTTGTTACGATTGGTGCTAGCTACACTAGTTGTATCGTGTGGGTAAAGTGTACAAACTCTACAGAGTGTTAAATCAATCTATTCGAATAGCCGCGTCCGCGGTCATGGACATGCTCGGGGATTTCACACGAGGGGTAGTTTTCATAAAATGCTTTGGATGGGAGCTATGTGAAATAAACTGGTTAGCTTTGTGTCTTTGTGAAAATAACTGTTAAATTAATATTGTCTATTTATTTGAACTATGTTTTCAATCTATTATTGTATTCCATTGCAAATATTGCTTTTATGCAAAAGAACCACGGAAGCCCTTTTCTTTTGGAATAAGCCTGCATCTATAAATTGCATTCTGTGGTATGATTTGCGAGTACGGTTGTGTACTCACGCTTGTTGTAAAACTTGCACCCAAACCTACAGAAGAAGAGGAGTCTACGCCTGCTTTCGAGGAGGAGTTTGTCGAAGGTTGCTGATCGTTAAGGTCTGGATCCCAGTTGGTTGCCTGTGGTGAATTGATGAGATCTATGCTGAAGTTATTTCTGTTTCGCTGCTATTTTATTCTCTGTTAGCCCTGCGTGGCTCAATAAGTGTAAACTCGACCATAAGATCAAAACCAATATTTATTATTCAAATTAATCGTTTACTTTATTTATCGCTTGTGTGGATCGATATTCACCTATGTTGACACTGTGTGCACTAGCGTGATCCTGGACTAGTGCATTATACATAGAGGGTCCAGAATCATAATTTTGGGTCCCGACAGAGGTGGTATCAGAGCCAAGTTGACTGTAGGTCTTGACCTTAGCTAGATCGGCCGTCTTTAGAATGTCCAAATGATTTTCTAAAAGCAAAAATTTAACTTGCAAGATTAAGTAATTGCTTAACTCTTCTCATATCTCTCTCGACTCAACTATTGTTATAATCTTTTCTCTTCCCGCTATTTTTAAGTTGCTCTTACCCCCTTCGTTTGTCTTAACAGATGCCTCGTCTCTAGAGCTATGGTGAACGCAAGGGAGGATATGCCGCTGAGCTTTGGAAGCTGCTACAGGTTCTTGGAGGTTTTGATCGTCTATTGTACGTCGGCAACAACTGGACTGTGAACGGTCAAGACCGCGGAGTGATCTGTCATCTGACGATCTATGCCAGGAGGAACGACAAGGCAAGCCAACCCTCGCACATCTCTGTAAG
Organism: Ampelocalamus luodianensis; assembly: GCA_036346255.1. Lineage (NCBI taxonomy): Eukaryota > Viridiplantae > Streptophyta > Magnoliopsida > Poales > Poaceae > Ampelocalamus > Ampelocalamus luodianensis. Next base: position 29,005,830 of record CM070620.1, on the reverse strand, counting down.
GAAGACCACTTGGCTGGAGGGCATCCAGGAGTCATCACACTTGGCCATGCTACATATCTGCAACATCTACGCACGGGAGCTTCAAGACACTGTCTTCCGTTACCACCCCAGAGCTGCAGCTGTAGATCTGCCAAAGACGCTACCCGCTCTCAGAGAGGAAGAGAGCGCTTCGCTACGTGCACCTTGCCTAGTTCGCGGCCGCCCAAGAGGAAGCATTGGAGAGAACTACCACAGAGCTGGATCATGTCCATTAGACCTTATAGAGAGCTGAAGAAAGGATCGCTATTATGCAAGAGATTCTCTACGACTAGGATGATCATGAGGAAGATGGCGAGGAAGAAGAAGACCCCGAAGAGGATCCCGAAGAAGATCCAGAGGAAGGTCCAGTTGAGCTAGAGGAGCCAGCTGAGCCAGTTGCACCAGGAACACCTGTTCTTGCTGCACCAGTCCCAGGGCATCAGGATCAGTTTGCCAGGATGCCGGCTCACTTCCGAGTCTACAGCCGGGAGGAGCACCGCGGCGGCTGTGGAGGCTTTCTTGAGTAGTTGGTCTTAAGTTTTAGTTTTGCAGGCTTAGCCAGTTCAGTTTAGTAAGTCGCCCTTTAGGCGGTAGTTTTGTGTGCTTAGGTCGTTGTTTCTTTTGTGTGCAAGTATGAGCTGCAAAGGCCCTTAGGCTTTTGTTGCAGCCATGCTAAGACCTTAATTAATAAAAGTATTTCGTTTGAGTTTCTTGAGTTGTGTTTTGTTGGGTTTAACCTACCCTTACTTAGTTCTTAACTCATCTTGTGCTTGCTACCTCATCTAACCCATGGAGCTTCACCAGATGGTTCAAACTCGTCAGACTGCTGCAAGTGGTTCCGGTACCCCAGCGTCGGGAGGCAATGAGCAACCAGCCGTAGGAGCAGTTCTGCCATAAGCACCCCCGATTGACTTGCAAAATTTCAGAGCTTTCATGGCAGCGCAGACTCAACTAATGAATACCATGATGAATCAGATGCAAGCCATGAGCAATCAGATCAACAACAACAACAATCATCAGCATGGAGCCCCAGCTGCTCATGGTCACCATGGACCGTCTAAACTTGCGGAGTTTATGAGGACCCGTCTACCAACATTCTCTGGACACGTCTCCCTAGTGGAAGCAGATGATTGACTTTGGGTTATTGAAAGGAAGCTGCTGATCACCCAGTGCAGCGCCCATGAGAAGATTTTGTACACTACTCACCAGATGGAGGGCATAGCTGTTGAATGGTGGGAGAACTTCTGTGCCGCTCATGAGACTCCACAGAATATCACTTGGGAAGAGTTCTCTGCAATATTTCGCCAATATCATGTACCGAAAGGTATTATTGACCTGAAGAAGGATGAGTTCCGTGCTCTCAAGCAAGGAGCTATGTCGGTGTCCGAGTATCTCAACAAGTTTTCCCAGCTAGCTCGCTACGCAGCAGAGGATGTCGCCACAGATAAGGCTCGCCAGAGTTGCTTTCTGAAGGGGCTAAACACTGGACTGCAAGTCAGTCTGATCGCCCATACTTTCCCTGACTTTCAGGAGCTGGTCAATAAAGCCTTTGTTCTAGAGGACAAACGCAAGGAACTGGAAGATAACCGTAAGCTCCGGATGGCTCAGCAAGGAAGCCATCAGTCTCAGCAAGAGATAAGGACAGTTCCGCCACAGCTTAACCGGTTTCCACCGCAGAATTCGTTCAGGGCACCTGCACCAACTTTAGCACCCCGTCCAGCTGCCCAGAACTTCCGCAATTCTGCACCTGTCAACCCCAACCCGGGAAGCAATCAGCAGAACAGACCAAGAGTATGTTACGCCTGTTGTCAGCCAGGACATTTTGCCAACCAGTGTCCGCATAAGGGAACAATCACTCCAGCACGCTTCAACCTTGGAGCTACGCCATCTAAGACGCCAGCACCAGGCATCAACTAAGGAGTTTCCCAAGTTGCCAGTCAAGCAGGAGGAGCACCGCAGTCCGTGGTCAGAGGCCGTGTCAACCACGTCACTCTGGAAGGAGCCCAGGAAGCACCGGACGTCGTACTGGGTAAGTTTCTGGTTAACTCAATACCTGCATCAGTTTTGTTTGATTCTAGAATTTTTGCAACCAAGAATAAACTGGAAGCTGTTCATCTTAAGCATACTCTGTTAGTCCAGTCGTCTGGAGCAGAGCTAAACGCTAAGGTGGGATGTTTAGGAGCTAAGTTACTCATAGCTGGAGTTGAGTTTCTAGCCAACCTGATCGTTTTAGATACCCAAGCTTTAGATGTCGTTCTTGGCATGGATTGGTTATCCAAGCACAAAGCCGTGCTAGATTGTGGCCGAAGAACCGTAACAGTTGAGGATACCAAGGAAAACAAGGTGGAATTTCTAGCCACCTCAGTTCGTGATGGACATCTGTTAGTGAACAGCCTGAAGACCCTTTCTTTAGAAGAGGTACCAGTCGTCAGCGAATATCCAGATGTGTTTCCAGAAGAGTTACCGGGAATGCCACCGGACCGTGACATTGAGTTTGTCATCGACCTAGTGCCAGGGACAGTACCAATTTCAAAGAGACCCTATCGGATGCCAGTCGATGAATTGGTAGAGATGAGGAAGCAGATAGAATAACTTCTTGAGAAAGGTTTTGTGAGACCTAGTTCGTCACCATGGGGAGCGCCAGTGTTGTTTGTCAAGAAGAAAGATGGAAGCATGAGGATGTGTATTGATTACCGTTCCCTCAATGAGGTTACCATTAAGAACAAGTACCCACTACCCCGGATTGATGATTTGTTTGATCAGATGAAAGGAGTCGGAGTGTTCTCAAAGATCTACCTGCGATCAGGTTACCATCAGCTGAAGATTTGTCCTAAGGATATACCGAAGACCGCTTTCTCAACGCGGTATGGACATTACGAGTTCCTAGTTATGTATTTTGGTCTGACTAATGCCCCTGCATACTTCATGAACATGATGAATAAAGTATTCATGAAATATTTGGACAAGTTCGTAGTTGTGTTCATTGATGATATTTTGGTTTACTCCAAGACGGAAGAAGAACACGCCGAACATTTAAGGATAGTCTTGGAAAAACTCAGAGAGCATCAGTTATATGCTAAGTTCAGTAAGTGTGATTTGTGGAAGAAGAAAGTTGATTTCCTTGGTCATGTAATGACAGCCGAGGGAGTAGCAGTTGACCCCGGTAAAGTTAAAGCAGTGTTACATTGGGAGCAGCCCAAGACTGTAACTCAGATTCGTAGTTTCTTGGGAATGGCAAGTTATTATCGCCGTTTCATTGAAGGATTCTCATCGATTGCTAAGCCTCTTATGCAATTGTTGAAGAAGGAGAAAAAGTTCACTTGGACCCCAGCCTGTGAAGAAAGTTTTCAAAAGTTGAAGAAGCGTTTGACTTTAGCCCAGTGTTGATTCTGCCAGATATTCGCAAGGATTTTGATATTTATTGTGATGCTTCGCGTCAAGGACTAGGATGCGTCTTGATGCAAGAAGGAAGAGCTGTCGCTTATGCGTCAAGGCAATTAAGGCCGCACGAAGAGATTATCCTACCCATGATTTGGAATTAGCCGTCGTAGTGCATGCTTTAAAGATTTGGCGTTATTATCTCATCGGTAACCGCTGTGAAGTTTACACAGATCATAAGAGCCTGAAGTATATCTTCACTCAGTCAGATTTGAACATGAGACAGAGGAGATGGTTAGAATTGATCAAGGATTATAATCTTAGAATCCACTACCATCCCGGAAAAGCCAATGTAGTTGCAGATGCCTTGAGTCGTAAGAGTTACTGCAATGCTTTGGAAGTGAAAGAGTTTTGTTCAGAACTTCAAGACGAGTTTCAGAAGCTAAGGCTAGAAGTCGTATCTGAAGGATTTATGGCCAGTTTGGAAGTACAGTCTACCCTGGAGAAGCAGATTCGTGAAGCGCAACTAAAGGATCCCGTGTTATCAGACATCAAGCTCAATATGGCAAAAGGAAAATTCAAAGATTTTACCAAGGATGACCAAGACATACTCTGGATTAATGGACGTATCTGCATACCAGATGTTGATAGTTTAAGGCAACTAATCTTAAAGGAAACCCATGACTCAAAGTATTCGATTCACCTTGGTAGTACTAAGATGTACCGGGATGTTAAGACTAAATTTGGTGGCCAAATTTGAAGCGAGAAGTCACAGAGTACGTTGCCTTATGTGACGTATGTCAGAAGGTAAAGGTAGAAAATCAAAGACCAGCAGGTTTGCTGCAACCCTTGAGGATTCCAGAATGGTAGTGGGAATAGATCGGAATGGATTTCATTACCGGTTTACCCAAGACCCAATCGGGTTATGATTCGATTTGGGTAATCGTTGATCGCTTGACCAAGGTTGCTCATTTCCTGCCAGTTAAAACCACTTACTCAGGAGATCGCCTTGCGGAATTGTACATGGCAAAAATTGTCAGTTTGCACAGTATGCCCAAGAAGATAGTGTCAGATCGAGGATCTCAGTTCACCTCTCGTTTTTGGCAAAGTTTGCATGAAGCATTGGGTACCTATCTGAATTTCAGTACCGCGTATCATCCACGAGATAGACGGACGGATCGAAAGAGTTAATCGATATTGAGGATATCTTTGAGAGCTTGTGCTCTAGCTAATGCTACCCGTTGGGATAAAAGTTTACCATATGCAGAATTCTCGTACAACAACAGTTATCAAGCTAGTATGCAAATGTCACCATTTGAAGCTTTGTATGGTCGTGCTTGCAGAACCCCATTGAATTGGTCAGAAACAGCTGAACGTTTGGTATTTGGTCCAGACATCATTCAGGAAGCAGAAGAGCAAGTGGCCATGATCAGAGAAAGATTGAAGATAGCTCAGTCCAGGCAGAAGAGCTATGCTGATATTCGTCATCGTGATCTCAGCTTTGAACCCAAGGATTTTGTTTATCTTCGAGTTACTCCGCTTAGAGGTGTCAAAAGGTTTCATGCCAAAGGGAAGCTTGCCCCTAGGTATGTTGGTCCGTTCAAGATTTTGGAACGCTGTGGAGAAGTTGCTTATCAGTTGGAGCTACCGCAGTAATTAGCAGGAGTGCATGATGTCTTTCATGTCTCGCAGTTGAAGAAGTGTCTTCGTGTGCCAAAAGAGCAAGCCCCGCTAGAATCGATTGACTTGAAGGAGGATCTCACCTACAAGGAGCAGCCAGTCAAGATTTTGGATGTCGCAGAGCGCCACACAAGAAGCAAGACTGTTCGTTTTTGTAAGGTTCAGTGGAGCAACCACTCGGAAGGAGAAGCAACATGGGAGCGTGAAGAAGAGCTGAAAGTCGAGTTTCCCAGCCTTTTCCCTAGCTAGCCTGAATTTCGAGGTCGAGATTCCTTTAAGGGGGGAGGTTTGTAACATCCCAATTTTCCGAGCTTGAAAAATCTTTTAAATAGTTAGTAGGGAGAAAAGTCACCATTTGGATTTATTTGAATTTTATTCAAAAGCTTAATATTGGACGTTAGAATCAAAAACATTTAATATGAATAATCTCACCATGAACAATAGTCAAAACTATTTTATTTGGGTTCTATGTGCTTAGATATATTTTCTAGATTTTCTAGAAATTGTTTTGAGTTCATTTGTTATTTTATATTGCTTATTTGAATTTTCAGTATTTTCTAAAATAGAAAAGCTATTAAAAATCTCAGATTTGCTTCGGGCCGAATTCCCTTTCCTTCGGCCCACTTCTGTTCCTAGCCCAGCTGAACTCCCGCACCGCAGCCCGCCTTCCTCTCTCACCAGTCAGCCTCACCCGCGTCGTTTGCCACGCGGTCTCGCCCGAGCCCTCGTCGCTGACATGTGGGCCCCACCGAATCCTATTCATCGTCTCCGAATCAGTTGGGGATTCGATCTCCTCCGCCGTGCGGCCGTTTTTTGGGAGTTCGTGCCCTGGACTCCCCCGAGCCGCTGCCTATAAAAGGGATGCGAACCCTCGACCTCCGCACCCCTCTCGCAGCCACCTTAGCCCTCGCGCCAAACCCTAGCCGCCGCGGGAGCTCGAAGTTTCGATCTCGCCGCCGCCAACTTCGACGAGCCCGTGCGCCGCCGTTAGTACCACTCGAGCTCCCTCGTCACCGCCATTGACATCGCACAGAGCTGCACTTCACCGTGGTCGCCTTGGTTCCGCCGGAGCACCGTCAAAACCTACCCTAAAATTTTCATAATTTTTAGACTTATATTTCTATGACTAACACATTACCTAAACACTCTAAGCATTTCTGGAAATTTTGGAAACCAAAATTATGTTCACCCACTGACCGACCGGGCCCACAGTCCAGGCTTTCTCTTCCACGAAGCCCCAACACCCATGCTAGTGCTCAACGCCCGGCCATGTCCACGCGGCCGCACCTCCACACCAGCTCGGCTTGCCCACCCCCGGTTTCAGCCTTGCGCCCGTGGTTTAGCCCTAGCCCATGCCGCACCCTCACCTGCCCGGCCACGCCATCTCCACGCGTCGCGCATGGATGCCACACCCATGCTGCCTTGACCCAGCCGCATCGAGCATGCCGCCACCTTGCCCACAGTCTCTTCTCGGTTCCTCTGTCCCCCTTCTTTATATAAGGTGAGCACCAGATGCCTCTAACCCTCTTCTCCACTTGTAATATCCAGAAAATGCTTTTGTCAGTTGTTGTGGAGAGTGGTGGTGGTATTCTTGAAAAAGACCATTAGTATTTTGCTAAACCAGGTTTTTGAGGGGGGAAAACGAAATTTCCCGGCAACTTGGGCCTGGGCCAAGGCCCAATAGGGTGGCCGGCCAAGGGGGGAGCCTTCCCTTCCCCAAACCCTAGCTGAAATTTCTCCTCCCCTCCTCTCCTCCTTGCAGCCGCCCTTTGCCCTCCCCTCTCCTCTCCTTCTTGCGCTTCCTCTCCTCCATGGCAGCACCTCTCCACCTCCCTTGCACCTCTCCCTCTTCCCCATTGCTGCTGTCCAAGTGGAGGAAGAAGAGCCCCTTTGGTTGGCCGGCCAAGTAGAGAAAAGAAGAGAGAAGGGAAGAGGGAAGAAAAGAAGAAGAGGGAGAGGAAGGGTCCGCAACCGGAAATCATGATGATTTTCATCCTCGCTGCGTGCCTTCATCGTTTCGGCAAGGGTAACCCGTGATTCTTTGTTTTGGGGTCGTTTTCTAGTTGTATGTTTTCGGTTTCCAGTTCGTCGGGTTTCTGCAGTAGCGAAGATCGTTGTTTTTGATTAGGTTATGGTCAGATTGGGGTCTGGGTGTCTCCTAGAAAGTTGTAGATATCGTAGTTACCTTTCATTTCCGACAAGAATCAAGTCGTTTGGACTTCGGTAGCCAAAGTTATGATTTTTCTAGTGTTAGTAGGTTTCTGGTGGGTGACTGATTGGACAGAGGCTGATTAACCTGACCTAAACACATTGTTAGAGGAGTTTCCAGAGGGTCTCACCATAACGAAAAACGAGGCTAATCCTCTTAGCTTTCAGGAAAACTAAAGATCACTAAATTCGGACGAACGTAGAAAGTTATGATAGTTTCTTTGTCGCTGTTCAGAAACCCGACGTGAAATGTTTGCTCTGATTAAATGAATTGGTAGGACTAGTAGATGGCCGAATCAGAGGGTCTCCCCAACTAAGTTTATTTAGAAATTTCAATTACCTTTTCAGATTGTCCAAGATCATCCTATTTGGACTCCTGAGTAGAAAGTTATGAATTTTGAAGTCTGCTGTCCGCAGTGACCGATCGCTAGAAATTAGAAAAAAACTAGACGTGATAAGAAGAGTAGCGATTTCGATTGTATTGTGATGTATGATTTTGGTCCAGTATGTTATTCTTAGTTTGGGGTTATCCTCTTGTCCAGGTGGCAGCGAGATCCCAAGGGAAGCACCCACTTCGCGTCCGCCGTTTTCGCACGGTTGAGGCAAGTATTCGGGTTATAGCGTATTTTCGGTTGTATGATATGATTGTGGTGATTGCTTGTTGTAGCCTTGCACGAATGTTAGCGTAATGAGTTTTCCTTTTATCTTGATGAATGCAAGCTATGGTTAATGTTTCCCTTGAGCGTTGCTAAATCATACATGTTGTTATGTACATGTTAAATTCGTGTATATGAAAGACGTGGGCATGGAGCAATTGCATGTTCCAATCGTGTTGGAGACTTGGTCATACATGCATGTTTTGATATATGATAGTGAAGTAACGTTCTTGGCATGATGTTTATATTGAGATTGGTGAATGCTCCAAGTATGATTATGCTCTATTTATGTCCGTTGTTATTGTACTTGGTATATTGATGATGAATAGATGTTGTGCATGTGCATATTGAGATCATCTTGAAGCTTGGTCACGTGGTGACCAAGCATGCATTCGTTGAGGTCCCGTCATGTATTGACGGGCTTGAGGTCCCCACATTGGTGCAATGTGGGCTATGAGTAAAGAGGTCCCCATCATTCGATGATGGCGAAGGTCCCTATACATGTGGTGTATAGGCTTTTGGTCCCGTGCGAGAGGGCACGAGCAAGGGTACACAATGACGGTTGTATACCCGCATTACGGTAAAATGCGAAAGAGATAAAGTTAAAAGGTGCATTGCATTGGTTGCATACACATGAGCATGAAGGCTTTACTCTGGTGCATTGTTTAACTTGGATTATTGATGCTATGAATGTTAATTTGCTTAGCCTTGTTGGTACTTGCTGAGTCTTTGGGCTCACTCTTGCTTTGATGTGTTTTAGGTACAACTGGCAAGACTGGCATGCATGGGAGGGAGTAGATGAATTGGAAAGCACGCACTACCTCACAACATTAAAGCAATTGTCATTTAGCTTCATATAAGAATACATAGACTGCTGAGAAATACCCATGGTTGTTTTATGATTCTGATTAAGGTTGTGAGAATAGTGTTAATTTGATTACATTCCTATGATTATCTCTTATGCATGAGTGAATTGGATTATGAAATTATTGTTAAATGTTATGTTTACCTGTTAGAAGCTATGGATAGTTTGAGATTCAGGTTAACTGTAATAATGAGAATAGAAAGTTTTGGTTATGTTTATGATATTATTCTACACGCTTGAATGAACTCGATTATGATTATATTGATAAATGCCTTGATCAATTGTTGGAACCTCGGTATAGGCGACTATACAAAGGAGGTTTTGTCGAGATTTTGTAATTGGTCTTAGTTTAGCTTAGTTTAATTTAATTTTAGTAGCATTCCGGCTCAATGTTGAGTCAGTGTTACTGATTGGTATCGAGCGGTGTAGGTCCGTGGTGACTAGATATAAAAAAATTGCTAATGTTAATCAACTTAAAAGTTTGACACACCGAGCACAGATAGGATGGGGATGGGTCAATCTTTGCATTTACGTTCCGTTATATCGTTTTGATTATTGCTTGATATGAATTGAGTTTGGCTGCTTATTAATTAATTATTATGATTATTATGAGTGGGATTAGTCGTTGTTGAGAGGTTAAGGTCGTGGTTGTGACCACAGGCTTTACAGTTACACCACCGTTAGTGGAGTGGGTATAGAGAAGTGCTACCGGATATCTTAGCAGTGTCGATAGCGAGAATCTTTAGAAGAGTTGCTCTCTTCCCTGAATTTGAAATTGGTCAACTCTTAACCGGTTGCGATTGATGGGTTTCTTTGAAATGTTTGGTGTGTTTCCTTTGGCTTAATTTGCCCCGTAAATCAATTATTGTTTTTCCCAGCCGTTGAGTTATTTTCGCGATTGGTGAATTTCACTAATTGTCAAGATTGACTTTTGTAGGGGAGTTTTGTTTTTTCTTATTGGAAAGCTTGACCTATTTTATTCGCTTGATGTTTTTGATTAATAAAAGTTTCTTTTGTAAGTCTTTTAGTTCATGAAGGCTTTGACTCAACGTATCTCGTTTGGGTATTTTGAGCGTTGAATATTATTGGTTGTGTTATGAGTTTCAAGTTAAGTTCGTAGTTTGTGCATGATCGATCTTAACTAAGGTCCTTATCAAAGAAAGTTGAATAAGTGGAGGTTGTCCTTTAGTGGTTCTTGATGAGTTATGACTATGAGTATGACAATATTTAGTTGGAATCAATGGAGTTGTTAAGAGGTGTGGTATTTTGATGAATTGGTCTGATTGTTAGGATTGTGGAATCAGGTAGATTTATTGGATAGCATGGAGTAATGTATCTCTATGGATTAGCTTACCCATTAGTGATGGTTATGTTAAGAATGTGTTTGAACGATGCTTTAGAGGATATCAGATTGGAAATTTTCGTAAACTAGTTACCTGATGATCATACAAAATTGCTAGATTAAAAACATGTATATTAGATTAGACGAACGTTGAGGTAGCATGTTGTGAAACCACATTGTGCAGAGCGATGAGATTATTAAATGTTGACTTTGTGTTTACAGATGGTTACGCGACTACAAACAGAAGTAGGGCCCTATTTGTATACATGATTCATACAATTGACAGTTGGAGCGGGTGTGAGTAACACTAATGGTTGAGTGGGTGATTGAGTAAGTGGCCTCTGATAGTGTGCTTTGCGAAAGTATCATTTGATAGTATGAACTAGTTAAAATAGGTTTGTTTCAACCTTGTGGCTTGTGTTTCCTTTGGAGAAATTTATGATGGGATAAGAGGCTATGATGAGTCTCGCTAAGAGTGTATTGTTACATTACTAGTGTGATTGTCAGTAAGGGATTATGATGATAATATTGAATGTTTTGTATAAAGGAATGGATCGCTGCGGATGTTAATTAATTGAATATGTTTCTAGTTCGCATTTGTGATCTTTCAGACCTCATGTTGATGTGATAGTTGAATTTGTTTAGAGCAAAGTGACATGTTGAGAGGTTTTCTTAGTTCCTAAGTGGAATAGGTGTTGTGATCTTCAATTACTCTTTGTCGGAAATGCCATGGTGATGCTATAACCAACGAAAATCGAGTAAAGTGGAAGTATTTGAGATTTAAGTAAAGTTTCATAACTTGCAGAATATTGAAGTTTGTCTAAAACTTTTGTTCTTGCCCATAAGAGTTTTACCCGAATTCTAAAAGCAGTGTTTTATTCTCGTGTGAGGTTTGATATTCTCTGATTGTGGGACGTGCACCTCAACTTTGATCATATCTTTTGGTTTTCGAGAACAGCTTTATCGATTGTTTCTCTTAATCTTGTAACTCTTTGTAAGTGGTAACGTTTTTTTTTTGAGCTGATACTTATTTCTATTTGCCTCTTCTTCTAAGAAAGGGTTAACCGATCTGTATTGTAAAGTCTCGTAGGTGGTGTCTTGGCATCTAGATAGTGGTAGCCTAGTAGATGGTTTGATGAACCCTTAGGTGTCAAGTCGTTTGAGAGGCTTGGAGTAATAAATCGATTTATTGGAATAATCCTTGGAGAGGAATTGAGTTGAAAAGAATATTTGTCTTTGGAGCTAACAGATTTCGTTGTCGCAACTAGTAGGACCTTTAACAAGTTGTAGTCCAAGATTTGGTGTTCTTTTTGACCGAGCATTAGAATTAGCAAGTATGGAAATCTGGATCAATTTATTAGAGTATCGCAATTTGGTAGTATTGCGAGGCTATGAAAGTTATTCTTGATGATGTGGTTTAATGAGAGTGGGGTTTCAAAGTAATCAAATCGCCATGTTAATTAATGGGATAATGGAAAATATTGAGTAACGTCAAGAGTGATTTGGCTTTAATTGAGTAACCTTCTGAGGGTTATAATCTTTGTAAAGGTAAACTGGTCAAGAAAAATATTTTCATGATGATGTTAATGAAAGAGTATGTTGGAATTATGGGATTTTACGGATTTAATCTGAGGATTTCCCTATCTTTTATATGAGAAGTTCGTTGTAGGAATCTTGGAGTTTAATTTGGGCTTTGCAATTTTATGCTAGGACTTGGGGCACCCAATGATTATGTGTAGAGGAGGTAGATTAAGGGTGGGTTTCGAACAGTGAGATAATCATTGATAGAGCCCTTTTAGAGAAAGTATATGACTGTGAGAGCTGTGAATTCCAAGTTGTTTATTTCTAAAACATTGAGGAGATGTGATTGCGTGTGTATCTATTTTGAGATGCATTGGAAGTCATCTGTCAAATTAATCATGTAGATAGAGGAGTTGTTGAGATAAAGTTTGGCGGCGTCGTTAGAGCCTTTATACGGAATTGTGGATGATGTATTTCAACTTGAGTGTAACATTGAGAATGTAAAGTTAAGAAAGATGAGTTAGTGTGTTTTGTGATGAACTGAAACTCCAAAGTTGAGAGAGATTTTATTCTTAAAAGAGATATTGAGAATTTGATACTTCCTCAAAGGAGTGAATTGTTTCCTCGATTCTCGTTTGAGTTTTGTGTTGTTGACCAATATCTTTCGTAAATTGAGTTTGACTCGATTTTGGTACATATGATTCTTATCGGTTCAGAAAGAATAAAAGAAATGATGGATTTGGTTAATTGAGTGGTTTCTCTTTTAGCGATCGTGGTGTTTATTTGCAAATTTTCTAATTGAGCGGTAGAACACGAGTTCTGTGTTCTATGTGCATGTCGTGTGGTTCGGTATCTTTGGGAGGTTTAACCCAAGATACATTGGGTTGTTTTCGCTAGTTGGCGTATCGCCAGGACTGTCTCGAGTCCATGCGCGGAGTACGTAACGTCTTGTAACCTGGGAGATCCAGAGTTTGAGGTTTCGATTGCGCCGTTAACCATCGAGTGAAGTCTTACTCTCGAGTCTCATTTGTTGAATGCTCTCACAAAGGTCGAGTTGAGCGTTAGTACAGACGTCATTTTACGCCCCGTGTTGTAATCTCATCTGCTCGAGAGAGGCCACTTGAAATTGGAGTCTCACGTGAGTGAGTTTAGCAAGAGGTGATCGCGTTGGTATCTGTTGTTAAGTTCTAGTCGTGGTTTACTTTCGTGTAGATCGGTGTTTAGAATTCGGTCGAATTGCTTTAAGGGGGTAGAATGTAATATCCGAGAAAATGCTTTTGTCGGTTGTTGTGGAGAGTGGTGGTGGTATTCTTGAAAAAGACCATTAGTATTTTGCTAAACCAGGTTTTTGAGGGGGGAAAACGAAATTTCCCGGCAACTTGGGCCTGGGCCAAGGCCCAATAGGGTGGCCGGCCAAGGGGGGAGCCTTCCTTCCCCAAACCCTAGCTGAAATTTCTCCTCCCCTCCTCTCCTCCTTGCAGCCGCCCTTTGCCCTCCCCTCTCCTCTCCTTCTTGCGCTTCCTCTCCTCCATGGCAGCACCTCTCCACCTCCCTTGCACCTCTCCCTCTTCCCCATTGCTGCTGTCCAAGTGGAGGAAGAAGAGCCCCTTTGGTTGGCCGGCCAAGTAGAGAAAAGAAGAGAGAAGGGAAGAGGGAAGAAAAGAAGAAGAGGGAGAGGAAGGGTCCGCAACCGGGAAATCATGATGATTTTCATCCTCGCTGCGTGCCTTCATCGTTTCGGCAAGGGTAACCCGTGATTCTTTGTTTTGGGGTCGTTTTCTAGTTGTATGTTTTCGGTTTCCAGTTCGTCGGGTTTCTGCAGTAGCGAAGATCGTTGTTTTTGATTAGGTTATGGTCAGATTGGGGTCTGGGTGTCTCCTAGAAAGTTGTAGATATCGTAGTTACCTTTCATTTCCGACAAGAATCAAGTCGTTTGGACTTCGGTAGCCAAAGTTATGATTTTTCTAGTGTTAGTAGGTTTCTGGTGGGTGACTGATTGGACAGAGGCTGATTAACCTGACCTAAACACATTGTTAGAGGAGTTTCCAGAGGGTCTCACCATAACGAAAAACGAGGCTAATCCTCTTAGCTTTCAGGAAAACTAAAGATCACTAAATTCGGACGAACGTAGAGAAAGTTATGATAGTTTCTTTGTCGCTGTTCAGAAACCCGACGTGAAATGTTTGCTCTGATTAAATGAATTGGTAGGACTAGTAGATGGCCGAATCAGAGGGTCTCCCCAACTAAGTTTATTTAGAAATTTCAATTACCTTTTCAGATTGTCCAAGATCATCCTATTTGGACTCCTGAGTAGAAAGTTATGAATTTTTGAAGTCTGCTGTCCGCAGTGACCGATCGCTAGAAATTAGAAAAAAACTAGACGTGATAAGAAGAGTAGCGATTTGATTGTATTGTGATGTATGATTTTGGTCCAGTATGTTATTCTTAGTTTGGGGTTATCCTCTTGTCCAGGTGGCAGCGAGATCCCAAGGGAAGCACCCACTTCGCGTCCGCCGTTTTCGCACGGTTGAGGCAAGTATTCGGGTTATAGCGTATTTTCGGTTGTATGATATGATTGTGGTGATTGCTTGTTGTAGCCTTGCACGAATGTTAGCGTAATGAGTTTTCCTTTTATCTTGATGAATGCAAGCTATGGTTAATGTTTCCCTTGAGCGTTGCTAAATCATACATGTTGTTATGTACATGTTAAATTCGTGTATATGAAAGACGTGGGCATGGAGCAATTGCATGTTCCAATCGTGTTGGAGACTTGGTCATACATGCATGTTTTGATATATGATAGTGAAGTAACGTTGCTTGGCATGATGTTTATATTGAGATTGGTGAATGCTCCAAGTATGATTATGCTCTATTTATGTCCGTTGTTATTGTACTTGGTATATTGATGATGAATAGATGTTGTGCATGTGCATATTGAGATCATCTTTGAAGCTTGGTCACGTGGTGACCAAGCATGCATTCGTTGAGTCCCGTCATGTATTGACGGGCTTGAGGTCCCCACATTGGTGCAATGTGGGCTATGAGCAAGAGGTCCCCATCATTCGGATGATGGCGAAGGTCCCTATACATGTGGTGTATAGGCTTTTGGTCCTGTGCGAGGGCACGAGCAAGGGTACAAATGACGGTTGTATACCCGCATTACGGTAAAATGCGAAAGAGATAAAGTTAAAAGGTGCATTGCATTGGTTGCATACACATGAGCATGAAGGCTTTACTCGGTGCATTGTTTAACTTGGATTATTGATGCTATGAATGTTAATTTGCTTAGCCTTGTTGGTACTTGCTGAGTCTTTGGGCTCACTCTTGCTTTGATGTGTTTTAGGTACAAGCGCAAGACGGCATGCATGGGAGGAGTAGATGAATTGGAAAGCACGCACTACCTCACAACATTAAAGCAATTGTCATTTAGCTTCATATAAGAATACATAGATCATGAGAAATACCCATGGTTGTTTTATGATTCGATTAAGGTTGTGAGAATAGTGTTAATTTGATTACATTCCTATGATTATCTCTTATGCATGAGTGAATTGGATTATGAAATTATTGTTAAATGTTATGTTTACTGTTAGAAGCTATGGATAGTTTGAGATTCAGTTAACGTAATAATGAGAATAGAAAGTTTTGGTTATGTTTATGATATTATTCTACACGCTTGAATGAACCTGATTATGATTATATTGATAAATGCCTTGATCAATTGTTGGAACCTCGGTATAGGCGACTATACAAAGGAGGTTTTGTCGAGATTTTGTAATTGGTCTTAGTTTAGCTTAGTTTAATTTAATTTTAGTAGCATTCCAGGCTCAATGTTGAGCTGGGGTGTTACACCACTCCCCCTACTCCCCTCTCCATTTCCCTTCTTCCCCGAGCCCCAATTTGAGCAAGGCCTCAAATGCCAATTTTGGCCATGGCCACACCGCCGAGCTGCTCGTCGTCGTTCCAACCGCGTCAGTCATCCTCGTGCATCCCCAACCACGTCACGCTGCGCTTGACACTACAAGGAGCCCAAGCCCTTCATCAATTTGGAGTTTGCATCATTGGACCGCCGCATGCCTCCTTTCTTCTCCGGGTCTGGCCAATCCCGCCGCCACCATTGCCGTGCCTCCTCAAGTGAGCCCCAGCTCAATTCTTCTCTTTGTGAGCATGCTCTAGTTCCCCTCTACCTCCCCCTAGCACTCACTTGTGCCCTCTCCATTTCTAAGGACCCTTCCACGTTGAATCGGCCGCGCCACTGGAGGCTTCTGCCGCTGGGTCACTCTGGCCACTCCCTTCCACCTGGCGACTATCCGGTGAGATCCCTACACCTCAGCGGTACTCATGCTACCCTTATTTTCCTCCTATCCCTTTCCAGCGTGCCACCCTCTTCTCCCCTCTACGGCCGACTGCCGCCTGCTGTCGTCACGCCGCCACTGTCCAGTTCTGGTCAAGCCACCACTGCCCTTCGGTTCACCTATCCTCGGTTCCATTTCAGCCATCACCGCTGCCTCGCCGCCGCCCAACCGTTGGTGACATGTGCCGCCCGAGCCGCCCTGAGCTTCCCTGTAACTGCCCTTCTCTGTTGACCATGAATTCCTTTCTCTATGAGTATGACAGTGGGACCCACTCATATAATCCCAACCCTTTACTGCTAACCAACCATGTAAATGTCAATTAGGTCACTCAAATTGATGAACAAAATTGAAGATTGAATTTGAGAGTAGCACTTTAGTTAAGAGATAAATTGTGTTGTCTGTTGTTTGATGTATAAGCAGAGAAGGTTTGAATTGTCAGTGAAACTCAATTGCAAAGGCAACTGTCTAATGCTAACAACTATTATGGATGTCATTTAGTTCACTCAAATGTTTTAACAAAGTTGGAAGTTGATATTTGGAGGAAAGTTAAACAACAACACTTAAGTACAGAAGGTTTTGCTTTTGTAGGTTGAGTGAACATTGAAAGTAATCTGAAGATAATCAGAGTTTTCAATAGGCCAATGACATGTCTAAACCAGTAGTTAGAAATTTTATTAGCCATTGAAGATTTAGCTAACATCACTTCAGTAGATTATTGCAAGATGTTGAATAGAGAAGTGTAGATGAGAAATCGAAATGACAGTGGACTAATACAACTTATACATGTACTTAGAAAGTGTAATGATTCAGTTAACCATTGGACATTAAGCTAACAAAGGTAAACCAACTCTTGCTAATCTTATGGCTATTATTTAGACCACTCTAATGAATTAACAAAATTTGAATGTTGAAATTTGAGAGAAGTTTAGATAGTAGCCTTCCAGTTCATAAATATTTTCTGTTAAATGCAGTTTGAACAGGGAAGGAGCGTAGATGAAAGTTTGAGTTGATAGTAGGTTAATAACTTTTTAATACAAACAGTTAGTAAGCTAATTAGTCAAGTGAGCAATGTATTTAGCAAATTGAAATTCTGGGCTAGTAAGAAGATCAGTTAAACAACAATCATGTTTTATGAAATAATGATTAGAGAAGTGCTCAAATAAAAATCAGAAAAGATAGTAGGCTAACAAGCCTTTGTAATGACTATTAAATTACTCAAATATGTTTGACCAAAAGGATAATTGGATTAAGAGAGAAGTATAGTTAGCAAATACTCATTCTCAAAATAACTCCTCATTTTGGAATACATGAACAAAGAAGGTTAAATGTATGTAATGAAAAAAACCTGTAGAGAATTAAAATTGACATCGAGCTCATGGCATTGCTAATACAAATGGTTAGGGATTATGATGTTTTGATTAACCCTTAAGGATTGATCTAAAAAGAACACCCTAACCTGAAAAACAGTCCATTTAATTTTTTAACAACCAACCCTAATCTGTTAGTAAGCTAAATAGTTAAGTGATTAGTAACATAATGTAAGATGATTAACCTAGGTAATTAAAGGTTAACTAAAAGCAAACCTGTAATATCCGTTTAGTTACAGAGAAAATAAGGAGATTGAGAGATTCCTTATTTGCCTCGCAAAGAAACGGGACAGAATCGGTAATCATGTTGCAACGTGATTTTCGCGACTCGAACGACTTCGATTGGAAAACCTTATAACTACAAAGTTGTAGATCGTTTTTCATAGTACAATTTAGAGTCCTCATTGATCTAATTTGGAGTTCTGAGGTTTGAGATATGGGGTCCGCAAGGTAGGCTGTACAGAGAATCAAGGTCCGCAACTGAGTCAACTTCCAAGGCAAATTTCATAATGAATACTGAATTTTCAGAACAACTCCACAACTAGGAAGATGAAGTACTATACGTTAGCTAAATTTGAAGACAAGAATCACTCCATTCCGAGTTTTGGAGAGAAAGTTATGACCACTGAGGTATTCGCTGCACAGAAAAAAAGGTTCCGAACGTGGGCCTCGGGCCTTTAACCTTGGAGGCCCATGTGGGGTGCGGCTGAAAACCCTAGAACCCCTCCCTCCTTGTGCCTCCTCCCCCTAGAGCCTCCACTCTCTCTTCCCCATGCGCCACCCCTCCTCTCCCTCCCATCTTCTCCACCTCCTCCTCCCCATCGGTGCTGCCCAAGCGTTGGCTGAAGCAAAGAAGAAGGGAGAGCCCTGAGTTTTGCCGTCGGCTAAGGAAGAAGAAAAGGGGAAGTGGGGGAGAGGAGAACCTCGCAAGGATTCAGCGGTCTCATACGAGTCTTCAAGGGTAACAAAGAGCGTTCTTCACTGGTATGTTCTATTAGATGCGAATTCGAATAGATTGATTGGATCGAATTGTTTCTGCAGTTAGTTTGGTTCTGTCCAGTATGTTACGTGGTCTGTTTCATGATCTTAGAGGCCTAATTTGAGTTGTCCATCTACTAGAGTTATGTAGGTATTGTTCTTAGCTTTCGGTGGCCGCCAAGAACACTTGATTCCGACGTACGAACCAAAAGTTATGATCGTTTTAGTTTCTGCTGTTCAGATTTCTGACGAGAATTACCTTTTAAGTTGTCTTCTAAAATATGTGTATGTTAATGGACGAATCAGGGTTTCCTCTAAACTAGGTTATTGTAGGTAATTTCATAAAATTTTCAGATTGATAACGAACGCCCAATTCGGAGTTGTAGATTAAAAGTTATGGTTGTTTTAATTCTGCTGTCTTAATTGTTCAGACAGTTTCTGTTCTGCTGTTTCATTTAGCTGTTAGCAAATTAAATTAGCCGAATTGGGTTATCTCGTCAACTGGAATGTTGTAGATATGTTCGTTAAGTTTAAGTAGGATCTGGGCTCACCTCGTTTCGAGTCCCAGGTAAATAGTTATGGTCAATATCGTGCTGCTGTCCAGATGCGATTCCGGGGTGCTGCCTGTTTTTCTTTTCAGATTTGGGGTTTATGGCTATCTCTTGGGTGTTCAAGAGGGTATTATAGAATATTAAGTCGTGTCAGGTACCATGTTGTTCTCATTTTGTTTATTTAATTGGTTAGGCAGCGAGGCTACGGGTTTAGGAGCATCATCGTTACCTGCTAACGCGACGCAACGCGGAAGGCAAGTACTTTGCTACTTTTAATGGTTGTGATTGATGAATGCTTACATGATTATGTTGTGACACCTCGTGTTACAAGAAATGATGAACTGTCTATGTTCTTTCGTGTATGTTGAAAATATGCTATGAGATGATTTCTTCATTGTTCATATACATTCAATACATCCATAATTCATGTCTTATCCACGAGAGTGGATTGTAAGTCCCACCATTCCAATGTGGGCAGATTTGGACATTGTCATGTCCCGTCCACAGGAGTGGATAGGAAGACCCATCAATTCCAGTATGGGCGCGTAAGACCCATCAATTCCAGTATGGGCAGATTTGGACACCTGTATGAAACGTTCTTCATATGGGACTTGGATCCCCGCACTTTTGTTAAGGTGCGAGCTTAAGTGAACACCGACGGGTGTGTCACTAGCTATATCGGTATAAGCATGTGTGCAGTCCATCCTTTGATTACATTCATTCATTTCATGCATTCCTAAGTTTTCGTTCAGTGTATGTTCGCATTCTTTAATGATGATGTCTTGTTCATATATGTGTTCTGTTCTTTTCATTGTACTTGCTGAGTCATGGACTCATTCTTGCGTTATTTGTTTATTTTAGGTAATCCCTGATGTTAGCTCACTTGGGAGGGAGTAGACACGCACTACTCATTCACATCATCCTATTCAAGTTCAAGATTAAATTTAGTTCTATCTTACATTCATTATTGATGAACTGTAATAATTAATTCTAAATGGTGAAGGAAGGATACCTTCTCCACATTACGGTTGATTTATTACTGCATGTGAACCTTCATTATTGATGAACTGTAATAAATAATTTAGATGGTGAAGGAAGGATACCTTCACCATGTCCTGTTTGATTTTAATACTGCCATTAGTTGATATACTTTATTCATATTCTTCCGCATTGTGTTGAATGTTAGAGTAAATAGGTGGCATCTTGGCTTTCGAATAGCCAGGGTGTTACAAAACCATCTACTACTAGCAAATATTATGGCTGTTACTTAGGTCACTCAAATGAACAACTCTAAAGTTGAAAATTGTAGGAAGTAGTACTTCAGTGCAAATATTTTCCTTTTGTAAGATATATAAACAGAGATTATAATCTGAGAATAGCTAAAGATAATAGTAGACTAATGTCATGACTAACACAATGTAGCATCTTGGACCAAGACGAGTGGCTCGAGCATCTTGTATTTTCATGTTTTGGATCAAAAGACTTGTGACTTTGTATTTCCATAATTCTTGTACAGGAATTGTTGAGAACATACAGAAAATACAAGATGTAAGAAAAGTTTTAATTTCTACTCATTTTCTAACTGGTCCAGTCAAGATGCTCGAGCCACTCGTCTTGGTCCAGTCAACTAACTGCACCGAGCCTCTTTTATAAATGCGCGTCCAATCTCGACCGTTGGATCCTAATCGCTCGGCCCATGTTCGCGTAAACATTCGGACCATGCAAATGTTCTAGTCGATTCGACCCGTTGGATCTTGATCCAACCGTCCAGATTTTCTGAGAGCATTCGGACTGTCCGGAGGACTTATTTAATCGTGGCCGTCCATTTTTGATCCAGCGATCACGCTCTCCTCTGTTGTTTTAAAACCTCCGATTGTGTCGTTCAATCTGAGCCGTTGGATTACAATCCAACGCTCACAATCTTTTCCATTGTGTTTAAAACCTCAAAGGCGTGGCGCGATATCAGCCTTCCGATCAAAATCCAAGGGTTCAAAATCGCCCGAGCTTTTTCTCTGGTCATCTTCAACCTCCCGCCGTGCGTGAACAGAGAGAGGCATGGCGCTGTCAAATCTTGTTCATCTGGCAACGTCTCCCTGGTCGGCATTAAGTGCTTGCAGGTGCTTTCGGCCGAGAGGCATGCCATACTCCTACATCTCCATCATTTTGCTTTTTGGTTCATGTTGGTGTCATGGACTTAGCTCACCCGAGAGGCTCCTTTTTGGTCAAACCCTAATCCTTCAGCTATATAAAGCCCCAAAACTCCTTCCTGGTGTCCCTTTACACCACCATTAGCTCCTTCTGCATTATTGGAGTTCAATACACCAAAAACACCTCAAACACCATTGTTGACCCGAGGGGCTCCATTGAGGATCATGAAGCTCCAGCGGTTCTTCTTCAAATATTCTTGTACTCTTTTCTACTCCTTATTATCCTAATCATTTCCCCTCACTTAATTTTGGATTTCATTCTCAGGATTTGACAAATTTGGGGTTTGTTCAAATTCGGCCGAAACCATCCCCTTTCTTCCTCAGCTCCGGTAAGTGGTTATTTTTGCAATTATTTGCTCATGAACCTTCTTTGAGCTTTGTTGAAGCTATTATGACCACCCGGTGGTGTTCATTTTGTTTAGGTGATCGTTTTCGTATCATTTTCTTCAACTCCAGCGAGCTCCTTCTCTGTCAATGCTGCTTCGGCCATCGTTAGAAGCTCTTCTTGACTAAGGTAACTTCTTAATAGTCCCTAGAGGCCTTGGCACTCGCTTCTTTGAACTGCAGCGGAGCATTTTGCTATTTTCACGTTTAGCAGTAAAAGTCTTCATCTTTGTTTTTCGGCTCGCCAGCGTTCTGGGCCACCACCGCCGGTGAGGTCACCACCATTAGGTCCGCAACGCTATTGCGAGTCCGTTTTGGTACTTGGTAGACGCCGCCGTGGCCGCAGTCGCCGGCGATGAGCCGTGGAATCCACTCAGGTGTTGTCCATCGCAATCACCCGTTTTCGGCAGTCGTTAGGACATAATCAATGCCTAATCGTTATCAATCATTGGGAAGTATTAATTATGTCTTAATCGGGCCCATTGTGCCGCTGCCATGTGGGTCCGTAGGCTTATAACCGTAGATCAGTAACCCTTAGGGCAAATCTATGATCATTAACTGCTACTCAATGATTAGCATTTAATATGTCTTAAGCCGCCAAATTATCTTGCTGCCATGTGGGTCCTCGCCCACTTAAACCCTCTCTGTGCAAATTTGTTTAGGACACAATTAATGCTAATCATCACTAATCATTGGGTTTAGCATTTATTTGTTGTCCTAAACATTTTTCTTCAAGTCACTGCCAGGTGGGCCCACGTGCATTGTGCACGTGTGTTAAAACCCCGCGTGCATGACTTCAGGTCACTGACAGTGGTCCCCGCTTGTCAGCGCTTCTATTCACGCTGCGATCAATAGCCGCCGTCGATCTTGCGATCAACGGTCCAGATCTAGAGAACATTCGGAACATCCGGTTCCCTTATCTTTCTGGATCGTCCATCGCACGATCTGCGGCTGCGATCGCGAGTGCAATCGGACTCTCCGAAGGGAGATGCGCTCCGTGCCGTCCACCTTTAGATCTGCGGCTATGGATGGCCGAGGCAACCGCACCGTCCGAATGCTTCCTTTCTCGTAGGCCGTTGGATCTTGATCCAACGGTGGGCTCCTTTTAGGGATCGCGCGCGTGCGCTATTCCCGGCGCGCGTGGGCCGTAGGATTTCAGATCAAAGGCCCACGAGCGTCCACATCGTTTTATTCCTGTTAAGTTTGATTTTATTCCTGTAAGCATTTGTTTATCAACTGAAAATTGTATTAATACTTTAAAAACTCATAACTAATTCATGTTAACTCATTTTTGGGTGATTCCAACTACAATAAATTCTTTTGTCACTAAAGTTTAATATAAAAATGCATTTAGGCATATTTCAGTAGCAGAAAAATTGTGTAACTAAAATAAGCTTGATTTCTGCCAATTTTGAATATCCCAGAAATAGAATTAAAACTTGTAAAATGCATATCTTTTTCTGTATAATTCCAATTTGTGCAAAATCAATTTTGTTAAATTCTTCTGTCAGTATACTTTACTATAAAATAGGTTTTGAGCATGGTTATATTTCTGTAAAATGACTGGCATTAGGTTTACAACTTAGAAAAATCATAAGTAAATCTTTATAGCTTCAAATTTAGTAAACTCAACTTTGCTGTCATTAGGATGTCATAATCTACCTGCTATAAAAATTTCAGACCTTAGACCATTTTAGAAATTTTCGTCATGAACAGTACCAGTAATTAATTTAGTTGGTTTTATAGGCTGAGAGAGTGTATTTTGGCTATAACTTTTTCATACTAAATCCAAAGTGCATGATTCTTGTTCCTAAAATTGTTTACAATCATTATCTTGCTACGGTATAAATTTCATTAGATTTGGATGTCTTTTGCTGTTAGAGTTATTTGGTGTTCTTCGTTCTTATCGATTTTATCGCCTTTTGCGTTAGGTTCCGAAGATAATCTTGATATTGAATCTGAGCCACAGCCATCAGATCCTGCACTCCAGCAAGGCAAGCAGATGTAGCATCATTTGATCATGTTGCTCCCACTATTTTCAAATTCTAATATATTATTTGCAAATTCTATGTATGCATTGCTATGTTGTTTTTAACTATTGTCGATAGTTAACCTAGTAGATGCATTATCAGTAGGCAAATGTTAATCCTCTACTATCTTGCTATGATTTTGGGTTCGCTGGATGAATCCTTGTCACTTAGTAGTTTACGAGTTTGTGCTTAGACATGCTTAGCTATCGGTAGAAATAGGAGGTTATCGACTTGTCGATAACCTCGATCACACAAACTTATTATGGTCTATATATTTCAGCCTTGTGCTAAGTCTAAATTGCAAAACTAAAACTAAAAATAAAAACAATTTGAACTTGGGCACAATGGTAAGATGGTGTGATCTTTTGGGTGTGATTGGAACAATGCCCGAGTCAACAAGGACCGAACATCTTGTTACACTAAACCAAGCATTCTTGCGTGTTAATCACACTAGAGGGTATGGGACCTCTCTTGACTTAGTACTTTGGCGTGTGTTGGCTACGAGTCGCAGGAGGGCGTGTGTGTGTTGCGTTGTGGTAAAATGAGGTGGTTGTGTGTGGGAGCATTGTAGTTGTCCAAAAAGGTCCAAAAAGCTTTACCCTGAGGGGTAGTTGTCTTTTCGGCTTTACAATGTAAGCGTATGAGTTTCTATCCATACGAGCGACTTGTAGTTGATTCAAAATATTGGAAATGTCTTGTAGGACTTAGCCGTGCCGGCATACCTTTGGAAGTGTGCTAATCTTGTGGCTTAAAGGCGGTCTGAAGTGTGGGTACATTGGTACACCCCTGCAGGGTTTAAAACTATTCGAATAGCCTCGTCCTAGGTTATGGACGCGCTTGGGGAGGTCTTTCAAGAGTTAGACTACAATATTTTAAATTAAAACTTGATGGGTGATATGAATCAGGGATTCATGCTATGTGTGGTGGCTATTGGGTTAGTCACTTCTAGGGGGTTACTTGGTACTTATTGTTACTCACTGTTATTTCAATGCTTAAAAACTGATTTGTTAAATTGCCTTCAATCTATTACCTTATTGCAAATGAAACTTGCTTTATACGTCCAAATAACCATACAATCAACCTTCCTTTGATACAGCTTTCATGTAGCTATGTATAGGCTTGTTACTCGTAAGTCTTGCGAGTACATTTTTGTACTCACCTGCATTGTTTATTGTGTGCAGAGGAAGAAGGTGAGCCCGAAGGGCCTCACTTTTGTGAGTTTTGCTATGGCAGTGTGTGGGGCAATTAGCTTGGCGGCCCGGTCGGTTGCCCTGTGGTGTTATGTGGCTAACCGATCGTCTTTTGGTTTAAGCCATCTTATGGCATCTTTTGCTTCCGCTGTTACTTGATACTTATGTCATTTGGCCGGTCGGCTGTTCTGTAATAACTTATATTATGTATGTCTTTTGGTAGACTTGTGATATTATGTTGTATGGAATTGATGCATGCTTTTGTATGATGTGTGTGTGCTGCATTTTTTGGGAAGCACATGTCCATCGAGACACGGTGTATTTTGTTTGTGATACTAGAGCCAAGGGAAGGCTAAGTATTACAAGCTAAATAAACCGGGGTCTCACACACAAGTAGTTGGAAATTTTCTTGAATCAATTAGCCTATGGGCATTCATCTAACAGCAGTAACCATTTCTAAAAACAAGCATGATTATGACTCTCCAAAACCAACAAACCGCGGTAACCATTTATGAAAACAAGCATGATTAGGACTCTCCAAACCCAAAAGTGAACAACCAATGGGTTAATGAACTAATTAATCAAAGAGAGCTTTGATTAGGCAAAGAAATTAAGAGGATAAGAAGAATATGAGAACAACAAGTAACCTACTAATGGAAAGCATAAAATTCAGAACATAAACTCTCAGCATCACCTTTTACCTATTTTCAAGATTTAACAGCCGAAGCAAATCAAAACGCTAATAACTTTTACATACGAACTCAGAATTAAATGAATATTTTTGCTAAATTCATATAAAATCACTCTCTATATTAATATACAAAAACATTTGGATTTTATTGCTGTTGGATTTATTTCTCCATTTGTGTCTTGTTTTTGTTCTTTCGAATAGACGTCAGAATTTGCGAGCAAGATTATCAGCGATCAAGCGACCTTACTCTCTGAACAATATACACAAAAGCAAGGCAAGCACCTCCTTTGATCATGCTAATCCTAGTATTTTAATTATTGTACTTTGTTTTGTAAAATCTATTATGCAAGCGTGTATGTTGTGTATGAAAATGCTATGAATGGGAAATCGGTAGTTGTAAATCCGACTTGCTGCATATTTCTCCTTGAAATATTGATTTCTTACTGGTGTATCCTTTAGAATATGGATTAGCAATATATAATGTCATTTGGGAATTTTTTAGTGCGGTTATCGCACAAATGCAACTAGAACGATAGATTTTTCGAAAAACTGATAAAAGGACAATATGATAATTGGTGAAGTTGGGATATTTTGAAAAAGGTCCAGAGGAGATACCTATATTATTTTTGTATGAAAATAAAATGAAAACTTTAGCTTTTAGATGCGAGCGAGTTATAATGTATTCTAAAAAAAGTGAGGATTTTGACTCACTAGTAGCTAGGGTGGAGTTCGCACGTAGTCGATTAAGGACTGAAGCTAGCAACTCCAGGACTTAGACCTAATCATACAATCGTATGTACTTGGATGGGGTAGCTGTAGCCAACTATGTTATCGAATCTTAGCCTTGCATGATTAGTAGGCAGAAGTATGTCGAGCATGACTGGTTAGGTAATCCGTCACAACTGCGGATGCCTCACTTCGATGGGTTTCTATCTGGGCAAAGTGAGGGACTCACTCAACGGGTTTCTATCTGGGTGAGTGAGTTTCCTCATTCGATGTTCTTATTTATTATTATTATTATCCGGACGAATGAGGATAATGATTCGCAAGGCTAGTGCAAGGTTAGGGCTAGATAATGTAAAGGATGTATCGCGAACTCTAGACTGCTTACCTTCGGTAGTGAGCAGTGGCATCGATGGATGCCGAACAAACTAGAGATATTCCAGGCAATTGGAATACCGCGTACTATGAGCAAAGTTGTACACCCCTGCAGAGTGAAAATCTGTTTAAATAGCCGCACTCGCGGTCATGAGCATGCTTAGTGCGGCTGGTATGGCGGTAGTCTTGTTTTTCCAAAATTGTTTTATTGCAAAACTTGGCCTGATCTTCTTGAGTAAAACCGTAGATAAATAGTGTTTGACGACGAACAACGCTCAACTGTACACCACACGCCAGTGCACAAACTTGCAGCACTATGAGTATTCGCCAACACGCACCGGGATGATCGCCGCTAGACCACAAGTGGAGATCGCCAAGCCCTCAATTCCTAGCGGAAAAGCAAACTTGACCTTAATTTGCAAAACGAACAATAGATCGCCTAATTCTCTGAGAAATCCTCGCATGAACTCTGGTACGAAAGAAGCAAGCAATAGCTTTGCCTATTCTTTTTACTCAAAAGTGGTCTGCCCTCAATAATATGAGGTTGTTTAGACTATGTAGGCTAAGGTCTGGATGCACCCCATGTTGGTGCGCCCAGGACACAATCTACCCTGCCAAAAAAACATTACATGCCAATTAAGTGGACTCGGCAAAAATAGAATGATTTATCTGTGTGCATTCAAACTCCACACGCCATGCAGCAGGCCCCCAATCAATTCCTTCCTTGCATGCAAAAGTCTTCTTCCTTTTATTGCCTCACAGTCAGCATTTAATTCAATCAATTCCTTCCTTGCATGCAAACTCACGGATGGCATTAATCCAATCAATTCCTTCCTTGCATGCAAACTCACGGATGGCATTCTTGCATGCAAAAGTCTTCCTTTGACTTTTCCAACCGTAATTCTAGCAAAATAACTATGCATGTGGCCCATCTCTTTCCATGCAGGTTACACGCAACACACCATGCGGATTCCTCCTATTTAGCAGCCCTTCCTCCCTTGCCGTCTTCTGGGATTGCACCAAGTTCTGGACTAGCATGCAGCTCATCTAGCACCTATCATCATCATTGTCATGAACATCAACTTCTCCTTCTATCGTGGAATCTTCAAACCTGTGCACAATCAAAACACTATTTTTAGGTAGTATAAAATTCTCGTTAAAATTAATGACATGTTCATTCAGGAGTAAGTTCACCTGATCTTGTAGTTTCGTGGCACGTGCTCTTGTAATTGGTCTAGTCGGTTGCTCGATGTGTATATCTTGAGCATTAGGAGGAGGAGGAGAAGGTGTTGTAGGGATGCCCTTACCACGTACGATGCATCATACAGTGACATCAGGACCGTCGAGCCCCTCTCGTAGTAATGGAAGGTGGGGTCTCCGAAGTGTCGTCCCTGGATGAGCACCTGAGTGAGGTAGTCAGTGGACGCTGCACTCGTGGGTGCACTGTAGATCGTATACTAAGGTGTATGTATCCACTCGATATGCTGTAGCATCACCCACAAGGTGTGCTGTAGCGTGCCCTCCTCAAAGGTACTGGTATGGTACTGAGGCTCCCATTGATTGGCCATCTACATGATTAAGAAAAGGAGAGTTAGTGATCATGTGAAATAGAGACATTGATAAGAAATGATATTAGACAAGATAAAGAATTTCAGCACAAATTTTACCCATTCTCTAGTTTATTTAACTAATCCTTATGGCTCATAATCAAGTAATACTACCCCTTGGTCTTTATATAATTAGACCTTTATAATATTACTCAATTTAACTCCAAATGAAAGTAGGAGAGACTTAAAGAATATTTGATCACATAAATTTCAGCAAGTGTCATGTTCTGAAATTTTTAGGAAAAGAGGTATCTAAAGTGATATCCTTAGTAGTTCGGAGAAGAATTCTTCAAAAGACTTTGGGTGGGATGTGTTAGAGACTTTTTGAAATCATTTTGGCTCTATTTTAAAGTACTAAAAGTGGTTAAATATTTTTATTTTCAGAGACCACCCCTTCTCTCAAAACTAGAGTCTTTTTGAATAAGATGAGATGAGATGACGAAAAGAAGACTTTTAGATAAGAGGAGAATACTGAGGGATAATATTAGCAAAATTTTCTAAGTTTTCAGAACCATTCCTATGGTTAGATTAGGCTGCATTTTTAATTCTAAGTCCTAATCTAACGACCATTCTATCTAGGTCTTGTCCTACAATCAGTATAGCTCTGATACCAAGCGTTGTCGGACCTCGGGCGTGGAATACCCGAAGGCCCTATGTGTACGTTGTAGCATAAACGTGTCAAACCTTGTGACTTTTCTGAAGAAGCCAAAGCAGAACGATTATCCTTCTTGAAGCTTGACGATTGGCACGGTATCTCCTGGCATAGTGGCCTCTCTTACCACACTCGAAACACACTATTGACGATACTGGCTTGCTTCCCGTTTGAGGTGGGTTGCCAAGGTCAATATTCCGCTTTTGTGATTCTCTAGCTGATAAATCTTGTACTGACCATGGGTTGCCTTCTTTTGCTAATGCTTTGACAGCGGCTCGGAAGTTTTCTCGCTGACATTGTGTTGCAGAAGTCAACATTGGATACATGGGCACTGACTTGAACAATGGTCATCGCCTTCACACAAGAAATATGTGATCTTGATCAGGGGACATTCTCCAATAGAATGGTTTCCTTCGCAACTGGAACAACGTATATTATGTTCATCGGAGCTATGACCTATTTCTCCACAACAGATATATGCACAATTGACGAGGATTAAAACCTCTATATATTATTTTTAATATATAAAAGACCATACGTCTTCGTGGTCGTAACCCCTGAGGTGCACGACCTCACTGGTCGTAGAGATTCCAAAGGTTACATAATGGGTACCCTGGTAGGACGAAGGCCTAAGCCAAGCTCCCGACTAGGAGAACTGCTTGTAAAAGGTATGAACTGATACTTGGAACTGATTCCAAGTATATTCTTTACCGTATGACGAATGGAGCACGTGCAGATTCCATACCATACGACGTTTCTTATCCAGAAGCACTGACGAACAACCTCCATGCGGTTATATGTCTCATAGACATATAACCGCCGAACGGTTGGTTCTTTATCAACCGTCACTTGACTCCGACCAGACGCAACGCTTCACATCAGATGTCTTCTCTGAAAGTAACTGCCACCTCTTCGAGGGCTATTTAAAGATGGAGCCTGGACGGATCAGGGGGAGAAGAAGACAAGATAGAGCCATCAGACTAAAGCACAAGCCTTAGATTCGTGTTGTAGGTCTGACATTGTAAAGGAACAAGCAGTGTTCTCAGAGCATTCCCTGTAAAACCCAGTTCATATTAATAAAAGAGCAGTCCCATTATTTCCCTAGATTTCCCACGCCACTTTCTCCTTTTCTTTTCGTAAGATCGACGTCTTGATCGTCGACAGCTGGCGCCGACCGTGGGGATCGCGGCGTGTAATCTTGGAAGAATTTCTCTGCTCATCAAATCTTTGTCCATTCCCTGTTTGTGATCGCTGATGCGGTTATGGCGGGAAGTTGGGATGAAGAAAACTGGTTCGACCTAGTGGACTACGCCAACATCGACATGGACGCATGCATGCGCGCCATGGAGGAAAACGGAATCTCTTCATCATCCTCCTCCGCCGGTTCGCCCATCGCAGAAATCGGCGAAGTCGATCGGATGGAGGAGGATACACCGCTACGATCAGTGGTGGTTTCAGAGGAAGTGTTTCCGACCAATTCGGAACGCCCTAAAGCCTCAGCAAGCCCAGGCCTTTCGACCAGCAAAAAAGGTGACGAAAATTCAACACCGCAACTCGAAGTTCAATATACCTTTGATGCAATCATGGTTGATAGGTACTCACCGACGGCTTCCAGCAATTCCAGGAGCCAACCGACACCTAGTAACGGTGTCAATGGAACCTCCATTGGTCATAAACCAAGTGGGGATGATAAGGCTCAGCATTCGATCGACAACTCGCCGGATAAGGTTGAGACCCGTCCGAAAACCTCAGGAAGTGCTGATCACCGACTACTCTCCATCGTGGAAGCTTCTCGCAGAAGCTCTGAAAGGCTCTCCATCGATTACGACGGAAGCTCATCGGAGGATCGCTGCTGGAAGCACAAGGTCAATGCGATCAGAGATACAGATCAAAATATCGTGTACGGTCCTCCATACGTTGCCTCGTCACCACGTAATAATGGAGATGGTACGGGCGGTCAAGCACCAAATGCCGGAGGTAACGTCACTGTTGGACGTCCATTAGTTAATTCGCCTAATCCTTCCCCAACCAATGTAAGGGACCAGGCAAGATTGACCAGAAGATCGGGGGATACAAGCCATCAGACACCTTCTTTTAGCAGAAATCCTTCGAGACCTTCGGTAACAATACAAAACCTGCAGCAAGTCAGAGATATGTTAAATACTTCTAACCCTGCCCTGGCAGAGACTCCAGGTTTTGCCCAACTCGCAGGTCAAGTGTGAGAGATTATCCAACAGACGATGCAGCACACAGAAGCATATCGGGAACGAAGGCACTCGCAAAGTCAGACCATGACTTCGTCCGAGCACTCTTCCCGAAGCAGGGGCCTACGTGGTCGTGTTGAAGATCAGTTGACACTACGACCACCTCGATGATTCTGACCAACAAGTCATGAGGGGAGGAGACTATTCTAGGAATCCTCACCCTCACTTCGTCGAGAGGAGCAATCGCTTGGACCTGGTGATCTTCAACATCACCTAAACCAGGCGAGCGTTCGGAGGCGTTCTAGCAACGTCCATGACCGAATCGGGACATTGGAGCACCGACAATCCGGTCCTAGAAATCGGTCTCCAACCGATTACAATCCGGCACCTATTCAAAGAAGGCACCACGAAACTATCACAGGCTGTCGAGCTTTCTCGTGAGGGCTCGGTGTCGTCGACCAAATAGGTTCCGACCGCCAATATGGATAAATTCAACGGACCCAAAATCCTTTGGAATTTCTCCGATATATACCACCGCTATTAGAGCGGTGGTGATGAAAATGTAATGACAAACTATCTTCCTACGGTATTAGAAGGATCACCGATCGTGGTCGCTTAACCTTCGATCGGTCCGTATACTTGGGAGCAACTCTACGACCTTTTAATTGCAAATTTTCAGGGTACGTACGATCGCCCTGGAAAAGAAGACGATCTCCATAGAATACGGAAAAAATCTAACAAGACTCTCCGACAGTACATCAAAAGATTTAGCCAAGTTCGTAACTCAATACTGTAGGTTGCAGAATCTTCCGTTATCCATGCCTTCAAAGCGGGATTAAGAAATCGAAGGTTTACGGAGGATTTAGCTATACATCCCCCACGAACAATCATCGAGCTCTTCGACATGGCTGACAAGTACGCAACGGCCAGTGAAGCGGTCGAGTGGAACGAAGCTATTGATCGAAAGGATAAAATTCCCCAACCTGGCTTAGATAGGACGAAAAAGAAGCAAAAGAAGACTCTCAAGAAAAAGAAGTATGACAGAGCCAACGACAAGGAGGTTCTTGCTGTTCCTAAAAAATTCACCAAAGGAAGAAAGGATTATTCTGGTCGTGGCAAGGCTAAGGCTTCGACCAATGATTACAAGAAAAATAAAAAGTGGTGTCCTCTCCACCAGCAAGCAGGACACGACCTGCGCAATTGTCGCGCTTGGCAAAAGAAGCTAGAAGATTATTATACAGGTAAAGGTCCACTCCCGTCGATACAAGAGCTCGGGGAAACAAGCTCCAAGAAGGACAAAGATGGTGATGAAGAAATGGAGTACCAAGAACCTCAGCACACCGTCGATGTGATCTTCGGTGGATCTTCTTCGTACGAGTCTAGACGTCACATGAAAGTCATGGAGCGAGAAGTCAACCTTACCGAATCTTCGATCGCCGTTAAACCTTCTGTGAGACCTCGGGGTATTTAACTTGTAATGCTTAGTTTAGCATCACAAATAAAATATCCCATGCCTCGGGAAAATATGTACATCCCAGAAATCCTGTACATACACCCTTTACAAAATTGTGCATCAATTCCATTCAATCGCATAGAACCGAAGCACAACAATAAAAGACATACATAATCGAGATTTATTACAACAAGGGCCAACCGGCCAAATAACAACTAAATAACAATTAAACAGCGGAAGCCAAAGTGCCATAAGATGGCGATAAACAAAAGAGCCAATTAGTGTGCCTTTACCCACAAGGTAACCAACCGGGCCGCCAAGCTAGTCGTCAAACCCGTAGCACATCTCACAAAAGGGAAGCCCTTGGGGCTCACCTTCTTCCTCTGCAACAAAACAATTAAGCAAGGCAACTGAGTACAAAAATTATTTTTGTACTCGCAAGACTGACGTGTAAGATAACAGAACTATAATTAACTATATGCAAGCTTTATTTAAGTGGAGGGGGCTCTGGACTTACTTTTAGCATAAAGCAAGTTTTCATTTGCAATAATGTAATAGATTCAAAGCAATTTGACAAACTGTTTGCAATTGTTGAAATAACAGCGATACAATAATAATAACAACAATAAAGACAACCTGGAAGTGACTAACCCAATAGTTATCACAACAATAGTATGAATATCCATTCATACCAACCCATCAAGTTTTAATTTTAAAAGGTTGTAGTCTAGTTCTTGCACGACCTTACCAAGCATGTCCATAACCTAGGACGAGGCTATTCGAATAGATCAAAAACCCTGCAGGGGTGTACTACTGTACCAACACTTCAGACCACCTTTTTGCCACCGGATGAAGCACACTACCTTTGGTATGCCAGCACGGCTAAGTCCTACGAGACATTTCCAATGGAATGAGCTAATCAAGAGCCGCACGTATGGGGGTTAACCCTTAGTGATCTGTCGACGAAATATGGATCACAAGGACCCATACGTGGAGCAGGAGACACCGGCCTCGGCGGGTGCTCCCCTCCCCACAAACATGTCCATGTTGCATATACCCCATATGCAACCCACCACGTGACTCATTAATTAACACCCCCCAAAGTACTTAGTCAAGAGAGGTCTCATTTCCCTCTAGTGTGGTTAGCACGCAAATATCGCTTGGCTTAGTGACACAAGTAACTCGGTCCTTACATGACATGGGTGACATCCTTCAAACCTGGGGGAGCCTGATGAACCATAGCCCCCCGTGCACGCTGAACCCGTGCACCCACCAAGAAACAACCAAGTTTCACCCACGTCCAAACCATTTTGTTTTTAGTTTTTGGTTTGCACAAATAAACAAAACTCCAGGTATGAAACATAAGTAATAGCAAGTTTTGTGTGATCAAGGTTACCGACATAAGTCGATAACCGCCCAATTCTACCAGTATCTAAGAATTGCTAAGCGTCATATCGTAAAGACAAATAAAAGACCATAAATCATTCACCGGGCTCTAATTCACCAGTGAGAATAATAACTTATGGTTGTGGCAGGGGTGAGCAATTTAAGGGAAACAATGCAATAGGATTAGCTACCTCTATTCGGCAAAATTAATCATTGACACAAAAGCATGCATACATACAAGTAAAACAAAGTATTAGATTTTAAAAGTAATGGGATTGAGTGGATATGATCAAACTGCTTGCCTGGCTGCTGTTGCTCACTATGCTGCAGAGGATCACTCTCAAGGATAGCACAATCGTCAGAACCTACCAAAAGAGCGAAAAAGAACCGATAAGAACAAAGAAAACGAAAAAGACTCAAAAGCCAACTTTCTCCAAAAGCTCTAAAAATTTTACAGCAGCAAGAGCATGATTTATTATGAATTTATAAATAAGAATCAATTAATTCGGACTCTCTATGCAAAAGATATTATTAAAACAATTCAATTCGGCTGAAAATGCACTTAAATAAGGTTACTGTTCATAAATAATTTTCTATAGGTTTTCTGAACATGAAAATTTTATGATAGGTAACTACAGACATTTTAAGGCTAACACAAGTGGTCTCACCTCATTTAGAGTTAAAATGAGTTACTTATGATTTTTCAAGTCATGAAAATGAACAAAACTAAGCTGCATATGAAATCTTGTTGCAAATAGTAACATGCCTAAAGTAAATTTTAACCGCAATTTTATTATTAGAGGAAGCCAACAGAATTGGATTCACTCAAAAAGGATTTACAGTGAATTAGTTATGCATTTTACAAATTTCAATGAATTCTAGACCACATTTTAGGTTGAAACAAGTTAACATAGTTTATACTATTTTCTGCTACAGAAAAGAGTTCGAAATCATACTCAATTTAAAGTTCATCTTACCACAGAGCTAACACAATTTGAATTTCTCAAAAAGGAGTTAAAACGAAATAGTTATGTACATTTGAAAACTAGAACATTTAAACACTTTGAAAATTTGGAGCTCTCGGGTGGTCTGAAAGAAATGACAGAACTGGGGAGGTCGGAACCGTTGATGCAGGATCCAACGGCTCCAGGGCACCGGTCGCACAGCGCACACAAAGGACCTCCTTGCACACTGAGGAGGTCGTGGCCGTCAGATCTGGATCTGGCGGCCCAGAGCTCCAGGAGGAGGTCCTAAGGCCAACTCAAAAGGGGAGGTCTGGACGGCTAAGATCTCCCGAGGGGAGGTCCTAACGGTCCAGATCTGAACGAGGAAGTCCTAAGCGATAAGCTTCACAGTGAGAGGTCTTGACGGTTAGGATCTCATCGAGGAGGTCCTAACGGTCAAGATCTATGCGGAGAGAGGTCTGGACGGCTAGGATCTCACCGAGGAGGTCCTAACGGTCAAGATCTCCACAGGGAGGTCTTGCAAGGCAGGTGTTTAACAGAGAGAGGTCTGGGCGGTTCAGATCTCCCTGGGGGAGGTCATAAATGGTCCAGATCTCAACGAGGAAGTCTTGCAGTCTTTTTCACAAAGGACCAGAGGTCTTTTGCAAAGAGGACCCCAAGGAGGTCTTTTTGCAAAGAGGACCCCAAGGAGGAGGGTGATTCTGAGGGCTAGGATTTATCCTACGGAGGTCTTTAACGGCCAGGATTTCGATTAGGGGGAGGTCCTGGCAGCTAGAGACTTCAACTAGGAGATCTAACGGCCGAGATCAACTTGAAGAGCTCATGAACGGCTAAGACCACAACCGGGAGGTCCTAGGACTTACGTTTTTACAGAAAAAGGGATCGACGGTTTAGATCTAATCACGAAGAGATCATTAAGGGCTAGGATTAAACTGAAGAGGTCCTGGGACTTGAGTTTTCGCAGACAAGATCCTACGGTCAGGATCTAACACGAGGGTGGTCTTGGATGGCCATGATGAACCCGAGGAGGTCCAAAAACTCGACAAAAACGCGACAACAGAACAGAACACCGGCTTTGGTCACCGGCTCGTCGGCGGCGGCCACGGCCACGGCGGCGCGAACGGAGGCAAAATGTTCGCAATACTATTGCGAACATTTTGAGGGCACTTTTGTCGCTGGTGATGACCTAAATCGCCGGCGAGTTGGAACGAGGCGGAGGCGAAGGTACGGGAAAACTGAAAATATCGAAAAGCTTCGCCGCGACCTAAATCAATTGGGGCTTGAGCTCAGGGGGCTAAAATGAACTCACCGAGGCACCGACGAGGTCCGAGGGGAGCTAGGAAGGTCCAGGCGGCGGAGGAGCTTGCCGGCCGCGGAGAAGAAAGTGAGGAGATGGCACCCTGAGTAAGGTGGGCACTAATGGATGGTGGGGTTAGCTTCAAAACAGCTCCTAGAGGGCCTAGGTGCAAGTAGATAGGAAATGGAGCACTCACCGGACTTGGAGACGACAAGCGGGGATTTCGGCCGAAAATGGGGAACCTCCAAATTCAACCGCCACCTGAGGGGACAAATCAAATTAAACGAGGGTTAATGTCCAGCGAGGTGCGAGGGAGCAGCTGGTGCAAGAATTTGAACAGGAGAGCCACTAGAGGGTGGGTTGCACCAAGGAGCTCGAGATGCGGCAATGGCGGTCAAGTGCTTCAGAGGGGTTTTGAGCTCGACCAAGCACAGAGAAGCAAGGCAAAGCTCAAGAAGGTGTAAAGGATGGCAGCAGGGAGCTTGTGGGCTACTTAAAGCCGAGAAGGGCAAATAAGGGAGCAATGGGCCGGAAATGGGGGGGAAGCTCGGGTCAAAGCTGCAACCCTGGCCGAAGGGATGGGAGCAGGTGAAGAGCTGACCTAGGGGGTGCACTGGCACACATTAAATGCAAGGAGACGTTGGGGGAATGGACAGGGCTTGAGCTCCACCTCCACACACGCCATGGCTCTGGCACACGCACGGGCGCGGGGAGAAGATGACCAGCGACGCGAGCAGCCCCACCAGTCAGTGATGGCAAAGCGGCTCGGTCAGAAATGCGCGAGTGGGCTGAGCCGGACCATGAGTCACGGACCCAACACACGCGCCGTTGGATTTGATTTCCACGGTTGCGATGGGAATCCACTTGGGCGGTTGGATGCGGATCAGAAGGCTGAGAATGCCCGCGCATTGAAACGGGCTCGGGACGGCGCTAGGTGGTTGGACCAAGTCCAGCGGCTCGAGCCAGGCTCGGGTGCGCGCCCGAGGAACAGTGAAGACCCGATGAGGTTTGGATTTTAGAGCTGAAACTTTGGGAATTTAATTGAGGTATCAAATCAACTCCAAAATTTATGAAATTTTAAATGGAGCTTCCTGACTTTAGGATTAACCTCCCATAAAATTTCCAAAGATTTTTGTGCACTAGAACTTTCTCAAGAAATTCCATAAGGTTATTTCAGAGGTTTGACCAGGGTTTGACTTGCCTCTAAATTATTCAAATAATTTCCAAAAATTATGAAATAATTCAGAGGTGTCACAAAGCAACCCTAGAACCAAGGAAAATTATTTCCAAGGGTTTGACACAAGATTTCACCAAGGAGGTTTTTGACTTGAGATAATTGAGGATTTTAATTTTGGATTTCCCAAAATTCCTTTACAAGAATTTCAGAAAAGTTCAAGAGCATTAAGATGTAAGAAAAGTGTTAATTTCTACTCACTTTCTTACATTTGAAACACAATTTGAAAATTGGGATGTTACACCTTCAATGTGGTCGGAGACGATAATCTCCTTCAGCAAAGAAGACTGCCCCCTTCCTTCGACTCGACCAGGTAGGTTTCCAATTGTCGTTGAGCCTACTATTAATAACTGCAGGGTTAATCGGGTCTTGATAGATGGGGGTAGTTCTCTAAATATTTTTTTTGCAAGTGCTTTGGAAGACATGCAGATTCCCAAATCCAAGGTAAAACCTGTGAAATATGCCTTCCACGGTATAGTTCCCGGGTCTACCGCCAAGCCAATAGGGCACTTGTCCCTACTGGTTACATTCGGAAAGTCCGACAACTTCCGGACAGAAAAAATTTCATTTGATGTGGTAAATTTCGAAACTGCATACAATGCAATTCTTGGTCGTCCAGCTTTAGCAAAGTTCCTGATAGCCACGCATTACGGTTATCAGAGTTTGAAAATGCCGAGACCAAAGGGTGTAATCACGGTTCGAGACGATCAGAAAATAGCCTACGCATGCGATCAAAAATGCTTAGAACTGGTCGATGAACTTCCGACCAGGGGAACTAACACCATTAACATGCAGGTCAAATACTCGAGGCCAAAGATGACACCGAAACCTTCCGACCAGATAAAAGAGGTACAACTCAACGGAAGTGCTTCTCCAGAGGGTTCCAAGATACTGGTCGGAGCAGGACTCGACCTTAAATAGGAAGAGTCACTCCTCAAAGCTAGGTTCATTCATGAGGTCGACCACCCATAGTGGCTCGCCAATCCTGTAATAGTTAGAAAAGCCAATGGGAAATGGCGAATGTGTATTGACTTTACAGATCTTAATAAAGCTTGTCCGAATGATGACTTTCCCCTTCCTCGCATCGATCAACTTGTAGACTCTACTTCCGGGTGTGAGTTGTTAAGTTTTTTAGATTTACTCAGGGTACCACCAGATTAATATGAGTAAAGTAGATGAAGAGAAAACTTATTTCATCACTCCATATGGTACTTACTATTATGTAAAGATGCCATTTGGTCTCAAAAATGCTGGTGCAACATTCCAAAGGTTGATGCAAAAGACCTTTAGTCCACAGATAGGTCGGAATCTTGAAGCCTACGTCGATGATCTGGTCGTAAAGAGCATCAACGCCGGCGATCATGTTCTAGATCTACAGGAGACTTTCAATAACTTAAGACGTCATAACCTTAAGTTGAATCCAGAGAAATGTGTGTTCGGAGTTTCGTCGGGAAAGCTTCTCGGATTCCTAGTTTCGGCTAGAGGCATCGAAGCAAACCCAGCGAAAATCGCCGCCATCGATCAGATGCGCGATCCGACCACAAAGAAGGAAGTTCAGAAACTAACCGGTTGTATGGTAGCACTAAGTCGTTTTATAGCACAGTTAGGCGAAAAAGGACTACCTTTCTTTAAGCTTCTCCGGAAACATGGGAGTTTTGAATGGACTAAAGAGGTAAGCAGCGCCTTCGAAGAACTAAAATGGTACCTTACGAGTCCCTCAATTTTAGTCTCTCCAAGATTGGGAGAAACATTGCTAATTTACGTGGCTGCAACGCCACAAACGGTTAGTGGTGTACTGGTTGTAGAACGAGACCATGTTCAACGACTGATATATTACGTAAGTGAAGTCTTGCATGGACCAAAAGAAAGGTATCCACAGGTACAAAAGTTGCTCTACGGTCTCCTTATGGCTTCAAGGAAACTAAGGCATTATTTTCAGGCCCACAAAGTAGTCGTACCCACTGGATATCCTCTTGGTCAAGTCCTAGGAAACAGGGAGTCGTCAAGACGAATAGCAAAATGGGCGGTTGAACTTGGGGCGTTCGATCTCCATTTTATCCCACAAACAACAATCAAGTCCCAGGCAATAGCAGAGTTCATTGCCGAATGGACAAACCCTGAACCCACCCAAGGGCCCGAGTACGAGCACCACGATGAGTGGACAATGTACTTCGACAGTTCCTTGATGTTACACGCTCGAAGGTCAGTCATCTTGATTTCCCCTACTGGAGAACAAATAAAGTACGCCATTCAGTTAAACTTTCCTCCTACTAACAATGTGGCAGAATACGAAGGTTTACTGGCAGGGCTTTGAGCAGCTCGTTCGCTCGGGACTCGCAGATTACTAGTGAAAGGCGATTCTCAACTAGTAGCGAATCAAGTAGGGAAAGAGTATCAATGCTCTAGTACCAAGATGTCATCATATCTGGCGGAAGTACAGAAACTCGAAAAGCATTTCTTCGGTTTTCAGATCCAACACATTCCTAGAAAGGAAACTTTTCTGGCAGACAAGTTGGCCCGGATGGCTTCCACAAGGACATCCGTCCCGCCCGAAGTTTTTCTAGAGAAACTCGATTCACCCTCGGTAGTCGAGCCTTCCGAGGATATAGATGTTCGCAAGGAGGTTGCACACCTTGATTCTGCAAACATGGATGCTCCACAGGTCGATGATGGTTGGCGCCATCATGATCACAGTAGAGATTGGATGACATCGATCTACAATTATCTTCAGCATGACCTAATTCCAGAAGATGATGTAGAGGCCGATCGTATAGCATGAAAAGCCAAATCATACACTCTAATTGAACGTACCTTGTACAAACGAGGATCTCACAGAGTGTTGATGAGATGCATATCTCACTCGGATGACATTAAATTGCTAACCGAAATTCATGGAGGAGTCTGTGGAGCTCATCATTCCTACAGAACTTTGGTTGGTAAAGCCTTTAGGCAAGGATACTACTGGACAACTGCCCTTCATGATGCAAAAGAGCTCGTGACGAAGTGCGTACAATGTCAGTTTCAAAGTCGACAAGTACATCAGCCGTCTCAAGCTTTGCAGACAATTCCTCTTTCTTGGCCTTTTGCAACCTGGGGACTAGACATGCTGGGATCTTTCTCAAGAGCACTCGGGGGCTTTGAGTTCCTTTTCGTCATGATTGACATGTTCACTAAATGGATCGAAGCCGAGCCGGTTGTAAAAATTACAACTGAAGCCGCCAAGAGGTTTCTCACAAAAAGCGTGATTACACGATTTGTTGTACCCAGTCGTATAATCACCGATAACGGTACCCAGTTCTCGAGCAGCAATTTTTTAGGAATTCTGTGAAGACCTAGGTATCAAGAAACATATCACTTTTGTTGCTCATCCACAGAGCAATGGAGCAGTTGAGCGAGCCAATGGTATCATAATGCAAGGAATCAAACGGCGAAGTTTTCACCGCCATTTCAACGGTCGGGGCTTGGGTTCAAGAATTTCTTACGATTATGGGCCGTCGTACCACAACTAGTCGTGCGACCGGTGAAACACCATTCTTTATGGTTTATGGGGCTGAAGCCATGCTTCCTCCAGAACTCAAAAATTGGTTCTGCTCGAACTGATTGCTTTTCCGAGGGTGATCAGTGTGAACGACGACTTGACGACATCAATTTCCTTGAAGAACGACGAAATCAAGCTTTGCTACGATCAGCAATCTACCAAAGAAGCCATGCGTCGGTACCACGCTTAAGGTGCAACCTCGCGACCTTAGTCAGAGGTGATTTGGTTCTTAGAAAATCCATAACCAAGCGGTCGCAACAAACTTTCACCTAAATGGGAAGGTCCATACACCGTGGTCGAAGTCACCCACCGTGATCGATGCGATTAGCTATGTTGGATGGGCAAATTTTGTCTAATTCTTGGAATATTGATCAATTGCGTAAGTTCTTTGTTTAATTTCCTTTATTTATTTCATTTCATATTT
Organism: Ampelocalamus luodianensis; assembly: GCA_036346255.1. NCBI lineage: Eukaryota > Viridiplantae > Streptophyta > Magnoliopsida > Poales > Poaceae > Ampelocalamus > Ampelocalamus luodianensis. Next base: position 28,964,551 of record CM070620.1, on the reverse strand, counting down.
CAATAAAGATGCATTTCCTTTTCTTTTAAACAATAAGTATGGTTGTTTATACTTATTCGCCGATCCGGTCATATGCCTTTATTGTTCTTTGGTTGGTCGGAGAAGACACTCATTCTCTCCGATATTCCTTTCAAGGGATCTCAAATACTCATGGGTCTTGACTTAAATGTCACATACCACACCGGTTTTAGTCGTGATCATTGCTTCAATGATACACACGCACAACCAAATACTCTTTTCTTAAAGACACATACGAGTATAAGGAGTACCAACTCGCATAATTTATATGGTTTTCGTTATTTCTAATTTGAAGATCATTATTTTATTTCAACATTCTGTTCTACTCAAGTTTGGCTACTGGTCGGGACACGGAAAGCCTCCTGGTCGAAGTCTCTCCTCTTTGCACGTGGTCCTGCCCACTGGAAGGAGCTTCCTAGTGACGGTCCTTTTCTTACGATCCTCGCTGCCAGTCGGATTTGAGCATGAGCACGTTTCACGAGATATTTTACAAATCTTCAATTCGTGAGATTCGATACGACCAGATTCGGATAATTTATAAACAAAGTTACTTATCTTTTCATTTCCTTTTTTGCATACATTCTTAATGTATATCTTCTTATCATCAAAGCCAGTCTTTGTTATATCTTCAGACTACAAGTGGTATTTCATAGTAATTCGATAATGGACAAGATCTAGACTAGTCGAAATCATCCGCTGGTTCCGACCACATGATTTCCTAGTATTCACTGGATCGCTGTCATAAACATTATCAACACTTCTACCATGGTCAATGTTATTACTCAATTTCTTGGTCTACTGCTTTCTTTTAGTAAGGTTCATCTACTAATATAAGCAGTCGGGGGCTAGGAAATACAAGAGTATTTAATAAAATTGATAAATAAAAACAAGAACTTCATTGATGATAAAAGGTAAGTTTCATTTTATGTAGTCTAATATTACATCCATTTACTTGTTGGGACCACCAGACTGGTCGCTGCGTGATGGAGATCCGACTTCCATTTTCTCAGCAACTTTCTCTCTGAGAGGTCTAACTTCCTCGAGAAGTCTTGTTGCTTCATTTTCAGAGCAGTCGAAGTCTTCTTCAACAGCTCTGAGACTAACAGAGGGGTCGGAAGCCTTCAGTTTTGCTAAAGCAACACTAACTCCATTTGTGTTGGTGTTTTAGAACCAATCTTACGTAAAGATTGTTTGATTCGGGGGGTCTCCACAATTGATCACGCAGACGAGAGAGACACGAGGATTTTTATACAGGTTCGGGCCTTCTCAGGTGAGAATAATAACCCTACTCCTGTGTTTCTTGTATTGGGTATCTGGATTACACCGAAAAGCTTCTCCCCCTCTATCTCTAAAAGACACTCATTTATACTACGCAGTGGTGGCCGTTGTTGTTCCAGGCTAATTAGTCGCTCACCATTATTACGTAATAATGAGAGTAATTACCGGAGTAGTAACCTTCCCATGCTATCAAATAGTTATCAGTCAGAGATAGTGGAGAATTATCTGTAGTGATATCAGGCATAACTACGTATTTTGACTGCTTAGATTCCCACTATTAAATGGGTCTTCTGACGAGTGGACCCAGTTAATCGTGAGGAAGTCGCGGCAGAGCTGGTCATAAAAGAACTTACGACCAGGGGGTTGTCGTAGAAAGGCTTACGACTGGGTACTAGTCGCAGGAAGACTTACGACCGGACGTAATCGTAGCAGGACTTACGATTACACTATAGTCGTAGAGATGCTTACGACTAGGGGGTAGTCGTAGGAGATCTTATGACTACCTGACTTGCTTTCCCCTTCTAATATTAGGGGGTATACCATGTGACGTCATATTACATGATTATGGAAATAATAAAATGAGGATTATTAGATCCTCGTCATCTAGCCCCCCAGCTTCAAGTGAAAAATGGCGTACTTGTCCGAAGGGTTGGCAATGATCTTTCGACCATTAGGAGGTCGCAGGAAGAACGTTGAAGGAAAAACTCTTCAACAAACGTTTCTCTTGACCAGAAATATGCTTGATCGAGGTAAGAATATTACGATTGCAAGGTAGTCGTAGAATTTATTACGACTTCAGAGCGATCGTGGCCTTGTGATCGGAAGCAAAACTTTTCCGATCGGCTTTGCATTTGTCCTGAGGGTCAGGACGGTAATTTCGCTTGAGGTGTGAAAAGTGTCTTGGAACTTTTGAACGGGCAGGTAAAAAGCCTGTCCGTCAGAGTAATTCCCGAAGCGGTGGAGACTGTTGGGATTCCACGGTGTTTCGTTCCAAGCGTGCGGTTATAAAATGGACCGCGGAGGTAAAACTTAGGGTTCTTACCCGTTCTCCCAACAGCTTTGTCGCTTTCGCCTCTTCCGCCACGGTGATTTTGTGCTCTTGCTTGGAGTTTTCCCGAATCCAATTCTTCCCGCCCTTGAGAGAGAATGGCTAGGATTGTCTCTGAGTGGGCTGAATCGGAGATGGACAACGCCAAGATGACTGCTCTGGTTACCGCCGAGAAGATCCCCGAGGGACTTTTCGTGAAGTGGATTGCGGCGAATTAGCAGCATTGGCCGTCGGGAGAGGAAGGCCAAATTCCAGTTTTTCAGGCGTACTATGAGTGCGGCCTCCGATTGCCCACTCACCCCTTCCTCACACTCGTGCTCGAGCACTTCGGGGTGGAATTAGTGAATCTCGGTCTTAATTCCATCACGATGCCGGCGCTGCGTGTACTGTGTGAGGCCTACCCGGGATTCCGGCGATCTCGAGCTTTTCCAAGATTACTACGAATGGCTCGCTGCCGGGATTGCCGTAGTCGTGGTCTCAAGCTCCACGACGGTAAAGTCGAAGGAGTACATTCAGATGTTCACCCGCCATCTTGGCCGGATGGAAAAGAAGTGGTTTTACCGAGGTTACCAAGGAGGATAGCCTCTCATTCCTCGAAAGGCCGCTGGCGGTCTCCTTCCAGGACTCGATTCTCAATAATCTTGACCGGATAGCCCAAAGACATTCAAGCTATCAAAGACTTGAAGTCGGAGGGGCTCACCGGTTGGCACGTGGTGAAGGACTTCATCACGCGCCGGATTAGTCCTTTGAAGGCACGAGTTCCTCCCATGTGGAGGTACTCGGGAAAGGACGACCCAACTAGGGATTATAAAGACGGTGAGTAGCAAAACTTACTCTTTTGGTTCTGTCCTTTGTTAATCCTGATTTAGTCTTCTAATCGTACTATTTATGTGTACAGATCTTCCGCAGGCGGAGGTTGACGCACGTGTCAGGCTCATCTGTGAGAAGCATCCGGCCAACTTTATCGCTCCTCAAATCCTTGCGGTCTTGACCACAGAGGAGAAAGAAGAGCGCCTAAAGGTAATCGAATGATTTTGTCTTTAGGTGTTTTGCTGTCGTAAAACGATATACGACTAACGGGTTTGTCGTAGAAAAACTTACAACTAGATACTGATCGTAGAAAAACTTACGACCGAAAGTAATCGTAGCAGGACCTACGATTACACTATAGTCATAGAAATGCTTACGACTTTTGAACTGGTCGTACTAACGACCAGATAGTGATCGTAGAAGATCTTACGACCACTTTCTTTCTATTTCAATGTAATGTTGGCATGGAGAACCGCCAAGACGACGAAGAAGTCGATCCGTGGTTATCGTATGATCGTGCGCGTGAGTCGCAAAGTCCTCCATCCAAGAAGCGCCGATCGTAAAAGTCGGCGATAAGGGTGGTTCAAGTTCGCTCCTCCCGCTCCTTTCGCTAAATTTGCCACGGACATGGTCGCGCGAAGAAGAAAGCGCATGAGGCCTTTGCCCTTAAGCACAAGGTCCCCAAGGTTAAGGTACCCTTCTATTACGACAACAAGTCGCTCGCAGCTTCAACTTCTCGTGGCTTCATAAGACAGCTAGAAAAGGAGAACCGAAGAACTTCATGTCTTTTGTGAAGGAAACCGCTGCTCGGTGGGATCTGAGGCCGAGGAGCAGGTTTTAGGGTGGTCGAGACGATCTCGATCACCCAGAAGTCGGGAGGCGACTCTGTTGTCCCGAGTGCTTCGACCAGAAATGGTTGAGAAGAAATCGAAGAAATCTTCCGTCGGGAAGGTGGCTCCTAAGTTTCGAGTTAGGTCCAGCGCACAGAGGTATGTAAAAAATATAAGTGTAATAACTGCACTTACTGTTTGTCTTTTACGAGTTGACTTACTTCTGTGTATTGTGATCTTAGCCCGACGTCTTCAGCCCCCAGGGATGCTCCGGTGGAGGAGCCCGCTGCCACTCCTTCAGCTGGCGAGGGTGTGACCACGGTAGTAGCTGAAGATCCAGCTACTATTCCTGTGGCAGAAGAAGCTGCGGCTGCTGAGGTCGCTACGACCGTTGAGGATGCCGAGGTTGCTACGACAACCGAGGCTGTCGTAGAGACTAGAGAGGAGGCGACAGGGGCCTCAAGGGAGAGACCGGAAGTCGATGGTAGCGAGAGTGCTGACCGTCGCGCTGGTAAGGAGGTTGTCGAGGATGTTCCCTCCGGCCCTCCAGGTGGTGTTTCTGTCACCGAGTCAGGGGAAGAAGAGTACTTCAACTTTTGCTCTGATTTCTTTGGCCCTCACTCTATCGTAGGATCTTCTGCCTACCGATCTCGCGACCGAGTTCCACACCCCAGCAGCATTCCCAATTGTGGGGATGTTTTCGACAACGAACGACTTGAGGGGGTCTGGTGGAAATGAGTCGAGGAGATGGATGGGCTAAAGGATCCATCACGAATAATGTCCATGTTTGCTTGGTCAAATATGAACGTAAGTATTCATCGATACTCATTTGTGGTTTTTACTTCTTTCTCTTATCGTTTTTCTCCCTTGTAGAGAGCCGTGGAGCAAATCGCTACGATTTGTGAATACCATCGGCAACTTGTCATGCTTTGACAAGAGAAAGCAGTACTCTGCGAGCAAGCAGAGAGGTGGTGAGTAACCGACTCTCGTAATCATTCTGATTACTTATTCAGTACTCGTAGAAGGTTGTCGTAGAAAAACTTACGACTTGGTACTAGTCGTAGAAAAACTTACAACTAGGGGGTAGTCGTAGAATAGCTTACGACCACTCATCGATCGTAGAAGTACTTACGACCACCTGTTTTAAGTGTGTTCATGTCTTCCCTTTACCCTTTCAGGTTTAAGAGTGATGAAAAGACCTTGGCTGATTCGCTTGACTTTGAGAAAGCCGAATCGAAAAAGCTAAGAGATAAAGCCACCGACCTCTTGAAGAAACTTCAGGAGGCTAACTCTGCAACCCGGTGGTTGCAGGAAAAAAATAAACAGTACGTGTAATTACGACTGCTTCTGATCCTGGTCTTTGTCCCCCTCCCCCCTTCTTTTTTTTTTAAAAAAAAAACTCTCATTCTTTTGTAGAAAAAGAAACCGAGAATAAGGCCCTTCAGGCCGAGGTGGGGGCTCTCCAGATCGAGGTCAGGGATAAGTCCTCATTAGTCTGTGAAATATCCCGCATCGCGAAGAAGAAAGATCAGGAAATTAAGAACTTGGGTTCTCAATTAGCTGGTAAGTAGATCCTTTACTTGCTATCGGTTTGTTTTATCTTCCCATAGAATCGTTTCATTTAACCAATCCTTACTCTTTTCAGATCGATTGATTGAAATAAAACAACTCCATGAGGCTTCGACTGCTCCCGTGAGGAGATGAAATCAATGAAGATTAATCTTCAAGATAATATCTCACTTCAACAATGTACTGATGGACTTCGTGTCGGAGGGTTGCTCCTTGCGACGACACGATGTCCGCTATACGAAAGTGCCATTGGGAACAAGTCGGTACTCTACAAGAGTTGGTGTCTACTCAAGACCAACCGAATGATTCAATAAGGAAGCGGTTAAAGGGGCCGTGAGCTTTGTTTTAGCAAAACTCAAGGCCCGTGATCCTAACCTTAATCCTCATTCTGCTGAGCCGACTTCGATCGAACCGAATCAAGCGTAAAAGCTAATCAAGAGATGCAATGCTTGGAGAGAAGGTCGCGAGGAGATGCAAATAGAATTTCCTTGATCAGAGTAGTCTTGTAACACATTTTTGTAAAGACAAGTCTTTTTTGATGGTGATGCACATATATATGATCCTTTTTTTTCGTGCAAATCATCTCATAGAGTAGTTAGTAACTCGTAAGATAATGAAAGAGGAAGAAATAATCAAACCAGATATGAACGATTCCTCCTTTCTCCTTCCTTTTCCCTGTGAACATCTCGTAGAGTAGTTAGCGACTCGTAAGATAATAACTCGGAAAAACTAAGACTAAGAAATGAAGTCATGTTTATAAATTTATCTTAGCCCCCGACTACTTACTTAGTTTATTAGGAATAAACTAAGAAAGTAGTAAAGAAAGGGTTTCTGAAAACAGAGAGGTTTGTTCGACTTTTAGTTTTCGAGTATCGATTATCTTGCACTAGTCGAGAGAGTAGAAACAGATCGACGCTAGGAAGTTCCCTCTAGTGGGCAAGACCACGTGCAGAGAAAAAAGTCTTCGACTAGGTGATGTTACCATCTCTGACCGGATTAATCAAATCAATAACGACAACTTGAGCAAAACAAACATCTAGAGGACCTTAAGGATTCGTTCAACTGTTTTCGTTTTTCCTAACGGAGTTATCCTGGCAGCAAAAGTTGGAAACGGAACGACGCTAGAAAGTTCCTTCTAGTGGGCAAGACCACGTGCAGAAAGGAGAGGCTTCGACTAGGTGTGTTTCTTCCTCCGGCTAGTAAAAACCAATCAAGATAATTGAAAAGTAGTCGAACGCATCGCAACAAGTGCACTCTTCTTAGATTATTTTCAAAATAAGCTGAAGTGACATGAATTTGCTTAACAACTTTCGACCATGTTTCTGAGCTCGATAACCTTTGTACTGGTTGTTATAGCAAAGAACAAGGCGACATTAGGAAGCTCCTTCCAGCGGGCAGGACCACATGCAGAGAGGAGAGACTTTGACTAGATATATTGTCCTTTTTCCGACCAGTGTACAAGAGTAATGAGTATATAAAAATGGTCAAAAATTAAAGCGAAATCCAAAAGAGAGACAAAAAAAGATAGGGTGAACCTGATACTTTATTGTCGTAGATGCTTGTTACACATAGAACTTGCGTAACTGGTCAATGTTCCAAGAATTTGAGAGAACACGGCCGCCTTCCATTGCAAGTCGCACCAATCTCGACGCGTTACTTCGACCACGCAAGGACCTTCCCATTTAGGGAAAGTTTGTTCCGATTAGACTGGGATTGGATAAGCTCCATACCAGGTCACCTACAACAAGGCTGCGAGGTTGGACCTTACGATCGTAGTATCTGTGCTGGGTCTGTTGGTAGACTGTGGAACGGATTAAAGCCTGGTTTCTCTTTTCCTCGAGCTGGTTGATGTCATCCGCTCGGAATTGTTCTTGAATGGAGCCATTGAACTTGTCGACCCGTGCTGACCTAATCTTTAGTTCTGGTGGAAGCATGGCTTCGGCACCGAAAACTAGAAAGAAAAGTGTTTCTCCTGCAGCTCGGCTAGGTGTCGTGCGAATTGCCCATAATACTGAAGGTAATTCTTGTACCCAAGCCCCCGAGTGCTTGACTAGCTGATCGAAGACTCGGGTTTTAATTCCCTTCATTATCTGGCCATTCGCTCTTTCGACTGCCACATTGCTTTGAGGGTGGGCGACAGAAGCGTAACACAATCGAGTTCCCAACTCATCGCAAAATTCCTGGAATTTTGTGCTTGTAAACTGTTTGCCATTGTCTGTGATAATTCGACTTGGTACTCCAAATCGAGTGACCACGCATCTAATCATGAACCGTTTTGCCGCTTCCGTCGTTATCCCGGTCACAGGCTCAGCTTCTATCCATTTTGTGAACGTATCTATGACCACAAAAAGGAACTCGAAACCTCCTGGAGCTCTGGGTAACGGTCCTAGGATATCAAGACCCCAGGTTGCAAAAGGCCAAGACAGAGGAATTGTTTGCAATGCCTGAGCCGGTTGGTGTATTTACCGGCTATGAAACTGGCACTGTACACACTTCTTAACCAGCTCTCTGGCATCATGGAGGGCTGTTGGCCAATAAAAATCTTGTCGAAAAGCTTTACCGACCAAAGATTCAGAGGAAGCATGAGTTCCACAAATCCTCCGTATGTCGTGAAGGAGTTTTAACCCTTCGCTCCGCGGAATACATCGCATGAGCACCCCTTGTGTTCCTCTTTATAAAGGACACCTTCGACCAAAGTATACATTTTGGCCTTTCGATAGTCGACCGCTTCTAGATCATCATCGGCATGTAACCCGCCTCAAGGTACATGTAGATGGGTGTCATCCATGTATCTTCGCATCTGCAGAGGTCGCTCTATGGGAGGCGTCTCTAGTTCTTCGACTATAGACGGCTTTTGAAGCTGTTCCATAAACACCCCTTTCGGTACCGAGGATCGAGAAGATGCTAGACGAGCCAGTTGGTATGCGAGAAAATTATCCTTTCGAGGGATAAATTGTACCTCAAAACCCAAAAAGTGCTTTTCTAACTTTTGAACTTCCGATAAGTACCGGGACATGGTCGAATTGGAGCATTGGTACTCTTTCCTGACTTGATTCACGACTAGTTGAGAGTCTCCTCTTACGAGTAGTCGTCGAATTGAGAGCGCTTTCACGGCTCGTATACCAGCTAGCAAACCTTTGTACTCTGCCACGTTATTAGTGGCCTGAAAGTTTAATTGTATGGCATACTTTAAGGTTTCTCCTGTAGGAGATTCCAGGACCACCCCAGCCCCCGTGCCACTAATTGTAAGCGACCCGTCAAAGTACATCGTCCACTGGTCGTGGGAATCGTACTGGGGATCCTGAACAGGTTCAGGATTTGTCCATTCGACGACAAAGTCTGCCAAGATCTGGGATTTAATGACCATTCGGGACACGAAATGGATGTCGAACGCCCCAAGTTCGACTGACCATTTTGCCATGCGTCCCGCTATTTCCCTATTCTGGAGGATCGCTCCCATGGGAAACTCAGACGGCATAGCTAGTTTGTGTGCCTGAAAATAATACCACAGTTTCCTCGAAGACATGAGGAGGGCATATAGAATTTTTTGAACCTGAGGGTAACGCTCCTTAGGTCCGTGTAAAACCTCACTGACGTAGTAGACTTGTAATATCCCGTTTGTCGTTAGTGGATGTAATAAAAAAATTAGAGAGGGAATTAAGATAATTAAAAGAGAAAAAAATCAGAAATTGAGAGAGAAATGGGCCACGCAGCCCATAGTCAAGTGGAGGAAAAACAGGCTTAGTGGCCCATGGCCCATGAGGAAACCAGAAACCAACTAAAGAAGGAGGGGAACCTAGGTGCTACAGCATCTGCCGCCATCAGTAGCACGGCATCGTAGCAATCCATCTCCTCCATGGTGGTGCCCTCTCCTCCGATGCCTCTTCGTTGTGGTGGCCACCAAGAAAAAGGAAGAAGAAGGAAGAAAGGAGAAGGGAAGAAGAGAGGGAAGGGAAGATTCACGGATTGCATCGCGGTCTACAGCGTTCGTCAAGGGTAACCCGGTTTGCCCCAAATAGATGCATATTTGATTGTTGTAGCAATGTCGGTATTTGCCTCTCTCGTGACAGATCGCGTTAGACAGACGTTTTGGTATAGTTAAGTGCGGATTCGGTCTTGGGCTTCTCCTAGAGAGTTGTAGAAGACGTCAATAGCTTTCGATGAAGTGCTAGATCATATTATTTGGACCTCTGTAGCAAAAGTTATGAATTTTTTAGTGCGATTGTTCTCTTGTTGAGTATAATGAAAGTTGTAGATAATTGTCGTAGCTTTCAGGGAAGCCCAAGAACGCGACATTCGGACAAACGAGCTAAACGTTATGTTAGTTTTAGTGCTCTGTCCAGAAAGGGTAACGTGAAATCGATGTTTTGTTAATCAGCTTAAAAGTGATTTTAGATGGCCGAATCAGGGAACCTCACCAACTAGGTTTAGTTGGGAAATTTGATTACCTTTCAATGAAGTCCAAGAACACCTAATTTGGACCACTGTACGGAAAGATATGAATTTTAGAACTTGACTATTCACAGAGGGCATTTCAAGACTTAAGAAAGCGGAGTCGGGATCGCGTGCAATTTGCTACTTGATGAGTTCGCTTATTTAATTCATGTTTTTCGTTACTATGGTCTTAGTTTATATTCATAATGTATTAGGTGGGGATTGGTACCGAGGCAAGACCGCCTTCACGTTCTCCATTCGCACGCCGTTAAGGCAAGTGCATTGTTTGATTCGTGGTTGCGATTGATTGGTGTTTGTGTGCTTTTTCGATATGTGATAGTATAGTGAGATTGATGGCATGATGTTGGTTTAAGATTGGTGGATGCTCCAAATATGTTTATGCTCTGTTGTGGTATGATGTTATCGCTTGTGGTAAATTGATGATGATTAAATGATGAGCATGTGCATATTGAGATCATGTTGAGGCTTGGTCACGTGGTGACCAAGTATGTTTCCTTTGAGATCCCCGCCATGAATGTGACGGGCTCGAGATCCCCACACTCGTGGAGTGTGGGATGAGGTCCCCAATACTTGCGAGTATTGGGCAATTGGTCCTGTGCGTGCGCGCACAGGCATGGGTATGCGGCGACGGTTGCATACTTTGCATTACCGGTGTAATGCACAAAGAAAGATAAAGAGAAAGGACCCTTGAGCATTGCATTTTCATATGAGATGTTCTATTGTTGATCTCCTTTACATGGATGCTGATGTTATAATTTCTTTATGTACTTGCCGAGTCTGTGGACTCACTCTTGCTTTTATTGTTGTTTTAGGTACCCGAGCCAAGAACGACATGCATGGGGGGAAGTAGTCTGCTAGTCACACACTTGCCACATGAACTAAATAAAGATGAATGATCTTCTAACGAATTGTTTTAGTAATTGGGCGAGATGCCCAAAGATTTATTATGTTTCGTCTCATGCAATGGATTAAATGTAATAATGATGAGTAGTAGAAATTCATATCTCTCTAGTTATGTTAGATACTTAGCATGTCTTTGATTATCTTTTGATGTCTTTGGAAGAAGGTTTTAGTTAATATTTGAATTGTTCAGGTGTTGGAACCTTCGTAATTAACTTTACAAGGGAGGTTCTCACTAAATTTATTAAGATTGTCTAGTTTGGAATTATTAGAGTTTGTTTAGTAGCATTCCGTGCTCATGTCGGGTCAGGTGTTACAAGACTGGTCGTTGAATGTTTTCACGTTGACGCATCAAAGATCGCGCCATCGCTGGCGTGGCGTGGCAGCTAGGTAAACTAAGAGCGTCTCTCCTGGTTTCGGTGAAACCAGGACAGGAGCACTCGTAAGATACCTCTTGACTTCCTCGAAGGCTAAGTTAGCCTCTTCCGTCCACTCGAAGCCTTCATGTTTTGTAACATCCCAATTTTCTGAGTTAAAAATCTTTTAATAGTTAGTAGGGAGAAAGTTCACCATTTGGATTTATTTGAATTTAAATTCAAAAGCTTAATATTGGACTTTACCATAAAAAACCTTTAATGTGAATAATCCCAACATGAACAATAGCCAAAACTATTTTATTCGGGTTCTATGTGCTCAGATATATTTTCTAGATTTTTCTAGATTTTTTCTGAGTTCATTTGCTATTTTCATTTGCTTATTTGAATTTTTGGTATTTTCTAAAATAGAAAAGCTATTAAAATCTCAGAAAATACTCTCGGGCCGAATCTCTTTCCTCCGGCCCGTTTTCTTTCCTTCCGGCCCAATCCCGCGTGAGGCCTAGCTCCCGCGCGCGCGCCCGCCTCCGTGCCGCTGACGTGTGGGCCCCATACGTCAGGTCTTCGTCCCCGTGCCCGGCTTCTTCCTCGTGAACGGCCGCGCCTGTCCGCCATTGCCTATCTCCGAGTCCCGCACGACAACGCGAGGTTTCTAAAAGAACCCCTTCTTGAAAACACGTAGAATCTTATCCTCTATCTTCCCGCATCCTTCCGGATCAAAATCGTATCCCGTTTCCGTTTCTATCTCCGATTTCCTCGCGAGTTCATCTCGGACTCTTCTAGGGTTTTGCCGCCGCACGCCGCCCTAGCCCCCCCGGCCCCTATAAAAGGCACCCCCGGGATCGCATTGACGTCCGCACCAGAACCCCTCAACCTATTGCGCCGCTTGAGCCCTAGCGCCGCCGCAACTCGAGCTTTAGGGTTTAGTCGCCGCCGGCGTTCTTCTTCGAATTACGCCGCCACCGGTGACACCCTGCCCTCGTGGAGTGCACCGCCGTCATCACCGTCACCCGGGCTAGCTCTAGAGACCACCCACGCCACCTAGACCTCACCGGAGGCTCGGTCCGACAACAGCCGAGGAGTTCCGCCGCTCAACCCTCGCCGCCAGCCGCCTCCGTCGACCTTAACCACTCGGAGTTGGCTCAATAGGTTCATAATAACCTCAGCTACACGCCGGTACCACTCACCGCCGGCGGATCGCCGCCGTTCACCGTTGCCGTTGGTTCCGAGCCCGTCACCGTCGAGCTGACGTGGCCGTCCACGGGGCTCGCCACCTCAGCTCTGGGGCCAACGTCTTGTCTCGCGTGGCATCCCCGTCAGCCTGCACGTGTACGCCCGAGTCAGTGTCCCGGTCAGCAGTCGCCGCTGACGTGTCGCGCCAAGACTGGTCTAGATCAGACCCACGTGGCAGTCCACGGTCCCCAGATCCCGAGGCTCGTAGACCTAGTCTACCGTGAGCCGTGTCTCTAACATGTGGGTCCCACATGTTAGAATTTTCTGTTATTTCTTTTAATTCCCGAATTTCCCTGCTGACGTCAGCATTGCACAATAATCCAATTTTTCTTCAGAGAAATAATTCAGAAATTATGAAAAATCCAAATTAGGGTTTCTTTTTAGATTTAAAACTTCCAGAGGCCATAACTTTTGCATCCTAAGTCCGATTGAGCTCATTCAAATTTCTAAATTTATCTAAATTCGAGCTCTATTTATTTGAGATTTTTATTTATTTTTTGGATCTTGTTTGCCTCTGTTATTTATTTGTTTTGTTTATTTGTCTCGTTTGCGAGTAGACGTCGATTCGTTGGGGAATTTTGGTGAAGAAGGAGCACCCCAAGATCAAGACCAGTACATAGACCTTTTCCAAGGCAAGTCATACCTTTGATCATCTTGAACCCAGTTTTCAAATTACTTTGTGTTAAAGTATTGCATTTTATGTTAATTATGTATTTAAATGCTTTGGGCATAGTTATTTATCCAATTTGTTATCACCCCTTGACTTTGTATGCCATAATTCCTTGTCACCCTAGATTGGTTTACTAGTTGGTAATAGTATAGCACCAACGTGGGTTGGTTAGATGCGAGTACAATTGCTTAGCCATGCTACGAGTCTCACGTCCCAAGAAAGTTGCAAATTTTAAATGTGACTAAGTGACTATGGAACTTTGTGTAAAGCTGTGTGCTGTATGTTATTACTTCGTGATAGCATGTGTTGCACTAAAACCAACTGGGTGGAAAAGGATTTGGACTGAGGTAAGTGGTGGAAGCTGTGTGATATGGTGGAAGCTGTGTGCATGGGTTGATAATCTTTGTGACTTAGTTAGAATATGGAAGTCTTGCCTTGGTCAATTAAGGACTTAACTTTGTGCACCATTGAACTGAACCTTGCTGTACGACCACATGCCTGGTATGGGACGGGCCTAACTTAGTAAGTTACGGATTCTCGGCATTGATGTTCAGGTGGATAGGTTAGGCTGTGTGCCAGGGTGGAGGTGTGACTACTTGGTGGTTACATCGCGGGACGGTTCGCCGCATCCCTGTCCAGCGGTGTGTGTTATACTAATTCTATGTGAGCTGGTATAGCGGGAAAGCACATCGGGAATGTCAATGTTTGAGATGAAGTTTCCGAACCGTTTTGTTATGATTAGTGCTTGCTACACTAGTTGTATCTTATGGGTAAAGTGTACAACCTCTGCAGAGTGTTAAATCAATCTATTCGAATAGCCGCGTCCGCGGTCATGGACATGCTCGGGGATTTCACACGAGGGGTAGTTTTCATAAAATGTTGGGATGGGAGCTATGTGACCTCAATCATTTGGCTATGTGAAATAATATGTTTAGCTGTGTGTCTTTGTGGAAACAACTGTTAACTTAATATCATCTATTTGTTTTGAATCATGTTTTCAATCTATTACTTGTATTCAATTGCAAAAGTTGCCTTTATGCAAAAGAACCACATAAGTCTTTTCTTTTGGAATAAGCCTGCATCTATAAATTGCATTCTGTGGTATGATTTGCGAGTACGGTTGTGTACTCACGCTTGTTGTAAAACTTGCGCCCAAACCTACAGAAGAGGAGGAGTCTACACCTGCTTTCGAGGAGTTTGCCGAAGGTTGCAGATCGTTAAGGTCTGGATCCCAGTCGGTTGCCTGTGGTGAATTGATGGGATCTACGCTAGAGTTATTTCCGTTCTGCTGCTGTTTTATTCTCTGTTAGCCCTGTTGGGCTTAATAAGTGTAAACTCGACTATAAGGTCAAAACCTTTATTTGTTATTCAAACTAATCGTTTACTTTATTTATCGCTTGTGTGGATCGATATTTACCTATGTTAATACTGTGTGCACTAGCATGATCCTGGACTAGTGCAGTATACACAGAGGGTTCCAGAATCGTAATTTTGGGTCCCGACAGAGGTGGTATCAGAGCCATACTGACTGTAGGTCTTGACCTTAGTTAGATTGGCCGTCTTTAGAGTGTCCAAACTATTTTCTAAAGGAAAAATTAACTTGCAAGGTTAATTAATTGCTTAACTCTTCTCATATCTCTCTTGACTCAACTTTTGCTATAATCTTTTCTCCCCGCTGTTTTAAAGTTGCTCTTACCCTCCTCGTCTGTCTTGACAGATGCCTCATCTCCAGAGCTATGGTGAGCGCACAGGAGGATACGCCGCTGAGCTTTGGAAGCTGCTTCAGGTTCTTGGAGGCTTTGATCGTCCGTTGTACGTCGGCAACAACTGGATTGTGAATGGACAAAACCGTGGAGTGATCTGTCGTCTGACGATCTACGCCAGGAGGAACGACAAGGCGAGCCAACCTTCACACATCTTTGTGAGGAAGATCACTTGGCTGGAAGGCATCCAGGAGTCATCGCGCTTGGCCATGCTACGTATCTGCAACATCTACGCACGGGAGCTTCAAAGACACCGTCTTTTGTTACCACCCCGTAGCTGCACCAGGACTTGCCAAAGACGCTACCCATCTACACAAGAAGAGAGCAATGCTACGATCGTGCATCTCGCCTGTTCTGTTGCCAGAGGAAGCCTTGGAGAGGACTATCACAGAGTTGGATCATGTCTATGAGGCTTTGCAGAGAGCTGAAGAGAAGGTCGCCACTCTGCAAGAGATTCTCTACGACCAAGTTCCCGAAGAAGAGGAAGACCCCGAAGAGGATTCCGAAGAAGATCCAGAGGAAGGCCCAATTGAGCCAGAGGAAGATGCAGAGCGGAGGAACCACCGAGCCACCGCACCAGGACGCTGCTCTGCCGCACCGCCTGTGGCATCGGGATCGGTTTGCTAAGATGCCGCTCACTTCCGAGTCTCATACCGTCGAGCGCGCCGCGGTTGTGGAGGCTTTCTCGAGTAGTTGTCTTAGTTTCGGTCTTTCAGGCTTAGCCAGTTTCAGTTTAGTAAGTAGCCCTTTAGGCGGTAGTTTTGTGTGCTTAGGTCGCTGTTTCTTTTGTGTGCGAGTATGAGCTGCAAAGGCCCTTAGGCATTTGTTGCAGCCATACTAAGACCCTAATTAATGAAAGTATTTCATTTGAGTTTCTTGAGTCAGTGTTTACTGGGTTTAACCTACCCCCTTGCTTAGTTCTTAACTTATCTTGTGCTTGCTACCTTATCTAACCCATGGAGCTTCGCTAGATGGTTCAAACTCGTCAGACTGCTGCTAGTGGTTCCGGCACCCCAGAGCCGAGGAGCAATGAGCAACCACCACAGGAGCGCCTTCCTCCACAAGCACCCCAATTGACTTGCAAAACTTTGGAGCTTTCATGGCAAAGACGATCGAAATGATGAATACCATGATGACTCGGATGCAAGCTATGAGCAACTAGGTCAACAACAACAACAATCAACAAAGATGGAGCCTCAACCGCTCATGGTCACCATGGACCATCTAAACTTGCGGAGTTTATGAGAACCCGTCCACCAACATTCTCCGGACACGTATCCCCAGTAGAGGCAGATGATTGGCTTCAGGTCATCGAAAGGAAGCTGCTGATTACCCAGTGCAGTGACCGTGAGAAGGTCCTATATGCCACTCACCAGATGGAGGGCATAGCCGCTGAATGGTGGGAGAACTTCTGTGCCGCGCATGAGACGCCACAGGATATCACATAGGAGGGATTTTCTGCAGCATTTTGCCAGTATCATGTACTGGAAGGCATTATCGACCTGAAGAAGGATGAGTTCCGCGCTCTCAAGCAGGGAGCTATGTCAGTGTCTGACTATCTCAACAAGTTTTCTCAGCTAGCTCGCTACGCAGCAGAAGATGTAGCCACAGACAAGGCTCGCTAGAGTCGCTTTCTGAAGGGGCTAAACACTGGATTGCAAGTCAGTCTAATCGCCCATACTTTCCCCGACTTCCAGGAGCTGGTCAATAAAGCCTTTGTTTTAGAGGACAAACGCAAGGAACTGGAAGATAACCGCAAACGCCGGATGGCTCAGCAGGGGAACCATCAATCACAGCAGAGGACAAGAACAGTGCCATCACAGTTCAACCGGTTTCCACCCTGCACTTCGTTGAGCACTGCACCAACTCAAGACTCGCCCACCGCCGTAACTTCCGCAACCCTGCACCTGTCAACCCCAACCCGAGAAGCAATCAGCAAAGCGGATCAAAAGTCTGTTATGCCTGTCGTCAGCCAGGACATTTTGCCAACCAGTGCCCGCAAAGGGGAACAATCACTCCAGTACATTTTAACCTTGGAGCTACGCCATCCAAGACGCCAGCGCCAGGCATCAACCAAGGAGCTTCACATGTTGCCGGTCAAGCCGGAGGAGCACCATAGTCCGTGATCAAAGGCCGTGTCAACCATGTCACCCTGGAAGGAGCCCAGGAATCACCGGACGTCGTACTGGGTAAGTTTACGTTAACTCGCACCGCATCGCTTTGTTTGATTCTGGAGCTTCGCATTCGTTTGTTTCGGGAATATTTGCAACCAAGAATAATTTGGAAGTTATGCATCTTAAGCATACTCTGTTAGTCCAGTCGCCTGGAGCAGATCTAAGCACTAGGGTGGGATGTTTAGGAGCTAAGTTACTCACAGCTGGGGTTGAGTTTCTAGCCAACCTAATTGTTCTAGATACCCAAACCCTAGATGTCATTCTTGGCATGGATTGGTTATCCAAGCACAAAGCCGTGCTAGATTGTGGCCGTAGAGCCGTAACAGTCGAGGATACCAAGGGAAATAAGGTAGAATTTCTAGCCACCTCAGTTCGTGATGGACACCTGATGGTGAACAGTCTGAAGACCCTTTCCTTGGAAGAAGTACCAGTGGTTAGTGAATATCCAGATGTGTTTCCAGAGGAGTTACCAGGAATGCCACCGGATCGTGACATTGAGTTTATCATCGACCTAGTGCCAGGGACAGCACCAATTTCAAAGAGACCTTATCGGATGCTAGCCGAAGAATTGGTAGAGATGAAGAAGCAGATAGAAGAACTTCTTGAGAAAGGTTTCGTGAGACCCAGTTCGTCGCCATGGGGAGCGCCAGTGTTGTTTGTCAAGAAGAAAGATGGAAGTATGAGGATGTGTATTGATTACCGTTCGCTCAACGAGGTTACTATCAAGAACATGTACCCACTACCCCGGATAGATGATCTGTTTGATCAGATGAAAGGAGCCGGAGTATTCTCAAAGATCGACCTGCGATCAGGTTACCACCAGCTAAAGATTTGTCCTAAGGATATACCGAAGACCGCTTTCTCAACGCGGTATGGACATTATGAGTTCTTAGTCATGTCTTTTGGTCTGACTAATGCCCCTGCATACTTCATGAACATGATGAATAAAGTGTTCATGGAATATGTGGATAAGTTCGTAGTTGTGTTCATTGATGATATTTTGGTTTACTCCAAGTCGGAGGAAGAACACGCCGAACATCTAAGGATAGTCTTGGAAAAACTCAGAGAGCATCAGTTGTATGCCAAGTTCAGTAAGTGTGATTTTTGGAAGAAAGAAGTTGATTTTCTTGGTCATGTGATGACGGCTGAGGGAGTAGCAGTTGACCACGGTAAGGTTAAAGCAGTGTTACACTGGGAGCAGCCCAAGACCGTAACACAGATTCGCAGTTTCTTGGGAATGGCAGGTTATTACCGCCGTTTCATCGAAGGATTCTCATCGATTGCTAAGCCCCTTACGCAATTGTTGAAAAAGGAGAAGAAGTTTACTTAGACTCCGGCCTGTGAAGAAAGTTTTCAAGAATTGAAGAAGCGTTTGACTTCAGCCCTAGTGCCGATTTTGCCAGATGTTCGCAAGGATTTTGATATCTATTGTGATGCTTCGCGTCAAGGATTAGGATGCGTCCTGATGCAAGAAGGAAGAGCTGTCGCTTATGCGTCAAGGCAATTAAGACCTCACGAGAAAAATTACCCTACTCATGATCTAGAATTAGCTGCCATAGTGCACGCTTTGAAGATCTGGCGTCATTATCTCATCGGTAACCGCTGTGAAGTTTATACAGACCATAAGAGCCTGAAGTACATCTTCACTCAGTCAGACTTGAATATGAGACAGAGAAGATGGTTAGAGTTGATCAAGAATTATAATCTTGGAATCCACTACCATCCCGGAAAAGCCAATATAGTTGCAGACGCTCTAAGTCGTAAGAATTACTGCAATGCTTTGGAAGTAACGGAAAGTTGCCCAGAACTTTAAGAAGAATTTCATAAGCTAAGGCTAGAAGTTGTGTCCGAAGGATTCATGGCCAATTTGGAAGTACAGTCTACCCTGGAGAAGCAGATTCGTGAAGCGCAACCAAAGGATCTCGTGTTGTCAGACATCAAGGTCAAAATGGGGGAAGGGAAATTCAAAGATTTCACCAAGGATGATCAAGACATACTCTGGGTTAATGGTGGTATCTGTGTGCCAGATATCGATGGTCTAATGCAACTGATCCTAAAAGAAGCCCATGACTCAAAGTATTCGATTCACCCTGGAAGTACCAAAATGTACCAGGATATTAAGACAAAATTTTGGTGGCCAAATTTGAAGCGAGAAGTCGCAGAGTTCGTTGCCTTGTGCGACGTCTGTCAGAAAGCAAAGGCGGAACACAAGAGGCCAGCTGGTTTGTTGCAACCGCTGAAGATTCCAGAATGGAAGTGGGAAGAGATCGGAATGGACTTCATTACCGGTTTACCCAAGACCCAATCGGGTTACGATTCGATCTGGATAATAGTCGATCGATTGACCAAGATCGCCCATTTCCTACCAGTCAAAACCACGTACTCAGGACATCGCCCTTGCGGAGTTGTACATGACCAGAATTCTCAGTTTGCACGGTGTGCCCAAGAAGATAGTATCAGATCGGGGATCTCAGTTCACCTCTCGTTTTTGGCAAAGTTTGTGTTGGACCGGAAAGGCAACTAGAGGGGGGTGAATAGGAGCACGCTCAACTTTTTCACAAACGATCGGATTCAACACGATGTTTACTCCAATAGCTATGAAAGCTATGAAGATCAATCAACAAGCACAGTGGAAGACTTGTATTGAATCCAATCAAAACCCCGAAGCAAAATCAACAAAAACTCAAATCACAGAGTCTCGAGCGGTCTGACCTCTCAGAAATCGGGTTGACTTTTTTGCCTAGCGGTCAGACCTCTTACACGGGCGGTCTGCCGATTTGCCTAGCGGTCTGACCTCTCAGATGGGCGGTCTGACCTCTAGCACGATGAACAGGAAAATCAACCCGAAAACCGAAACTAAAATCGGTCTAACTTTTGATCTACTCGGCCAAACTTGACCAAATTTGGAACACACCTTCCTAAGGATATTACGAACCTATTCCAAGCAACGATTGAGTAGATCCACATAAAAGTTTTGACCTTTTTCCATTTTACCAAAGGATGGTTCAAAACCGAGTAAAAACGAAAACTTGATCTAGAGACTTGCTCGTGGGTGATTGATGATCAAGATGATCCTAGATGAGTTTCCACATGTCACAGCAAGCTAGATCAAGAGAAGAAACCAAGTAAAAACTCTCGGATCAAAGAAAACCCCAAAATCTCAAATAGAGAGGATGAACACAAAAACGAAATAGAGATTCATCTAGTGAAATCTTTCCTTGGATTGATTGGATAGAGGATAGATTGTTGTTTACAGCCACTCCAATCTAGGAGGACAAAGCTCACCACATGAGCACTCAAATCAATCCATCTCTAGAACCCTAACCTCCCACTAATCTCTCCAACCCCTAACACCAAAAGCTAGGGTTTCCAATTGAAGGGTTAAGGAGGTGCTGGCCAGCACCCTCCTCTATTTATAGTGGAGGCTAGATTCTAGGGAATATTCCATTAGGGCACCCATTAAACCCTAACACACAATGGGTTAACACGCACGCATTTTAAAGCGCTGTCTTCATCTTCGATTGACCTAAACCGCTTCACCATGCGCCGACCCGCGCCGCGGTTTAGCCAAAAGTCACAAAGGCGGTATTTGGTGAAATTACCAAAATACCCCTGTCTCGATCTTTCTCCAAAAGACCAAGTCCAATCCTGGTGAAGCAATCGCCTGCTTCGCCACGTGTAGGTTGATCAACGGCTCCACGTCGTTAAGTCTCTCCCGTCCGGATCCCACCGGCACCACTGAGCACTTGCAACGACTCCCGCGCCGCTTGATCCAACCAGTCTCACCGAACTGCCCGTTCGGTCAACTATATCCATTATGCGCCCCGCTTGAGTCCTCTGACCTCACCCGGCATTCTTGATCGTTCTGGACCTCAGCTCTCCAAGCTTAGTCCCGATTCTCCTCGTCGTTGACCGTCATAGACCTGCAGCCACCTGCACAGCAATAGACAAGCAAACACGAATTCGGGAACAAGTTCTTCACAACTTGACCCACGTTAGCCAAAACATGCATCATGCAACACATATGCACTGATAAACATGAACTTGACCTAACAAACACACATCGTCGCCACACGGGCCGACGAACAAGTCAAAACCGGTCAGACCGCCACCCTTGGCCAGTCTGACCGCTCCTCCGGCCGGTCCGACCGCTAGCCAAAGGCCGGTCTGACCGCCAGTCCAAGACTTAGCCAAATTCCAACTTGGAAATCCGCAAGCTCGCTGGAAATCTCAAACGAATAGAACTTTTGCCTGGAGGCTCCAAAAATTATGGGACCATGAGCAGTAGAACCTCCTCTCTTGTCTACACCCTCTATTTTTGGCCCAGCCTCAAAATCCAAAGCCACTTCCCTGGCCGGTTTGACCGCTCAGCGGTAGCCGGTGAGACCGCCACACTGGCCGATCGGACCGCTTCCCTGGCCGGTCGGACCGCCAGTCACTCACAAGCAAAACAGTCCGAGACAGGACCGGTCTGACCGCTACCATGGCCGGTCAGACCGCCTCAGACCTGACAGCACAAGCACTTCTCCGAAAATGCTTGTTTTCGCAAACCCTCAACGCCATTGCCAATTGTCTCATCATCCTAAGATCGTGCGCATATCCCCATGATATCCACATTCTCTCCCTTGATAAACACATTGGCAATTATCCAAAAAATGTAATAAGGAGGTTTGAAAACGAAAATACTCGTAGTTTTCGCACAAAGGCACAACTTGGTCCAAATGCAAGAGAAAGCAATGGAAAAGACCAAGATGGCTTCAAAATACCACAGGCAAGTGAGATAAGGCAAAAGAAAGCATGAAAGCTTCAAAATCCAGAGAATCGACAAAAATCTCACTTAAGGTCCATATGAAAGAACAATTGTTCTATTTGACCTTTGATCATTGTGAGTCTTCAAGAATTGCAATTCAAGTTCAGAAAAGACACTAAGATAAAAAAGAATGCAGTTTCAATACCCCCCCCCTCACTATGATCATCAATTTACAAGAGAAATTTTCAAAATTTTCAATTGACCCAATTTCTCCAAAAAGCTAAAGCTCCCCCTTTGACAATGAGAAGCCATTTCTTCTCCCCTTTACAAAACTTCTCACCATAACATCCTGAACTTCTCCCCTTAACCTGAAAGCTCTTTTTCATATTTTTGCCAAAACTTCTCCCCCTTTGACAATGGATTCATCAAGGAATCATCCCTTCCTCTCATCCAGAGATAACAAGTGCAACAATACAGAAGAAGCAAAAGAAAGAGCATGCATGAAGTGCAATGGGGTGGCTTCAATTTTGTTTTGATTTTTCAATTTTTTTAGTAAAAAGAAGCTTTGGGGATTACTCAATTGAACAGGCTAGCATTTCTACCATTCCTCAAGATACAATAAGCCTGACAAAACTAGCAATATCATATTAAGACATGTATAGCAAAGCTAAGCTAGAGAGCTCAAAATATCACATGTTGTTGGATTAAATTAAGCAACGCTTCAAAATTAGCAAGTTCAACAATAGGTATCCTGAAGTGATAATGGCCATGTCAGAATGCCATTGTGAGATCCAGAAGCTAGCAAAGACCATCTTAGAGACAAAAAAAAGTCCTGAATTGAATCATTTAGCTCAAATTGTCTCAAAAGCTCAAATTTCTCAACAGATTTCATTTTCAATAAATATTGAAGTTGAGTAAAGGTCTATCTTGGTGAAGAAGATCCTAGACTAGGAGCCATCCACAAACTCTTCCCAAGCTTCAACCAATTTTCACAATTTGTTTTCTTAGCCATGTGCTAGATCTCAAGCCTTGCCGCGACTATCCCAAGCAACAAAAGCTTAAAAGAGTGGTCTAGGTCATCCAAAACTCCTCCTGAGTTCATGCCTAGTACAATGGCAAGCAGTCTCATGAGAAAGAATTGGTGAGATCAGTTCTTTCGCACAAAAAAGATCATTTTTCATTGATTCACAGAGCAATTATAGATTCTTAAAAAAAACAAGAAGCTCCATAAATGTTCAATTCTAGATCTAAGAGCTAACAAAGCAATTTTGACAGGGCTAATGTCACAAAAAGATCACTACTTGAGAACTAGCTAAAAGATCCACAAATTATAATTTTCAGTTCAAATTATCTTAAAGTGCTAGCTCATTTAGCAAAGATGTTGCTGCACATATTAAAGCATGATAATTCTAGCAAGTCAAGGAACTAGACACGATCTTTGCGCAGGAATTGAAATACTAAAGCTCAAAAGGGTAATAAGCAAAGCTTCATCAAATTAAAAGACAGAAGTAGTAAAACTTATATTACAATGCATCTTTTTGGATTTTTCATTTGTATGCAATATGATACAATGATATGCGCAAAAGACTTAAAAGCCTAAAAAGACCGAAAAGGATCCGAAGAAAATACCACTTGAACAAGGTATCAGAAAAGATCCACAAAACGTTCACATGAACAAGGAAAGTTCAGATGAACAAGGAAAGCTCAAATGAACAAAGAAAGTTCAGATGAACAAAGAAGGTTCAGAAAAGAACCAACTCCCCCTCAAACCAACCCATAGGGATAGATTATCCCTAACTTGCTTCTCAAGGTGGCAAATCTTGTTTGGTCAAAAAGCTTTGAGGGGAGATCTGTCAACAGAGCCTTGGACTCCACAAAAACTAGCACAAAAGACTTCAAATTCCATAAGATCTCTAGGGAAAGCAACTCGAAAAGCTAGGGAGCGAAACACCAACACTAAAAAGACCTACAGGCAACTCAAAAACCTGCTAAAGACTAGTGACTGGGAAACAAGCTCAACCTAGGCTGTGAGAGAAGTGCATCCTAGAAAACCATGGAACAAGAAGAGTGCCTAGAAAAGACACGTGCTAGAACAGAGTCTCCTATCTACCCTGAATTCAACAAGCCCAACACCTGACACTAACCAGATGCTATGCAAGGTAGACTAGGGATACCATACACAAATGTAAGGTATAGAAGCTCGAACCTGAGTCGCACTGCTTGGCAGTGAGATGTAGTCATGATGAATGAAGATCCATTCCTTGAAGCTCCAAAAGGTAGTTGCGCTCACCCATCATCCTCATCTCAAAATTCCTTCGTCTCCTAGAAGTGATAGCCAGCATTGAATGCAAAAATGAAGAAGAACCAACAGTTGGAGTCTTTAACCACTTGTTGGACCACATGTTCTTCTTCTAAACTGAAAAGGCTACACTAAAGAGACAGAAGAAGTCTATGCCTTGGTACTGGGTTAGTGAGACATTATCTAGGGAAACAGTACCAAGACACATGACCAGCAGGGATAGCAGCAAATGATCCAAAGCTCATAAAAGCATATAATCAACAATTCAGGACATGAGCATGAAGATAGACAAATCAATTGCAGCACATGCTATCCAAGATATGACAAAGCTCAAACTATCCTTAATCCACAATAAGGCATAGGAGCAAGCAAACAAGCACATAGCATATCACACATCATATATACAATCAAAGGTAAAGCATGCTAGTGAAAGCTATGGCAAGACTCATGCATCCACAATTAACAGTAAAGCACAATAACCATGTAAGCATAAGGCATGTTAAAGAACAAATCATGGATAAAGTATGCTAAACATGGATATCAAGCAAGCATGTGGATACATAAGACAAAAATCAACAAGAGCAAGATGAATCATGTACGGAACAACATAGGCTCATGAAGACAAAACAAAGCATATACACCCATAGAAATAAAGAACAATAATATGATACATGGATATACAAGCAAGAATCAACATGAGCAAGATAGTAAGAGTACAAGACAGCACAAGCTCATGATGACAAAATCAAGCTCATACACCCATGGTCATAATGAATAACAATCTAGCCTATGGATACACAAGCAAGGTAAAGGCATGATAAATGATATCAAAGAAGTGACACATGCCAATATGGTATAGGTGAGCACAAAGCAAGCACAACATGCCAATAAGGAATAATCATGAAAGTAAAAGCATGAAGATATAAGATAGCTCACCAAACAAGTGTAGACGCCGATCATGAAAGCACATGCCTCTTGGAGGCCATTATTGGGGTGGAGAATCATCAAGTGTCCCAATCATGTGATGAAGAAAAAGACCAGAACCTCTTAAGTCCATGTTCTCCAACCCGCGTTCTCGGTACCTACACATGAGAAAGGCAAGGTGTCCAAACCTTGGATCCCGAAGGACTAGAGAGCAAATGCTTGGGAACCCAAACCTTGGACACATCACCACTAGAGGCAGTCGAATCATTATGTGAGTTAGCATGATGCGAATGATGGTCCATGCAAGAAGATCCAACATCAACCTTGAAGGCACGCCGTGAGTGGAGAACTCGAAGAGGAAAACGAGGTCCATCTCTAGAAAAGCGGCAATGGCCTTGCTTGAAAGCACCAAGATGAGAACCAACGGAAGCATCAAAAGAATTCACACAACCTCGCCGTGGGTGTGTACCTCGATGAACAAAACGAGGTCCACCTCTTGGAAAACGGCGAAAATCCTGCCTCGTGGCAGCTCGTGGAACAAAATCATAACCATGAAAACCAAGTCCACGATGTTGTCCAACACCACTAGAAAAGGTGTCAAAGAAGCCATCAACAAATCGAGTCTTCGTGCTAGGCTCTTTAGTGTGCATGTCATGAGAAAGACTATGCCCCCAAGGAGACTTAGAAGCATGAGCTCGACGCAAATGTTTTGCACGCCGAAAACAAAAATCCACATGATGTCCATTCTTCCCACAAAATGAGCAATGGTGTAAAGGTCTACTAGGAGACACGGTCCGAGAGGACAAGGCACCATTAAGACTCAAAGAATAAGTCCTGGAAGAACTAACATCAAGACTCATCCTCGTATCGGCACTCGACTCACACATGCCACGATAAAGACTATGTGTGTTCCTAGAGGTACGACGACGCACTCGACGCTCATATTTCAAACGGCGAAAGCAAAACTCGAAAGTGTGTCCATCTTTCTTACAAAAGGTGCAATGATACTTCTCTTTTGAAGATATAGTATCATTTGAAGAAGAAGCACCTTTGTCCTTTGAAAAACGTTGGACAACACAAGAAGGGTTCGAAAGAGTCGAATCTCCTAAAGAAGAGCTATTCAAAAAGATGGAACAAGAACCAACATCAAGTGACTCACTTTTAGCACAAAAGACTCAGACTCAATGCAAAGATTCAAGAGAAATCTTAAAAACATCAATTTCGGAGTGAAGACAAATACAAGAGTCACAAGACTTGGCGCTCATATCATCAGCAAGAAAGAATCAATCTCGCTCTTCAAAGAAATGCAAGATGTGCAAGAAATTAATGATGCTTTTGAATTAAGCAAGCAATTTAAAGCATCAATTTCATTTTCTAAACAAACACAATTCTTGCAAGAGACTAAATCATCCTTAAGCGATTTTTCATAATCAAAGCACATGCTACAAGGCCTAGCTTTAATATCAATAATTTCAGCCCTAGCATTCTCTAATAGCTCAAGGTGAATGGAATTAGTCAATTTTAACTTGTCAAATTCAACAAGCATGCCTACATGAGAATCACAATTATTTCTAGCCATAGAAGTAAGATTGCCTATTTCTAACTTAGCATTGTCAAGTTCATGATGTAAGGCAACACAAGAATTACATGGCATAGAAGCATTTGATTTCAAATTTTCATTTTCAGCTTTTAGGCATGCAAGAGAATTATTCAAGTTATCCATGTCTATAAGTAATGAATCATAAACACACATGGATGTTTTCAATTCGGAGAGCTCATTAGATAAATCACCCTTCTCTCTTTCTAATAATTTCATTTTTTATCCTTAGAGCTAGCAATTTAGAATCATATGAATATAAGACATTTACAAGTTTTTCTTTGCTTACCTTGCTTAGCTCGAGTAGGGGATCATCCTCAGAAGAGTCATTGCGATCATCCTCGAAAAGCTCTCCATTATGTTCATCCTCAAATGCCGCTGCACACATACCAATGGGCTCTTTCTCCTTAGGCTCCATGCGTATCTCATCTCTGAAACTAGGACAATCAAAACTAAAGAGACCGCCACAAATATCGCAGGAGAATCCCTCCTGAACCGACAACACCATTATTACATCTTCAAACGTCTTGTCATGACTCACATCAATGATAAAAGAATCATGCCAAGATGCAAGGAAACGCTCACAAGTCGGCACACTAGTCGCCATGCTCAAAGATCGGTTAAGATCACAAAAGAGCAAACTTGGCTCTGATACCACTTGTTGGACCGGAAAGGCGACTAGAGGGGGGTGAATAGGAGCACGCTCAACTTTTTCACAAACGATCGGATTCAAAACGATATTTACTCCAATAACTGTGAAAGCTATGAAGATCAATCAACAAGCACAGTGGAAGACTTGTATTGAATCCAATCAAAACCCCGAAGCAAAATCAACAAAAACTCAAATCACAGAGTCTTGGGCGGTCTGACCTCTCAGAAATCGGGTCGACTTGTTTACCTAGCGGTCAAACCTCTCACACGGGCGGTATGACCGATTTGCCTAGCGGTCTGACCTCTCAGATGGGCGGTCTGACCTCTAGCACGATGAACAGGAAAATCAGCTCAAAAACCGAAACTAAAATCGGTCTAACTTTTGATCTACTCGGCCAAACTTGACCAAATTTGGAACACACCTTCCTAAGGATATTACGAACCTATTCCAAGCAACAATTGAGTAGATACACATCAAAGTTTTGACCTTTTTCTATTTTACCAAAGGAGGGTTCAAAACTGAGCAAAAATGAAAACTTGATCAAGAGACTTGCTCGTGGGTGATTGATGATCAAGATGATCCTAGATGAGTTCCCACATGTCACAGCAAGCTAGATCAAGAGAAGAAACCAAGTAAAAACTCCCGGATCAAAGAAAGCCCCAAAATCTCAAATAGAGAGGATGAACACAAAAACGAAATAGAGATTCATCTAGTGAAATCTTTCCTTGGATTGATTGGATAGAGGATAGATTGTTGTTTACAGCCACTCCAATCTAGGAGGACAAAGCTCACCACATGAGCACTCAAATCAATCCATCTCTAGAACCCTAACCTCCCACTAATCTCTCCAACCCCTAACACCAAAAGCTAGGGTTTCCAATTGAAGGGTTAAGGAGGTGCTGGCCAGCACCCTCCTCTATTTATAGTGGAGGCTAGATTCTAGGGAATATTCCATTAGGGCACCCATTAAACCCTAACACACAATGGGTTAACACACGCACGCATTTTAAAGCGTCGTCTTCATCTTCGATTGACCTAAACCGCTTCACCATGCGCCGACCCGCGCCGCGGTTTAGCCAAAAGTCACAAAGGCGGTATTTGGTGAAATTACCAAAATACCCCTGTCTCGATCTTTCTCCAAAAGACCAAGTCCAATCTCGTGAAGCAATCGCCGCCGCCACGTGTAGGTTGATCAACGGCTCCACGTCGTTAAGTCTCTCCGTCCGGATCCCACCGCACCATCGAGCACTTGCAACGACTCCGCGCCGCTGATCCAACCATTACACACCGAATCGCCTGCGGTCACCTTTGTCCATTCTGCGCCCCGCTTGAGTCCTCTGACCTCACTCGACATCCTTGATCGTTCTGGACCTCAGCTCTCCAAGCTTAGTCCCGATCCTCCTCGCCATTGACCGTCATAGACCTGCAAGCCACCTGCACAGCAATAGACAAGCAAACACGAATTCGGGAACAAGTTCTTCACAACTTGACCCACGTTAGCCAAAACATGCATCATGCAACACATATGCACTGATAAACATGAACTTGACCTAACAAACACACATCGTCGCCACACGGGCTGACGAACAAGTCAAAACCGGTCAGACCGCCACCCTTGGCCGGTCTGACCGCTCCTCCGGCCAGTCCGACCGCCAGTCCAAGACTTAGCCAAATTCCAACTTAGAAATCCGCAAGCTCTCTGGAAATCTCAAACGAATAGAACTTTTTCCTAGAGGCTCCAAAAATTATGAGACCAAGAGCAGTAAAACCTCCTCTCTTGCCTACACCCTCTATTTTTGGCCCAGCCTCAAAATCCAAAGCCACTTCCATGGCCGGTCTGACCGCTCAGCGGTAGCCGGTGAGACCGCCACACTGGCCGGTCGGACCGCTTCCCTGGCCGATCGGACCGCCAGTCACTCACAAGCAAAACAGTCCGAGAGAGGACCGGTCTGACCGCCACCATGGCCGGTCAGACCGCCTGAGACCTGACAACACAAGCACTTCTCTGAAAACGCGTGTTTTCGCAAACCCTCAACG
Source organism: Ampelocalamus luodianensis (assembly GCA_036346255.1). NCBI lineage: Eukaryota > Viridiplantae > Streptophyta > Magnoliopsida > Poales > Poaceae > Ampelocalamus > Ampelocalamus luodianensis. The sequence goes on along the minus strand of CM070620.1, from coordinate 28,935,170 downwards.
CCATTGCTAATTGTCTCATCATCCTAAGATCGTGCGCATATCCCCATGATATCCACAGTTTGCATGAAGCATTGGGTACCCATCTGAATTTCAGTACCGCGTACCATCCACAGACAAATGGATAGACTGAAAGAGTTAATCAGATACTGGAAGATATGCTGAGGGCTTGTGCTCTAGCCAATGCTGCCCGATGGGATAAAAGTTTACCATATGCAGAATTCTCGTACAACAACAGTTATCAAGCTAGTTTGCAAATATCACCATTTGAAGCTTTGTATGGTCGTGCCTGCCGAACCCCGTTGAATTGGTCAGAAACAGCTGAACGATCAGTATTCGGTCCAGACATCATCCAAGAAGCAGAAGAGCAAGTGGCCATGATAAGAGAAAGATTGAAGATAGCTCAGTCCAGGCAGAAGAGCTATGCTGATAATCTCGTCGTGATCTCAGCTTTGAACCCGAAGATTTCGTGTATCTTCGAGTCACCCCGCTCAGGGGCGTAAAAAGGTTTCATGCCAAAGGGAAGCTTGCCCCTAGGTATGTTGGTCCGTTCAAGATTCTAGAACGCCGTGGAGAAGTTGCTTATCAGTTGGAGCTACCGCTGTCGTTGGCAGGAGTGCATGATGTCTTTCACGTCTCACAATTGAAGAAGTGTCTTCGTGTGCCAAAAGAGCAAGCCCCGTTAGAATCAATTGACTTAAAGGAGGATCTTACCTACAAGGAGCAGCCAGTCAAGATTTTGGATATCGCAGAACGCCACACCAGAAGCAAGACTGTTCGTTTTTGCAAGGTCCAGTGGAGCAACCACTCAGAAGGAGAAGCAACGTGGGAACGTGAAGAAGAGCTGAAAGCCGAGTTTCCTAGCCTTTTCTCTAGCTAGCCTGAATCTCGGGGTCGAGATTCCTTTAAGGGGGGAGGTTTGTAACATCCCAATTTTCTGAGTTAAAAATCTTTTAATAGTTAGTAGGGAGAAAGATCACCATTTGAATTTATTTGAATTTAAATTCAAAGCTTAATATTGGACTTTACCATCAAAAACCTTTAATGTGAATAATCCCAACATGAACAATAGCCAAAACTATTTTATTCGGGTTCTATGTGCTCAGATATATTTTCTAGATTTTTCTAGAATTTTTCTGAGTTCATTTGCTATTTTCTTTTGCTTATTTGAATTTTTGGTATTTTCTAAAATAGAAAAGCTATTAAAATCTCAGAAAATACTCTCGGGCCGAATCTCTTTCCTCCGGCCCGTTTTCTTTCCTTCCAGCTCAATCCCGCGCGAGGCCCAGCTCCCGCGCGCGCGCCCGCCTCCGTATCGCGAAGCCTTTGTGTGATCTCTTCTGCAAAGAGATCATACCCTGGTGCTCGAGCGAGCTCTTGAGTCGGATTTTCCAGCAAATCGTTGATGTGCTGGAGTTCTTGGGCTTCCTCCGACTGGAAGTAAGCACACTCAGGAAGGTTTTTCTGAGTTGCTATTTTCCTCCGTCGGGTTGTCTCAGAATGACCTATTTCAGACCCCTGAGTCGGCTTTAATGGAGTGCGAGAATGTTGAGGATGTCCCGCACGTTCATTAAAGTGTTTGTTTCGTTCGTCAGCGGTGGCGCCCCTGCCATTGCCACGAGGGGGTGTAGAGTATGCTCGTCGGGGAGCATCGTCAATCCTTCTCCTGGGAGAACGATTCTTATCAGAGGGAAGGACGAAGACCTCCCGTGGATGACCTTCACTTGCGCTCGAGGCATCCTCGCTTGAGGAGTAGTCGAGCGACACCTTCTGGCGACTTGGAGTAAACCTCTCCAGGTAGGGGAACTCCGGGTTATAACCGTCTCCGTCTGCAGGTGGACCCTGCGTCGGGGTGGTTGGACTTGGAGAAACAGCATGCTCGATCCTCTTTCCTGCGGAAATACTCGGAGATAGAGGACCATCAGATGTCGATGGAGCTCCGGAATGATGGATTCCAGAACCTGTCTTGCCAAGTCGTACTGCCTCGGGGGAACTCGAACGCTTGGAGGAAAAACTCTCGTCGTGTTGCGAATTTGCCCTAATGCATTCCTGCTGTTGGTCGTGGTGACCCGTGCCCCCTGAGGAAGCAGGTTCCTCAGCTAGGCGTACTGTTGTGAGGGACAGGGATCCCCCATGTTCTCTGATGACGGGGCAATCTCCGAGATCTGATAAAAGATCTGAGAGACGGCAACACCATCAGAAGATTCGACACTCGGTTCGTAGTCGAAACCGGTATCCATGTCGACGTCTGCGTAATCGGCCAAGTCGAACCAATTCTCCTCGTTCCATTCTCCTGCCATGGTAGCATCAAAGAGAAAAGAAAGAAGCGTGACAAGGAATTACGTAAGATCCCCACAGTCGGCGCCAACTGTCGGTGTTTTAGAACCGATCTTACGTAAAGATTGTTTGATTCGGGGGGTCTCCACAATTGATCACGCAGACGAGAGAGACACGAGGATTTTTATACAGGTTCGTGCCTTCTCAGGTGAGAATAATAACCCTACTCCTGTGTTTCTTGTATTGGGTATCTGGATTACACCGAAAAGCCTCTCCCCCTCTATCTCTAAAAGACACTCATTTATACTAGCAGTGGTGGCCGTTGTCGATCCAGGCTAATTAGTCGCTCACCATTATTACGTAATAATGAGAGTAATTACCGGAGTAGTAACCCCCCCATGCTGTCAAACAGTTATCAATCAGAGATAGTGGAGAATTATCGTAGTTATATCGGGCATAACTCACGTATTTTGATCGCAGATTCCCACTATTAAATGGGCCTTCGGCGAGTGGACCCGCTTAATCGTGAGGAAGTCGTGGCGAGCTGGTCATAAAAGAACTTACGACCGGGGTTGTCGTCGTAGAAAGGCTTACGATCGATGCCGTCGCAGAAGACTTACGACCGGACGTAATCGTAGCAGGACTTACGATTACACTATAGTCGTAGAGATGCTTACGACTAGGGGGTAGTCGTAGGAGATCTTACGACTACCTGACTTGCTTTCCCCTTCTAATATTAGGGGGTATGCCATGTGACGTCATATTACATGATTATGGAAATAATAAAATGAGGATTATTAGATCCTCGTCAATTTGCGATAGCTTCCTTCATTGTCTTAGCATGGTTCTCTCGAAAGAGTGTAATCACTCCCTTGAGATCTTCGAGTTGATGGCCGAGAAAATTGATTCTCTCCGCAGGATCTCTTAAAATGGGCAATTGCGCTCCCGACCCTAGGTCGAAGAGCATCTTGTTCAGAGCCTTGACTTTGTCTTCAAGACTCCGATCAAGTTCAGCCCCTTGGCCACGCTCAAACTCAAGAGTCTTTTCTACTCGTTCAAGTGCTTGAGTTTTTTCTGCACGAGTTGATAAAAATTAACACACACTTTAAAATTGGAGTCATGGAGTACTGGTTAAGTCTACGACCAGTTACCTTTAATTTTCTTCTCACAAGAGTCGAAAACCTCTTTTTGCCTGGTCATTGCATGCTCGATCGACCGGTCTTTACCCTGATTTTCTTCCCTGAGTTTTATTATTATGGCTTCCTTAACCACGATCTCTTCTTTAATTTTCTCTAAATCTATCAAATATGATAGGAAGAGAAGGTTAAGTTATAAGAGAGAAACAAGATGATAAAATTTAGGAAGTCAAACTAAAAGAGAAATATTCTTACTTCTCAGATCGGAGTGTTTTTGCTCCAAAGATCTTACTTGCTGGGTCAGTCCTCCGACCACAGCGTATTTTTCGACCATGTGCTACAAAAACAAAATCCCAGTTGCCATGTGCTACAAAGAAACTTCAAAAGAAAGAGTTGGAAGGATGGTCGTAGAACACTTACCCGAATTGCCATGTCATTGTATTCGGAAAAAATTGTATCTGGACCAATCTCAGCTTGACGGTCCGATATCTTCACCCAGGCCTCATCAAGTTCCTTATCCTCGATAAATCGGGGGGAAAAAGGAAACTTGTTAACCTAAGAGGTATTTCCAAGAGGAGGTGGAACCTGTTGAGGATCTTTGGAGATGACTACCTCCGGAGAAGGAGTAAGGATTACTAGAGGACCTGTGCAGATGTTGAAACCTGCTCGGGGGCTTCTTTTACCACTTCATCCTCGGCAGTCTTAGCTTTAGGAGTATCCTGATCAGGAACCTCCACGACCACCTCTTCCATAGGAACTTTTTCCTGAGGGGTGCTCTGGTCGAACACGACTGGAACACCAGAGGATCTACAAAAAAAAAGAAGGTAAGGAAGATCAAGGTTTTAATAGATCGAAAAGATCCAAGGTAAGTATATATACGACCTCTTCATTTAATATATACCTGGTCGATTTTCTGAGTTTAACCTTGTAATGCATCGAAGCAAAGTCCGTTGCGCTGGCCTTCCTCTTCTTCTCAACCGATTTCACCGGTTCTAAACTGGTAGGGTTGGCTAGATCCTGCACATCTACTGATCGGAAATCAGAAGCAATATCCACGACCATTTGGTCAAGGATAGGATTCCTGATCGCAGGATCAGTGGGTGTAGATTCGTCGACCTCCAAAACAGTAGCCTCAGTAGACATTGATGGGTCCACAGCTACCTTACTGGAAGGTATGACAACCGCCTAAATATATCATCAAGGATAGTTAGGCGATGAACATCACTTGTCCAAAATATTATTTATGTTCGGTCTCCTACCTCTGGAAGGTTGACATCCTGTATAGTCGAAGGGGTGGTCGGATCATCAATTGGCTCACATCTTTCAGTGACCTTATTGATCCTCAACCCAACCGACTACACATCAAAAAGGATTTATGGTGTACCGATCAGAAATAATATGTACGACAACAAACAGTGATTGATATTCTTACCTTAAGTCTTTCAATTCTCTCTTCAGCGGAAACAACCGCTAAGATCCGGGGAAAACTAGACTTGTCGTCAGGTTCTCCGGCACAGATCATTTTGATCCAGCTTCTAATCTCATCAGAAGATAGAGCTGTAAAGGTAAAATAAAAGATTTAAGGATACAGAAATAATCAACTAAGATAGGTAAACTGGTCGGAATCATTCATGGCTTACCCTCTTTGGAATCTTTGGTCGTATCGTCACAACCAATATACAAGAGCATCCGGTGTGCTCGGGCCTTCAAGGGACTAACTCGGCACGTGGAAAAATCCTTCACTACGTGCCAAGATCTTAGACCCTTGACACTAAGAAGCTTGATTGCTTCAGCCCATCTTTTTATTTTCCCTCTTTTTCTGTAGAGGAGCGTCATCTCGGATTCTCGAATGTCTTCTTACCAGAATAATAAAGGCTGTCTTTCTTTGTGATCTTCATATAGAACCAGCTCTTCTTCCACGACGACCACGAAGACTTTGAGTACATAAATATGTACTCATCGGCTTTTGCATCATGGAGGCGCAAGGTGCACTCTCCAGGCGTCCCAATCGTCTTCCCAGACTTTGTCATCCTGTAGTAGTACCTGAATAGATCCAGATCTGCTGGAATCCCCAAGTACGCTTCGCAGAGGTAAATAAAGATATTGAGATTGGTGATAGCCTTGGGAGCAAGATTCACCCATTCAACTCCATAATACTCCAAAACTTTGGGAAGGAAGGAGTGAATCGGTAGCCTAAATCCGCATTCAACATATGCAAGAAAAACAGGGATTTCTCCATCTTCACTACTCAGAGAATGTTCTCCAACCGCAGATCTCCAAGAAATCAGATCCTTGTTGGGAAGCATCCCGATCTTCTCCAAGCTCTCTAGCTTCTTCTCACTCAAGTCGAAACCGACTGGGCTTGGTGATTTGGTCCGACATGGTCGATTTCTTTCGGGTGGGAAAGAAAAAGAGGTCGAAGCGCTTTTACTCGGAGATGAAGAAGGAAAGCGGAAGTGAAAAAACCCTAAGTCTACAAAGGGGTTTTTATAAGCTTCAGAATTTCTAACTGCAATAAGGAGTTACCCAAAAAAGTCCAACGGACAGGAATCTTTTTAGTCCAACGGACACAAAAACTCTTCGATTCCCAAGGCGAAGTTCTTAACTTTAAAATGAATACAAACCGCTTCAAATGTCCTTGCATTTAATAAAGCGTCAGCCCGATACGACTTCATCGGAAGAAAAATGTTCACACGACCTATTCATTTAAAGTTCGGGGACTAGCTGACGAGGATTAAAACCTCTATATATTATTTTTAATATATAAAAGACCATACGTCTTCGTGGTCGTAACCCCTGAGGTGCACGACCTCACTGGTCGTAGAGATTCCAGAGGTTACATAATGCGTACTCAGTCGGACGAAGGCCTAAGCCAAGCTCCCACCGGAGAAGCTACTAAGTAAAGGTATGAACTGATACTTGGAACTGATTCCAAGTATATTCTTTACCGTATGACGAATGGAGCACGTGCAGATTCCATACCATACGACGTTTCTTATCCAGAAGCACTGAAGAACAACCTCCATGCGGTTATATGTCTCATAGACATATAACCGCCGAACGGTTGGTTCTTTATCAACCGTCACTTGACTCCGACCAGACGCAACGCTTCACATCAGACGTCTTCTCCGGAAGTAACTGCCACCTCTTCGAGGGCTATTTAAAGATGGAGCCTGGACGGATCAGGGGAAGAAGAAGACAAGATAGAGCCATCAGACTAAAGCACAAGCCTTAGATTCGTGTTGTAGGTCTGACATTGTAAAGGAACAAGCAGTGTTCTCAGAGCATACCCTGTAAAACCCAGTTCATATTAATAAAAGAGCAGTCCCATTATTTTCCTAGATTTTCCACATCACTTTCTCCTTTTCTTTTCATAAGATCGACGTCTTGATCGTCGACAACAATCTTCTGACTTATCTAGTTGGAAGCACTTCAAATGACAATGGCTACCTTTGGTGTAGGATATTGGAATATCAGGTTTTTCTTGATCACTCTTGTTTGATGTCGCATGCTATTGATGAAAAGTTGCAGTGAACTCCGACCAAGTGATGGTCTACTCGTCCTGATGGGCAGCACAAAAGTTTTTCCACCAATCTAATGCAACTCCTTCCAATTGATGAGCAACATAGAGAACATTCTCATTATCATTGCATTGCACAACGGTTAGCTTTTCTTCCATGGTGTGAATCCAGGATTCTGCATCATTGAGTGTGGTTGACCCTTCAAAGACAGGCGGCTTGGTCCTTAAGAACTTTGCAAGCTTGAACTGAGGGTGTGTCGTTGGGATGGCAACGAGTTGTGCATCCTTGTAAACATTACTATTGTCCGAAGGTTGCATCGTCGCTGGCATGAGCTGATTCTAGGTGGTAGGAAACTAACTCGGGTGCTGATGTGTCACTACTAGCACTGGAGATAGTTGTTGGCTATTGTCTACTCTGGTACTGACACTGGCGACGGTGTGATGGCTCGCTTGATTATTCTGATTCATCAAATTGATTAAGGTAGCGGTGGTCTGATTCTACTGTGTCAGCATGTTGTTCATGTTCTGCATCAACGCGTCCATGAGTTGAGTCTGAGCTACCAAGAATTGTCTCATGACTAGATCTGCTACTCCTAGTACTGACAACTATGCACTGGGGTTGACAACATCTGAGCTGGCACAGACTGCCTCGAGATTACTGACAAGGCTGACTTCACTGGGGTTCTCCATCTGCTGGCTGACCAGGGCTCATAGATGTGAGGGAAAAGCACAAGGTAAGGGAAGACAATCTACTAAGGGGAGGAGGTTTAACCCAAAGAACACCAAGGAACACACAAATAGCCGAAAAGCTATTAACAAGCATAAAACCCACAGCCAAACTACACTGAAGAAGGAAAACAAAGATCTAATCGTCTAGTCGATTAAACTCTAACTTAACTGGGAGGCTTGGCTCAACACACGGGAGGAACCTATAGTGATTTATCCTATATGGCTGGTTTGAAGAAAACTCGATCTGATCACAGTCTTCGTCAATGTTGACTGCTTGCGATCCTTGGAGGCGAAGCTTGGAGAAGGCAGGGGCGACATACAACTTCCTCTTGGTCTTCAAAGAGTTGCTCAAAACAGCTCTTGGGCATCCACCAAGACATTTGTCACAAATAACGATGACTATAGAAGTTATGAGGGGAGAGAGTCCAATTTAATACTCAAATGGTGATGACGAATATAGATGAGAAAGGAATAGAATGGAAGAGTATAGAAGCTAGATAAGATGAGAAAAGCACATCATTAAGATTTTCCATTTGTAAAATAAGTTTTGAAGTTTTCCTTACAAACGGTCATTCTAACTAAGGTCACGACCTACAGTCGATATGGCTCTGATACCACCTCTGTCGGGACCTGAAAATACAATTCTGGACCCTCTGTGTATACTGCACTAGTCCAGGATCACACTAGTGTACACAGTGGCAAAATCAATGAAATATCATTTCCATATGCAAAGATGACTAATAAATAGACAATAACAATAAATATCAGAGTAAAGACCTTAAGCTCAAAGCTTACAATTAATGCCTCAGAAGGCGAATAGCTCAATGAAGCTGCAGCAGAACGTAACGGAATAACTTCAGTGAAGCCCATCCATATGCCCACAGGCAATCAGCTGGGGTGCGTGACCTAGTTCTCCTCGATCCTTGAAGTAGACCTTGTTGACTGACGATTCCTCCACTTCTGTAGATTTGGGCGCAAGTTTTACAACAAGCGTGAGTACACAACCGTACTCACAAGTCATACCACATAATGCAAATTATAAATGCAGGCTTATTCCAAAGGAAATGGCTTTTGTGGTTATTTTGTAGAAATACGATATTTGCAATTGAATGCAAATAATAGATTGAAAGCATAATTCAAAACAAATAGACAATATTAATTTAACATTTATTTTTGCAAAGACACATAGCCTAATCAAATTCTTGCACACAGCCATATGACTTAAATCACACAGCTGTCCCTTCCCAAAGGTTTTATGAAAATCTACCCCTCGTGTGAAATCCCCGAGCATGTCCATGACCGCGGACGCAGCTATTCGAATAGATTGTTTAACACTCTACAGAGGTTGTACACTTTACCCACACGATGCAATCAACTAGATAAGAGCTGATCACAACAAAACCTTTCAGAAACTTCATCTCAACATTGACACTCCCAGTGTGCTTTACCGCTATGCCAATCCTAACACAGTGCCTTGGCATAACACACACCGTTGGACAGGGATGCGATGAATCGTCCCGCGATGTGCACCCAAACACAGCGGTACACACCTCCATCCTTACACATAGTCTAACCTACAACCCGAGTTGTCAATGCAAAGATTCCATAACTTACTAAGTTAGGCCCGTCCCATCAGGCATGTGGTCGTACAGTAAGGCTCAGTTCAATGGCGCACAAAATTAAGTCCTTAATTGACCAAGGCAAGACTTCCAATTTCTAACTATACCACACAGATTATTATTCCCATGCACATAGCTTCCACCACATCACACAGTATCCACCACTTGCCTCAGTCTAAATCATTTCCCACCCTATTGGTTAAGTGCAACACATGCTATCACAAAGTAATAACACATAGCGCACACAGTTTTATCACAAAGTTCCATAATCACTTAGTCAAATTTATAATTGCAACTCAGGTGATGATGATAACTCGTTGCATGGCTAAACAGCTACTTGTATCTAACCAACCCATGTTGGTAATACCATAGCACCAACTAAATATGAACCAATCTAGGGTGACAAAAGATTATGACATACAAAAGACAAAGTGGATATAACAAATTGGATTAATATCTAAACCCAAAAGCATTTAAATAATTACTTAAAGTAAATACAATAATTTGAATCAAAGTAATTTTGAAAACTGGGATTCAATATGATCAAAGGTATAACTTGCCTTGCTATAGCAATGATGTTCTCATTTTATCTTTAATCTTCTACTTCCTTGAACTTCAGCTCATTCGGACGATTCTGGGACTTCGACATCTAACGAGAAAGAACGCACAAACAAACAAAATTCAAAAAGACAAATCAAATAAACTCCAAATTGAAATTGAATGGTATTGGAAGATAGATATTGAATTTAGATGAATTTAGGAACTTGAATGGGTTCAATCGGAATTCGAATGAAGAAGATATGGCTCTCGGAAGATTAGAATTCACATGAAATGACAATTGGGGCCAATAAGATAAAAGGTTTTTCAAGAATTAAATTAATTCTCAAAAATAGGATTAAGGATTGACATGTGGATCACTAGTATATGGACCAGGTCCACGGAGAGATGCTTGTCCACGGTGCACCAAGCTCATGAACAGGGTTTGACCAAGGTTGACTGACATGCGGGATCCGCATGTAAGAGAGAGAAATAATTAGGGTTTTTAATTAGGTATATGACATGTGGGGTCTACATGGAAGTGAAAAGGAGATAGATATATTATATGGTTTGCTTGGGTGACATAGGGGCTACACATCCAGAGAAAGAAAGACAGAGACAAGAGCAACCAAAAGCACATGCTCTGGACAACAGGGAAGAACAACAGAGGGAAACGAAGACAATAGAGGACACAGGGCTGCTGGCCTGGTTCATGGCGCAAGGCATTGACAGCAAAGAGATGACAAAGATTTGGTACTAAGAAGGTAAAGCAAAGAATGAAGAAATATGTTTGATGTGTATGCTTGGTTCACACATCAGTGAAGGAGCAAACTATACAGAGATGAATCCACGTTCTAGACACAACAGACATGAACAGTAACAAAAGTTACAGGCTAATTTTGGCGTAAGGTGATGACGACGAACGGATGCGAACCAACAGTGGCGAAAGGGCAAAACGAAAAGGAAACGACGAGCCGGAGATGATGATGTGGTCCAGAGATCAAGATTCTACTCCATGCGACGGCAGCGACACGAAGAACGGTGACAACGGCGGCCTCACAGGCGCGTACCACTTCGGGCGACAATCTGCGAAAAGGAAGGTGAGCACGGCGTAGAACGCGGTGACGCGAACTCAACGGTGGTGGAGTTGAAGGCAAGAGATCAACGGTTGCGGAGTAAATGACCGGAGAACGACGATGTACAAGAGACAAGATAACACCCGATTCTCAGCGCACAGTGGATGAAACTTGAATCTACCAGATGCAAAAAATAGGTATTGACGAGGGGCATGAGATGACGTGATCGAATTTTGGAAAAACTCACCGAGGAAGCGAGGAACGCAATTAACACGTTTCGGATTTATGGCTTGATATGGCCGACGGTGCTCCGGCGAACTTTGGGCGAAGAGGAAGGAACCATGACGTAGAATGCAACGACGCGAAGCCAACGCTGCAAACGGTTCGGCTGGGGTACGTCAGATGAAGGCGCAGTTCGTCGGAGAAGACCTTCGGTTGGAGCTCAGTTTTATGGAGATTGCGACAAAAATATATCGATTTGGAGGAAACCAATTTGGGGGAATAGAAGAGGAGATCAAGACAGACGTTTGGACGTGAACGGTTCGCTTTTATACGCATCGTGGTGGAAGATATGATTTTTGGAAGGTTTTCTGTTGCTTGCGTACAGGAAACGGGCTCTCTGGATGTTCGGCTGGAGGTTGCAGATGAACAGTAAATCATGGTAAATCGTGATTTACTGTAGCACATGGTAGGAGAGAGAAAAGGATGGATTTTCGGAATTAAAATAAAAGGTCAAAAATCAAGGAGATCAAATAAATAGCAAATAAATCCGAAAAAAACTCAAAAAATATCCAAAAATTCCTTAAAACACAAGGAAGTCAAATAACATAGGTTTTTATTTAATTAATGTTTAGATTAGTCAAATTAAATATTTTTAATTTAGGAAAATTTCCAATTAAGCTTTATTAATTAAAATAAAATTGATAAAATTTTCGAGGGACCTAAACTACTCAAAAGATTTTTTAAAAACCAAATTTTGGGACGTTACAACGGTGGCGCTCAGCAGTGCTGGGGAAGACCCAAAATGGGTTTCACGTGTCATTGAGCACCTAATGGCACCGATGGCGAGTCCTGGGGTGGCCCGATGCGGTGGCACGACAGCGTTGAGCGGCGGCGCAGCTACAGCAACAAGCCAAAGCAAAAACGAGCAATGCTTCCAACTAAAGAAGGTGCGCATAAGCATCTACGGACTACTAGGAGTATACTAGATGCAAGAGGAAGGACAGTGGTGGTCAGAGATGGCTTGTCGACGGTGAGCCAAAGTGGCGGTGAGGTGTTCAATGTGAAGAAGGCACTAGAGATGATGAGGAAGCTTGGGGAGGCTTGGAGAAGCTTGGAGATGTCCTGGCGATGCTCCTGGTATAGCCAATCTTTGTGTGGTTCACCAAGGAGGAGATGGCGATGAAGGCGGTAGTTTCAGATGGAGATGAGGAAGAAGCTCCAATTCAACGTTTCCTGTGGATCAAAGACGAAATCAAGTGAGGGAAAAGGATCAGGGAACTCCGGAATGTGATAAGACACGGTTAGGGTGGAGAGGAACCCTCTGGAGCAGTGGAACGGCGGTGATGGCACGGCAGCCAGAGCGGAGATCGAAGCTCTCGAGTGTTTGAGCTCAATTGAGTGGAGAAGAAAGTGAGGGAGAGAGCTTAGTGGTGAGGACCAAGGGATGGAGAAGAGTGAGGGAGAGCTCGGGCACTGCTAGGCAAAGTGATGGAGCTCTCGGAGGCGTACGGGCAGGATTGAGCGAGGCCAGGGTAGGGATGGGCGTGAAGGAGAAGGACGAAGTGACCGGGGCAGTTGGCCGGTGGGAAAAAACGGGGGGCTCCGTGGCAAAACTGTGGGCATCCCAGTGATGCACTCGTCGGCGTGCACTAGTGCGTGCATTGGTGAGCGAGCGGAGGTGGGCGAAGGTCCCTGTAGGCGGGGCCTACTGTCAGCGAGAAGTAAGAGAGAAGATTAGGTTTAGGTTTAGGATTTTTGGCTGATTTATTGGTTGAATTTTTATACTACTCAAATAAAGTCCAAATGTTATGAAAATTTTGTGGGTGCTTGTAACCTAACGTAGTTCCTTTGGTAAATTTCTCAGTAGTTTATCTCTTCTTTGAATTTCTCTAAAATTCATACAATTTTCTATTCTTATGTGTTTGTATTTGTTTTTCTTACCAAGTTTTGACATAAGTATTTTGGCGAATTATTCCTAGGAGATTATGCCCGAAATAATTCTCTTATTTAATATTTTTACTTTGTTTTATCATATTTCTTTTGAGTACATGTTTGTTTGTAATTCAACATTTTTTTTAAACAAAAGTCCAAAATTTAAACATGTGTATATTTTCATAGGCAAAATGATCAAAGTATTTTTCCTAATGCATTTGTAATTCATATTCCCAAAATTCAGATTTTGGGATGTTACACATAAAGTTTGCAGCTGAAATAACACTAAAGAGGTATCCAAAAAACCGGCAAGCATGCATCAGCCTCCCACAGGCAACCAACTGGATGAAACCCTAGTAATTAGCGTCATCATCGCCGAAACCCGCAAAGCAAAAGTATCCGATTGACAGATCATCATCCACGTTTTCTGAATTTGTTCAATAAGCAATTGTGCGTACAAAGTTGTACTCCACAATACATTATAGCAAATATTATATAATATACAAGGCTATGTTAAGAGAGGTGGCTATCCTAGTAAGTTTTTCTATTTTTTTTGCATAAAGCAAGCCTTCATTTACAATAACGAGTTGTAGATCACAATCGAAAGATGTAAAAGCATTTAACATTGATAAAAAATAATAAAGTATGAATATCATAAATAAACAAGTGTCTTGCTGCCGTAAAGTCAAAATAATGACAATATTTTTTTGGAATAATCAATTATTTGCCACTGCAAATATGTGAATTTCAGGATTTTTCACTCCATGTGTGAATGACATCTGGGTCCCAGGACCACATGTTAGAGACACATAAGTGGCAAATCCTGAATTTGCATATATTTGGCAGTGGCAAATAATCAAATCTCCCTATTTTTTTCCAAACAAACTATGCATGGACTCCCTATCCATACATTACTCGAACCATTTCACAAAGGGGCAATTTGCTCAATAACATCTCACAAAAATCAGAAGTTGAAAAATAACATCGATGTGTGGATGACATGTGGGTCCATGGCCCACATGTCATCCACACATTGGATGTTATTTTCCAATTTCTACCTCAACGTGGTGTTACTGAACAAATTAATCCTTTCACGAAACATAAAACTACTTATTGCAGGATATAACCAAGTGGTATCCATAACCGAGGACAAGACTATTCGAACAGATTTACACTCTGCAGAGGTTGTACAACTTTACCCACACGACACAAACATCCCACCATGTCACACGATACCAAAGGTACCCGATTTGAGAGTTCATGGTAGAGCTTTTACATTACCGGTCCTAACAACAAATCACACTATGATACCTTCTTAAGATATGGAGAGCTTCCTAAAAACTCATACGTTGCGTTGGAGAGCTTCGCGGTCCTCACAAAGCCCCTACAAATATGATGATCCTCTACCATGCCCGCACTAGCCCAAAAGCCTATCAACTACCTCCTGCAGTTATTGCTAGTACACAACAAATTATTATGCTAGGGCCTCCGCATATAAGGAACATGTGGTTGTATGAATTTACTTGGGTCCATGGCACAATAGATCGGTCCTTAGTGACCTAGGTGAGACAACCACAAACTAAAGTCTCATGCACAAGCACTGGTCTCAACACACACTTGCCCAAGTCTAAAAAAAGTTTTTAGTTCTTATTTGTTAACCAAAATAACAGAGGTACCTCCTCTAGACATATATACAAGTGTTTCCCATAAGTAAGCAATTTAAATTGTTGCTCCAACCTAGCAAAACTAGTATGGGGGATTTCATAATTTGTCATTATGAGATAGATGGATTTCAGGATTTACCCCCCATGTGTCTATGACATGTGAGTCCAAGGCTCATATGTTATAGACACATGGGGGCAAATCCTGAAATACATCTATTCACTGTGGCAAATTCTGAATTATTCCAACTAGTATCGATAAGCATGGGTAAGCATCAACTAGTTCCCACCATCTAAAATTCCATAATTAATTGTGCCAATAGTGAATAGTATTACTATGGTGACAACAGTGAGGATAGAAATTTATCAAGGTGGGATCAATACAACAATTGGGTATAACTACCAACCTTACTAACATAGTGATTTTACTAAAATTACATGCATGCATAATAATATTGAAATACACCATATATAACAGTGAAAATATGGGACCAAATATGGTCAAGAGGGGTGCTTGACTTTCTCATTGAACTCTTGGTGTTGCTCAGGATTGACTTCGGGAATTTTTGAAACATCAGTATCTATTCGGCAAAAGCCAAGTAACTCAAATAATAGCCAAATAACATCAAACAAAGAGAAAACTATGAAATTTCATGATTTTATAAAAATTTAGAAACAAGTTCCACTCAATTTGGAGTTCATATGAAAGAGTTACGAGTATTTGAAGTTGGTTCGGTGAAGAAAATCCATAAAAGAGAAAACACTGTGCAAGTATTTGTTTTCAATCTCCATTTTCTTCCAAAAGAAAACCCACATTTATTGCGTCATTAGGATGGAAGATGGGGTCCGGTGCTTGTGGATCGAGTCCACAGGTGTGTCTAAAGATCTGTGGGTCTCACCTGTCAGTGACTCAGATTTTAAATCTTTGTTAAATTAAAATCTTAATTAAACAATCAGTCAGTCCCACTCGTTAGTGACTTACTATACTTAGCGAACATCATTAGCACTAACCTTAATTGACTTACTATACTTAACTAACATCATTAGCACTAACCTTAATCCTACCGGTAGGGTCCACTAGCCAAAGAGAGATAGAGAGAAACAGGGGAGGCGACGACGACCATGGCCGAGCTTGCCGGCGGCGATGTAGCCACAATGCGTGCTCGGGAATCGGCAAAATGGGACATCGGGGCTACGACAAAGCTAATTATAGTGACGATGATGCTCGGCAACCACTAGAGCATTGGCGACGGTGTCACCAAGTGGCAGGGCAGTTCGGGCTACGATGGCTTCCGCAAAAGAAGTGATTTCTCGCCTAGGGGCTAGGCGTGCTGGGTTTTGGAGGCTAACGCGACATGAAAAGGCTTGACACAGGAACCAATGTTCACCGGAGATGTTCCAGAGACACGCAGCCGCGGTGATGCCATGGATGATAAAGGCAATGACTCAACAAAGAATGCTAAGCTTCAAATCTAGCTAACACATTAGGAAAAGTTGGCTACTAGGAGCTCACTACGGTGGTGACATTGCTAGAGACGGCCGAAGGTGTCAGGGTGACAGTGAACAATGGCGGTGATGTTAGGGTCAGCAATGGCATCACTATCATCCAAACATAGATGGAACATAAGAGTGTGCAAGCTCAGGTGAAGAACAAGGTTGGTCCAAAAGAAAGGAATCAAAGAGGAGCTCACCGAATGAAGAGCAATGGTGCATGATGGTGATTTTTTTTGCTGGATAAGAGGAAGACGTGCAGATTCGAGGATTCACTGTGGGGTTAACAAAATTAGGTGAGGGATTTGCACAAGTGGGAGATGGAACGTAAAGTGACGCGAGTGGTTTGTGGCCAAACTCACCCGTATGGAGGGAATGCAGTAGCTTGGAACGGGCTCGCTCACTGGAGTTGAAGAAGATGAAGGCGACCTCGCCTCCCATGGCTCCAACTTCAAAAATAAGCATGGGGATGGCATCAGTGAGGCTCTAGATGAGAAAGGATGCACACGTCGAGCAAGGAAGCTCACTAGGGAGGAAATGGAATGGTGGCATGCTCGCCAGCACTATGGAAGACGACGCTGTTCCCAGCAAACCGCAAGACCAAAGACTGACTCTTGAAGTGGAAATTGGAAATGGCGAGCTGAAGGAGATGACGTTAGCAGTTCGGTTTAAATATGAAGGAGAAGATCATGAGAAGGTTGTGATTTCTCGTAGGTGAGGCTAGATAAAACGGGCTTAGCAGCGTGCTCTTTCTTTCTCTCCCATCCATGGGTGACAAGTGGAAGGAGACAAATGGGAGATGTGCGGACTATGGCGGCGGGACAAGATGGTGAGGCAACCAGTGAGCTCGTGCGGGCGGCCGACCTGGTATGAATAGAGTGGCTCGGTCGGGGCGAGCGATGGTGACGTGGCATGGCGCTTACCCACACGTGACTTAGCGGCGGTGGATGGTGGCGAGCTAAGGTAGCGACGACTGGGTCCACCGGTCAGTGATAGGGTGCTTGCATGCAAATAATATTGAAACACAACATACATAACTGTAACATCCCAAAAACTCAAACTCAGGTTTATTATACTCAGAATAACTATTGAGATATTTTTAGCATGTTTCTGAAATTTTTCCTAAATCAATTGTGCATTGCATGCAAATAGTGACCTTAAAAGAATTTTCAATTTTTTTAAGAAAGATAAAATCCTAAAAAATGTTACAAACAACTAAACTGTGTCAGGAGCCTCCACAAAAGGTTTTATAATTTTTTAAACAAGTTTACTATATTTAAAAATTCCTCAAACAAGCCTATTCAAAAAAAATTCCTAAACCTAATTCTTTTCCTAGCTGCTCCTTTGGGCCAAAAGCCTATCTCAGCCCGCATCCCCTCACGCTCGCCAATCCGCCTCACTCCCCTTCTCCCCCCTCTCACTGACGCCGCGGCCCTACT
The DNA here is from genome assembly GCA_036346255.1 of Ampelocalamus luodianensis. Lineage (NCBI taxonomy): Eukaryota > Viridiplantae > Streptophyta > Magnoliopsida > Poales > Poaceae > Ampelocalamus > Ampelocalamus luodianensis. The sequence continues at coordinate 28,917,534 of CM070620.1, read as the reverse complement.
TTCCAGTAGCCTTCTTCCACCTCGCGCACGCAACTCGGTTTGTGACCGTTGCCCATCGTTTCTCAACACTCGACGTGCCACCAACTCTGACATACCCCGTCCCGTCGCTACAACGGCCAACCACCCCACTTATTGGCACCTTTTCTCATTCGGGCGGAGAGCGAGAGTGCGCTCTCATTTTCTCACCGCGGCCGCCGTTATCTCACCACTCATCTCATGTGTTTCTCATGGCTACTTAACCTCCTAACCGTGTCATCATCTCCTCAGCTCGCCCCTTGTTCAATCTCGCATAAGCTCTGAGATCCTTGCTTCGTGAATTGCTAAGAACGAGAGCGTCATTCTCAACGCTGGTGAGCAATCTCAAAGCCCCATTACCGTCGGTGAGCTCCATTCATCTCGACAACCATGTCACCATCTGTCTTACACCTCCCTCATGCTATTTCCTTGCTTGATGTAGCCCTGGAGCTCTGTGAAGCCAAACCCAAGTCATCTTCTTCGTCTCCGGTATGCGCCCAATCCAAGCTGACTTGTTCCTACCGTTCTAGTAAGTTTGAACCCCAACCAACCTAGTCATAATGTGCTTTATTCCCTAATGATGCAATCACCTCACTTGATGCTGGTATATCTGAAGAGAATCCTTGGAATCATGCTTCTTCCCCATTTTCAGCCGCATCAGCCATTTTTGTTGTTTGTCGTCACCTCGGTGAGTCACTGGTCGATTCCTTCCTCCTTCACCATCCTCAGTGTGCATGCAAACTAATGTGCACCTTCTTGTAGCTTCTTCATCACCGTAACATGCTGTCACCGTGAAGCCATTGTTGCCGCCTCAGTTCGTCTCTGCTCTACCCCCTTCGGTCATCCTACGATGCCATTAACCACCTTGGTGAGCTTCTGCTAGTCCCCTAGTACTAATGCGCCTGTTAGAATTGATGATTAGCTGAGGTAGCATAGAGTCACCATGACCGCCCATGGCGTTTCCACGAGAGACGTTGTCACCGCCGCTCCGGTGACCATTGGTCCTCAGGTTGTCGCAAGTAGCATCACCATCAACCCCCTAGAGCATATGTGCATCTCCTTTCGCCATGATCATGCCCCATCCACAAAACCGTCGTAGCCCAGTTTTGTGTCGCCTTTGGAAGTACACACATGGGAGTACACAATTCTACGCACAAGGGTTACTCAAAATGAGATTGTCCTATCCTAACAAGTTGTCACATTCCTGAACTTGCTTTTGAAGCTTAGGTAAGGGAAGAAGAAACCAATCACCTCTCGAAATCAAAAGAAGATCCGACATAGGTAAGAGAGGGCCATCTTTGGAGAGTGAGCAATAATACTTATATTTTTCACAAAGCATATGTAGATGAAGATAGATTTTGAAAGTTGTCCACTAATGAAGCTAACGGCCATGCTAACTAAGGTCACAACCTACAGTCGATATGGCTTTGATACCAAGTCTGTCAGACCCCAAATTTGTAATTTGGAATCTTCTGTGTTCACAGCAACAGTCTTTGGATCAGTAGCTAGTACTCACAGTTACATCATTGGATATCAAACACATATCACGAAATGTAAAGCTATTGCATAATAAAATCAAAGCGTAAATATACCTTATGGTTTTTATCTTTCAGAATGGCTTACCAGGCCAAACATCGTTGAAGAATTGGTAGCGGAAGTGGAATTGAAATACAACATGTGGAACCCTCACGATATACTTATAAGCAATCGACCGGGGCCCGTGACCTAGTTCTTGGCCTTCTTGATTTCCAGACTTGACGAATGCTCACAAGCGCCCACATAACCTTCTTCTTTCATACTTACTGAATAATAATATTGAGCGAGCATGAGTACACAACAGTACTCGCGAGCCAACACACATAATACAATTATATAATATGCAAGTCTGATGAAAGGAATGGCTTGTGGTTCTTTTGTTTGCATAAAGCCACTTATTGAAATAGATTATGTAGTAGCAAATCCTCAGATCTAGTATTTTTAACTAACACAGGTTTTCACGAAGTTGAGTTTTGATATAACATACTAGTGGAGGCTCCAACCTCCTATACCATTGAGTGGCTCCATCCACCCAATGCTCATGTTCTTTCTCAGGTCACATCCCTTATTTCTCACTGGTTCTCAACTAGGCCATCTCAAATCTCTAGGCTCCAACCCATCTTTTCATTCCACTCATAAATTATTTTATAAAAATGAAAGCTAATTCAAGGAAGTTCTCAGCACCGCCCATAACTGTGGGCACGGCTATGTACATAGTTTTCACATTTTGCAGAGTTCGCACACTTTACCCACAAGAGACAATCAACTTATAATGTCCTAAAAACACTTCATAGATGTGCAACTAAGTTGGTTATCACAAGGCCTTTACAATGCCCCACCTCAACTTAACCCCACCCGCTATGGTTTCCACCTCCCTAAGTCGCACTCCCGAGAGGCCCCCTCTTGAGCTGTGTGGTTTTCCTATGGCTTCTACCCATACCCACGCCACACACCTACCAATGGCGAAGCCACGCTGAGGCGATCAAATTAGTCAGACAGGTCGTTCCCATTATAGACTTGTGGTTGCACTGTTTCTACACGAGAAGGCTATTACAAGAACTCAATCCTTTATTGACTTGGGTGGTACTTCCCCATACCCACATTATCGTGCTCTTCCCAGCACCCACCACGCTTTCCAGCCGCCCAAGTCTAAATCTGTTTTTGGTTTTCTTTTCTTTTGAAATACTTTTCTAGTCAACATAGAAGTTAGGCTCCAACCTTGACTGCCCAAATCCAATTTCAAATTTTGTATGATGTCGAGGCAAATCATTGCCCTCATACCAATGTACCTAAGCAGGGCTAAGCATTACACTTAGGTACAAACTTAGTAGCTAGTATGTATACCATTAGTCTAGGGCGACAAAGGATAGTGTCCAGGTTTAAGGATAGCAATTCTATACACAATTATCATTAAGGTAGTAGCTATGAGCTAAAACGACATATTTGTATAAATCATAGCAATGCAATTTCAAAATTTAAAATAATATAATTGTATTTCAAAAGTAGGTGCAACATGATCAAAGTGTTGACTCACCTTGCTAAATGTTTCGATAACTGCCTTGCTCGATGTTGTAATAATCTTGGTCTTGTTCTTGTTCTGTCTCGTACTGCTGCTCCATCATGGCTTCAGATTCTAACTACGCAGACGATTGAACCCAAGGACGTTTGGAAGCATCCAAATAAAATCTAATAAATCCAAAGACATTCAAACCAAATGAAACACTTCAAATGAAAGCAAACATAGCTAATAGCACCTTGAAAGAATGAAACATTCCTAATGAAACTAAACTTACTTAATGAAGTTGATGAAGGAAATACTTTAGACGAAGTATATCCAAAGGAAGTTGATGAAGGAAATACATCAGACGGGATGAAGTATATCAAGGTATATTTGGAATGAAGGAAATACTTCAAACCAAAGTAGGTAAATCCAAACTCTATTCATTTGGTCTAGTGTGGGGTTTTGGGTTGATAGTCAGACTTAGGGTTAGGTAACCGTTTGATCCGGAGTGAGGGCAAGAGGGATCGGGCTCTCGGGAAGTCCATTGGTGCAAGGAGTTAGGACTCCAATGGGAGGGAGAGAATATTCATAGAAATATTCTGCATCAGTTACCTGGATGGGAGAGATCATCCAGTTAGGTAGGACTCGTTGATCCATCTTCGGGTCATGAATTGGCTGACTACTGGGAACAGATAGCGATGGAAGATAGCTAGAGTCTATACGATGTTGATTGATGGTGGAACTACTATCATCCAATTGGGGACCTATCACTGCTATCCATACACGACGCCTAGCTAATCTAATGATTCCTTTTATTAGTTTATTTTTATCAAGGAAGTTCCATGAGCCTTAGCTGGAACTTCCAAGCATTGGCTAGACACCAGCCTTACATTTTTAGTGGTGTTTGCGGGTTCGGCCTTCATCTGCGAGGTAATCTTTACTTAGTCTCATTACCTACATAGCTTGACATATACTGAAGTAAACCTATCATACTAGGTTGATCCTTAGCTGCAACACTTGCTCTCGGCTACTCTTAGTTAACTAAATGACTACTTCTAGTTAGGTGGATAACTACAATACAAGGCCTATGGACTCTTACCTACTAGTCTTCGTTTATCGATCAACCCTATCGTCTTACTTTCCACTATTAGTTTGAAGCTAGATCGTAGCTACCACTAACCTTCATTAAAGTTTACCACTACTATAGTTTTCCTCAACATTTTATTCTAAATGTCGAGGTCACACTTAGATGCTTAACCAACTACTAGCATGGTCCATATGTCAATTGACATTCATGCATACACATGTACTTTTATTCCCCTGCTTATTCTATGTCCTAAGTATATGTGAGCTTAATTATGTCATTATGATTACCGGTCACTTCCTAGGTCATTGGTGTCTTTGACCTGACCGCAAAACCTAGTTATGTGTGAGGCATACCCGTCATATCATGTTTCCATTCACTGGGCTTGTTGAATGAGCTACCCCTCAACTTAGTCATTGTTAATGACCTAGGGTTAATAGCCACGTAAATATTCCTTACTGTTTATCTGACTACTTCCTATCTAGGTGTCCATTTGATGGTTTGACACCATCTTAGTCAAAGGTCCTAGTTATCATCTAATCACCTAAGCTAACCACTATCTATCTTAATGCGATTCTGAGTTACAGGTGTGACCTGTTGTTATTTTAACTGCACCAGTTATTTTGTTAAACATAAACTATTTCTACCAATCCCCTAATCACCAGACTTATTCTGTGATTAACCTTTTGGTCGACCCATCATCATCATCATCATTATCATTATAATGGCTTAGGGCCTACTGGTCATTCGGTCACATGTGTATGTATACGGTTAAACATGTCTATACCATCTTAGGCTCTAACTACCAGAGTGAATCGCAATTGTTAGTTTACTTAATGCACGATCTCTCATTTAGAGTTTGACCTATCGCTTGTTGGGTTCGACTAACTGCATTATTCTAACTAAACACTAACTAGTGTTGATCACTAGTCGCTTGAAATTGTGTTTTGTTTGCTAATGGTTTTGTATGTACTCGAATCATCCCTCCTATCATTTCACTATTCGGTTGAGTTAAAGAGAGTATACACTACTTGAGACCTACCTCAATAATTTACCTAAATCCATGATTAACACTAATCCCTTCCATTAACCTCTAACCGCCTAACTTACTAATTTCCTTGATTAAAAATGCAATTGTTATTTTCAACATCCATTGACTAACCACCTACCTAACTAATATAGATTAGCCACTTAATTAGGTGGGCCCACATGTCAGTAAACCCTTATTAAAGCACTAATGATCTCTGGAGCTCTTTACAGGTGGACCCCATTGTCAGCCCCCTCCCATCCATTCATAAAGAGAGAGAGATAGAGAGGGGAAAGAAGGAGCAGAATAGAGGAGGCAGGGCAAGCGACGGTGGCGAGGGCGACGCCGGCGGATGAGGCGGTGGCAGCGGCCATGGACGGGCAAAATGGAACCGTGCAAGTGAGGTGAACCGAAGGGTGGTGGTGGCATGGCTCGAAGCGGCTGGTAGTAGGCTAGCAGCGGCGCATGGCAGCCGGATGTGGGGGAGAAAGAGGGGCGCATCGAGCAAGGAAGCTCACCCGGGAGGAAATGGCATGGTGGCGTGCTCACCGGCATCGTGGAAGACGACGCTGTTCCTAGCAAACCACAAGACCAGAGACTCTAACTCATGAAGAGGAAACTGGAAATGGCGAGATGAAGTAGATGACATTAGCAGTTCGGTTTAAATATGAAGGAGTAGATCGAGAGATGGTCGTGATTTCTCGTCGACGCGGCTAGACAAAATGGGATGAGCGACATGCTCTTTCTTTCTCTCCCATCCATGTGCGACAAGTGGAAGGGGACAAAAGGGATAAGTACGGACTATGGCGACGAGATAGGACGGGGGGCGGCCAACCAGCTAATGTGGGCGGCTGACCTAGTCTGAACAGAGCATCTCGGTCAGGACGAGTGAAGGTGATGCGGTGTGGCGCTTACCCGCGTGTGGATTGTCGGTGACGGATGGTGGCGAGCAGAGGTGGCGACGACCGGGTCCACCAGTCATGACAGGGTGCGATAACGGGTGAGCAAAGCGCCTCTGCACGCAGGTGGTCCAAGCACGCAACAAACGCTCATGCGAGAGGTGGACGAAGGCACTTGACAAGTGGGTGCTAGGCCTAGTGTAGGATCAAGGATAACCAATTAGAGGGGTGAATAGGAGGGTTTTAAATTCGTTTGGCTAAAACCCGATTTTGAGCAAGTATGAGATAAAATTCATTTTTAACAAATCAAGGCCTAAATAATCTAAGCCTCATTAAGTACACCAACAACCTAAGTCTAAACAAGTCTTGCAAACCTAGGGTGAAAAGTAAGTAATTCAATTTCTTAGAATGTAAATGAACAATGTAAAGGGCTAAAAAAATATAAACCCCAAGATAAACACAAGAGAATTTTCCCCGTGGTCTTTAAGGCTTCTCGGTCTCCCCTAATCCACATTGAGGGAGCTTGAATGAATCAAGATAGCTCCACACACTACAACACGGATAGGGATTCTAGGGTGTTTAACTAAACTTGGCGTTTGGCTTAAGTGCCACCGAATAACAAATCCATGGCGTTTATCTTAATTTAGGGTGTTTACTAGGATGGCACATAAAATGTGTCGGAGTAGGATGCACCACGGCACAAATAAGCGTCGGCATATCCTTAATCAACAAGGGCATATATTAATGTCAGCTTAGACCATAGACTGACGCTTAATATATGTTGGCCAATGAAGTAAGAAGGGCACATAGCATTCGTCGAGTTAGATCAAGCATGACGTTTATAAGTGCCGGAGATTTGCAAACGCCATATCCTCTACAGAAACTAAATTTTTTGGCGGGAGAGCAAGTTGGGCAGGAGGACACATGAAACCGCGCCCTTTTTTTTGCTGTGTGCTAACCCTATCCAATCCTCAAAAGACCACAGCAGCCTCCAATTTCTTTCTTCTTCTTGGTGAAAGCTTCGGCCGAAGCTCTCCTGGCTCCTCCTCCAGGTGGCTCTCTCCCCTGCGCCGCTTGGATTCGGCGCGGCTGCCTGCGCCCTGCCGCCGCCGGTTCGCCTGTGTCCTAGCGCCGTCGTGGCCCGCGCCCAACTCCTGCTCCCAGCTCGGCTGGTCCTTGGAGCTGCTTCATGCTCGACCGGCATTACGCCCGACCACCAGCGCCGCTGTGCTCCGGTCCACCCGCGCCATGCGCCTGTGCCACCTCCGGTCCACCTGTCGGCCACCCATGCCCCTGTGGCTCGGCTCCCCGTCGCCAAGCACCGCCACCAGCCTCTGTGGCCCAGCTTGCCACCGTGCGCTCGGCCTGGCCTACGATCACCTCGCACCTGCGCCTCCCTCAGCCTGTGCCAGCGCCCCTAGCTTTGACCGTCTCTCTTGCTCCCCGTCAGCTCTGTCTTTGGCCACCCCCATGGCGCCTCTGGCCCTCTACTCTTTGGCCCCATGGTCTGCCCGTCACATGCTCGATGAAATGTGTGCACTAAGGCACATTGTTTATTCTCTCAAAAAATGTCAAGAGACTGATTTCGGATCTATATAATTTGTTTGTTTGGTTTATCTTTATCATTGGATGGATTTGAATTGTGAATTCTCCAAGCAGCAACACTAGTGGAGGTGGAGGTGGCGGTCCACATGGCAACAACAACGTTGTTAGCGTGCAGGAGCTGGAGAAGGAGGTTCATTGCCTGGTGGATGAGAACCTCAAGCTCAAGATGGTGTTGGAGCTGGCTTGGCCTGCCGCCTGAGCCTAAACTGTACTATTGGCGTGTATCTCAATTCTTGGTGAAAGGTGTTGAGAGTTTATTTTGCTATGTAAATCAAGGGAACAGCTGTCATTTATCTCATTTTTTTCTAGCATTTCGCTTTCAACCCATTTAGCTACTAGAGAAATCATGTGACCTGTTTCCTGAAGTTTTGAGAAGCAGGGCATTAACTGATTAGTGAAGTCTAGTTACTGAGATGCAGTCATTAATATCTACTAACTTGATCTATTACATATGGACTTAGGAAGTAGGAGCAATGATCCAGATGCTGAAGTTATACTGATAAGTCTTTACAAAATCAAACAAGCGTGATTTTTAAGGAAAAATAAGTACTGAGCTAATAATTTCCTTCTAGAAATGATTACTTAAGGAAGTATAACTATTTGAAATAATTACTCTGCATTTGATTGCTGTCATTCTGTTGTGAACTCATTGCTTTACTTGTAAATATGATTGATTTTCCTTTAATTGTTGCCCTAGAGATCGTTGTGTTCATTAAATTTCAGTCCACATATTTCAAATTCTAATGTACGACTTAAGTGGTATTCCTTGAAAAAACAAGTCTTAATATTTAGTGGAGCTTATGGTATATCTGGGAATTTTGCAATTGTATTTCCCAAGTTGTCTGTGAGTTCATTGAAATCAGTTAAATACTTCCCTTGATCGCTTCTATGGAATATGTACAGTTGCGAATGGATTACCCATGCTACTTTGCTAAATATAAATCCTTATTAGTAGTAATTAAAGTATGGTCTAATGCATTTTTAGCCGGGGGATTGGATCATATACCCTCCCTGAAATTCAGGATTTCAGGATTTACCCTCCCACCTCAATGACATATGGGGTCACCATAGGTCAATGACATGTGGGCCAGGAGGGTAAATCCTGAATTTCCATCTAAGGGGAGGGTATATGATCAAATTTTCCATTTTTAGCCAACATAATTGAAAGCTTGAAGCTGGCTAACATAATTTTGTCTTGTTGCTTTTAAACTAATCCTACTATCTCTTATCCAGTGATTACAATCAGTATGCTTGTGCTCTTCCAGTCTTCTCTTTATGTCAATTTGATGAGTTTTTCCTCATACTGTATTTATTCAGGAAGAAGGGCATTAATTTTGTATCAATTGATGAGGCTCGTCCTCTCTCTGAACAAGTCCCATTTGACATTATTTTGCACAAGGTCGGTCGCCTGTATTTCTTGACATGTATTAAATCAAATCTTTGATTTTGCAGTCACAAATATTCCATATGTTGTTAGGTTTTATTAAACAGCCACATGCACTTTTCGGTCACCTGCTTAATCTTATAAAAAGAATAATTGTGCATTATGCATCTCATTTTCGAAACTTTTGTCAATATACCGTCATAGTAGCAGTTAGTTTCCTTTTGAATGTTATGATATGATTTGTGAGTTGTGAGTTGTGACACATCCATGATAGTGTTGGATATAATTTGCCTCTTCTGTACTTTTTTTATTTATTTTGGTGGCTGTACTGCTCATAATTATAACATTTCCTTCCAGGTATAAAGTTGGAAGAATAGAACAAATGGAATCTGCAGTACAAGCCAAAGCTAGAGGATCAAATTCAGTAAGTGTTCAGTATTCTCATCAATCCAGTCCCATTTTTTGTTAGCTCTGAGTGTCATCCTGATTTATTCGTGTACTTAGCTGGTGGCAGAAGTGTGCTATAGTTTAGATTCTAGAATGAACCACATTTCTTTGTTTGAATATGCATGTACATGGCGGATCGTCATCCTTCTATTCTTGCTGATAGTCAAAAATCTTTTTGGGTGGGCTCAAGTCACCATTCTAGATGTAATTTAGTAGCTATATACCCTGTGCAACTCAAGGATTGATGCTTCCACACTTGAATTCAAATATTCAATATGTGCTCTTGTTTGAAGTGTAAGGCAAACTTTTCCTTCTAAGTTACAAGAGATCGATTCCTTATAATATTTTCCTTTTGGTATCAAGTACAAGTTTCACTTAGAGGTAACAGAGGGACCAGCTTTTCAATAATTTGTGAATTGTCCCTCATATCATTTTATTCTATCGTTTTCAATAATCTTAGCACTGGCCTTTTCTAGTTTTTTGAACTGAATAATGATAGTCTCATTTTTTAGTATTTACTCGATTAGTAACTAAGTAAATTTTGTAAATTTGGGAATGCAAGTAAAATTTGATTTGGGTGCATTCTTGTGGTTTTGCATGCCTTACTATTTGTAATGCTTTTATAGTTTATACATTTATTTTGCTTAATGTTAAGCCTGTGATACATGTTGCCTCAGTTGCTACAGCATTGAAAGTACCTCAGGTGACATGCATTTATACACTATCTGTTTATTACAAACTCTAGACTCTTTTCTAGTTTATACTTTTATTTTGTAATTTGGCCTTATGTAACACATACATTCCTTGTTACAGCTAGTTTGGGCATTCTGCACTTTAGCTTTAGTGGGCAAGCCTCTTTGGCCTACTTTTTAGCTTCCTATTTATGTGTTACTAGCATGTCAGATTAATTTTTTCTCCAGATTGGCTCTCTTTACATTTCTTTATTGATAAAATTTTGAAAACTTAGGCTGTAACAAATTCTTTGGCAACATGCAGGATGCTGCTGATTGCCCAGAGTGGGTTGTTCCATTCCATCTCTTCAAATTACTGGCGGAGGAGGTATGAAATTGTTCTCTTGCTCAAACAGTGCGTCTACGGTGACCTATGCCTTTTTTATTTTTCCAACTAGATGATTGCAAGATTTTGTTGAAATTTTATTGTATCCTATCTTTGTTGTTCTCATTTATATCACATGAACACCTTTTCATTTTTTGACATATTTTCTGCACAGACAGATGCATGCGTGGATCACCATGTGGCTTTTACTACCTAGACTTCTCTATTGTGAAGGAAACATCAGTATTAATGTGTATGAAAGTTGACATGTAATATGACTTGGACATGTCTTGTGGACCATCTATGAAGTGCATATTTACTTTGCTCCTCTGAGTATTCAGATTGCTTGAGGTGTAGCTGTGTGTACTCAATTTTACTTCTGCTATGCATTACTTGATATTTGAGATGAATGTGATGGATCAAATGCATAGAGAATGATGAATTCAGGAATGAAAAATGGCAGGAAAAAGTCTTGTTTGAACCATTGCACTGTATGATGTCAATATCATGTATGAAATGAGAATAATGAGCATGTGACGGCGAAGACCTATTATGGCATTTTGGCAAATGCTAGGGAGGATCAAACACGGCGTTTAACTTATGCCAGAGCAGCTATCGATCAAACACGACGCTTAGGATATGCTGGATTTGCGCAACCATGGCATTTACTATATGTCAGACTAGAACAACTATGGCATTTACTATATGCCAGACCGGAGCAACCACGACATTTACTATATGCCAGAGTTAGTCAACCACGGCGTTTGCTATGTGCCAGCGCTGCTCAGAAGGGGCGTCTAGTATATGCTGGTAATTCATCAAAGCCGATGCATGAAAACGCCCTAGTTGGCTAAATGCTGTGGAATACTTTTCCCCGATGGCGTTTTTCTTGATGGCCAATAAGCGCCCTACAAAACTATTCAGGGGCGTTTAGGCACATAAGCTGGCATATATAAACGCCCCCACAAGCCTACCATGTTGTGGTGACACATGTATGAGCCTTCCTTAATCCACTAGTGGTTTCTTTTCTCTCTAGATCGGTTGCTCATATTTGCAATTCGATGTAGGGGCTAATAAGGATTAGAAGTTTGGTGATATGTGAGGTTGATCTTCGCATGGGCAATGAAGCAATAGTTGTTGCGTTGGCAGTTGGCACTTACCATTATCTTTACCTTTAGGATTAGTTTTGGAATTAAATAATTGTTATTATGTTCCTGCCTTAAGCAAAAATATTATTTCTGCTGCATGTTTAGGAGCAGAAGTTTATGAGTTCAAAATAAAGAACAATTGTTGTTTAATTTATTTCAATGATATGCTTTATGATCATCCTCCATTGGTAAGTGGAATATATGTTTTGATTCTTGAAGATGTGCCTATCTCTAACATTAATGCTAAGTGGCTTCGACCTAATGATTTGAATCACACTTTTATTTGGCATTGTCATCTAGGTCATATAAATGAAAATCACATGATGAAGCTCCATAAAGATAGTGTTCTAAACTTATTTGATTTTGAATCATCTGATACATGTGAATCTTGTTTACTTGGTAAAATGATAAAAATACCTTTATCAGGTATAAGTGAGAGGGCAAATGACTTATTGTCCCTTGTACATACAGATGTATGTCAACCAATGAGCTCAACGGCCAGAGGTAGTTTTTAGTACTTCATAACTTTTACTAATGACTTTAGTAGATATGGTTACATCTACTTAATGAGCCATTCCTTTGAAAAGTTCAAGGAATTTCATAATGAGGTACAAAATTAACTTTACAAGATAATCAAATTTCTACGATCAGAACGTGAAGATGAATATTTGAGTTATGAGTTAAGCGATCATCTAAAACAATGTGGGATTGTTCCATAACTAACTCCACCAGGAACACCTCAATGAAATAGGGTGTCTAAATGACGGAACTAGACATTGTTGAACATGGTTCGGTCAATGTAACATCCCAAATTTTGGAATGTTTTCGAAGCTTTTAAAAACAAAAGTAACTATTTGATTTTTCTTGTTGAGTAAAGTACACTATGAGTCCCTAAACTTGGCAGAGGAGTTCACTTAGGTCCTTAAACTTCAAAAGTGTCCAATCCGGTACCTAAACTATTTAAGTGGTTCATAGGAGGTCCAAAATAGCCTAGGCTGGCCTTGACCGGTGACGTGGCCGGTTGACCGTTGACGCGAACACTCCACCTCACCTCACTACACCTCTCACTACACCACATCACCACCTTTCCCCTCCTCTCTCTCCCCAAATCGCCACCGGCTGCAACGTCCTCCCCCTCGTCCTCCTCCCGAGCCGCCGTCGACCTCCCCCTCGTCCTCCCCTGAGCCACCGCCCTCGTCCTCCCCCTGACCCGGCACCGCCCTCATCCTCCCCGGTCCTGGCACCGCCCTCGTCCTCCCCCGTCCCGGTGCCCTTGTCCTCCCCTGGATCCGCGCGGTGCTGGGGGACGGCTGCATGGTCGTCGTGAAGCGCCTGCGCGACGCCTAGACCTAGAGGAGAAATGGGGCGGCGGCGCATCAGTGAGGGAGGAAGGGATGTAGAGGGAGCACAAGCACCGCCCGGATGTAGGGGACTCACCTGTGCAGTCGGTGGAGGTTAAGGAGGTCCGGAACGGGCTGGCAGCTTGGGCCACCGGAGGTGCGGTGAGGGTGTCGTGGGGGTGACGCTCTAGCGGGGGAGAGCTCCAATGGGAGGTGGTGGCCGCTTGGGGGAGGCGAGGAGGTGATCCCACCGCGATTAATTTGGGAATGGCTTGCTGGAGAAGGATCGGCAGTGCGAACGACGCTCTTGGCCGGGATCGGGAAAGACAACAACACCGCCCCCCACCTCCTCCCTCCTCCTCGGCCCCCTTCTTCTCCTCCTCCCCGCGCACCACCGCCCGTTCTCCTCCCCACTTGCCACCGCCCTTCTCCTCCCCACGCGGCGCCTCGCCCCTTCAGAGCGCATGGGGAGGTCTCCAGCGTGGCCTTCTCCCACGTCAGGGCTCCATGGCGCCGCTGCCTTTCGCCTCCACCCCGGCTCCCTCGTGCGGTTCAGCCCCGCGTCAGGGCGGCCAGCTCCTAGCCCATGCTGCTCACGGGGCTGGTCCACGTCGGTGCTCGCCCTCCTGCTCGTCGCCCCGCTACTGCTCATGCTCTACAACGGCGTCTCCGAGGCCGCCGCCATTGGCCTACTCATCTTCATCACCTTCACGAGGCTCCGCGTCTTAGATGACGAGGCCATCGCACGGGGCGTGCTCCCACGCCACTACGCCTTCCGCGACCTCGCCGTCGAGCTCCGAGGGCGCAGGCCGGGGATGCGCCGGAGGACCGGGTGGGGAGGCCGACGGTGGCTCGGGAGGAGGAGGAGGGGGAGGGCGACGGCGGCTCAGGAGGTGGAGGGAGGAGGTGGCGACGGCTCAGGAGGAGGCGGCTCGGGAGGAGAAGGCCACGCTAGGAGGGGGAAGAAGGCCACGCTGTCATCCACGCTGGAGCGGCCACGTCACGATCAACCGGACACGTCAGCGGTCAAGGCCAGCCTAGGCTATTTTGGACCTCCTATGAACCACTTAAATAGTTTAGGTACCGAATTGGACACTTTTGAAGTTTAGAGACCCAAGTGAACCCCCTAACAAGTTTAGGGATCCACATTGTACTTTACTCTTTCTTGTTTAAGTCAAAGCTTAATTTGAATTTTTATAAATTAAAACAATTTAATGTAATTAATCTAAACTTCAATTAAATTAAAAGTTGTTTTATTTGGGTTCCTTGAGTTCCAGAATATTTTCTGGAATTTTCTACGAATTTTTGGAATTTATTTGCTATTTCTTTGAGCTCAATTTCTTTAATCTATTTCTTGAAATTCAAAAATCTTTTAAATCTAGATTTTCCCTTTCGGGCTAAAAGCCTCTCTTCTGGCCCATTTCCTTTTCTTTCCTCATCGACCTGCTTTTCTTTTTCCCTTCGTTTTCCTTTTCTCCGACAGCCTGGCCCATCCTTCCTTCTCCCGAGCCAGTGCCAGCCCTTCCTCCCTCCTTTTTTTTCTCTACCATGTGGTAACCACCCGTCAGTGCCCTGCCTTCTTCTTTCTTTCCTCTTAGCGCACGGCTTTGCCAGCCGTGTTCATTTGCCGCACGTTTCGCCGCCGTGTTTTTCGCAAACACTCCCTTCCCAGCACTCCCGCGTCAATTTTTGCGCATCGATCTCCTCCGGTTTCCCTAGCCACCGTCATCGATTTTGCCCTTGTCTCATCGCAATCCACCGAGGAGCCGCCACCGTCGCAAGCTCTTTCATCACCCATTCTGTCACCGGTGTTGCTCCTCCGCCCGCACCGTTACCTCCATTGGACTCACCTCGACACATTCTACAAAGTGCACCTGTCGCCATCCCCCAAAGATCATCGGACCGCTCCTCCACTTTCCTCCTCAAATCCGGTCACTGCCTCCATCGTTGATCTCCTCGCTGGTGAGTTCTTGTGTTTCCCCGAATGCATCATCTTTAGCTCCTCGTCCTACTCTCCTATTCCCCTCCCTTTTACCGCTCTCTGTCGCCGAGATGCCGCCACCCCGTTTCTCCTTTGTCGCCAGCCATCTTCACCTCGTCATCGTTCCAGTCTCCCTCTAGACATCTCGAGTTGCCCTCTATGCTCCTTGGGCTGCAGCTGAGCTTATGCTCACCTTCTTTCTCCTCAGGCTCCCTCGTTTCACCGTCGCCGAGTTGAAACAAGTGACGTTTGTTGCCCAGTCTTGTGTACCGGACAACAGTGCCCCATGGTTATATTGTTGAACCGCGGCTTGTTGAGGACGAGGACCTTGAGCTTGGACTCTTGGGGGTGGCGGTGCAGAAGGATGAGCGTTTGTTGGTTTCCAAACGAGTGGTTGGGGCGCACGGCTGCTTGCTAATTTTTGAGCAAGCCACATACGCTTGCAACTCTCAACCACTGCTTGGGTGCTGTCTTCAACCCTAATAGCCTTGTTGATCAGATCCTAAAAGCTGGGGACGTCGTGGACAGCAAGTGACCACTTCATCTCATCATTAAGATGTTCCCGGAATAGAGCATTCTTTCTCCCTTCATTTGGTATCTCGGACGCTGCATAGTGGGCGAGGTAGTTGAAGCGATGGAGAAACTCTATTACTGAGCATAGCCTAATGATTTTCCCACCAAGCAGCTGCAGCACCTCGCAGCTAGTAGGATGCGTACAGAACTTTCTCCTCGTCAGTGCACTGAGCAATGACCAACTTATTTTCAACAGTGCGGAGCCAGTCATCCGCGTCAAGAGGATCAGCTGTTGAAGTGAAGGTTGGTGGTTGAGTTCGCATGAACTAGCCCATCCTGGATGACAGTCGGTAGACAGCAGCTCTGTTCCCTCCGGCAGTAGCGTCGAGGGCTGCAGTGTTTTGCACTAGCTGCTGGAGTAGAAGTGTGTTTGTCTGCCTTCCTTGATCAAGCATGGCCAAGACTTGTGCCATGGTAGGTGGCGGCGGCAGAACTTCTGGTGCTTTAGTGGTGGCAGGCTGAGGTGGTTCAGCTTGCTGCGTTGATGCGGAAGGATGCAGCAGATTAGAATGAGGAGGAGTATGATCCTCGTCTCCCTGTCGTTGCGATTCGGGAGCAGCTCCTTCCGCCATGAGTTGGCGAACTGAGCGTGTCACAAGCATCCTGTTCGTACAAAGTACAGTTCAACAAACGTGCGCAAGACAAGGGAATTAAGCACAAGTTAAGCAGGTCAGCAAGTATTCACATCCCAACTAAATCAACCAGGTTGAACTAAAAACACGTATATTTGTGAATCATAAGGGCAGCACACATGAATATTAAACATAAGGTCAAATTTTACATGGCGCACGTACCCATTGCTTTTTACACTACAAAAGAAGCAACTAAACCAGCATAAGTAGCAGATTACAATAATTATACAGCTACATTCCACTTAACTCTATACCTACAAAATGCCAAAAGTGCTCACGCTAAATCCCGCATGTGAGCTCTAGGCTATCTGCCTTAGTCCAGTTGTCTAGTGGTGGCCAAACACAGGCAAGCGGGGGAGTTGGACGCTGGACCGAATGGGGATTTTGGGTCCTGGTAACTCCTCAGCAGGCACAAGTATGGCATCTTCTCTGTACATCAGCTCCGGTGTGAAGTACCCCTAAGCTACCAGTGGTGCGATACTATCCTCGAGCAGGGAGATCCTCTGGCATGCCTCCATCAGCTCGCGGGATAACCAGCAAAGGTATCTGTCAAGGGACATCACCAGACCGACAAGGTGCCTGTGGGGAGTGAGAAGTGGTCTACCCGCCACTCAGTAGATGTGCTCCTTCCGGTCAGCCGTTCGGGCAGGGAAGTGGAAGAAATGGGTCTCCAGTTCTGGCAACTCGTGTTGCAAATGTACGATGGCGACATAGGCCGCGTCGTAGAGTGACATCAGGATGGTAGAGCCTCTCCCATAGTAACAGAAGGCGGGATCTCCAGGATGACATCCCAGGATGAGCACCATGTGAGGTACTCGGTGGACACCTTACTGGAGGGCGTGCTGAAGGTCGTATACAGAGGTATATATGGCCACTTGATGTGCTGAAGCATCATCCAAAGGGTGTGCTGCAGGGTACCTTCCTCCAAGGCACAGGTGCAATATCGAGGTTTCCATTGGGTAGTCATCTACAATTTAAGAGCAAGAGAAGTTAGTAAACATGTATAAAGAGACATGGGTAAGAAATGATATTAGATAGGGAAAGAAATTTCAGCACAAATTTCTTATTCATTCTCTATGTTATTTAACCAACTCCTATAGCTCAAAACTTAGGTCATACTACCCTTTGGTCTTCACATGCTATTATATCTTTGTAATAGAAATCAATTTAACTCCAAAAGATGGTAGGAGGGTTTAAAGAATATTACAACACATAATTTTTAGCAAATACCAGGTTTTGAAATTTTTGGGACAAGATCCATCTGAAGCATTATTTTGCGGCATCATCGTCAAGTCCTTCTAGGAGATCTTTGTGTAGGATGTTTTAAGAACTTTCTCAAAACATTTTTGGCTCAGTTTTAAGGTCCTAAAAGTTGATTAAGAACTTTTATTTTCAAGGAGCATCCCATTTCTCCAAAACTAGAGTTAATTTGAATAAGGTAAGAACAGATGACCAAAAGAGAGTCTTTAGATGGGAGGAGAATGCTAAGAGGGACAAGATTTAGCAAAATCTCCTTACGTTTTTAGAATCATTCCTATGATTAGATTAGGTTGCATTTTTAGTCTAAGTTCTAATCTATCGGCCATTCTATCTAGGATTTGTCCTACAGTCAGTATGGCTCTGATACCAAGCACTGTCAGACCCCCCGGTGTGGAATATCCGAAGACCTTATGTGTGTATTGTACTAGTCCCATGATCAGTGGCTAGTACACACATTCACAACATTTGACATACACATCCATACGTACACACGTAAAAGTAAAGCAAAGGGGTACTTAACTTGGGTACAATTATTACATTACAAAGTCGTCTAGCCAAATATTAAACAATACTAATAGAGTAAAGTAGCAGCAGAAGAATATAACAAAATAGCAAAAGCTCCAGCGGCTTGCCTATTCAACCCTCAAGCAACCGACAAGGAAACAAGGACCTAGATAGACCCGTCACCGATCCCACCAGTTCCGGGTGCGAAGAATGCGTCGTCTGGTATTAGCTCCTCTTCATACTCTACACAACAACATAAACAAGATTGAGTACTTGTGTACTCAGTAAGACTTGTAGTGTATCGCAAAATTTATATAGATACAAGGCTAATCAAGAGAAGGCTCTATGCTACAAGTTCTTTTGCAAGCAGGTTTTATTTGCAATATTCATAAGTAATACTTTCCAACAAAATTTAAAATGAGCAGTTAAATAGGTATAGGACAGTAAATAAGTAATTGAATGATCCAACAATAATAACAACTACAGCTCACAGTCTTCCTTGGTTGCGAGCAACATTTCACATTTAGTCATAACATGGCAATTATCTAAAATAAATCACAAACCATTTCCCCAGCTTTCCCGATAAGACAGTTTTTGTGAAAATCAAAACTATACCCAGCAATACTACACTTAGCACACTCATCACCGCGAGCACGACTATTATAATAGATTTACACTCTGTAGAGGTGTACAAATTTATCCACATAACACGACTTCTCTAGTTTGTTTGACACCCGATGATGCCACCGCTCACTACCTTAGGTAAGCAGTCTAGAGCACATGTCGAAGCCTTTACATCATCTAGTCCTATCCTTGCACTAGCCCAGTGAAGTTTGATCCTCACTACGCCTGAGTATACACGCCTGAGTATACCCGTCTCATTACTACATTTTTTACACTGAACCCAGGTATACCCATCGAATGAGGTTTCTTAGTTGTGTTGGCAAACTTTGTTCCCAACACCTCGATGAGGGAGCCCCTTCGGACATGCCGGCCTCTTGGCCCGGTTCGCACTCTACGACCTACCTACGTGCAAGGCTAGTTTTTTAGTGACTTAATTAGCTAAGGCCATCCATTGCAACATATGTGGTTGTAAGCTTTCGCTTAGGTTTAATATACCGATGTTCGGTTCTTAATTGACTCGGGCGAGAATCTCCCCCTATCTACTAGTGAGAATCCTTCCCCGCTCTTTTTAGAATATAATATAACCCGCCTGTGTCCAAAACTAGGCTTTTGCATTTTGTTTTTATACAAAATAATAGAGGCACACCCCTTTGGACATTTTCACAAATCTCTCAAATTCATATTTATCATATTGTCCTTTATACAACTCTTTTAGGAAAAACTATCGTTCTACTAAGCATTTGTGTGATAACTCGCACTCAAATTCCTAAGCTGACATTATATATTGTCTAACTCATATCCTAATGTCTACAACAGTAAGGATATCAACATATCAAGTGAATTCATGCATCAATTAGGATTAACAACTATCGGCTTCCCGAGTATAGTAATTTGATATAAAACATACATGCATGCAATAATAGATTTGCAAAACAAAGTATAGCAAGTAAAATATTGGGATCAATATGATCAAATAGGGTGCTTGCCTTTCTCAAGTTGTTCGGAATAAGTGATCGGTTGGTCGTCGAAGATTTCGTTCGTGCAATCAACATCTAATGCAAAAAGAACTAAAAATCAATTAAATAATGCAAATGAATTCAAACAGCAACAAATTTCAAATATTTTTGCATAATCAGTTAGATCATGATTTTACATGAATTTAGAGATAAGAATCAACTCATTTGGAGTTTCCTAGCAAAAGTTATAAGGGTTTGAAGTTGAAAACGATTGAAAATCCCTCAAAAGAGAAAAGGGAGAGATGTCTCTCTGACAGGTGGGACCCACCCTTTTCCTTTTTCTTTTTGAATTACTTTTCCAGCCGGAAACTAATAGTCCATGACAGCCGACAGGTGGGCCCTCTGGCTTTATTTTCTTTTTCATTTATTTTCCTAAAGCAATCTTATCTCTTACAGGTAGGGCCCACGATCAATCTCTCGGCTTACTACAACGCTGCGCGGACCATTGGTCCACACGCACAGGATTTTGGCTCAGGTGGTGAAATCACTGTGCAGTTATTGTGCTTGGGCCCGCGTGGCAGTGTCTTGGTGCGGAAATCTGGAGCACTTAATGCCCTTGATTTCTGTTCGACCCCTGTCTCTTAGTTTGTCTCTAATATCCTTCATATCATCTTAAGACAATATTAGGCTGCTCCCAATGCTCCACCTTGACAAGTTTTTTAAAGCTGCCACATAGACAAAAATCTGATGTGGCACTGCAATTAAGGAAGAGAGAGAGCAGATTGGTATCTTATTTAGATAACACTCATACACAGTTTTCTAGGTAGAAATACTAGTAAATACTCTATATCAAAGGTCTAAAATATAACACTTTAGGATACTATACATTGGAAAGGTGGTATCTAAATGTCTTTCATGCAATAAGAAACTGCAGTAAGAAATCACCCACTGGGAGCAGTCTTAGAGACAATTATTCCAATAGTTTGTCTCTTAGGTTGTCTTTAACATTTTCACAAACATTTAAGCTTTGCATGAATCAAATAACTATACTGATCAATACTAACTTCAATCTTTATGATCTATATATGTTATTTGGTTACATCTACGTATATAAACAAGCAACAATTCTAACACCAAGCCTTACAGTCAAATCATTCTCAAACATCTCTCTACAAACACTCAAGATTCCTGTGTAGGTGCTTCCCTCCATTACATTTGCCCATGAGAGAAGTGAGGTTATTAAGCAATGATAAGCAGCCTCATCAGGCTTCAGCCCAGCCAATTTCATCTCTTCAAAACATTTCAACGCTCTGTCTGGAAGTGACGCCCTTGCCTAACCTTTAATCAAGGTAGTATATGTCTTGACATTCGGTTTCAGTCCAACATCTGCCATTTCTTCAATCACCTTTTCTGCTCTCTACAAATAAATGATTTAATGAAATAATTTAACGGATATCGTGCAAAGAAAGGCCCAAGAGAAATACTTCTCCATTTGCAATTCTCAAATTATAATAAGATGAAGCAATGTAGGATAAAGTTTATTGTGCAGAAATAATTCGCAAAGCTGCTTTTATATGGACTTACAATTTCTTTGCTACCTGCCTTTTAAAAAAAAATGTGAACTCATTTTTATCACATTGAATTGTACTATCACTGTCAGGCTATCTCCACTGTGCGGTCACAATAAGGTAATTAAAATGCAAAATTCTCATACCTGCATGTCTCCTGCTTTGCACCATGCATTTATGTAGGACGTATATATATGGATGTTAGGAGGGACTCCATCTTCTTTCATCTGCTTCATTAAGTCGAGCCCACCTGAACAATCGATTAGTGATGAAACAAGCAAAAGGAAAATTATAACAAGCTTTTTAAGTAAGCCATAAAATCAGTATGTAGTATGCACTGCCAAAAATAGTGTACAACTAATTCAATAAAGAAGTATCGTAGTAGTTTCTTCATATCCCTGAGTTAGCTGCTGGCCAAGTAGTTCCATCCACTCCAGAAGTCATGAAATGAATGCAAGCGTCCCTGAGTTACTGATCCAGTGAAAAAAATCTGACCTAGTAGGACTGCAGAAGAATAAGGTTAACGTACATTGGCAAAAGAGCTTATCTAGAGCACCTACCCATCAATCAAAATGTTATATACAAATGTATTCCTTGGTATATTCTGAAAGCTCATCTCACTTGTGACTGCTCTTTCAACCTACAAACACACAAATAAAGTAAATGCCAATGGTGCATGGTTTACATTTGAAGAAACTAACATGTATTTGAAAAATACCTGTTGCTTTCTAATTAGCCCGTGAATAAGAGCATTGTAAGTCACTACAGTGGGAGCGCAGCCACTTCGTCGCATCAGATCAAAAGTATCCAGTCGCATCAGATCAAAAGTATCCAGAGCCCTTTTCATATCTCCAGCAACTGCAAACCCCTCTATGATAGGCCTAAATGCTCTATTCGATGGTTGCATTCGCTCCTTCTGCATTTTTTTTTTCCAAAATGCGGATAGCTCGATCCATATTTCCCATCTTACAAAATGCTTCAATAAGCAAATTGTACAGATACATGAATTAAATTGAACCGCAAAAGGGTGACCATTCAACCAGTCTAGTTACAATTATCCATCAGCTTTGAACTACCTCGCATCTACTCAGGACTAATTAACCATTACCAAATCACAACTCAGATCTGAAAATGAGTGGAAGGAGATGGCCAAATCATTTCTAATCCTCCAGCTCCATTTCTAATCCTACAAAAGATGGCCAAACCCAAGCACAAATATTCCAGATCTGAAGGAACGAGGGACGAAGATGGAGGATTACCTCGGCGCGGAACGGGGGACAACGACCACGGCGGAGGGAGGCGGTGGCGCCCAGGACCGTGGAAGGCGGTAGCGGCGATAGAGATTGGATTTGGCGACAAGGAGGTTGGATCTGGCGGCGAAGATGTCGGGGCCAGTGGAGGCCAGACAGAGTGAAGGCAGCGGACGGAGGCGACGTCGGTGAGGAAGCGGGGGGAGGCATGTCGTGCATCGCCAGATCCGGCGAGAAGAACAAGAACGCGTGAGGAAACGACGAGCCCTCCCCGACAGCGAAAACATTCGACGGTAGTTTCTTGTTTCCTGTGCGCGATCGTCGCTTCATAACAGGACGACTTCATTCTCTTTCCTCTTTCTCTTCCCTCCACCTCAGCAAAAATCCAATGTAGCATCTCTTGGAGACAAGTGGAGTGGAATATTGGAGATGCCCTCAGCGAGTAAAGCAAATCATTAGCTCAGCCTTTAATTACCTTTTTGCTCCTAATCATCAGAGATTTGGTTTTAAATGCCCGCTACAGTAACTGTCCATTTAGGACAGAGCAGAGCTCGCTCCCGAGCGTTCGCATCTATGGCCAATCGCCGGCGAACCAAAGCACGGCGGCACGGGCTAATGGCCAAAATGGAACCACCTCGCCGGGGTGGGCCTATTGGTACCGGCGGCGAGGTCTTCGGCGATCCCATACGGCGGTGCGACGTAGGTGAGCGGTGGCGAGCCTCGGGCAACCATGCAACTTCGAAAACAGCAGCGCACTGAGCTAGCTAGCGAGTGCATGGCCATCTAGGAGTCGTAACTCGTAAGTAACTTACCCAAGCAACGTGGAGCTAATGAGAGGACCAGAGTTGGGTTGGTCGCGTGAACCAACGGCGGTGAGGGGAGCTTCTCGGGGTGGCAATAACCTGAGCCAAATGAGAAGCAATCAACTACGGGGATAGCGTTAGGGAGGTACGGAGATGGTCAAAGAGAGACCAATTTGGCTGGGTCTCACCAGAGATGTTGCGGCGGCCGGCTTGGAGCTTTTGGCCGGAGTTGAGGGAGAAGTGAAATCCCGAGGTTCCTATGGAGCAATCGTGAAATTAGATTAGGTGAAAGTTTCAAGGAACCTTAAAACACAAGCTGACACAAGTGAGTGATGAGGAGGTTCACTGGAGGACCAAAACGGCAAGGCGGCGCTCTGGCCGGAAACGGGGACTCGAGCTCTCCCTCGAGTTCAAGGTCAAATGAAGGGGGAAGAAGATAGTGGAGAGGTCGTAGGGAGCTTCAAGGTGGCTATTTATAGCTGTAGCGGCGAAGGGCTCGTGAGAAGCCCGGCATGGGCGTCGACGATGCACTCGGTGCTTTGACGCGCGGCATGGGGCAACATTAAGGCCGAGCGACAGTGAATTGACCGGTGTTAATGGGCGCCGATGCGGTCGGGGCCGAGGGGAAACAATGGGCATGGAGGCGAAAACCGGCGTGGAGCTCGGGTGCTCGCTGGCGCGGCATGGCAGGGCGAGCAGCGCTGGCGCGCGGGTGAGGGCCGCGTGGGAGAAGAAGGCTGACTGGCGGGCCGGTTTGCCAGCGAGAGGGAGAGGGAAGGCTAAGCCGAGCTGGTCTGGTGGCAACATGGCTCAGTTGGTTTAGTCAGAACAATCGGTGGACTGAGGGATGGGGTCCACCCGTCAGCTAGAGGAGGGGATTTAGGGTTTAGATTTTCTGATTTATTTTTAATTGAAACTAGCTGAGTCTTTAGGAATTTGTTTGACCGAGCAAACTAATTCCAAAAATTCTGAAAATTTTAGATGAGATTTCAAATCTAGATTAGATCCTTATATAAATTTTCTAGGGCTTTTCTATTAATATATTTTTCTTTATAAAACTTTGAAGTTTCATTTCACTTGTATTTTCATAAAATGATGTTTTAGGTTTTACAATCAACAAAAACCCTGTTTTAAAATCCTAATAAAATGCATGACTAAGAGATGCAACCAAATTTTTAAAATGGTCACATTTTTATACATTTGAAATACAAACCCTTTTTATCGGGATGTTACAGGTGGACCCCACTTGTCAGTTCCAAATTCTTTTTATTTTATTTTTCAGCCAAAAATCCTTTATCTCTGCAGATGTCATGCTGATGTAGTAATTTGAAATTTCCTTTTGAAAGAAAATTCCGAAATTCAGAATAGTATTTTCTCTCTATTTTTCTTTTCTAGCAAAATATTATAAGAGTCTGTTCTCCTTCGTTCAAACTCTGATTTAGTACATTCAAATTACTAAATTCATCTAAAATGGAACTCTTTATTTTAGAGTTGGTTTTAGTATTTTTTGATTTTATTATTGATGCTTCGCATGTTGTTTTCTCTCTCGTTAGATTATCTGTTTCACGAAGTAGGAGTAGAAGAAAACTTTGAAAATCCAAGTGTGGTAACTAAGCAAAGCCAAAGCCAAGGCAAGTTATAGTTCTTTGATCATATTGAACCTATGATTTTAAAATTATATTGTTTTATATCAATTGCATGCTATCTTTATAGTAACTGCTTCTGGGAATAGTTATTCACCAATTTGTCATTATGCCTCTATTGAACTTTTGAATGCCATAAACCATTTGTCACCATAGGATGATTAATATTAGTTGGATATATTTGTATCACCAACATGAGTATCGTAGAGATGCTTAGTCAAGCTTAGATACGATGGTCTTATGATTACATGTTCAATAATGTTAAATTTGACTTAATGAGATATGGAATTATGGCGAGTAGCCACTATTGTTAAAATTTATGAACCATGACAGCTATGTCATTGGTCTTGGTTGAACAAAATGATTCCCGCTCAAGCGAGCGATTGTGAAGTAAAGAGGGGTGCAGGTAGCATGTTGTGGGCTTATGGTAGACTCACCTGAGTAATTTGTCAACGACTGTAGGATCAAGGATAACCGACTAGAGGGGGGTGAATAGGAGGTTTTTAAACTTTTTCACAAATATACGAGTTAAGCTAATTAACAATTTAGTCTAAACAAGTTATACTTCTCGCTAAGCAATACAAGCACAATGATCAAGCTAGAAATATAAATGCGGAAGAGTAAGGACTAGAAATAACCACAAAGAGACAATGATGTTTTCCCGTGGTATCGAAGACTTGCCGGTCTTCACTAGTCCACGTTGAGGGAGCTTGAACCAATCAAGCCGGCTCCACGTATTAAGCCTTTCCTCGATCACTATTGGTTGTTCTTCCTCCACTCCGGAGATGGTGAACACCAAACCACTCACAATCTTGGCACCGGGCCTCTTCACAATCTTCTTGAAGAGATCACCGTGTAATCACCGCCAAGCCGTCTAGGAGTTCGGCAAAACTCCAAGAGTAACAAATCAAGACCTTCGCTTGACGACACTCAAGTGCAAGAGGATCAACTAGAATGATGAATGCACTTGAATGAGCTCAACAACCTCTCAAAGAGTGAACAAATGAATTTGAGGAGTTGAATGAATGCACAAGGCTCAAAAGATGTTAAATGTGGTCTAGCTCCCTGTCCTTGAGCAGGTGGGGAAATATTTATACCCCCCAACAACAATTATAGCCGTTGGAGAAGAAAAACCAACTTTTCAGCCACATGCGGTACTACCGCCATGTATGGGCGCGATTACCGCACTTCTCCAACCATCACGCGCAACGGCTAAAACAGACGCATTAAATGACGACATAGCCGTTTTATCTGGCAGAGCAGTACTACCGCCAACTGTCGAGCGGTACTACCGCAGAGCGGTCATACCGCAAGGTGAGTGCGGTACTACCGTTTTCAAAGAGAGACAAAAGGGGTGCACTCTGGAAAATACATACCGCCAAGTAACAATCGGAATGACCGGCCTGCGGTACTTCCGCTTATCAAAAGCGGTACTACCGCATTCCGGTCATACCGCAATGATACCTGCGGTACTACCGCGTTGAGGGTTTGGTACCGAAACCAGAAAAGAGACTCTCTGTAAAAAACATACCGCCAACAATCGATCGGAACAACCGGGGTGCGGTAGTACCGCAGAAACAACGCCGGTACTACCGATTGTCCTGACAGTGCACAATATGCTGATAAAAGGAAATCCATATGCATGCATGATCCTAAATTGATCCATAAAGCACAAGACATGCCATCAAGCTACTGGACATGATCCCTCTTAATAGTACGACATTTAACCTATAATCCGGTCTTCCACCTATTTCTCCTAAGACCGGTAAAAGAAAATATTTTCAAAACCATTTGTACCTTATGCTTGAGCTGTACTTGATCTTCATAGAACTTTTAGCATGCATCTTCAAGATCATATTTTCCAATGGGACTAGGCCTTGTAAAAACTCAACAAACCAATAAGTCCCATTCTCACATATTATCATAAATTACCAAAACATATTTTTAGGGGCCTAGATGCTTTTCAATCTTCCCCTTTTTGGTAATTGATGACAACCTAGTTAATATGTGTGAAGAAGAGTTTTGAATATACCCAAGGTTGTTACACAAGTGTATATTCTTTTGATGACTTAACAAAAAAAAACTTATAGGAAGTGTTTGAAAGAGATGAGTAATTGTTAAGCCGAAATAAAGAAAGCTCCCCCTAAACATGTGCATGAAATAGATAGATCATTTTGAGAGCACATGTAGAGAATTGTGACAAATTTTTGTGAGTTTCTTTTAACTTGTTGGGCGAGGAAAACTTGCAGTGATAAGGAATCGTCATAAATGAAATTTCAGTAGAGATAATATCACATTAGATAATTAAGACAACCAACAAGTTCTGAACAAGGTAATACTAAGATGAAGTTATTACAGGCAATATAATATCAAAAGACTATAATGTCGACACCCCAACCCTTAGAACTACTTCTCCCTTTGGCATCAAAGTACCAAAACAAACATCAAGAGGTTGGATCTCGAGGGGAAAAGGCGCGGATCCCGAGAGGGGGCGGAGGAGGTGAAGCAACTGAGCCGGAGACACTGGAACCCCACCGGAGTGAGAAGTCCTGCTGCAGGAGTTGTGCGACGTCGAGTGTAGCGCCGAGAGTCGATAGCATTTGTTCCATAGAATCAATCGTCTGTCAGATCGCCAGTCTATTTTGAGTTTCATCAAAACTCCTTTTGTTCTGTCCTCATTTCCTGCTGGGTGACCTTAAGTTGTAGAAGGTTGTTTAGGATCAAAGATTGATTCCTGAGAATTTGAGCTAAAGAGTCTTGACTCGAGAAACATTTGCAAAGACAACCTCTGGAGCGACTTCTTCTTCTTTGTATTTGCGTGCTTGAAAACGAATGGGGATTTTCTCGGGTTTGTAAAACTTATGGGGTGATCCCAAACCACCCTGATACTCAATCTTACTAAGAATTAGGGTCATGATGTAAGGAGCATGATAAATCCTCTTTACCCTGTCATTCTTAGAAGAGACAATCCCCCTGATGATGACATCTACAACATCAAACTTTCTCCCATGTGTAATATTATCAATGATATTCCATACATGTCCTCGAACAGCATCAAAATTACCACTCTTGGGAAGAAAAGTGTGCTTAATAATCCTATTAATCAAACTGGGAATGGGTAGCAAGCCATGAATCTTCCTTGGAGTGTACCTGACATTCTGATCATAAAACTCTGTCCAGGCAGGGACAAGTAAAGCTGGTCTGTCAAAGAGCTTATCCCAATTTCCAGAGTGTATCCTCAGTACACGCTCAAAATCACCCTTAGTGCATTCCACATAACGTGTAACTGTCATCCACTTCAATTTCTTGAAATCAGGAGATACATACAAAGTGGCATAGAACTGTCTTATGATCTCTTCATCATAGTCATTTCTGAGGGTCACAAAATCATGAAGACCAACTTGTTGAAAAAGACGATACACTCCATCATATTTTTCTAGGGAGTTTATGTGTGACCACTTTATGCATTTATGATCTGCAAATTTCCTGTGATGATCATAAATTTGCTCATAAACTTGCTCCTGGAACTTGGTGTGGAATCTGGGATTGATTGAGTTGGAGGGCAGTAGATATTGATCTTTGTGTCTCAAAATTGCATAATCATCAGCTGATATGAGCCTGAGATCAATTTGAGGTTCTTCTGGATCTTCCATCTCCTCATCTGATTGAGCCTGGTTTTCTTCTTCTGTGTCAGGCTCAGAATCAGAACCTGACTCATGAGGAAGAGATCATTCCTCACTTTCAGAGCCATCTGCTGCAGGCCCTTTTTCCTTGCCTGAAGGATCATCAATAGGGTCGGCAGGAGGTAGAGAGGAAGATTGCCCTCGACGAGTTCCAAATCTTGTCCTTGGCATCTTTACAAACAGAGGATAAGTTACAAGAAGTTCAAAAGATCAAGCAATCTGGAGTTAATTTGAATTGAATGATTTTACGTTACACAAGAAAATCGGTAGTACCGCAAGTCCTCAGCCGGTAGTACCGTGGTGTGGTAGTACCGCCATTGCCTGGCCGGTATTACCGTTTCCCGGTAGTTCCGCACATATGAATGCGGTAGTACCGCTTTTACAGACTGCGATCTAGGGCAGTGAATCTAACCAAAAATTGATGTTTCTTTTGATTTGAATCCAAGAAATGGATGTACTAACATCATTAAACATCAATTTTGCTATTTTGCCCAACTAGAATCGCACAAATCATCCGCATTTCAAATCAACTAGAAAGAGACCTAGGGTTTGAATCAAACGGTAAAACGAGGATTTAAGGAAGTTTTACCTTGAGAGATGGAGGAGTTAAACCCTAGAGATGCAAGGGTTCACAAAGATTTGAGAGACAACCGAGTGGAAAGGAGTTTTGGCCGAGAGGATTTTCGAGAGAGAGAGAGAAGAGAGAGAAAAGAGGTGAAGAGGAAGAGGCACGGGAGAAAAATGACCTCTGGGGGTTACTTTTCTTTCGAAACTGATGCGGTAGTTCCGTCCTTTTGCCGCCGGTAATACCGCAAAGAGGTAGTACCGTGGTTTTTGTGCCGGTAGTACCGCACTGCGGTCATACCGCACCTAACCCGCCGGTAATACCGATTATCCTAGAACTTCAAAAACAGTTCTGGATAAAGATGGGATGGGATTATTTGCAAATGACCCTTAGTTTTGCAATCAATTAAGAGTCATTAGGGATCATTATGCATAGAATAGACTAATGTCTATATGAGAACATAATTTTTTTATGAACATAGATAATCGTTATAATCATTTTGAAAATATTTTTCTTTACAAAAGCTTTTGAATAACACCAAATCAACTAAGATGCATGAGGCAAAATTTCAACCAATATTTGAATAATCTATGACATTTAATTCATTCCTCAATTTGCAAAACCGGCCTTCATCTAATAGTTTGGTGAAAATGTCCGCTAATTGATCTTCGGTTCGGATGTGGCTAATTTCAATATCTCCCTTGCCCACATGATCTCTCAAGAAATGGTGGCGAATGTCGATATGCTTGGTTCTTGAGTGTTGGACAGGATTATTTGCTATTTTCACCGCACTATCATTATCACACAAAAGAGGCATTTTATCAATCTTAATTCCATAATCCATCAAGGTTTGCTTCATCCATAGCAATTGAGCACAACAACTACCCGCGGAAACATATTCGGCTTCGGCGGTGGATAAAGCTATGAAATTTTGTTTCTTGGATGACCATGATACTAAGGATCTCCCTAAGAATTGACAATTCCCCGAGGTGCTTTTTCTATCCACTTTGCAACCCGCATAATCGGAGTCCGAGTATCCAATTAAATCAAACTTAGCACCTTTAGGAAACCAAAGACCAATGCTAGAGGAATACTTTAAATATCTTAGTATTCTTTTTACGGCCATCAAGTGGCATTCTTTTGGAGATGTTTGAAACCGTGCACACATGCAAACACTAAACATGATATCGGGCCTAGATGCGGTGAGATAAAGTAAACTACCAATCATAGACCTATAAAGCTTTAAATCTACCAATTTACCTCCCTCATTAAGGTCGAGATGACCGTTGGTTGCCATGGGAGTCTTGATAGGTTTTGCATCCTCCATGCCAAATCTCTTGATCAAGTCCTTTGCATACTTTGTTTGACTTACAAAAGTTCCATCTTTGAGTTGCTTTATTTGAAGTCCAAGGAAATAGCTTAGTTCTCCGATCATGGACATTTCAAATTCCCTAGACATCATATCGCCAAATTCTTTGCAAAAGTCTTGATTAGTAGATCCAAAAATGATATCATCAACATAAATTTGACATACAAAGAAATCATCATATAATACTTTAGTGAACAAAGTTGAATCAATTTTCCCAATTTTGAATCCTTTTGAAACTAGAAAATCTCTAAGGCGTTCATACCATGCTTTAGGAGCTTGTTTAAGACCATAGAGCGCCTTGGAGAGTTTATAGACATGATTTGGATTCTTAGGATCTTCAAAACCGGGAGGTTGTTCAACAAAAACAAGTTCGGATATTTCTCCATTTAGGAAGACACTTTTGACATCCATTTGAAATAATTTAATATCAAAACATGATGCAAAAGCAAGTAATATCCTAATAGATTCAAGCCTAGCTACGGGAGCAAAAGTTTCACCAAAATCCAAACCTTCGACTTGTGAAAAACCTTGTGCGACCAATCTTGCTTTGTTTCTTACAACCACACCGTTCTCATCTTGCTTGTTTCTAAACACCCATCTTGTACCAATGATATTGTGTTCTTTGGGTCGACCTACTAATGTCCAAACTTTGTTTCGGGTGAAGTTATTGAGTTCTTCATGCATGGCATTCACCCAATCGGGATCATCAAGTGCTTCATCTATAAGTTTTGGCTCAAGAGAAGAGACAAAAGAGTAATGTTCACAAAATGAGGCAACACGAGATCGAGTTTGTACACCCTACTTACATCACCCAATATTTGATCTATTGGATGATCTTTTGAAATTGCATTGTGGATTCTTGGTGGTAGGTTTGATGGTTGATCATCTTCCTTATTGTCCTCTCCATTTAGTTGTATTTGACTTGTGGAAGAGGTGGGAGGCTCAACTTGAGTGGAAGATGACGGATTATCTTCGGGCTTGATGTCACCTATTTGCATGTATTCCATTGCTTTTCTTAATGCTTCGTGACCTACATCATCCAAATTCTCATGCTCTTCTTGAGAGCCATTAGTTTCATCAAATTGCACATCATGTCTTTCCTCAACTAAACCGGAGTTTTTGTTGAAGACACGGTATGCTTTACTATTTGATGAATAACCAAGTAAGAACCCAATGTCGCAACGACTATCAAATTTTGAAAGACGAACACCTTTCTTTAAAATGTAACACTTACAGCCGAAAACTCGAAAATAAGAGATGTTCGGTTTTCTTCCAACAAGGAGTTCATAGGAAGTCTTTTTCAAAAGGCGATGCAAATAGAGACGATTTATGGCATGACAAGCGGTGTTAATTACTTCCGCCCAAAAACTATCGGAAGTATTATATTCATCAAGCATTGTCCTAGCCATTTCAATTAATGGACGATTTTTCCTTTCTACAACTCCATTTTGCTCCGGAGTGTAAGTTGTGAAAAATTCGTGCTTTATTCCAAGTTCATCACAAAAGTCTTCAACTTTAGTATTTTTGAACTAGGAACCATTATCACTACGTATTTTCTTTATTTTGAAATCGAATTCATTTTGAGCCCGTTTTGCAAAGCTTTTGAAAATTCCGGAGGTTTCGCTCTTGTCATCTAGAAAGAACACCCATGAATATCTAGAGTGATCATCCACGATAACTAAACAATAGCTATTTCCTCCGATACTCTTATAGGTTGTTGGCCCAAACAAATCCATATGTAAGAGTTCCAATGGTCTAGAGGTTGACATGATACTCTTGGAAGGATGAGAGCTTGCAACTTGTTTACCGGCTTGACAAGCACTACAAAGTTGATTTTTTTCAAACTTCACATCTTTCAAACCAACAACTAGATCATGTTTGAAAATCTTTTTAAGTTGAATCATGCCAACATGAGCTAGCCTTCTATGTCAAAGCCAACCCAAAGAAGTTTTTGCAATTAAACAAGTTTGTAAGCATGAAGCATTTGAGGAAAAATCAACCAAGTAAAGATTTCCAAATCTAAAGCCTTTGAAAACTAAAGCATTTTCCTTTACACTTGAAATTGACACACCTTTATTTGAGAAAGAGCAAATTAAATCAAGATCACATATTTGGGCAACGGATAATAAATTGAAATTAAGTGATTCAACTAAAGATACATTAGAAATGGAAAGGTCATTTGAGATGGCAATTTTACCCAATCCTATTACCTTTCCTTTACTATTATCTCCAAAGGTGATCTTGTCACTTCCTTTTACGTTCTCGAATGTGGTGAACATTTTTCTATCACCGGTCATGTGTTGAGTGCATCCACTATCAAGCACCCAATGTTTTCCACCGGTCTTGTAGTTCACCTACAAAACAAGAATCAAGTTCTTTTAGGTACCCAAATTTGTTTGGGTCCTTGGAGGTTAGTGACCAAGGTTTTAGGCACCCAAATGGCATTCTTTTTAGCGCCTAAAATTGAAGTGCCAATAAATCTTGCAATTATTTTACCATCAATAGATTTCTTAAGCATGTAGCAAGAATCATAAATGCCATAGGTTTTAACATTAATATTTAAACAAGTATTTGACATGTGTCCTACCTTACCACATTTATTGCAATATTTACCACTTTGCTTAATAAACCTTGGAGGCTTGTTTACCGGTTTCTTACCTTTCTTGGGCACATACCCAAGTCCTTCCTTATTGAATGAGCACCTTTGCTCACTCAATAATTTGTCAAGAGTTGCTTTACCCTTGAAGCATCTTTCCAAGCTCTTGCTTAGCTTGGTGACTTGCTCTTTCAACTCATTGTTTTTAACAATTAGTAAAGGATCACAAGTATTTGTAATTGAATCATCATTTGAGCAACAAGGTATGGATAGCAAATCATCACAAGAAGTAGAAGTACTAGACATGGATTTTGCATTTGGCATATTTTCTACTCTAAGCATCTCATTCATTAAATCACACGTAATACCAATATTTGAATGTGATTTTCTATATCTTTTAGGAGGAGAGAATCATGAGCTTCCTTTAGCTCCTCATAAGAGTCTTTTAGAGATATACTCTTTCTTTAAGACTTTAAATTTTGATTTCTCCTTTTCAACATATTCATTTAAATCTTCTACCATGTCCATTAGTTCATCATATGAAGGAGCATTATCATCAAAGGATTTTACCTTATCTCCTTTTGCCATAAGACATGTAGGAGACGAGAAGAGTGATGGAGCTTCCTTTATGGCGATGCCGACAAGTCCTCTTTTCTTGGAGGATTCTTCATCACTTGAATCCGAGTCGGAATCCGAGTATTCATCATCGGAATTCCATTCTTCCGATGTGAGCTTCATTTTGCCCTTTTGTGTAGCCTTTTGAAAAGCTTCTTCTTTCCGTCAAATTCCTTTTCTTTGATGATTTATCTTTGTCATCCTTCTTGTTGGGGCAATTTGAGATTATGTGCCCCTTTTCATCACATCCATAACAACGAATGTTGCTATAGCGCTTGTTGTCACTTGAGGATTGCCCTTTCTTGTACTTGTTGAAGTTGAAGTTTCGATGTGGGCGTCTTCTCATGAATTTCTTCATTCTTCTCACAAGGAGAGCATACTCCTCATCCGAGTTTTCTTCTTCTTCATCCTCATCTTCACTTGACTCCGCTTTAGCCTTGAAAGCGGTAATTTTCTTCTTGGATGAAGATGATTCCAATAGCTCTTCTTTGTCCTTCTTGTATAACTCGTTGGTGATGAGGTTGCCCAATAATCCGGTTGGAGTCATTTTAGGCAACTCGGGAGAGTTGAGGAACAATGTCACCAATGTCTCATATTTATCCGGGAGGGCCCTAAGCATCTTGCGCACAACATCAACATCAAGAAGGTTAGTACCAAGACCTTTGAGTTCATTCACAATGTTGTTGAGTCTTGAATACATCTCGGTGATGTTTTCATGAGGAAACATTATCAATGTCTCATATTTAATCCGAAGCCTATGCAATTTGGCTTCTTTGACCGTGGATGTGCCCTCATGAATTTCGGAGAGGGTGGTCCAAATATCATGAGCTGTTTCCAAATTGCTCACTCTATGAACTCATCCGCGTTCAAAGCACCAAAGAGAGCATTCATTGCTTGAGCATCTAAATGAGCATTACGTTCATCTTGAACCGTGAGGATTGTTGTATCAAGAGGCATAACATAACCCTCATTTACAATTTTCCATATGTTCGGACTACCGCGTTGAGGGTTTGGTACCGAAACCAGAAAAGAGACTCTCTGTAAAAAACATACCGCCAACAATCGATCGGAACAACCAGGGTGCGGTAGTACCGCAGAAACAACGCCGGTACTACCGATTGTCCTGACAGTGCACAATATGCTGATAAAAGGAAATCCATATGCGTGCATGATCCTAAATTGATCCATAAAGCACAAGACATGCCATCAAGCTACTGGACATGATCCCTCTTAATAGTACGACATTTAACCTATAATCCGGTCTTCCACCTATTTCTCCTAAGACCGGTAAAAGAAAATATTTTCAAAACCACTTGTACCTTATGCTTGAGCTGTACTTGATCTTCATAGAACTTTTAGCATGCATCTTCAAGATCATATTTTCCAATGGGACTAGGCCTTGTAAAAACTCAACAAACCAATAAGTCCCATTCTCACATATTATCATAAATTACCAAAACATATTTTTAGGGGCCTAGATGCTTTTCAACGACTTAATCTTGTGTGCCATTGAATTAAGCCTTATCATACCACCATATGTCCAGTATGAGATGGACCTGGCTAATTAATTAGCAATGTCTTAATTTTTTTTCTGTCTTGGAAGAGTGAGTTGCGGGTTAGACGTATACTCACAATGGCGCAAGAGGGGGGCCCTATCTGGTCGGCAAGACATTCAGTGTTAAAACCTTAGCGAGCAGAATTAGATTGAGAAGAAGCTTTGTAAAGGCCTTGTGATGATAACTTAGTCACACACCGACGAGGATTAAAACCTCTATGTATTATTTTTAATACATAACAGACCATACGTCTTCATGGTCGTAACCCCTGAGGTGCATGACCTCACTGGTCGTAGAGATTCCAAAGGTTACATAATTGGTACCCTGGTCGGACGAAGGCCTATGCCAAGCTCCCGACCAGGAGAACTGCTCGTAAAAGGTATGAACTGATACTTGGAACTGATTCCAGGCATATTCTCTACCGTGTGATGAATGGAACACGTGCATGTTCCATACCATACGACGTTTCTTATCCAGAAGCACTAATAAATAACCGCCATGCGGTTACATATCTCATAGACATACAACCGTCGAACTGTTGACTTTCCATCAACCGTCATCCGACTCCGACCAGTCGTGATGCTTCACATCAGACGTCTTCTCCATAAGTAACAGACACCTCTTCAAGAGCTATTTAAAGGTGGAGCATGGACGGAGCGGAGAAGGGGGGAGAAGGTCATCGGACTGAAGCACAAGCCTTAGATCCGTGTTTTAAGTCTGACATTGTAAAGTAACAAGCAGTGTTCTCAGTGTATACAGGAGTAGTTCATCATCTAGTCAGGAGGCATCCCCTGTAAAACCCAGTTCATACTAATAAAAGAGCAGTCCCATTATTACCCTAGATTTCCTACGTCACTCTCTCTTTTTCTTTTCGTAAGATCGATGTCTTGATCTTCGACAGCTGGCGCCCACCGTGGGGCGCGTGGCGAGGAATCTTGGAAGAATTTACTCTGCTCATCAAATCTTTGTCCATTCCCCGTTTGTGATCACTCATGCGGTTATGGTGGGAAGTTGGGATGAAGAAAACTGGTTCGACCTGGCGCACTATGCCAACCTTGATATGGACCCATGCATGCGCGCCATGAAGGAAAACAGAATATCTTCATCATCCTCCTCCTCCATGCATGCGCGAGGTCGACCGGATGGATGAGGATACACCGCTACGATCAGTGGCTGTTTCAGAGGAAGTGCTTTCGACCAATTCGGAACACCCAAAAGCCTCAACAAGCCCGGCCTTTTCGACCGGCAAGAAAGGTGACGAAAATTCAACACCACAACTCGAAGTTGAATATACCTTTGATGCAATCATGGTTGATAGGTACTCACCAACGGCTTCTAGCAATTCTAGGAGCCAACCGACACCTGATGACGGTGTCAATGAAACCTCCATTGGTCATAAACCAAGTGGGAATGATAAGGCTCAGCATTCGATTGGCAATTCACCGGATCAGGTTGAGACCTTTACGGAAACCTCAGGAGGTGCTGATCACCGACAAATCTCCATCGTGGAAGCTTCTCGC
This sequence comes from Ampelocalamus luodianensis, assembly GCA_036346255.1. Taxonomy (NCBI): domain Eukaryota; kingdom Viridiplantae; phylum Streptophyta; class Magnoliopsida; order Poales; family Poaceae; genus Ampelocalamus; species Ampelocalamus luodianensis. The sequence continues at coordinate 28,880,794 of CM070620.1, read as the reverse complement.
AGAAGCTCTGAAAGGCTCTCCATCGACTACGACGGAAGCTCATCGGAGGATCGCTGCTGGAATACGAGGTCAATACGATCGGAGATACAGATCAAAATACCGTGTACGGTCCTCCATACATTGCCTCGCCACCACATAATAATAGAGATGGTACGGGCGGTCAAGCACCAAATGCCGGAGGTAACAGAACTGGTGGACGTCCATCAGTTAATTTGCCTGATCCTGCCCAAACCAATGTAAGGAACCAGGCAAGACCGACCAGGAGATCGGGGGGTTCAAGCCATCAGACACCTTCTTCTGGCAAAAACCCTCCAAGACCTTCGGTAACAATACAAAACCTGTAGCGAGTTAGGGATATGTTAAATACTCCTGACCCTGCTTTGGCAGCGACTCCAGGTTTTGTCCAACTTGTAGGTCAAGTATCAGAGATCATCCAACAGACGATGCAACGCACAGAAGCATATCGGGAACGAAGGCATCTAAAAAGTCAGACCATGACTTCGTCTCAGCATTCTTCTCGAAGCAGGGGCCAGCATGGTCATGTTGAGGATCAGCTGATACCACGACCACCTCGACGATTCCGACCAACAAGTCACGAGGGGAGAAGACTGTTCCAGGAATCCTCACCTTCACTTCGTCGAGAGGAGCAATCGCTTGGACCTGGTGATCTTCGACATCGCCTAAACTAGGCAAGCGGTCGAAGGCGTTCTAATAACGTCCACGACCGAATCGGAACACCGGAGCACCGACGATCTAATCTTAGAAACCGGTCTCCAACCGATTATAATCCGGCACCTTTTCAAAGAAGGCGCCACGAAACTATCACAAGCTGTCGAGCCTTCTCAGCAGGGCTCTAGGCTGTGCGTTGGCCAAATAAGTTCCGACCGGCCAATCTGGATAAATTCAATGGAACACAAAATCCTTTGGAATTTCTCCAGATATACACCACCGCTATTAGAGCCGCTGGTGGTGATGAAAATGTAATGACAAACTATCTTCCTACGGTATTAGAAGGATCAGCCCGATCGTGGTTGCTTAACCTACCGGTCAGGTCCATGTATACTTGGGAGCAACTCTGCGACCTTTTGATTGCAAATTTCTAGGGTACGTATGATCGCCCTGGAAAGGAAGACGATCTCCATAGAATACGGCAAAAATCTAACGAGACTTTCCGACAGTACATCAAAAGATTTAGCCAGGTTCGTAACTCAATACCAGATGTTGCAGAATCTTCTACTATCCAAGCCTTCAAAGCGTGATTGAGAAATCGAAGGTTTACGGAGGATTTAGCTATACATCCCCCACGAACAACTGTCAAGCTTGTCGACATGGCTGACAAGTACGCGACGGCCAGTGAAGCGGTTGAGTGGAACGAGGCCATTGATCGAAAAGATAAAATTCCTCAACCTGGTTTAGATAGGACAGAAAAGAAGCAAAAGAAGACTCTCAAGAAAAAGAAGCATGGCAGAACCAACGATAAGGAGGTTCTTGCTGTTCCTGAAAAATTTACCAAGGGAAGAAAGGATTATTCTGGTCATGGCAAAGCCAAGGCCTCGACCAATGATTACAAGAAAAATAAGAAGTGGTGTCCTCTCCACCAGCAAGCAGGACACGACTTGCGCAATTGTCATGTTTGGCAAAAGAAGCTGGAAGATTATTATGCAGGTAAAGGTCCACTCCCGCCGATACAAGAGCTCGGGGAAACAAGCTCCAAGAAGGACAAAGATGGTGACGAAGAAATGGAGTACCAAGAACCTCAGCACACTGTCGATGTGATCTTTGGTGGATCCTCTTCGTACCAGTCCAGACGTCACCTGAAAGCTATGGAGCGAGAAGTCAACCTTACCGAACCTTCGATCGCCGTTAAACCTTCAAGGTGGTCGGAGACAATAATCTCCTTCAGCAAAGAAGATTGCCCTATTCCTTCGACTCGACCAGGTAGGTTTTCAATTGTCGTTGAGCCTAGTATTAATAACTGCAAGGTTAATCGGGTCTTGATAGATGGGGGTAGTTATCTTAATATTTTATTAGCAAGTGCTTTGGAAGATATGCAGATTCCCAAATCTAGTGTAAAGCCTGTGAAATATGCCTTCCACGGCATAGTTCCTAGATCTACCGCCAAGCCAATAGGGTACTTGTCCCTACTGGTTACGTTCGGAACGCCCAACAACTTCCGGACAGAAAAAATTTCATTTGATGTGGTAAATTTCGAAACCGCATATAATGCAATCCTTGGTCGTCGAGCTTTAGCAAAATTCTTGATAGCCACGCATTACGGTTATCAGAGTTTGAAAATGCCGGGACCAAAGGGTGTAATCACAGTTTGAGGCGATCAGAAAAAAGCCCACGCATGCGATCGAAAATGTTTTAAAACTGGTCGATGAACTTCCGACCAGGGGAACTAACACCATTAACATGTAGGTCAAACACTCGAGACCAAAGATGACACCAAAACCTTCCGACCAGACAAAAGAGGTACAACTCGACGAAAGCGCTTCTCTAGAGGGAGCTAAGATACCGGTCGGAGTAGGACTCAACCCTAAATAGGAAGAGTCGCTCGTCTCCTTCCTCGGAGCAAACCAGGACGTATTCGCCTGTCAGGCGTCCGATATGACCGGAGTCCCCAGGGAGGTGATCGAGTATAGGCTAGCTTTGCAGCCTAACAAAAAACCGGTCAAGCAGAAGCTAAGACGTTTCGCACTTGATCGAAAAGAAGCAATCCAGTCGGAGATTGACAAGCTTCTCAAAGCTGGGTTCATTCGTGAGGTCGACCACCCAGAGTGGCTCGCCAATCCTGTGATGGTTAGAAAAGCCAATGGGAAATGGAGAATGTGTATTGACTTTACATATCTTAATAAAACTTGTCCGAAGGATGACTTTCCCCTTCCTCGCATTGATCAACTTGTAGACTCTACTTCCGGGTGTGAGTTATTAAGTTTTTTAGATGCTTACTCAGGGTACCACCAGATTAATATGAGTAAAGAAGATGAAGAGAAAACTTCCTTCATCACTCCATATGGTACTTTCTGCTATGTAAATATACCATTTGGTCTCAAAAATGCTGGTGCAACGTTCCAAAGGTTGATGCAAAAGACCTTTAGTCCACAGATAGGTCGGAATCTTGAAGCCTATGTCGATGATCTGGACGTAAAGAGCATCAACGCCAGTGATCACATTCTAGATCTACAGGAGACTTTCAATAACTTAAGACGTCATAACTTTAAGTTAAATCCAGAGAAATGCGTGTTCGGAGTTTCATCGGGAAAGCTTCTCGGATTCCTAGTTTTGGCTAGGGGCATCGAAGCAAACCCAACGAAAATCGCCGCCATCGATCAGATGCGCGCTCCGACCACAAAGAAGGAAGTTCAGAAACTAACCGGCTGTATGGCAGCACTAAGTCGTTTCATAGCACGGTTAAGCGAAAAAGGACTACCTTTCTTTAAGCTTCTCCGGAAAATATGGAAGTTTCAAATGGACTAAGGAGGCAAGCAACGCCTTCGAAGAACTAAAACGGTACCTTACGAGTCCCCCAATCTTAGTTTCTCTAAGATTGGGAGAGACATTGCTAATTTACGTGGCTACAACGCCACAAACGGTTAGTGGTATACTGGTCGTAGAACGAGACCATGTTCAACGACCGATATATTACGTAAGCGAAGTATTACATGAACCAAAAGAAAGATATCCACGGGTACAAAAGCTGCTCTATGGTCTCCTTATGGCTTCAAGGAAACTAAGGCATTATTTTCAGGCCCACAAAGTGGTCGTACCAACTAAATATCCTCTTGGTCAAGTCCTAGGAAACAGGGAGTCGTTAGGACGAATAGCAAAATGAGCGGTTGAGCTTGGGGCATTTGACCTCCATTTCATCCCACGAACAGCAATCAAGTCCCAGGCAATAGCAGAGTTCATTGCCAAATAGACAAACCCTGAACCCACCCAAGGACCCGAGTACAAACACCACAATGAGTGGACAATGTACTTCGACGGTTCCTTGATGCTACACGGCTCGGGGGTGGGGTCGTCTTGATTTCCCCTACTGGCGAACAAATAAAGTACGCCATTCAGTTAAACTTTCCTGCTACTAACAATGTGGTAGAATACGAAGGTTTACTGGCAGGACTTCGAGCAGCTCGTTCGCTTGGGATTCGCAGATTGCTAGTGAAAGGCGATTCTCAATTAGTAGCGAATCAAGTAGGGAAAAATATCAATGCTCTAGTACCAAGATGTCATCATATCTGGCGGAAGTACGGAAACTTGAAAAGCATTTCTTCGGTTTTCAGATCCAACACATTCCTAGAAAGGAAAACTTTCTGACAGATCAGTTGGCCCGGATGGCTTCCACAAGGACATCCGTCCCGCTCGGAGTTTTTCTTGAGAAACTCGATTCACCCTCGGTAGTCGAGCCATCCGAGGACATAGATGTTTGCAAGGAGGTTGCACACCTTGATTCTGCAAACATGGATTCTCCACAGGTCGATGATGGTTGGCGCCATCACGATCAAGGTAGAGATTGGATGACATCGATCTACAATTATCATCAGCATGACCTAATTCCAGAAGATGATGTAGAGGCCGGTCGTATAGCATGAAAAGACAAATCATACACTCTAATTGAACGTACCTTGTATAAACGAGGCTCTCACGGAGTGTTGATGAGATGCATATCTCACTCGGATGACATTAAATTGCTAACCGAAATTCATGAAGGAGTATGTGGAGCTCATCATTCCTACAGAATGTTGGTTGGTAAAGCCTTTAGGCAAGGATACTACTGGCCAACTGCCCTTCATGATGCAAAAGAGCTCGTGACAAAGTGCGTACAATGTCAGTTTCATAGCCGATAAGTACATCAGCCGTCCCAAGTTTTGCAAACAATTCCGCTTTTTTGGCCTTTTGCAACCTGGGAACTAGACATTCTAGGACCTTTCCCAAGAGCACCCGGGGGCTTTGAGTTTCTTTTCGTCATGATTGACACGTTCACCAAATGGATCGAAGCCGAGCCGGTTGTGAAAATTACAACTGAAGCCGCCAAAAGGTTTCTCACAAAAAGCGTGATCACACGATTGGTATACCCAGTCGTATAATCACTGATAACGGTACCCAGTATTCGAGCAGTAATTTTCAGGAATTCTGTGATGACCTAGGTATCAAGATAAATTTTGCTTCTGTTGCTCATCCGCTGAGCAATGGAGCAGTTGCGCGAGCAAATGGTATCATAATGCAAGAAATCAAACAACGAGTTTTCGACCAGTTAATTACGCAGTCAGGAGCTTGGGTTCAAGAACTTTCTTCTGTATTATTGGCCGTTCGTACTACAACTAGTCGTGCGACCGGTGAAACACCTTTCTTTTTGGTTTACGGGGCTGAAGCCATGCTTCCTCTAGAACTAAATATTGGTTCCGCTCGAACTGATTGCTTTTCTGAAAATGACCAGTGTGAACGACGACTTGATGACATCAATTTCCTTGAAGAACGACGAAATCAAGCTTTAATATGATCAGCAATCTACCAACAAGCCATACGTCGGTACCACAGCCGTAAGGTGCAACCTCAGAGCCTAGCTGTAGGTGATCTGGTTCTTAGAAAAATTCAGAACCAAGCAGGTCGCAACAAACTTTCACCCAAATGGGAAGGTCCATACACTGTGGTCGAAATCACCCGACCAGGATCTGTAAGATTAGCTATGTCGGATGGGAAAGTTTTGTCTAATTCTTGGATGTTAAATTACTACATGCCAGGATGTTAAATCCTTGACACTAAGAAGCTTGTTAGCTTCAGCCCATCTCTTTATCTTTCCCTCTTTCTCTGTGGAGGAGCGCCAATTCGAATTCTCGACCGCCTTCTTACCAGAATAATAAAGGTTGTCTTTATTTGTGATCTTCATATAGAACCAGCTCTTCTTCCACGATGACCACAAAGATTTTGAGTACATAAATATGTACTCATCGGCTTTTCCGTCATGGAGGCGCAAGGTGCACTCTCTAGGCGTCCCAATCGTCTTCCCAGACTTTGTCATCCTATAGTAATAGTTGAACATATCCAGATCTGCGGGAATTCCCAAGTACGCTTCGCAGAGATAAATAAAGATGCTGAGATTGGCGATAGCATTAGGAGCAAGATTCACCAATTCAACTCCATAATACTCCAAAACTTTAGAAAGGAAGGAGTGAATTGGTAGCCTAAATCCGCATTCAACATATGCAAGAAAAACTGAAATTTCTCCATCTTCATTACTCGGGGAATGTTCTCCAGCCGAGGATCTCCAAGAAATCATATCCTTGCTGGGAAGCATCCCGATCTTCTCCAAACACTCTAGCTTCTTCTCACCCAAGTCGAAAACTGACCAGTTGGTGATTTGGTCCGATATGGTCAGATTTCTTTCGGATGAGGAAAGAAAAGGAGATCGGAAGCAGTTTTTACTCGGGAGATGAATAAGGAAAGCAGGAAGTGAAAGAACCCTAAGTCTACAAAGGGGTTTTATAAGCTTCATAGATTCTAACTGCAATAAGGAGTTGCCCAAAAAAGTCCAACGGACAGAAATCTTTTCGTCCAACGGACACAAAAACTCTTCGATTCCTAAGGCCAGTTCTCAACTTTAAAGTGAATGAGCGTCAGCCCGATACGACTTCATCGGAAGAAAGGTGTTCACACGACCTATTCATTTAAAGTTCGGGGGCTAGCTGACGAGGATTAAAATCTCTATGTATTATTTTTAATACATAACAGACCATACGTCTTCATGGTCGTAACCCCTGAGGTGCACGACCTCACTGGTCATAGAGATTCTAGAGGTTACATGATGGGTACCCTGGTCGGACGAAGGCCTATGCCAAGCTCCCGACCAGGAGAACTTCTCGTAAAAGGTATGAACTGATACTTGGAACTGATTCTAGGTATATTCTCCACCGTGTGATGAATGGAACACGTACATGTTCCATACTATACGACGTTTCTTATCTAGAAGCACTAATGAATAACCGCCATGCGGTTATATGTCTCATAGACATACAACCGTCAAACGGTTGACTTTCCATCAACCGTCATCCGACTCCGACCAGTCGTGACACTTCACATCAGACGTCTTCTCCAGAAGTATCTGCCACCTCTTCAAGAGCTATTTAACGATGGAGCATGGACGGAGCGGAGAAGGAGGGAGAAGGTCATCAGACTGAAGCACAAGCCTTAGATCTGTGTTTTAAGTCTGACATTGTAAAGTAACAAGCAGTGTTCTCAGTGTATACAAGAGTAGTTCATCATCTAGTCAGGAAACATCCCCTGTAAAACCCAGTTCATACTAATAAAAGAGCAGTCCCATTATTACTCTAGATTTCCTACGTCACTCTCTCTTTTTCTTTTCGTAAGATCAACGTCTTGATCGTCGACACGCACCTTCGAAAGTATGTGTACGAACATTATAAGCTGATTTATCTCTTGTGGATAAAGCTATACAACCTCAGTAGAGTTAAAACTGCTTAAACATCCATGTCCGCGGTCATAGACGTGCTCGGGGATTTTACACAAGAGGTAGAGTTTCTTTATAAAATATGTCGGAGTGTGAATAGGAAGTTCATTTGATGAATATAATATTCGTTTGGTGAATGGAGAATTCACAATGGCTTGTGTCGGTTGGTGAATAGGGAATTCACTTTGTGGTTTGGTTGGAAAGTGAATGGGAAGTTCACTGGATGTGTACATAGAAACCTAAGTGAGGATGCGTACATGGTTTTGTCAATCCATAGAAAGCTAGGAAGATATGCAAACTCCAGAAATCCATATGTTGATTGAAGCAAGCATCTCGGAATTGAAATATTTGTTTTGATGAAATAGTCAAAGGGTTTGGCTTCATCAAGAATGAAGAACCTTATGTTTAGAAAAGGGTTAGTGAGAGCACACTTGTTTTTTTAACTTATACATGGATGACAGAGTATTGATCGATAATGATATTCTTATGCTTGAATATGTTAAAGCTTCATTAAGAAATAATTTCTCTATGAAAGACTTAGGAGATGCATCGTATATTTTGGGCACAAGGATCTATAAGGATAGATCTAAGAGGCTAATTGGATTAAGCCAAGATACATACATTGACAAAGTGTTGAAGCGGTTCAACATGCAAGATTCCAAGAAGGGTTTATTATCCGTGTCACATGAATAAATTTTTGTATGCTTTTGCTATTGTATCTATCATGTATGTCATGCTTTGTATACGTCCAGATGTATCGTATACTTTAAGTGTTACAAGTAGATATCAGTTAGATCCAGGTGAATGTCACTGGATATCAGTTAAGAACATCTTGAAGTACTTGAGAAGGACTGAGGATGCGTTCCTTGTTTATGGAGGTGAGGAAGAGCTGGTTGTAATTGGTTACACCGATACTAGCTTCCAAACCGATAAAGATGATTTCTGATCGCAGTCTGGGTTTGTGTTTTGCTTTAATAGAGGAGCAGTGAGCTAGAAAAGTTTGAAACAATAGATAGTTGTTAATTCTAAAACAAAGGCTAAGTATATTGTGGCTTCCGCGGCAACAAAGCAAGTTGTTTGGATAATGAAGTTTATTTATGAACTGAATGCAGTTTCTAGTGCTTCTAGTCTGATGGATCTCTATTATGATAATAGTGGAGCTATTGCACAAGCCAAAGAGCCTATATCACATCAAAAGTTCAAACACATACTTCGATGATATCACATTATTCATGAGATTGTTGAACAAGGTGATACGAAGATATCCAAAGTACAAACAGATTTGAATATTGTTAATCTGTTGACAAAGCATCTCCCACAACCCAAGCATAAGGCTCACACAAGAGCTTTGGGTATTAGATATTGGTATGTTGACTTTGGTGCAAGTGGGAGATTGTTAGTGGTATGTCCTAAGAGGTAATCATGGAGATGATTATACATGTCTATATTTATGAATTATAGAATAAATGTTATTATGTTTCTTAGATGAATTATCATTTATAAATATTAGCAAGTATGTGACTTGTTGGTGAAGTACTTTAATTGTTGTACGATACCATTCTGAAAGATCCCTGGTCGAATGTCACTAGTCGGGATACTAGGGACTAGACCAACACATGGATTGATTGATGACTATGTTTCACCAGTCATAGATATGGATGATATCGAATCAATAGTATGAGCATATGTTAGAGAACATGATGTTGGATTGACCCACTTTGAGATACTATTGAGATTGTTATGTTTGTATGTGTTATCAGTTGGTCTCAAGCAATGATATGTATAATCCTTAGACCTGAGATTGACATAGTCTCCTACATGTGTAACAGTATACTTAAGGGTTACCAAACGCTACTTCCTAACTGGGTAGTTATAAAGATAGCTTTCGGGTATGCTATTTAACATATGGAGGGATACGACTGGTTAGATATTAGATTTACCCCTCCTAGCATAACAGGAGAGATATCTTTAGACCCCTCGATGTGTTCAAATAAAGGAAGTGCATGGTCGTGCCACAACTGGCCGAAGAGTCGACCACACAAAGTTATCCATCACTAGATCGAGAAAAGATTGAACAGTCTATAGATGATATATGTATCACCTGGAGTGTGATCATATATCTTGAGGCAAAAGGAGAACATGCAATCAGGTCGCTTAGTCCGACCATATACGAACTGGTCATACAGGGATACAGATTGCTCGTGAGCTACATGACCACAAACTGGTCGTAAGGTGTTACGAAATGGTCATGACCAGATGCGAAATGGTCATAAAGAGTTACGAACTGGTCGTGAGTGACAAGGACCTGGTCGCAGATCATATTGCATAAAGTTCATCCGATATTATCTTTATGTGTATTCGGGAGTCGCCATATCCTACTAGGAACCGCTACCGACTTGTGGATCGGAAATGAGTTTCCGGGTCATGGCCGATTACATATAAACCTACAGGGTCACACACTTAATGGATTGGACAAACAAGTTCAGATTTGATCCATTAGGGGCTCTTTATAAGGGAAGGCGTTGGGCTTTAGGAAGTTGCACCATCCACCGAAACCCTAGCCATCACCTCCCCAAAAACCCTGCCGTGCGCGCTGATGCTAGCACACCGATGTACGACGTTCCACCCTGGGATATGTGGATACCGTAGAGGTGTTGTTGCGATCGTTGCTGCGCTGATCGAGGACAATCCGTGGCGTACGTAGAGAATACGAGAAGCTGCTGGAGGAGACGATCGGTGGCCAAGGACCGCACGTCTAGTGTTAACGATATATGATCTCTTACTCGTATGGTTTTCTGATTTATACGGTAGAATTTTAAATTGTACACTAATGTAGCCTATCCGTATCCCAACAAAGTTCACTGTGTTGGATGTCATAGTTAGGTGTGAAATGTATCGACTTTGATGATATTTGGGCGGCGGGGTGTTGTAATATACGTTTTTGAGAGATTGACAACTAAATCGCATCAGGTGGTATCTGTGCTGCCGATAACGTGAACCAAATCAGCTAACTCACGTCGCGTCTTACCAGTTTCTTCTTCTTCTTTTTTTGAAGGATGTCGTCTTAAGTTATGTGGATCTGAACTTTGTAATTAAAAAACATTTTTTTATTGGAATGGATGGTTTATTTTATGATGTACCTAACAGTTGTATGATAATCTTGTACTAGTAACTAACTTATCAGTGGGTAGCATGTCTCCTGCATTCCCCCCCCTCTTGTCTGTCATTAACACTGGCCACGCCTCGTCATCATCCTTATGGATACATCATCCCAACACAATCAAATATTCTTCTTTTCGCAACAAAAAAAAAACACGACCAAATGTGACGCTGTTATTACCTGACAAGAATCTCGTCCGTTTTTTAGCTTCCGAAGCGCAGCGTCGTCGCTCGACGTGCCGTCGTCCACTATTTGGCGCGCGCGCACGTCGGTCGGTTGACCACGGCACGGGGCGTCGTGCGCGCCACTCCCCCCGTTGGAGCCACTGACAGCCGAGCCCCAGCCCGGACCTGCGAGCCACCACCGGCCCAGCGCGAAGTGCGCGCGCGCTGAAACGAAACCGCCGCCTTCCTCCTCTCGTCTCCTCCCGTTGTGTTATCTGCAACGGCCTGGTCGCCTCCGCCCTTAATTCCACGCCCCCCGCAACCATCCCGACCCGTTCCGGCGGTTGCAACTACCGCCGCGTCCTGCCGGAACCGCCATGCCTCCCTCCCTTCTGCTGCAAGGCCGCCACTTCTTGGAGGGCCCCTCCTAAGCCTCCGGTTGATTCTTGCGCATTCGATCCTTCTTTGGCGCGTGCGTGCGTGCGTTGATTGCTGCTCTTACGATCATTTCTTGAGTTGGTTCGTTGATATATATCGATTGGTGATCCCCGATCGAGACGTGTTAAGGCGGCCGGAGAGGGTCCCGGCGGTGGTCGCTGATGGGCAGCCTTTGCTCCAAGGAGGACGTGGTCGAGGAAGAGCCCGTCGCCGTGGAAAGGCTGCAGAAGGCGCCGAGCCAGTCCCTGAAGCAGCTCATCACGCTCACCGCCAAGGAGGACGCCGCGGTCGTCCCGCCAGTCGTGCACGCCGTCTTCGCCAGGGTGGAGTCGAACGTCAAGGCCAAGGCGCAGCCGGGCGCCGCGAATAATGGGGCCGTACCCGTCGCGCCGGCGGCGGAGGAGAAGGCGGCCGCTCCGGTCGTCGTGATCGCGTCCTTCAACAAGTCGTACAGCACCGCCGGGGCGCCCACGCACCACCGGCGCTCGACCGTGGACGTCGGTGGCCGGAACCCCATCGACAACGCCGACGACGCCGCGGACCCCAACCTGCAGGTGGTCTCCGGCGTGCCCCAGGGGTTCTCCGGCGAGCACGTGATCGCCGGGTGGCCCTCCTGGCTCACCTCCGTCGCCGGCGAGGTCGTTCAAGGGTGGCTGCCCCGCCGTGCCGACACCTTCGAGAGGCTGGACAAGATCGGGCAGGGCACGTACAGCAACGTGTACAAGGCGCGCGACCTGGAGAGCGGCAAGATCGTGGCGCTCAAGCGGGTGCGCTTCGTCAACATGGACCCGGAGAGCGTCCGGTTCATGGCGCGGGAGATCCACATGCTGCGCCGGCTCGACCACCCCAACGTCATCCGGCTGGAGGGCATCGTCACCTCGCGCCTCTCGCACAGCCTCTACCTCGTCTTCGAGTACATGGAGCACGACCTTGCCGGCCTCGCCGCCATCCCGGGGCTCCGCTTCACGGAGCCGCAGGTGAAGTGCTTCATGAGGCAGATCCTCGACGGGCTCCACCACTGCCACGGCCGGGGGGTGCTGCACAGGGACATCAAGGGCTCCAACCTGCTCATCGACGACAACGGCGTGCTCAAGATCGCCGACTTCGGGCTGGCCACCTTCTTCGACCCGAGCAAGAGGCAGCCCATGACCAGCCGGGTCGTCACGCTGTGGTACCGGCCGCCGGAACTCCTGCTCGGCGCCACCGAGTACGGCGTCGCGGTCGACCTGTGGAGCACCGGCTGCATCCTCGCCGAGCTGCTCGCCGGCAAGCCCATCATGCCCGGGCAGACCGAGGTGCGTGTGCTTCCTAATTCCTAAACTGAACTTTTCCTCTCAAATGGCCTTGTCATCTGATCTCTCCTGGTTCTTGTTGCCTGCAATTCGTACTCATGCAGATCGAGCAGCTGCACAAGATCTTCAAGCTCTGCGGGTCGCCGTCGGAGGACTACTGGGCAAAGGCGAAGCTGCCGGACGTGACCCTCTTCAAGCCGCAGCGGCCGTACCGGCGCAAGATCGCCGAGACGTTCAGGGACTTCCCTCCCACAGCTCTGGCACTCCTCGATACGCTGCTTGCCATCGAACCGTCTGCCCGGGGCACCGCGGCTTCTGCCCTCGACAGCGAAGTAAGTGCCTCAGTGACTACTAGAAAAATGATCTCCTGCTCTGATTTTGCGACCACTGACACTGTTCCATTGAATCTCTGATCAGTTCTTCAGAACCAAGCCGTTGGCGTGTGAGCCGTCGAGCCTGCCCAAGTACCCGCCGAGCAAGGAGTACGACGCCAAGCTTCGCGGCAAGGAGGCCAGCAGGTACGTCGAGCTTGCGACGGCGTTCTTTGGGTTGAGTTCTCTCTTGATCCCTTTCTTAACCTGACCTCGATTGCGCATCTGCTGATAGGCAAAACACGACGGCCATCGGAGGCAAGGGCTCCTTGTCCGTGAAACCGGGAAGAAACGAGTCCAAGGCCGTGCCAGCACAAGACGCCATTGGAGACAACCAGGTAGTTTTACTCGCCCAAGCTCCTCATCTTCCGATGTTGCACCGAGCAGTTCAAGAAATTATCAGATTTAGCCCGAAATTTGTTCACTTGTGTTCCAGAGGAGGCATGTGGCGCGCGTCAACCCGAAGAGCGTCAGCCACAACTACAGCTCGCTGGAGGACAGCGTGCCGGGGTTCCGCATCGAGCCGCCAGCGGCGGCTGGGGCGCCAGTGACGATGCAGACCGTCGGGTTCGGGTCGACGTGGTACAAGAAGGACGACCCGCGCACGGCCAGCTCCGTCAGGGTGTCGAACGCAGGGGCGCACCTGACGTCGCAGAGGTCCTACGCGCAGCGCGGCACCGACCTGCACCCGAGCTCGTCAGCGGCCAGGAACGCCAACTCCAGGTACAACCGGCTCGACGTCGCCGAGCCGGCGAACGCGCTCGACAGGCCGGGATCTACCCACAAGAAGGATCTGGGAATGAGGGATACATCAGCTGCTGTGAGTACTAATCAGATCATTCTTGCTGCATTGGTGTGATTCTTCAGACATTGCTAATTGCTAATGTGGTTGCATGTTTTGTCAGGGGTATGGAGGGAGGAACAGGAGAATCCACTACTCCGGCCCGCTGGTGCCACCGGGAGGGAACATGGAGGACATGCTCAAGGAGCACGAGCGGCAGATCCAGCAGGCGGTGCGCAAAGCGCGCGTCGACAAGGAGAGGATCAACAGGCACCATTACTGACTGGCAGAAAGGGACATGGAAGAAGAACTGGTTCTGACGACGATCATGGTCAACCCAAACCACAGCCGGTTGTGTGCAGTGCACAGAAAGGACTCCATGAACGGAACAGAGGCAAGCAAGATCTTCAACGGAAGAACAGACAGACGATCGAAGGCGCCTCACAGAACGAACTCGGGATACCCGCCCGTTGGAGAGTTGGGCTTTTCTTGATCCATGTGTATAATAGCTGTGTTAGAGAGATTTTGAAAGCCTGACAAGGAGAACAAGACGAAAACTGTACACCGGATTGTAAAGACGAAAAATGTGTGTGTATATCTGCTGGTCGACTTCATGCATTAGAGACTTAGTGGGCAACAAGCTATGCAACAATATACGTGGTGATAATGATATACAACCAGACCTACACTACACATTTGCACAATTTCAGAAGAACAAGCTAAGTATCATATAAGATAATGATACTGTACAACGTATCATACGTGCCACCAGCCGAGTGAGTCGCTTGACGCCTCCCAACCACTCATTTTTCACTTTCCCCACCTGCTCTATCTATCTGGCTCTTTTCACTTTCTTCCTTTCTCCCCCTGCGCCCTCACCTTCAAACTCGAGGTAGGGGTACCCGTCCTATGGCTCTCGCCGCTGCGTGCAAGCACGCCGCGGCTGCCTCTCGGTGGTGGCCGTACAGACGGGCCCGCAGAAGCCGTCGCCGTCGTCCCAGGCGGGGGACGAATCGAACGCGCTGCAGAATCTGCTGAAGCGGGAGTACAGGTACGGGTTCGTGTCTGACTTTGAGTCCTCCATCCCCAAGGGGCTCTCGGAGGCCACCATCCGCCGTATCTCGGAGCTCAAGGCGGAGCCGGCGTGGATGCTGGACTTCCGACTCGCCGCCTACCGCCGCTTCCTGACCATGGCGGAGCCACCTGGAGCAACAACCTGTACGAACCGTTGGACCTCCAATCCATCTGCTACTACTCCGCGCCCAAGACCAAGACCAACCTCAATGTTCAAAGGTAAAATGTTTAAAGGTGAAGGTACCTGCTTCAATGCAGTTCTTAGCAGCAAGTCGAAAATCGTTGACGATTCGAGGGATTTCGTTTGCTCTTAGCCTTCGCGGAGCAGAGAATTCCCCATCAGATCCATCTTGAATAACCGCAAGTGTGACCTGGCTGTCCGTACTGGAAATTGGAGCTTGTCTGTTGGGCTGATAATCTGAAAAAGGACGTCAGAAATAGCTGTCAGAGGATCATGACAAGTTGACAACTGCTTCAGATGAAATACAGCATCCTAACACGTAGCAGTATCAGTATGTACGAAACCTACATGGCTAACTCTTGCTCGATAGAAGAACATTACAGTCGGGCCTATTTCGAAGAAATAAACATAATCAATCTGATCTGAAGTGCTGGATACCATCGGGCAGTTTTTGTGCTAGTTTTAAGTTTATACAGTACAAATGAGACATATGTAACGTCCTAAATTTTCGAGCTTTAAAAAAAAAAAAAATTCTATAAATTAGGTCTCTGAAAATTTTCATCAATTTTCCTTGAATTAATAAAACTTAATTAGAAATTTTAAAAATTAAAATAATTTAGTATGATTAATGTAAAACCAAAAATAGTGTTAGTTGGGTTCTTTGTGTTCCAAGGTATTTTATTGATTTTTTTTGGATTTTTCAGAGTTCGTTTGTTATTTATTTGAGCTCATTTGAATTTCTAGCCCTTTCTTAAATTCAAAAATCAATTCTATTTCCTTTTCCTTTGTGGGCCGAATTGGCTCGGCCTGTTCCACCTTTCTCTCTCGTTCGGCCCACCTTAACCCCGACCCAGCCCCGTCTCCCCAACTTGCCAACGCGCTCCATCTCCCTGCCATCCACCCAGGGCCGCCTGTCGGTCGCACACGTGTCGCTCGCGCGCCAGCCCCACCCGTCAACCGCTCCCCTCGCCTGGTCCCACCTGGAAGAGCCGCCACTGCAACCGTGTGCCACCGGGACTCCGTCGCCGCCGCTCTCGGTGTCCGCGTCCCGTACTGTCAGAACCCGGGATTAATATCCCAGATCCTCTGTGCATTTCTGAACTAGTCCCATGATCAGTAGCTAGTTCACACAGTAAACAAGTATGGTAACAAATTCATATCACAACTTTATTAATAAGCAACAGAGTTTATTACAAAAGAGGCTTACAGCCCACAATAAAGAACACAGCGGAAGACGAAGAAGTAGTAGGGTCCAGTTAATCTGCCACAGGCAATCGACTGGGGAAGCGGTCTAGTCGTCGAGATCCACGTCGGTAGCAAAGTCCTTCTCCTCTGAAATTTTATTTGCATAAAGCAAGTATGAGCACAACTTCCGTGCTCGCAAGTTACACCCGTCAAGTAACAGAATGACATGCACATATGGATGTAACAAATGATGGCTTATAAGGTCATTTGCATAAAGCAGTATTTTCTTTAAATACTTGTACTAAGTTCCAAAGCAGTTATTCTATAACTAAAATTTATAAAATTCTCAATTTTATAGTCAGATAACATTCACACATTAATGGTGAAGGATACCCTCCTATCACATGGCTTCCCGCCCAATTCCCATCTGGATAAACCAGTTTTGAAGTAGTATTTTTCAAACAAAAACCAAAGTCTAACTTTGAGTAGTTCTGCTAGTATGTCCATAACCGTGGACACGGCTATTCGAATAGTTTTACACTCTGCAGAGGTTGTACAACTTTACCCACATAACAAGACTTCTCTAGTTTGTCCGGCATATATCTATGCCACCGCTCACTACCTTTGGTAAGCGGTCTAGAGCACGTGTCAAGGCCTTTACAATGTTCTGTCTTAATGTATTTATGCCCTAAGGTTTCACGCCATTGGGTGGCCATCCTCCTAAGCCCCTCCTGCGCGCCAGATGGGTCTACTGTCTGACCAACACCCATACCAACAACATAGCTGTAACATCCCAATTTCGGGCTTGTGTTTAAAATGTAAGAAAATGAGTAGAAATTAAAACTTTTTCTTACATCATGTATTTCCCATGTGTACTACACAATTATTGTACAAGAGCTATGGAAATACAAAGCCACAAGTCTTTGATCCAAATCTTGATCCTTCAAAAACAATCTTGTCAAACCTCTTGATCATCTCCTGGAAATATTTTTCCAGAGTTCTTGGGATGGTATGTGACCCCTTTGAAAAATTTCACAATTTTTAGAAATTGTTTGAATATTTTTAGAGGGCAGTCAAACCTGTTTGACTTTTAGTCAAACCTGTTTGACTTTTAGTCAAACCTTGAACCAGTACCTTGTAGAATTTTTAGAGAAAAATGCAATGCATAAAAACCTCTGAAAATTTTACAAAAGGTCAATACCTTAGTCAGCAAGCTCCTGTAAAATTTTTAGAATTTTTGGAGTTATTTTGCTACCTTTAAGAAATCCTCAAAGTCTCAGCTGGAATTAAAAACCTAAAACCTGGTTCACTGTTCCTTGGGTTTTGAGTCGGACTCGGGCTCGAGCCAGTGGACTTGACCGAACCAACTAATCGCACCTGGTTCCCTTCCTAGCGCGCGTTTAATATCAGCCGTTGGATTTAAATCGCTCGGCCCTCGTTCGCGTGAGCATTCGGACCGTGCGGTTGCACTATTCAATTGGGACCGTTGGATCTCGATCCAACCGTCCAGATTTTCGAAAACAATCGGACTGTCCGGCGGACCCAGTTAAATCGCAGCCGTCCATTTTTAATCCAACGGCCATGATTTCTTTTCTGTTCTTCTTCCTCCTCTGCCTCTCCGTGCGCGCGTGCGTCCATGGCAGGAAGAAAGAGAGAGGGAGGGCGGCTTGTTGTGTCACTTCGAGCGTGCCTCGTCAACATCACACTGTGGGGCATTTAATGCACCCCAGGCTTTCGGCTCCTCCATCCTGAGTCTCACTTGCCCCCATCATTTCTTGGTCCATGACCGCACCATGAACCGAACTCACCGTGAGCTCTTGTTCTTGCTCAAAACCCTAATCCTTCCTCTATAAATAACCCCTTGGTTCATCCTGGTGTTCCTTTACACCACCTCTAGCTCTTCTCTGTGTTTGAGCTCAAAACCACTTCAAATCAAGTTGGCACCATTGTTGACCCGAGGAGCTCCAATATGGATCTGGGTGTCCAGTGGTTCAACTTCAATATTTCTTGCACCCTTTTGAGCTCCTCAACTTCCTTTATATTTCCCCTAACTTAATTTTGGGTTGCATTCACAGGAATCACTCAATTTTAAGTTTGAAGATTTTCGGCTGATTTCACCCCCTTTCTTCTCCAACTCCGGTAAGTGGTTCTTTTTGCAATTGCTTACTTATGGAGCTCGTGGGAACCTTAATGGAGCTATTTTGATCACCCATTGGTGTTCATCTTGCTCAGGTTGCCATTTTCTTCTTCATCTTCCTCGGCTCCGTTGGACTTCATCGTGTTCAAGTCTTCCCCGGCCATCTTTGAAGCTCATCTGCATTAAGGTAGCCTCTTATTAGTCTCTAGAAGTGTGGGCACTCGCTTTGGATCAGCAATGAGCATTTGCAATTTTCATGTTTTGCCGAAATTGGCTCCATCTTAGTTTTCCGGCTCGCCGGCGTTCTAGACCTCCACCGCCGGCGAGGTCATCACCTTTGGGTCCGCGACACTATTGCGAACCCATTTTGATATTTGGTTGGCACCGCCGCGACCAGAGTCGCCGGCGACATGCCGTAGAAAGCACTCGGTTTTGTCACCGAGAAGCTCCATTTTCGTCGATTATTAGGACACGCTTAATGCACAATCATTGTCAATCATTAGAAGTATTAATTGTGTCTTAATCGCCTAAATGTCTCAACGACATGTGGGTCCAACCCTCTGTAATCACCCATCGGGCGCTAATCGATGCTTTGGACATCATTAATGCTAATGATTATCATTAAATCCCTGTCTTAGCATTAGTGTGCCCGAAATGGTCTTTTGGGTCACTGACGTGTGGGCCCGTAGGCCTTAAACCTCATTCTCGGGCTCATTAGGACTAATTTCCGAATTCATTAAATGTTAATCATTGTTAGCATTTAATTGGTCCTAAACTGTCCCTTTGTGCCACTGCCAGGTGGGCCCCCAATCACTTAATCACCTCTGTTCAAAATCGTTAGGACTCATTGATTGCTAATCATCATTAATCATTGGTCATTAGTAATTAATTAGCTGTCCTAAGAATCCTCCTTAAGTCGCTGCCATGTGGGCCCCGAGCCCTGTGCACGTGGGTTAAAGCTTGCATGTGTGACTCCGATCAGCGACATGCGACCCACATGTCAGCGCTTCATTTTGAACTTCGTTCATTGGCCACCGTCCATTTTGTGATCTGTGGCCCAGATCAATTGGGCTGATCGGGTCACCCGATCCTCCCATTCGTCGTGGGCCATTCATTTGATGATCTGCGGTCCTAATTCTTGCGCCGATCGCGAAGTCCGAACCTTCCTCGCTCTTGACCATTTGATCTTCGATCGACGGTCGCGATGGTTTGGGCCGTTCGGGTCGCTTTCGCGCACCCCTCGCACGCGCCGTTAGATTCCAAATCAAGGGCCCATGATTGTCCACGTCGTTTCTTTTCTGTTAAGTGTTGTTTATTTCTGTAAGTATTTACTTACCAACAGAAAATTGTATTAAAACTTTAGAAATTCATAACTAATTCATTTTAAATCCTTTTTGGATGTTCCCAACTGTAATAAATTTCTATGCCTCTGTAGTTTAATATAAAAATGCAATTGGCCATGTTCCTGTCACAGAAAATTGTGTAACTCAAATAGCTTGTTTTCTGCTAATTTTGAATATCCCAAAAATAGAATTAAACTTGTAAAATGCATATCTTTTTCTATACAACTCCAAAATGTGCAAAATCAATTTTGTTAAATTCCTCTGTTAGTGTACTTTAATATGAAATAGGTTTTGCACCTGTTTATGTTTCTGGAAAATATAATGTGCTAGGTTTACAACTTAGAAAAATCATAAGTAAATCATTATAACTCCAAATTTAGTAAACTCAACTTTGCTGTCATTAGGATGTCATAATCTACTTGCTATAAAAATTTCAGAGCTTAGATCATCGTAGAAATTTTCGCCATGAACAGTACCAATAATTAATTTAGGGAATTTATAGGCTGAGAGAACTAGTTTTAGCCATAACTTTTCCATGCTTAGTCCAAATGAAGTGATTCTTGTTTCTAAAATTGTCTAAAATCAACCTCTAACTGCTGTGTAAATTTCATGGGATTTGGATGTCTTTTGCTGTTGAGTTTTGTTGGTGTTCTTCGTTCTTATTTGGTTTTATCGCATTTTCGCGTTAGGTTCCGAAGAATATATTGAACCTGAGAATCCTTCTCTGCAGCAAGAGCCAGACCAGCAAGGCAAGCAGTTTGATCATGTTAATTGTAACATCCCGATTTTCAGAATCGGGATGTTAATATTTAATTTGGCGATCTATTATTTTTTTTTTACTGTGTTTTAAATTTTTCCAATGTTTAATTAAAATGTTGCTTAAAAAAAACAAATTGAATACATTGAAAGGTTGCATTTAAAGTTAAATCAAATAGTTCAAAAAGATGCAAAAATAATAATAATAATAATAATAATAATAATAATAATAATAATAATAATAATAATAGCAAACAATATTAAATTGAATTGGTCGAGAGACTACAAATGAAAGAAAATTATTTTGGTCTCTTGCTTTCACATGCATTTCAAAAATCATACCGTGGTGCATTCATTAGACCGCCGCTCTTTTTGATCCGACCGATCCGCAGCGAGGCGTCTGTCGTCCATTTCTTTTCCCTAACTTCCTCCTCGCAAACACAACCGAAAACCAAAAATCATGCGACGCATGTTATAGCGTTGCGATCGTCGTCTCGAGGGCGTTCTGTTTCTCCAATCGGTTTTCGAGTGCGAGCTCTTTTGCGTGGCATGCAAGAAGGAGGAAGAATTGCTGCTATTTATTTCACTGTCAATTTTTATTTCCCGATCACCCTTGTGCCAGCCGAACCACACTCACTACCATTTTCCTCTTCTCACTCCATTTCTTTTCCTCATGCCACTGCTCATTTGGTTTGACCAAACCGAATGCCCTCTCTCTGCTGCACCCTTTCACTGCCATGTTTCTACTTTTTCCCTTCCCCAAAAGGAGCCACACCACTACATCTCATTTCTTTATGTTCAACCGAGAGCCCCTAACACCACACCTTCCCATTTCTTTTTCTTGCTAGCCGAACAGAGCACTACATGGCCTCCTAACCCCCTGCCATTTCCTTTTCGTTTCAGCACCATCTCCACCCATACTGCCATTTCTCTTTCCCATCTCCTAATGCAGCCATTTCCTTTTTAAGCCACCACACAAGGTCACATGCCCTGCCCATTCCTTGAAGTCAGCTGAAAACAGCAGGTGCAAAGCCCCCACTACCATTTTTTCTCTCCCCCAAACCGAAAAGCTACTGCCACCTTCCCCCTTTTTCATTTTTACCTCACTGCCATCCCTATTCTTTAGCTCAACCGAACATGCAAAATCTCAAGCTACTGCTAACTCTACCCACTATGCCTTTTCTTTATTCCCTTTTCCTTCTCGCAGTACACAGCCGAACACCCCTCTGCCCACTTCATCTTCTCCCACGCCACATCTCCCCCAAAACAGCACAACTCCATCTCTTTCTCTCACAAGTTCAAGCTCCCATATTCTCTCCTCAAAACCCCAGCTAAAACTCAAAAATCAAGTCTTGCATGTTATGCCAGCACAATCCCCATCACCTAAGCTTCCCTTGCATCCATTTAGTTCTCGCATGCATGGGCATTTGGTCAAGTTTTGAAGAAGATGGGAGGAGGTAGTTCGTGGCCTTTGTGGCTGTGATGCATGTAGCAGCCTGGAGCATGGCCAGCACCAGAGAGCGGCGTCAAGGCGCTGGTTGGGCTGCAGCGGCGCTGCTGTGATTTCTGGCGGCGTCTATGTGGCCGACAAGGCGGACGGCCATCTGCAGCTCGATCGAGCAGCGACTTGATGGCAGCCACGGCACCAAGGCGACGCTGCAACCCAGCACGAAGACGGAGGCGCCTCCATCCGGTGCATGCATACATGACAGCCCAGAGGAGCCGGCGGCCCAGCGGCGCGGCAAGGCAGCGGCGTGGGGGAGTCGGCCAGGTTGCAGTGCCCAGGCGAGGGTACGACGGCCGGCAGCAGTGTCGTGGCTCGGGCGGCAGCATCCGTGGGCAAGGCGTCGGGAGGCACGGCTGGTGGCGCAGCGGCTCCATGCGTGCATGCATGCAGCGGCGCTGCATTGGCTGCCGGCCGGCGGAGCAACAGCGCACAGCCTAGTGGCGAGAAGGCGAGGCCCGTGGCGCGGCTTGGCCTTGCACGCTGCCGACGACTGCTCGGTGATGCGGCTACGAGGCCAAGCTAAGCGTGCGAGTGGAGAGGCGGCGCAGGGCAGCGAGGCCAAGCCGAACGTGCATGCAGCCGGTGCATGCACGCACACGGCGCAGCAGCTCCGTGCAGCCTCGGACGGCGCGGCGTGGCCCGGAGTTGCTCGGGGACACGGCGTCGAGGCGCCATGGATGTGAGGGCGAGGTGCTGCCCACTATCTTCATGCGGCACGACACAGCGATGCGGAGCGGGACATGGACGAGGAGCCGGACGCGGACGAGCTCAGCGACAACTACGGTCGACACGGACGCGGACGCACACGATTTCGGCGACGACTACGGTGGATGCAAACGAGTGCCGAGAAGACGATGTCCGGCGATATTTCGCATGCCTAGTGCCGCGGTAAAATCTTTAGTGTCAAATCGCGCTTACAATTTTTACTTATGCATGTTGCATATTAGTCATGAGCACGGCATCTTTTCATGCATGTTTAATTGCAAAAAAATTGTTTGATAGCTTAGACTGGTGCGACTCTCCAGTTAAGTCTTATTTATGCGTTGGAATGATCATGTATTGATATTTTAGTGAATGCGGATAATTAGATTATTGTGGCGAAATGCATGCAGTATTGATTGGTAGATGCTACATTAAATATATGAGTTGATTATTTGATCGGATGATATTATTTTGAGTAGCATGCAAAATAGTGGTGATCTTTGGATATAAAGTAATTAGAGGTTTTTTTTCCCTCACATTGAATTAGTAATTTTAGGAGCTTCGACGCATAAGGATTTTATGATTTATTACTTGATGGATAGCTCTTGTGATGATATTTATAGAAATATGGATTTTGAATCAGACGATTTATTTAATCGCGAGCAAGTTGGTAGGATGCCTTAAGTAATATCTATGTGAGTTGTACATGCTAGAATTGGAAGAAGGTAGGAATGGATTATTTGATTGCGGATAAATATTTGGATTGCCATGTAATTAGTAGATAAATCCTATGTGCCGAGTCGATGCAATTGTACTCTCTTTTGGATTAGTAGCTAAATGATTATTAGTCGATCGTAGAGACGCATATGTGATTGGGTTGGTTAATGTCGTTCACAACTAAGTTCGGTGGTATGGATATAAGTTGATCGATTAGTGAACTATTAAATGTTGGATGTGCAATTAAATTGTAGAGCTCACTAGGTGTCGGTTAGTCAATTAAACCTCGATCGGTGGAAAATTGAGTGTATGCGATTGTGATTTGCTGAGACGAGACTAGTAGAGCTAGATAGTCAGCAATAGCTTAAATAGTATATCAGAGAACAATCGATGAATTCAATCATGGTCATATGCCCATGAGTCGGTGGATTCCGTGTAATTATCGGATAGGTTGTATATTTGGAAGATCGTGAGTTCGGGCATCACTCGATGGATTGACTACCTTGATAATGCCTTAGTGGATGTTAGTACGGGATTTAGATCAAGATATGAGAATATGATTGGGGAAGTGTTATACATGTGATTGGATTCAACACCGGAGAATCGGTTAAGTATATGTTTGTGAGAAGATTATATTCGTCGGTAGATGTTTTCCTTTAGGAAATAAATGGAAAAGAAAAGAAAATATGTAGGCCTCACTTGACATGGCATAGGCTAGGTCAGCCTGTGTTAAAAAAGGATTCAATTCCATTTAAAATTCAGAAAAGAATTATTTTTACACTAGAAACTGAATTAACTTGGAAAATTCATAGAAAATTCATATGAACCCCAAATGAGATGAATCCAATTGGGTTATTCGTAAAATATTATTATCTAGCTAACCATGTAATTTTTATCTCCACTAGTATTCTGCAAATTTTCGCGAAATAAATAAAATGGGATGAACAGTAACAGAAGTGAATTTTTCAGCATTTTTCACGAATCTGATTTTCAAACTACTATAAATCTCTCACATAAACTCCAAATGGAATAATGTTTGTACCTAAATTCATCTAAAATCATGATCTAGCTACTATATAAATTTCATTCATTTTTGAGTACTTTGAGTTTTTGGCTATTTCTCGGCGTTTATTCGGTATCGTCTTTTATATAGTTTTCGAGCTGCCGAAAGTAAGCGAGTACGTAACCAAGAGTGAGAAAGTGGACTCCCTGAAAGGCAAGCATCATTTGAACTTTCTTTTGCATCATATTTGATCCCAGTTTTGGTTAAGTTAGTGCAATGATAATTGCTTGCATGCTATTTTGATTATGTCAATATTTTTGTGATGTGTAGTTTAGTTATGTCCTATGCTTGAGGTTAATCTTGAATTATGCCAACTCCTATATGCTTAAGATAGGATGTGTGAATTATGGGTTCTAGAATTGCTTAGCCATGCAAGTCTAGACACGGTAGTTCGATCGTCGGGAATAACCCGGCGGTTTTGGGATAAACACAACTCTCATTTTATGATTTATACTTCAGATCTTGTAGCTGTTTTATGAGTTAAATTTTGTCATTTTTAAATGAGCTTTGGTCTGGACAAGTGTTGGTTAGTGATGGTGCTTTGTGCACGAGCATTGGGTAAGTGGAAGGACTTGTCCGGACAATTGAGGACCGAACTTTGTAACGTCGTTAATTCAAGTACACTCGTCTTTGCCACACGCGGGTTGGGAGCCGTATGGTTAAGTAGGGGAGGGTTTTATTGTGTTAAGTCCTTGGTGGTGTAAGGGCATAGCGACCGTGAAATCCTATGTTCTTTAGGAGCCGATGTAATCCTTTATAGTGTGCAAGGGCGCCAATTCTTTTGTTTTGATTGCATCGGTATTTCCAATATAACTTGTGAGCCCCTAGCAAGTGCTATCGACGCTTGTACTAGGCAAGGAACCATCTCACAAGGGGACTTAGCCCAATGAGATCTTCTTGCTGAAAATGATCAGTATCTTGATTTACACACGGCATACCATAGTAAGTATGCTATATTCGGAGGCATCCGGAGGCTTACGGGCTAATCAAGTCGTGTGGGTAAATAGTACACCCTGCAGGTATCAATCTATTCGAATAGCCGTGTCCACGGTTATGGACAACCGCTTGAGTTCGGGAGTTACTATTGTTAGACTTTTAATTAAAATTGTGGTTGAACTTGGTATTCGTCATGAACGGGTTGTTCATGTGTTTAGTACATCAAAGTGGGCTGCCACTTTGGACTTTGTATGATTCAATTGTTTATTACTGAAATGCTTTACTATATGCTTTACTTCTACTTCAAATCTGATTTTAAATGGGCACATGAAAAACTAGTATGTGTAGGATGTTAATCGTTGCGTCTCTTTCGCAAAACTAAACCAATATGAGCCATCCTTTGAATGACCCTTATGCATAACTATTTTTATTTGTGTAAGACTTGCGAGTACACTTGTACTCACCGGATGTTTGTGGCCTTTTCGGTGAGGAAGATTATGAGTATGACGATCTCGTTAGTGTTGACTTGGGTGACACTAATGAGTAGTGTGCTATCATTTAACCCCCAGTTGGTTGCCGATGGGTGATGGGCATACCACTACTGGTCTTTTGCTTAATTTACTTGCTTCCATTGCTACTTGATACTTTACTTTGAATTTGGTCGGTCGGCGTATGTAATAAGTCGTAGACTTTGACTATTATGCGGTATGTCTTTTGATCTCTTGTTGTATCGTTGTATGGATGTAATCAACGTTGGATGAGGGTATGAGTATATTGGTCGTTGATCTTGGGAGCCAATATAAGTCATACTCGTTGTTAATGAATCCCCATTTAACTCACTAAGTGTAGTGCTTCGAATCGAAAGAGGATCGACAATCATGTAGCGCTCGCAAAGGAGCAGCGCGCATGATCGTTGAGGCTCTAGTATTCGGCTAAGCCCCTCACTTGGATAGAGTTAAATTGGAATTCATTTACCGGAGACCCGTAATTATGTCCCTAAGACCTTGTCTAATCTCGGTCTTATGGAGATAATTACCGGGGTCCCCACATTAATCCTAGTATTTTAAGTATTTATGTTGTTTACAAATTCTATGTATGCATTGCTAGTTTGTGTTAAACTATTGTCGCTAGTTGACCTAGTAGATGCATTTCCTTAAGACAAATGATTATCCTCTACTACCGTGAGCCTAGGTTATTGCTGTGATTTAGGTTCGGATGAGCTCTTGTCACTTAGTAGTTTGCGAATTAATTGCTTAGCCATGCTTAGCTTCCTAGAAATGGGCGGTTATCGACTTGTCGATAACCTTGATCATATAAAACTTATTATGATTTATGATTTCCACCTTGTGCCATGTCTACTTATGAAAACTAAAACTGAAAAGCAAAATGATTTAGACTTGGGCACAATGGTAAGATAGTGTGATTTTCGGTGTGATCGGAATGGTGCCCGAGTCAATTAAGGACCGAACATCTTGTGAGTACACATTATCCGAGCAATTTGTGCGTGCTAACCACACTAGAGGGTATGGGACCTCTCTTGACTCGATGACTTTGGAGTGTATTGGCTTGGGTCGCAGGAGTCGCAGGAGGGATGGTGTTGGGAGCATTGTAGTGTCCAAAGACTTCACTGTGATGGGATTTGTTGTCTTTCGGCTTGCAATGTAAGCGTATGGGTTTCTATCCATACGAGCGGCTCGTAGTCAATGCACAATATTGGAAAGCGTCTCGTAGGACTTAGCCGTCTTGCATACCTTCGAAGTGTGCTTTGTGGCTTAAAGGCGGTGCAAGTGTGGGTACATTGGTACACCCCTGCAGGGTTAAAAATATTCGAATAGCCTCGTCCTAGGTTATGGACACGCTTGGGTAAGCTTTCAAGAGTTAGACTACAACCTTTTAATTAAAACTTGACGGGTGGTACGAATCGGGGATTCGTGCTATGTTGTGGTGACTATTGGGATAGTCACTTCCAAGTGGTTACTTGTATGTATCTTTATTTCGCTGTTATTTTGACAACAAAACAAGATTTGCAAACTTGCTTTTAAATGTATTACATTATTGCAAATAAAGTTGGCTTTATGCAAAATGAGACATACAACCTCCACCTAAATAAGCTTGCATGTAGTTTATGATTAGGTCTGCTATTCCACACGTCAGTCTTGCGAGTACCTTTGTGTACTCAGTTATCTTGCTTAAATGTAATTGTTGCAGAGGAAGAAGGTGAGCTTGAGGGCCTCACTACGTGAGTTGTCTTTGTGGTAGCTTGCGGCGTCTAGCTTGGCGGCCCGGTCGGTTGCCTTGTGGGTTGTGTGGCTAACCGGTCGACTTTTGTTCTAGCCATCTTATGGCACCTTCTGCTTCCGCTGTCATTCTTGTTTATTGTTCTATTTGGTCGGTCGGCTCTTTTGTAATAACTTTACTTTATGTATGTCGTTGTTGAACTTAGTGATGTATGTTGTATGGAAATGATGTGTAATTTTGTGATGATGTGCATATGCTGCAATTTTGGGAAGCATATGTCCATCGAGGCTTAGAATGTTTAATTAGTAATGCTAGAGCCATTTGGAGGTTAAGTGTTACTAGTTAAATATTCCGGGTCCTCACAATAGCACCAATGACACTAAGACATCACAAATTATTTAGCCAAGTCCCGCCCACATAGGACACGTGGTAGTACGGTAAGGCGTTGCATCATGCGCTCGAAGACCGGTCCTTAACTGACTTGGGCAACTTTTCAACAAAACCCATGGGCCTCAACCATACCCGATTGAGCCCGTGCATAAACTTGCACCCACCGAACATCCATTATGCCCAAGTCCAAACCATTTTCATTTATTTCATTTATTTCAAAGTCATAAACTTCCATAGCATACCGATGCCATGGATACCATCTAAACAACAATTGATTTCTGGCTGAAATCCCCAAAATAAACATGTTTGGTCTAAAAGCGTGGCTAATCATGATTTTTCTCAAAATGCTCTAGTTCATACTATCGTATCAACTAGGTTTGATCTATGGTGACAATATGTTTGCTTCAATTCTCAAAATTGGCCATATAAAGGATTTTAGGCATAACTATATATTTAAAATAGGAATTTAAGTTACTGACATAAATAAGCATGCAGTAATAATTTAAAACATAATATAAATAATTTGAAATAATGGGATCGAGATGATCAAGGGTATAACTTGCCTTGCTTGATGAGGTGACGTTGTTTTCTTAATGATCACCTTAATGAACGTCTGGTGTTGAGGTGACGTTGTTTTTCTTAACAGGTCACCTAGTACTCACAAGTACTATCTTCAGGTAGTCCAAGTGTACCATCACGATGATCATACAGTCAAAATCATTCCTCTTATGTTGTTCTTCAATCGGCGTCGAAATCTGATTCTCCGAAGTCATCGAAATCTAATCGTGAAAATACGACCAAATTCAAATAAAATTCAAATAACAATTCAAAAAAACTCCAAATTAAAATAATTTGATTTAGTTAGCTAGATTACAATTTTATACAAATTTTGCAACTTGAATCACCCAAATCGGAGTTTGGATGCAAAAGATATGGATTTTAGAAGTTTGAAATTACATGAAATAATAAATTAGGGTTTAAAGGAATTATTGATCAAATGAACTCAAAATTAAATAATTTTTGTTTAGATGGCTAGATCTTGATTTTATATGAATTTAGGAATTTGAAACGACGGAATCGGAGTTCGTACGAAGGAGAACGAACCCCGGGAAGTTCTAAATCTAAATAAAACCCTAAAATCAGATTTTATTGATTTTCTTGAATTATTTTTCTAAAGGAAAATCGGTTTATTGCGCAAGCTGACGTCAGCGGGGGATTTTCTGAATTTTAAAGGAATTAAAATAATTCCTGACGAATGGACCCCACATGCCATAGACATGGCTCACATGGACTGAGTCCACGGGGCCTTTGGCTCGGGATGTTGCGCAGACGTGGCGTGCGCGGGTGAGGTGGCGCCACACAGGCAGCCACGTCAGACCCGGTGTTGAGTTGGCACCGAGGTGGCAGCCACGTCATCTTGATGCCGGCGATGTTTTCGGGTGCGGCCGACAACGGCAAGCGGCGGAGGTTCACCGGCGGTGAGTGGTACCAACGCGTAGCCACGGCTATTGCGAACATGAAGGTACCTGCCTTGGCACGGGAGGACGGCGGTGGTGGCCGGAATTGGCGCCGGAGCGGAGGACGAAGTACGGTGGTTGTCGGCGATGGAAACCGGAGGCGCTCCGGGGTGAAGAAGGGGTGTGCGAGGGAGCTCCGGTGATGGGGAAGTCGGTGGTGCGGTCCACGGCGGCTAGGTGTCGCTGGCGGCGGAGTACTTCGAGGTTTTAACCGACGGCGGTAAAACCCTAGAATCAAGATTACGGCGGCACTGGAGCGATAGGGGAGGAGTGGGTGGCGGCGCTGGGTGCAGGGTGAAGAGGCGATGCCGGGGCGCACCTTTATAGGGCGCGGGATGGTCCGAGGCGGCGTGACATGCAAGAAGGCCGCGCGGTATCGCCGGAGAGATTATCGGGGTTTGGGGCCGAGAAAGGAAAGTGAAAGGTGGGGTTGGGTGCGAAATTGACAGGAGGTTTGAATGCACACATTCACACGTGAAGAGAGGGAGAGATTTGCGGCGGAGATGGAGCTCCAAATGGCGCTAATGGCGGCGTTGGGCGCGGCTGCGCGAGGAAGGAAGCAGTGGGGAAGAAAGGGTCGCGGCCGTCAGATCGGGATCTGATGGTGTGAGGGAGGCGGTGTTGCGTGGGGGGCGAGGATGCCGTCTGATTTAAATCCAACGACTCACAACGAGTGGGTCGTTCGGAGGTCCCGGAAGTCACGATGAATTTTGGCCATTGGATGCCGATCCAACGGTTGAGATGCGTGTAGGGTTACACACGCGGGAGAACGGGATGACGTGGGAGAATGATAGCCGTCCGATGGGGATCGGGCGGTGGGGGCTTGGATGCCGTCCGATGTAAATCGAACGGTGAGGAGGTGAGAGAGAAGGAGCGGCGGGAGGAGCGGGCCGAGATGGGCCGGAGGCGCTGTGGGGGAGAGATGGGCCGAAGGAGGTTTCGGCCCAACGCCAAATTGGGGATTTAAATTGATTTTCTCAATTGATTTAATCCAGGCAATTAGAAAGGGCTTTAGAAAATAGCAAAATAAATCCAAAAATTTAGAGAAAATTCACAGAAATTCTCTTATTTATTTTGGACTTAATAAAAATAGTTCCAACTTAAAGTTGGCTATAGTTTTTGCAAATAAATTATTTTGGCTTTAATAATTAGGAAAAAGCTTTTAAAAACTCAGAAAATTCTAGAAATTATTTAGAATTTTATTTTTCAGACCAAACCAACTGAAACTACAAGAACTTCAAGTAAATTTTAAATTGACTTTTACAACTTCATAAATTCAAATAAAGAAAATAAACTCTTATCAAATTTCAGAAAATCCAATAACTTTATTTATTTTATTTTATTTTATTTTGGTAACAACACTTTGGGATGTTACACGTACGCCGCCGCTTCCCCGCGCCATAAATAGCACCACCTAGTCCCGCTACCTTTGTGCCCTAGCCGCTATCACCCGGAATGCTACCAAGAGTCGTTACCTCGGCCTTCTTCTCCAGAACCGGCGTCGCCTTGTCGCACCCGTTCTCCTAAGTCGCCACTCCTCGGGTTGAGTCTCTTCGCCACTGGCTCCGCCTCAACGTCCTCTGCCGTGTGCCATCACTGGTTGGAGCTCCAGAGCCTCCTAGCTCCTATGTTGTCTTCATCTCCTTCACCCCCGACCTCGTTCTACCACTGCCGAATCACCACTGTTGCGTTCCCCGTCACATCGGTGAGTTCCTCTTGAATTCGCTCGCATCACACTGTGTTCCACCTCCCGATCTACCTTATCCCGTCTCTTGATTTCGAGTTTCGTTCTTCTTGCATAGAGTTTGGCTTCATCTCCTTCAACTTCGGCTGCGCCCCCTTTCACTGCCTTGATTCAACGCCGTCGGTGAGTCCCCGTCGTCTTTGACCTCACCATCTTATTCCCCGTTTCATGTTCTACCCCGTGCTCACCCTCCTAGGGGTGTCAAACAGATTCGAATTATCTGTTTTATTTGGCATCTGTATTCGGATGGTAGCGAATGTGGTAAGCAAAAATGCATTCGAATTGCAAAACAAATACGAATCCTGATAGTATCCAGATTCAGCGTAATAACAACAATTAGCTATTATGTATCTTTTGCATTTTGATCTCCAAATTGGGCATATTATATATGCATTTTGATTATCTCGGCGAGGTCGTCGTCATGGACTCTAATTTAGCATTTGATTCTTTTTCAATTTGGCATATCCTCCTATAAAGCTTTTTGCATGCCCTTTTTAGCCAAATTCGACATGTTTATAACTGAATTATTTACAATCTCTAGAATTGGTTAGCGTTAGTGGTAAAATGCAACCAATGATCAATGGTTACATGATAAACCATAGGAAAACGGGCATAAGTATTACTATAAAACTGGTGTCAACTCGTTAAACTTCGTTATGTCGTAGGATATTCGGATCTGACCGAATTGAGTAGGTATTCGATTCGTATTCGTGTTCATTATAATATTTGATTCATATTCGAGTATATTCAAATTTGTATTCGTATTTGTTTAAAAAATATGAATACAAATATGGGAAGACCACTATTCGATTCATATTCGATCTGTTGACACCCCTACACCCTCTCGTTCCGGTGCATCCTTCCATGTAGTCGCCGTCGTGCAACCCATCGTCGTCGCCGCTTTCCTCTTCACCGTCGGTCATTACTGTGAGCCGAGCCAATTACATGTGTACCCCACCTGTCAGTTTTCTATTTCAAGAACCCGGTTTGCGATGGACATGAGCCTTCTTTGTGGACTTGGTCTATGGATTAGTGGCCCACATGTCAGCCTTTCTTTCCTTTTCTGGAATTCTTAAAATTCCCGAAATTCCTTGTTATCCAATGGGTCCCACCTGTCATTCTCTTAGCATTTTCTAAAATTCCCAAAAATAATGATTTCAGGAATATTCTTTCAGCCCCACATGTCAGTCACACACACTCTCCCTTTTCTTTTTCAGTATTTTTCTTTCCTGATCAAACTTCTGAGAGCTCATTCTTCCTCATACGAACTCCGATTGAACTCATTTAAGTTTCTAAATTCATCTAAAATCAAGCCCTACCTTCCAGTACCATTCAATTTCAATTTGAAGTTTATTTGATTTATCTTTTTAAAATTTATTTGTATTTGCACTTTCTCTCTCGTTAGACGTTGATATTCGAGAATTATCAGAAGTAGCTGAATGTCAAGAAGTCGAAGATCGAATATAAAAGAACGACAGCATTGCTATAGCAATGCAAGTTATGCTTTGATCATATTGCACCCAGTTTTACGAAACTATTTTGATTCAAATTATAGCATGCTAATTTATTTATCAAATGCTTTACCTATTTTGGGATTAGTTATGTAACCCACTTGATTATACCTGTCACAGCCCCAACAATTAAAATGGATTAATGTGTATTTCTTTAGCATGCATTATTGATTTCAAAACAATTCCATATTATATTGTACTTGGAAAATCTAATTTGAGGTGAACATACACATCAAAATTCACATTTCACTTCAAATCAGTGATACAAAGTTGTGATCATTATCTGGAACCAATTTATTTAAATACTACATTAATTATCATGAATTAATATAATTTTTCCAAAATTTTTGGGACTAGTTTGAACCTAATTAAAATTCAAACAACATACATAGACATACAACATGTTTGAATTTAAATGTCACAAATTTTAATATGAAAAGTGGTGTTCAATAATTTTTATAAACACTAGGTTGTCCCAGGAACCCCCACAAATTATTTCATGATTTTAGGAATTTTATTTCTAATATTTAAGCCATGGTCAAAGTAGGAAGAACAAATTAAAAATCAGTCAAATCCTAAACCCTAACCGACCGTTACTATTCCTTGGGCTCGAGCCGGCCTGGACAATTTGACTCAGCCCAACCACCTAACTGCACCTCCGCACGCGAGCCACCCGATCTGAAATCAATGGCCCAGATCGCGCACCCCTCCGACCTGTCCGAAGTCCCCACAAATCTCCTCCGTCCGTTCGCCATCCAACGGTCCCGATTTGATCTCTATTTTGCACCGAGCCGCGCCACCCTGAGCCACTGCCAACTTGGGCCCACGCGTTAGAGTCGTCCCCTTCCTTGGGCAGGCGTGCGCTCAGGCGCTGCAAGCCACGCGGCCGCGACGCTCTGCTCCAGCCCGTTGGAGCTCCGTCACCTCCGTTAGCCACCGCCGCATGCAACCACTCCTGGAGCTTCTCCGTTTCACGCCGCCTCCATCCCCGTCAACGCACGAGCATAACACCCCTCGAAGCCCTCCTTTTCCCTCACTCTTCCTCTCGGTGGCTGAGGAAGGGGAAGCTCTCCCGTGCTCCTCGACGGTGTAAGCTTCCTCCGCTTGATTCCTTTCGTCTCTATGGTCGATGCCATCTCCATTTTTGCTTAGCTGAACTCCTTTGGTTGCTTGTAGCTCCTAGTCCGCCTCAGTGCCATTGGAAGCTCTAGAGCGTGCACCCGAAGGTCTTCCCGAGGTCATCTTCATCTCCGGTGAGCTATTCTCCTTTTCTTTCGCGTCACGATGTGTCTTATGATCTAACTAAGGTTTCCCCTCAACTAATTTCTTGATCACTCCTCAGGAGCGCTTGTATTCGAGCTAGCCCCTTTTGTCGGCCGATGCTACTGTTCATCGTCCAATTATCAACCTGGTGAGCCATTCCTCGATCCCCTGCTTGGTGACCATCTCCTGGCCTCGCTCAAGTTTTCTCAACCTTTTGTTTCCATAAATTTTGCCCAGAGCGACCCCTCCTCGTGGAGCTTGCCGCCACCGTCGCCATTGCTGCAGGCATCTCACCTCCAAGCTTCTCCGGCCACTCCATCTCTCTGGTGAGCTTCAGTGACCACTCTCATAGCTTAAGCATGCGTTAATTGGCTCTAAAATGGACTAGATTGGCACATGCACGTTAGCCGAAGGTCACCGCCGCTTGCCGCCGGCTAGCCGCGGTCGAGCCATCTCCGCTCGGCGCCACCACCCCTTGAGCCGTGGGTACCGAAATCCTTTTCTGGTCTCCATGTGCGCCGGCGTGGACCACAGCGCCGGCGGGCAGGCGAGCCACCCCGCGGCCGCGCGAGCGAGCGTGGCACGCTCCGACAGCCCTGTAGCGTTGTCGTTAGGAGTTAAGCACACTGATTAGTAATCATTAATCGCATCTGTGTCGGAAAGCAATTATTAGCCAAGATAATGTTCAGCACTTAAATCTAGAGTCTATTACATGTGGGCCCGTATGTCCTGATTAGTGGATGCGTAGTTCGTGTAACATGTTGTCTGTTTAGGAAAAGCGCATTCCTAGTATACTAGGAAGGCTTTTACGTTTAGATAAATCAGAAGACGTATTCCTCAGAATACGCCTTCACCCTAGTTCGGCCGGTGTGAGTCAATGTTTGACCGAGACAACTTTGACCCCGGTCCCGCTGGTCAGTGACCGTGGCTAGCTGAGCCTCAGTGAGAAAAGTAGCAAATGGTTTATGAAATCCGAAAATCATTTTCTTACACACTGAAAAATATGTATAACTTCTAAAATGCATAACTAAATCATTTTAACTCCAAAATGGGTGAAACCACTTCTGTTAATTTTCATATTTAATGAACTTTGTATTAAAATTGGTTTTAACCTTGTCTCTGTAACAGAGAGTATTAATTTGGAAAATGGACTATTAACACTATTATTTTTACAAAAGAAAAGGGCTGATAACTTCAAAAAGTCATAAGTAATTTTTGGAAACTCCAAAAACAGTGAAACCAGTTTTGGTAATTTACTTTTCAAATGAAGTTAATTATAAAAACGGTCTCAAACTTACCTCTGTCACAGAAAATATAGTTTGAGGAAGATGATCTTAAAAGACATTATTTTTGCATTATTAATGCTGATAACTTTATAAATTAATAACTAAATCATGAAAACTCCAATTGGAGCAAACTCAACTGTTTTGAACTTGTGATAATATTGTCCATTTATTCATGTAACCCTTGTATCTACCACTGCTCTACAAAATTTCACCTCATAATTAAATTGCTTAATGTAAAGGCATATTGAAATCTGAAATTCAAACCACCATAACCTTCACATACTAAATCAAAATGAAATAATTCTTTCACCAAAAATCATCTAAAATCATGATTTAGCTACTGTAGAGAAATCATGCATTTTTGAGCATTTTGATTTTTGAGGTATTTCTCGTTGTTATTCGGTATTGTATTGATCTAGATACCGAGCTTATTGATATCGACTCCTACGCAACTGAGGGCGAACAACTTAGCTACCTGCAAGGCAAGCATCCTTTGAACTTTCTTTTTGCATCATATTTGATCCCAATTTTGTTAGGATAGATGCAATGATAATTGCTTGCATGCTATTTTGATAATGTCGCTATTTTTGTGATGAATAGTTAGACACATCCTATTATGTTGTCATTGTGGCTATCCATGAATTATTCCATTGCTGAAATGATATGATAGGAGGTGTGAAGTTATATTGTTCGAATTTGCTTAGCCATGCAAGTCTAGAACCGGTAGTTGATTGTCGGGAATAACCCGACAATTATGGGATAAACACAACCCTCATTATATACTTTTGTTTCAGATCTTCGCACTGTTTTACAAGTTAAATTTTGTCATTTTAAATGAGCTTTTGGTCTGGACAAGTGTTGGTTAGTGATGGTGCTTTATGCACGAGATTTGGGTATGTGGTTGGACTTGTCTGGACAATTAAGGACCGAACTTTGGTAACGCGTCGTTGATTCAAGTACTTTCGTGCTACCATACGCAGATATGGGTGTTTGTGCGGTTAAGTAGGGGAAGGTTCTATTGTGTTAAGTCTCATGGTGGTGTAGGGGCATTTGTGTTTGATCATTTGTCCTTAGGAATCGATGTCAATGTTCTATAGTGTGCAAGGAGCACCAATTACCTTTTCATTACATCGGTATTTCCAATATAACGTGTGAGCCCCTTAGCAAGTGCTATATGCTACTTGTACTAAGACCGAAACATCTCACATGGGAGACTTAGCGCAATAGGGTTTTCTTGCTGAAAACGACTGTATCTCGATTCTCCCCGGCCAGCATACCAAAGGAAGTGCGCCATTATCCGGAGGCTTACGGCTAATCGAGTCGTGTGGGTAAAGTAGTACACCCTGCAGGTATAACCTATTCGAATAGCCGTGTCCACGGTTATGGACAACCGCTTGAGTTCGGGAGTTACTATTGTTAGACTTGAAATTAAAATTGTGGTTATAACTCGGTAATTAGCATGAATGGGATGTTCATGCTTGTTGTTATATCAAAGTGGGCAGCCACTTTGTTATTTGTATGTTTTATTTGTTACTTAGTTCATTACTTATTCACATGCTTTACTTCTACTTCAAATCTGATTTTGAAATGGCACTTGGAAAACTAGTATGTGTAGGTTGTACGGTGTTGCGTCTCTTTCGCAAAACTAAGCCAATATGAGCCTTCCTTTGAATGACCTTATGCATAACTATTTTTATTTGTGTAAGACTTGCGAGTACTCTTTGGTACTCAGCCAGATGTTTGCTGGCTTTTACAGGTGAGGACGATACTAAGGTTGATGAGTTTACCGGTGTCGATTTAGGTGACACCGACGAGTAGTATGCTATCTTCTAACTCCCAGTCGGTTGCCGATGGGTTGTGGGCATACCACTGTTGGTCTTTTTGGTTTATTTACTCGCTTTCGCTTTAAACTTGTTAAATTTGGCCGGTCGGCCCTTATGTAATTGCACACTTAGAACTGTGTTGTAACTTTTGTACTATTCATGTATGATGGTTGTATGGATGTGACCAACGTTGTAATGAGGGTATGATTATATTGGTCACTGATCTTGGGAGCCAATATAGGTCATACTCGCTGTTCTTGGATTCCCATTTAACTTGCTAAGTGTCGTGCTTGACTTATTGGAGAACCGGCAATCATGTAGTGCTCGCAGAGGAGCAGCGCGCATGATCGCCGGGGCTCTAGATTTGAGTTGAGCCTCTCACTGAGACTGAGTTAAATTGGAATCCATTTACCGGAGGTCCCGAGTTATGTCCCTAAGACCTTGATTAGTCTCGGTCTTAAGGAGATAACTCCGGGGTCCCCACAGCGTTGGTATCAGAGCCATACTGACTGTATGTTAGTGATAGCATGGGCGTTAAGTTTAGCAAACCATGGTCAATTTATTTTCCGAAACTATCAAAATTACTTTGAAAAGTTAAGTTAGGAGTATCTTTTATTCCTTACCCATCCTAGTATCATTCCTTGCCTTATTCAGGTTTTGGTTTTGCAAAACTAACTTACCTTGCCTTTTCTCATCCTTTAGATGAACCCCCAATACCTTGTTCGCGAGACCCAAGCTGAGGATGTGGGAGGATACCCGGAGTTACTGAGGGATATGATGTGGAAGGCGAATTTCACCTACCAGCCGACGTACTCCTTTTACCGTCGAGATCGAGGGTCGGGAATGGAGGAATACTTGGTGTGGCGATATATTATTTCTAGACGTGTTACGGGAAGTATCCCGTATCGTTTTCAGGCTTATGGCACTTCGGAGGCCATGGCGCTGCAAGAAGTGGCTAGGGTGGCCATGAGTCGCCTCCGCTATGATCTGACAGAGCTGTCCCAGCCGCCTTATGATCATTTCCCCATGCAAGCACGTGAAGGGGAAGTGAGCAGGTTTGCTAGGATTCAGTTCGGTGAAGACCCTCAGGTCCGACAATAGGCAAGACTAGTGCACATCATGGATCAGATGCACCGCTGCTCCATGCATGAGTTGTGGGAGACGCGACGGTGTCTCATTGAAGCTCAGGAGCACTTAAGGCTCATGCATGACATGAGGCTCATTCATCCCAGTGTGCTATATGGCACTAATATGATCTCCCCTTATCTTTCTGCGCCAGCAGATTGTCGTCTTCCCGTGGTAGGAGGTCATATTAATGCTATAGGATCACCTTTGCGTCTTCCTAATCTAGGGGATCCTGATGATACTGGATCCCCTGGGGCACATCTTCTGGACGAATTTCCGGTGAACTTTGACCGGAACAACATTTAGGATGTTGTAGGTGTTAGCTCACAGTTGAGCATGTATCTTTGATTCCCTGTAATAGGTTAGGGGTATTTGAACTATTGTTGCCTTTCTTGCAAGAACTTTTAATCCTATCAGTTGTTTTTCGCCTATGGGCATTTATGGATGTAATTGCACTGGGAAAACTATAATTTGAATGTATGGATCTTGTACTGGCATTAGCGCCTTTTTGTACGCCCATTCGGTGTTATATTTTTGTGCATTTTGTACCATTATGCATGCTTAATTAAGAGCTATGTGCTTGCTGTCCAGATTTTTAATTCACCCCTGTTTCTAGCAACCTTGGCCTCTTTTTAACTTGCTTTGTCACTTCAGGATGTCAGGCCCTACCACTCGTGCGAGAGCTCAGCGTGACGGGAGATCTCCACCCCAGGGCATTCGATCTGTTTCCATGGCTGACCTCTATGCCCGAGAAGAGGGGGGTGAGCCCTCTCAAGAAAGATCGCGGCCGGCGTTCATCGAGGAAGTGCTTCCTCCGCCACCCACTATGGCGGAAGTCTTGGCACTGGTCGAGAGAAACAGGATGGATCAGACCAGAATCCTGGAGGCGATAGCTCGCAACACCTCTCCTGCTCCTGCGACGGCAGGGGGAGGGGGACAGCAGAGGCAGCGGGGAGGTCTCGCTGATTTCACGAACCAATCCTCCCACCTTTTCGTGCACCGAGCCCGATGGAGGCGAGGACTGGCCGAGGACATTGAGAAGAAGCGGCTGTTGCTCGGTGCACGTGCATTGAGAGGTGCTCTTCGCCGCTATCGGCTAGAGGCGCGCTAGTGCGTGGTGGGACAACTATTCGCCATGCGGCCGGATGGAGAAGTTCCATCATGGGACGAGTTCCGTGCGACCTTCGGAGGCTCACATTCCCGAGGGTTATGTTGATCAAGCAACGCAGTTCCTTGCCTTGAAGCAAGGAAAGAAGACCGTCTCGAGTACCTCCAGAGTTCAACTCCTTGGCCCGCTATGCCCCAGATGATGTATCCATCGACGCGCGCGGCCACCGCTTCATGGGCGGTTTGACAGAGGAGATGCAGTTGGCTTTAGCTGCACATGATTTCCGCAACTTCCAGCATTTAGTGAACAAGGCCATAGTTGTGGAGCATAAGAGTGTGGCAGTGGAGGAGTCCCGGAAGAGGAAGAGGGCAGCCAAGTTTTCAGCTAGCAGTAGTTTCCCTCGGCAGCGCCCCGGGCCACCCCAGGCACCTCGCTCTCAGGCCCCAGCACCACCGAGGCCTCCTGTGGTACCTCCACGACCCTCTCCACCAGTGGCGCAGCGGAACAACGGGGGTAAGAACTCCCAGAACAGTGGGGCATACAAGCCCAATGTCACCTGTTTCCATTGTGGTCGCCAGGGCCACTATGCACACCACTGCGTCGCCAAGCAGCGGGGAATGCCCCAGACTTATCGAGCTCCTACTCCAACAGCTGTGGCAAGACCTTCACCACCTCCGAGGGCAGCATCTACCCCTCCTAAGATTCCAACACGTGGCCGAGTGAACCACATCACCGCCGAGGAGGCTAGCGACGCTCCGGACGTCGTTTCGGGTACACTTCTCGTTAATTCTTGTCCAGCATCAGTTTTATTTGATTCAGGAGCATCTCATTCATTCATCAAAGAAGAATATGCTGCACTTAATCAATTTGAAATAGTTAAACTTCAGCCACCATATCAAATTCAATCACCGGGATCGGTTTTTCGAACCGATCGAGTCTGCCGGGGCGTAAAAGTGGAAATTCAAAATATCAACTTCTTGGCAAATTTAATTGTGATAAATTCAGTGGGTATTGATGTGATATTAGGGATGGATTGGCTGTCCAAAAATCAGGGAAAGATCGATTGTGCTCAACAGTCCATTTCAGTCACTAGCGAAGATGGCAGTCAGGTCATTTTTGCACCTTCAGTTGGCAGTTCTCATCTCTATGATTTGGAAGCTAGTACCTCTCTCAAAATTGAGAAAGTGCCAGTGGTGTGTGAATATCCAGATGTATTCCCTGAAGAACTCCCAGGCATGCCTCCAGACCGTGAAGTGGAATTCGTCATTGAGCTTGCACCCGGTACTGCGCCAATCTCAAAGCGGCCGTATCGGATGCCTCCTAATGAGTTGGTAGAATTGAAAGCACAACTCCAAGAACTTCAAGATAAGGGTTTCATTCGGCCAAGCTCCTCACCTTGGGGATGCCCGGCCATCTTTGTTAAGAAGAAAGACAAGAGCTTGCGGATGTGTGTTGACTACCGTCCGTTGAATGAAGTCACTGTTAAGAACAAGTATCCGCTTCCGCGGATTGATGACCTGTTCGACCAACTTAGTGGATCCCAAGTGTTCTCCAAGATTGACTTGAGGTTGGGTTACCATCAAATCAAGGTCAGGATAGAGGACATTCCGAAGACAGCTTTCTCTACTCGGTATGGTCTATACGAATACACTGTTATGTCTTTTGGATTGACTAATGCACCCGCTTATTTCATGAACCTCATGAACTCGGTTTTCATGGAGTATTTGGATCAGTTCGTCGTTGTATTTATTGATGACATCCTTATTTACTCCAAGTCCGATGAAGAACACGAGAAACATCTGAGACTTGTGTTGGAGAAGCTTCGTCAACATCAAATCTATGCAAAATTCAGCAAATGTGAATTTTGGCTTCGTGAAGTGAGTTTCTTGGGTCATGTACTCTCCGAGGGTGGTGTCGCTGTTGATCCAAGCAAGGTACAGGAAGTGCTGAACTGGAAACAACCAAAGAGCGTCACCGACATCCGCAGTTTTCTTGGACTTGCGGGCTACTACCGCAGATTCATCAAAAACTTCTCTAAAATTTCTAGGCCAATGACTCAGCTTCTGAAGAAGGAAAAGAAGTTCGAATGGTCAGCTGATTGTGAACAAAGCTTTCAGATTCTTAAAGAATGCTCGACCACGACTCGGTGCTCATCCTTCGGATGTTCACAAGAGTTTTGATATTTCTTGCGATGCATCTCGCCATGGGCTCGGTTGTGTGCTTATGCAAGAGGGCGAGTAGTGGCGTATCGTCGAGACGATTGAGACCTCATGAGGCTAACTATCCCACTCATGACTTAGAGCTTGCGTGATTGTTCATGCTCTAAAGATTTGGCGACATTACCTCATCGGTGTCGTTGCGAGATCTACACCGACCACAAGAGTCTCAAATACATTTTCACCCAAGCTGATCTGAACTTGAGGCAAAGAAGATGGCTTGAGTTAATCAAAGATTATGACATGAGACTTCATTATCATCCAGGAAAAGCCAATGTGGTGGCCGATGCATTGAGCAGAAAATCTCAATGCAACTGCTTGTCTGTAATCCCTTCTTGGCGAGCTTGTGTGCCGCCATGCAACAATTGCAATCGGAAATTATTGAAGAAGGTTCGCTCGCTGCCCTAAGCCTGAGTTGTACACTTGAGGACCAGATTAGAGAAGCCCAGCAAACTGACGCAGAAGTGGCTCAAATCCGAGAGGCAATGAAGAAAAACAAAGTCAAAGGTTTTAGTGAAGATTCACAAGGCACCCTGTGGTTCGGGAACCAGTTGGTGGTGCCTTTTGATCATACTTTGAGAGGGAAAATACTCAAAGAGGCTCATGACTCCAAATTCTCTATTCACCCAGGTAGTACCAAGATGTACCAAGACTTTAAGAAGAGGCTCTGGTGGAGCCAAATGAAGCGACAGATCGCTCAATATCTTGCCGAGTGTGATGTATGCCAAAGAGTCAAAGCTGAGCATTTGAAGCCAGCTGGTACTCTAGATCCCCTGCCCATTCCCAAGTGGAAATGGGAAGAAGTTGGCATGGATTTTATCACCGGCCTTCCAAGGACTCAAGCTGGGTCCGATTCCATATGGATGATTGTCGATCGTCTAACGAAAATTGCTCACTTTATTCCTGTCAAGACCACTTATGTCACAGCCCCAACAATTAAAATGGATTAATATGCATTTCATTAGCATGCATTACTGATTTCAAACTTTTCCACAATATATTGCACTTGAAAAATCAAATTTGAGGTGAACATACACATCAAAATCCACATTTCACCTCAAATCAGTAATAAAAATTTGTGATCATCATCTGGAAATAATTTACTTAAATACTAAATTAATTATCATGAATTAATATAAATTTTCCAAAATTTTTGAGACTAGTTTGAACCTAATTAAAAATTCAAACAACCTTCATAGACATACAACATATTTGAATTTAAATATCACAAATTATATTATGAATAGTAGGGTTTCATAATTTTTAGGGAACTATATCATCCAGAACCCCACAAATTATTTCATAATTTTTGGAAATTTATTTCTATTTCTAAGCCTCGGTCAAAGTAGGAAAACATGTTAAATCTCAATCAAATCTAAACTCGGACTCGAAAGACCGTTGGAGCGACTCGAGTCCGACTTCGATCACTTGACTCGGTGGAGTCAACTAGCTGCACCTCCGCATGCAACCCTTGGATCGTGGATCAACGGCTCGATCTCCTCGTCATTCGACCGTCCGGGCGTCCCCTAATCTCGTCCTTCCGATCTGGTCGAACGATCCTTATTGAGCCACGTCGCCCGTTTCGCTCCGCACCGTGAGTCAGCGGCAAACGGGCCCGCTGTCGAACTGTCTTCCTCCTGGGC
This sequence comes from Ampelocalamus luodianensis, assembly GCA_036346255.1. Taxonomy (NCBI): domain Eukaryota; kingdom Viridiplantae; phylum Streptophyta; class Magnoliopsida; order Poales; family Poaceae; genus Ampelocalamus; species Ampelocalamus luodianensis. The sequence continues at coordinate 28,837,658 of CM070620.1, read as the reverse complement.
AGGAGCTCCTCAGAGCGCGTTTGCCACGCGGCTGTGACTCTCCGACGGGCCAGAACGGCTACTCGACGCCGTCACTCCACCGCTGCCGTTGGCCACTCCTGGAGCTCCCTCTCTTCACGCCGCCTCCACCCCCGTCATCACCCGAGCTTAATACCCCTCGGAGCCCCTCTTCTTCCCTCACTTCTCCTCTGGCCGCCGAGGAGAGGGAAGCTCACTTGAGCTCTGTTCTTCGGTAAGGTCCTCGAGACCTAGTCCTTTTTATTCTATCTTGCATGCCGTGTCCATTTTAGCTCATCTGAACTCTTGTCGTTGCTTATAGATCCAAAGGCACCAGCGTGTTCTCACCGGCTCTGGAGCGTGCCCGCGGCTAACCTTTGTCACCATCTTCATCTCCAGTAAGAACTTCTTCATTTCTTGCGCGTCACCTCATGTTCTAGACTATAAGGAGTAAAACCCCTCACCTTTTGGCACTAACGACTCACCAGGATTGTCGGAAATTGGAACTTCCCTTTTTTTTGGCCGACTTTGCCCCTTTTCGTCTCCATCTCCGGCTGGGTGAGCTATTTTTCTATTCCCCTCAATATTAGCATCTTATGGACCTCCTTTACCTATTCCAATCACCCACTGTTGATTTCTTTGCTCAGGTTGCCGTGACATCGTGAGCCTCTCTTTGCCGTTTTTCGGTCGCATGTCGTCGGCGAGTTCCAGTGCCTCTCCGGTCCTTTTCCCGACTCAGGTAGCTTCCTCTTGTCCCCTAGGAGCTTAAGCATGCGCTCGTTTGCTTGATGCACTATCGAATCCCGGCGAGCGTTTATGCCGTAAAGTTTAGCTCCGCCCATCTCCGGCTAGTCGTCGTTTGAGCCCATTTCGACCACGCCACCACTACGGGAGATGCGCATGGCTATGCGGTCCCATACTAGCTTTCGGTTTGCGCCTTAGACCTCGGCTCGGCAAGCGGCGGGCAAGCTCGGCGACGCTCTTCGTTGTCGTTTCGTCCGCACGCATCTTGTACGGCGTTTTGTTTAGCGCTAACGATCGTAGTTAATCAGTAATGAGTCTATGACTGGTGGCCCCTAGTACAGTTTAAGTGGATGCGTAGTTCTTAGCGATGCGTTTTCACAAAAGAGAACGTATTCTTTGAAGGCACAAAGTAGAATTGCGATGGGAGTTGGGAAGCGTATTTTATAGAATCGTCTTCAACCTATTGCGGTCGAGACCGAGTCTTGTTGACGTGTCAAAATCTTGACCCGGTCCCGCCGTCGTGAGTGCGGCTAAGCGCAAGGTGCGTATGAAAGGTAGTAAATGCTTTATGAAATTCGAATCGATTATTTTGCACATCTGAAAATTGGTATTAACTTTGAAAATGCATAACTATTTCATATTAACTCCAAATCGCATGGAACCACTTCGATAATTTTCTTATTCAATCAACTTATTATTAAAATTAGTTTCAGACTGTCTCTGTAGCGAGAGAGCTTTATTTTGGAAAATGAGTCATTAATCCTATTATTTGTACAATAGAAAAATGATTGATAACTTTAAAAATTCATAAGTAATTATTGGAAACTTCAAAAGCAGTGAGACCACTTTTGATAATTTTCATTTCAGTGAACTTAATTATAAAAATGATTTGAACTTACCTCATCCTGAAAGTATAGTTTGAGAGAGATGATCTTAAAAGAGATTATTTTTGTATTATTAATTACGATAACTTTATAAATCAATAACTAAAACATGGAAACTCCAATTGGAGCAAACCCAACTGTTTGAATTTGTGAAAATATTGTCCATTTACTCATGTAACCCTTGTAATCACCATGCCTACAAAATTTCACTTCATAATTAAAATTACTCAAATTGGACATATCGAAACCTGAAATTCAAAATAGCATAACTTCCAATTCATAACTCCGAATGGAATAATTCTTTTACCTAGACTCATCTAAAATCATGACCTAACTACTGTGGAAAAATCATGCATTTTTGAGCATTTTGGTTTTTGAGTTGTTTTCTCGATATTTATTTGATGTTATATTTATCTAGATACCGAGCTTATTGATATCGACTCCTACACAACTGAGAGCGAACAACTTAGCTACCTGCAAGGCAAGCATCCTTTGAACTTTCTTTTTGCATCATATTTGATCCCAATTTTGTTAGGATAGATGCAATGATAATTGCTTGCATTCTATTTCGATAATGTCGCTATTTTTGTGATGAATAGTTAGACACATCCTATTATGTTGTCATTGTGGCTATCCATGAATTATTCCATTGCTGAAATGTTATGATAGGGGGTGTGAAGTTATATTGTTCGAGTTTCGCTTAGCCATGCAAGTCTAGAACCGGTAGTTGGTTGTCGGGAATAACCCGACAACTATGGGATAATCACAACCCTCATTATATACTTTTGTTTCAGATCTTCGTACCTGTTTTACAAGTTAAATTTTGTCATTTTAAATGAGCTTTTGGTCTGGACAAGTGTTGGTTAGTGATGGTGCTTTATGCACGAGATTTGGGTATGTGGTTGGACTTGTCTGGACAATTAAGGACCGAACTTTGGTTACGTCGTTGACTCAAGTACTTTCGTGCTACCATACGCAGATATATGGGTCTTTGTCACGGTTAAGTAGGGGAAGGTTCTATTGTGTTAAGTCTCATGGTGGTGTAGGGACATTTGTGTTTGATCATTTGTCCTTAGGAATCGATGTCAATGTTCTATAGTGTGCAAGGGAGCACCAATTACCTTTTCATTACATCGGTATTTCCAATATAGCAAGTGCTATATGCTACTTGTACTAAGACCGGAAACATCTCACATGGGGACTTAGCGCAATAGGGTTTTCTTCTTTGGCGATCAGATCTCGATTCTCCCGGCCAAAGATACCAAAGGAAGTGTGCCATTATCCGGAGGCTTACGGGCTAGTCAGTCGTGTGGGTAAGTAGTACACCTGCAGGTACAATCTATTCGAATAGCGTGTCCACGGTTATGGACAACCGCTTGAGTTCGGGAGTTACTATTGTTAGACTTGAAATTAAAATTGTGGTTATAACTCGGTAATTAGCATGAATGGGATGTTCATGCTTGTTGTTGTATCAAAGTGGGCAGCCGCTTTGTTATTTGTATGTTTTATTTGTTACTTAGATCATTACTTATTGACATGCTTTACTTCTACTTCAAATCTGATTTTGAAATGGCACTTGAAAAACTAGTATGTGTAGGTTGTACATTTATTGCGTCTTTTCGCAAAACTAAGCCAATATGAGCCTTCCTTTGAATGACCTTATGCATAACTATTTTTATTTGTGTAAGACTTGCAGTACTCTTTGGTACTCGGCGGATGTTTGCCGGCTTTACGGTGAGGACAATATTGAGGTTGATGAGCTCGCCGGTGTCGACTTAGGTGACACCGACGAGTAGTATGCTATCTTCTATCTCCCAGTCGGTTGCCGATGGGTTGTGGGCATACCACTGTTGGTCCTTTTGGCTTATTTACTCGCTTCCGCTATAAACTTGTTAAATTTGGCCGGTCGGCCCTTATGTAATTGTACTCTTCGAACTGTGTTGTAACTTTTGTACTATTTATGTATGATGGTTGTATGGATGTGACTAACGTTGAAATGAGGGTATGATTATATTGGTCACTGATCTTGGGAGCCAATATAGGTCATACTCGCTGTTCTTGGATTCCTATTTAACTCGCTAAGTGTAGTGCTTGACTTGTTGGAGAACCGACAATCATGTAGTGCTAGCAGGGGAGCAGCGCGCATGATCGTCGGGGCTCTAGAATGGAGTTGAGTCTCCCACTTAGACCGAGTTAAGTTGGAATTCATTTACCGGAGATTCCGGGTTATGTCCCTAAGGCCTTGCTTAGTCTCGGTCTTAAGGAGATAACCCCGGGGTCCCCACAGCGTTGGTATCAGAGCCATACTGACTGTAGGTTAGTGATAGCATGGGCGTTAAGTTTAGCAAACCCTTGGTCAATTTATTTTCCGAAATTATCAAAATTACTTTGAAAAGTTAAGTTAGGAGTATCTTTTTATTCCTTACCCATCCTAGTATCATTCCTTGCCTTATTCAGGTTTTGGTTTTGCAAAAACTAACTTACCTTGCCTTTTCTCATCCTTTAGATGAACCCCCAATACCTTGTTCGCGAGACCCAAGCTGAGGATGTGGGAGGATACCCGAGTTCTTGAGGATATGATGTGGAAGGCGAATTTCACCTACCACCAGACGTACTCCTTTAGCGTCGAGATCGAGTGCGGGAATGGAGGAATACTTGGTGTGGCGAGATATCATTGCTAGGCGTGTTACGGAAGTATCTCGTATCGTTTTGTGCTTATGGCACTTCGAGGCCATGGCGCTGCAAGAAGTGGCTAGGGTGGCCATGAGTCGCCTCGCTATGACTGGACCGAGCTGTCCCACCGCCTATGACCATTTCCCCATGCAAGCACGTGAAGGGGAAGTGAGCGAGTTTGCTAGGGTTCGATTCGGCGAAGACCTCGAGTTCGACAATTGGCAAGGCGGTGCACATCATGGACCGGATGCATCGCCGCACCATGCATGAGTTGTGGGAGACGCGACGCGGCGTCTCATTGAGGCTCAGAGCACTTAAGGCTCATGCATGATATGAGGCTCATTCATCCCGAGTGTGCTATATGGCACTAATATGATCTCCTTATCTTTCTCGCACTGCAGATTGTCGTCTTCTGTGGTAGGAGGTCATATGAATGCCATAGGATCACCTTTGCGTCTTCCTAACCTAGGGGACCCGGCGATCTGGATCCACAGGGCACATCTTTTGGATGAGTTTCCGGTGAACTTTGACCGGAATAATATCTAGGATGTTGAGGTAGTGAGCTCGCTGTCCAGGCATGTTTTCAGCGAAGCGTGTATCCTTTAGTTGTTGTAACAGGCTAGTAGTTGTTGGATCTTCTTGTATTATTTTGGACTTTGACTTTGAGCAGTTGCCGTCTGCCTACGGGCCGACCTGGATGTAATTGTTCCAAAGGACTATCATTTGTTGTTATGGATTTTGTACTAGCCTTAATGTTTTGCCATGATTTCTGCTGTGTTTTCAAATATCATTCTTATTGCTTGCTCAAATAAGTTATGACCTTTATGTTTATCTTCTAATCCTCCTTGTCACTCTAGGATGTCAGGTCCTAATACTCGGGCTAGAGCTCAGCGCGATGGGGGATCGCCACCCGGGGCACTCGTTACTGCTGCTGGCGGCGAACTTTACGCCCGCGAGAGAGAGGTGAGCCCTCTCACCAGCGCCCGGCCAGCGGGGCGCTTCTTACGAGGAGGTACTTCCTCCGCCACCCACTATGGCGGAAGTCTTAGCACGATCGAGAAAGCAGGATGGATCAAACCAGGATCACGGAGGCGATAGCTCGCAACACCTCTCTTGCTCTGCGGCGGCGGGGAGGGGACAGCAGAGCGGCGGGGAGGTCTCGCGATTTCAGCGAACCAATCCCTCCACTTTCTCGGCACCGAGCCCGATGGAGGCGAGGACTGGCCGAGAGACATTGAGAAGAAGCGGCTGTTGCTCGGTGCACGAGCGTTGAGAGGGTGCTCTTCGCGACTATCGGCTGAGGGCGCCGCTAGTGCGTGGTGGGACAACTATACCGCCATGCGGCGGATGGGGAAGTTCCATCATGGGGCGAGTTCATGCGACCTTCGTGGAGGCTCACATTCTGAGGGGTTATGTTGATCAAGCAACGGCAGTTCCTTGCCTGAAGCAAGGAAAGAAGACCGTCTCTCGAGTACCTCCAGAGTTCAACTCCTTGGCCCGCTATGCCCCGGATGATGTATCCATCGCGCGCCGCGCGCGCCGCTTCATTGGCGGCAGCGAGAGAGATGCGATTGGCTCTAGCGCACATGATTTACGCAACTTTCAGCATTTAGTGAACAAGGCCATAGTTGTGGAGCATAAGAGTGTGGCGATGGAGGAGTCCAGAAGAGGAGGAGGGCAGCCCAGCTTTTCAGCTAGTAGCGATTTCCCAGCGGCGCCAGGCCACCCAGGCCCCTCGCTCTCGAGCCCCAGCACCACCGAGGCCTCTGTGGTACCTCCACGACCCTCTCCACCGATGGCGCAGCGGAACAACGGGGTAGAACTCCCGAGCAGTGGGGCATACAAGCCCAATGTCACTGTTTCCATTGTGGTCGCCAGGCCACTATGCACACCACCGCTCGCCAAGCGGCGGAATGCCCGCACTTATCGAGCTCCTACTCCAACAGCTGTGGCGAGACCTTCACCACCTCCGAGGGCAGCATCTACCCCTCCTCAGATTCCAGCACGTGGCCGAGTGAACCACATCACCGCCGAGGAGGCTAGCGACGCTCCGGACGTCGTTTTGGGTACACTTCGTTAATTCTTGTCCAAAGATCGGTTTTATTTGATTCAGAGCATCTCATTCATTCATCAAAGAACAATATGCTGCACTTAATCAATTTGAAATAGTCAAACTTCAGCCACCTTATCAAATTCAATCACCGGGATCGGTTTTTCGAACCGATCGAGTCTGCCGGGGCGTAAAAGTGGAAATTCAAAATATCAACTTCTTGGCAAATTTAATTGTGATAAATTCAGTGGGTATTGATGTGATATTAGGGATGGATTGGCTGTCCAAAAATCAGGAAAGATCGATTGTGCTCAACGATCCATTTCATCACTAGCGAAAATGGCGATCAGTCATTTTGCACCTTCGATTAGCTGATTCTCATCTCTATGCTTTGGAAGCTAGTACCTCTCTCAAAATTGAGAAAGTGCGGTGGTGTGTGAATATCCGATGTATTCCTGAAGAACTCCTAGGCATGCCTCCAGACCGTGAAGTGGAATTCGTCATTGAGCTTGCACCCGGTACTGCGCCAATCTCAAAGCGGCCGTATCGGATGCCTCCTAATGAGTTGGTAGAATTGAAAGCACAACTCCAAGAACTTCAAGATAAGGGTTTCATCCGGCCAAGCTCCTCACCTTGGGGATGCCCGGCCATCTTTGTTAAGAAGAAAGACAAGAGCTTGCGGATGTGTGTTGACTACCGCCCGTTGAATGAAGTCACTGTTAAGAACAAGTATCCGCTTCCGCGGATTGATGACCTGTTCGACCAACTTAGTGGAGCCCAAGTGTTCTCCAAGATTGACTTGAGGTTGGGTTACCATCAAATCAAGGTCAGGACGGAGGACATTCCGAAGACAGCTTTCTCTACTCGGTATGGTCTATACGAGTACACTGTTATGTCTTTTGGATTGACTAATGCACCCGCTTATTTCATGAATCTCATGAACTCGGTTTTCATGGAGTATTTGGACCAGTTCGTCGTTGTATTTATTGATGACATCCTTATTTACTCTAAGTCCGACAAAGAACACGAGGAACATTTGAGACTTGTGTTGGAAAAGCTTCGTCAACATCAACTCTATGCCAAATTCAGCAAATGTGAATTTTGGCTTCGTGAAGTGAGTTTCTTGGGTCATGTACTCTCCAAGGGTGGTGTCGCTGTTGATCCAAGTAAGGTACAGGATGTGCTGAACTGGAAACAACCCAAGAGCGTCATCGACATACGTAGTTTTCTTGGGCTTGCGGGCTACTACCGCAGGTTCATCAAGAACTTCTCCAAGATTTCTAGGCCTATGACTCAACTTCTGAAGAAGGAAAAGAAGTTCGAATGGTCAGCTGATTGTGAACAAAGCTTTCAGATTCTCAAAGAATGCTTGACCACAGCTCCAGTGCTCATCCTTCCAGATGTTCACAAGAGCTTTGATATTTACTGTGATGCATCTCGCCATGGGCTTGGTTGTGTGCTTATGCAAGAGGGCCGAGTAGTGGCTTATGCGTCAAGACAGTTGAGACCTCATGAGGCTAACTATCCCACTCATGACTTAGAGCTTGCGGCGCTTGTTCATGCTCTAAAGATTTGGCGACATTACCTCATCGGAATCGTTGCGAGATCTACACCGACCACAAGAGTCTCAAATATATTTTCACCCAAGTGATCTAAACTTGAGGCAAAGAAGATGGCTTGAGTTAATCAAAGATTATGACATGGGACTTCATTATCATCCAGGAAAAGCCAATGTGGTGGCCGATGCATTGAGCAGAAAATCTCAATGCAACTGTTTATCTGTAATCCCTTCTTCGGCAGGCTTGTGTGCCGCCATGCAACAATTGCAGCTGGAAATAATTGAAGAAGGTTCGCTCGCTGCCCTAAGTGTGAGTTGTACACTTGAGGACCAGATTAGAGAAGCCCAGCAAACTGACGCAGAAGTGGCTCAAATCCGAGAGGCAATGAAGAAACGCAAAGCCAAAGGCTTTAGGGAAGATTCACAAGGCACACTGTGGTTCGGGAACCGGTTGGTGGTGCCTTTTGATCATACTTTGAAAGGGAAAATTCTCAAAGAGGCTCATGACTCCAAATTCTCTATACACCCAGGTAGTACCAAGATGTACCAAGACTTGAAGAAGAGGCTCTGGTGGAGCCAAATGAAGCGACAGATCGCTCAATATGTAGCCGAGTTTGATGTATGCCAAAGAGTCAAAGCTGAGCATTTGAAGCCAGCTGGTACTCTAGATCCCCTGCCCATTCCCAAGTGGAAATGGGAAGAAGTTGGCATGGATTTTATCACCGGCCTTCCAAGGACTCAAGCTGGGTCCGATTCCATATGGGTGATTGTCGATCGTCGACGAAAGTTGCTCACTTTATTCTGTCAAGACCACTTACATCGGTGCCAAGCTAGCGAGTTGTACATCTCGAGTTGTTTGTCTTCATGGTGTACCAAAGGTGATTGTTTGAGATAGAGGTCCTCGCTTCACCTCTCATTTCTGGAAGTGCTTGCATCAAGCAATGGGGACCAACCTATCTTTCATTTCGACTTATCACCCACAAACCGATGGACAAACCGAGAGGGTAAACCAAGTTTTAGAAGACCTTCTCCGAGCTTGTGTGCTGTCCTATAGCAAAAACTGGGAGAAGTGCTTGCCATTTGCGGAGTTCTCCTACAACAACATCTTCCAATCCAGTATTCAGATGTCACCATTCGAAGCATTGTATGGGAGGGCTTGTAGGACACCCTTGAACTTGTCCGAAGCCGGGGAGAGGCAATTCTATGGCCCAACCTTGGTGGAAGATGCTGAAGAACAAGTTCGTGTCATTCGCGAACGACTTAGGACGGCTCAATCACGTCAGAAGTCGTATGCCGACCGTCGTCGTCGCGAGTTGAGTTTCAAGGTGGACGATCATGTCTATCTTAAAGTCTCTCCTATGAAAGGAGTTCATCGTTTCCAAATCAAGGGTAAATTAGCACCTCGCTATATTGGACCTTTCCGTATTCTAGCCAAGTTGGGATCGGTGGCCTACAAGTTGGAGTTGCCACCATCACTTTCAGACATGCATAACGTTTTTCATGTCTCCCAACTCAAGAAATGTCTTCGAGTCCCAACGGAAGCAACTGAGTTGGACGAACTTGACTTGCAACCCGATCTATCTTATCGAGAGAGCCCGATTCGCATCCTTGAGGAAACCGAGCGCAAGACTAGGAATCGTAACATCAAGTTCGTCAAGGTTCAATGGAACAACCACACGGAAGATGAAGCAACTTGGGAACGTGAAGATCGGATGCGGGCAGCATATCCAGATCTTTTCTCTACATGAAGTGCCTTCGTATCAAGAAAGGAAAGGTAAAACATAGCAATATAAACAAAATTATTCTTATGGCATAATTATAACATGTCAACACTATCTTTGAAGGAAATCAAGACAATGTAAATTATAACTTCTAATGAAGACTTTCTAATTCTTCTCCACCCAGATCTCGGGTCGAGATCTTTCGTAAGGGGGGAGGTTTGTCACAGCCCCAACAATTAAAATGGATTAATATGCATTTCATTAGCATGCATTACTGATTTCAAACTTTTCCACAATATATTGCACTTGAAAAATCAAATTTGAGGTGAACATACACATCAAAATCCACATTTCACCTCAAATCAGTAATAAAAAGTTGTGATCATCATCTGGAAATAATTTACTTAAATACTAAATTAATTATCATGAATTAATATAAATTTTCCAAAATTTTTGAGACTAGTTTGAACCTAATTAAAAATTCAAACAACCTTCATAGACATACAACATATTTGAATTTAAATATCACAAATTATATTATGAATAGTAGGGTTTCATAATTTTTCTGGGAACTATATCATCCCAGGAACCCCCACAAATTATTTCATAATTTTTGGAAATTTATTTCTATTTCTAAGCCTCACCAAAGTAGGAAAACATGTTAAATCTCAGTCAAATCTAAACTCAGACTCGAGCACTGTTGGAGCGACTCAAGTCCGACTCGGTCACTTGACTCGGTGGAGTCAACTAGCTGCACCTCCGCATGCAACCCTTGGATCGTGGATCAACGGCTCAGATCTCCTCGTCATTCGACCTGTCCGAACGTCCCCCTAATCTCGTCCTTCCGATACAGATCGAACGATCCTTATTGAGCCACGTCGCCCCGTTTCGCTCCGCACCGTGAGTCACTGGCAAACGGGGCGCTGTCGAACTGTCTTCCTCCTTGGCGAGAGCTCCTCGGGCGTGTTTGCCACGCGGCTGTGACTCTCCGACGGGCCAGAACGGCTACTCGACGCCGTCACTCCACCGCTGCCGTTGGCCACTCCTGGAGCTCCCTCTCTTCACGCCGCCTCCACCCCCGTCATCACCCGAGCTTAATACCCCTCGGAGCCCCTCTTCTTCCCTCACTTCTCCTCTGGCCGCCGAGGAGAGGGAAGCTGTCGGGACCCAGAATTTCGATTCTGGAACCCTCTGTGTATACTGCACTAGTCCAGGATCACGCTAGTGCACACAGGGTTAACACAGGTGAATATCGATCCACACAAGCGATAGATAAAGTAAACGATTAGTTTGAATAACAAATAACGGTTTTGACCTTATGGTCGAGTTTACACTTATTAAGCCACGCAGGGCTAACAAAGAAATAAAGCAAAGCGGCGAACGGAAAACTCCAACGTAGATCCCACCAATTCACCACGAGCAACCAACCGGGATCCGGACCTTAACGAACGATCGGCCTTCAACGAACTCCTCCTCGAAAGCGGCGTAGACTCCTCCACTTCAGAGGTTTGGGCGCAAGTTTTACAACAAGCGTGAGTACACAACCGTACTCGCAAATCATACCACGAAATGCAATGTATAGATGCGAGTTTATTCCAAAGAAAAGGCTTCGTGGTTCTTTTGCATAAAAGCAACATTTGCAATTGAATACGAATAATAGATTGAAAGCATAATTCAAAACAAATAGACAATATTAATTTAACAGATTATTTCCACAAAGACACACAAATAAACAGTTTATTTCACATAGCCATATGATTGTGATCACACGACTTCCATTCCCACATTTTATGAAAACTACCCTCGTGTGAAAGCACCGAGCATGTCCATGACATGACGCGTTATTCGAATAGTTTGTTTAACACTCTGCGAGAGGTTGTACACTTTACCCACACGATATAACCGGTGTAGCTAGCACCACCATAACACAACAGCTGGAAATACTTGATCTCCAACATTGACATTCCCGGTGTGCTACGAATCGTTATACATATCACATAGCCCATGCATAACACACACCGTTGGACGGGGACGACGAATCCTCCCGTGATGCAACCACCAAGTAGTCACACCTCCACCCTATCACAAAGCCTAACCTACCACCCGAACATCAATGCCGAGAATCCATAACTTACTAAGTTAGGCCCGTCCCATACCGTGCATGTGATCGCGTGCGATGAGGCTCGATTCAATGGCGCACAAAGTTAAGTCCTTAATTGACCAAGGCAAGACTTCCATGTTCTAACTAAGCCACACAGATTATCATACCCATCACATAGTCCACCATGTCACACGTCTCCACCACTTGCCTCACCCAAATCCTTTACCACCCAGCTTGGTTTTAGTGCAACACATGCCATCACGAAGTAATAACACATAGCACACAGTTTTACACAAAGTTCCATAGTCACTTAGTCATATTTAATGTTTGCGACTCACATAAGATGATGATTCGTAGCATGGCTAAGCAATTGTACTCGCATCTAACCAACCCACGTTGGTGCTATAATATTACCAACTAATAACCAATATAGGGTGACAAGGAAATATGACATACAAGGCCAAGGTGTGATAACAATTGGGATAATGACTATACCCAAAGCATTTAAATAAATAATTAAAGTAGAATGCAATAATTTAACACAAAGTAATTTGAAAACTGGGTTCAAGATGATCAAAGGTATGACTTGCCTTGGAAAAGGTCTATGTACTGGTCTTGATCTTGGGGTGCTCCTTCTTCCACAAAATTTCCCGACGAATCGACGTCTACTTGCAAACGAAACAAAAACAAACAAAACAAATAAATAACAGAGGCAAAACAAACTCCAAAAATTAAATAAAAATCTCAGATAAATATATCTTGAATTTAGACAGATTTAGGAATTTGAATGGGCTCAATCGGAGTTAGGATGCAAAAGTTATGAGCTTTGGAAGATTGGAAATCTAAAAGAAACCCTAATTACGATTTTACGATTTCCCGAATTATTTCTCGAAGAAAAATCGAATATTGCGCAATCTTTGGCGTCGTGAAGAATTTCGGAATTAAAAGAATTAACGAAAATCGACATGTGGGACCCACATGTCGGGGACACGGCTCACGGTGGGCCGTGTCTCACCGAGCCTCGGTTCCGAGATCGGTGGACTACCCACGCGCGCACACGTGGGCAATGATCGGGCGCCACGCACGCGCGACACGTGGCGGCGATCGCGACATGGAGGCAAGGTGGCGATGGCGTGGATGACAACGACGCGCGCGCTCGGAAACCGACGGCAACGGCGAACGGCGGTGATCCACCGGCGGTGAGTGGTGCCGGCGTAGTAGCTCGCTATGCGAACCTGCAGGTGCAACTCGGGTGGTCGGGGGCGACGGAGGTGGTCGCGCGAGCAAAGAGCGGCGAGAGGCTTTGCTTGACGGCAACGGCGCTCGGTGGCGCTCCGGCGAGACGAAGCCACCAGAGGTAGAGAAGCTCCGTCGCGATGCCAGCAGTGCGGACCCACGGCTCGAGCGGCTCGATTCGCGCGGAAGAGCTCGTCGGAGTTGGCGGCGCGGTCGATCTTCGGGCTCTGCGGCTAGGGTTCAATGCGAGGCGCGGCGGCTAGGGTTGGGTTGCGGAGGCCGAGGCTACCTCCTTTTATAACCGGAGGCTGGAAGAGTCCAGGCACAACGCTAAAATCGGGTTTGCGCGGCGCCGGCGAAACCCTAACTGACTCGGAGACGATGACGACGTGGCAAGCTGGGACCCACACGTCAGTGACACAGCTCGCGTGAGTCCGCGTGCGAAACGGCGCGGCTGCAAAACAGACTCGCGATCTGACCGTTGGATCTTGATCGAACGGCCCACAATCAAAGAAACATTCGGACAACTCGGTTGCCTTATGCGCATCTAGCCGTTCATCCTTGATCGGACGGTGGAAGATGCTCGGCGCCGAAGGAAAGGAGAGAGCGACATGCGGGGCCCGCATGTCGGTGGAGGCGCGCCGGGCGAGCCGGTGCGCGAGTGGGTCGTGGCGGCGGGAAGAATGGGCCGAGGTTTGGATTTCGGCCCGATGCCTTTTCTGAGATTGTTAATAGGTTTTCTATTTTAGAAAATACCAGAAATTCAAATCTTTAGTTGGTGGTAACTTTGATCGCAGTCGATCTTTGAGAATAATCCGGCTCCTTTCATCCGATCAAGCAGATCATCTATCCGGTAGTGGGTACTTGTTCTTGATGGTAACCGTTGAGAGAGCGATAATCAATACACATCCTCATACTTCCATCCTTCTTCTTGACAAACAACACCGGCGCTCCCACGGCGGCGAACTAGGTCTCACGAAACCTTTCTCAAGAAGTTCTTCTATTTGCTTCTTCATCTCTACCAATTCATCTACCGGCATCCGATCGGTCTCTTTGAAATTGGCGCTGTCACGGCACTAGGTCGATGACAAACTCAATGTCACGATCCGGTGGCATTCACAGTAATTCTTCCGAAACACATCCGGATATTCACCGACCATCGGTACTTCTTCTAAGGCAAGGGTCTTGGTCGCTTGCTAGCAAATGTCCATCACGAACCGAGGTGGCTAGAAACTCTACCTTGTTTCCTTTGGCGTCCTCTCTTTATTCTGCTCTTCGGCCACAATCTAGCACGACTTTATGCTTGATAACCAATCCATGCCAAGAATGACATCTAGGGTTTGGGTATCTAGGACTATTAGGTTGGCTAGAAACTCAACTCCAGCTATGAGTAACTTAGCTCCTAAACATCCCACTCTAGTACTTAGCTCGCTCCAGGCATTGGACTAACAGAGTATGCTTAAGTTGCATAACTTCCAATTTATTTTGGTTGCAAACATTCCCAAACAAATGAATGCGAAGCTCGAATCAAACAAAGCGATCGCAGTGCACCGAGTTAACGAAAACTTACCCGAAGACGACGTCCGGTGATTCTGGGCTCCTTCGGTGGCGTGGTTGACACGGCCTCGATCACGCATCGTGCTCCTCCGCTTGACCGGCGACTTGTGACGCTCCTTGATTGATGCACGTGCTGGTGTCTTGGATGGCGTAGCTCCAAGGTTGAAGCGTCTTCGGAGTGATTGTTCCCCTTTGCGGACATCGGTTGGCAAAATGTCCCGGTGGACGACAGCGTAATGCACCTTTGAGTACGTTCTGCGGTTGCTTCTGGATTGGGGTTGGCAGTGCGGGGTTGCGGAAGTTACGGCGGTACCGGGCGGGTGTTGAAGTTGGTGTAGGTGCTCAACGAAGTGCAGGGTGGAAACTCGTTGAACTTGTCTTGCACTTGTTCTTGCCCTCTCTTTGTGATTGATGGTTCCCTTCTTTGAGCCATCCGGCGTTCACGATTATCCTCCGTTCCTTGCGTTTGTCCTCCAAAACAAAGGCTTTGTTGACCAGCTCTTGGAAATCGGGAAAAGTATGGGTGATCAAACCGACTTGTAGTCGGTGTTTAGTCCCTTCAAAAGCGACTCGCGAGCCTTGTCCGTGGCTACATCTTCCGCCGCATAGCAAGCTAGTTGAGAAAACTTGTTGAGGTAGTCGACACGACATAGCTCCTTGCTTGAGAGCGCGGAACTCATCCTTCTTGGATCGATAATGCCTTCGGCACATGATCTTGCGAAATGCCGCAAAAATTCCTCCCGGTGATATCTGTGGCGTCTCATGAGCGCACGAAGTTCTCCACTATTCGGCGCAATGTGCCTTCCATCCGGTGAGTGGCATACGTAACCTTTTCACGGTCATTGCCGGGTGATCGCAGCTTCCTTCGATAACCACGAGCCAATCATCCGCTTCCACCGGAGACGTGTCGAGAAAATGTGGGTGGGCGAGTCCTCATGAATTACGCAAGTTTGGATGGTCCATGGTGACCATGAGCGGTGGGCTCCATCTTTGGTGATTGTGGTTGTTGTTGTTACGGTTGTGCATGGCTTGCATCGAGTCATCATCGTATTCATCACCGAGTCTGTCTTGCCATGAAAGCTCCAAAGTTTTGCAAGTCAATTGGGGTGCTTGCGGAATCGCACTGCAAATGGTTGCTCATTGCCTCCCGGTCTTTGGGTACCGAACCACTTGCGTGATCGACGAGTTTGAACCATCCGCTAAGCTCCATAGGTTAGATAAGGTAGCAAGCACAAGATAAGTTGAGAGCTAAGCGGGGGTAGGTTAAACCCAACAAAACACAGACTCAAGAAACTCAAATGAAATACCTTTATTAATTAGGGTCTTAGCATGGTCGCAACAAATGCCTAAGGGCCTTTGCAGCTCATACTGCACACAAAAAGAAACAACGACCTAAGCACACAAAACTACCGCCTAAAGGGCGACTCACTAAACCAAACCGCTAAGCTCAAAATCGGGACTAAGACCAACTACTCGAAAGCCTCCACAACCGCGCGACGCTCCGACGGTGTGGGACTCGGAAGTGAGCCGGCATCTTGGCAACCGATCCGATGCCACAGAATGGTGCAAGCGAACAGCGTTCCTCTGCAACCGCTCCACTTGCTCCTCCGCTCGCATTTTCTTCGGGCTCAATGGACCTTCCTCCGGATCTTCTTGAGATCCTCCTCGGGTCTTCCTCTTCTTGGGGACTTGGTCGTAGAGAATCTCTGCAGAGTGGCGACCTTCTCTTGACTCTCTCGCAAGGCTTCATAGACATGATCCAACTCCGTGATGGTTCTCTCCAAGGCTTCCTCTGGCGCCACGAATCGGGCGAGGTGCACGATCAGTAGCGTTGCTCTCTCTTACGTGGACGGGTAGCGTCTTCGGCAAGTCCACAGCTGCAGCTCTGGGGTGATAACGGAAGACAGTGTCCTGAAGCTCCCGTGCGTAGATGTTGCAGATACGCAGCATGGCCAAACGCGACGACTCCTGGATACCCTCCACCAAGTGATCTTCCTCACCGAGACGCGTGCGAAGGTTGGCTTGCCTTGTCGTTCCTCCTGGCGTAGATCGTCAGGCGACAAATCACTCCACGGTTCTGTCCATTCACCGTCCAGTTGTTGCCGACGTACAGCGGACGATCAAAACCTCCAAGAACCTGCAACAGCTTCCAAAGCTCGGCCGCATAACCTCCAGTGCGCTCACCATAGCTCTGAAGGCGAGGAATCTGTAAAGACAGACGACCAGGGTAAGAGCAACTTTAAAACAGCGGGGAGAGAAGAGATCATAGCAAAAGTTGAGGCGAGAGAGATATGAGAAGAGTTAAGCAATCAATTAACTTTGCAAGTTAATTTTTCTTTTAGAAAATAATTTGGACTCTCTAAAGACGGCCAATCTAACTAAGGTCAAGACCTACGAAGATGGCTCGATACCACCTCTGTCGGGACCCAGAATTTCGATTCTGGAACCCTCTGTGTATACTGCACTAGTCCATGATCACGCTAGTGCACACAGGGTTAACACAGGTGAATATCGATCCACACAAGCGATAGATAAAGTAAACGATTAGTTTGAATAACAAATAACGGTTTTGACCTTATGGTCGAGTTTACACTTATTAAGCCACGCAGGCTAACAAAGAAATAAAGCAAAGAATGAACGGAAAACTCCAGCGTAGATCCCACCAATTCACCACAGCAACCAACGGATCCGGACCTTAACGAACGATCGACCTTCAACGAACTCCTCCTCAAAGCGGCGTGACTCCTCCACTACAGAGGTTTGGACGCAAGTTTTACAACAAGCGTGAGTACACAACCGTGCTTCGCAAATCATACCACGTAATGCAATGTATAGATGCGTGCTTATTCCAAAGAAAAGGCTTCGTGGTTCTTTTGCATAAAAGCAACATTTGCAATTGAATACGAATAATAGATTGAAAGCATAATTCAAAACAAATAGACAATATTAATTTAACAGATTATTTCCACAAAGACACACACTAAACGCTTTATTTCACATAGCCATATGATTGTGATCACACGCTTCCATTCCCACATTTTATGAAAACTACCCTCGTGTGAAAGCACCGAGCATGTCCATGACCATGACGCGCTATTCGAATAGTTTGTTTAACACTCTGCAGAGGTTGTACACTTTACCCACACGATATAACCGGTGTAGCTAGCACCGATCATAACACAACAGCTGGAAACTTCATCTCCAACATTGACATTCCCGGTGTGCTTACAAACCGTTATACATATCACATAGCCCATGCATAACACACACCGTTGGACAAGGACGACGAATCCTCCGTGATGCAACCACCAAGTAGTCACACCTCCACCCTATCACAAAGCCTAACCTACCACCGAACATCAATGCCGAGAATCCATAACTTACTAAGTTAGGCCCGTCCCATACTGCATGTGGTCGCATGAAGGCTCAGTTCAATGGCGCACAAAGTTAAGTCCTTAATTGACCAAGGCAAGACTTCCATGTTCTAACTAAGCCACCAGATTATCATACCCATCACATAGTCCACCATGTCACACAGTCTCCACCACTTGCCTCACTCCAAATCCTTTACCACCCAGTTGGTTTTAGTGCAACACATGCCATCACGAAGTAATAACACATAGCACACAGTTTTACACAAAGTTCCATAGTCACTTAGTCATATTTAATGTTTGCGACTCACATGAGATGATGATTCGTAGCATAGCTAAGCAATTGTACTCGCATCTAACCAACCCACGTTGGTGCTATAATATTACCAACTAATAACCAATCTAGGGTGACAAGGAAATATGACATACAAGGCCAAGGTGTGATAACAATTGGGATAATGACTATACCCAAAGCAT
Organism: Ampelocalamus luodianensis; assembly: GCA_036346255.1. Lineage (NCBI taxonomy): Eukaryota > Viridiplantae > Streptophyta > Magnoliopsida > Poales > Poaceae > Ampelocalamus > Ampelocalamus luodianensis. Next base: position 28,819,289 of record CM070620.1, on the reverse strand, counting down.
TTAAATAAATAATTAAAGTAGAATGCAATAATTTAACAAAAAGTAATTTGAAAACTGGGTTCAAGATGATCAAAGGTATGACTTGCCTTGGAAAAGGTCTATGTACTGGTCTTGATCTTGGGGTGCTCCTTCTTCCACAAAATTTCCCGACGAATCGACGTCTACTTGCAAACGAAACAAAAACAAACAAAACAAATAAATAACAGAGGCAAAACAAACTCCAAAAATTAAATAAAAATCTCAGATAAATAGATCTTGAATTTAGACAGATTTAGGAATTTGAATGGGCTCAATCGGAGTTAGGATGCAAAAGTTATGAGCTTTGGAAGATTGGAAATCTAAAAGAAACCCTAATTACGATTTTAGATTTCCAATTATTTCTCTGAAGAAAAATCGAATATTGCGCAATCTCAAGCGTCGTGAAGGAATTTCGGAATTAAAAGAATTAACGAAAATCCGACATGTGGGACCCACATGTCGTGGACACGCCACGGTGAGACCGTGTCTCACCGAGCCTCGTTCCGGAGATCGGTGGACTACCCACGCGCGCTGCGTGGGCAATGATCGGCGCCACGCACGCGACACGAGGCGGCGATGCGCGACATGGAGGCAAGGTGGCGATGACGTGGATGACAACGACGCGGCGGCGGAAACCGACGGCAACGGCGAACGGCGGTGATCCACCGGCGGTGAGTGGTACCGGCGTGTAGCTCGCTATTGCGAACCTGCAGGTGCAACTCCGGGTGGTCGGGGGCGACGGAGGTGGTCGGCGGCGAGCAAAGAGCGCGGAGAGGCTTGGGCTTGACGGCAACGGCGCTCGGTGACGCCCGCGAGACGGCGCCACCAGAGGTAGAAAGCTCCGTGCGATGCCAACGGTGCGACCACGGCTCGAGCGGCCCGATTCGCGCGGAAGAGCTCGCCGGAGTTGGCGGCGCGGTCGATCTTCGGGCTCTGCGGCGGCTAGGGTTCAGTGCGAGGCGGCTAGGGTTGGGTTGCGAGGCCGAGGCTACCTCCTTTTATAACCGGAGGCTGGAAGAGTCCAGGCACAACGCTAAAATCGGGTTTGCGCGGCGGCGAAACCCTAATCGACTTCGGAGGCGATGACGCGGCGTGGCAAGCCGGGACCCACACGCCGCGGACACACACTCGCGTGAGTCCGCGTCGCACGGCGCGGCCGCAAAATGACTCGCGATCGACCGTTGGATCTTGATCGAACGCCCACAATCAAAGAAACATTCGGACAACTCCGGTTGCCTTACGCGCATCTAGCCGCTCATCCTTGATCGGACGGTGGAAGATGCTCGCGCCGAAGGAAAGGAGAGAGAGAGCGACATGCGGGGCTCGCATGTCGTGGAGGCGGCGCGGCGGCGGCCGGGCACATGAGTCGGGTCAAGTGGCGGGAAGAATGGGCCGAGGTTTGGATTTCGACCCGATGCCTTTTCTCGAGATTATTAATAGGTTTTCTATTTTAGAAAATACCGTAAATTCAAATAGGCAATCAAAAATAGCAAATGAACTCAGAAAAATTCTAGAAAAATCTAGAAAATATATCTGAGCACATAGAACCCAAATAAAATAGTTTTGGCTAATGTTCATGTTGGGATTATTCACATTAAATGTTTTTGATTGTAAAGTCCAATATTAAGCTTTTGAAATTAAATTCAAATAAGATTCAAATGGTGAATTTTCTCCTACTAACTATTTAAAAGATTTTTAAGGCTCAGAAAATTGGGATGTTACAGAAGCTCACTTGAGCTCTGTTCTTCGGTAAGGTCCTCGAGACCTAGTCCTTTTTATTCTATCTTGCATGCCGTGTCCATTTTAGCTCATCTGAACTCTTGTCGTTGCTTATAGATCCAAAGGCACCAGCGTGTTCTCACCGGCTCTGGAGCGTGCCGCGCTAACCTTTGTCACCATCTTCATCTCCAGTAAGAACTTCTACATTTCTTGCGCGTCACCTCATGTTCTAGACTATAAGGAGTAAAACCCCTCACCTTTTGGCACTAACGACTCACCAGGATTGTCGGAAATTGGAACTTCCCTTTTTTTTGGCCGACTTTGCCCCTTTTCGTCTCCATCTCCGGCTGGGTGAGCTATTTTTCTATTCCCCTCAATATTAGCATCTTATGGACCTCCTTTACCTATTCCAATCACCCACTGTTGATTTCTTTGCTCAGGTTGCTGTGACATCGTGAGCCTCTCTTTGCCGTTTTCGGTCGCACGTCGTCGGCGAGTTCCAGTGCCTCTCCGGTCCTTTTCCCGACTCAGGTAGCTTCCTCTTGTCCCCTAGGAGCTTAAGCATGCGCTCGTTTTCTTGATGCACTATCGAATCCCGGCGAGCGTTTATGCCGTAAAGTTTAGCTCCGCCCATCTCCGGCTAGTCGTCGTTTCAGCCCATTTCGGACCTCGCCACCACTACCAGGAGATGCGCATGGCTATTGCGGTCCCATACTAGCTTTCGCTTGCGCCGCCTTAGACCTCGCCTCGCAAGCCACGGCAAGCTCGGCGACGCCATCGTTGTCGTTTTCCCAAGACGCATCTTGTACCGCGTTTTGTTTAGCGCTAACGATCGTAGTTAATCGATAATGAGTCTATGACCGTGGCCCCTAGTACGCTTTAAGTGGATGCGTAGTTCTTAGCGATGACGTTTTCACAAAAGAGAACGTATTCTTTGAAGGCACAAAGTAGAATTGCGATGGGGAGTTGGGAAACGTATTTTATAGAATACGCCTTCAACCTATTGCGATGAGACCGAGTCTTGTTGACTGGTCAAAATCTTGACCCCGGTCCCACCACAATGAGTGCGGCTAGCGCAAGGTCCGTATGAAAGGTAGTAAATGCTTTATGAAATTCGAATCGATTATTTTGCACAATCAAAATTGGTATTAACTTTGAAAATGCATAACTATTTCATATTAACTCCAAATCGCATGGAACCACTTCGATAATTTTCTTATTCAATCAACTTATTATTAAAATTAGTTTCAGACTGTCTCAGAAAGTAGAGCTTTATTTTGGAAAATGAGTCATTAATCCTATTATTTGTACAATAGAAAAATGATTGATAACTTTAAAAATTCATAAGTAATTATTGGAAACTTCAAAAACAGTGAGACCACTTTTGATAATTTTCATTTCCAGTGAACTTAATTATAAAAATGATTTCGAACTTACCTCTGTCACAGAAAGTATAGTTTGAGAGAGATGATCTTAAAAGACATTATTTTTGTATTATTAATGCTGATAACTTTATAAATCAATAACTAAAACATGGAAACTCCAATTGGAGCAAACCCAACTGTTTCAAATTTGTGAAAATATTGTCCATTTACTCATGTAACCCTTGTAATCACCACTGCCCTACAAAATTTCACTTCATAATTAAAATTACTCAAATTGGACATATCGAAACCTGAAATTCAAAATAGCATAACTTCCAATTCATAACTCCGAATGGAATAATTCTTTTACCTAGACTCATCTAAAATCATGACCTAACTACTGTGGAAAAATCATGCATTTTTGAGCATTTTGGTTTTTGAGTTGTTTTCTCGATATTTATTTGATGTTATATTTATCTAGATACCGAGCTTATTGATATCGACTCCTACGCAACTGAGAGCGAACAACTTAGCTACCTGCAAGGCAAGCATCCTTTGAACTTTCTTTTTGCATCATATTTGATCCCAATTTTGTTAGGATAGATGCAATGATAATCGCTTGCATTCTATTTCGATAATGTCGCTATTTTTGTGATGAATAGTTAGACACATCCTATTATGTTGTCATTGTGGCTATCCATGAATTATTCCATTGCTGAAATGTTATGATAGGGGGTGTGAAGTTATATTGTTCGAGTTTCGCTTAGCCATGCAAGTCTAGAACCGGTAGTTGGTTGTCGGGAATAACCCGACAACTATGGGATAATCACAACCCTCATTATATACTTTTGTTTCAGATCTTCGTACCTGTTTTACAAGTTAAATTTTTCATTTTAAATGAGCTTTTGGTCCGGACAAGTGTTGGTTAGTGATGGTGCTTTATGCATGAGATTTGGGTATGTGGTTGGACTTGTGCGACAATTAAGGACCGAACTTTGGTAACGTCGTTGATTCAAGTACTTTCGTGCTACCATACGCAGATATGGGTCTTTGTTGTTAAGTAGGGGAAGGTTCTATTGTGTTAAGTCTCATGGTGGTGTAGGGACATTTGTGTTTGATCATTTGTCCTTAGGAATCGATGTCAATGTTCTATAGTGTGCAAGGAGCACCAATTACCTTTTCATTACATCGGTATTTCCAATATAACATGTGAGCCCCTTAGCAAGTGCTATATGCTACTTGTACTAAGACCGAAACATCTCACATGGGGACTTAGCGCAATAGGGTTTTCTTCTCAAAACGATCAGATCTCGATTCTCCCGGCCAAAGATACCAAAGGAAGTGTGCCATTATCCGGAGGCTTACGGGCTAGTCGAGTCGTGTGGGTAAGTAGTACACCCCTGCAGGTACAATCTATTCGAATAGCCGTGTCCACGGTTATGGACAACCGCTGCGCTCGGGAGTTACTATTGTTAGACTTGAAATTAAAATTGTGGTTATAACTCGATAATTAGCATGAATGGGATGTTCATACTTGTTGTTGTATCAAAGTGGGCAGCCGCTTGTTATTTGTATGTTTTATTTGTTACTTAGATCATTACTTATTCACATGCTTTACTTCTACTTCAAATCTGATTTTGAAATGGCACTTGAAAAACTAGTATGTGTAGGTTGTACATCATATGCGTCTTTTCGCAAAACTAAGCCAATATGAGCCTTCCTTTGAATGACCTTATGCATAACTATTTTTATTTGTGTAAGACTTGCAGTACTCTTTGGTACTCGGCGGATGTTTGTTGGCTTTACAGTGAGGACGATATTGAGGTTGATGAGCTCGCGGTGTCGACTTAGGTGACACCGACGAGTAGTATGCTATCTTCTATCTCCCGATCGGTTGTCGATGGGTTGTGGGCATACCACTTGTTGGTCCTTTTGGCTTATTTACTCGCTTAGCTATAAACTTGTTAAATTTGGCCGGTCGGCCCTTATGTAATTGTACTCTTCGAACTGTGTTGTAACTTTTGTACTATTTATGTATGATGGTTGTATGGATGTGACTAACGTTGAAATGAGGGTATGATTATATTGGTCACTGATCTTGGGAGCCAATATAGGTCATACTCGCTGTTCTTGGATTCCTATTTAACTCGCTAAGTGTAGTGCTTGACTTGTTGTAGAACCGACAATCATGTAGTGCTAGCAGGGGAGCAGCGCGCATGATCGTCGGGGCTCTAGAATGGAGTTGAGTCTCCCACTTAGACCGAGTTAAGTTGGAATTCATTTACCGGAGATTCCGGTTATGTCCCTAAGGCCTTGCTTAGTCTCGGTCTTAAGGAGATAACCCCGGGGTCCCCACAACTTACACTGGTGCCAAGCTGACAGAGTTGTACATCTCCAGAATTGTTTGTCTCCATGGTGTACCCAAGGTGATTGTTTCGGATAGAGGTCCTCAGTTCACCTCTCATTTCTGGAAGAGCTTGCATCAAGCAATGGGGACCGACCTGTCTTTTAGCTCAGCTTATCACCCACAAACTGATGGACAAACTGAGAGGGTAAACCAAGTTTTAGAAGACCTTCTCCGAGCTTGTGTGCTGTCCTATAGCAAAAGCGGGAGAAGTGTTTGCCATTTGCGAGTTCTCCTACAACAACGAGCTTCCAATCCAAAGATTCGGATGTCACCATTGAAGCATTGTATGGGAGAGCTTGTAGAACACCCTTGAACTGGTCCGGTCGGGAGAGGCCATTCTATGGCCCAACCTTGGTGGAAGATCTTTGAAGAACAAGTTCGTGTCATTCGCGAACGACTTAGGACGACTCAATCACGTCAGAAGTCATATGCCGACCATCGTCGTCGCGAGTTGAGTTTCGAAGTGGACGATCATGTTTATCTTAAAGTCTCTCCTATGAAAGGAGTTCATCGTTTCCAAATCAAAGGTAAATTAGCACCTCGCTATATTGGACCTTTCCGTATTCTAGCTAAGTTGGGATCGGTGGCCTATCAGTTGGAGTTGCCACCATCACTTTCAGACGTGCATAACGTTTTCCATGTCTCCCAACTCAAGAAATATCTTCGAGTCCCAACTAAGCAACCGAGTTGGACGAACTCGACTTGCAACCCGATCTATCTTATCGAGAGCCCGATTCGTATCCTTGAGGAAACCGAGCGCAAGGCGAGGAATCGTAACATCAAGTTCGTCAAGGTTCAATGGAGCAACCACACGGAAGATGAAGCAACTTGGGAACGTGAAGACCGGATGCGGCATATCCGCACCTTTTCTCTACATGAAGTGCCTTCGTATCAAGAAAGGAAAGGTAAAACATATCAATATAAAAATTTATTCTTATAGCATAATTATAACGTGTCAACACTACCTTTTAAGGAAATAAAGACAACATAAATTATAACTCCTAATGAAAACCTTCTAATTCTTCTCCACCCAGATCTCGGGTCGAGATCTTTTGTAAGGGGGGGGGGGAGGTTTGTCACAGCCCCAACAATTAAAATGGATTAATGTGTATTTCTTTAGCATGCATTACTGATTTCAAAACAATTCCATATTATATTGTACTTGGAAAATCTAATTTGAGGTGAACATACACATCAAAATTCACATTTCACTTCAAATCAGTGATACAAAGTTGTGATCATTATCTGGAACCAATTTATTTAAATACTACATTAATTATCATGAATTAATATAATTTTTCCAAAATTTTTGGGACTAGTTTGAACCTAATTAAAATTCAAACAACATACATAGACATACAACATGTTTGAATTTAAATGTCACAAATTTTAATATGAAAAGTGGTGTTCAATAATTTTTATAAACACTAGGTTGTCCCAGGAACCCCCACAAATTATTTCATGATTTTAGGAATTTTATTTCTAATATTTAACCCTAGTCAAAGTAGGAAGAACAAATTAAAAATCAGCCAAATCCTAAACCCTAACCGACCGTTACTTTTCCTTGGGCTCGAGCCGGCCTGGACAATTTGACTCAGCCCAACCACCTAACTGCACCTCCGCACGCGAGCCACCCGATCTGAAATCAATGGCCCAGATCGCGCACCCCTCCGACCTGTCCGAAGTCCCCACAAATCTCCTCCGTCCGTTCGCCATCCAACGGTCCCGATTTGATCTCTGTTTTGCACCGAGCCGCGCCACCCTGAGCCACTGCCAACTTGGGCCCACGCGTCAGAGTCATCCCCTTCCTTGGCGGCGCGCACTCAGCGCCGCAAATACGCGGCCGCGACGCTCGCTTCCACCGTTGGAGCTCCGTCACCTCCGTTAGCCACCGCCGCATGCAACCACTCCTGGAGCTTCTCCGTTTCACGCCGCCTCCATCCCCGTCAACGCACGAGCATAACACCCCTCGAAGCCCTCCTTTTCCCTCACTCTTCCTCTCGGTGGCTGAGGAAGGGGAAGCTCTCCCGTGCTCCTCGCCGGTGTAAGCTTCCTCCGCTTGATTCCTTTCGTCTCTATGGTCGATGCCATCTCCATTTTTGCTTAGCTGAACTCCTTTGGTTGCTTGTAGCTCCCAGTCCGCCTCAGTGCCATTGGAAGCTCTAGAGCGTGCACCCGAAGGTCTTCCCGAGGTCATCTTCATCTCCGGTGAGCTATTCTCCTTTTCTTTCGCGTCACGATGTGTCTTATGATCTAACTAAGGTTTCCCCTCAACTAATTTCTTGATCACTCCTCAGGAGCGCTTGTATTCGAGCTAGCCCCTTTTGTCGGCCGATGCTACTGTTCATCGTCCAATTATCAACCTGGTGAGCCATTCCTCGATCCCCTGCTTGGTGACCATCTCCTGGCCTCGCTCAAGTTTTCTCAACCTTTGTTTCCATAAATTTTGCCCGGGCGACCCCTCCTCGTGGAGCTTGCCGCCACCGCCGCCATTTGCCGCAGCATCTCACCTCCAAGCTTCTCGCCACTCCATCTCTCCGTGAGCTTGGTGACCACTCTCATAGCTTAAGCATGCGCACTGGCTCTAAAATGGACTAGATTGGCACATGCACGTTAGCGGTTGTCACCGCGCTAGCCGCGGTGCAAAGCATCTCGTCGGCGCCACCACCCCCTTGAGCTTCGTGAGGGTACCGAAATCCTTTTCTGGTCTCCATGTGCGCCGGCGTGGACCACAGCGCCGGCGGGCAGGCGAGCCACCCCGCGGCCGCGCGAGCGAGCGTGGCACGCTCCGACAGCCCTGTAGCGTTGTCGTTAGGAGTTAAGCACACTGATTAGTAATCATTAATCGCATCTGTGTCGGAAAGCAATAATTAGCCAAGATAATGTTCAGCACTTAAATCTAGAGTCTATTACATGTGGGCCCGTATGTCCTGATTAGTGGATGCGTAGTTCGTGTAACATGTTGTCTGTTTAGGAAAAGCGCATTCCTAGTATACTAGGAAGGCTTTTACGTTTAGATAAATCAGAAGACGTATTCCTCAGAATACGCCTTCACCCTAGTTCGTACGTGTGAGTCAATGTTTGACCGAGACAACTTTGACCCGGTCCGCTGGTCGATGACCGTGGCTAGCTGAGCCTCGATGAGAAAAGTAGCAAATGGTTTATGAAATCCGAAAATCATTTTCTTACACCTTTGAAAAATATGTATAACTTCTAAAATGCATAACTAAATCATTTTAACTCCAAAATGGGTGAAACCACTTCTGTTAATTTTCATATTTAATGAACTTTGTATTAAAATTGGTTTTAACCTTGTCTCTGTAACAGAGAGTATTAATTTGGAAAATGGACTATTAACACTATTATTTTTACAAAAGAAAAGGGCTGATAACTTCAAAAAGTCATAAGTAATTTTTGGAAACTCCAAAAACAGTGAAACCAGTTTTGGTAATTTACTTTTAAAATGAAGTTAATTATAAAAATGGTCTCAAACTTACCTCTGTCACAGAAAATATAGTTTGAGGAAGATGATCTTAAAAGACATTATTTTTGCATTATTAATGCTGATAACTTTATAAATTAATAACTAAATCATGAAAACTCCAATTGGAGCAAACTCAACTGTTTTGAACTAGTGATAATATTGTCCATTTATTCATGTAACCCTTGTATCTACCACTGATCTACAAAATTTCACCTCATAATTAAATTGCTTAATGTAAAGGCATATTGAAATCTGAAATTCAAACCACCATAACCTTCACATACTAAATCAAAATGAAATAATTCTTTCACCAAAAATCATCTAAAATCATGATTTAGCTACTGTAGAGAAATCATGCATTTTTGAGCATTTTGATTTTTGAGGTATTTCTCGTTGTTATTCGGTATTGTATTGATCTAGATACCGAGCTTATTGATATCGACTCCTACGCAACTGAGGGCGAACAACTTAGCTACCTGCAAGGCAAGCATCCTTTGAACTTTCTTTTTGCATCATATTTGATCCCAATTTTGTTAGGATAGATGCAATGATAATTGCTTGCATGCTATTTTGATAATGTCGCTATTTTTGTGATGAATAGTTAGACACATCCTATTATGTTGTCATTGTGGCTATCCATGAATTATTCCATTGCTGAAATGATATGATAGGAGGTGTGAAGTTATATTGTTCGAATTTGCTTAGCCATGCAAGTCTAGAATCGGTAGTTGATTATCGGAATAACCCGACAATTATGGGATAAACACAACCCTCATTATATACTTTTGTTTCAGATCTTCGTACTGTTTTACAAGTTAAATTTTGTCATTTTAAATGAGCTTTTGTCCGGATAAGTGTTGGTTAGTGATGGTGCTTTATGCACGAGATTTTGGTATGTGGTTGGACTTGTCGGACAATTAAGGACCGAACTTTGTAACGTCGTTGATTCAAGTACTTTCGTGCTACCATACGCAGATATGGGTCTTTGTGCGGTTAAGTAGGGGAAGGTTCTATTGTGTTAAGTCTCATGGTGGTGTAGGGGCATTTGTGTTTGATCATTTGTCCTTAGGAATCGATGTCAATGTTCTATAGTGTGCAAGGGAGCACCAATTACCTTTTTATTACATCGGTATTTCCAATATAACGTGTGAGCCCTAAGCAAGTGCTATATGCTACTTGTACTAAGACTGAAACATCTCACATGGGAGACTTAGCGCAATAGGGTTTTCTTGTTGAAACGATCAGATCTCGATTCTCCCGCCAAAGATACCAAAGGAAGTGTGCCATTATCCGGAGGCTTACGGGCTAATCGAGTCGTGTGGGTAAAGTAGTACACCCCTGCAGGGTATAACCTATTCGAATAGCCGTGTCCACGGTTATGGACAACCGCTTGAGTTCGGGAGTTACTATTGTTAGACTTGAAATTAAAATTGTGGTTATAACTCGGTAATTAGCATGAATGGGATATTCATGCTTGTTGTTATATCAAAGTGGGCAGCCACTTTGTTATTTGTATGTTTTATTTGTTACTTAGTTCATTACTTATTCACATGCTTTACTTCTACTTCAAATCTGATTTTGAAATGGCACTTGGAAAACTAGTATGTGTAGGTTGTACGGTGTTGCGTCTCTTTCGCAAAATTAAGCCAATATGAGCCTTCCTTTGAATGACCTTATGCATAACTATTTTTATTTGTGTAAGACTTGCAGTACTTTGGTACTCAAATGGATGTTTGCCGGCTTTTACAGGTGAGGACGATCATCGAGGTTGATGAGTTTGCGGTGTCGATTTAGGTGACACCGACGAGTAGTATGCTATCTTCTAACTCCCGATCGGTTGTCGATGGGTTGTGGGCATACCATGTTGGTCTTTTGGTTTATTTACTCGCCCGCTTTAAACTTGTTAAATTTGGCCGGTCGGCCCTTATGTAATTGCACACTTAGAACTGTGTTGTAACTTTTGTACTATTCATGTATGATGGTTGTATGGATGTGACCAACGTTGTAATGAGGGTATGATTATTGTAACATCCCCATTTTGGCTTGTGTTTCAAATGTAAGAAATTGAGGGTAAATTAAAATTTTTCTTACATCCTTGTGCTTCTGGAACTTTTCTGAAAATTCTTGTAAAAAGAATTTTGGAAAGTTCAAAATCAAAAGCCTCATTTATCAAGTCAACAACCTCCTTGGTCAAATCTTGTTAACCCCTTGAAAATAATTTTCCTTGGTTCTAGGGTTGCTTGGTAACACCTCTGAATTATTTCATAATTTTTGGAAATTATTTGAAATATTTTAGAGACAAGTCAAACCTTGGTCAAACCTCTGTTGTAACCTTATGGAAATTTTTGGGAAAATTCCAGTGCACAAAAACCTCTGGAAATTTTATGGAAGGTAAACCCCAAGGTAAGCAAGCTCCAGTTAAAATTTCATAAATTTTGGAGTTGATTTGATGCCTCAATTAAATCCCCAAAGTTCGGTTCAAAAATCAAACCTAATCTGGGCTGCACTGTTCATCGGGCTCGAGTCAATTGGCTGGGTCCAACCACCTAACTGTACCGGCTCAGGTTTGGACCCGTCGACGTGGCTCGCCTGTGTGCGTCGGATCTCCATCGCGCGGTCCCTGTTCGCCAACGAGGTGGTGACGCGTTCTCTTGTCCGCCGTTGATCAAGATCGGGCGGCCACCGCGTCGTCCTCCTCGCTGCTCGCCGCCGCCTCGCGCCGCTCTGCGCCATGGCGAGAGGCTCGTGGGCGATGAGTGTCGCGTCCACTCACCCGACGCCAACGGGCGGGTGCATTAAATGCGCGCCGCCAGCCGCCCGAAAGTCCATCGCCACCGCTCCGTCACTCGTGGCGGCCGTGGCGCGCGTGGACATCCGAGGCTTGCCGCCGTTGCTCACGCTTTCCCTCGCCTACTTAAGCTCCCATCTCCCCGCCTTCCTTTACGCACCGTGAGCTCTCCTTGCACCCACCGCATTCGTGGAGCTCCCAAACGCCTGCTTTCTCTCGCCGCCATTGTTGCCGCGAGCTTCTCGAAGGCGGTACCACGCTTGCTCTCCTCTCTTTTTCTTGCTCCTCGGCTCCTACTTACTCCTGAAGCTTAACCTCAATTAATTTTGGGTTTATCGTCGCAGGAGGCTAATTCGAGTTCCCAATTCGCCGCGGCGCCCTCTTCGTCTCGGTGCGGTGAGTCCATCTCCTCAATTCTTTTCTCTGGAGCATCGGTGTGGCACGTGGGACCTATTTTGATGATGCGTCGCTCTCTAGTTGTCCAGACGCTTCCTCGTTGTCGCCATTGTTGCCGCCGCGGAGCTTCGTCGCCGAGCTACTCCGACCGCCTCGCACCTCCGCGTCCCGCCGTAGCCCTCGGTAGTCCCTAGATGCTCGGCACCGCTTGAATGGACCGATCGCGGAGCTCTTTTTGTCGCTTATCGCCGCCGTCATCTTTGCCGTGACCGCCTCTCCGTCGCGTCGCCTCTCGTCCACCACCGCCGGTGTGAGTGGTGCGAGGGTGCGCAATGCTATTGCGCACCCGTTGCTAGCATCCTCTCGCGCTGTCGTGCCTTTGGTCGCCGGCGATTGGCCGGCGAAGCTCTCGGTCGCGTTGTCGAACGCGTCAGCGCAGTGCGCGACGTGGCCCAACGTGCGTCGTCCATCCTTAGATCTGCGGTCGAGATTTCGTGTGTTCTGTGCGGTGTGCTGTGTAGCATTGGTTGTGAGCCGTCCATCTCACGATCGACGGTCCACAGCCGCTGTTCCGCCGTGCGCGCGCGTTTTCAAATGCGTCGGCGTGGTTCAATCTGGATCGTTGGATCGAAGATCAACGACTGGGATTGCAAAGGCATTCGTTCGGTCCGAATGCCATCATCATTTGGACCGTTGGATCTTGATCCAACGGTGAGCCTCGGTGAGCGCTGTGTGTGTGCTGTGGCGCGCGCGCGCGTAGGCCGTCCGATCCAGATCGACGGTCCCTATTCACCACGTCGTAATAGCCTTTATGAGTTTCCAAAGCTTTATTTGCAAACGAAAAGGTATTAAACTTCAAAAATGCATAACTAATTCATTTTAAACCCAAATCGGTTGATTCAAATTTTGTTAGCTTTAGATTGAGTTGTACTTTAATCTAAAAATGAATAGGAGTTTAGTTCGGCTCCAGAAAACAGATTTTAAAATTTGTTTAGGAATAGGTTCTACTTATTATTCTAAAATTGGCAATTAACTTGTAAATTACATAACTAATTCTCTGAAAATCAAATTTTAGTGAAACCAATTTTGTTAGCTTCCTCTAATACATTACTAAATGATAAAATTGGTTTTAGGCATGTTACTATTTTTAACAAGATTTCACATGCAATTTAAATTGGTTCATTTTCATGACTTGAAAAATCATAGCTCTTCAAATATAACTCCAAATGACCTGAAATTTTATATGGCTTATCACTATACCAGTAGGTAGCCACCATAAAAGTTTCAGCTTCAAAATCTTTCTAGAAAATATTTTTGCTACAGTACCTAATTATGGTCGAAAATAGGTTCTTAGGGAATATGTTTTGCACCACAAATCCAAATTAAGTTTTTCCAGTTTCTATGACTAGGTATATTAGTATTTTACCTTGTGTATAAATTTCGTCGCATTTGGATAATTTTTGCTTGCTCTTTTGTTTAAGTGTTGCTCGTCTTATTGGTTGTTTTCGCTCTTTCGCTTAGGCTTCGACATTTGCGGTAACCCCGAGAACGACCCTCCGCAACAATTTGAGCAACAGCAAGCAGGCAAGCAGTTTGATCATTTCCATTGATCCCATTACTTTTAAAGTCTAATATTTTGTTTAACTTCTATGTATGCATTGCTATTTTGTTGTTAAATTGATTAGTTAGACCTCTAGTTGCATAATCTGTAGGTAAATGGTTATCCTCTACTACCTGAGCCTAGGTTATTTGCTGTGGTTAGAGTTCGATGGATGAACTCTTATCACTTAGTAGATTACGAATGAATATTGCTTAGCCATGCCTAGTTATCGGTAGTATTGGGCGATCATCGACTTAGTCGATGATCTTGATCACACAAATACTTATACTACTTCATTATGTCCAACCCTTGTGTTTTATTGATTTACAAATCAAAAACTGAAAACAAAATTATATCTTGACTTGGGCACAATGGTATGTTGATGTGATATGTTGGGTGTGTTGGAATGGTGCCTAAGTCCCCAAGGACCGAGTTACTTGTGTCACTAAGCCAAGCGCTTATTGCGTGCTAACCACACGAGGGGGATATGGAACCTCTCTTGACTAAGTACTTTGGAAGGTGTTAATTATGAGCTGGTTGGTGGGTGTGTTCTTGTGTGTGTGTTGGAGGGGAGAATTAACAAACTGGTTAGGCTGTCTAATGTGTCTTTCTCCCGTGGGTTGTGGCTCTTAATTAGCATCGTCCATTGGAAAGCGTCTTGTTAGACTTAGCCATGCCTGCATACCAAAGGAAGTGTGCTAACCGTGGCTGGTGGAAAGGCGGTCTATCGTGTGGGTACATTGGTACACCTGCAGGTTAAAACTATTCGAATAGCCTCGTCCTAGGTTATGGACATGCTTGGTAAGGTCGTGCAAGAACTAGACTACAACCTTTTAAAAACTTAAACTTGACATGGGTGGTATGAAGGGGGACTTCATGCTATTGTGTGGTGACTATGGGTTAGTCACTTCTAGGTTGGTGTGGTCATCTATTTATTGTTATATTTGTCTCTCTTTTATTTGAACAATAAAAGTTAGTTGCAAACTTGCTTTGAATCTATTACCCTATTGCAAATGAAAACTTGCTTTATGCTGAAAATAAGTCCAGAACCTCATCCACTTAAATAAAGCTTGCATGTAGTTAATTATAGTTCTGTTATCTCACACGTCAGTCTTGCGAGTACAAAAACAAGTTTTGTACTCATCTGCTTTGCTTAATATTATTTGTTGCAGAGGAAGAAGGTGAGCCCCAAGGGCCTCACTTTTGTGAGTCGTGTTCTTGCGCTGTTTGGGACGATTAGCTTGGCGGTCCTGGTTGGTTGCCTTGTGGGTAAAGGCACACCGATTGGCTTTTGTTTATCGCCATCTTATGGCCATTTTGCTTCATTGTGTATTTACTTATTTGTATGACTTTTGGCCGGTCGGCCTCTCTTTTGTAATAACTCTCTTTATATTATCTATGTCTTTCAGTTGTTGCTTTTGCTTCGGCTCTATGTGTATGAATGGAATTGATGCATGATTTTGTGGCGGGGTGTGTATACTGCATTTCTGGGAAGTATACATATCTCGAGGCTTGGTTTATTTGATTTGTACCGTTAGGACCAAGTGGATGGTCAAACAGTACAAGCCGAATAAACCGTGGTCCTCACAAAGTTGGTATCAGAGCCATTCCGACCGTAGTAACCCAAGCTTGGTCGTCCTTAGGATATTTTGAAAACCTTATTTTCAAAGAGTTAAATGATTTGTGAAAGCTTAAGTAAATTCTCAGATTTTATTCCTTACCTATCTTAGCTTTCTTCTCTCATCTTGCTCTAAATTGAGTTTTAAAGAGTGTTTTCCCTTTCCTTCTCTCAAAAGATAGTCATTATCGTTTAAATTGGGTTTTGGGAACCAATGAGTTTGGCAAATTGAAGTGTTAGCTGCCCTCTACAAGGTTTTGAAGCTTCCGAAGTTGAAGATTTCAATTAGGAGGCTTGGATGCGAAATCTGGACAGCGATCATTCAATTTCCGGACAGCAGGCTCAAAGGTTCTAAATAGGGTAGAAAATGAGAGGATAATCAACTAAAAATTGTGGGAATAGAAGGGTAAGATGTGATACTAGTTAGCTAAGTATCTAACGTTATTTTTCTCGCTTGAACCTTGCTCTTGAGTACTGTTAGACTTGAGGTAGTGTGCTGAAGTTTTATCTGCTCAAACCATTGCTCGTTCATTCAATACGGGTTGATGGCATTGAGAAGTTGAGCTTGGTTTGGAGTTTCCTTGCAGTTTTGGAGCTTCTTTGGAAACATTTAAAGTTTGTTTACTTGCTGTTTTTGGCTTTCGGTTAGGGTGATATCTCATTCCCCTAATCGTTAGCTTTTCGCTTTCATCAACTTCTAGTCTTAGTGTGTTGGTTGCTAACCTAAATTTTTTTTTGAACCAGGATGGCTGGAGGTACTCGTAGCGGCCGTGGTCAGCAGCCTGGTTTGGATGAGGAGCTTCCGCCTCCTCCAACCATGGCTGAGGTCCTTCTTCAGATCGAGCGCAACCGCTCAGAGGACGGGAGGGTCTGGCCGGATGTTATTGCGCGCAACACCTCCGCCCTTCCGGTGCCTCGTGATCCGGGCAAGGGGTGGACATCACCTCGTGGGGTTTGGCCGAGTTTCTTCGCACTCACCCCCACGTTCTCAGTCCGAGGACCCATTGGGCGCAGATGACCGGCGCGTCGAGTTGAGCGTAAGCTCGGCGTTCCTCGATGCTGGACCGAGATAGGGCACTCTTTGCCTCCCATCGCCTTGAGGGGCACTCTCTGGTGGGAGAATTTCTTGGCCATGCAGCCCGCCGCCACACTGCTGTCTCTTGGGATGAGTTCGGACGGCGTTAGTCGAGCTCACATCCTGCCGGCTTGATGAAGTCAAGAAGAAGGAGTTTCTCGCGCTCAAGCAGGCGTAAGTCGGTGATGGAGTACTGCACGAGTTCAACCACTTGGCTCGTTATGCTCCATCCGAGGTGGCCACCGATGAGGCCAAGCGGAGAAGTTCATGGAGGGTTTGTGCGAGGAGCTGCAAGACGGGCTCTCCATTGTGGACTTTGTTGACTTCCGTGCCTTGGTGGACAAGGCCATTGTTCTTGAGCACAAGGCGGCGGCGGGCGAGTCCATAGCGCAAGTGGGAGGCCCAGCTGATGCAGCAGCCGGCCTCTCCGTCCTCGTGTCGGGCCTACTCCGAGCCCGTTCGTGGCGCACACTACCACCGAGGCCGCGGCACCAGCTCCTCGCCCTCGCGAGCCGTGCCCGATCACGTGCGCTGCGAACCGCCAGGTGGCCCCGCAATCCGGCTGCCGGGGTCACTTGCTTTTCATGCAACCAGAAGGGGCATTATGCCAATACTTGCCCTAACAGGACTGGAGCGGCCCCTCGTCCTAATGGAGGACGCGGGCAGTGAGGTGGTCCTCCCCAGGATCAGAAGGTTGTCCCCGCTACCCAAGGCGTGGGTAGTGGCCGCGTCAACCTCATCTCCGCGGAGGAGGCACAGGAGGTACCCGACGTCGTGTTGGGTACCCTTTCGGTTAACTCTTTCCCTGCTACCGTTTTGTTTGATTCAAGCGCATCTCATTCGTTTGTTTCTGAGTCTTTTGCTGCTGAGGGAGGTCTTCTTTTTACTCCATTGTTGGTCCCGCTGCTCATTCGCTCTCCCGGTTCGGAGTTGGGAGCTGAGTCTGAGTGTAGGGATGTCCCTGTTGAGATAGAAGGGGTAGGATTCTTGGCAAACCTTATCCTCCTTCGATCGGCGAGCTTAGATGTAATCCTAGGCATGGATTGATTGTCTCAGCACATGGGACAAATTGATTGCGCTAGGAGGCTCATCTACCTCACGATCCTTCCGCGGCGAGGTTAGCTTTTAGCAGAAAGCTGCAGGTCCGCATCTCTTCGCGCTCGGCGAAGCCGACTCTAGATATTAGTGAAGTCGGTGGTATGTGACTTTGTTGATGTCTTCCCGACGACCTTCGAGGATGCCACCAGCTCGAGACCTCGAGTTTGTCATTGAGTTGGTTTCGGTACGCCCGATTTCAAAGAGGCCTTACCAGAATGGACCCAATCGAGTTGGTGGAGTTGAAGAAGCGGTGGTGAGCTTCAAGAGAAGGGTTTCATCCGCCCTAGCTCATCTCCTTGGGGATGCTCGGCAATCTTTGTCGAAAAAGGACAAGACGCACTGCGCATGTCGTTGATTACCGTCCACTTAATGAAGTAACGGTAAGAACAAGTACCCTTTGCCCGTGTCGGCGATCTCTTCGATCAATTAACTGGAGCTCGAGTCTTCTCCAAGATTGATTTGAGAGTGGGATATCATCGTTGGATTCGACACGAGGATATTCCAAAGACGCTTTCTCTACTCGTTATGGCTTATACGAGTATACCGTCATGTCATTCGGCTTAACCAATGCTCGGCCTTGTTCATGAACCTCATGAATTCGGTGTTCATGGAGTATTTGGACAGGTTCGTTGTGGTCTTCATCGATGATATCCTTATCTACTCCAAGAGCGATGAGGAACACGCAGAGCATTTGAGGTCGGTGTTGGGCAAGCCGCGAGCACAAGTCGTATCGAGTTCGACAAGTGCGCATTCGAGTTAAAGGAAGTAGCCTTCTTAGGCCATATTCTTTCGGCAGGGGCGTGGCGTGGATCCTAGCAAGATCGACGTGCTTTCACGAGTCGACCCACTTTGGTCACCGAAGTTCGGAGTTTTCTTGGTTTAGCGGGATACTATCGTCGCTTTATCGAGAACTTCTCCAAGATAGCGAAGCCGATGACGGAGTTGCTCAAGAAGGACAAGAAGTTCTCGTGGTCCGCTGATTGCGAGAAAGTTTCCAAGCGCTTAAGCGATTGACCACCGCTCCGTTCTTGTTCTCCCGATGTCCGTCGAAGCTTTGATATCTTTTGTGACGCTTCGTCAAGGCCTCGGTTGTGTCCTTATGCAAGAAGGCAAGGTAGTGGCCTATGCATCAAGGCAATTGAGACCTCATGAACTCAACTACCCTACCCATGACTTGGAGTTAGCGGCGTGATCCATGCACTTAAGATTTGGCGACATTACCTAATCGGTGTCGTTGTGAAGTGTATTCGGATCACAAAAGCTTAAAGTATTTGTTCACCCAACCAGATCTGAACCTTAGGCAAAGGAGATGGTTGGAGTTGATCAGGACTATGACATGGGTATTCACTACCATCCGGCAAGGCCAATGTCGTTGCGGATGCGCTTAGTCGCAAGCGCATTGCAATGCATTGTTACTCCAAGAGCCTCACCCTCTTCGGAGGAGTTCCAGCGTCTCAACTTGGGTTTGGTTGAGCATGGTTCCTCGCCGCCTTGGTTGTCTGACCAACCTTGGTGGATCGGATCAAGTGCGCTCGTGATCGGATGTTGAAGTGAACGCATCAAGGAAAATGTCAAGAATGGAACGACCAAGTGCTTCTCTGTAGATGAGCTTGGTATCTTGAGGTTCGGGCAACGCCTAGTGGTTCCAAAGGACATGGAGTTGCGGGATTTGATCCTCCGCGAAGCCCATGATTCTCCCTTGTCCATTCACCCCGGGGCCACAAAGATGTATCGGGATCTCCGCGAGATTTTGGTGGACCGAATGAAGAGGAGATCGCAAGGTTCGTTGCCGAGTCGCGGCGTGTGTCGTCGTGTCAAGGCCGAGCATCGCGTCGGCGGGCTCGCCACCCTACCAATTCCGGAGTGGAAGTGGGATTCGGTCGGGATGGACTTTATCACCGGTCTACCGGTCTCCAAAGAAGAATGATGCCATCCGGTGCGTCATCGATCGATTGACTAAAGTGGCTCATTTTCTTCTGTCAAGACCGACCTTCGAGTAGGTCTTACGCGGATCTCTACCTAGGCCGATCGTGAGTTTGCATGGTGTGCCAAAGGCGATTGTGTCGGATCGTGGTTCCTTTGCTCACTTCGCGATTTTGGCATAGCTGCAAGAGGCTATGGGAACTCGCCTTTCTTTCACTCGGCATTTCACCCCAAGCAGATGGTCGGACCGAGCGGGTCAACCAAGTTTTGGAGGACATCTGCGAGCTTGTGTCCTTTCCTATGGGAAGCATTGGGAGAAGTGCTTGCCATTAGCCGAGTTTTCTTATAACAACAGCTTCCAAGCCAGTCTCGGCATGGCACCATTTGAGGCCTTATACGGGAGAAAGTGTAGGACCCCGTTGAACTGAGTGCGAGACCGGTGAGAGACCTTTCTTTGGCCCGGACTCGATTAATGAGGCCGAGGGTCAAGTCCAGCTCATTCGTGATCGCTTACGCACAGCTCAATCCAGGCAAAAGAGCTATGCGGATCGCCGTCGTCGTGAGTTGAGCTTTGAGCCCAATGACTTCGTTTATCTCAAGGTTTCTCCTCTGAAAGGTCACCAGCGTTTTGGTGTCAAGGGCAAGTTAGCTCCTCGATATGTCGGTCCATACCGTGTCATCGAGAAGAAGGGAGCTGTCGCCTACAAGTTGGAGTTGCCTGCTGCACTTGCGGGGGTACATGATGTGTTCCATGTGTCCCAGCTTAAGAAGTGCCTCCGTGTTCCAACAGAGGAAGCTCCGTTGGAAACTCTTGATGTTCAGGAGGATTTGACCTATCGCGAGCACCCTGTTCGCATACTCGAGGAGGCTGAGCGAAGAACAAGGAACAAGACCATCAAGTTCCTTAAAGTTCAGTGGTCAAACCACTCCGAGGATGAGGCTACTTGGGAGCGAGAAGATCGTCTCCGTGCAGACTACCCCTCTTTCTTTTCCGAGTGAACCAAATCTCGGGACGAGATTTTTTGTAAGGGGGGGGAGGTTTGTAACATCCCCATTTTGGCTTGTGTTTCAAATGTAAGAAATTGAGGGTAAATTAAAATTTTTCTTACATCCTTGTGCTTCTGGAACTTTTCTGAAAATTCTTGTAAAAAGAATTTTGGAAAGTTCAAAATCAAAACCTCATTTATCAAGTCAACAACCTCCTTGGTCAAATCTTTTGTTAAACCCTTGAAAATAATTTTCCTTGGTTCTAGGGTTGCTTGGTAACACCTCTGAATTATTTCATAATTTTTGGAAATTATTTGAAATATTTTAGAGACAAGTCAAACCTTGGTCAAACCTCTGTTGTAACCTTCTGGAAATTTTTGGGAAAATTCCAGTGCACAAAAACCTCTGGAAATTTTATGGAAGGTAAACCCCAAGGTAAGCAAGCTCTAGTTAAAATTTCATAAATTTTGGAGTTGATTTGATGCCTCAATTAAATCCCCAAAGTTCGGTTCAAAAATCAAACCTAATCAGGCTGCCTTGCTCATCGGGCTCGAGTCGGTTGGTGGGTCCAACCACCTAATCATGCCAGCTCGGTTTTGGACCCGTCGGCGTGGCTCGCTTTGTGTCGTCGGATCTCCATCGCGCGGTCCTGTTCGACCAGCGAGGTGGTGACGCGTTCTCTTGTCCGCCGTTGGATCAAGATCGGGCGGCCACCCCTCGTCGTCCTCCTCGCGCTCGCTCGCCAGCCCGCTCGCGCTCGCTCTGCGCCATGGCAGAGAGGCTCGTGGGCAGTAGCGTCGCGTCCACTCACCCTCGACGCCAACGGGCAGGTGCATTAAATGCGCGTCAGCAGGCCGCCCCTGAAAGTCCACTGCTCACCTGCTCCCATCACTAGTGGCGACCGTGAGCGGCGTGGACATCCGAGGCTTGCTGCCGTTGCTCCTGGCTTTCCCTCAGCTACTTAAGCTCCAATCTTCCCCCCTGCCTTCCTTTACGCACCCGTGAGCTCTCCCTTGCACCCACTGCATTCGTGGAGCTCCCAAACGCCCTGTTTTCTCTCGCCGCCATTGTTGCCCGCGGAGCTTCTCGGTGAAGGCGGTACCACAGTGGCTCTCCCTCTCTTTTTCTTGCTCCCTCAGCTCCCTACTTACTCCCTGAAGCTTAACCCTCAATTAATTTTGGGTTTATCGTCGCGAGAGGCTAATTCGAGTTCCCCAATTCGGCGCGGCGCCCTCTTCGTCTCGGTGCGGTGAGTCCATCTCCCCTCAATTCTTTTCTCTCGGGAGCATCGGTGTGCACGTGGGACCTATTTTGATGATGCGGTCGCTCTCTAGTTGTCCAGGACAGCTTCCCCTCGTTGCCGCCATTGTTGCCGTCGCGGAGCTTCGTCGCCGGAGCTACTCCGACCGCCTCTGCACCTCCGCGTCCGTTAGGTAGCCCCCTGCTAGTCCCTAGATGCTCGGGCACCGCCAGATGGACGGATGCGGAGCTCTTTTCTTGCTTATCGTCGTCGTCATCTTTGCCGTGACCGCCTCTCCGTCGCGTCGCGCTCTGGTCCACCACCGCCGGTGTGAGTGGTGCGGAGGGTGCGCAATGCTATTGCGCACCGTTGCTAGCATCCTCTCGCCGTTTATCGTGCCTTTGGTCGCCGGCGATTGGCGTGAAGCTCTCGTCGCGTTGTCGGACGCAGCGTCGCAGCGATCGCGGCGCGTGGCCCAACGTCGCGCCGCCATCCTAGATCTGCGGTCGAGATTTCGTGTGTTACGTGCGGTGTCTTTGTGTAGCATTGGTTGTGAGCCGTCCATCTCACGATCGGCGGTCCACACCGCCATGTTCGCCCGCTGCGTTTTCAAAAGCGTCGGCGTGGTTCAATCTGGATCGTTGGATCGAAGATCAACGGCTGGGATTGCGAAGGCATTCGTTCGGTCCGAATGCCATCATCATTTGGACCGTTGGATCTTGATCCAACGGTGAGCCTCGGTGAGCGCTGTGTGTGTGTGTGTGCTGTGCGCGCCGTGCGCGTGGGCCGTCCGATCCAGGATCGACGGTCCCTATTCAGCCACGTCGTAATAGCCTTTATGAGTTTCCCGAAAGCTTTATTTGCAAACTGAAAAAGGTATTAAACTTCAAAAATGCATAACTAATTCATTTTAAGCCCAAATCGGTTGATTCAAATTTTGTTAGCTTTAGACTGAGTTGTACTTTAATCTAAAAATGAATAGGAGTTTAGTTCGGCTCCAGAAAACAGATTTTAAAATTTGTTTAGGAATAGGTTCTACTTATTATTCTAAAATTGGCAATTAACTTGTAAATTGCATAACTAATTCTCTGAAAATCAAATTTTAGTGAAACCAATTTTTTTAGCTTCCTCTAATACAGTACTAAATGATAAAATTGGTTTTAGGCATGTTACTGTTTTTAACAAGATTTCACATGCAATTTAAATTGGTTCATTTTCATGACTTGAAAAATCATAGCTCTTTAAATATAACTCCAAATGACCTGAAATTTTATATGGCTTATCACTATACCAGTAGGTAGCCACCATAAAAGTTTCAGCTTCAAAATCGTTCTAGAAAATATTTTTGCTACAGTACCTAATTATGGCCGAAAATAGGTTCTTAGGGAATATCTTTTGCACCACAAATCCAAATTAAGTTTTTCCAGTTTCTATGACTAGGTATATTAGTATTTTACCTTGTGTATAAATTTCGTCACATTTGGATAATTTTTGCTTGCTCTTTCGTTTAAGTGTTGCTCGTCTTATTGGTTGTTTTCGCTCTTTCGCTTAGGCTTCGACATTTGCGGTAACCCCGAGAACGACCCTCCGCAACAATTTGAGCAACGACAAGCGAGCAAGCAGTTTGATCATTTCCATTGATCCCATTACTTTTAAAGTCTAATATTTTGTTTAACTTCTATGTATGCATTGCTATTTTGTTGTTAAATTGATTAGTTAGACCTCTAGTTGCATAATCTGTAGGTAAATGGTTATCCTCTACTACGAGCCTAGGTTATTTCTTGTGGTTAGAGTTTGATGGATGAACTCTTATCACTTAGTAGATTACTAATGAATATTGCTTAGCTATGCCTAGTTATCGGTAGTATTGGCGATCATCGACTTAGTCGATGATCTTGATCACACAAATACTTATACTACTCCATTATGTCCAACCCTTGTGTTTTATTGATTTACAAATCAAAAGCTGAAAACAAAACTATATCTTGACTTGGGCACAATGGTATGTTGATGTGATCTGTTGGGTGTGTTGGAATGGTGCCTAAGTCCCCAAGGACCGAGTTACTTGTGTCACTAAGCCAAGCGCTTATTGCGTGCTAACCACGAGGGGATATGGAACCTCTCTTGACTAAGTACTTTGGAAGGTGTTAATTATGAGTGGTTGGTGGGTGTGTTCTTGTGTGTGTGTTGGAGGAGCATTAATGCACCGGTTAGGCTGTCTAATGTGTCTTTCTCCGTGGGTTGCGGCTCTTAATTAGCATCGTCCATTGGAAAGCGTCTTGTTAGACTTAGCCATGCTGCATACCAAAGGAAGTGTGCTAACCGTGGTGGTGGAAAGGCGGTCTATCGTGTGGGTACATTGGTACACCTGCAGGTTAAAACTATTCGAATAGCCTCGTCCTAGGTTATGGACATGCTTGGTAAGGTCGTGCAAGAACTAGACTACAACCTTTTAAAAACTTAAACTTGACATGGGTGGTATGAAGGGGGACTTCATGCTATTGTGTGGTGACTATGGGTTAGTCACTTCTAGGTTGGTGTGGTCATCTATTTATTGTTATATTTGTCTCTCTTTTATTTGAACAATAAAAGTTAGTTGCAAACTTGCTTTGAATCTATTACCCTATTGCAAATGAAAACTTGCTTTATGCTGAAAATAAGTCCAGAACCTCATCCACTTAAATAAAGCTTGCATGTAGTTAATTATAGTTCTGTTATCTCACACGTCGAGTCTTGCAGTACAAAAACAAGTTTTGTACTCATCCGCTTTGCTTAATATTATTTGTTGCGAGAGGAAGAAGGTGAGCCCCAAGGGCCTCACTTTTGTGAGTCGTGTTCTTGCGCTGTTTGGGACGATTAGCTTGGCGGTCCGGTTGGTTGCCTTGTGGGTAAAGGCACACCGATTGGCTTTTGTTTATCGCCATCTTATGGCCATTTTGCTTCATTGTGTATTTACTTATTTGTATGACTTTTGGCAGTCGGCCTCTCTTTTATAATAACTCTCTTTATATTATCTATGTCTTTCGATTGTTGCTTTTGCTTGGCTCTATGTGTATGAATGGAATTGATGCATGATTTTGTGGCGGGTGTGTATCTCGCATTTAGGAAGTATACATATCTCGAGGCTTGGTTTATTTGATTTGTACCGTTAGGACCAAGTGGATGGTCAAACAGTACAAGCCGAATAAACCGTGGTCCTCACAATTATATTGGTCACTGATCTTGGGAGCCAATATAGGTCATACTCGCTGTTCTTGGATTCCCATTTAACTTGCTAAGTGTCGTGCTTGACTTATTGGAGAACCGGCAATCATGTAGTGCTCGCAGAGGAGCAGCGCGCATGATCGCCGGGGCTCTAGATTTGAGTTGAGCCTCTCACTGAGATTGAGTTAAATTGGAATCCATTTACCGGAGGTTCCGAGTTATGTCCCTAAGACCTTGATTAGTCTCGGTCTTAAGGAGATAACTCCGGGGTCCCCACAATACCCACCTTGTGAATTGTGTTGCCATGATCATTTGTCACCCTAGCTTAGTTAATTACTAGTTAGTATTATCATAGTACCAACGTGGGTTGGTTAGATATGATTAGTATGCTTAGCCTTGCAATGTGGCATTGATATCATTTTGAAATTTTAAACTCAAACTTAACTAAGTGATTATAAAACATCTTTATGAAAAATTGTGTGTTGTATGTTATGACCTGTTGATGGCATGTGTTGCACTTAATCAACATGGTGGAAAAGATTTAGACTGAGGTGAATGGAAAGGTCTTTGTGACATGGTGGACTTTGTGCTTGAGAGCTGTGTGAATATTTGTGACTTAGTGTAGTATTGGCAGTCTCGCTTTAATCAATTAAGGACTTAACTTTATATGTCATTGAACTGAGCCACATCGTACTACCACAAACCTAGTATGGGACAGACATAGTTTAGTAAGTTATGGAGTCTCGACATTGGCTACTCAGGTAGTAGATTAGGCTTTGTGCCAGGGTGGAGTTGTGGACTACTTTATGATGGGTCGCATCTTTGGATGGTTCACCGTTTCCAGGTCCAACGGTATGCGTCGGGCCAACAAGCTAAGTGCAGTTTGGTGTCGGCTATATGCATATCAGGAGGATCAATTGTTGAGATAAAGTTTCTAAAAGAATTTGTTATGATTTACTCTGATCAAGTGATCGTATTTTGCAGGTAAAGCTATACAATCTCTGTAGAGTGTTAACAACCTATTCGAATAGCCACGTCCTCGGTCATAGACATGCTTGGTGATTTACCTGAAGGGTAGATTTTACAAAACAAAACTGGAAGGGAAGCTTTGTGAACTTTGTGAAAACTCTTTTTTACTTATTATTGTTGTTGTTTCAACTTATGCTTTCAATCTATTATTCATATTCAATTGCAAATGTTGTTTTTTGCAAAATAACCATAGAAGCCATATTTTTTAGAATAAGCCATTATCTATACTTGCATTCTGTGGTACAACTTGTTGAGTACTCCATATACTCACTCTTGCTATAAACATTGTTGCTCAGTTGTTGAACATTACATTAGTTTATCGTTGGTCAGCAAGGACTACTTAAAAGATCATAGAGAACTAGGTCACCCTACCCTAGTCAATTGCCTGTGAGCATATGGATGAGCTACACTGAAATTATTTTATTTCCTTCCGCTGCGGTTTATTTAAGATATTCGCCTTCTAAGACATTAATTGTAAGTTTTGACCTGAAGGTCACTACTCTGATTATTATTATTATTTGCATATTTCTTAGTTATACTCTGATTATTATTATTATTTGCATATTTCTTAGTTATCTTTGTATATAGAATGATATTTCATTGATGTTGTCACTGTGTGTACTAGCGTGATCCTAAACTAGTGCAATATACACAGAGGATCCTGATTTGCATATTCAGGTCCCGACAACATACTTAATCAACATTTTTGTTTCTAGAATTAAAACTTACCTTACCCTTTTTTTTCAGATACATACAACATGATGATTCCACGTGATGCAACAGCCCACCCTACAACAAGTGCCACAATTTTTCCTATAATTATGTCAAGTAGGCCTAGAACCGATCTCTTGCTTCTATACAAAATCGAGATCCATGCACAAGCCCGACCATTTTAAAAGTTGTGTTCTTCAAGCACGGCGTATACAGTAATAATACCATAAGAAATCTGAACTTTCTAGAAGTGAAAGTTCAGTCGTGGTACCATATGTAGACGCCCTCCCTACATGCCAGAGTTGGCAAAAGAAAACACCACCCTTCTGATGCACGGCGTCTACGAGTCTGCTTCCAAGCCTCCACTTGCTCCTTTGTCCATATACCCTGTTGGAATTAGGTGGGCTTTGGCTTATCCTTTATCAATAATTCCTAGAAAAATCTCAAATGTCTACTCATGCATGATGGCATGTGGGATACTTTAGCCCCATATTGCTAGCCCCATATTGCTAGCCAAGGTGGAGATACACCACCTTATAAGGTGGAGTATGTCTAACCTTGATAAAACAAGAGAAAGGAGGAGAAAAACACTACTATAAAAAGGCTAATACTAGACACCTCATCACAGACGATTGGCTAAAACCGTCTGTATTACATGCAATCACAGACGATTTTGGTTTAAAGACCATCTCTGTAAATGGATGCGCCAAAAACCGTATGTGAAGAGAAAATATCACAGACGGTTCGTAAAAATAACCGTCTGTGAAGTATACCATTATCACAGACGGTTTGTAACAAACAACCGTCTGTGAAACTTCCAAGATGGTTCTTTTAATTAACCGTCTGTGATAATGGTATACTTCACGCATGCTTTTATCGAATCGCATGCGTGATAATTAAATGTTTCGGCTCCCGCGCGTTATGCATGCGTCTCTTCGTCTCGCGCGCCGACGTTACGATGTGTCTCTTCGACGTTTTATAAGAGTGATATTATCGCGCGCCATGGTGAGCACGCATGGTATTGAATAGTACACCATGGTGAGCACACGGAGCATGACGGCGAGGACCAAGAGGGTGAGGAGGTAGGCGATCGCCATCCTTGATCTTCCTAACGAGGTCGTCGTCCACATCGTCGGCGTCGTGGCCGCGAGCTCTCCTCAGCCTATGGCTGACCTCTGCAGCCTATGAGCCACGTACGTATTCTGTTCTTTTAATTGTTTTTGGTAAGTCTGGTTATAGTCAGTTTGTGAAGATGACTGTAGCGTACAAAACCGAAAAGTCGTATCAGTTGATACGGCGCAAAAAATAAAATCTCGTGATGATTTCGTTTTGTGTCCAATATCTAGTAATTAATTCTTGTATTAAGATTATGTCGTCTTAATTTTAGCTGTAAGGCCATGTACAAGGCGTCCAAGGCGCACGCCGTGAGGACACGCGTGGCGCTGGAGCGGGAGGAGGCAATGAAGTGGCAGGACAACGAGCACTACCTCACCGTCGTCAACCACCTGGCTAGCGCCGGCAACCCGGAGGCCTGCTTCATTGTCTACCTCGCGCTTGTCTTCGTGCCCCAAGACATGCAGCGCAGCCTCGTGTTCCTTGAACGAGCGGCCGACGCCATCGCCGGCCACAAGGCCGCGGCCTACGTGCTCGACCTCCTCCTCTACATGGCCAGCGAGACGTACGACATTGGGAAGCACTACATCAGGCAGGTCGAGGGCGAGCCGGCCGGCGGCGTGTGCGAGATGGCCAAGAGGACCAATCGGGAGTGCAGGCAGTGCCAGAGGCTCGTCGCGGACATGATCTGGGCGGCAGCGTGGGGGAAGATGGCTGGGCCGCTGGGCCGGGTGTGGGCACTGTCGGAGGATGGCCACCGGTGCACGAGCACCGGCTGCGGCGTGTCAGGGTGGGACGACTACGCCGTCTTCTGCAGCGATGACTGTAGGATTAGGCATGAGTATGCCAATTTGTTTGTAGAGGTGTTGGACTACTTGCCATAAAATTAGTAGTTTTAGCATAGTTTTCTATCACATTTTCTCACCGTTAGATCAACATTCTATGGCCCAGATTGTCTCTTTCTAAAATAGACAAAAGTATTAATAGAATAATACAAAAACCAATTTACAGACGTATCACAAACGGTTCTATTGTGGACCTGTCTGTGATATGAGACCATATCACAGACGGTTCTATTATGGACCCGTCTGTGATACGTATCACTGACGGTTCCATAATAGAACTGTCTGTGATATACCTTTATTAATAGGAGCTCGCGCGCTAGGGTTTGCGCCCTAAACTCCCCAGTGCGCGCTAGGGTTCGGGACTTTGGGCTCCCACATCGCGACTCCCCCACCGCCGATTCGACCTCGCTGCCATCTCCCTCGCCGAATCGAGCTCGTCCCGCCATCTCCCCCGTCGAATCGAGCTCACCCCGCCATCTACGTCGCCGAATCGAGCTCGCCGCCATCTCCCTCGCCGAATCGAGCTCGCCCCACCATCTCCCTCGCCGAATCGAGCTCGCCCCGCCATCTCCCAAGCCAAATCGAGCTCGCCCCGCCATCTATGCCGCCGAATCGAGGTACGCCGCTCCCCTTTGCTCCCTCGGCTACCTCACCTCGGCGAGATCTGCCTCTCTCCCCTGGATGTGGGTTGTGCTGGTGGTGGTTGGTGTTTGCCTTCGTTGCCGCGTCGTGTCTGCACTGGATCATGATTTCTTAATTACCATAGACGTCTAAGAAATCTACCAAGCAGCATGAGGAGGATGAGACAGCAGCCACGGACATCCTGCCTGCGCGAACTGCTTCATCAGCATGAATTGACAAATGCAATTGGATGTGATATTGTGTATAGATTAATTGTGCCTTAAGCTGTTAGATTACCTGCTGTTATGTATTGTGTATAGATTGTGCCCTTCGATGATACTTCTATGATGAATTGATGTCACAAATGCAATTAGATGTGATATTGTGTATAGATTATTTGTGCCTTGAGCTGTTAGATTACCTGTTGTTATTTATTGTGTATAGATTGTGCCCTTGGATGATACTTCTATGATGAATTGATGTCACAAATGCAATTGGATGTGATATTATGTATAGATTAATTATGCCTTGAGCTGTTAGATTACCTGTTGTTATGTATTGTGTATATATATATTATGTATATATTGTTCGTAGTCCCTCAGCCACTTTCGGGGGATCATCCACGCAGCATGAGGAGGATGAGGCAAGACCCTGAACAACTTCGCCGAGCCCTGCAAGTTCAAGAAGCATGGTTGCCGAGAGAGCGTCAGGACATCCAATTACCTGGATGTCGTCGATAGGTAATTGGACGTCGCTGTGTTCAGAAAGTGATGTGGACGCACAACTACTCCGACTGGTATCAGCCACGTTACTTTCTGAACACAGCGACATCCAACTGCCTATCGACGATATCCAGGTAATTGGATGTCCTGACGCTGTCTTGGCAGCCATGCTTCTTGAACTTGCAGGGGCTCGATGAAGTTGTCCGTGATTGCTGTCTTATCCTGCTCATGCTACGTGAACGAC
The DNA here is from genome assembly GCA_036346255.1 of Ampelocalamus luodianensis. Lineage (NCBI taxonomy): Eukaryota > Viridiplantae > Streptophyta > Magnoliopsida > Poales > Poaceae > Ampelocalamus > Ampelocalamus luodianensis. Next base: position 28,789,083 of record CM070620.1, on the reverse strand, counting down.
CCCGAAAGTGGTTGAGGACTACGAACAATATATAAAATATATATATATATATATATATATATATATATATATATATATATATATGATGTCGGTTTTAAAGGCACAAACAGCCACTGCTTGGAGACTTTATAGAGAAAAATCATCACATACGGTTTCAGCTACAAACCGTCTATAGAGAAAAGTCATCACGGACGGTTTCAGCTACAAACTGTCTATAAAGAAAAGTCATCACAGACGGTTTGAGCTACAAACCGTCTGTGATAGTTCTCTATCATAGACGGTTCTAAGTTAATAACCGTCTGTGACAGTATGCATCACAGACGGTTTAAAGAACAGTATATGATGACTCATGTCATCACTGACCCATAGACTCAGACGGCTCACGAAACCGTATGTGATGACGTTGTTGAACCATCTGTGAAAACCTTTTCTGTAGCAGTGAGAGGACCACACGCACGCGCGCTCGCCTCGCCACGCTTGGCTTCGCGGCCGCGCGACGTGCGCGTGAATGGTGCAGTTGTTCTAGATTCGAATGTAGGTCCAAACGATTACGAAACGGAAACACTATGATTATGTGGTGAATTAATTGCAATTAATAAGCCTTAATCTGATGGCGGTTTCCTAATCTGTGAGCGGTAAACAGTGCGTGTAAAAAGACAATTGAAATCTGTTAGAAAATTGAGAAATTCTGGAATAATAGCTGTGGATTATATCCCAACATTTAAGAATCTAGCAAATACCTTTACAAAGGGAAGATGGGAATGTGACCTATGTAAGTTACACCACGGTGGCAACCCAATCTATGTGATCGGAGATCCCATGAAGTGGGACCTAGGAAAAACAAATTGTTTGGTTAACTAAAGAAGAATACATTCTATAACCCACACCGCTGAAGATGTCGTACTCTCAAATCTGTATGGTAGGATGACTTTGTTTTAATATGTTATGTGGCTTTAAATAGCAAAGATGTTATTCTACAGAGCATTCTTAAAAGAACATATCTATGTGGGCCCGACTACTAGTCACAGTCTGTGAGAAATGGGTATTCTCTAAGAAGCTCATGAAGAGACATCGGAGTGTGACTTATATGCTCCACCCGAAGGGTAGCCTATTGGCAGCCTAGTAGCAGTCAAGGCTTTACGTGAAACTTATTCACGCAAAACTGCCAATTCAAGGCTTAGTCCATTGTGTAGTTTGTGAATAAATATAGCTTAAAACTCTAGATGGATGTTCAACCCTAAAAGGTCTGTACTGAAAAACTGGTATATTAAGAGTGTTTTGGAACAACAGGAAAACTTTATTAGTCTCTAGGATTTGGTGGGGGATTGTTGGAATTAAGTGGGCTTTGGCCCATCCTTTATCAATAATTTCTAGGAAAATCCCAAAGGCTCACTCATACATAGTAGCATATGGGATACTTTAGTCCCATATTACTAGCCAAGGTGGAGAGATACCACCTTATAAAGTTGAGCATGTCTAACCTTGGTAAAGCAAGAGAAAGGAGGACCACACGCGCGCGCTCGCCTCGCCAGGCCAGGCTTCGCGATGTGCGCGTGAATGGTGTAGTCGTTTCGGGTTCGGGCGTGGGTCTAGACGCAGTTTCTTTTGCAATTTTGTTTTACCATGCAATCCTGTCAGGATGGAAAGAAACGGAAACGCTATGATATACGGTGAATTAATTGCGATTAATGAGCATGATTACGAAACGGAAAGGCTATGATTACACGGCGAATTAATTGTGATTAATGAGTCTTAATCTGATGGTGGTTTCCTAATCTGCGAGCGGTTTCTTTCTGCAATCTTTTTAATCTGAAGACGCTGCCTGTTTTTTCTCTCACACATTTTGCGAAACACATCCGTGCGAGAGAGAACTATTCTCGAGCACTGCGCTGCTACAAGCTACTTCGTCCCTGAGGCCGGCGTGCACTGGTGGTGGGGAGAGCAGGTCTTCGGAACCGTCGTCCTTGCGATCCTGTACGGGAGAGGGCGAATAAGGTTTTTGGGAAACGACTCCGTGACTGCTCGCTGTTCCCTGCATCGTCTACATCGCCATCTTCCTCATCGGCAACATCCTCTTCTTCGTCGCTGTGACACTCTTGGCATCGCATCGGTAACATTTAAATTTTGAGATCATGGTTTATTTGCGAAATTTTGTAATCACTAAAGTGCTAAATAATCTAACATACGCGGTGTGTTCGGATACCCCTGTGATTGAGCAGTCAGAAGGCCGCCTTTCGTGGCCCTCTGGGAGTAGTACAGTACGACGTGTTCTTAAGGAAGGTTGTTGAAACACCTCAATCTGGTTGGCGGCGCATGGACAAAATCCTAAGACCAGGGAGACAAGAAGAATCTTCAATTACACCCAAGAACAAGCAAAGACAAAGTCCCAAGAACAACATTTCCACAGGCAGCCATTTCACAGGCCCTGTGGGCAATCCCTCAAACAGCTTGCAGGCACTCTCACCACACAGCTCAAACAGCAGTTTAGTTGCCATGGATTCTCACCACTTTTTTCGAGAAAGTTAAGGCTATGCGATTCTTGGAAGTAATAAAATGAGCAGCGGTTAAGAAGGAAAATGATTACTGCTACAAATCAAAGGTGGATGTTGAATAATCCTTGATTACTGATTTATTGCATTCAATGTTTTCTTGTAACGTTAGTTTCAGCTTTAGTTCTTTTGCATGGCAAGGACTGGTAGTCATGCAGCATTAGAGCTAGTTATTGGCGCATGAAGTGTAGCTTCAGTTATTTGCATGGCTGAGTAGCTGCTGTCTGTTGGTTTCTTGTAACGTACGAGCTAGTTTATTGGCGCATGAAGTGTAGTAGTTGTTGGGAAACCATGGGCCTGACCCTGCAGTCGGCCCATTAGTGGGCGCCCCATCCCAAACCCTAGCAGGGTCGTAGCCTATAAATAGGGGGTGCTATTCATTGTAAAGGATTGATCTATGGATGAAAGAATAAAGAGAAGCAAGACGTCCCCCTACATCTCTGTATTTCAATCTCTTATTCTGTTCTTATGTTCATGCATTGTTCTTACGATTCTGAGTTTGTCTACGAGGTAATCGCTCGATCGACTCGCGGACGGTTCCTCAACACGTTATCAGCACGATCGACTCTCCTCGGATCGAAAGGTAACCGTCGATGAACGACACTCGTAGATTGAATCATTTTCTAGATTGCTTTCAATTCGCAAATTTGGCTTTTAGATTGGTTTCCTACGGTGCAAATCCGCTCTAATCTCTGAGCCGACTTGAAGTCGCCGCCAAGCCGATCGATGGATTGCATGAAAGAGTAGATGATGATTGTACCGTAGGTAGTAGATGCAATCGCATGAAAGGCATCATGTGCGGCACACTTTATGCGGTGTCACTACCTCCGCGACACGTTACCGGTCGGCATAGTCCGCCATCACGTACCGCCACGGAGGCAACGACAGTGTCACGCCGCTAGCACGCGGCAAGCACGCACATGACGGCATGAAGCCGGACCTCTGTTGCAATCTTGTATTACATTACATTGGATTGCGTCCCATACATTTACATTGCATGAACGATGGTGGTGCTGCAGCCACGGAGGCCTTTGTCTTGGTGTCCTGCACGACCGAGCCACTGGCCGCCACATCTTGAAGGCGCCGCCCCGAAGTGTCGGCCGCCACGCGCCGTGACCGGCCGACGGCGCGCGCGTGCGCTTCGGCCTCACTCGAGCCAGCGCGCGCTTGAGCGCCAGCGCCGCCGCGTGCGGAGCCACCGCATCGTCGCGGAGCCACCGCACGTGCTTGAGCACCGCCGGCCTCGCTGAAGCAAGTGCGCCAGAGCCTCACGCAGCTGCGCCAAGCCCCCGAGCCCGAACACAGTACATACGCGCCGCCAAACGTCCGGTTTGAAGCCTCGCGACATTAGGCCACGGATGCGCCTTGCGCCGCCGCGCGCGCGCGCCGCCGCCGCCACGCGCCACGCCCGTAGCCACCTTGCACGACGCTGCCGGAGCCACGTGGCTTGGAGCCGGACTCGCCGCAAACCCGCCACTCCGGTTCGCCTCGTCGGCTTGAAGCACCGCCTCGCCCGCGGAGCCACGCATGAAGCTCCGGCGAACGCTCAGCGCGCGCGCCGCACCACGCGCCATGTAGCGCCGCGCATAACACCTTGAACCCGGCCCGGGCCGCCATCGCCGAACCAGGCGCGCCGGCGTGAGTTCCGCTTGGCCGCCGCCACGCACGGAGGCGCTTCGGTTTGAGGCGCGCCACTATGGCACGAGGCTAGGAAAACCTAGCTCGGGCTTTGTTCCACCGGGGAAGGCCAAGTAGGCTGAAAGGCCATGGGCCAAAGCAAGCCGGAAGGCCAACGGCCCGATAGAAAAGAAAACGGGCCAAGAAAGGAGCGGGCCCGACCGGAAAGGGGGGGCGACCGTGAAAAAAAAGGGGGAGGAAAATAGAAATTCCTGAATTTGCAGGAAAACCCTCGAAAAATATGAAAATTACGCGTAAATTCTCTCAGAACTGAGTTTTCGCATTTAACCCTTGGAAATTGCAGATTTCGCCGAAAAATCATTTTCTAGCAGAAAAGGGCCTCTGGAATCCAAATTTTTTACATAATTTTGAAATTTGAAGCATATTTAACTTTGTTATTATTATTTCTATGCAAATTATTACCGCATTTACTGTTTTGATTATCTGTGATTGTTTATATTACTTTTAATCACTGAAAATAGCAGTAAATCATGAAAAATGCATAGAAAAATACGGGATCGCGAACCGGAAGTTCGAATAGCATTATGAGAATTTTGCAACCATCTTACGCAAATTACCAGCTGTAATCTTATGAATTTTGGCATGAATATGAAGATGACTGGCATCACGAATCAGGAATTAAGAATCGACCAAAGATAGCCGATTTTGTATACAATTTGTATCAGTCTTCAATTCTGTGGTAATGTAATCACGGATGAGCAGAAGATGGAGAAGATTTTTCTACCTTTCACCCGAATGCGGTGCAATCCGCACGCAACTACTGTCAAGACGGCTACATGCAGTATGTCGAATTAATTGATATCATGCAAGTTGCGAGAACTCAGGATGATGTTCTCAAAAAGAACTACATCTCGCAGCCACCTAATAGCAATGTTGGCCATAAAGCCACTGCTAGCAGCTACAAGGTGAAGAAGCCTCTCACGAATGAGAGGAGCAAGAAGGGTAAGGTAGTGCATCGCACGTTATTGATGCTTTTCAGTCTAAGAAAAAGGGCAAATGATAGCATGAGACACACCTCGCCATTGCAGGCACAGAGGATTCACATCCATTAGTTACACTTATGAATGTAGACAGCCCAGTAGCAGCCCCCATCATCCCTCCTTTGGACATCGCAGCGGCCGCAGCTGTAGCTGCCCAAGAGGAGAAGATCGCGCATGAAGCCGATTGAGGCAGAAGTTCCTGAATACTTCGCCTATTAGATCTAGTGCACACATTGCAATCGGATCTTTTATATAAACTTGCAGTTTGTAATTGAAGCAGAATTTTGAATTATTGAATAATGGTTGCAAGCCCTAGGAGAGCAAAGCATTAAATTCTTATTATGAGTCCTGCAAGACTTATTTTCCCATCTTTATAATAGCAAGTTATGTTCTGATATTTGAAGTATTTTATTTATGTGTTGCTTGCTTTCTGCTACATATTAATAAAGTACATTATATTAGAACGCGTGTGGCGCCCTATGGAGGAAGTGTGCTTAGCAGGTAGCGGCACAACAAATACCATCCTGAGAGAAATGGAAATTTTTTCAGTCAATCAGCAAGAATGCTGGTAGTCTTACGACAATCGCAGACAGCGATACTCGTATAATAGGCTCAGGAAGGGCCATAATTATACTCCCAATGGGCACAACTTTGGTCATTGAAGAAGACGTGTTGTACCCAGAATTGACTAGAACTCTCAAGGATATTTGCGCTAACAGTTTTCATGTAGAGGCTGACGAAGAGTATGGTACAGAATACCTGCTCACTACAAAGCATGAAGAAAGTAAAAAATGGCATTAGAATGCCTTCCTTCATATGAAACTGGGCCATACTACACTAATATTAAGGCATTTGCAGCCTATACTGCCCTGAAAATCGAATTTAGAAGCTCTGCATTTTTCTATCTCTAGCATGATAGATCATACCGCCTCGGTCTTAGGATAATGAGAGATACAATTAACAATTCACAGGGACATAATATGAATAAAAAAGAATTTCCCGAATCAGGAAGATTTTGTGTGCCCCGCATGTGCCACCGGGAAATTAATTATTAGACCTTTTGCTCTGAAAGCGAAGGATGAAGTCCCTGCATTCCTGGATCGTATCCAGGGAGACATTTGCGGTCCTTTACAGCCCCTGTAAGGGTCATTTAGGTCTTTTATAGTGCTCATCAATGCTTCCTCGGAATGGTCGCACGTATGTTTATTGTCTACGAGAAACCATGTTTTTGCAAAGCCAATCTCGTAGATAACTAAATTAGAAATATTTTCCCTGGTCATCATTTGAAGTCCACCTGAATGGACAACGCCGGAGAATGTACTTCGAAGGCATCTGATGATTATTGTATGAAAATGGGAATTAAAGTTGAGCAATCTATACCGCACATCCGCACCCAGAATGGACTAGCAGAACTTTGAAGAATTGTAATTTACCAACTATATGTTGGGGACATGCAGTCCTGCTCGTAGCAGCTCTTATCAATTTTAGACCGTCGGCCTATAACATCCATCCAACTATGCAACTAGCGCAAGGGTCAGCACTGAAAACTTCTCATCTTCGCGGGTTTGGTTGCAAGGATGATACCCCTATGCCACCACCGCAGCGAACTGCAATGGGTCTTCTCCGAAAGTCTGGGATATACGTTGGTTATGAGACAACATCCATAATCAAGTATTTGGACCATATGACTGCAGATTTGTATAATGCCCGATTCGCTGATAGTACATTAGATGAGGTTAGTTTCCCGTCATTAGGGGGAGGAAATCAACCATTGATAATAATGTTGGGAAACAATTGAAGTCTAGAAGACAATTGAAGTCCAGAAGATAATTGAAATCTATGCATATGACCCGCGCACTAGTGAAGCAAATAGAGAAGTCCAGAAGATAATTGCAGTCCAGAAGATAATTGAATTGAAGTCTAGAAGACAATTGAAGTCCAGAAGATAATTGATTCGCAAGTATTAGCGAATCAACTGCCAGACTACTTTAGTGATTTGAAGAGCGTGAATAAGTAGCATTTGCCTGCAAGCAATGCACCGGAGATGGTTGAAATACCATTGAAGGTATCCCTAATCCCGCCCGCAGGCCTCGTAATAAAGGGCGAGAACTCCGGTCCCTCGAATCCGAAGTAACCGGGGACGCTTGGTGAAAAAGGATAAGAAGGACTTGGCACAGCCGATCACCGAAGTTCTCCGAACCAGAAGGGGAGCCAGTTGAGACCTGGCATCGGTATGGAACCTTCAGAAAAGGCATACCAGAATTGAACATTCCCATGAAGGGAGACATCAGCATGGATGTGTGCGCACACATCGGAGCTGAAAAACTAAAGGGACTTGCCCCGCAATTGGAAGCAGCGGTAAGCAAATAGAAGCATTAGAAGAATCGCCCCTTGAAGAAATAGCTATAAACTTTATGACCTCGGGAGAATCTTTGAATATGACAACAGCCAATGTCGACATTTATTTTACAAAGAAAATTGCCACAATCAACGATCTTGATCCAGAGCCTGCATTGCTCGCTGAATGAGAGAAAAGATCAGATTGAGAAAATTAGAAGAAGGCAATAGAAACTGAATTATTCTCTCTGAAGAAAAGAAAGACGTTTGGCCCTGTAAGCCGCACGCCTCTTCTTGTGCACCCCGCAGGGCATAAGTGGGTATTTGTTCGAAAGAGAAATAAAAAGAAGCAAGGCTTGTTGCACAAGGTTTCACTGCACGTCCAGAAGATGATTATGAAGAAACCTATTCCCCGGTCATGGGCGGAACTCCCTTTTAAATATTTATCTCAATGGTAGTGAACTTGAAGTTAGAAGTGAAATTGATGGATGAGGTAACAGCATACCTTTATGAAATATTGGATTCGGACATTTATATGAAGATACACAATGTATCACATCCGAATCAAAACAGAGCAAATAGAAATATGTACAGATGTGAAACTCGAAAAGTCATTATACAAACTTAAGCAATCGTGCGTAATGTGGTATAATCGCTTGAGCGACTTTCTATGCAAGAAAGGCTACACGAATAATGAGAATAATCTCGTATTTATATCGATGACCCCGGAATGGATTTTGTATAATCTTAGAATATGAAGATGATCTGAATATCATCGGAACCCTGAAGGATATTAAGAAAGCAAGCTCTTACCTGGAGTCGGAGTTCGAAATGAAAGGTTGGTGTAAAACCAAATATTGCTTAGGCTTGCAGCTTGAGCATGCCCCTGAAGGGATATTAGTGCATCAGTTAGCCTACACTCAGAAGGTGTCAGAAAGGTTCGACTTTGCAAAGGCATACCCTTTGAAAGTGCCAATGGTCGGGAGATCTTTGCAGCAAGACAAAGATCCGTACAGACCTAAAGAAGAGGGGGAGGAAGTCCTGGGACCGGAATTCCCACACTGAAGTGCAATAGAAGCACTAATGTATTTAGCAAACTGTACTAGAATGAACATTGTATTTGCCATGATCCTACTAGCAAGGTATAGTGCAGAACCTACCAAAGGCATTGGCAGGGAATAAAGGACATCTTCCGATACCTCCAAAGAAGCAAAAAATTTAGTCTGTTCTACAGAAAGAACCAAGACCTAACTATGAATGGCAATACAGATGACGGGTACCTGTAGAACCCGCATACAGCCAAATCACAAACAGACTATGAACTCCTATGTGGTGGAACTGCAATTCCATGAAAATCGTCTAAGAAATATCTTGTATCGACTTCGACGAACCACTTAGAGATCATAGAATTGTACAAGGCCTTACAAGAATGTGTTTGGCTTCAGCAGATGATTCACCACATCCAGCAGTCGTGTGGGTTGAATACCATGCAAACCCCTACTTTTGTATGAAGATAATGCAGCTTGTGTTGCACAAGTACAGATGGGTTATGTGAAGAGTCCTCTCACAAAGCATATCAACCCCAAGTTCTTCTATGCTCATGAATTGCAAAAGATGAACGTAATCAAAGTACTGCATACTGAGTCATGTGAGAATCTTGCAGATTTATTCACTAAGTCATTTCCAGCGTCTAGCTTTGAAAGATGCATATGTGAATTGGAATGATGAGACTTAGAAGTGCAGAATTCAGGGGGAGAACCTTCACGAACTCATTATTAAAGCTTGATCATGAAGATCGAGTACCCAAAGAATAAATCCAGGAGATTAAATGAAATTGGGTGGATTGTACTCTTTTTCCCTTGACGAGTTTTCCTGAAGTTTCTCGGCCAAGATTTTTAATGAGGCAATTCATGCATCACAGCAGAACGTGTATCATGTACTCTTTCTCCAAATTTTTCCCACTGGGTTTTTATGGAGTTTTGACGAGACATGGACATGAAGGATGGGTGCCCAAGGGAGTGTTGAAACCATGGGCACGACCTGCATCGCCCATTAGTGGGCGCCCCATCCCAAACCCTAGCAGGGTCGTAGCCTATAAATAGGGGGTGCTATTCATTGTAAAGGATTGATCTATGGATGAAAGAATAAAGAGAAGCAAGACGTCCCCCTACATCTCTGTATTTCAATCTCTTATTCTGTTCTTATGTTCATGCATTGTTCTTACGATTCTGAGTTTGTCTACGAGGTAATCGCTCAGACTGGACTCGCCAGCGACGGTTCCTCAACAGTAGTTTCGGTTACTCTTTTGCTAGTATAAATAAGAGAGAGAAACAGGAAAAGCTGTGTGGTTGTGCAGTACCAAAATATATGTCTGTATTTGTTCTGTTCTAGAGCGTTTGCGAGCGTACACACCGGCGAGTGGGCTAACAATTGGTATCAGAGCCTGACTATTATGGCCTCGCGATCCCAGTCCGGCTCACGTACTCCGCCCCGGGAGCGCGGATGGAGCAGGGCACGAAGGGGAGGACGCGAGCAGGTGGTGCAGGAGCGCGTCGTAAGGGAGACGACAAGGTCGGTGGTCTACCCCACGCTAACGCGGACGCACTACACCGGCTGGGCTCTCGTGATGAGGGTGAACCTACAGACACAAGGCCTGTGGGAGGCGATCGAACATGGCAACGCCAATTACCGCGACGATAGACTGGCACTGTCCGCCATCCTCCGTGCGGCGTCGCTGGACATGCTGTCCACGCTCGCAGTGAAGGACACGGCCAAGCAGGCGTGGGACGCCGTGAAGACGATGCGGATGGGTGTCGAGCGCGTCTGTGAGGCGAACGCACAAAAGCCTCGCAAGGAGTTCAAGGATATCGAATTCAAGGATGGTGAGTCGGTGGACGACTTCGCCATGAGGATCACGGGACTCGTCAACAATCTTCGGACCCTAGGCGACACGTTGGAAGATGAAAAGGTAGTCAAGAAATTCCTTCGTGTTGTGCCACCCAGGTATACACAGGTGGCAATCTCGATCGAGATACTGCTTGACTTGAGCATGTTGTCGATCGAAGAGCTCACCGGCCGGCTTCGATAAGTGGAGCAGCGCTATGCGCGCGACGACTCGGTAGATAAGTCCTATGTGCCGAGTTGATGGAATTGTGCCCTCAATTGGATTAGTAGATAAATGATTATTCGTTGATCATAGAGGCCAATATGTAATTTGATTGGTAAATGTCATACATGACTAGTTCGGTAATAAGATGTGCAATTAAATGGTAAAGCGCATTAGGTGTCGGTTAGTCAAATAAACCTCGACCAGTGGAAATTTTGGTGTATGCGAGTATGATTTGCTGAGATAAGACTAATAGAGTTAGATAGTTAGTATTAGCTTAAATAGTAGTTAGTATTAGCTTAAATAGTCTAGTGAACAACAATTGATGGATTTAGTCATGGTCATATGCCCATAAGTTGGTGGATTTCGTACAATTATCGGATGAGTTGTATAGATGAAAGATCGTGAGTCCAGGCATTATTTGTTAGATTGACTATCTTGATTATGCCTTAGTGGATGTTAGTATAGGATTTAGATTGAGATATGGAGATATGATCGAAGAATGTTATGCATGTGATTGGATTCAACACGGGAGAATCAGTTAAATGAATGATTATGAGAGGACTAGATGCATGAGGTTGTGCATGATGAGTAACCCTAATTGATGATAGTAGAGTAACACATGCATAATAAATTGGATCAAATTAGAGAATTTATCCTGGATTACTAAGTCCAATAAAGATCATAGGTTAGGAAGAAGGATAGAAATTAGTTTTAGATGTCCGAAACTTCGTTAGCATATAATGTTGCTATTCCTTTTTTAGCGATTTAATAACCCGATCTAAATTCAAATTGCTATACCTTTTGCATACAAACTCCAATTCAAATGAATCTTTTTATAAATTAATCTAAAATCATGCTCTATATGAATATGCAAAAATATTTTGATTTGCTTGCTATTGAATTTATTTTTTTCCATTTGTGATTTATTCTCGGTTCTTTTGAATAGACACCGGAGTTCGCGGGCGAACTTAACGACAATCAAGCGATCTAATGCGACAATGGGTGTCCTGATCTTTCAGTGAGATGGATAACTTGATTTGGGTGGAGACGACTCTCATGATTCGGCTACCAATCGCACATGACCAATATGCCCGACAATCGCTGAACCAACTCCAAAATTGTTATCGACCTTGCTAGAAGCACGATCGACCTGACCACGAAGGTCTATTCCTGTATGCAATCGAAGAACGCACAAGAATAAGTTAAATAAGTAATCTGAAATTACGAATAGGAAAAGTTTCATATTGAAAAGTGGGGTTCTAAAGAACAATATAGCTGTTGTTCTCGTCGAACAAGAGAACAAAGTATAAAGTAGCAAAGGCTAAACTTTAATCTAACAAAACCCAAGGAAACTGGAGGGGTGCGACCACCTTAAATAGGGGAGAGGGAGCTGCACATAGCTAAGAGATGGCGAGGTGGTACTACAATTCATGGTACTATTGTTCACATGAACAGTGTGGCTCCCTAGGTGGCCGACCGGCATATGGGCCAAGTCGGGTACGATTATAAGGCCTAAATAGGAGATGCAGCACCTTCTTTTGACAATTGCCACAACCACAGAAGGAATTTGGAGGTGAGGCTAGATCTGTTTAAAAGAGGACAAGATAAGCTTTTAATCAAGTACTCGTGGACCTCAAACGGAGTCCGTATGTGAAAGTTATGTATGTTTGAAGTTAGGGCTATCTCCGGAGGCCGAATTGGATTCCAGAATGTGTCCAGCTTGAACTCTTGCTTGTCTTGGACAAAAAGTGACGTTGTGCTACAAAAATATACATTTTCATCATTAGGAAGCATCATATAGTTCATATAATATAAAGGCAATCATAAAAACGAGCTCACCTGATAATTGAATTGAAGTGTACGAGCTCCTGTAATTGGAATAGCAAGCATAGCATATATATTGTTGTATCCATAGGGGTCATGTCCTCATCATGACCTCACTCTCAGAACAATCTGAGCAAATCAAGCACCTCATTTGATTATGTTGATCCTATTATTTTACTTACTATACTTTGTTTTGCAAAATCTATTATGCATGTGTGTATGTTTGATATGAAAATGCTAGGTTCAGGAAGTCGGTAGTTGTAAATCCTATTCAATGCATATATCTCCTTGAAGTATTGATTCCCTTACTGTTGCAACCATTAGGTTATGGGTTATACAATATATAATGCCATTTTGGAGTTTTCTGAGTGTGATTTTTGCACAACTGCTTACTAGAGCGATAGATTTTCCATAAAAAAAACTACAAAAGGACAATATGATAAAATTGAGTTTGGGAGATTTATGAAAAATATCCAGAGGGGTGTACTTCTGTTATTTTGTATAAAAATAAAATGCAAAACCTAGTTTTGGACGTGGGCAAGTTATATTATATTCTGAGAAGAGTGAGGGGGTGTACCTCACTAGTAGATAGAGGGTGATTCTCGTCTGGGTCAATTAAGGACCAGACGCCAGCAACTCCAATCTAAGCCAAATGTACAACCATATGTGCTTGTATGGGACAGTCTTAACTAATTAAGTCATTGAAAACTAGCCTTGCACGTAGGTAGGCTGTAGAGTGCAGACATGACTGGGTAGGCATATTCAAAGGGGCTCCCTTCACCATGGTGTTGGGTACAAAGCTTACCGACACAACTGTGAATGCCTCACTGAGATGGTGGTATCCCTGGGTGAAGTAGGGATAAACATTCGTTGGGCTAGTGCAAGGGTAGGACTAAATGATGTAAAGGCTTCGACATGTGCTCTAGACTGCTTACCTACGGCAGTGAGCGATGACATCGACGGATGCCGAATAAACTAGAGAATTCCTATACTATGGGTAAAGTTGTACACCTCTCCAGAGTATAAATATATTTAAGTAGTCGTGCTCGCGGTCATGAGCGTGCTTAGCGTAGACGGACATAGGTTTAGTTTTTATTTTCAAAAACCGTTTTAATGAAAAGACATGAGCAATGACTTGTGGGTTTTTATTTGAGTTAACTGCAATGTCTATGGCTGAAAATGAAATGTTGCTCACAACTGAGGAGGGTTATGAGTTGTTGTTATTATTCATTACATTCTTTACTTACTGTCTTGTATCTATTTAACTGCTTTTAAATTTCCATTGCAAATTACTACGTAATGATATTGCAAATAAAAATACCTTTAAGAAAAATAATTGGTAGAGTATAGCCTCATTCTTTGATAGTCTTGCATTTATATAAACTTTGCAATACACTACAACTCTTACTGAGTACGCATTGTACTCAATCTTGCTTATATTGTTGTTCAGAGTTCGAAGATGAGCCAATGCCAGACGATACGTTCTTCGCACCCAGAACCAGAGGGTTCGGTGATGGGTCTATCTAGGCCTTGTTTCTTGTTGGTTGCCTGAGGGTTGGCCGAGCATGCCGCTGGAATTTATCTACTTTTGTTACTTCTTCCGCTACTACTTTTACTCTGTTGATACCTACTTTTATTTGGCCTGTTGGCCGTTGATGTAATAACTTTACACACTTAAGTTAAATACTCTTTTGCTTTACTTTGTATATGCGAATGTATGGATGTAAATGCCAAATGTTGTGAAGAGCTCCTCCGGGGTCACTACCACATTGCATGGTCAAGGCTAGAGCTCCTCCGCACCGAAGGACTTGCAAATAGCGTATCTGAGGGGCGGACGATCCAAGCGTGGATTTCTAGATTACTTCATTACTGACATGATTGCAGGTGGCAACCAGTTTGACATGACTCAGCTGGACGACTTTTGTCACAGCCCCAACAATTAAAATGGATTAATATGTATTTCATTAGCATGCATTATTAAATTCAAAACATTTAATAACTTATTGCACTTGGAAAATCTGTTAAAAGCATGAACCTACCTTTCAAATTTGAATTTCAATTCAAATCAGTGATAAAAAGTTGTGATCATCATCTGGAACCAATTTATTCAAATACTAAATTAATTATCATGAATTAATATAATTTTTCCACAATTTTTGGGACTAGTTTGAACCTCATTAAAATTCAAACAACATTTATAGACATGCAACATGTTTGAATTTAAATATCACATAATATACATTGAACAGTAGGGTTTCATAATTTTTATGGGAACTACATCTTCCCAAGAATCACCACAAATTATTTCATGATTTTAGGGAATTTATTTCTAATTATAAACCCCGGTCAAAGTTGCTAGACAGACTTTAAATTCCAGTCAAAATGGAAAACCCTAAACCTCAGTACTATTCCTCGGGCCCGAGTCCAATTTAGCACTGGTTCAACCCAACCACCTAAACGCACCACCCGCGAGCCGTCCGATAGAAGCTCGACGCTCCAGATCACTTACCGCTTCACCCCGCACCACTTACCTCTTTCAAATCCCAACCGTTCGATTCAGATCCGAGGATCCCGGTGGGCCACGCCCCATCTTGCGCTGCGGAGCGGAGCCGCCGACCAGGCCCCGCTTGTCGGGCTCGTCTTCCTCCTATCACCTCCGACTCGAGCTCCAATGCCACGTGTTCGAGTTTCCCTGTTTCGGCCGTTGGGAGATTCTTACTCCGTGAATCCACCGCCTCCATCCACCACTCCGGTGTGTTCCTCGCCTAACACCGCCCCGCCTCCGCTATCTCCCATGCATAAGACCCTCGTAACCCTAGAATTCACTTACTCTTCCTCTCGGTGGTGAGGAAGGAAGCTAGCTTGAGCTCATTTCTGCAGTAAGCTTCCCACCTCCGTACCTCGGCTCCTCCTTTGCATGCCTTGTCCATTTTTGCTAATGCGAGCCTCTCTCGTTGCTTGTAGCGCTTGGACCACCATCGTGCCATCCAGGAGCTCCAGAGCGTGCCCTGAAGGCCACCTTCGTGCAAATCTCGACTCCAGTGAGTTTTAGTCTCTCCTTAACGTGTCACTTTATGCCCTCAAGTATTAGCATCGTTTCCCCTCACTTCTTGGGTCGGATGATTCGCAGGAGCTCTGGCATTTGAAGCTTTTCCCCATTTTCGGCCGACATCTCTGTTCATCGTCAAACTGTTGATTTTGTGAGCTTTTGTCCGATTCCTCTTGGTGTGACCATCTACTAGCTTCACTCAACCTTACACCACCTCCATCTTTCAGTTTTGTGGCCCAGGGAGTCCTCTCCTCGTGAGCCGCATCACCGCCGCCGCCATTACTGGTGACCGCTTCTTCCCGAGCTTCTCCGACCACTCCATCTCTCTGGTGAGCTTCAGTGACCACTCTCATAGCTTAAGCATGCGTTAATTAGCTCTAAAATGAACTAGGTTGGCACATGCACGTTAGCCGTATGGTCACCTCCGCTCGCCAGCGTTGCGCCGCCGCTACCGGCCGTCCCAACTCCGATTGAAGGTACTCCTAGGATCGCACGGCTATTAGGTACCCGTTTTTGGCCTTGTCCGGCGCCGGCATGGACCACAGCACCGGCGAGCCGCCGTGCAAGCTCACGGGAGCGCCCGATTTCGTTGTTGGATTACCGACCGAAAACAGTAGCGCGATTAGTTTAAAACTAATTGTTGTTTAAATTGAGTAGTGGCTGTTTAAAACAACTAATCTCCCTTTGACATGTGGGCCCAAGGCTTTCAACACGTGTTAAGGAAACTAAATAAACTGGAATCAATCTGGACCGTCGGATGCGAAAGGAACGGCCTGGATTTGTGAGACATTCGGACCGTCCTATTGCACTTCGACTGTGGACCGTTGGATCTTGATCCAACGGCTCGCCATCGTCGCCCTAGGACGCACACGTGCGCACGCCTCGCAGTGGGCCGCGGACGAGCGGGCCCGCTGGTCAGTGACCGCGGCTAGCGCTGCACTCGGTGATAAAAGTAGCTAATGTTTGTAAAATCCGAAAAACCCTTTTCTTACACACTGAAAAATATGTATAACTTCCAAAATGCATAACTAAATCATTTCAACTTCAAATTGACTGAAACCACTTCTGGAAATTTACATTCTTAATGTACTTCCTATCAAAATTAGTTTCATACATGTCTCTGTAGCAGAGGGCTTTAATTGGAAATTTGTTCATTAAAATCATTATCTCTACAATAGGAAAATGGGTCAAATCTTTAAAATGCATAAGTAATTATTGGAACCTCCAAAAAAGTGAGACCACTTTTGATAATTTTCATTTTCTGTAAACTTAATTCTAAAAATGGTCTCCACCTTACCTCTGTCACAGAAACTATTTTGGGAGAATATACTCCTTAACTCTATTATTTTTATACTATAAAAGGCTGACAACTTTGAAAATCAATAACTAAACCATAAAAACTCCAAAAAGGACAAACTCAACTGTTCTTAACTTATAGCAATATTGCCCATTTATCTATGTGGTCCACGTACTCGCCATCTGTTCTACAAAAATTCACTTCATAATTAAATTGCATAATGACGCTTATTGAAATCAAATTCAAACCGTTATAACTTTCACATGCTAAATCAAAATGAAATAATTCTTTCACCAAAAATCATTTAAAATCATGATCTAACTACTGTAGAAAAATCATGCATTTTTGAGCATTTTGGTTTTTGTGTTGTTTTCTCGGTATTTATTTGATGTTATAATTATATAGATCCCGAGCATATTGATATCGACACTTACGCTACCGAGAGTGAGCAGCTACTATACCAGCAAGGCAAGCATCATTTGAACTTTCTTTTGCATCATATTTGATCCCAGTGTTGGTTAAGATAGTGCAATGATAATTGCTTGCATGCTATTTTGATTATGTCAATATTTTTGTGATGTGTAGTTTAGTTATGTCCTATGCTTGAGGTTAATCTTGAATTATGCCAACTCCTATATGCTTAAGATAGGATGTGTGAACTATGGGTGATAGAATTGCTTAGCCATGCAAGTCTAGACACTAGAGTTCGATCGTCGAAATAACCCGATGGTTTTGGGATACACACAACTCTTACTTTATGTTTTTACTTCAGATCTTTGTAGCTGTTTTATGAGTTAAACTTTGTCATTTTTAAATGAGATTTGGTCCGACAAGTGTTGGTTAGTGATGGTGTCTTTGTGCACGAGAATTGGGTATGTGGAAGGACTTGTCCGACAATTGAGGACCGAACTTTGTAACGCTCGTTAATTCAAGTACACTCGTCTTTGCCACACGCGGTTGGGAGCCGTATGGTTAAGTAGGGGAGGGTTTTATTGTGTTAAGTCCTTGGTGGTGTAAGGGCATAGCGACCGTGAAATCCTATGTTCTTTGAGGAGCCGATGTGATCCTTTATAGTGTGCAAGGAGCACCAATTCTTTTGTTTTGATTGCATCGGTATTTCCAATATAACTTGTGAGCCCCTAGCAAGTGCTATCGACGCTTGTACTAGGCAAGGAACCATCTCACAAGGGGACTTAGCCCAATGGGATCTTCTTGTTGAAAATGACCATATCTTGATTTATCTTACCAAGCACACCATAGGAAGTGTGCTATATTCGAGGCATCCGAGGCTTACGGGCTAATCAAGTCGTGTGGGTAAAGTAGTACACCCCTGCAGGGTATAAATCTATTCGAATAGCCGTGTCCACGGTTATGGACAACCGCTTGAGTTCGGGAGTTACTATTGTTAGACTTTTAATTAAAATTGTGGTTAAACTTGGGATTCGTCATGAACGGGTTGTTCATGTGTTTAGTATATCAAAGTGGGCTGCCACTTTGGTCTTTGTATGATTCAATTTGTTTATTACTGAAATGCTTTACTACATGTTTTACTTCTACTTCAAATCTGATTTTCAAATGGGCACATGAAAAACTAGTATGTGTAGGATGTTAATTGTTGCGTCTCTTTCGCAAAATTAAACCAATATGAGCCATCCTTTGAATGACCCTTATGCATAACTATTTTTATTTGTGTAAGACTTGCAGTACACTTGTACTCGACCGGATGTTTGTCGGCCTTTTGGTGAGGAAGGTTATGATTATGATGATCTCGCTAGTGTTGACTTGGGCGACACTAATGAGTAGTGTGCTACCATTTAACCCCAATGGTTGTCGATGGGTGATGGGCATACCATCGCTGGTCTTTTGCTTTATTTATTTAATTCATTTGCTACTTGATACTCTACTTTAAATTTGGCGGTCGGCGGTTGTAATAAGTCAGACCTTAACTATTATGCAAGATGTCTTTTATCTCTTGTTGTATGCGTTGTATGGATGTAATCAACGTTGGATGAGGGTATGAGTATATTGGTCGTTGATCTTGGGAGCCAATATATGTCATACTCATTGTTGATGAATTCCCATTTAACTCACTAAGTGTAGTGCTTGAATCGAGGAGAATCGACAATCATGTAGCCATGAGGGAGCAAATGCGCATGATCGTTGAGGCTCCAGATTCAACTAAGCCTCTCACTTGGATAGGGCTAAATTGGAATTATTTATCGAGACCCGTAATTATGTCCCTAATACCTTGTCTAATCTCGGTCTTATGGAGATAATTACCGGTCCCCACGTTGGTATCGAGCCATACCGATCAGAGGTTAGAGGTAGCACCATGCGTTAGAGTTAGTAAGCCTTGAGTCAAAATATTTTGAAATTATCAAATTACTTTTAGAAAGTTTAAGTTAAGAATATCTTTTATTCCTTATCCATCTTAGTATCTTTCCTCTCCGATCCTGGTTTTGGTTTATGAAACTGACTTACCTTGCCTTCTTGCCTTTAGATGAACCCTCAGTACCTTGTCCGGGAAACTCAAGCTGAAGGAGTGGATGGATACCCGGCGTTGCTACGAGATATGATGTGGAGGGCGAACTTCACATATCAGCCCACTTATTCCATCTACCGTGATCGAGGACCCGGAATGGAGGAATTTATGGCGATGATAGATATCGCTGCGGACAAGTCACGGGGAGCATACCTTACCGCTTCCAGTAGGCACGTGGTACTTCTGAGGCCATGGCGTTACAAGAAGTGGCTTTGGTGGCCATGAGTCGTCTTCGCTACGACCTGACGGAGTTAGCTCAGCCCCCATACGATCACTTTCCGATGCGGCGCACGCCGCTTAGGGCGTGAACTCGCTTGCTAGATCCGCTTTGGGAGGACCCCAAGTCGCAGCGATTGGCGAGATTGGTTCACATGATGGACCAAATGCATCGCCGCATGATGCATGAGTTATGGGAGACGCGTCGTCGCCTCATTATAGCTCAGAGCATTTACGCTTATGCATGACATGAGGCTCATTCGTCCGGATGTGTCAGTATGGCGCTAATGAGGTTTCACCATACATTTCTGCGCCACGGACTATCGCCTCCCAAGTAGGAGGCCATATCATCGGCGTAGGATCCCCTTACGCCTCACCAACCCGGAGACCCGAAGATACAGATCCCCTCGGATACCACCGCCGATGACTTTCCTGAACTTTGACCGAATAATATCTAGGTTGTTAGGCGAAGCTCTATGTTTGAGCGTGTATCCTTAGGATTATGTAATAGGGTAGTAGATGTCGAACCGTTATGTTTCATTTGCAAAACTACTATTTCAGCTTGTAATCTTAAGCTCATGGGCGCTTATGTACTGATGTCGTACCAATTCGGTTTTATGTTGCTTAAAGTTTGGTGTTCCATTTGATGTTACATTTTTCTTGCTTTTGATGTTGATTGTGCATGTACACCAAGTAATGGCTTTTGTCTTAAGTTACTAACCATCCTTGTCCAATACAGATGACAGACCGACTACGCGATCGGGAGCCCCGCGCGTAGAGGCTCCCCATCCCCATCTAGGGCACCGCGTCTAGCACCTCTAAGCGATTTCTACGATCGTGACGATCCGTCTCAAAGCCTGCCGGGCATGGTGAGCCCTCTCGCAAATTGTCCCAACAGGTGGATCGCTCGAGGAGGTGCTCCTCCGCCGCCATCCATGGTCGAGTTTATGATGATGATTGAGCGCAACCGGATGGACGGACCGGATGCTTGAGGCGATCGACGTAACACCGCCCGCCTCCGTTCTCCGGCAGAGGAGCGCCCGCACCGAAGCGCCCGGAGGTCTCGCTGAGTTCCAGCCGACCAACCCTCGACATTTGCGCGCGGCAAGGACCCGATGGAGGCAGAGGACCGGCCGCACAACATTGAGAAGAAGTCGAACATTGCGCAGTTGTACTTGGAATTGAGAGGGTCTTGTTTGCCGCCTATCAATTGGCAAAGTGGCGAGCGCGTGGTGGGATAGTTATTCGCCATGCAGCCGGCCGGTCACGCCCCGACTTGGGACGAGTTCGTGGACGATTCGGGAGGCCCATATACGAGGGAGTGCCGCTTATCAGCGGCAGCAGCCTTGCCTTGAGACAGGGCGGAGGACGATCCACGAGTACCGCATGACTTCAACTACTTGGCGGGTATGCTCGGACGACGCCTCGACAGACGCTCGTCGGCGAATGTGTTCTTCCATGGCTATCGAGGAGTTGCGGCTTGTTTTAGCCGCACACGATTTCGTGAGTTTTCAAAGATCCGTCAACAAGGCGATCGTGGTGGAGCATGAGAGCTTGACGGTGGATGAGTCAAGGAAGAGGAGGAAGGCTTTCCGGGCAGCAGCGGGCGAGTGGCAGCTTTCCCAGGCCACGCCCAGGACTACCTCAGGCACCTCGTGCCCCAGCTTCAGCACCATCGAGGTCTCCTGTGGCACCTCCACGACCCTCCACCGGCAGCCAAGAAGACAATGGGGCCGAGACCACAGATCAAGCGGGCGTATAAGCCCCTGCGTCATCTCTGTTTCATCAGGCCGCTGGGGCCACTATGCTTCGCAGTGCCTCGCCAAGCAGCGAGGGATGCCCCGGACGTACTCTGCTCCAGCGCCACCACCCGGCTCCAGCGAGGCCACCGCCACCACCACAGAGAGCAGCACCTACTCCACCCCAGCATGCACGTGGTCGCGTCAACCACGCCTCGGCGAGAGGAGGCGGCGACGACGACTGACGTCGTGCTAGGTACACTACTTGTTAATTCATGCCCTCGCATCCGTTCTATTTGATTCTGGAGCATCTCATTCCTTTATTAAAACGAGTATGCTGAAATTAACCAATTTAAGATACATACACTGCACCCACCTTATCATATTCAGTCCCGTGGTCGGTTTTCTCGCCGATCAAGTCCGTAGGACGTAAAAATTGAAATACAAAATGTTAGCTTTTCAAAAAACCTAATAGTGATAAGTTCAAGGGCATCGATATTATCTTAGGATGGATTGGTTATCCAAGAATCGGGGAAGATTGATTGTGCCCAATGTCTATCTCAGTGACTAGTGAGGACGGCACCCAGGTCGTCTTTGCGCCTGTTGTGGGTAGTTCTCACCTATACGCTTTAGAGGCGAGTACCTCTCTCGCGCTAGAGGAGGTGCCAATAGTGAGTGAGTATCCTGATGTGTTCCCTGAAGAACTTCCAGGCATGCCCCCTGACCGAGAAGTAGAATTTGTCATTGAGCTTGCACCCGGTACCGCGCCCATCTCAAAAAGGCCGTATCGGATGCCGCCCAATGAGCTAGTTGAATTAAAAGAACAACTTAAGGAGTTGCAAGACAAGGGTTTCATCAGGCCTAGCTCCTCGCCTTGGGGATGCCCGGCTCTCTTTGTCAAGAAGAAGGACAAGAGTCTACGGATGTGTGTTGACTACCGTCCGTTGAATGAGGTCACCATCAAGAACAAGTATCCGCTCCCGCGGATCGATGACCTATTTGACCAGCTTAGTGGAGCTCAGGTGTTCTCCAAAATTGACTTGAGGTTAGGCTACCATCAGATTAAAGTTAGAACCGAGGATATTCCGAAGACCGCCTTCTCTACTCGTTCATGCCTCAGACGCACACGGTCATGTCCTTTGGTTTGACCAATGCCCCAGCTTATTTCATGAACCTCATGAATTCGGTGTTCATGGAATACTTGGATCAGTTTGTAGTGGTTTTCATTGATGATATCCTTGTCTACTCTAAGTCTGATCTTGAGCACGAGTAGCACTTGAGACTTGTGTTAGAGAAGCTTCGCCACCATCACCGTGACGCCAAATTCAAAGCAAATGTGAGTTTTGGCTTGAGAGGTTAGTTTCTTGGGACATATCCTATCTAAGGGCGGTGTCGCTGTTGATCCTAGTAAGGTACGAGATGTCCTTGAATGGAAGCAACCTAAGAGCGTAACCGACATTCGTAGTTTTCTTGGACTTGCGGGATACTACCGTAGGTTCATCAAGAATTTCTCAAAAATCGCAAGCCTATGACCCAACTTCTAAAGAAAGAAAAGAAATTTGAGTGGACAATGGAATGCGAACAAAGTTTCCAAACCTCGAAAGAATGCCCGACTAAGCTCCGTACTTGTTCGCGCTGCATTCACAAGAGCTTTGATATCTATTAGATGCATCTCGCCACGGGCTCGGTTGTGTGCTTATGCAAGACGGCCGAGTGGTGGCCTACGCATCGAGGCAATTGAGGCCCCATGAGGCCAATTATCCCACACACGACCTTGAGCTCGCGGCTGTAGTTCATGCCTTGAAAATTTGGCGACATTACCTCACCGGTGTCGTTGCGAGATCTACACCACCATAAGAGCCTTAAATATATTTTCACCCAAGTCGACCTGAATTTGAGACAAAGACGATGGCTTGAGTTGATTAAAGATTATGATATGGGACTCCATTACCATCCAGGGAAGGCTAATGTAGTGGCCGACGCATTGAGCAGAAAATATCAATGCAACTGTTTGTCGGTAACTCCTTTTTCTGCAGGCTTATGTGCTGCATTGCAAAGCCTACACCTGGAGATAGTTGAAGAAGGTTCCCTTGCAGCCCTCAGTGTGACTTGCACACTTGAGGACCAGATTAGGGAAGCCCAGAAAACTGATGCGGAAGTGGCTCAAATTTTAGAACTAATGAAACAAGGCAAGGCAAAATGTTTTAAACAAGATGCACAAGGTACTCTATGGTTTGGAAACCGTTTGGTGGTACCATTTGATCGCCACTTGAGAGAATTGATTCTCAAGGAGGCTCATAACTCAAAATTCTCTATCCACCCCGGGAGTACGAAAATGTATCAAGATTTGAAAAAGAAACTGTGGTGGAGCCGAATGAAGCGGCACGTTGCACAGTACGTGGCCGAGTGTGATCTATGTCAAAGAGTTAAGGCTGAGCATTTGAAGCCAGCTGGTACTCTAGATCCCCTGCCCATTCCCATCGGAAATGGGAAGAAGTTGGCATGGATTTTATCACCGGCCTTCCTAGAACTAAAATTGGGTTTGATTCTATATGGGTGATTGTGGATCGTTTGACCAAGGTTGCCCATTTTATTCCCGTCAAGACCACTTACACCGGGGCCAAACTAGCAGAACTTTATATTTCCAGAATTGTTTGTCTCCATGGTGTTCCAAAGGTGATTGTTTCGCATGCAGGTCCCCAATTCACCTCTCATTTCTCGAACTGCTTGCATCAAGCAATGGGAACCAACCTATCCTTTAGCTCCGCTTATCACCCGCAAACGGATGGACAAACTGAGAGGGTAAACCAAGTCTTGGAAGACCTTCTTCGGGCTTGCGTGTTATCCTACGGTGATAGTTGGGAAAAATGTTTACCGCTTATGCGAGTTCTCCTACAACAACAACTTTTCCAATCGAGCATTCAAATGTCGCCTTCAAGCATTGTATGGGAGAGCTTGTAGAACACCGTTGAACTGGTCCGGTCGGGAGAGGCCATTCTATGGCCCAACCTTGGTGGAAGATGTCAAGAACAAGTTCGTGTCATTCGCGAACGACTTAGGACGGCTCAATCACGTCAGAAGTCCTATGCCGACCGTCGTCGTCGCGAGTTGAGTTTCGAAGTGGACGATCATGTTTATCTTAAAGTCTCTCCTATGAAAGGAGTTCATCGTTTCCAAATCAAAGGTAAATTAGCACCTCGCTATATTGGACCTTTCCGTATTCTAGCTAAGTTGGGATCGGTGGCATACCACTTGGAGTTGCCACCACACTCTCGAGCGTACATAACGTCTTCCATGTCTCCCAGCTCAAGAAATGTCTTCGAGTCCCAACGGAAGCAACCGAGCTGGACAAACTCGACTTGCAACCCAATCTATCTTATCGAGAGAGCCCGATTCGTATCCTTGAGGAAACCGAGCGTAAGACTAGGAATCGTAACATCAAGTTCGTCAAGGTTCAATGGAGCAACCACACGGAGAATGAAGCAACTTGGGAACGTGAAGACCGGATGCGAGCGGCATATCCAGACCTCTTCTCTACCTGAAGTGCCTTCGTATCAAGAAAGGAAAGGTAAAGCATAGCAATGTAAACAAAATAATTCTTATGGCATAATTATAACATATCAACACTATCTTTGAAGGAAATCAAGACAACGTAAATTATAACTTCTAATGAAAACCTTCTAATTCTTCTCCACCCAGATCTCGGGTCGAGATCTTTTGTAAGGGGGGGAGGTTTGTCACAGCCCCAACAATTAAAATGGATTAATATGTATTTCATTAGCATGCATTATTAAATTCAAAACATTTAATAACTTATTGCACTTGGAAAATCTGTTAAAAGCATGAACCTACCTTTCAAATTTGAATTTCAATTCAAATCAGTGATAAAAAGTTGTGATCATCATCTGGAACCAATTTATTCAAATACTAAATTAATTATCATGAATTAATATAATTTTTCCAAAATTTTTGGGACTAGTTTGAACCTCATTAAAATTCAAACAACATTTATAGACATGCAACATGTTTGAATTTAAATATCACATAATATACATTGAACAGTAGGGTTTCATAATTTTTATGGGAACTACATCTTCCCAAGAATCACCACAAATTATTTCATGATTTTAGGGAATTTATTTCTAATTATAAACCCCGGTCAAAGTTGCTAGACAGACTTTAAATTCCAGTCAAAATGGAAAACCCTAAACCTCAGTACTATTCCTCGGGCCCGAGTCCAATTTAGCACTGGTTCAACCCAACCACCTAAACGCACCACCCGCGAGCCGTCCGATAGAAGCTCGACGCTCCAGATCACTTACCGCTTCACCCCGCACCACTTACCTCTTTCAAATCCCAACCGTTCGATTCAGATCCGAGGATCCCCAGTGGGCCACGTTCCCCATCTTGCGCGTGAACGGAGAGACGCTGACCTGTGGGCCCCGCTTGTCAGTTTCGTCTTCCTCCTATCACCTCCGACTCAGAGCTCCAACGCCACGCGTTCGAGTTTCCCTGTTTCGGCCGTTGGGGAGATTCTTACTCCGTGAATCCACCGCCTCCATCCACCACTCCGGTGTGTTCCTCGCCTAACACCGCCTCTGCTCCGTTATCTCCCCATGCATAAGACCCCTCAGAACCCTAGAATTCACTTACTCTTCCTCTCGGTGGCTGAGGAAGGGGAAGCTAGCTTGAGCTCATTTCTCTGGTAAGCTTCCCACCTCCGGTACCCTCGGCTCCTCCTTTGCATGCCTTGTCCATTTTTGCTAATGCGAGCCTCTCTCGTTGCTTGTAGCGCTTGGACCACCATCGTGCCATCCAGGAGCTCCAGAGCGTGCCCTGAAGGCCACCTTCGTGCAAATCTCGACTCCAGTGAGTTTTAGTCTCTCCTTAACGTGTCACTTTATGCCCTCAAGTATTAGCATCGTTTCCCCTCACTTCTTGGGTCGGATGATTCGCAGGAGCTCTGGCATTTGAAGCTTTTCCCCATTTTCGGCCGACATCTCTGCTCATCGTCAAACCGTTGATTTGGTGAGCTTTGTCCGATTCCTCTTGGTGTGACCATCTACTAGCTTCACTCAACCTTACACCACCTCCATCTTTCGCTTTGTGGCCCAGAGTCCTCTCTCGTGAGCGCATCACCGCCGCCGCCATTATCGGTGACCGCTTCTTCCCTTCTCCCGACCACTCCATCTCTCGGTGAGCTTCAGTGACCACTCTCATAGCTTAAGCATGCGTTAATTAGCTCTAAATGAACTAGGTTGGCACATGCACGTTAGCCGTATGGTCACCTCCGCTCGCCATGCGCGCCGCCGCCTGCCGTCCCAACTCGATTGAAGGTACTCCTAGGATCGCACGGCTATTAGGTACCGCTTTTGGCCTTGTCCGGCGCCAAGATGGACCACAAAGACCGCCGAGCCGCCGTGCAAGCTCACGGAGCGCCGATTTCGTTGTCGGATTACGACCGAAAGCGATGCGCGATTAGTTTAAAACTAATTGTTGTTTAAATTGAGTAGTGGTCGCTTAAAACAACTAATCTCCCTTTGACATGTGGGCCCAAGGCTTTCAACACGTGTTAAGGAAACTAAATAAATCGAATCAATCGGACCGCTTGATGCGAAAGGAACGGCTGGATTTGTGAGACATTCGACCGCCCTATTGCACTCGATCGTGGGACCGTTGGATCTTGATCCAACGGCCGCCATCGTCGCCTAGGACGCACACGCGCGCGACGCCTCGCATGGGCAGCGGACGAGCGGGCCGCTGGTCGATGATCGCGCTAGCGCTGCACTCGTGAGAAAAGTAGCTAATGTTTGTAAAATCCGAAAACCCTTTTCTTACACCTTTGAAAAATATGTATAACTTCCAAAATGCATAACTAAATCATTTCAACTTCAAATTGACTGAAACCACTTCTGGAAATTTACATTCTTAATGTACTTCCTATCAAAATTAGTTTCATACATGTCTCTGTAGCAGAGGGCTTTAATTGGAAATTTGTTCATTAAAATCATTATCTCTACAATAGGAAAATGGGCTGAAATCTTTAAAAATGCATAAGTAATTATTGGAACCTCCGAAAACAGTGAGACCACTTTTGATAATTTTCATTTTCTGTAAACTTAATTCTAAAAATGGTCTCCACCTTACCTCTGTCACAGAAACTATTTTGGGAGAATATACTCCTTAACTCTATTATTTTTATACTATAAAAGGCTGACAACTTTGAAAATCAATAACTAAACCATAAAAACTCCAAAAAGGACAAACTCAACTGTTCTTAACTTATAGCAATATTGCCCATTTATCTATGTGGTCCACGTACTCGCCACTGTTCTACAAAAATTCACTTCATAATTAAATTGCATAATGACGGCTTATTGAAATCTGAAATTCAAACCGTTATAACTTTCACATGCTAAATCAAAATGAAATAATTCTTTCACCAAAAATCATTTAAAATCATGATCTAACTACTGTAGAAAAATCATGCATTTTTGAGCATTTTGGTTTTTGTGTTGTTTTCTCGGTATTTATTTGATGTTATAATTATATAGATCCCGAGCATATTGATATCGACACTTACGCTACCGAGAGTGAGCAGCTACTATACCAGCAAGGCAAGCATCATTTGAACTTTCTTTTGCATCATATTTGATCCCAGTGTTGGTTAAGATAGTGCAATGATAATTGCTTGCATGCTATTTTGATTATGTCAATATTTTTGTGATGTGTAGTTTAGTTATGTCCTATGCTTGAGGTTAATCTTGAATTATGCCAACTCCTATATGCTTAAGATAGGATGTGTGAACTATGGGTGATAGAATTGCTTAGCCATGCAAGTCTAGACACGGTAGTTCGATCGTCGGAAATAACCCGATGGTTTTGGGATACACACAACTCTTACTTTATGTTTTTACTTCAGATCTTTGTAGCTGTTTTATGAGTTAAACTTTGTCATTTTTAAATGAGATTTGGTCCGGACAAGTGTTGGTTAGTGATGGTGTCTTTGTGCACGAGAATTGGGTATGTGGAAGGACTTGTCTGGACAATTGAGGACCGAACTTTGGTAACGTCGTTAATTCAAGTACACTCGTGCTGCCACACGCGGGTTGGGAGCCGTATGGTTAAGTAGGGGGAGGGTTTTATTGTGTTAAGTCCTTGGTGGTGTAAGGGGCATAGCGACCGTGAAATCCTATGTTCTTTGAGGAGCCGATGTGATCCTTTATAGTGTGCAAGGGAGCACCAATTCTTTTGTTTTGATTGCATCGGTATTTCCAATATAACTTGTGAGCCCCCTAGCAAGTGCTATCAGACGCTTGTACTAGGCAAGGAACCATCTCACAAGGGGGACTTAGCCCAATGGGATCTTCTTCTTTGAAATGACCATATCTTGATTTATCTACCGCACACCATAGGAAGTGTGCTATATTCGGAGGCATCCGAGGCTTACGGGCTAATCAAGTCGTGTGGGTAAGTAGTACACCCCGCAGGTATAAATCTATTCGAATAGCCGTGTCCACTGTTATGGACAACCGCTTGAGTTCGGGAGTTACTATTGTTAGACTTTTAATTAAAATTGTGGTTAAACTTGGGATTCGTCATGAACGGGTTGTTCATGTGTTTAGTATATCAAAGTGGGCTGCCACTTTGGTCTTTGTATGATTCAATTTGTTTATTACTGAAATGCTTTACTACATGTTTTACTTCTACTTCAAATCTGATTTTCAAATGGGCACATGAAAAACTAGTATGTGTAGGATGTTAATTGTTGCGTCTCTTTCGCAAAATTAAACCAATATGAGCCATCCTTTGAATGACCCTTATGCATAACTATTTTTATTTGTGTAAGACTTGCGAGTACACTTGTACTCACCAGATGTTTGTCGGCCTTTCAGTGAGGAAGGTTATGATTATGATGATCTCGCTAGTGTTGACTTGGGCGACACTAATGAGTAGTGTGCTACCATTTAACCCCCAGTCGGTTGCCGATGGGTGATGGGCATACCACTGCTGGTCTTTTGCTTTATTTATTTAATTCCGCTGTTACTTGATACTCTACTTTAAATTTGGCCGGTCGGCCGGTTGTAATAAGTCAGAGACCTTAACTATTATGCAAGATGTCTTTTATCTCTTGTTGTATGCGTTGTATGGATGTAATCAACGTTGGATGAGGGTATGAGTATATTGGTCGTTGATCTTGGGAGCCAATATATGTCATACTCATTGTTGATGAATTCCCATTTAACTCACTAAGTGTAGTGCTTCGAATCGAGGGAGAATCGACAATCATGTAGCGCCCGCGAGGGAGCAGCGCGCATGATCGTTGAGGCTCCAGTATTCAGCTAAGCCTCTCACTTGGATAGAGCTAAATTGGAATTCATTTACCGGAGACCCGTAATTATGTCCCTAAGACCTTGTGTAATCTCGGTCTTATGGAGATAATTACCGGGGTCCCCACAACTTTGACATTGGACAGACTCAACAGGGCTA
This sequence comes from Ampelocalamus luodianensis, assembly GCA_036346255.1. Lineage (NCBI taxonomy): Eukaryota > Viridiplantae > Streptophyta > Magnoliopsida > Poales > Poaceae > Ampelocalamus > Ampelocalamus luodianensis. The sequence continues at coordinate 28,759,253 of CM070620.1, read as the reverse complement.
GAGTCAGCTTGCTGATGCACCTCCGCCCACTCAACGGTCTCTGTACCCCGTTCGAGCCGATACGTGCTCTCCGGACTGGCTAACGTATTCCACAGGACATGCGTGACACAAACCAGGACGTGCACGTAGACGCAGACGCAGCAAGCAGAGAGTGGCTCAAATGAGTGAGACATATATGTTATGCACTTTTGTTGTGCTATATTTGTGTTGGGACCCAAATATATAAATCTAGACCCTCTGTGTATACTTCACTAATCTAGGATCACGCTAGTGCACACAGTGACAACATCGATGAAATATCATTCCATATACAAAGATAACTAATAAACATGCAAATAACAATAATTATCGGAGTAACGACCTTAAGGTCAAAGCTTACAATTAATGCCTCGGAAGACGCGTAACTCAAATAAGCTACAACAGAAGGTAACGGAATAACATTAGTGAAGCCCATCCATATGCCCACATGCAATCAACTGGGGTGCGCGACCTAGTTCTCCACGATCCTTTAAGTAGACCTTGTTAACCGACGATGAACTGTTGTAGCCTTCTCAACTGAACAACATTGTTTATAGCAAGAATGAGTACATAGAGTACTCAGCAAGTCGCACCACAAAATGCAATTATAGATGATGGCTTGTTCCAAAGGATATGACATCTATGGTTCTTTTGCATAAAAGCAACAGCTGCAGTTGAATATGAATAATAAATTGAAAGCGTAGCTTAAAACAAATAACAATAATAATTTTAACCAGTATTTTCATAAAAACTCACATAACCTAATCAGTGTCTTTCACAGAGCTGCATAAGTTTCCCCACACAGCTGTCCCTTCCCAATTGTTTTATGAAAATCCACCCCTCGTGTGAAATCCCTGAGCATGTCCATGATCGCGGACGCGACTATTCTAATATATTGATTAACACTCTACAGAGGTTGTACACTTTAACCATAAGATGCAATCAACTTGATCAGAGTTGATCACAACAAAACCTTTCAAAAAAATTATCTCAACAATTGACTCTCCCAATGTGCAATACTACCGACCCCAACCTCACCCGCTGGTCCAACACACACCGTTGGACCTAGAAGCAGCGAACCGTTCATGATGTGACTTTCATAGTAGTCCACATCTCCACCCATCACTAAACCTACTGCCTGAGTAGTCAATGTTAAAACTCCACAACTTACTAGGTTAGGCTCGTCCCATCAGGCATGTGGTTGCACAATTGTGGCTCAGTTCAATGATGCACAAAGTTAAGTCCTTACTTGACCAAGATGACACTGCCAAATTGTACTAATTACCATCATTCACGTTTCCCAATTACACATCCATCATATCAACAATCTTGTCACTCACATCAGTCTAAATCTTTTCCCACCCCATTGGTTAAGTGCATCACATGCCATCAACGAGTAACAACATACAACACACAGTCTTTTTACAACATGTTCCATAATCATTTAGTCAAGTTTATATCTTGCAACTCAAAATGATATCAATAACCCGTTGCACGGCTAAGCAGACTATTCACGTCTAACCAACCCATGTTGGTGCTATGATAATACCAACTAATAATTAAACAAGCTAGAGTGACAAAACATTAGGGTAATACAATGAGCAAAGTGGATATAATCAAATAGGTGATTAACTTATCCCAAAACATTTAAGTAAATACTTAAAGTAAAATGCAATAATTTGAATCAAGGTAATTTTGGAAAACTGGGTTCAACATGGTCACAGGTACAACTTACCTTGTTATAGCAATGATGTTCTTATTTTATCTTCGATCTTCTACTTCCTTACCTTCAGCTCCTTCAGACGATTCCAAAACTTCAACGTCTAATGAGAAAGAAAGCACAAAATAAACAAAAATCAAAATGACAAATCAAATTGTCGGTGTTTTAGAACCGATCTTACGTAAAGATTATTTGATTCGGGGGGGTCTCCACAATTGATCACACAGACAAAGGAGACACGGAAATTTTTATACAGGTTCGGGCCTTCTCCGATGAGAATAACAACCCTACTCCTGTGTGTATTGTATTGGGTATCCTGATTACAATCAGTGAAAAGGTTTGCGCTAATGCTTCTACTGACTGTCTCTCAAAAGAGCCTCTCTCATTATCTCCAAGCGACACCTATTTATACTATGCTGTAGGGGCGGTTGTCGTTCCAGGTCAATAGACGCTCATTTTTACGTAATAATGAGAGTAATTACCGGAGTAGTAACCCCCCCCCCCCCCACGCTGTCTAACGGTTACCAATAAGAGATAATGGAGAATTATCTGTAGTTATTTCAGATATAACTACGTATCTAATTGACTGCTCAGATCTTCATAGTAAATAGGGCTTACTAGCGAGTGGACCCAGTTAACTGTGAAGAAGTCGTAGCAGGGCTAGTCATAGCAGGACTTACGACCAGGGGGTAGTCGTAGAAAAAGCTTACGACTGGGTACTGGTCGTAGAAAGACTTACGACCGGACGTAATCGTAGCAGGACTTACGATTACGTGGTAGTCGTAGAAATACTTACGACTATGGGGGTGGTCGTAGAAAAGCTTACGACCACCTAACTTACTCCTCCCTTATAACATTAAGGGGTACACCATGTGATGTCATATTACATGATTAAGGAATAATAAAATGAGGACTATCAGATCCTCGTCATCTAGCCCCCAGCTTCAAGTGAAAATAACTTACTTGGTTGAGGAGTCGTAGATGATCTTGTGACCACTAGGAGGCTGTAGGAAAAACGTTGAAGGAAAAACTCTTCAACATGTGTTTCTCTCGACCAGAAGTATGCTTGGTCGGGGCAGTTTGTTGGAAATCTCATGATTACGAGGTAGTCGTAGAAAATCTTACGACTTTGGAGTAATCGTGGCCTTATGATCGGAAGTAAAACTTTTCCGATCGGCATTTCTTTTGATTAGAAGGATACTTGGTCAAGAAGGTAATTTCACTTGAGGTGTGAAAAGAGCCTCGGTTCGAGCAATTCCCGAAGCGGTGGAAACCGTTGGGTTTCCACGGCGTTTCGTTTCAAGTGTACGGCTATAAAACGGACTGCGGGGATGAACTTAGGGTTCTTACCTTTTCTCAAATTCACCCCGACTGTTCGTTGCTTTCTCATCTCTTCCATCGTCGGTGATACTGTGCGCTTTCTTGGAGCTTTCCCAAATCCAACTCTTCCCTTCTTTAGAAAAGATGGCTAGGACCGTCTCCGAGTGGGCTGAATCGGAAATGGACGACGCGAAGATGACTGCTTTGGTCGCCGCCGAGAAGATTCCCGAGGGGCTACTCGTAAAGTGGATCGCAGCGAATGGAGAACACTGGCCGTCGGGGGAGGAAGATCAAATTCCCGTTTTCCAGGCGTATTGTGAGGGTGGCATCCGATTACCTGCCCACCCCATCCTCACACTAGCGCTCGAGCACTTTGGGGTGGAATTAGTGAACCTTGGTCCTAATTCAGTCACAATGCTGAGCGTATTTATGTATTTGTGTGAGGCGTACCTGGGGATTCCGGCAGACCTTGAGCTTTTCCAGTATTACTACGGGATGGCTCGTCAAGCCGGAATTGCTGGGAGTTGCGGTCTGAAGCTCCACAACGGTAAGTCGAAGGAGTATATTCAGATGTTCACCCGGTCGTCGTGGCCGGGGTGGAAGAATTAGTGGTTTTACTGGGAAGTTACCAAGGAAGACAGCCTCTCGTTTGTTGGGAAAGCCGTCGAGAGGTCCCTTCCCGGATTCGACTCAAGCATCTCGACCGGATAGCCCCCTACATTCAAGCCATCAAAGACTTGAAGACGGGGGGGCTTACCGGATGGCATGTGGTGAAGGACTTCATCACGCGCCGTATTAGCCCCTTGAAGAGACGAGTTCCTCCTATGTGGAGGTACTCGAGGAAAGAAGACCCAACCAGGGATTACAAGGATGGTAAGTAGAAAACTCACTTTTTTGGCTTTGTCCTTGGTTAATCCCGATTTAGTCTGCTAATCGTGTTGTTTGTGTGTGCAGATCTTCCACAGGCGGAGATTGACGCTCGCGTCAGGCTCGTCTACGAGAAGAGTTCGTCTAGCGTAGCAGCTCCAAAAATTCTTGCAATTTTGACCACAGAAGAAAAAGTGGAGCGCCCAAAGGTAATCGAAAAATGACTTCGTCTTTAGGCACCTATTGTCGTAAAACAATTTACGACTAAAGGGTTTGTCGTAGAAAAAACTTACGACTTGTGAGCTGGTCGCAGAAGAACTTACGACCAGTTAGTGATCGTAGAAGAACTTACGACCACTTTCTTTTTCTGATCTTCAACATAAAGTAGGCGCAGAAGACCACCAAGATGACAAGGAAGTCGATTTGGTGGTCATTGGGGTGACCACGCAAGTGGAGCCAGCAAAATCCCCTCCAGTCAAAAAGCGTCGACTTGTAAAGGTCGGCGACAAGGGTGGCTCGAATTTGGCTCCTCCTGCTCCTTTTGCTAAATTCGCCGCAGACATGGCTGCAGCGAGGAAGAAAGCTGAAGAAGCCGCTTTTGCCCTCAAGCACAAAGCCCCCAAGGTTAAGGTACCTTTCTATTATGACAACAAGACTTTCGCAGTTTCTGCTTCTTGTGGCTTCATAAGGCAGCTAGAAAAGGAGAACTGGAAGAGCTTCATGTCTTTTGTGAAGGAAACTGCTACTCCAGTAGGACCTGAGGCCGAGGGGAGCAGCGCTCTTAAGGTGGTCGAGACAAATCTCAACCACTCGGGTAGTCGGGAGGAGGAGACTCCCGTTACCCCGATCGAATCTCGACCAACGATGGTTGAGAAGAAGTCGAAGAAACCTTCCGTTGGAAAGGTTGCTCCCAAGTTTCAGGTTAGATCCAGCGCGCAGAGGTTTGTAAAAAACATAAGTGTAAGAACTGCATTTACTCTTTGTTTTTTACGAGTTGACTTACTTCTGCATTTTGTGATCTTAACCCAACACCTTCAGCCCCCAGGGATGCTTCTATAGAGAAGCCCTCTATCACCTCTTCAGCCAGCGAAGATGTGACTGCGGCAGTGGCTAAAGCTCCGGCTACTATTCCTATGACAGAGGAAGTCGTTGCCGTAGAAGTCGCTAAAACCACCGAGGTAGTCATAGGGATGGAAGCGGAGGCAGGAGAGGCCACGAGGGAGACACCGGGAGTCAGCGGTGGTGAGAGTTCCGACCACCGTGCCGGTAAGGAGGCTGTTGAGGACGTTCCTTCCGGTCCTCCAGGCGGTGATCCCATCACCGAATCAGAGGAAGAAGAGTATTTTAACTTTTGCTTTGATTTCTTTGGCCCTGCTTCTATCGTAGGATCTTCTGCCTACCAATCTCGCGATCGAGTTCCTCACCCCAGCAGCATTCCCAATTGCGGGGATGTCTTCGATAATAAACGTCTCGAAGGGGTTTGGTGGAAACGAGTCGAGGAGATGGATGGGCTGAAAGATTTGTCACGGATAATGTCCATGTTTGCTTGGTCAAACATGAATGTAAGTATTCAACGATACTTATGTATGGTTTTATCCCTGTCTCTTATCGTTTTTCTCCCCTGCAGAGAGCTGTAGAACAAGTTGCTACGATTTGCGAGTATAATCGGTAACTTGTCAAGTTACGACAAGAGAAGGCAGTGCTCTGCGAGCAAGCAGAGAGATGGTGAGTGACCGATTCTCGTAATCGTTTTTCAAACCGATTACTTACTCAGTACTCGTAAAAGATTGTCGTAGAAAACTTACGACTTCGTACTAGTCGTGGAAGAACTTACGACTTAGTACTAGTCGTAGATGAACTTACGACTTGGTACTAGTCGTAGAAGAACTTACGACCAGGGGGTAATCGTAGAAAAACTTACGATTATTCATCAGTCGTAGAAATACTCACGACTGCTCGTCTGTGTATTCATGTCTTCCTTTAACCTTTCAGGTTTAAGAGTGACAAAAAGGCCTTAGCTGATTCACTCGACTTCGAGAAAGCCGAGACGAAAAAGCTAAGGGATAAGACCAGCGACCTTCTGAAGAAGCTTCAGGAGGCTTACTCTGCAACTCAGAAATTGTAGGAAAAAATAAACAGTACGTGGAGTTACGACTGCTTTTGATCTTGATCTCCGCCTTCTTAACCTCTCATTCTTTTGCAGAAAAAGAAGTTGAAAATAAGGCCCTTCAGGCCGAGGTAGGGACTCTTCGGATCGAGGTCCAGGAGAAGTCCTCGGTTGTCCGCGAGATCTCCCGCATCGCGAAGGAGAAAGATCAAGAAATTGAGAAGTTAGGTTCTCACCAGCGCTTAAGTAAAACTTTACCTTTGTTAAATCATTTTATCTTCTCGTAGAATTGTTTTATCTAATCAATCCTTACTCCTTTCAAAGCGATTAATTGAAATAAAACAACTCCACGAGGCTTCGACTTGTACCCAGGAGGAGATGAAGTCGATGAAGATCAATCTTCAAGACAACATTTTGCTTCTGAATAATGTACTCGATGGGCTTCGTGCCAGGAAGGTCGCTCTCCGCGATGGCACGATGGCCGCTCATACGAGTGCCATTGGGGAGCCAGTCGATACCTAAATCTGAAGCAGAACGGCTAATCGAGGAAATGCAGTTGGTCGGCGAGAAAGTCGCGGAGGAGATGCAAATAGAGTCTCCTTTATCAGAGTAGTCTGTAATGGGAACTTGTAAAGACAAGTCTTTTTTGGTGATATGTAAATATATGATCCTTTCTTCTTTCCTGCAAATTATCTCGTAGAGTAGTTAGTAACTCGTAAGGTAATAAAAAAGGAAGAAATAATCAAACCAGATATGTGTGATTCATCCTTTCTTCTTCTTTTTCCCTGCGAATCATCTTGTAGAGTAGTTAGTAACTCGTAAGATGGCAACTCGGAAAAAACTAAGACTAAGAAATGAAATCATGTTTATAACTTTATCCTAGCCCCCAACTATTTGCTTAGTGTATTGGAATAAACTAAGGAAATAGTAAAGAAAGGGTTTCTGAAAACAGAGAGGTTTGTTCGACTTATAGTTCTCGAGAATCGATTATCTTGCTCTAGTCGAAAGAATGAAAAACGGATCGACGCTAGGAAGTTCCCTCTAGTGGGCAGGACCACGTGCAGAGAGAAAAGACTTCGACTAGGTGATGTTACCATCTCCAACTAGATTAATCAAATCAATAATGACAACTTGAGTAAAACAAACATCTAGAGTACCTTAGAAATTTATTCGACTGTTTTCGATTTACCTAATAAGTTTGTCCTGGTAGCAAGAGTAGGAAACAGGACAATGCTAGGAAGTTCTTTCTAGTGGGCAAAACCACGTGCAGAAAGGAGAAGCTTCGACTACGTGTGTTTCTACCTCCGACCAGTTAAAACCAATCAAGTTTACCAGAAATGGTCGAACAAATATCAAAAGTGTGCTCTTCTTAGAGTATTTTTCAAAAGGAATAAATAAACTAAGGTGACATGAATTTGCTTAAAAAAATTCGACCATGTTTCTGAGCCCAAAAAACTTTGTACTGGTGGCCAAAGTTAAGAACAAAGCGACACTAGGAAGCTCCTTCCAGCGGGCAGGACCACATGCAGAGAGGAGAGACTTCGACTAGTTTTTATGTCCTTTCTCTGACCAGTGTAAAGGGGAAATGAGCGTATGAATAATGGTCGAAAATAAAAGAAAAATTCAAAGAGTGACAAAAAAGATAGGAAGAACCTGATACTTTATTGTCGTAGAAGATTGTTACACATATAATTTGCGTAACTGGTCAATGTTCCAAGAGTTTGAGAGAACACGGCCATCCTCCATTGCAAGTCATACCGAACCTGGACGCGTAACTTCGACCACGGTGTAAGGACCTTCTCATTTGGGGGAAAGTTTATTCCGAATAGACTAGGATTGGATAAGCCTCAATACCAAGTCACCTACAAGAAGGTCAGAGGTTGACCTACGATCGTAGTATTCGCGCAGGGCTTGTTGATAGACTGCTGATCGGATTAAGGCCTGGTCCCTTTTCTCCTCGAGCAGGTTAATGTCGTCTGCTCGAAGTTGTTCTTGAATGGAGTCATTAAAATTTTCGACTCATGCTGACCTAATCTTTAGTTCTGGCGAAAGCATGTCTTCTGCACCAAAGACTAGAAACAAAGGTGTTTCTTCTGTAGCTCAGCTAGCTGTCGTACGAATTGCCCATAATACTGAAGGTAATTCTTGTACCTGAGCCCCCGAGCGCTTGACAAGCTGATCGAAGACTCAGGTCTTAATTCCCTTCATCATCTGGCCATTCGCTCTTTTGACCACCCCGTTGCTTTGGGGGTGGGCAACAAAAGCATAACACAAACGAGTTCCCAACTCGTCGTAAAATTTCTGAAATTTTACGCTCGAAAATTGTTTGCCATTGTCTGTGATGATTCGACTTGGTACTCCAAATCGAGTTGTCACGCATCTCATCATGAACTATTTTGCTGCTTTCGTTGTTATCCCAGTTACAGGCTCGGCTTCTATCCATTTTGTGAACGTGTCAATAGCCACAAAAAGGAATTCGAATCCTCCTGGAGCTCTGGGTAACGGTCCTAGGATATCAAGACCACAGATCGCAAAAGGCCAAGACAGAGGAATTGTTTGCAATGCCTGAGCCGGTTGGTGTATTTGCCTGCTATGAAATTGGCACTGTACACACTTTTTGACCAACTCCTTGGCATCGTAGAGGGCCGTTGGCCAATAAAAACCTTATCGAAAGGCTTTTTCGACCAGAGTTATGTAAGAAGCATGAGTTCCACACATGCCTCTGTGTATGTCGTGAAGGAGTTTTAATCCTTCGCTCTGTGAAATACATTGCATGAGTACCCCTTGAGTTCCTCTTTTATAAAGGACACCTTCGAGCAAAGTAAACATTTTGGCCTTTCGGGATAGTCGATCTGCTTCGAGATCGTCGTCGGGTACAGAACCCATCTGAAGATACTTGTAGATGGGAGTCATCTAGGTATCTTCGTACTCTAAAGAGGTTGTTTCTATAGGAGGCGTCTTTAGTTCTTCAACTAGAGATGGCTTCTGAAGTTGCTCCAAAAAAACCCCTTTCAGTACTAAGGATCAGGAGGAAGTTAGACGAGCCAGTTGGTCTGCGAGGAAATTATCCTTTCGAGGAATAAATTGTACATCGAAGCCCAAAAAGTGCTTTTCTAACTTTCGAACTTCCGATAAGTACCGGGACATAGTTGGATTAGAGCACTAGTACTCTTTTCCGACTTGATTCACGACTAGTTGAGAGTCTCCTCTCACGAGTAGTCGTCGAATCGAGAGCGCTTTTGCGGCTCGTATGCCAGCTAGCAAACCTTCTTACTCTACCACGTTATTAGTGGCCTGAAAGTTTAATTGTATGGCATACTTTAAGGTCTCTCCGGTAGGAGATTCCAGGACCACCCCAACCCCCGAGCCACTTATCGTAAGTGATCCATCAAAGTACATCATCCACTGGTCATGGAAATCGTACAGGGGATCCTGAAGAGGTTCAGGATTTGTCCATTCGGCGACAAAGTCGGCCAAGATCTGGGATTTAATGGTCATTCGGGACACGAAATGGATGTCGAACACCCCAAGTTCGACTGACCATTTTGCCATACGTCCCGTTGTTTCCCTATTTTGGAGGATCGCTCCCAAGGGAAACTCAGACGACACAGCTAGTTTGTGTGCCTGAAAATAATGCCGCAGTTTCCTTGAAGACATGAGGAGGGCATATAAAAGTTTTTGAACCTGAGGGTAACGCTCCTTAGGTCCATGTAAAACTTCGCTAACGTAGTAAACTTGTCGTTGTATGTTCTCACGTTCTACGACCAGTACTGCGCTCACTGCCTATGGCGTCGCAGCTAGATAAATTAAGAGCGTCTCTCCTGGTTTTGGGGAAACTAGAACAGGAGCACTCGTAAGATATCTCTTGACTTCCACAAAGGCTATGTTAGCCTCTTCCGACCACTCGAAGCCCTCATGTTTCCTTAGAAGTTTGAAGAAAGGTAGTCCTTTCTCTCCTAGACGTGCGATGAAACGACTTAATACCGCCATGCATCCTGTGAGTTTCTGGACTTCTTTTTTCGTGGTTGGGGGGGCGCATCTGAGTGATGGCTTTTATCTTTTCAGGATTTGCTTCGATTCCTCGTGCAGAGACCAAGAATCCAAGCAATTTTCCTGAAGAGACCCCGAACACACACTTCTCGGGATTAAGCTTCAAGTGGTATTTTCTGAGGTTATCGAATGTTTCCTACAAGTCTGTGATATGATTGTGCCGTTTGCTGCTTTTTACGAATAGATCATCAACGTAGGCCTCCAAGTTTTGGCCTAGTTGAGGAGCAAAAGTCGTTTGCATCAAACGCTGAAAATAAGCGCCAGCATTTTTTAAACCGAATGGCATTTTGACATAGCAAAATATTCCAAATGGTGTAATAAATGTGGTCTTCTCTTCATCTTCTCGACACATATTGATCTGGTGGTAACCAGAGTATGCATCAAGAAAACTCAACATCTCACATCCTGCAGTAGAGTCAACCAGCTGATCGATACGAGGTAAAGGGAAATCATCTTTTGGACAAGCTTTATTAAGATCAGTAAAGTCTACGCACATACGCCATTTGCCGTTCGACTTTCTAACCATTACAGGGTTGGCCAACCACTCTGAGTGGTTGACTTCTCTTATGAAGCCTACTTTAAGCAACTTGTCCAATTCTGACCTAATAGCATCTCGTCGATCAGGGGAAAATCTCCGTAACTTCTATTTTACGGGTAATTTATCAGGCCATAAGGCTAGACTGTGCTCGATCACTTCCCTAGGGACTCCGGGCATGTCGGATGCTTGCCACGCAAAGACATCTGCATTTGCTCGGAGGAAAGTGATGAGGGTGTCTTCCTATTTGGGGTCGGAAGAATCCCCTATGCAAACAGTCTTCGAGGGCTCCTCCATGTCCAGAGAAACCTCTTTGACCTGGTTGTTTGGCTTTGGTGCAGCTTTAGGCTTCGACTTGCTAGTCGAAGGCTGACTTTCATCTCGAGTTGGTAGTTGTCCAACCATTTCGAGGGAACGACGGTCGCAAGAGTGCACCATCTTCTTGTCACAATATATTGTGATTACTCCTTTGGGACCTGACATCTTAAGACATTGATACCCATAATGAGTAGCTATTAAGAATTTTGCCAAAGTAGGTCGTCCGAGTATGGCATTATATACCGTATCGAAATCGACAACATCAAAGGAGATCTTCTCTGTCCAGAAATTGCTTGGCGAGCCAAACATTAAAGGAAGAGAAAATTGGCCAATCGGTTTGGCCGAAGACCCCGGTACGATTCCATGAAATGAATATCGTATCGGCCTTACCTTTGTCCTGGGTACCTGCATCTCGTCCAGGGTACTTGTAAACAGTATGTTTAACGAGCTTCCACCATCAACTAAAACTCGATTTACTCGACAATTGTTGATGGTGGGTTCGACCACGATCCGGAACCGACCTGGTCTAGTCGAAGGGATTGGGTAGTCACCTTTCTCGAAAGTAATGGTGACTTCCGACCACTTTGGTAATTTATTGACGAGAGGTGAGTCGATTGTGTTTACCTCGCGCTCGACAGCTTTAAGCTGTCTCCGTGACTCATATGCCGATGATCCTCCATAGATGTGATCGATGGTGTGTTGCGGATCCTGGAACGGCATCTCCTCTTCATCACCTGATTCCTTTCGTCCACTTGTCTGGCCTACCTGTTCAAGAGTAGGAAGTGGCCCTTTGCCAGAGTAATAGTCTTCGAGTTTTCGTAGAAAAACTCGGCAGTTACGAAGGTCATGCCCTTCTTTTTTGTGAAAAGGACACCACCTGGGTTTGTCGTTCTTCCGATCTTGGCGCTTACGTTTACCTTGATCGGGATTCTGCTTGGGGTTGTGCGGCTCCTTGTCGCTTACAGCCAGGACCTCCTTAGAACCGGCGGTAGGAGACTTGTGTCTCTTGGCCTTGTTCTTGGACCTCCTAGCCTTTTATCCTTTTTCTTACCACTTTCGCCTACCTCCTGAGGCATATTATCTTCACGATCGATAATGTTGTTCCACTCGACTGCTTCAGCAGCAGTCACGTATGTATCGGCCATCTCAAAGAGTTCGGCGACGGTGGCAGGAGGATGTAAAGCGATGTCCTCTGTTATTCTTCTACTGCGGACTCCGTGCTTGAAAGCCCTGATCACGGATGAGTCAGAAACTTCCGGAATAGAATTTTGAACCTGACTGAAGCGCCTGATGAACTGGCGTAGAGTCTCATGATCCTTTTGTCTTATCCGGTGCAGGTCATCCACCTTTTCAGGGCGGTTGTAGGTGCCTTGGAAGTGCGCCAGCAAAAGGTCGCAGAGGTGCTGCCACGAGTAGATCGATTCGAATGGCTGGTTTAAAAGCCATGATCGAGCCGATCCTTCGAGTACAGTTGGAAGGTAATTTGCCATGATGTGCTCTCCTCCTCCTACTGCTCGGATAGCTGTAGTGTGGATTTGGAGGAATTCGATGGGATTTTGGGTTCCATCGAATCTCTCCATGTTCGCTGGTCGAAAACAAGGCGGCCAGCGAACTGCTCGAAGATCGGGTGAAAACGCCCGACATCCAGAGATAACTTCTTGCCTCCTTCTTTGTAAAAAAGAAGGGTTAACGTCGTCGGGTGATCGTACTCGACGATACCCAGCCACGGGTGGGCTAGACCTATGATAATCCCCAGCTTTACGAGGGAAATACTCCTCGTATTCCGCTTACCGCCGTACATTGCGCTCCTGAAGAGGTGAGAGATCACCTCTCCTAGGAGCTGGTTGGTCTCTAGATGTCCAACGAGTCCTCCTTGGATAGGGAGAACGACGTGAGCGAGGGTCATGTCGTCTCCCATGCGACGAGTTATCCGAACAGCTGACCAAAGATGGATTCGTACTGTTACGACTCCCTGGTTGTTGTTGACGAGAACGCTCGAGTTTTGCCATCGTGCTGCGAAGCCTTTATGCGATCTCTTATGCGAAGCGATCGTACCCCGGCGCTCGAGCGAGCTCTTGGGTCGGATTTTCCAGCAAGTCGTTGATGTGCTGGAGCTCTTGAGCTTCCTCCGACTGGAAATAAGCACGCTCAGGGAGATTTTTCTGAGCTGCTATTTTTCTTCGTCGGGTTGTCTCATAATGGCCTATATCAGACCCCTGAGTTCGTTTTAATGGAGTGCGAGAATGTTGAGGATGTCCCGCACGTTCATTACAGTGTTCATCTCGTTCGCCAGCGGTGGTGTCCTAGCCATTGCACGTCTCGTTCGCCAGCGGTGGTGTCCTAGCCATTGCCACGAGGGGGTGTAGAGTGTACCCTTCGGGGAGCATCGTCAATCCTTCCTCTAGGAGAATGATTCTTATCAGGGGGAATGACGAAGACCTCCCGTGGATGACCTCCACTTGCGCTCGAGGCCTCCTCGCTTGAGGAGTAGTCGAGTGACACCATCTGGCGGCTTGGAGTAAACCCCTCCAGGTAGGGGAACTCCGGGTTATAACTGTTTCCGTCTGCAAGTGCATCCTGCGACGGGATGGTTGGACTTGGAGGAACAGCGTGTTCGATCCTCTTCTCTGCGGAATTATTCAGAGAAAGAGGACCATCAGATGTCGATGGAGCTCTGGAATGATGGCTTCCAGAACCTGTCTCACCAAGTCGTACTGCCTTATGGGGACTCGAACACTTGGAGGAAAGACTCTCGTCGTGTTGCGAATTTGTCCTGGGCAACCCTGTTGGTGGTCGTGTTGACCCTTACCCCCTAAGTTGGTTCCTCAGCTGGGCGTACTATTGTGGGGGATAAGGATCCCTCCTGAACTCCGGCGGTGATGCAATCTCTGAGATCTGATAAAAGATCTCCAGAGACGGCAATACCGTCAGATGATTCGATACTCGGCTCGTAGTCGAAGCCGGCATCCATGTCGATGTCTGCGTAATCGGACAAGTCGAACCAATTCTCCTCGTTCCATTCTCCTTCCATGGTAGCATCAAAGAGAAAAGAAAGAACTGTTGATAAGGAATTACTAGAAGATCCCCACGGTCGGCGCCAACTGTCGGTGTTTTAGAATCGATCTTACGTAAAGATTATTTGATTCGAGGGGTCTCCACAATTGATCACGCAGACAACCCTACTCCTGTGTGTATTGTATTGGGTATCCTGATTACAATTAGTGAAAAGGCTTGCGCTAATGCTGCTACTGACTGTCTCTCAAAAGAGCCTCTCTCATTATCTCCAAGAGACACATATTTATACTATACTGTAGGGGCGGTTGTCGTTCCAGGTCAATAGACGCTCGTTATTACGTAATAATGAGAGTAATTACCGGAGTAGTAACCCCCCACGCTGTCTAACGGTTACCAATCAGAGATAATGGGGAATTATCTGTAGTTATTTCAGATATAACTACGTATCTTGACTGCTCAGATCTTCACAGTAAATAGGGCCTACTGGCGAGTGGACCCAGTTAACTGTGAAGAAGTCGTAGCAGGGTTGGTCGTAGCAGGACATACGACCAGGGGGTAGTCGTAGAAAAAGCTTACGACTGGGTACTGGTCGTAGAAAGACTTACAACCAGACGTAATCGTAGCAGGACTTATGATTACATGGTAGTCGTAGAAATACTTACGATTATGGGAGTGGTCGTAGAAAAGCTTACGACCACCTAATTTACTCCTCCCTTATAACATTAAGGGGTATACCATGTGACGTCATATTACATAATTAAGGAATAATAAAATGAGGATTATCATATCATCATCACAAATAAACTCCAAATTGAAAGTGAATGGTACTGGAAGGTAGATCTTGAATTTAGATAAATTTAGAAACTTGAATGGGTTCAATTGGACTTTGTATGTGGCGGTGGTGCGATGGAGCACGGGAGGAAGAAAGGGAGAGGCGCGCAGGGAGGGAGGCGCCTCCGGGTGGGGAAGGTGGAAAGCCATGAAGGGAAGGTGAAAAAGGGAAGAAAACTTCCAAATTGGGAAAGAAAACCGAAAATCAAGCAAAAGCTTCAAAAAGTTTTGAAATTTGAAATTTTTGGGATGTTTCTACCTACCCCCCCCCCTTAAAAAGAATCTCGACCTTGAGATTCACTCAAAGTCGGGGGGGCAGGTTGGAAAATAATGCTGCATTTTCGATTCCTTTTTCCATCCTGCTTTTTCTGTTGTAATATTCTATCACAGAAACTAAAAAGGTGGCTCCTAGATTAATTAAAACCAATACTGATCTTGCATGAAGTAAAAACATACCGGCAATAATGTTTGTGGCTTTTGCAGTTTCATCGGTAGCGACATAATTAATTTTGCCCTGCATTGGTCCTAATGTTGATCTTCCTTCTCCTGTAATTTGTCCTGGTTGCTAAAATTTTGGTTGTTCTCTAGGTCGTAGCATTCCCCCTTTGTTAGCTTGCATTACCTGCGGCATCTTGTTGATTTGTGATTGGTTCCCTGCTTGAGCTTTGGCTGCTTCTAGTGACATATTTTTCATTGAGCATTGAGACTTGAAATGACCCAGTTGTCCACAGTGATAGCAGTTTATTGATTTCTATGGACATTCTCTTTGATGGTGATTTCCTCCGCATGTGTAACACTGAATTATGGTTGGTTGGTTTATGTTGTATTGCGGTCTTGGAATTGGATTGGTAGGTGGTCTTTGCCGAAGTTGTACTGGCGGTGCTGTCATCATTTTTCTTCTTGGTGTACTTGGTGAAGGTGTCATTTGCATTGCTTTTCTTTTTCTGATGTCTTATAAGTCTCTTCTGGCTTTCTCTGATATTAGTAGTTTATTTACCATAGCTGAAAGGTCCTTGAAATCTAGTGCTGAAACGTGAAATTTCAACGACTTTTGCAATCCTTTAGAGAATTTCTCCATCTTCTTTTTCTTCAGTATCAACATCATTTGGGGCATATCGTGTCAGGTAGTTGAATTGATGTAGATATTCTGTCACAGTACTTCCTCTTTGCTTGAGAGCAAGAAACTGTCTACGTTTGGAGGCGAGCACGCCAGTGGGGAAGTGTGCCTTATGGAATGCATCCTTAAATTATTGACATGGTATATCTCTTCCAGGGTGGAGTGTTTGGTGATTCATCCACCATGCTGCAGCTTGTCCCTGTAGTTGATGTGAAGCAAAAAGAGTCTTCTCTTGATCAGTACATTGTATGGTATCTAATTTTCTTTCCATGTCACTTATCCAATCATTTGCTGGTAGTGGTTCTGGTGCGACTGTGAAAGTTGGTGGTCTTGTTTTCTTAAAGTCTGCCCATCTTGATCCTGTGGTGGTTCCACCATTTGTCGTTCACAGATAGGGTCCTGATGGTGCTAGTGATCTGGTAGCTATCTGCTCTAAGAGTCTAATGTGTTGTTCCATCATCCTTGCTTGGTTCTGTTCTGCCCAGTATCTATTTATTTCCATCATGGCCATTACTTCTACCATGCTTGGCTGGTGATCTGTTGTATCGGCATCATTGTTGGTGTTATTTCTTGTTCTCATTCCTGACATCTTGGGAATGTATTTCTGTAGCAATTTTGACAATGGTGGTATACAGACTTAAGTTAAGTGGAGAAAGATTAAGGTAAGTATTAAGACGAAAAGAAGGAATTGAATTTTGACAATGGTGGTATACAGGTACTGATAAAAAAAATTATCAATAAATAACAAAACTTTTTCATTTATACGAGTTGTATGTGCCCCACTTAGAGTACACAATACAACTTGTGTTACAATCAAAAGATCGTCTACTTAGGGTTTACTCTATTTAACACTACTCTAGCGTTTTCTAAACACTACTGCAACTTCTGAGGAAATGTTTGAAAATTTGTTGAGAGAGAGATAAATCTTTATAAAAATAAATCAGGATTTTGTAAATCTAAGTTTAGATAAGATAGCAATAGAAGGGAAAAGACAACAATAATACTTATATTTTTGTTTTCAGAAATTCTTTTATAATTTTTCAAATTAAGACTTTTGAAGGTCTTCATTTTCTAATTTCTACAGTCAACCTAAGGTCTCAACTATGGTCAAGCTAAGCTCTGATACCACTTGTAACCGCCCCGATTTTTGGGACCATTAAACTCTTCACAACTGCCCAGCATGTGCAGTTGCGAAGCAAATAGCATTTGAAGCAAGCTTCCAATTACAACAAAGACCAGACTTTTATTACATGAGATTAAGGCTTAACAGCTAGTTTTAACTCTGACACGGGCATTCAAGCCCAAATTTAATATATTACATGTCAAAAGAACTTTCAAACCACAAGCACGCTTAAGCGCGATCAAGACCTAATAATAGTAATCGTTGCCTTTTGGGGGGTCCACCAAAATCCTGCTCACAAGGATCCTCTGCACTTTCCCAGGTTTCCTCTATAGATGATTTGCAGATTGCAAGAATGAGTACTACTACCGTACTCAACAAGCCACATGGAAATCCGAATTAATTAAATGCTAGGATTATCAAAGAAATGGTACAATTTTACCATAACAGGCATATGTGAATGCATTTTGTATTTAAAGCAGATTATCTTTAAAATAGTAAAACAATAATAATAAATAATAACATCAGGGGTTTCTCAATAATTGCACAAACCAACTTATCATTAAAAACTCTACTTATGCCTCTGTACTAGAATCACCCATTAACACAGCTTCATTAACCGAAAGTACGGCGTATTCGAATACCTTTAATTATATACTCTGCAGAGTTGCCCAACTTTACCTACAAGATACTTCAAACTCGTACTGTCAGAACATAAACACGCAACATGTTAGCGTGCGACTGAGCTGAGATAACAAAGCATTTTCACTGCTCAACCTCTTTAGCCTCTAACCAGTAGGTATTAATCCATACAGCCCTCGGGAGATCACCGGCCAATAGTGGAATGCGTACTCCGAGGCTAACAGGTCCATACCGTTGTGTAGACCAGCGAGTGTCCCAACAGGCCTACTCCTGTCCCACCCCAATTTCTTCTACTCTATCACACAAGAGCAGTTGACATCCTGTAGATATTCAATTAGAAGAGCAGTGTACTAAGCTAGGGAGGAATGACCACACCTGTGGTTGAGCGGTTTCTATGTCTGTTACTTTGGCACAAGGTTCTTGTCCTTACTTATCTCTAGTGAGGAAATGGACCAACACCAACTCGTGGTTATCTACCTGCTTGATCTCACCTTTGACTCACTTTTAATACAAGTCTATTGGGTTGTCCAACTTCTTGGTCTCAAACTCTCCACCAAAACCATTGGCGAACCGCTAATACTACTTTTTAGGATTTATAAACATTTTTTTGTGATGAAGCTACTTATATAGATATCATTTCATGTAACTTGTCAAGGTGAATATGGCCTACAAGGGATGTATATTTGTTAAAGTGAATATAGCCTACAAGTGCTAGGTGGGTTTGTCTGTAGGGTAATAGGATTTATCTAATTATCATGGCATTCAAAAGTATTATTTCAATATTTAAAGTAGTTGGCACAAATACAATAATGAAAGTAATAAATAAATATATGAATTATAGGCTCAAAATAATCAAGAAATTCGACTTGCCTCCTTGCACACAGTCTTCAAGATATTGGTCTTATCCGGTGTCTTCTGGAATCTGTTCATCGAAGTCGTGACTTAACGCAAAACAAAATAAAATAAATCGAATAAAATCTGGCTCGATAAGAAATGAGCTGGGAATAACATGCAAGTAAATAAAATTGAAAAAGAAACATAAAAAAAGGTGGTGTGGGATGGTGGAGATTTATCTGGTGTTTAATTGGACTGAACAAAGCGGAGAAATGGATTCGTGGGCTTGAAACGATTGAAACGGATATAAAGTGTCAAATTAGGGTTTCAAGCAAAAAAGTGTCGGGTAGTGAATAATACTGGTTTTACTATTTAAGCACGAAAAATGGTCTGTGGACAGTAACTAGATTTACTATTTTGGTTAATGTGTTTACTGTGCATTTTTGGATTTAGGAACAGTAATTATTTTTACTGTTTTTGGTGCAACTAATAGTGTTTTCTATCAATAGTGTTAAGGCTGAAATGGAATAGTATTGGACTAAATAGAAATAGGCTTAGCCCATTTGCCGGCCAAGCCCCAAAGGCCATTTAGGCCTTAACGGCCCGGGCGGCTTGAGCCACGTGGCCAAAGGCTCGCGCGCTCGCCCGAGCAGAGGATGAGGAAGGCCGACAAAGCTCCAGCGGCTCCGACCATGCTTCGGCCAAGGCGACCGGAGCTAGTGCACCAGTGGGCCAAGGCGAGTTCATTGGTAGTGGCGATGGAGCTAGGGGTGGTGTGTGGTAGCTTGGCGGCAGTAGGCGAGGAAGATGCGGTAGGGAGGGGTGGTGCCGGCAAGTTCTAGTAGGAATTGGGATGGGGGAGAATGGGGAAAAGGTGAGCGACAATGAGGTGATGCTAGAGCCAGGAGGGGAGGGGAGGGGAGGAGGGGAGGGGAGGAAGGGAGGCGATGAATTTCACCTCGGGTGGTCGGAGAGGAAGAGGGAGGCAGCGGCGAAATCTTGAAATCCAGCCGGCGTCGGAGGGGATGGAGGGTGGGGACGTGTTTGGAGGGGGGATGGAGGTGAGGGTTTGCTAGGGTGGCCCTTTTATAGTCTAGGTGAGGCGATGGGAGTAGCGTGGCGGTGGCTGCAGGCACAGCGTGTGCGACGACGATTGGTAGGACGGCCGTGGAAGATGCCGAGAGGAGCAAGGTGGCAGCGAGGTGGCGGTGGATGAAGGATCGCGGGGAGGCTATGATAGCATAAACAAAAATTTTACCGCACAACCAAGGAACCACCGTAAGTAATAGATCACGAGATTACCACTAGACGCGCCGACTCGTAGTGGAAGTAGAGTCGATGTAGCGAGTTGAAGCAGGAGTAGTCGTACTTGCCGCGCGCCTTCTCCTCCTACTCCGATGAACGTCGTGAGTCGCGGATCGTCCTAGTGCTGATGCTTCGCAACAACACCTCTAAGGTATCCACACGTACGGGGCAGGGACACCATGCGCAGGAGTGCTAGCGCCGGTGGCGTGGTTGAGGAGAGAGTGGCTATTAGGGTTTCAGGATTTCTTCTAGAAAGATTGATCAACCATACCCCATGCCATCGCCCCTCTATATATAGGCATCCATATTGGGTCCTCAACCTGTGGCCCATTAGGAACTCGTGGCCTATAAGAATTCGGATCTCCATCCAAATCAAATCCTAGCCCTTTAAGTGTGTGACCCTATAGGTTCGTGTGTAATCGGTTGTGACTCGAAAACTCTTTCACGATCACGAGTCGTCAGCGGTACCTAGCAGCACATAACGATTCCCGAACACACACAGAATATATCGGACGAACCTTAATGCAATATGATCTACGACTAGGTCCTTATCACTATTTACCACTGCGTTTAGTCACGATCAGTCCATAATTAGTTACAATTAGTTTGTAACTCCTTACGACCAGTTAGTATCTAACTACGACCAGTTTGTAACTCATTACGACCAGTTGGTGATTATGTTCGAGTAGTCTATGACTAGTTCGCATCTCCATACGACTTCGACCAGTCTACGACTACGGGAACTGAACGACCTGCTTGTGTATTCTCCCTTTGCCTCACGACATCTAGTTGAACTCCAGGTGAGATGTGGTGTCAACCATGGACTATTCAATACTTTCTCGATCAAGTGTCGAATAACTTCATGTGGTCGGCACTTCGACCACTTGTGGCATGGCCATGCACTTTCTTTATTCGACCACAACGAGGGGCCCAGAGACATCTCTCCCGTTATGTTAGGAGGGGCAAATCCCATATCCGACCAGTCACATTCCTCTGCATGTTTCATAGCATACCCGAAAGCTACCTTTATAACTACCCAGTTACGGAGTAGCGTTTGGCAGCCCCTAAGAGTGCTATTACACATGTAGGAAACCATGCTGATATCAAGTCTAAGGATTATACATCATCATTGCTTGAGACCAACTAACGACACATAGAATCATAACAATCTCAATAGTATCTCAAGGTGGGTCTTATCCAACACTATGTTCTCTAACATGTGTCCATATTATTGGTTTGATATCTCTATATCTACGACCTGTGAAACATGGTCATCAACCAATACATATGCTAGTCTATTCATATGTGTCCTCATATGTTTCCGACCAGGGAACGTTTAAGAATAATTATCGCAGAAATACAGAGTTTCACAATCAAGTCACATACTTGATGACAAATATTAACGATATAATTCTAGGAACAAGATAACACATTATCCAATGTTATGAACACAATGTAATATAATCATCTCTATGATTACCTCTAGGGAATATTTCCAACAGTGGAGAGGTGTGCCGCATTGATGGCATCACGGGAGGTGGCAAGGCAAGGAAGCGTCAAAGCGTGTGGTGGTGGTGCGGTGGAGCATGGGAGGAAGAAAGGGAGAGGCACGTGGGGAGGAAGGCGGAAAGCCATGAAGGGAAGGAGAGAAAGGGAAGAAAACTTCCAAATTGGGAAAGAAAATCAAAAATCAAGCCAAAGGTTCAAAAAGTTTTGAAATTTGAAATTTTTAGGATGTTTCAACACGCTCCATTAAAGAAATCGGTAAGGATGGCAAAATTTATGTGGTAATAAGTGTTGCCTTCTCCCTCAGCTCTATAGCAACACTGAGTTGGTCCATATTAGAGAAAATTGTGTAATTGTAACCTGCCTAGATTAGCTCCTCTAATTCCTGCCTAGATTAGCTCCTCTAATTGATGCCTAGATTATTCCTCTAATTGAGGATCATGTAAACTTCCTCATCTGGGCTCTTGCCTGACCATATATGAAAAGCCACCCCGGCCTATTGGACTGTGCGGTGCTTGCGCCATATTCTTTCCTTTCTACATGGTATCAGAGTAGAACGTGCTCTCCGCACTCTCAACAATGTGGTCCGCACGCTCCTGCTGCACGCCCACATGCCACCACCATACTGGGCCGAGGCACTCGCAATAGCCACGCACCTTAACAATCGCCGCCCCTCCTTCTCTATTCAAAACTCCATCCTCTTCTAGTTTCTTTACCGCACACGTCCCACATATAATCATCTTCGGGTTTTCGGTTGCCTTTGCTACCCGAATCTCTCATCAACCACCCTGCACAAACTCGCTCCTCGTTCGGCCGCCTGCGTCTTTCTCGGTTACCCCAGCTCTCACAAAGGGTACTGATGTGGTGATGCCTTGACCTCGCCACCAAACAACTCATCATCTCTTGTTACGTTGTCTTCAATGAAACTTCATTTCCCTTTGCTCACCGTGACTCCCCCCCCCCCCGATCTCATCATCTAGCACCTCGTTGGACTTTCTCCTTGATGATCCCGTCATGTCGGTGCTTCGCACTGCAGCAGTGCTGGCTCCTACCCTCCATGCGACAGCTCCATCACATAGTGATGTTGAGCGACTGCACTGTAACAGCCCCAGATTTAAGGAACAGTAATAATATGCTTTATAAATAGTAATGAGATGATGTTCATAACATTACTGTTCATTTTTGGAATTTGGATGTGTTGTTACAATCTAAAACCTTCCTTTTCTAGCCCAAATCCAAAACCTATTTGAAGTTTCAAAGGAAATACAAGTCAGAGCGTGTATTATGACTGGAAAATATTTTTATCCAATACCAGATAAGTTATCTGGGCCAAAAACATAATTCTTGTCAAATTTTCATAACCTATTCTGACCTTAGCAAAATTTCTTGCTTTTAAACAAACCTATATAGTCCATGTGACCTATTTATGTATTTTAATAAAAGAAACTCTGGATTTTATATTTTATCTGGGATTCATGTCATCCCAGAAGTCTCCCTTCAAAATTTCATATTTTTATAAATTTGTTTGCTATTTTTAAAGCCCCAGTCAAACTTTTATAGCTTTAAAAGGAGTTGGTCAATTCTCTCGGTCAAACCTTAGCCGGTTTGCAATGTAGCGACCGAGCCACATAGGTTTAGATCTAAACCGGCGCACCCGACACAATCGGGCGCGAGCCCAAGGTTACACTTCACGTGAGTCGTCGGTTTCCAGATGCTCGGCCGAGATTCGCTAAGCCGCGTGGGCAACCCACGTACGCGAAGCAATTTCCACCGTTGGATCTTCATCCAACAGCATCCAGCCTTGATTCGAAATCCTAACGCATATCCAACCCTCAGCCGTTAGATCTTAATGAACGGGCCGGATTCATTGGGCCGATCGGGTCATCCCGTAGAGGCATTCCGTCTTGGCCGTTGGATTTTCAATAAGCGGGCCAGATATAGTGGGCCGTTCGGACCACCCGAACACCACATTGAATCTGAGCCCTTGGATCTAAATCGAGTGATCGAGAGTGATTGTGCCGTTCGAGCCATCCCGATGAGCCACGCAATCATGATCGTTAGATCTAGATCCTGTGGTACGCCATTTTCGGGCAGGGCCATTTTTAAATGGTAAAAGCCGAGATGAACACGAGCCATTGGATCCTCAATCAACGGACCAGATCTTGTGGGCCGTTCGGGTTGCGTGAACGCACCACTTAACCTCCACCTTTGGATCCTGATCGGACGGACTGCATCCATTGGGCCGTTTGGGTCACCGGACTCCTCTTCAATCTCCACCGTTGATCTTAGATCCAACCGCACCGTCCTTTTCAATTCAAAATTCAAAGGCACGCATTAAATTGCGACCGTTGGATTTAAATCCTACGGTACTCATTCGAGCCGCGTGCACTTAGGGCTGGATCTTGGTATGGGCGTTAGATTAGAATCATGCAGTCCATATTGAAAGATACCGGTTGCATGTTATTTGTCCATCTTATCGCCGCCGTCAGTTTCCAATCGAACGGCTGCCAATCTTTTGAGCTTACGGTGAGATGTATTGTCGTATTTTGATGCGGCTGACAGCGGGGCCCGCTTGTCAGCGACGTCTCTCTCTTCCTTCTCGCCCCTGTACATCGCCTCCGACTTCGTTGCCGGAGAGGTGGTGTTCTGCCGCGATTTTGGCAAATCTCTCCTTAACACCTGGCACCATATTGCCACCGCATCCACTCTAGAACCCTCTCGGTTGCTCTGGAGGTTCAAACCCTACATAAACCCTAGCTTTTGAGCTTATCCACCATTGTTGACCGAGAGAGCTTTCTTCATCTTTTCCTTTCCAGTGAAGTATCCCTGGCTCTCACTTCTTTCTTATTCCTCTTGGTGCTTAATTCACTTGGTAATGTGAGTTTTGGGCATCATCTATAGGTAAAACCATGCTTTTGTTCTCTGTCGACTTGAGCCAGTTGAAGCACCCCTTCGGTGAAATCTTGCTCCGGTGAGCTATGCCCTCCATTCTTTCCATCTTAAGCTTCTTTATGATCACAAATAACTTACTAGAGCATTCACTTGTGCATAAGCAGCTCCAGTCTTGCTATAACTGAAAAGTTTCTTTTATAACTTTTCGGTCTTTCATATCATTTTCAAGCTCTAGGGTTTCCATGTTATCTTTTCAGCTTAGTTAGTTCTTAGCTAAACCCTAGTAGCATAAGCAGTTGTTCTTTTGATTCTTAATGCCTTCTACTTAGCTTTGTAGCAAAGATCTGCCTCTGTCAGCTGTTGTCGGCCAAACCGACAACCTCTGTAATTTTGATAGTTTTCTGTAATCTGACCAATTAGGGTTAGTCTAGGGTATTATCTACTCTAAATATCAGCTTAAGCTTCAATTTAGAATCTTTTACTTAGCACATTTTCAATTAACCCAAAATCTGCAGTCTGCCCTGTTTCCAATTCTTTTCAAAACTTGAAATTATAACTTTAACCTAAACCCTAATTCCTGGCAATTAGTGGCAGTAGAGGGTAATATGGGTTATTATCTTTTTTGGGGTAGATATAGTTTAAGCATGTTGTTAACCATGCATTACCATCTTGATCATACATTTTATCTTTATCTTTTACTTGCTGTCAGTTCTTGTGTTTATTGGATGTTATTGTTTCTTTTAGAATCTGGTTCTTCTGAAGTAATTGAGTCCAGCTCTGAACCATCAGCACCTGAACAAGAAGTTTATTATTACCAAGGCAAGCATCCTCTCTGCATCATGTTGATCCAAAAGTTTTGTACTATAGATCTCCAAAATACAGTGATAACTGTTGCATGCTAATTTCCTAAAAAGCAATTGTGATCTGTTAGTAGATAGTTATAACCTAACATTGTGGTTTACCTTAAATTTGACCATACACTCAAACTTAGAGTATTGCTATATACTACGACATTTAATTTTAGAAATTTGCTTAGCCATGCAGTCCATAGAACGTTAGTGTTTGGCAAGACTATCTTGTCAAACATGGGAGCAACAAATGAATTTCAGTCATTTTAACTGAATTTAAATTTTGTTTGATCTGGACAAGAGGATGCTAGTGATGGTGCCTTCGTGCACGAGATTGGGAAATGTGGTGGACTTGTCTGGACCAATTAAGGACTGAACTCTGACTATTCAATTCAAGCCCCAACGTACTTCCACACGCGGTGTATGGGCGCTGTTTTGTTAAGTAAAGGGTTAATGCTATTGAGTTGGAAAACAGGGGAGTAAGGACATGTGTATTGATCTCATATGGCATAGATGCTTAAGTCTTCGGGCCGTGTCTTATGCCATGTGAATTTTTATATCAGTATCAGATGTTCTTAGAAGGGTGAGGGCGTAGATGTGTTCTATCGCATGTACGTACCTTAAGGGTTCTGATTGCGATCTAGTATGTGTAGCGAACACAATCTGTATTTCTTTTGATTGGGTTGGCATTCCCGGCGCAACATGTGTGCCCCGGTTAAGCAGATGCTATCAGTCGTTGTTTAAGCGGGATTAGTTCACACATGGGTTGTCCAACTCAATAGCGTCAACTTGTTGAAAAATACCAAATCTTAGTTTGCCCGGCCGGCATACCAAAGGTTGTGTGCTATTATTCCGGAGGCTTACGGGCTAACTAAGTCGTGTGGGTAAAGATGTACACCCCTGTAGGGTTAAAACTATTCGAATAGCTGTGTCCGCGGTTATGGACGACACTTGAGTTGATGTCACCTGTATATATTTTGATTTCAACTAATGTTTGGGTTCTGGTTTGGCATGAGGGAATTCATGCACTGTTTTTGTTGGTGGTGAACAACCACTCCAACGATGTTACTGTTTATATTTACATTTTATTTACTTACTGTTTTAGTCCAATTTGATTTATTAAATTGTTTTATCAAAACTTAGCAATTGTAGGTTAAGATATATTACTTTATGCAAAATTGAGTCATTATACCTTCCTGTTGTGACTTTAAGCATATACAAATTCTAATCCTTTGAATAGGTTCTATTAAACACTTTCTTTTAGTAGTTTGTGTAAGTCTTGCGAGTACCTTCTGTACTCAGGTGTTTTCACCATTTGTTGCAGGTGAGGATGGTTATCTGTATGAGATGCCCGTTAGCGTCGATCAGGGTGACGCTAACGAGTGAAGCTATTTCTTTCCTCCACGCAATAGCCTGCAGGTGATGGGGCCATTGGTGGCTTTTGTTGTTTAAACTTTTGCTTCCGCTGTTAAACTTTGTTAGTGACCCTGAGTCACTTGATATTGTAGTACTAAACCGAATTGTAACCTTCTATTTAATTATGTAAATGTATGCCTTGTATGTGTATGATGCAATGTTGTTTAAGGATATATGTGCAATGGTCACTAATCCTGGGAACCATTGTAAAATATATATCCGGGAACCTGAATATTGGATTTGTTACTTGTTAAATTTATACTTCTAGCATGATCTTTAATGAGGGAACTGAATTATTCCTTAATTAAGAATTATGCTACAGTATAATTTTAATTCGGCACATTTCCAATATTCCGGGGTCCTCACATGCGCCCAGCAGACATGGCTGCTCCATCATTCTACAACGTTGAGCAACCATGCCCGGCCCTCTACGCCCCCACCGTGCCTCACGATGAGTTTGTACCACAACCAGCCGCGCCCGTGTCGGTCGTGCCCGCGTCGCCTCCAGCTGTCGTCGCCTCACCGCCAACCTGGTCGACCCCGACTACGCCCGCACCCATCCAGGTTGCACCGGCGCCACCTGGTCTAGTCCCATCGCTACCGATGCAGGCACACTCAATGCAGACATGCGCGGCCTCCAGCATCATCAAGCCAGTTGACCGCCTCAACTTGTCCCCCGTGCACTCCTCGGTTTCTGCCATCCCGGCGAATTACCGCAGTGCACTGGTAGACCCCAACTGGCATGCCGCCATGGCGGAGGAGTTCCATGCTCTCGTCACCAACAACACTTGGAAGCTCATTCCACGCCCCGCCGGTGCGAATGTTGTGACGGGCAAGTGGATCTTCAAGCACAAGTTCCACTCCGATGGCACTCTTGCCCGCCACAAAGCGCAGTGGGTCGTGCGTGGATACTCGCAACAGCACGGCATCAACTACAATGAGACATTCAGCCCAGTGGTCAAACCATTGACCATTCGGGTTGTCCTCAGCATCTTAGCCTCTCACTCCTGGCCCATCCATCAGTTCGATATCAAGAATGCCTTTCTACATGGAAATCTTGAGGAGACTGTCTACTGCTAGCAACCATCAGGTTTCGTCGACCCTTCCTCACCAGACTATGTGTGTCTCCTTCGAAAGTCACTATATGGTCTCAAGCAGGCGCCCCGCACGTGGTATCAACGGTTTGCCACCTATCTTCGTCAACTCAGCTTCGTCCCTTCCACATCGGACACGTCTCTCTTTGTTCTCAAAGATGGAGACAATGTGGCTAACCTGCTGCTCTACATCGACGACATCATCCTCACCGCCTCCTCCAGCCCTCTACTTCGGTGCCTCCGTCAACAACTCCACTCTGAGTTTGCGATGACCGACCTCAGCGACCTCCACTTCTTCCTCGGCATCTCTGTCACGCGCTCCTCAGCTTGCATCTTCCACTCCCAGCGCCAGTACACTATGGACCTTCTCCAATGCTCTGGCATGGTCGAGTGTCACCCTACCGTGTAACATCCCCAAGTTAATTAATGAGAATTAGTATGCATCTTATCAGCTTGCATGACATTTTGGAATCATTTGCAATATTTATTGCACATGGAAAATCTAAATCAAAGATTAAACATACACTTCAAATTTAAACTCTAAATAAAAATAGGAACAAAAACATTTGATCATCATCTGAAAACAATTTATTCAAATACTATAATAATTATCATGAATAAATATAATTTTTACCAAATTTTTGGAACCTAATTCAACCCACAGAAAATTCAAACACCTTTGAAAGACCTAGACTAAGTTTGAATTTATATTATACAAATTATATTATGAACAGTAATTTTTAATAATTTTTATGGACACGTACCATCCCAGGAACCTCTATAAAATGTTTCATAATTTATAGAATTTTATTTCTATATTTAAAGCCTCGGTCAAACCCTCTATTTTTCTGGTCAAATCTGATTTAAACTCAGACTCAGCACTGTTCTTATGGCTCAAGCCAGACTCTGGCTCAGGCCACACCGCGCCACCTAACTGGGCTGGACCGCTTAACCAACCCGACCCGCACCGCACCGCACCCTGGCTCGAGTCGCACCAGTCCCCGACCCAGGCGCCACGCCACTTGGTTTGACCGGGCCATCTTGCCACTACCCCTCTTATCGGGTGCCGCTGACCGACTGGGCCCACCGGTCAGGGATTTCTTCCACCTCGGGCGCGCACAAGCAGGACTTGAGCGCCATGCACCCGGCTTGCTCTGAGTGCCTCCGTCCACACGCCTTTGACGCCGTCACCCACCGCCTCTCCCGACGGCTCCCGGATCTTAATCACTTAACACCACTTCATGTCCGTCCATTCCCCGCCTTTAACCCGCCTCCCTGCTCTCT
Source organism: Ampelocalamus luodianensis (assembly GCA_036346255.1). Classification (NCBI taxonomy): domain Eukaryota; kingdom Viridiplantae; phylum Streptophyta; class Magnoliopsida; order Poales; family Poaceae; genus Ampelocalamus; species Ampelocalamus luodianensis. Next base: position 28,730,414 of record CM070620.1, on the reverse strand, counting down.
CATTCCTCCATTCCTCCTCTCGATGGCCGAGAAGGAAGAGGCTCCTTCTTGCATTCCTCTCGGGTAAGCTCAAAGCCCTTGCATCCCCTAGCTTTCTCCGTGCTTACCCTCTCCATTTTAGCTCATATGAGCTCTTGTTGTTGCTTGTAGGTTCTAAGTCTGCAGCGTGTCCGCTTCGGCTCCAGGACGTGCACCGAATGCCACCCCCGCTCCTTTTCCCATCTCCGGTGAGTTTCTTTCTAGATTTAGTGTGTCACCTTACGTCCTAGGTCAGGAGTGATCTTTCCCCTCAATCAATTTTCGTATCCTCTCACAAGAACACTCGGATTTGGAGAATTCCCCCTTTTCGGCCAAGAACACCCCCTTCAGCCCCATTGCCGATCTGGTGAGTTAGTTCCCGATTCCTTGCCATGGCACCCTATACCTAGTTTCTTTATTCTTTTCGGCACCTTCGTTGACTTTCGTTTTGCACAGAATGTTCTCCCGACGTGGAGCCTTGTGCCGCCGTCGCCATTAACGGCGACAAGGAGCCTCTAGTGCTCCTCCGCCCCCAACTTCACCTCAGTAAGCTTCACGAGGGTCCCAGGAGCCTATTTTGGTGTCGGTTTTCCCTGGAGAAGCCTCTACGTCGAGTTTCCTTAGCACCCGAGCTGCCTCCTCCGCTCAACACCGCCGCCGACGCGCCACCGTGCCCCTCTACCGGCGACGACACCACCGGAAGGTAGCCCTCCCTATTGTATTCCCATTTTGCCTCGGTCCTTGCGCTCTTCGGCCTCCCCTCACCGCCGGCGAGTGCGGCAATGCCGCGGCCGTGCGCTCCCTGTTGTCGGATTTCCGACTGTTTCCTGTATCAACGTCATTAGTGATTAATTTCCATCATTAGCATTTAATTATGAATCTTTGTCGGAAAACCAGGTTAAAACGTTATTTGTTAACCTACAGTGTATGACTTGTGGGCCCGTATAAACGATTAAGTGGATATGTACTTTAAGAAGTACGTATTATTTTAAGGTAAAACGTATTCTCTTTGTTTAGAAGGCGTATTGCATGGAATACGCCTTCAGCCTAGTTTCGGTCGAGACCAAGTCATTGTTGATTGGATCAAACCCTTGACCCCGGTCCCGCTTGTCAGTCCCTAAGGCTAGCTGGACTCGAGTATAAAAAGGATTTAATTACTTTAGAAATCCATAAAAGATTTATTTGTACACTGAAAATATGAATTAACTTATAAAATCCATATCTAATTCAAATCAACTCCAAAATTAATGAAACCGGTTTTGATAGTTTTCATATTACGTGAATTTTATTTTAAAATAGGTTTCAAACATGTATCTATAGCAGGGAATATAGTTTTGTAAAAATGATCCATAACTCTATTATTTTTACAATAAGAAAAAGATTTTAACTTCAAAAATACATAACTATTTCATTTCAACTCCAAAAATAGTTAAACCACTTTTGATAATTTTAATTTTAATTGAACTTATTTCTAAAAATAGTTTCAGCCTTACCTCTAACTCAGAGGATATATTTTGTGGAAATTGATCCCAAATGAAATATTTTTACACTATAAAATGCTGATAACTTTAGAAATTCATAACTAATTCGTGGAAGCTCCAAATGAGGTAAACTCAACTATTTTGGTATTATAGTATTATTCCCTATTTACCTGTGTAATCCTTTGTCTCCCCACTGCTCTACAAATTTTGGCTAAAGAATTAAATTAAGTGAACAGTGACAGATTGCAATTTCTGGAAACCTAAAGTTCAAAATACCATAACTTTCACATACTAAATCCAAATGGAATGAATATTTCACATAAATTCATATAAAATGATAATCTACCTACTGTATAAATTTCATACATTTTTTTAGCATGTTGAATTTCTGGATTTATTTGATATTTATTGCATTATCGTCTTTCATTAGGTTTTCGTCGATAACGATATATTCGTAAGATTATTATCAGTGTAACCTGAGATTGAACAAGTGGTACAGCAAAGGTGCGAGCACCCTCCTATTGATCATATTGCTCCCAGTGGTTTTTAAAAGTTTTGTGTGAGTTTTATTATCGCAATTGCATGCTATTTTGAACAGTATGTTCATCGGTAGAAGTAGTTAATATCCTAATTGCTGCATTAGCCCTCCTTTGAATGTTGATTACCCTTTTTCCTTGAATGATTAAGGATATATGTTATATGGGTTTGTTTACTAATTTGTAGAACGATGCTTAGCCATGCTAGTAGTTGTAGCCGAGAACGGTTGATGGAGCTATTCCATCGGCCGGTGGATTGAATCAAATCTTGATAAAATTTGAGGATTATATGGATTGAATTATGTTGAGTTTGAGGAATATGTTCAGATCTTCAAATCTTGTTATTACGGACTGGTTGGACATGGGTTTTATATGTTCTTAACTTGGACGGGTGTAGGGTGATTATGACTTGTTGTTATTGTTGGTTGTTATGGAACTGTGTAGCCCCGTCTGAGTGTTGAAGGACCGGTCTGTGGTATGATGAACCAAGTCTTACGTGCAACCACACGCCGGGATAATGGAGAAGGTTTGGCTTAATAATTTGTTATGTGTTAGCTATCAGAACACAATCAGATTGACAATTGTTATTGTTATTGTTTAATTGTTTCTCTTGTCAATCTGGTGGGGGCATGTTAAGTTTTGCCTTACTTGCCCTTAAGGGTCTCTTGTTTGTAAGGGACTTACTTACACAACGGGTACACCCATGGCACCGATAAGCGACTTTCGACCATGGTGTTGTTTCCTCGGGTGGTTTGATAGTTAGGACATGACATTGTAATAGCCTCGTTATGCTATCTCAGTCACACTCCTATGGAAGAGTGCATTGGCCGACATTATGATGAATGCATATCGTGTAGGTAAATCTGTACAACTCTGTAGAGAACTAAATCTATTCGAATAGCCTCGTCCTAGGTTATGGACATCACTTGTGGGAAAGCAGGCACAATTAGCTTTTGGGAAATTAAGGTTGGGTTATGGTTGAAAATGTTATGTCATTATGTTAGTTTGTTCAGATCTGAAATGTTACCATGAACGCGTGGTTCGCGTGTTGATTTTGTTGAGAAATGAATTGTGTCACGATTGGGATGTTCGTGTTGATTATATTTGGAGATTATACTGTTGATGATCATTACTTACTATTATAAAATGTTTTCTAAATGTTTTACAAATGGCAATTTGAATCTTTATTGTTCATCTAAATGAAAACTTGCTTTATGCCGAAAATTGACTAGTGTGGTAGCCTTCCTTTGATACTCACATGCATCCTCTTTTTTTTGAAAGTCTCGTGAGTACAACTTTGTACTTGAAAAGTGTCTATTTGATCAGGTAAGGACGACGGGCGCAACGGCTTTAACTCCAGTTGGTTGCTTGTGGGATTTTGGACATGCCAACTCGGTTATTCCCTTTTCACCTTAAGTTTATCTTCCGCTGCGATTTATTGTGTTATTGTTATTTAGATTTGGCCGATTGGCCCTCTTATGTAAAATTGGGACCATAAGGTTCTATATGTTTAAGTTGTATCAAAGTTTCTATTTCTCTTGTATGATTGTGTATGGATGTGATTGCAATGTTGTGTACTAGGATATGCGCATGTTAGCCACTGATCCTTGAGAGCTAACATGAGACGCATATCCGGGCACTCGGGATCGTTCTCGTCTCTCGTTAAGTGTTGCGCTTCCTGCGTAATCACTTAGCTTGGAACGGATCCGATCCCGGGGAGGCCTCACATACCGTGACTCTAGTTGACACTCGTGCCAAGTTGTCCGCACAAGACGGTGCACATGTCGACAACCCAGCCGAGTACAGGAGTATGGCTGGTGCACTCCAGTACCTGACTCTTACTTGACCGGACCTTGCCTACGCTGTTCAACAGGTCTGTATCTTTATGCATGATCCGTGGGAACCTCATCTCGCCTTGATCAAATGCATTCTGAGATATGTGAAGGGCACCCTCGACATCGGCCTCCGCATTGGGACCACCCCAGTCAACTCCATCACGGCCTACTCCGATGCAGACTGGGCGGGCTCTCTGAATTCCAGGCGTTTCACCTCTGGCTACTGCGTATATCTTGGCGATAACCTTGTGTCTTGGTCCTCAAAATGTCAGACCATGGTATCTCGCTCCAGCGCAGAAGCAGAGTATCATGTTGTTGCCCATGTAGTCGCTGAGTGCTGTTGGCTATGACAGATTCTTCAGCTCCTTCGTCGCCCACATCCGGAGCTCTTCGTCGCCTCTCCTTCACTTCATTGGATCAAGTGGGATCTGGAGCTCGTCCTCGTCGATCCGGAGCTCGTCCTTCACGAGGTGGTCATCCGACCTCATCTCCATCGCCTCATCTCGCCAGATCCAGTGGTCAGGATTCGGAGCTCATCCAACAAGCTAGTCTTCATTGCCGAGGTGGCCATCCGACCTCGTCTTGTCACTTCATCGCAAGATCCGGCCTCTTCACCGTTGTCCTCACATCCATTGTCATCGGCGACATCCTCCCCGCGCCGCGACCTCGGCTCCCCTGCTCTGCAACCGGCTTGCCCTGCTCCCGGCCGCCGCCTCTACTCCACTGATTCGGCAACCTCCTCTGCTCTGTCGCCGGCTAGCAGTGCTTCGGCCACCAAAGCTCTCCATCCATTGGCATGAACACCAATGGCCACGCCATCTGCTCGTAGCGTCTTGCACTCCTCCAACACAAGGCTGCTTATCCCTTTCCTGTATGCAAGTCATCAGCATATTGTTTTGTTGTTAACAGCTGCTACAGAAACTGAAATCTATAGAAAAGGAAATGAACAGGTGTGGTCAACGGCGGAGGGCGAGGGCAGTGACGAGGCCGCAGATGCCACCGCTGACGATGACGATGCCGTGGACCTCCTCCGCCATGTATCCTTCGTTTTACTCTCCCTCTTTGGACATGTAAGGAAGGTGGGAGTTAGTATACTGTAGTTATAAGGGTATGTACAATAGTTTGTCCTTTAAAGTTGTCTTTAAAGGCTATAACTCATCTACAGATAAGTTTAAAGACAACATCTCTAACAATTTATTTATAAAATTAGTTATTTTCAACCCAATTTCTCTGTTTACACACTCACCATTTGCGATGGTTTACGTGTCCAGTTTGTCTCTTATATAAGAGATGACGCATTCTCTCTTCACATCCTCTCTTCTCTAATTAAAATTTTAAGTGACATCACATGTAAGAAATATGCCCTGGCCACTATTGGTGATGCCCTAGCTCGTCATTGAGAAGATACTACATGTATCTTCAGACTATGTTGCTAGTGATGTATTTGACTTTACAGTTTCCAATCAATGAGAAAGCACTGCTTCCAAAGAAATTTAATTTTTAATTTAGTACTGATTGACATTGGCGCTTCAATACAGGGCGCAAATCCCCTGGATTTACTTCACAGATCAAAGTTGTCAATGTCGTATCGGAGGTCCTACTGGTTTGGTTTTTGAAATATACATTCTGGTACCGGTCTATAACTACGTATCATTTTAGATTTAATATAATAATACGAGTATATATATTTATAAGTATATATTTATTTAATTATATGCACACCAAATATCACTTGAAGCATTATTCCAAATACATAGTAGCACTACCAAATATAACATATAGTTCAATAGACGGTATTATCAATTCCACCAGTATGACCGGTATCAAGCCGGTATGACCGGTATTGACCGGTATTGACTAGTATTGGCTGGTATTTTCGCCGGTATGGTACGCAAGCTTTTATGTACCGCTTTAGGCTGCGGTACGGTATATACCAGCTGTTATGGCCGGTACCGAAATGGTATTGATAACTCTGTCACGGATCCACCTGATAGATTTCATGAGATCTGAACCGTCCTTCGTTTTACATGGATAGGATCAAGCCACATCACCCTTCACCAACAAGCGTCCCGTCAAGTCTTTGCCTAAAATAACATATTTTTTAAATAAAATAGCAAAACTAACCCCTTCGCGAATAAAATAACAAAAATAGCACCCATACTGGGCTAAATCGTCATGAAAGCCACGTGCCGCAATTCCAAACCGCGACAGACGACCTACCGTTCTCCCATATCGTGGTACGTAGCCTGCCACACTTATGATCTGCTGCAGGTACTTGCGCAAATAAGCCAAAAACTCGCATCCTGTCTCTAGATCATAGACGCGCATCCTCTGACATTAGTAAGCAATGACACAGTACTGCTACAGTATCCTGACATTGCTTCACAGCTGTTGAATTAGAAAACGAAGGCTGGAACTACAGTTGTCACTGTAGCAAAGACGGCAACAACACCTTAGCAAAGGTACCGTTGAGGGGCTGTAGCTGCATTACTGTTCCAAACACTGTAGCACATTGTAGCAGTTGATCCAAACCGTTCTTTCTGAATTGGACGGCTTAAATCGTCGCAATATCGTGGCACTGTGCTTCTTTGCTATTGCCATGTGGTCGGCAATGGATGAGGATACGAATCCCTAGATCATGCCCGGATCTTTCCTTCTCCATTCCATGCGGCCGAGTACAAAACCTCCCTGGTTGCTACTGATCACTGACCATCTACACCTAATAGCTCCTCCATTGTTTCGCAGACTAGGTTTGGAGTTCACACAACTGATGAACGAAGCATTGATTAGGGCGACGTGGTTTAATCCATACCATAGGAAAAGTATAAGTGGCCTGGGTTTTGGACAAATCCACCCAGTGAATCTGTGTCTCAAATCCAGGGGACCTGCACCCCTCGATACATTAGTAGTACCCGCTACGATCTAGATCTATCCAACACCAAACTTCATGCCCTACCTCCGTCGGCACCAGAAGTGGAGTTTTTTTCCCTTATTTAGCCTTTTTTTTCATAAAATAGTAAAAATAGTCTACTCTATAACAAAATAGTAAAATAGCACCCCTACCGCTCTCAAAATGCACGGCAGGAGCATGTTGCGTCCCTATTGTGCGGTAGACCACTTGCCACGCGGTGGTGGCGTAGCAGGCTGGTTGCCGCCCAATTAGAGAAGCTATTTTTGTTATTTCGTTTGGGGAGGAGTTATTTTTGCTATTTCAGTTCAAAATGGCGCTAAATGAGAAAAAAAAAAACTCCTAGAAGTGCAGTAGTACAAAATTATCTGAATTACGCTAGAGCAGCAGTAAAAATAGTAGAGAATCTTTGCCAATTTCTTTAGCATACGCATGCTAAGGACATGTAATAGGACAGACAAAAATAATAACTGGTAAGCAAATTAATATCTTATCTGAGGGGGATTCACGAGTCTTTGTTGTCATGTAGGTCCCTTGATGATTGTCCTCTTGCTTTTTTTCATATACCGAGCTTTTTGTGTTGGATGACTAGTGGTGGCCAGATAGGTCACCCAGCACAGTATGTTGCCTTTTTGGGTTGTGCCGTGTCAGCCGGGACATTGTTGGGGGGCCATGCTGGCTCGGTTGTCACCGCCACCTCTAAGCCCAGCCGCGCCCCACTGCCTCCGCGCCCCGTCGCGCGGGCCGCGTCCGTCCTCCTCGGCGTCGGCTACTTCCCATTGTGCTCGCACCCAGACGCCACCGCACCGCACCCACCCAGCCTCCTCCTCCTCGGGCCAGCTCGGTGGGCCGGGGTGCCAACCTAAGCACGGCACGTCCTATCAGGCCGTGTCGGCCCAGGCCAGTTACAGTGTGGGTCATGCCGTGCTCGGACCGGTCCAACAGTTTCGTGCTTTGGACCGGCCTGGAAGCACAGCCTATCTAGCCACCTCTAGTTGTATCCTTGTGGCTTGTAACAGAATGTGATGGATTAGATGGTTAATACTGAGATACTCCGTGTTTTCTTGTTCTTTCTCAGGGATAGGCACCTCTCAGCCAGTCATGTAGGCACCTTGATTTTGGTATTATATCCACGCTGATTCTAAAGTTGGCGTTGTTAAGAGTATATAATGTTGGGATTCATGAACTGACCATCTAACCATGGATGAGTTAGGAGCACCCTTGCAGTCTGGACCGGTTGGTGATATTTATATTCAATTTTCAACAAGTTGAGATTACATCATTCTGGCAGCATCGTGATTTGCATATATTACTTGATGTGTCAGTTTGTGTTCCAGAATCCTTCTCATCATGCGTTACCATTCAGCATCCAAAGGCAGCAAATCCGAGACGGTCATGAATTTAGCAGCCTAAACACGTACCGCCCCTCACGCAGCCTACGATCGCCTGACCTCGGCACGTCCGGCTCGGTCTGTCAACTCAATCCACGGCGCGTGGCTTTGGATGATCTTAGATCGATTCTCTGTTTTGTTGAACGATCAATTCTCGTCAATTCCCAACCCTTTTCCTCACCCTTGTGGACTTGGGCCGTGTTTCTTCGGGCCGGCTCGAGGCTCGGTCGGCACGGCACGATCCAAGCACAGCACGAATGACGGGCCGGGCTGAGCGTAAGAATGCGGTCCGTCGGGCGGCACAGCACGGTCAATTAGGTCGTGCTCGGGTAGAGACGCCGTCCAATACTCCGTACGTCCCTGTGATAACGTTTCCCAAAGAAATTACAGGAACCTGAAAATTCTGTCTCAAATATACCAATAGTACCCGATAGTTCAAATCTTCACAATACTTTCCTAACTAAATCGATGAAACCATTCGATGTAATTAAGGGCCTGTTTGGTACAGCTCATACTCCTAGCTTCTCAACAGAATCAGGAGGAGCTGAGCCAAACAGCCGTAGCTCCAAAAAAATAGATTCTAGGAGCAACGAGAATTCGGAGCTGTTTTGTACTAGCGATTGAGAGCGACCCAAGCGCTGATTCTCACGGGGAGCCGCACCTTACGAAATCAAAATGCCCTTGGAAAGTCTTGTTTATTACCCGCACTTTGCCATCCCCTTCTGCTCCGCACAGCCGCAGCAATCAAGGCCTCATTTGCTTTCCTTGGCGCACGGAGTCGTCCCTTCCCCATCTGCTTCCCTTGGCGCACGGAGGAGTCCCAGCGACCACGGAGGAGTCCCAGCGACCACGGCGAACACCGGCGAACACCGGCAGCCACAGCGACGTCGGTGACTTCCCCGGAATTCTTTCATCCCCTTAAGGTCAGCATCCGCCGCCACCCTTAGCCCTATCTCCTCCCTCCACATGAAAACCCAGGCCGCCGCCACCCTCAAACCTTCTTCTCGGCCGCCGTCGCCACTCTTATTAGCGGTTGTCGCCCTCAGCCATTGCCCCCACCGGGCCCTCAAACTCCATCAGCGCCCATTACCAGCGGCCGCCACCCTTCTTCTTCTCGGCCACCGCCCTCAAGCCCAATCAACGCCGCTGACCTCAGCCATTGCCCTTCTTCTCGGCCGCCGTCGTCCTTCTTCTCGGCCACCACCCTCAAACTCTGTCATCGCCGCCCTTCTTCTCGACCGCCGTCGTCGCCCTTATCAGCGGCCGCCGTCCTTCTTCTTCTTTGTTTGATTAATGCTTGGATGCGATGTCAGATATGTTATTGTTCTATGGATCCATTGTAATTGTTCTATGCGATGTCAGGAAATTTTAGAACTGCAACTCATATTGTTCTGAACTTCCAATCCGTTTTTGTTTCTGATACTGTAGCATATCAGAGTGTGTGTCGAGTTGAGTTTCAATCGGTTTAGAACCAGTTTTGAAACTTGGATTGCAATACTTCGAGAAAACCTATAAAAGGAGAAAAACCAGAAGAATCATATCACCCTGATGTGGCGCAAATTGGAAAACTTGGATTTATTGTGTTTCATCTGAGAAATTACTTTGCATTTTGAAGTGATCTTGTGAGTCTTTGTTCTGAAATCCATTAGTTCATTGTTGCCACGGCTTGATCCTGTCAGTCTGTTTTTCTTGGGATAAAAATAGTATTGGCCATGGCTAGTCCGACAGATAATATTTCAGGCTCAACTTGAACTCTGCTGGTAACACAATCTGTTCGCCATTGTTAAGGACATCCAGTATACCTAATTGTGTTGAGATGTTGCTGGTAAACCATCTGCTGCACTGTCCCATTTGGGTAATTGAAGAAGCCATTGGGGACGCCTATTCTTTTGTCTCTTAACCCACCAACCTTCAAGAACTGCATATATCCACCAGGAGGGATGTTTAGATGCTGTCCTTGTGGCTGCTGCATCACGGGCGTCATAACCAACAATAGCATCCAGCACATGGACTGCATCTGCCACAGTGCGGCAAATTGGTCTGCAATTTAATATTAGGCATCTATTCTGACATCCATTAGTACATTGTTGATCCTGTGAGTCTGTTGTTCTTGTTGTTCATGGCTAAAAATAGTAGTGCATACTGAAGATTTTTTAGTACTTCTTGTTCACACTTGATTAATTTCGCTGCATTTGTATACTTCCAAATGGATTAGCTAATTCAGGGGGGAAATGCAGATGGCTGATAACGCTGAGTGGAACGACGAGAACACTAGGATAGTGTGTGAATTGTTTGTTGAACAAGTAGAGGCAGGCAATCGCCTAAATACCCATTTGAAGGTTTAACGTGTAGTATTTGGCATTGACAGGAATATAAAGGATGTTCCAAGTTTGAGAAGGCTGGACTTCAAAATGAGGAGTTGTTGTCCAAGATGTTTGATAACATTCGCAACACCGGTGAAGACCATTGGTCTCTTGCAATGGGGACATTGCCTGGAAGTCCTGTGCGTGCTTCGACAGGTGTTGATATTGAAGAGCTTGAAGATGATAATGATGACAAATATAATAGTGATCGTGAAGATGAATCACCAATTGGTAGGAAAGGGAAGAGACCTTGCGGCTCTAGCAATGATAAGGGGAAGAAACCAAAGAGTGGGTCTGTGGTCATGCAAGATCAACTGAGAAGAATTCTTGAGTTGAATGAGAAGTCACATGCATCTTTTGAAGCATCTGCACAGAAAAGAGAGCAAGAATCGGTTTGTAGCATCAAGGATGTCATGGAATCAGTTGAAGAGTGTGGTGCTGTTAATGGGAGTAATGAGCACTTCATTGCATTTGAAATTTTCTTAAAGAAGGAGCAAAGGGAAATGTTTATGACCTTGCGCAATAGTGAAGCACGATTTGAATGGCTCAAAAGGAAGTACGAAGCCAAGTATGGCAAATAGAAATTTGATTGTAACGTTATGATTATTCGGGAAACATTTTTGTATTCGCCTTTATTGTTATTTATTTCTCTTTTGGCTGTAAGACCTTTTTTTGGATCATAAGACATTTTTTCACTAGTTATATACTGTCATTTGGACCTAATGCCTACTCATGCATGTTGAAATTACCATTTATGTTGTTGTGTTTTTGTATGTTCATGTACAGATGTCGTCTTGTGAAATCGATAGTGAAGGGAGTAATATATCAGATGACGAACACGAGTGTGACGTGCAGATGATGCGTCTATGGCAAAACATGTCAAGTCACCTCGCTGCTACTGCAATTATCATGGAGAATTATCACTCCACCTACTTGGACAAGAATGAGCCTAGGACTTCACGGCTTAGTGGAATGGATTGGGTGAGAGAAACTTTGACTACTCTGAGAGAAAGCTACCACATGTTTCGTATGAATGCTACGATTTTTCAAAGTCTACATGATCTTTTGGTGAGTACATATGACTTGAAATCAACTACGCATACAAGTTCAATTGAAGCACTAGCTCTTTTTCTATACATATGTGTGTGGTGGCGGTGAACCTAACCGAAGAGCACAAAATCGGTTCAAGCATTCTGGTGAGACAATTAGCAGAAAGTTTGACGAGGTTTTGCAGTGTGTGGTCAGAATGTCTAAAGATTTTGTGAGGGCAAAGGATCCAAACTTCTCTACGGTTCACAATAGAATTAGAAATGATCGAAGGATGTGGCCACATTTCAAAGACTGTATTGGAGCTATCGGTGGTACGCACCTTCTTGCAACTGTTGCTCCAGAAGATCTAATTAGATATATTGGTAGATCAGGAAGTGCAATACAGAATGTCATAGCGGTATGTGATTTTGACATGCGCTTCACATACACATCTATTGGACAACCGGGAGCTATGCACGATACTAGTGTTCTTTATCATGCATTGGATGTAGACAGGGAAGCATTTCCACATCCTCCACAAGGTAATTTTTTTGTTTTGTACTGTTTACTAATTTATTTACTTGTAATGTTCATACATTGGATGTTGATATACATGATTTTTTCGTCTTATGTTGCGGTAAATATTATCTTGTCGATGCCGGTTATCCAAGCAGGCACAGGTATAGCGCCATACAAGGGGCAAAGGTACCATGTTCCAGAGTTTCGGAGAGGTGTTGCTCCTAGTGGTGAGAAAGAGAAATTCAACCATTTGCACTCGAGTGTTCGCAACGTAATTGAGAGGTCTTTTGGTGTATGGAAGATGAAATGGAGAATTCTTCTTAAGATGCCGAGCTTTCACATGTCCAAGCAAAAAATGATTGTTGCAGCAACCATGGGAATCCACAGCTTCATACGTGAACATGCTTCGCCGGACATGCATTTTCGTAGGTTCGATCGGGATCCTAATTATGTGCCCACAATACTATCAAGATATGCCAAATATGTCATTTCTCATGATGCATCGGATGCGTCAACGTCGCAAACAAGTGCTACATCTATGGATAGTTTCCGTGATGACCTTGCAAGTGCAATTGCTCATTCAGGATGATGGACACATTACTTGTGATTTTTTGTGCCCTTTTGTTATGACTCATTTATCATTTCAATACTTGTACGTAATATCATTTAATTATCATTTAAACACTTATACAATATGAATGTGTTATCTCCAGCTTCATCTATCGCAGCGTGAACAGTACAAAATTTGCTTATACACAGTTGTAATCCATCATGAAGTGTAAATGCAATGTAACCTAGCATTGTGTATAGATACAACGTATATACATGGTCTAAACAAATTTAGGGGAAAAATTCTACAATTTGTGTACAAATACATAGGTGAAAGACACAAATACAATTGAATTATTACAACCAGGGGTAACATGGTCTATTTGCCTCTAATCCTCCCTCATATGGTTTTTGAAGCTAACCCACAAGCCAAACGCTTTCAACAGACAACTCCAGATTCTCAAAGAAGTAGATTCTCATATAATCAGGAGCAGAATCTGAAAAATGAGAATCTATAGCTCTACCAAACAGGGCCTAAATCATTGTCAGTGCAATTAACCATTCAGACTCTACAAAAGACAGTGTTGTTGCAACTTGCTATTAAGCTGACACTATCTGATAGTGAACACCCGAGCTGAGAGACTAGATATCATCAACACAGATGTCTTTGGGCAAAATTCTGCAAAGCATAGGAATGTTAAGGGTGCAAGGACAGTAAGCCATACTTCGTTAGAGGCACGGTGTTTTCGCGGAGCCCCGTGGAAACTCCGAGCTGCTCCAGAGCTCGCCAGCCATTGGTGTTGATCCCAATGGCTCCCCCGTCCTCTCTCAGGCAACCATACTTCTCCAACACAGGGCTTCTCAGCCCTTTCCTGCACAAAAAGAAGAAGAAAACGAACAAATTCATCCAAAGATTTATCTTACAAATAGGCAGGCACCATTGAACACCGCAAGATTACTGCAACAGGCTAGCTAGAGTAGCTATGCACACACAAGTACAGCGGTTCTTGACAAGTAACAGCAACCATTGCAGCGGCAGATCGAGGTCACCAGACACCCCCTTCCCAGTAAGTAACAGAGAGAAGCGTACCTGTGGAGCACGAGGGTGGTGGCGAGGCCGCAGATGCTGCCTCCGAATACCACAATGTCATGTGATTCTCCTCCCTTGTCCTTGTCCTTGTCCTTCCCCTTCCTCTTTGAGGAGCTCACCATTTTGTTTCTGGGTTAGGTGGCGAGACTTCGAGAGTCGAGAGTGAAAACTGGAAAGCAATGACAAGCATTTGTGTAGTGAGCACATCGACCTCGAGGTTCTCACACGCGGGAGTTATCTGGATCGTTCGGCCGAAATCAAACGGCTCAGCATGTACCGAGTTGAGTTGTGTGCGATGGAGACTAGTTTGTTTGTTTAGGTAAATCTCTGGACTGTTTGGTCTGAGAACCAAAATTGCACAGGAAAGCCAAAACAAAATTTAGCGTTAGCAGAATTTGGGCAGCCAAATCGGTCGTCCGAATTTTGGTAAAATTTGACTATAAAAATGAACTAAAGAGCTAATATGAAAGGAATCTTCCCGAGATTTTGGCATCGATCCAAAAGGAGGCCAAATATGGTTAACATTACCAATATTTGGCTCGACAAACTTTGGCTTCCATGGGCACCAAACCCAGCTAGCTCCCCACACTAACCTAGTCACTAATTGCGCGCCATTTCGGTGTTGCCTTAGCTATTGGCGAGGGCCGTTGCGCTTCTGCCGTCCTTGGTTGTCCCTCTTCCCCCTGTGCGCTTCACTGCTTCCTTCCCATCCTGAACAAAGTGCCGCCACCTCCAACAATCACCACCGAATTGGATCTCAACGTCGATCTCACAATGGATCTTTGGCTGTTGTCAGTTTGGGCGACAGGGGCGGAGCTAGGGGTGGTTTCTGATATACACCAGCACACCTAAAAAATTCAAAAACATGCAAAAAAAATATATAGGTATTATGGTCAAATTTTTTTTATGCAAAACAGTAGGGAAGAATCCTAGTGTATATAAATATATATATTTAACAAAAGATTACATAACGATATTTACAAAAAAAAAATAGGCCCAAGAAAATTTACTCAAGCTGTTAAACCAATTATTAAGGTGAGGTTTATATTTTGCCTTTGCCCTATGGATAACCAGGGCAAATTCTTAGAGAAAAGTGATATTCCATTCTGCAAAGCCCTCTGAAGATCATGTTATTCCTTGTTATCCAAATAGTCCATGTGGTCAAAACTATTATCTCCATAAAAAAGTACTGATGAATCTTGCTTTTTAGATCAAGAATAGCTTCATGTATTGATGTATTGATAACAGAGATGAACGTCGTGGATAAACATAACTCCAGAAGTCTTGAACAAAGGGGCATGTCCAAAATAAGTGTTGTAAAGTTTTCTCTTCTCCTTGTTCGCATAATATACAAGTATAATCATCCATGTGACAATTCTTCCTTCTCAATAGATTTTGAGTGTTAAGTCTATCCTTGAGCAATAACTAGAAAAAAACTTTATGACGACTTTGACAAGTGCTTGCCCATAACCATTTGTAGTAAGGAGGAATTGGAGAGGTACCCATAAGCATCTGATATGCTTTAACCGATGAGAATTGTAGTGAATTCCAAATGTAATGCAAGGAATCCTCATCAGAGGTTAGAACCAGATCATGTAGCATCTGTTGCACTTGTTGAAACTGGCCATAAGCTTGTGCAAATAGCGGTAGGTGAAAAAGAGAAGAAAAATCCACCACTTGTTTGATTGTAGCAATTGGAGTGAGGTTTGTTTTCACAAATGAAAATAATTCTAGATGTTGTTAACAAAGCAAGTTCCCATTCCATAAGTCCTTTCAGAAAAAAGCTGAGTTTCCATTTCCAACTGTACATGATGCCAAACCTTTGTAAAAATGAAGTATCTTGAGAAGATCTCTCTACTCGGAGATTGTCTAGAGGATAGGAGTTGATATAATAGGCTTTCCAAACTAATCTAACCCAGGGAAGGTTGGCATGGTTATAGAACTTATGAAGATTCTTCAAAAGAAGTGTGTAGTTATGTGTGGCTAAGTGTAAAATTCCCAAGCCACCTTGTTTTTTTTTTTTTGGTTTACAAACTTTTGCCCATGCCACAATAGATTTACCTTGGCAATCAATGTCAGAGCTTCTCCAGAAACAATTTCGTCGATACTTACTAATTTGTCTCAGTACTCCACTTGGGAGCTTTAGTAAGAACATTTGGAAAATCGGTAATTGGGAGAAAACAGAATTAGCCAATGATAATCTTCCCCCGTAAGATAGATACGTTGCACAACTTGATAGCCTTCTTTCCACACGTTGGGTGAGGGGAAAGAAATCTTGAATTTTTGGTTTGGAAATTCCCAAAGGTAGTCCCAGATAAGTAAAAGGTAGGGATTCTTGCTGACATCCAAAGGTGCGGGATAGGATTTCCATTTTACCCACAGGGACATTTATTGGGATCATGATTGATTTATGAAAGTTAACCCGTAATCCAATGGACTCCGCAAAAGTGTTTAGAATCCCCTTAAGGCAATACAATTGTTTAGCGCAAGCTTGCATTACTGTCAGGGTATCATCTGCATACCGCACAACCGGGAAATTTGGACAAGCACTAAACTATAACGGTGATAAAATGATACCTTGACCCATTGCCCTTTTTAGGATTGTTTGTAGAAGATCAGCAACCAAGACAAATAAAAGTGGTGAAAGTGGATCGCCTGTCTCACCCCCCACCCCCCCCCCCCCCACCCCCCATCCCCCCGCTCTTACAGTGAAACGTCTTGCTGGGCACTCCATTGAGTAGAACTGAAGATGTTATGGTATTTAAAACCTTAGAAATCCATTCAATCCACTTTGGTCCAAAACCTTTACACTTCATGATAGCAAGGATTGTCTGATGTTCAATTTTGTCAAATGCATTTTCAAAGTCCAATTTAAGAACAATAATTTCCTTTTTCGATTGGTGACAAAGATGTAAATATTCAAACACCCAAGCGAGACAGTCCTGAATTGTGCGAGTTTTGAGGAATCCGTACTGGTTGGCATGAACAAGATCCAATATTACTAATTGGAGTCTATTTGCCAAAAGCTTTGTCAGTATTTTGAAAGAGGTGTTTAACAAGGAAATAGGCCTAAAATCATTTGTTGTAATCGGGTGATCTTCTTTGGAACCAGAGTAATGAAAGAAGAATTGATGGTTGGTAAATTAAGCTCATTCTTGTAAAAGGCCTGGTGAAGTTCATAGAAATCATGCTTGATGATAGGCCAGCATTTTTTTGAAAAAATCTCCATTGAAATCATCTGTCCAGGCGATTTATCTGTAGAGAGATGCTTGATAATGTCATCTATTTCTTGTTGTTCAAAAGATTCTTCCATTCATACAAGATCTTCAAGAGGGGAAATTAGGTATGGCAGATTAAAATGCATTATTGGGAATTCCGAAGATCATAATCTCTCTTTATAAGATTCCGAAAGCAAAGCGTAATTGGTGAGGATTATTGTACGTGACTTTAAACTTTGTAAAACGTACACCCTTATCAAAAAATTTCAAACTTCGCTACTGTTGGGCGAGACGCGAATATGCCTTGCACCTACGAGGCAAGAACCTCCGATCCTCCGCTTGTCACAGATCCTTCTTAAGTTAGCATCCGCACGCATTTCTTCCTCCGAAGCGACACGACGTGCACGAGCGCTCCCCTGTAGCTCCCTTCCCTGCGCAGCCGGTCGAAGTACGCCTCCGCCGTCCCGACGAACTCGCCCATGTCGATCCCGCCGCCGAAGTGGCGGGCCAGCATCGGCTCGTGCACGGCGCGCATGACCTTCGCAAATCCCGCAGGGTCGCACGCCGCCGCCGCGGCCGACGCCGCCGTCTCGTAGGACTCCATGCCGACGATCTCGAACGAGTCCTCGGCCTCCACGATCTCCCGCATCTCCTCCGCGCACGGCTCGTAAGCCGGGATGTTGTACGAAGCCAGCTTCTCCTCCTCCACGAGCCCCTGCATGCAAGCGCTCATGCCAAGATACATCGTTGGATTAAGTGCCCCGAATGTTTCGAGATTTTCGATCGAAGCATAGGAGCGTGCGTACCATGGCTGCCATGTCGTTGAGGACGTTGGTCGGATGGTCGTACATGACGCAGCCGTCGCTGCGGAGGTCCCTGGCCGACCGACCCTTGAGGGATAGCAGCACCCAGCCGCCGGCGACGACCTCCTCGGCTCGCGACTCGAGAAACAGAGTGAAATCCTTGTTGAACTGCCGCGCGTAGGCATCGACCACCGCTGGCGTGCTCGTCCGGCCGGCGCATATGTTCCCCTTGTTCACCAGCTCCCCGTTCGCCACTTCTCGCGGGACCTGGGAGAGCCAGTGGAGGCTGAAGGAAGAGCAGACAAGGTGCAGACTCCCGGCCGGGAAGAGCCGGCCGAAGAACGACCCCGGCGCGCCGAAGACGAGCACCGGCCCGAGGCTGTCGGCGTCGGACTGGTGCTCCCCCTGCTCCCGACGCAGGAACGCCGGGAGCTCCCGGAAGACGGCGTTGAAGTCGTTGTCGGGGAGGTCGTTGAGGAACACACGGAGCTCCAGGCCAGGGCCCGGACCGTCCATCTGCGCGCACCGACGGCGCACGGCGTCGATGGCCGCGGAGACAAGGAACAGCGTGTTGGGCCCCGACGAGCAGCCGAGGTCGGCGACGCCGATGCTGCGTGGCGTGCCCGCGGCGTCCCGGATCAGGTCCGCCACGGCGGCGTCCACGAGCGGGACCAGCCTCTGCTGCACGCGCCTCTGCATGCCATGCGCGCGCGCGTGCAAGAATCGATTCAATTCAAGTGAAACGATGAAAAAAAAAAATGGAAGTTTGTACGTAACGTGAGAACTAACTATGGGCGTGAATGCATGGACGCGCGGACCTGCGGCGTGGAGTTCTTGGCGTAGCTGGTCTCCCCTTCTCCTCCGTTCATGTGGATGCTCTGCGGCGCCATTGCCGGCCGGAGCTCTTCTTCTAGAGCTGGCCGGCCGGGACTGCTAGTAGCTAAGCTAGATGCGACGAAGACCGTGCTAATGGAAGAGCCAACTAATGATCGATATCCTTAAAGCCTTTTCTTTAGTTATCAAAGCTCGAGAAGCAAGCAATCGAAATGATCTCGGTAGCAGGTTAGCTAGCTAGCTGGGATAAACAATGCTTTTCGTTTGATCAAGACAAGATGTGCTGCATTTTCGGCATCTATAGACTATAGGCATTATTGCCCAGCCTGCCCCCATTATGTTGCGCCTGTGTCGTGTTATTTGTCTGCGCATACCTGTCAGAGGATGCGTTTTTTCTGTAGTTTAGCCGGCCTGGCTGTGGCGGATTGGGAGTGGCAACGGTGCCTCTGCCATAACTCCTCTAAGTCTGTTTTACTGTTTCTATTATATTTGTCACAGTAATACTCGATCTTGCTAAGTGATTCTCTACGCGTATTGGAATCACCATTCAAACAGTGATTCTCTATGGTACAACGGAGTTCCGGATCTCACTCGCATGCACATGTCCATGCCATACTCGATCTTGCTGAGTGACAGGCAGCCAGGCAGGAGTATCCGGGCAGGGCATGGCATCGCCTTGGATCGTTCTGACAGATGATCAGATCCGGCCCGGTCCATGCGGAACTGAACGCATGAATGATTTCTTCTGGATGTATTGGACCGGTACTGCTCAAGATCTGCATCAACATGTGCCAATTAGTGATGGCTGATGATGGCCTAAAAAGGTCATAGGTGATTAGCCGAACATCTATTTTTTTAAAAAAAAATATCTGGTATATAATAGGTATATTAGATATATATATTATTAGTTAGATTATGTCCAACTCAAAATCAGACCGGAAGATATTTCAAAGTCTGCGTTCACTACCTGTTACGGCTTATATGAGTACACCGTAATGTCTTTCGGACCCACCAATACTCTTGCAAGTTTCATGAATCTTATGAACAAGATTTTTATGGAGTATTTGGATCAGTTCGTGGTGGTTTTCATCGACGATATTTCCATCTATTCCAAGAATACAGGAGAACATGAGTGACAACGGAGCTCAACAAGCTACGCCAACATCAATTGTACGCAAAATTCAGCAAGTGTGAATTTTGGCTAAAAGAAGTTGACTTCCTAAGCCATGTCCTTTCTGAAGGAGGTGTAGCCGTAGACCCGAGCAAGGTACAAGATGTTCTAGCCTGGGAACAACCCCGCTCGTACTAGAAGTCCGAAGTTTTCTTGGCCTGGCCAGATATTATCGTCGGTTCATTGAGAACTTCACCAAAATCGTAAGACCAACGATACAACGTCTGAAAAAAGAGAAGAAACTCGAATGGTCAGCTCCGTGTGATGAGAGCTTTCAAGAATTAAAGAAAAAGCTCACAACAGGCCCAGTGCTTACTCTGCCCGAAATACACAAAAACTTTATTGTGTATTGTGATGCATCCCACCACGGCCTCGGTTGTGTGCAGATGCAAGAGGGAAAAGTGGTGGCCTATGTCTCATGACAGTTGCTGCCTCATGAGACTAATTATCCAACTCATGACTTAGAATTAGCATTCGTGGTTCATGCTCTAAAGATCTGGAGGCATTATCTCATTGGCAATCAGTGCGAAATCTACACCGATCACACAAGCCTGAAGTATTTCTTCACGCAGCCAGATATGAAACTAAGGCAACGAAGATGGCTTGAGTTGATCAAGGATTACGACCTTTGCATTCATTATCACCCTGGTGAAGCCAATGTTATAGCTGATGCTCTTATCCGGAATCTTCACTGCATAAACGCGTTGATTGAAGCAAATCAACCGGCGTTGCATGAAGAGTTTCAGAAGATAAAATTTAGAAGTGGTCGAGGAAGGTTATGTTGCTGCCCTAGTGCTGCAACCTACCCTTGAATCTCAATTCCAAGCCGCTCAACTCGAGGATCCAGTGGTTGCCAAAATCAAGTACGACTTGCTGAACGGCAGGGAATCAAGATTCACTAGGAACCTGAGTGGAATAGTTATGTGTGGCCAGCAACTATATGTCCCAGATAATCACAATATCAAAGAGCTAATCCTTAGATAAGCTCATGATTCACTACTATCCATCCACCCTAGGAGTACCAAGATATATCAAGACCTCCAAAAGCAGTTCTCATGGTCTGGTATGAAGCGGGACATCGCCACACATATTGCCCGGTGCGACGTGTGTCAACATGTAAAGGCAGAACACCAATGGCCAGCAGGGTTACTTTAGCCCCTGAAGGTTCCCAAATGGAAATGGGATGATGTCGATATGGATTTCATTACTGGCCTACCGAGAACACGAAGCGGGCATGACTCGATATGGGTTATCGTTGACCGCTTGACCAAAGTGGTACACTTCATTCCGGTTAACACCACCTATAAAGGCACTAAACTCATGGAACTCTACCTGAACAACATTGTCCGCCTACACGGGGTGCTAAAGACAATAACTTCGGATCGAGATCCTCAGTTCACCTCACGATTTTGGGATAGCTTGCACGAGCTATTGGGAACCGAGCTATTCTTTAGCACGGCATTCCACCCACAAACAGGAGGCCAAACAGAGGGAACGAATCAAATTTTGGAAGATATGTTTCGAGCCTACATGCTATCCTATAGCACAAATTGGGAAAGATGTTTGGCGTTCGCCAAATTCTCCTACAACAAGAGTTCCAATCAAGCCTCCAAATGCCCCTGTTCGAGACACTGTATGGGAGGAACTGTAGAGCACCCCTATTCTATTCCGAAGTTGGCGAGAGACAATTCTTTGGACTGGCCATCATCCAAGAAGCACAAGAGCATGTTGACATGATCAAGGGCACTTAAAGGAAGCGCAGTCGCATCAAAAGAGTTATGACGGCCATCGCCATCATGAGTTAAGCTTCAAGGTGAACGATTATGTTTATCTCAAAGTCTCACCGCTGCGAGGCATCCACCATTTCCATGTACATGAAAAACTGGCACCTCGGTACATCGGACTGTACCGAATCGTCGAAAGGAAAGGCGAAGTAGCGTACCAACTAGAGTTGCCCCCCAACTCTCAGATGTGCATGATATATTCCATGTGTCGCAACTCAAGAAGTGCCTTCGGACTCCGATCGAACTCGCTCAGTTGGAAAACATTGACATCTAAACAAATTTGTCTTATCGGGAGCACCCGATCTGAATTATAGACGAAGCCATACGACACACTCGTAGCCACACCATCAAGATGCTAAGAGTTCAGTGGAGCAACAACACTGAAGAACAAAGCCACATGGGAACAAGAAGACCGTCTTAGAGCCGAATTTCCTTCTTTACCAAGCCCACCGAATCTTGAGAGAAAGATTCTTTGTAAGGGGGTAGGTTTGTAACATCCCAAAAATCCCAATTTTGGGAAAATAGGATGGAAATAGGTAGGAGAATAATTTTGGGCATGTTTACTTGAGGGAAAAATTATTTGAGCATACTTTGTGAATTTTCATCAAAGGTAACAATGCATTTACATGAAAACAGAAAATTCTAAGAATTTTCGAGAAAATCACATAGCATATAAAATCCTAAAAAATTTACACAAGCATCTATACTGGGTCAAAAATCCTCATAAAACTTTTCATAATTTTTTGACCCCGTTTTCTCAGTACAAAAATTCTGCAAACATTTAGCCCGATTTTGGAAATTTAGAAATTATTTTCAATTTTCCCACTCGCCTTTTGGGCCAAATTCCATCCAACCCATTTTCACTGCCCAGATCCAGCCCACACAAACGTCGCTCACCCTCGCTCGCTGACCCACTCGCCATCGCTTGTCTTCCACCTCGCTTTCGCCCACGTACGCGTGCGCCTGCACACCAGAGCACCCTTGCCTGCTCCGTCACTCACCGCTGGTCCCTCTCACCACCCACAATTTTGCGCCAGCTACCGTGCCATCTCTGCCAACTTCTGCCCATGCTATCCACCCCATTCATGGCGAGTATATCACAGACTGGTGGAGAGACCTAGAGTCGACCGCGAGTTCCTCGCGCTGCCGCCGGCATCTCGTCATTTTCCTCACGCGTTTGTCCTAGCTACTTAAGCCCGAGCACGCGCACTAAAATCCTCAGCTCGCCCACATTCCATTTCGCACTAACCTAAGTCTCATAGCACCTTGGTTTTGCGAGAACGTATGCGTCGTTCTCGACGCCGGTGAGCCCGCCTCCGCACCATTCTTGCTCTGGTGAGCTTCCTCAACCACGACACCTGCATTATCTTGATCCTCTTACCTCACACACTCCTTTCCTGTGCTTAATGCAGCCCAAAAATCTTGTAGTTCGATCGCAACTACCTTCACCCTCAGCTCCGGCGTGCACTCGAACTCGTCGACGTGTTCCCATCGCTCTGGTGAGTTCAAGCTCAAACCAACTGCATCATAAGGTGTTCCCCACTCCACTGATGTTAACCCCTCACTCAATGCAGGCAATATCGCCCCTGAATTCGGGCTTCACCCTCATCTTCCTCATTCACAGCCGTTGCCATTTCTGATCTTCTTTGAAACCCGGTCAGCCTTGGGCCAATTCCTTGCATCTACACCATCCTTAGCACCCTAGTAAACTAACATGACACTTCTCATAGCACCTCTGTTGCTGTGGTGAGCTGCTGTCATGGACCTTCTCTATGTCGCTGCTGCTCATCATCGACAAGCCATAATAGAGCCCCTTCCGACCTCATCTTCTGCACCTGCGTGGTCGTGGTGAGTAACCGGTCCTCACACACGCGTTGATTTGCCAAGGGCGAGTCCCTAATGCGTTTTCCCCTAGCCACTCATGGCACCGCCGCGGTTGCATGCCGCCGGCATGCCTCCAGCGAACCTAGGATCCCGTGCCCGACCCATTAGCATCGTTTGGACTCACTGAGTCTAGTGCACCGCTCATTTAGCCCAGGGAATGCCCCATACATGAAATGCGTTGCAAACCCGAGGAGCTTTGCCGCTGTCACCGTCATGCCATCGATTTCGTCCACCTCTTCAGCCACTTCCACCTCCCCTGGCATCGCATGGATGTCCTCTACCCATTTCCAGGCTCCCCGAGCCTTTCTGCACGTGCCTTGCCACCGGCGAGCTCCTGTCCCTCTCGGCCATGCATGCACCCAACTCCTCCCTTCCTCTCTCTCTACTAGTGGGACCCATGCGTTTAAAAGTTGATAACGCTTAATGATAGTGGTTAAAGGTACTAAGTGGATGATATGTGAGACCAACCGAAAAGAGAATGAAAAATCTAATTTCAAACGTGTTTAGTGAATGAGTCACTGACATGTGGGACCACGCACTATTCTCGGTTTTAAAACACATTTTAAAACCAAGACACTGACAAGTGGACCTGAGCTGTCAGTTAATAAAAATCAAAAAAATAAAAAAAACCGCCTTTAGTTCTAAGGAAAATATGTTTCCTCTATTAGAAAGCGTAAACCTCAGTAGAACTCAGGGAAGAATACACTTTCTCTGTTGGAAAGCATAAACTTTAGAAAATACGCCTTCAATGTCAGCGCTTTTCTATTTTTCTGGAATTTTCAAGCCGAAGCAAATTAAACATTAATAACTTTTGCATACAAACTCAAAATTGAATGAATCTTTTTTATAAATTTATATAAAATCATGATCTACCTAAATATGCAAAAATATTTGGATTTTGTTGCTATTGAAATTATTTTGCTATATTTAATTTGCTTCTAGCTCTCTTGATTAGATGTCGACTATTCGAGCGATTTTTACAACAATCCTTCATCCTCATATTTGGAGCAACCAGAGCAAGGCAAGTACCTGCATTGACCATGTTGATCCTACTATTTTAATTATTGTACTTCTTTTTGCAAAATCTATCATGCATGCATGTATATTTGATTAAAATTGCTATGTTTGGAGATAATAGTAGCCGTAATCCTATTCAATGCATGATACTCCTTGAAACATTGATATCCTTACTGTTGTGGCTATTAGGTTATGGTTTATACAATGAATGAGGTCAACTTGCTTTTTTCGAATGCAAATCTCTCATAACCACTTAGTGAAGCTTTAGTCTTTACAAAAATTGCTAAAATGGATGACATGTCAAATATGAGTTTGAAAGATTTTGAAATGATAGTCCAGAGGGGTTTACCTCTATTATTTTGTATAAAAATAAAATTGAAAAACTTAGTTTGTGATGTGGGCGAGTTATATTATATTCTGAGAAGTGTGAGAGGTATATCTCACAAGTAGATAGAGGGAGATCCTCGCCTGGGTCAATTAAGCACCGAACACCAGTATATCCGACCTAAACATAAGCGAACAACCATATGTGCTGGTATGAGACGGCCTTAGCTAATTAAGTCACTGAAACTAGCCTTGCATGCTGGTAGGCCATAGTAGTACGAGCATGTGTGATTGCTCAAAGGGGCTCCCTTCACTGAGGCGTTGGGCACAAAACCTTCCGACAACGGTGAATGCCTCACTTGACCGGGATGAGCCCAGGAGAAGTGAGGGTGTTCATTCACTGGGCAAATGCAAGGATAGGACTAGATAATGTAAAGGCTTCGACGCATGCTCTAAACTGCTTACCAAAGGTAGTGAGCAGTGATATCGACAGATGTCGAACAAATTAGAGAATTTGTGTGTTGTGGGTAAAGTTGTACCCCTTTGCAGAGTGTAAATCTATTTAAATAGCCATGCTCACGATGATGAGCGTGCTAAGTGTAGCATTGTCCGGTATAGTCTTGGTTTTCATAAAAAAACTATTTAATTATGTACCATAGTTTGTTTTTATTCTGTATGGATGTGATTATCAATGTTGTGGCTGTGTGTAGTAGCCATTGATTATGGGGCTAGTATGGTACACACGCAAGTGTTTCAGGTATTCAAAGCCCGGGGTCTGACATTCCCAATGTCATCGCTCACTTCAACGCCAGCAACCACAGGACACAAACCGCCTCTTTTTGATTTCCTACCGGCGAGTGGTTGAGGAAGCATACAAGCCTCCGGTTGCCGCAAGCGCAGCTGAGCTGCTGGTCTCTGGAAAGGACAGCCAAGCCGCTGGTCTCAGGAAAGGACGATCGAGCACCATGGAGTTGCCCCTCTCTCTTCACTTCCTTCTTCCACACACACACACTCTCAAGTTCTGATTCTAGAATCACCTAATGCATTGATCGGGTTTAGTTCTACGGGTCGGGTTCCAAAATGAGAACCACTCCAAAAAAAAATATAGAATAGCATGACAATGAAATTAAACAAAGTGTCGTAGCGGCGCCCCACCGGTCCCACGACCCGGCGAAGCATAGAAGCTGACCCTCAGAGGTCTCCCTAGAGGACCATCTGAAGAGGCCTCAAAGACCCTCCGGAGGGGCCTCGAAGACCCTCTAGAGGAGTCCCGAAGGCTCATAAAAAGGGCTCCGAAGGGGGCCGCCGAAGGGACCTCACGGGGCCACTTTGCGGTGGTACAGGAGTAGCAGGACTAGTGGACCGGGTGTACTCCCTGGGTAGACCAAGTCCAGGAAGATCCACCATGCGCCGAAGGCAACGTGTAGGGCACATAAAGCCCCTGCAGCTCCTATGGTTGCAGTACTTTTCTAGGGATACATATGTAAATTCACGTACCCAGTGGAGAGGCTATAAATAGCCCCTCTCCCCCTATAACAGACGAGACAAAATTTGTGAGAATTAATATACATTTACTTTCCAGCAACTGGAATCCCTCTTAGAGGGCCTTTCGACCCCTCGCATAGACGCCGAGGGTCCCTGTCCTTCTTACTGTCTAGCCTTCTCGCTACGACAGTTGGCGCCATCCGTGGGGTTTCGTCAGGAAAGCTATGAATACATCAAGGTAACTAATGGCCCCCTGAAGGGCCACACCCAAAGTCTCAGTGGTCAAGGCAGCAGCGGCGGCCACAGCTCCAACCACCCTGATAGCCAAGCGAAGCAAGACCGCAACCGCGGTGGCTGCCGCCCAGGCCGTAGAAGAGGAAGCCAACAACTCCATGCATGGGGACATCGTGGGAGGCGATGCCCGGCCGATCGAAGCATCCCTCCCAAACAACCAACCCGCAAGTCCCAAAGAGGGAACTGCGGGGTTGGCTTGCGAGGCCTACGAGGCCCTTTAGCGGAAGCTGGCGAACCTCCAGTGGGAGGTGCTCAGCCTCCAGTAGCTGGCGAGACGTACCCTTGCGGCCACCTCCCAACCGACGCTCACCGTGCAAAACACCGACGTCGAGGCTGGCCCCCCAGCAATCCTGGCCAACCCAACCCCGGCCCTGCTGCTCCGGGGGGACCCCAACTCCCCGTTGAGCGATGGGCTTAAAGCAGCACGCTGGCTGAAAAGGCTTCAAGATGCCAGAGGTTACGCCCTTTGAAGGCGGGGCGGCACAGACCCCTCGAAGTTCGTTTGCGTGTATGAAACAGTGGTGGAAGCAGGGGAATGACACAACCAAGGCAAAGAGCATCACACTCGCCCTCAAAGGCATCACATTAACATGGTTCTTTACCATCCCTCTGGTCCATATACGCCTGGGAACAGTTGCGCAACCTCATACGCAACAACTTCTAGGGAAACTACATCGAGCCGAAGGACGCATGGCACTTGTTCGCAGTCAAGCAGGCCTCGAGTGAGTCCCTCAGCGGTTTCTTCAGAAAATTTGCGGAGGTGAAGTGCCAAGTAAAAGAGGTCAACAAGACCACTATCATAAATGCAGCAACCTGCGGGCTCCAAAAGGGGCCCCTGTCGGAGAGATTGGCCCGCAAGCCAATCCACATGGTCGTAGAACTCTTCGACAAAATAGAAGAGTATGCCTGAGTGGAGGAGGATAGCAACCGAAGGGGGGAGGCCGCACCTTCCGCCACACCAGCAGCATCATCGAGCAAGCCGCCCAAGGAAGAGCAACCGCCCACCCCAACCACCAACAAAGTGCGCACCACCAATTCCATCAGAAAAGCCGAAACATCTACCATGTAGACAATGGCCAAACCCCCGAAGGAGGCAAGCGAGGTGGCCCGGCAGGCTGCGCCCGAGGAAGAGACTGCAGGCGCCATGGCGGGCGGCACCCAGACATCCGAGGTGGAGTCGGAGGCACCCCACTGTACTGCGACCTCCATGGCAAAGGCTCGCACACAACAGCAGACTGTCGTACAATTGCAGCCATGCAGTACTACATAAACCGCAGCCAACAACCACCCGAACATGAAGAAATAAGGGGTACAGGCAATCAGCTGCCTACCCCACCACCGAGACCATGCATAGAGAGGGGCCATGGCGAGCATCACCAAAGGGTCATAAATATGATCATAGGAGGATCCTCGCTAGGCATAACATCCAACAGGCAGCGACGCGCATACGCCCGACAAATTCACCACGTCGCCACACGGCCTGCCTCCCGCCCACCTCAGTACACCGAGGTGCCTATCACCCTCGGGCTTGAGGATGTATAGGGAATCTACTTCCCCCACCAAGACCCCCTCGTCATCTCCACCAGTATTGCCGGCTATGAGGTCAGGCGCGTCCTCATAGACGGAGGAAGCTCCACGGACCTCTTATTCGTAGAGGCCTTCGACAAAATGATGATCGCGAGGATCGCTTTGTCCACTGCACAGCATACCCTTGTAGGCTTGAGGCGAGGCCCATGCGGCCCTAGGCGGTTGGCTGGCGATCACGTTCAGCGACGGCTTCACATCCCGCACGGAGACCATAACCTTCGATGTGGTCCAGATGCCCTACCAGTACAACACCATCCTCGGCCGAGCCACACTGAACGCCATTAGCGCAATAGCCCACCACAATTATATGTGCATGAAAATCCCCGCACCAGGAGGCGTCATCACGATACGAGGGAACCAAGACCTGGCCCGCCGAACCAAACTGGAGTTAGGCTCGTTTACTCGCCACGTCCACGCCGTCGAAGCCAGCACAGAGACGCCTAGCCAGACCTCTGCCGGCAAATGGGCCCCAAAGGCCAAGCCGGAAGGGCAGTTGCGAAGAATTCCCCTCAGGGACTCCTCCCCGGAAAAAAACAGTGGCCCTACAGGTCTGAACTCCTAGCTTCAAAGCGCAACGACATCCTCCAGGTCCTCCACAACAATGCTGACATCTTCGCATGGAGCCTGAAGGACATCACGGGAGTCGCCCGAGAAATGATAGAGCATCGCTTGGCCATCCGGAGAGATGCAACTCCCAAGAAACAAAAATTGCGGCGCATGACGCCAGAACGCCTCGAAGTGGCCAAGAAGGAGATAGCCAAGCTCCTAAAAGCAGGGGTCATTCGTGAAATCAAGCACTCTGAATGGTTAGCCAACCCCGTCCTAGTTCAAAAAAGCACCGGCAAATGGCGTATGTGCGTCGACTGTGGTGGCCGATAGGGGTGGCCGATAGGGCCAACGGTAACCTGTTGGCCGGTCTTAGCAAGGGCCTTGTGGGCTTGCTGAAGGGACTGTGGCCCGAAGAACTCCAGAAAGCCCTTTGGGCACTCTGAACATCACCAACCAGGGTCACAGGCTTCTCTCTGTTCAAACCTCTCTTCAGAGACGAAGTAATGACCCTGGGAAGCTCACGACAAAATCCCTCAGGGCAAGTCAGGTCGCCAAACCCACGAGCCAGGAAATCTCCGTCGACTTAATCAAGGAACATCGCATACAGGTCGTATCAACTATGGCAAAGTACGCAGGAGGAGTTGCGAGGGCATACAACAAAAAAGTCAAGGCCCATCCCCTAGTGCCAGGTGACATGGTCCTCAAACGAGTCACCAACCCCGCAACAATAGGCAAGCTCGAATCCAAATGGGAAGGCCCTTACATCATTACCCGAACCACAAGAGAGTGCTCCTACTATATCGCCACCCCAGAAGGGCAGCAACTTGACCACATGTCGAATGCTAAAAGCCTGCGTAAATTCTATCCCTAGGAATTGCATTGTAAAAACCCCGGTTGTGCCCGGATAATCGCTTCACCCCACCAAATAGGGGGGCTTGTAACAAGAGCATATGTAAGGCTACTTTTGGGCATTTCGTACCCCACACCACGATGAAAAGAAAAGACACAGCGCATGGCCTTCGGCCCCGGTGCACACTGATGCCCCCCGAAGGCATGAGTGTATAAAAAGAAAAGACACCGCGCATGGCCTTCGGCCCCGGTGCACACCGTGCCCCCAAAGGCATAAGTGTATAAAAATAAAAGACACCACGCATGACCTTCGACCCTGGTGCACACCGATGCCCCTCAAAGGCATGAGTGTATAAAAAGAAAAGACATCGCGCATGGCCTTCGGCCCCGGTGTACACCGATGCCTCTCGAAGGCACGAGTGTATAAAAACAAGCCCAACGGAGTTCGAGAGCTCCCGCTCCGTCTGGACCTCCTCCTCGAGGATCGCCTGCGCGCCCCGTAGGGTCTCTACATCAGTTTGAAGGGCGGCGCGCTTTGCTTCAAGGCCCACCACCTGACCCTCCAAGGTTTTCACCCTAAGGGCAAGAGAATCACGCTCGCCACTGAGCACTTGATTTCGGGTGTGCTCGTCATCAACCCACTTCTGGATCTCGGCGAAGCCCCTCATGATGTCATCATCGATAGCCCGCGACAGCATCACGGTCTGCACAAGAAATACCGTCAAAAACACAAGTCAGGGGCGCAGAAAGAGGGATCTCTTTGCAACAACTAGGCCAACCTTCACAACATTTTCCTCGATGCTCTGGAACATGTCCTTCAGGGGCATCCTTCGGAATAGCTCTCATTGGAGAGGTGGCGCAGTGAAGTTGGCAACTGCTCCACAAACCTCAGCGGTGCTTCGTTGACCTTGAAGTCAGCGTGGCACAGGGGACCCAGTCCACAGTGCCCACGGCAACCGGAGCATGCTCCGGAGAGCACCTCGCTCTGGAGGCAGCCGAGGCCGAACCACTATCACCTGCCTTGTCCTCCTCCCTATCGCTCGCCACTGCGAAACGAGCGAACATCAAGTCCCCCTTTCTAGCAAAAAAATGGGGGCGAAAGAAATGAATGAGGTGAGGACTGGCGAAGTAGGTGCTTACCATGGGGCGCCCGCGGGGTAGGGGGTGTGTCCACAATGACGTCGTTGCCCCCGTCGTAAACGCACGATGGGGTATCGTCGCTGGAGGACTTATCAACGGCGAGGCGCGTTACACCAAATGAGCCTATCGCCTCCTGCGCCTCGGTGCGCTCAGCCAGCCCCGCAAAGCCGGCCCCCGCGCCCACAGTGGCATGCGAGCAAGAATAAGAGCTGCATGGATCCAGCCAGGAGAACTCCTCCCGTTTCAAGGGGCCCTCCGCTAGCCTCTTCGTCGGTCGCTCCGTATCCTCTGCCACGCGGGAGGGGCCACCAGCTTCACGAGGCCCCGCGACACTCAATGGGGCCACCGCGATCGGCCCTGTCCCATCGACCTCGGGCGCACGAGCACGTTTCTTCTTACCCGCATCTGGGTCTGGGTGCTCTAAGAGGCGAACCAAAGCAGCATACGCCCGATTCAGTCGCTCCTCCCGCACAACCAGGCCATGCTTCGCATGCTCTTCGCCCATATATGGGCCCAAAAGCACCTCCACGGCACGGCTCGCCTCGGTGATGGGCACGACTGCCAAAAAGCATGATCAGTTTGCGGATAGGAGCAACAAAAATTTATGCTGCCAAAATTCAGCGTCTCGCCCGTTCTCTTCTTCTTCTTCGGTTGGCAGCGGGCGTCATGAAGGAAGGTGTAACATCCCAATCTTGGGCTTGTGTTTCAAATGTAAGAAAATCAGTAGAAATTAAAACTTTTTCTTACATCATGTATTTCCTGTTGTGCCAAACAATTCTTGTACAAGGGATTATGGAAATACATTGTCACAAGTCTAGTTGATCCAAATCTTGTTATTCCAAAAACAATCTTGTCAAATTTTGTGATCATCCTCTGGAAATATTTTTTCCTAAGTCTCTGTGATGGTTTTTGACCCCTCTGAAAAATTTCACAATTTTTAGAAATTGTTTGAATATTTTTAGAGCGATCAAACTGTTTGACTCTCAGTCAAACATTAAAACAGAGCCTTGCAGAATTTTTGGAGATTTATTCACAGTATAAAAACCTCTGAAAATTTTACACAAGGTTAATATCTGGGTTAGCAAGCTCCTGTAAAAATTTCATAATTTTCGGAGTTAATTTGCTACCTCAAATAAATCATTCAAAGTCTCTGTTCTTATTTCAAAGTCAAACGTGGTTTTACTGTTACTTGGGTTCGAGTCAGACTCGGGCTCGAGCAATTTGACTTGGTCCAGTCAACTAACTGCACCGAGCCACTCTTTAAAACGCGCGTTGGATCTCCACCGTTGGATCTAAATCGCACGGCCCGCGCGCGTGTAAGGCTTCGGACCTTCCGGTTGCAAGTTTGAATGTCAACCGTTAGATCTCCATCCAACCGGTCGAGATGCGCCGAAACTTTCGGACCCTCCGGTTGCATTCTCGAATCAGGGCCGTTGGATTAGGATCCAACGCTCGCGTGTCCCTTCGTTGTAAATTGAGTTTGCAACGTGGAGCAATCTGAGCCGTTCGTTTCTAATCGTAGGGCTCGCAATCTCTCCGTTGTGTTTTAAAGCCCGTAGGCGTGGCACTATCTCAGCCGTCCGTGTCCCATCCAACGGCTGAGAATCACCGAGCCTTTTCGCAGGTCGTCTTCTACCTCCGGCCGTGCGAGCACAGTAGGGGTTATGGCAGTGTCATCTCATGCTTCCTACGGCCGCCCTAGTCAACAGTGAGGGTCGTGGGAGACACTTTCGGCCATGCCATGCCCTAGTGCACCAGCTTTTCTCTTTTCCTTGTCGGCCGCGCATTGTGTTTTGTGTTTTGCCGCCCGAAAGATTGGTGGTGCAAACCCTAATGCTTTCATGGTTTTATAAGCACTCTCAATGTTTCCTAGTATCTCTTTAGACCACCATCAAGCTTCATTCTCAATATTGAAGCTTAACACCTCAAAAATGGCAAACCGCCATTGTTGACCCGTGGAGCTCCATTGGTGTTCTTGGTGTTCCAGTGGTCCTCCTTCACGTTTCTTTGCCCTAACCTTATCTATTTACTTCCTTGAACATTTCCCCTCACTTAATTTTGGATTTGATTCTCAGGAATTGTCCAATTTGGGGTTTGTTCAAATTCGGCCGAATTTGGTCATCTTCTTCCTCAGCTCAGGTGAGTGCTCCATTTTCTAATTACTTGCTCATATAGCTTCTGTGAATCATTATGAAGCTATACTGATGCTTTGGAATCACTCATTTGGCTCAGGGTGTCGTTTTCAACCTTTCTTCTTCGGGTCCGACGAGCTTTCACCGTGATCAAGCAACTCCGGCCATCTTTGAAGCTTCTTGTCACGAAGGTAGCTTCTTATTAGTCCTTAGAAGCTTTAGCACCCGCATCCTAGGCTTGCAGTGGAGCTCATCGCAATTTTCGTGTTTAGCGATGGCTCCCATTTTCGTTTTCGGCTAGCCCGCGTTCTAGTCCTTCGCGCGGTGAGAATGCTACCATTAGATTCGTTGTGCTATTGCGAATCCATTTTGGTCCTTGGTGGCGCGCGCCAGGTGTCGCCGGCGATTTGCCGTTGAAACCACTCGGGTTTCTGCCGACACTGCGCTCCGTTTTAAATCATTAATTAGGACACATTAATTACCAATCATTAGTTAATTAATTGTGTCTTAATCTTTAATGGTTGAGCCAGCATCCGATGGGCCCAATATCCTTAAATCACTCTGGGTTCAATCATTGCTATTCGACATCATTAATGTTAATCATTGGTTAATAAATGTGTCGGCTTGTTAATCGCTGTCGGAATTTACCTTTGGGTCGCTGACTTGTGGGCCCGAGGGATTAAAATCAAATTCCAGTAGCCATTAGTGTCTCTCTTAGATCTAATTAATGATAATCATTAGAATCTCTAATCCTGTCCTAACCGCCACTCTCAGTCGCTGACAAGTGGGCCCAGTGCACTGTGCACGTAGGTTAAACCAGCGCGTGGGTGACTCGAAGTCACTGACATGCGGTCCCACATGTCAGCATCTTCCTTTGAACTGCGGTCATTATCCACCGTTCGTTTTTAGATCTGCGGCCCAGATCGTGAGTGCATTCGGACCCTCCGGATGCCTTGATCGTTCTCGACCGTCGATCTTGCGATCAACGGCTGAGATCGTGTGTGCAATCGGACCTTCCGACCGTTGGTGCGCTCTGGACCGTCCATCTGCAGATCTGCGGCTGGGATTGGCCCAAGCAACCGCACCGTCCGGATGCATACACCTTCGTGAGCCGTTGGATCGTGATCCAACGGTGGGCTCCGATTGAGTTCGCGCGTCGCGCTTGTTTTCGGCGTAGCGTGAGCGTGGGATTTTAGATCAAGGGTTGGGAGTTGTCCACGTCGTATTCTTTTATTTGGATTGTTACGTATTTGGTAAGTATTTGTTTAACAATGAAAATGATGTAAAAACTTTAGAAACTCATAACTAATTCATTTTAAGCGCTTTTAGATAATTCCAAGCTGTAATAAATCGTGTTATCACTTTAGTTTATTATAAAAATGGATTTTAGCATGTTGCGATGGCAGAAAGTTGTACATCTAGAAATAACTTGATTTGTTATTTTGAATATTCGAAAATAGTTTTAATCTTGAAAAATGCATATCTTTTACGTATAAATCCAATTTGTGCAAAATCAATTTTGTTAAATTCATCTGTTAATATACTTTCATATAAAATAGGATTTGAGCATGT
The DNA here is from genome assembly GCA_036346255.1 of Ampelocalamus luodianensis. Taxonomy (NCBI): domain Eukaryota; kingdom Viridiplantae; phylum Streptophyta; class Magnoliopsida; order Poales; family Poaceae; genus Ampelocalamus; species Ampelocalamus luodianensis. The sequence goes on along the minus strand of CM070620.1, from coordinate 28,696,052 downwards.
TCATAATTCTGTAAAATGATTTGCATTAGATTTACAACTTAGAAAAATCATAAGTAATTATGTATAACCCCAAAATTAGTAAATCCAACTTTTTGTTATTAGGATGTCATAATCTACCTGCTATAAAATTTCAGACCTGAGATCATTCGGAAAATTTCGTCATGAACAGTATTAATTATTAATTAGGTTGTTATATCTTTGAGAAGGAGCATTTTGCTCATATCTTTTGCATGCTTAGTCCTAATTGCATGATTCTTGTTCTGTCACTTTATAAAATCTTTCCCTAGCTGTAGTGTAAATTTTATTAGATTTGGATGTGTTTTCTTTGTTGGAGTTTATTTGGTGTTCTTCGTTCTTATTTGCTTATCGCCTTTTAGCGTTAGGTTAGGGATAATATTATTAATCTTGATATTGAGCCACAAAGACCATCGGACTACGCACTTCACCGAGCAAGCGGATGTAGCATTCATTTGATCATATTGTTCCTACTATTTTCAAATTCTAATATATTGTTTGCAAATTCTATGTATGCATTGCTATGTTGTTTTAAACTATTGTCGGTAGTTGGCCTACTAGATGCATTATCGGTAGGAAATGTTTATTCCTCTACTCTGAAGCCTAGGATACTTGCTTTGTGATTTTGGGTTATTGGATGGACCCTTGTCACTTAGTAGTTTACGTGTCATTATGCTTAGCCATGCTTAGCTATCGGTAGAAATGGGCGATTATCGACTCGTCGATAACTTTGATCACCTAAACTATTACTATGTGTATATTTCAGCCTTGTGCTTTGTCTAAATTGCAAAACTAAAACTGAAAATGAAAACAATTTAGACTTGGGCACAATGGTAAGATGGTGTGATCTTTTGGGTGTGGCTGGAATGGTGCCGGTCAATTAAGGACCGAACTACTTGTGAGTATCATTATCCGAGCATTTTGTGCGTGCTAACCACACTAGAGGGATATGGGACCTCTCTTAGTGAGTACTTTGGGCTGTGTTAATTAATGAGTCGCGTGGTGGGTTGCATATTTGATTATATGCAACATGGACACGTTTGTAGGGAGGAGAACACCACAGAGGCGGTGTATCTTGCTCCACGTATGGGTCCTTGTGATCCATATTTCGTCGGCAGATCACTAAGGATTAACCCCATCGTGCGTCTCTTGATTAGCATATTCCATTGGAAAGGGTTCAGTAGGACTTAGCCGTGTAGGCATACCAAAGGAAGTGTGCTTAATAGCTTGGCAAAAGGCGATCCAAGTGTGGGTACATTGGTACACCCTGCGAGGATTAAAACTATTCGAATAGCCTCGTCCTAGGTTATGGACACGCTTGGATAAGCTTTTCAAGAGTTAGACTACAACCTTTTTAAAATTAAAACTTGATGGTGGTATGAATCAGGGATTCATGCTATGTTGTGGTGGCTTTGGGAAAGTCACTTCTAGGTGGATACTTGTTACTTATGTTTACTCATTTGTTATTTAAATGCTTAAAGACAGATTTTACAAACTCTTGTTCAATCTATTACAATATTGCAAATAAAACTTGCTTTATGCGTCCAAAGAACCATATAACCACATTCCTTTGAATACAACTTTCATGCAGCTATGTATAGGCTTGCTACTCGTAAGTCTTGCGAGTACATTTTTGTACTCACCTGCATTGCTTGTGTTGTGCAGAGGATGATAGTGAGTCCGATGGACCTCACTTTTGTGAGTTGTCTTTGTGGCGGTTCTGAGGCGATTAGCTTGGCGGCCGATCGGTTGCCCCTGTGGTGTTATGTGGCTAACCGGTCGTCTTTTGGTTTGAGCCATCTTATGGCAACTTTTGCTTCCGCTGTTGCTTATTACTTATGTCATTTGGCCGGTCGGCTGTGTTGTAATAACTTATATTATGTATGTCTTTTGGTAGACTTGTTATATACTGTTGTATGGAAATGATGCATGCTTGGAATTGATGTATGTGTCTTTGCTTGTTCTGGAGGCACATGTTCATCGAGGCAGCGGATTATTCTATTTGTGATACTAGAACCGGTGGAAGGTTAAGTATTACAAGTTTAATAAACCGGGTCTCCACAGAGCTTGTATCGAGCCATCTTGACCAAAGAAACCCCTAGCTTGGTCGTCCCTAGAATATTTTGAAAACTTACTTTCCAAATGTCAGTACTTTCCTGAAACTCTTAAGTAAGTTCTCAGATTTTACTCCTCATCTATCTTAGCTTGCTCATCTCACCTTGTTCTAAACTAAATTTGAAAGCTGAGTTTTCCTCTCATCTTCCTTCAAAAGATAGTTGTTAACCGAGTAAATTGGTTTTGGGTAAACCATGAGAATTATAAAATGAAAGTGTTGGCTGTTTTGAGAAGATTAGGAGCTGCTGGGAGCTACAAATTTCGGCCAAGAGGTGTGAATAAGAAAATCTGGACAGCAAGCAATAAATTTCTGGACAGCTAGCATTTAGGTAGTAAAAGTGCTGAAAATGAAAGGTTAGATCCACTAAAATTTGTGGGAATAAAAGGGTAAGAAGTGATATGAGATAGCTTAGTATCTGACCTTTCTCTAGTAAATTTACCACCCTATTTCCTAGCTGTTCGAACAGTAGTGGAGATTCTGAAAATTTTCTTCCTGAAAAATTGAGTACTCGTTTTTCCATACGAGTTGGTCATAATAGGAAGATGGTTGTTATCGTTATGATCTTGCTGTAATTTTATGTGGTTACTTGAGCTTTTAAAAGGTTGTTTTGTTTAGGGTTAGTTGTTTTCTTTGTCTCCTGTTCCGGAGTTGTGTTTAACCTAATTTTGTGGAACAGGATGACAAGAACCACCCATAACTGATCAGTGCCATTGGTTCAGATGAGGAGCTTCCCCCTCCTCAGACCATGGTGAGGTTACGGCTCGAATCGAGCGGAATCGCATGGACCGGACCGGATCTTGGAGGTCATTGCGAGGAACACCTCGCTCCGCTGCGCCGGAGGATCCGGAGGAGGTGGCCACCGATCGCGTGGTGGGCTTGCGGAGTTACTCCGTCTGCGACCGCCCACTTTCTCGATCGGAGGATCCACTCGACGCGGATGATTGGCTGCGTCTTGTTGGCGAAAGCTCAATATCGCTCGATGCCGAGAGCGAGAGAGGGCACTCTTTGCATCCCATCGGCTTGAGGTGCGGCACTATCTTGGTGGAAGAACTTTCGCCATGCGGCCCGCAGCCACGTTGTCGTGGGATGAGTTTCGATCTGCTTTCGTCGGGCCCACATACCGATGGCTGATGAAGCTCAAGAAGAGGGAGTTTCTTGCGCTTAAGCAGAAGCGCAAGTCGTCTCGGAGTATCTTTACGAGTTTAACCACTTGGCTCGTTATGCTCGGGAGAGGTGGCCTCGATGAGGCTAAGCGGGAGAAGTTCATGGATGGTTTGTCAGAGAGCTGCGGGACAAGCTATCTATTGTGGACTTTGTTGACTTCGGGCCTTGGTTGACAAGGCCATCGTCGCCGAGCACAAAGCGAAGGCGCTGGTGAGTTCCATAGCGCAAGTGGGAGGCCCATCGATGCCGCACAGCCGGCCTCACTCGTCCGTGTTGAGCCCGCACCGAGCTCGTGCTTTGGTTTCACCACCGCCGGGCCTTCGGCGCGGTTGCTCGTCCCCGGCCGTGTTTCACCACGTGCACTGCGACTCGGCGGAAGAGTTGCGCTCCGCAACTTAGCTGCGATGTTACTGCCCGCTGCAACAAGAAGGGCCACTATGCTGCGATTGCCCTCGAGGATTGGAGCAGCCCCTCGTCCTAATGGAGGACGCGGGAATGGTCACACACCTGACCAGAAGGTGATCCAGAAGACTCAGGGTGTCGGGAGTGGTCGAGTCAACCACATCTCGGCGGAGGAGGCTCAGGAGGCACCTGACGTTGTGTTGGGTACGTTCCTTGTTAGTTATCGTCCTGCTGCAGTATTGTTTGACTCTGGAGCATCGCATTCCTTTATTTCGAGATCATTTGCTGCTGTTTGTGACCTTCCCTTTGTTCCTTTCGGGATTCCTTTGCTTATTCGCTCTCCGGGAGCGGAAATGAGAGCTGATCAAGAATGTCGGGGCGTTCCTATTAATATTGAAGGAGTGGAATTCTTGGCGAATCTCATCTTACTTGATTCGGCGCGCCTAGATGTGATTCTTGGTATGGATTGGTTGACCCAACACTTGGGGCAGATCGATTGTGCCAGGAAGATGGTTTTCCTCACTAGTCCCTCTCGGCGAGCAAGTTGGGATTTCACCACGGTGCGGGGGCCACATCTTTGTGCCCTTGAAGCTAAGCCCGACTATGGAGATTCGGATGTGCCCGATCGTGACTTTGTGGATGTCTTCCACGAAGATTTGCACAGTATGCCTCGATTCGAGACTTAGAGTTTGTGATTGAGTTGTTGCCGTCTGCTCCGATTTCAAAGACGCGTGCATCGAATGCCTCCTAATGAGTTGGAGGAGCTGAAGAAGCGATTGGGTGAGCTTCAAGCAAAGGCTTCATCCGTCTAGCTCATCTCCTTGGGGTTGTCAGGTTATTTTTGTGAAGAAGAAGGACAAGACCTGCGTATGTGTGTTGATTACCGTCAAGCTTAATGAAGTGACGGTGAAAAACAAATATCCTTTGCCTCGTATTGATGATCTCTTTGACCGGTTATGCGGAGCTTGTGTGTTCTCAAGATTGACTTGAGGTTGGGGTACCATCAAGTCGGATCGTAGTGAGATATTCCAAAGACGGCGTTCACTACTCGTTATGGCCTTTACGAGTACACCGTCATGTCTTTCGGTTTGACCAATGCTCCACTTTGTTCATGAATCTTATGAACTCGGTGTTCATGGAGTATTTGGATATGTTTGTTGTGGTTTTCATTGGCGACATTCTTATCTACTCCAAGAGTGAAGAAGAGCATCTTGAGCATCTGCATTGTATTGGGAAAGCTACGTGAGCATCACCGTATGCTAAGTTCGACAAGTCGAGTTACGGTTGAAGGAAGTGGCATTCTTGGGCCATGTTCTTTCAAAGAGTGGTGTCATGATAGATCCTAGCAAGGTCGGCGATGTTCTATCTTGGGGCAGCCCAAGTCGATCCACCGATGTGAGGAGTTTCCTTGGTTTAGCGGGCTACTACGCCGCTTTATCGAGAACTTCTCCAAAATTGCTAAGCCCATGACCGAATTGCTCAAGAAAGAAAAGAAATTCGTGTGGTCATCGCTTGTGATTTGAGTTTCAAGAACTCAAAAGGCGATTGACGTCGACACGGTGCTTGTTCTCCACGATGTGCATAAGAGCTTTGACATTTACTGTGATGCCTCGTCAAGGGCTTGGTTGTGTTCTTATGCAAGAAGGCAAGGTTGTGGCCTATGCATCGAGCGATTGAGGCCTCATGAACTCAATTATCCTACCCATGATTTGGAGTTAGTCTGCGATGGTCCATGCACTCAAGATTTGGCGGCATTACCTCATTGGCAACCGTGTGAGGTGTATTACGATCACAAGAGCTTGAAATATTTGTTCACCCGACGGATCTGAACCTCGAGCGAGAGAGATGGTTGGAATTGATCAAGGATTATGATATGGGCATTCGGTATCACCCGGCAAGGCTAATGTTGTTGCGGATGCACTCGATCATAAGGTGTATTGCAATACCTTGTCACTTCAAGAGCAACAACCTACCCTTCTCGAAGAATTTCAGCGGCTTAATTTGGGATTGATTGAGCATGGTTCTCTTGCTACCTTGGTTGTGCAACCGACTTTGGTGGAACAAATCAAGGCTGCCCAGTAGGCAGATGTTGGTGTGATCCAAATCAAGCAGAACATCAAGAATGGGACAGCTAAGTGCTTTTCTGAGGATGAGCACGGTGTTGTGTGGTTTGGACAACGTCTTGTGGTTCCGAAGGTCATGGAATTGCGGGATTTGATTCTCCGCGAGGCCCATGACTCCCCTTTGTCTATCCATCCTGGAGCTACCAAGATGTATCAAGATCTTCGACGAGATTACGGTGGACTCGCATGAAGCGAGATCGCGAGTTCGTGGCCGAGTCGCGGCGTGTCTTTGTCGTGTCAAGGCTGAACATCGGCGTCCAGCGGGCCTTCTTCGACCTTTGCGATACGGAATGGAAGTGGGATTCGTTGGTATGGATTTCATCACCGTCCGCCGTACTTCTTACGGGAAGGATGCTATCTGGTTGTCATTGATCGATTGACAAAGGTGGCACATTTTCTCGCCGATGCGTACCAATCTCGGTGTTAGTCGGTGGCGGATCTCTATGTGTCTCGCATTGTATGTTTGCATGGTGTGCCACGAACGATTGTGTCGGATCGTGGTTCTTTTTCACCTCTCGCTTTTGGCATAATCGCAAAAGCGATGGGTACACGTCTTTCTTTCGATTGACCTATCATCCTCAAGCGATGGTCGGAGCGGAGAGTCAACCAAGTGTTGGAAGATATGCTCCGTGCACGTGTTACGTCTATGGGAAGAAGTGGGAGAAGTGCTTGCCGTTTGCGAGTTCTCCTACAACAACGGTTTCAAGCTAGTCTTGGCATGGCACCGTTGAGGCTTTGTATGGGAGGAAGTGTAGAACCCCATTGAACTGGTCGGAAATCGGTGGCGTCGGTTCTTGGGCAATTCCATCAATGAGGCGAAAGTCGAGTCGGTGATTCGTGAGCATTTGCGCGTGGCCCAGTCCAGGCAAAAGAGCTATGCGGATCGTCGTCGTCGGGAGTTAAGCTTTGAGCCCAATGACTTTGTTTATCTCAAGGTCTCACCCTTGAAGGGCCATCAGCGTTTTGGCATCAAGGGCAAGTTAGCTCCTCGATATGTTGGGCCTTATCGCATCATCGAGAAGATTGGGGCTGTTGCATACAGATTGGAGTTGCCAGCTTCACTTGAGAGTGTGCACGACGTGTTCCATGTGTCACACTTGAAGAAGTGCCTTCGTGTTCCAGTTGAGGAAACTCCGTTGGAAAATCTCGTTGTGCAAGAAAATTTGACCTATCATGAGCATCCCGTTCGTATTCTCGAAGAATCTGAACGAAGGACAGGGAACCGTGTCATCAAGTTCCTTAAGGTTCGATGGTCAACCATTACGAAGATGAGGCAACTTGGGAGCGCGAGGATCGTCTTCGTGCGCATTACCTTGTGAGGACCCGGTTTATTAGAACATGTTTGTTTAACCATCCACTTGGTCCTAACGGTACAAATCAAATAAACCAAGCCTCGAATATGTATACTTCCCGAGTGCAGTATACACACCGTTACAAAATCATGCATCATTTCCATTCATACACATAGAGCCGAAGCAAAAGCAACAACTGAAAGACATAGATAATATAAAGAGAGTTATTACAAAAGAGAGGCCGACCGGCCAAAAGACATGCAAATAAGTAAATACACAGCGGAAGCAAAATGGCCATAAGATGGCGACAAACAAAAGCCAATCGGTGTGCCTTTACCCATAAGGCAACCAACCGGACCGCCAAGCAAATCGTCCCAAACAGCGCCGCAACACAGCTCACAAAAGTGAGGCCCTTGGGGCTCACCTTCTTCCTCTGCAACAATTAATATTAAGCAAGCGGATGAGTACAAAACTTGTTTTTGTACTACATAAGACTGACGTGTGAGATAACGAGAACTATAATTAACTACATGCAAGCTATATTTAAGTGGATGAGGCTCTGGACTTATTTTCACATAAAGCAAGTTTTCATTTGCAATAGGGTAATAGATTCAAAGCAAGTTTGCAATTAACTTTTATTGTTCAAATAAAGAGAGACAATTATAGCAATAGATAAATGACAACACCAACCTAGAAGTGACTAACCCATAGTCACCACAACAATAGCATGAAGTACCCTTCATACCACCCAGTCAAGTTTAAGTTTTTAAAAGGTTGTAGTCTAGTTCTTGCGACCTTACCAAGCATGTCCATAACCTAGGGCGAGGCTATTCGAATAGTTTTAACCACTGCGGGGTGTACCAATGTACCCACACGATGGACCGCCTTTCCACCGACCACGGTTAGCACACTTCCTTTGGTATGCGGGCATGGCTAAGTCTAACAAGGCGCTTTCAGATGGGCGATGCTAATTAAGAGCCGCAACCCACGGGAGAAGGACACATTAGGCGACCTAACCGGTGCTAATGCTCCCCTCCAAACACCACACACAGAACACACCCACCAACCAGCTCATAATTAGCACCTCACAAAGTACTTAGTCAAGAGAGGTTCCATATCCCCTCGTGTGGTTAGCACGCAATAAGCGCTTGGCTTAGTGACACAAGTAACTCGGTCCTTGGGGACTTAGGCACCATTCAATCACGCCCAGAGATCACACCAACATACCATTGTGCCCAAGTCAAGATATAATTTTTGTTTTCAGTTTTGATTTGCAAAATGGTAAAACACAAGGGTTGGACATAATGGAATAATAATAGCATTAGTGTGATCAAGATCACCGACTAAGTCGATGATCGCCCATTACTACCGATACTAGGCATGGCTAAGCAATATTTATCCGAAATCTACTAAGTGACAAGAGCTCATCCAACGAACTCTAATCACAGCAATTAACCTAGGCTCAGGTAGTAAAGGATAATCATTTACCTACAGATTATGCAACTAGAGAATTAACTAATCAATTTAACAACAAATTAGCAATGCATACATAGAAGTTAAACAAAATATTAGACTTTAAAAGTAATGGGATCAATGGGAAATGATCAAACTGCTTGCCTGCTTGTTGTGGCTCAAATTGTTGCGGAGGGTCGTTCTCGGGGTTACCGCAAATATCGAATCCTAGGCGAAAGAGCGAAAACAACCAATAAGACGAGCAACGCTTAAATGAAAGAGCAAGCAAAAATTATCCAAATGCGACGAAAATTATACACAAGGTATAATAGGAATATACCTAGACATAGGAACTGGAAAAACCTAATTTGGATTTGTGGTGCAAAAGATATTCTCTAAAAACCTATTTTCGGCCATAATTAGCACTGTAGCAAAAATATTTTCTAGAAATATTTCGAAGCTGAAATTTTTATGGTGGCTTCCTACTGGTATAGTGATAACCCATATAAAATTTCAGGTCATTTGGAGTTATAATGAAAGAGTTATGATTTTTCTAAATTTTTTAGCGTATTAAACTAAAATATGATCCTTATGATTTCTAAAAACAGTAAAATTTGTGAAACCAATTTTCCTAGCAAATACACTATCAGGGGAAGTTAATACAATTGGATTCATACAAAAATGATCTATAGATTAAAAGTTATGCATTTTCCAAGTTTGCTAAAAGTTCTGAAAAACAGTATTATGTTCACTTGTTTACTATTTTTGAAAATGGTTTTCCAGGTTTGATCATGGTCTACAATTATTTTTATATTTAAGTTCAAGTTATAAGGAAGCTAACAAAATTGGAATCATCTAATTTGGAGCTAAGATGACAAAGATATGAAAATGACAAGACCCTAATGTGATACTGATTTCTGGACTTAGCACTTTCGGGACTTCACTAACACCGGAGGCGTGAGCGGTTGAGAGCCGTCGATCTCAGATCGGACGCCCCGGTTGAATCCGGCGACCACAGCGCCGGCGCGCGAAGAGGGCGGCGGCGTGGAGGCGATGGCGTAGATCTCTAGATCGGACGACGATAATGAGCCACGTCGCCCACGACACGGAGCTCGCGGGACAACAGAGGAGTTTTCGGCGCGAGTTTGCTCGTGTCGCCGGCGAGATCGCCATGGCGGCGCGGCCAAGGGCAAATGGGATCCTAGCACTATTGCGCTTTGATGGCACCGCGGCGAGGCCAATGGTGACTGGCGCGCGGCGCGGCGAGAGCGGAGGAGTGCTACGGCAGCAAAATGATGACAAGGCTAAGCTACGCGCAAATGGGCCAGTGCAAAATCTATGGCGGGTCCTATGGACTTACGCGACCAACGAGCCCAAGCGTAGCGGCGGCGGCGAAGGCTAACGGCGGCGGCGGCGCGGCAAAACAGAAACCATGGCTAGGGTGCGGCAAAACTAAATGGGAAGAGCTTACGCTCACGGGGTTCACGAAGATGATAGCGGGGTTGCGGTGGGCGGAGGATGAGCGGAGCAGCCGGCGGCGAAGTCGGCTGCGTCACGAAGAGCTTCACCGTGGAGGGTCAACACAGGCCAAGCTAGCAACACGGGTGGTACCATGAGCTTCGCAATACCATAGAAAGCTCCGGGAGGCGAGGATTGGGAAATGGGGTCTTCTGGCACCCGGAGAAGAAAAGAAGTCTTGGCGGCGCGAGCTCCAAAACTCCAATCTCATTGCCTCTGAAGAGAAACCAAAATAGAGTGAGGTTAAGCACCACGAGTAAGAGGATGCAAGAGAGCAATGAGGGCGAGGAACCATTTGTGATCGCCTTCACCGTGAGCTTGAAGCTCGGCAATGGCGGCGAAGCGGTTTGGGGTTTTAGAGCTCAAACACACAGAGAGTACTAGCTCGAGTTGCGCAAAGGTGAAAGGGAGGTCAAGGAGGAGCAAGGGGCTTAAGTAGCGAGGGGAGCAAGGGGCACCGTTGGCGCCTCGGATGCGGCGCCTCTCACGGTCGTGACGGCGGCGGGGCGATTGAGCCATGGACTTGCGAGGCGGTGCAGCGGCGCATTAAATGCCGCTGCGAGACGCGTTGCGAGGTGACCCGGTAGCTGCGCTCAACCACCCCGCCATGGCGCTGGCGCGAGCGAGCTCGCGCGCGCGCGGCGAGAAAGCGGCGACGGCCCGCCGTCCGATCGCATCCAACGGCTATCACGCGATCGCGTTGAAGCGGCCGCGCACAAGCGTCCACCGTCCGATGTAAATCAACGGTGAGCATCAAAGACAGCGGAGTTGTCGAATGCATACCGAACGCGAGCCGTCCGATTGAGATCCAACGGTCGAGCGCGCGCGCCGATCGACAGCGCGGTGCAGATTAGTTCACTTGGCCGAGTCGGTTGGCTCGAGCGAGCGACTTCGCACTGAGAACAGTGCAAACCGATTAGGTTTTGATTTTGAACTGAAACTTTGAGGATTTAATTGAGGCATCAAATCAACTCCAAAATTTATGAAATTTTAACTGGAGCTTGCTTACCTTGGGGTTAACCTTCCATGAAATTTCTAGAGGGTTTGTGCACTGGAATTTTCTCAAGAAATTCCAGAAGGTTAAAACAGAGGTTTGACCAAGGTTTGACTTGCCTCTAAAATATTTCAAATAATTTCCCAAAATTATGAAATAATTCAGAGGTGTTACCAAGCCACCCTAGAACCAGGAAAATTATTTCCAAGGGTTTGACAAAAGATTTGACCAAGGAGGTTGTTGACTTGATAAATGAGGCCTTTGATTTTTAATTTTCCAAAATTCTTTTACAAGAATTTCAGAAAAGTTTCAAAAGTAAAAGGATGAAGGAAAAGTTTTAATTTACCCTCATTTTATTACATTTGAAACACAAGCCAAAATTTGGGATGTTACAAACCTCCCCCTTACAAAAATCTCGTCAGAGATTTGGTTCACTCGGAGAAAGAATGAGGCGATGCACGGAGGCGATCTTCTCGCTCCCAAGTAGCCTCGTTCTCGGAATGGTTTGACCACTGAACTTTAAGGAACTTGATGGTCTTGTTCCTTGTTCTTCGCTCAGCCTCCTCGAGTATGCGAACAGGGTGCTCGCGATAGGTCAAATCCTCCTGAACATCAAGAGTTTCCAACGAAGTTTCCTCTATTGGAACACGAAGGCACTTCTTTAGCTGGAACACATGGAAAACATCATGTACCCCCGCAAGTGCAGCAGGCAATTCCAACTTGTAGGCGACAGCTCCTTTCTTCTCGATAATACGGTAGGGACCGACATATCGAGCTAACTGCCCTTGACACCAAAACGCGGTGACCCTTGGAGGAGAAACCTTGAGATAAGCGAAGTCATTGGGCTCAAAGCTCAACTCATGTCGACGGCGATCCGCATAGCTCTTTTGCCTGGATTGAGCTGTGCGCAAACGATCACGAACAAGCTGGACTTGACCCTCGGCCTCATTAATCGAGTCCGGGCCAAAGAAAGGTCTTTCACCGGTCTCAGACCAGTTCAACGGGGCTCTACACTTTCTCCCGTATAAGGCCTCAAATGGTGCCATGCCGAGACTGGCTTGGAAACTGTTGTTGTAAGAAAACTCGGCGAAGGGCAAGCACTTCTCCCAATGCTTCCCATAGGAAAGGACACAAGCTCGCAGCATGTCCTCTAAAACTTGGTTGACCCTCTCGGTCTGACCATCTGTTTGGGGGTGAAAAGTGAAATTTGAAAGAAAGCGAGTTCCCATAGCCTCTTGCAGGCTATGCCAAAATCGAGGCGTGAGCAATGAACCACGTCGACACAATTGTCTTTGGTACACCATGCAAACTCACGATGCGGGCTATGTAGAGATCCGCGGAAGACCAACTCGAAGTCGGTCTTGACGGGAAGAAAATGAGCCACCTTAGTCAATCGATCGATGGCGACCGGATAGCATCATTCCTCTTTGGGGACCGGGTAGACCGGTGATAAAGTCCATCGGCCGAATCCCACTTCCACTCCGGGTGGTAAAAGGTGACGATCTGCGGGCGATGTTCGGCCTTGACACGGCGACACCGTCGCACTCGCAACGAACCTTGCGATCTCCTCTTCATTCGGGTCCACCAAAATCTCGCCGGAGATCATGATACATCTTCGTGGCCGGGATGAATGGATAACGAGGAATCATGGGCTTCGCGGAGGATCAACTCCGCAACTCCATGTCCTTTGGAACCACGGCGTTGCGAACCTCACGACACCAAGCTCATCTACGGAGAAGCACTTGGTTGTTCCATTCTTGACATTTTCCTTGATGCGGGTCACTCCAACATCATTGCTGAGCGGACTTGATTCGATCCACCAAGGTTGGGTGTACAACTAGGGCGTGAGGAACCATGCTCAACCAAACCCAAGTTGAGGCGAAACTCCTCTAGAAGAGGGGATGCTCTGAAGCAACAATGCATTGCAATGCGCTGCGACTAAGCGCATCCGCAGCGACATTGGCCTTGCCGGATGGTAGTGAATACCCATGTCATAGTCCTTGATCAACTCCAACCATCTCCTTTGCGGAGGTTCAGTGCAGTTGGGTGAACAAATACTTTAGGCTTTGTGATCCGAATACACTTCACAGCGATTACCGATTAGGTAATGTCGCCAAATCTTAAGTGCATGAATCACGGCCAACTCCAAGTCATGGGTAGGATAGTTGAGTTCATGAGGTCTCAATTGCCTTGATGCATAGGCCACTACCTTGCCTTCTTGCATAAGGACACAGCAGAGGCCTCGGCGAGAAGCGTCACAAAAGATATCGAAGCTTGCGGACATCGGGAGAACAAGAGCGGGAGCGGTGGTCAATCGCTTTTAAGTGCTTGAAACTTTCCTGCAATCAGCGAACCACGAGAACTTCTTGTCCTTCTTGAGCAACTCCGTCATAAACCGCTATCTTGGAGAAATTCTCGATGAAGCGGCGATAATATCGCTAAACCAAGAAAACTCGAACCGGTGGCCAAGTAGGGTGACTCGAGAAAGCACGTCGATCTTGCTAGGATACACGACCACGCCTCTGCCGAAAGAATATGGCCTAAGAAGGCTACTTCCTTCAACGAGCGCACACTTGCTGAACCGCATACATTGGTGCTCACGAAGCTTGCCCAACACAAGCCTCAAATGCTCGGTGTGTTCTTCATCGCTCTTGGAGTAGATAAGGATATCATCGATGAAGACCACAACGAACCTATCCAAATACTCCATGAACACCGAATTCATGAGGTTCATGAACAAGGCCGGGGCATTGGTTAAGCCGAATGACATGACGGTATACTCGTACAAGCCATAACGAGTAGAAAAAGCGTCTTTGGAATATCCTCGGTCGAATCGAACGATGATATCCCTCTCGAGATCAATCTTGGAGAAAACTCGAGCTCTAGTTAATTGATCGAAGAGGTCATCGATCTGGGGCAAAGGGTACTTGTTCTTTACCGTTACTTCATTAAGTGGGCGGTAATCAACGCTTTATCTGCAGACGTCTTGTCCTTTTGGGACAAAGATTGCTGAGCATCCCCAAGGAGATGAGCTAGGGCGGATGAAACCCTTCTCTTGAAGCTCACCCGGTTGCTTCTTCAACTCCACCAACTCAATTGGGTCCATCCGTGTAAGGCCTCTTGAGATCGGGCGATGCAGGAACCAACTCAATGACAAACTCGAGGTCTCGAATGGTGGCATCCACGGAAGGTCGTCGGGAAGACATCAACAAAGTCACATACCACCAGGACTTCACTAATATCTAGAGTGGCTTCGCCGGCGCGAAGAGATGCGGACCTGCGGCTTAGCGCGAACTGCTCGCGGAAGGACTAGTGAGGTAGATGAGCCTCCTAGCGCAATCAATTTGTCCCATGTCTTTGAGACAACCAATCCATGCCTAGGATTACATCTAAGCTCGCCGATCGAAGGAGGATAAGGTTTGCCAAGAATCCTACCCCTTCTATCTCAGGAGGACATCCCTACACTCGGACTCGGCTCTCAACTCCGAGCCGGAGGCGAATGAGCGGCGGGACCAACAATGGAGTAAAGGAGACCCCCACGGCGACAAAGACTCGAAACAAGCGAATGAGATGCGCTGAATCAAACAAAAGCGTAGCGAGGAAAGAGTTAGCCGAAAGGGTACCCAACACGGCGTCGGGTGCCTCTGTGCCTCCTCGCGGAGATGAGGTTGGCGGCCACTACCCACGCCTTGGGTAGCGGGGACCACCCGATCACGGGAGAACCACCTCCACGCGCGTCCTCCATTAGGATGAGGGCGCTCGATCTGTTAGGGCAACTATTGGCACAATGCCCCGGTTGCATGAAAAGCAAGTGACCCGGCGGCCGGATTGCGGGGCCACCTGGCTGGTTCGCGGCGCGCGTGGCGGGGCACGGCTGCGGAGGCGAGGAGCGTCTTTGGCGGCCTCGGTGGTAGTGAAGCCACGAGCGGGCCCCGGAGTAGGCCCGACACGAGGGCGAGAGAGGCGGCTGTGCGGACATTGGGCCTCCACTTGCGCTGCGGGACTGCCAGCCCTGCGCCTTGTGCTCGGCAACAATGACCTTGTCCACCAAGGCACGAAAGTCGACAAAGTCCACAATGGAGAGCACTGTCTTGCGGCTCCTCGGACAAACCCTCCATGAACTTCTCTGCTTGGCCTCATCGGTGGCCACCTCGGATGGAGCATAACGAGCCAAGTGGTTGAACTCGTGCAGTACTCCATCAGCGACTTACGCCCTTGCTTGGCGCGAAATTCCTTCTTCTTGACTTCATCAAGCGGCGGGGATGTGAGCTCGGCGGGCGCCGTCGGAACTCATCCCAAGAGGCGGTGTGGCGGCGGGCTGCATGGCCAAGTTCTCCCACCGAGAGTGCGCCCCTGAAGGCGATGGGAGGCAAAGAGTGCCTGTCTGGTCGAGCATCGAGCAACGTCGAGCTTACGCTCAACTTTGACGCGACCGGTCATCTGCGTCCAATGGGTCCTCGGACACGGAGAGCGTGGGGTTGAGTGCGAAGAAACTCGGCCAAACCCCACGAGGCGATGTCCACCCCTTGCCGGATCACGAGGCACGGAAGGGCGGAGGTGTTGCGCGCAATAACATCCAGCGGACCCTCCTGTCCTCTGAGCAGTTGCGCTCGATCGAAGAAGGACCTCAGCCATGGTTGGAGGAGGCGGAGCTCCTCATCCAAACATTTCGCGACCACGGCGCTCTGAGTACCTCGACCATCTGCTTTAAGAAACTTAGGTTAGAAACCAAAGCACTAATACTAGAAGTTGATGAAAGCGAAAAGCTAACGATTAGGGGAAGGAGATATCACCCTAACCGAAAGCCAAAAACAGCAAGTAAACAAACTTTAGATGTTTTCAAAGAAGCTCCAAAACAGCAAGGAAACTCCAAACCAAGCTCAACTTCTCAATGCCATTAACCCGTATTGAAGAACGAGCAATGGTTTGAGAAGATAAAAATTTCAGCACACTACAACAAGTCTAACACTACTCGAGAGCAAGGTTAAATCAACGAAATAGGTGTTAGATACTTAGCTAACTAGTATCACATCTTACCCTTTTGTTCCCACAAGTTTTAATTGATTAACCTCTCATTTTCTACCCTATTTAGAACCTTTGAGCCTGCTGTCCGGAAATTGAATGCTCGCTGTCAGATTTCGCATCCAAGCCTCCTAGCGAAATCTTCAACCGGAGCTTCAAAATCTTGTAGAGGACGGCTAACACTTCAATTTGCCAAACTCATTGGTTCCCAAAGCCCAATTTAAGCGATAATGACTATCTTTTGAGAGAAGGAAAGGAGAACAACTTTAAAACTCAATTTAGAGCAAGATGAGAGAAAGCTAAGATAGGTAAGAAGTAAAATCGAGAACTTACTTAAGCTTTCATAAATCATTTGATACTTTGAAATTAAGGTTTTGAGAATATCCTAAGGGCGACCAAGCTTGGGTTACTACGGTCGGAATGGCTCGATACCAACTTTGTGAGGACCCGGTTTATTAAACTTCTTTGTTTAACCATCCACTTGGTCCTAACGGTACAAATCAAATAAACCAAGCCTCGAGATATGTATACTTCCCGAGTGCAGTATACACACCCGTTACAAAATCATGCATCATTTCCATTCATACACATAGAGCGAAGCAAAAGCAACAAGCGAAAGACATAGATAATATAAAGAGAGTTATTACAAAAGAGAGGCCGAGGCCAAAAGACATGCAAATAAGTAAATACACAGGAAGCAAAATGGCCATAAGATGGCGATAAACAAAAGCCAATCGGTGTGCCTTTACCCACAAGGCAACCAACCGGACCGCCAAGCTAATCGTCCCAACAGTAGCAAGAACACGACTCACAAAAGTGAGGCCCTTGGGGCTCACCTTCTTCCTCTGCAACAATTAATATTAAGCAAGCGGATGAGTACAAAACTTGTTTTTGTACTCGCAAGAATGACGTGTGAGATAACAGAACTATAATTAACTACATGCAAGCTATATTTAAGTGGATGAGGCTCTGGACTTATTTTCAGCATAAAGCAAGTTTTCATTTGCAATAGGGTAATAGATTCAAAGCAAGTTTGCAATTAACTTTTATTGTTCAAATAAAAGAGAGACAATTATAGCAATAGATAAATGACAACACCAACCTAGAAGTGACTAACCCATAGTCACCACAACAATAGCATGAAGTACCCCTTCATACCACCCAGGTCAAGTTTAAGTTTTTTAAAAGGTTGTAGTCTAGTTCTTGCACGACCTTACCAAGCATGTCCATAACCTAGGACGAGGCTATTCGAATAGTTTTAACCCTGCGGGTGTACCAATGTACCCACACGATGACCGCCTTTCCACCACCACGGTTAGCACACTTCCTTTGGTATGTAGGCATGGCTAAGTCTAACAAGACGCTTTCCGATGGACGATGCTAATTAAGAGCCGCAACCCACGGGAGAAGGACACATTAGACAGCCTAACCGGTCTGCTAATGCTCCCCTCCAAACACCACACACAAGAACACACCCACCAACCAGCTCATAATTAGCACCTCACAAAGTACTTAGTCAAGAGAGGTTCCATATCCCCCTCGTGTGGTTAGCACGCAATAAGCGCTTGGCTTAGTGACACAAGTAACTCGGTCCTTGGGGACTTAGGCACCATTCCAATCACGCCCAACAGATCACACCAACATACCATTGTGCCCAAGTCAAGATATAATTTTTGTTTTCAGTTTTTGATTTGCAAAATGGTAAAACACAAGGGTTGGACATAATGGAATAATAATAGCATTAGTGTGATCAAGATCACCGACTAAGTCGATGATCGCCCATTACTACCGATACTAGGCATGGCTAAGCAATATTTAT
Source organism: Ampelocalamus luodianensis (assembly GCA_036346255.1). Taxonomy (NCBI): domain Eukaryota; kingdom Viridiplantae; phylum Streptophyta; class Magnoliopsida; order Poales; family Poaceae; genus Ampelocalamus; species Ampelocalamus luodianensis. The sequence goes on along the minus strand of CM070620.1, from coordinate 28,678,135 downwards.
CCGAAATCTACTAAGTGACAAGAGCTCATCCAACGAACTCTAATCACAGCAATTAACCTAGGCTCAGGTAGTAAAGGATAATCATTTACCTACAGATTATGCAACTAGAGAATTAACTAATCAATTTAACAACAAATTAGCAATGCATACATAGAAGTTAAACAAAATATTAGACTTTAAAAGTAATGGGATCAATGGGAAATGATCAAGCTGCTTGCACTGCTTGTTGTGGCTCAAATTGTTGCGGAGGGTCGTTCTGGGGTTACATAAAATATCGAATCCTAAAGAAAGAAGCGAAAACAACCAATAAGACGAGCAACGCTTAAATGAAAGAGCAAGCAAAAATTATCCAAATGCGACGAAAATTATACACAAGGTATAATAGGAATATACCTAGACATAGGAACTGGAAAAACCTAATTTGGATTTGTGGTGCAAAAGATATTCTCTAAAAACCTATTTTCGGCCATAATTAGCACTGTAGCAAAAATATTTTCTAGAAAGATTTCGAAGCTGAAATTTTTATGGTGGCTTCCTACTGGTATAGTGATAACCCATATAAAATTTCAGGTCATTTGGAGTTATAATGAAAGAGTTATGATTTGTCTAAATTGTTTAGGGTATTAAACTAAAATATGATCCTTATGATTTCTAAAAACAGTAAAATTTGTGAAACCAATTTTCCTAGCAAATACACTATCAGGGGAAGTTAATCCAATTGGATTCATACAAAAATGATCTATAGATTAAAAGTTATGCATTTTACAAGTTTGCTAAAGTTCTGAAAAACAGTATTATGTTCACTTGTTTACTATTTTTGAAAATGGTTTTCCAGGTTTGATCATGGTCTACAATTATTTTTATATTTAATTTCAAGTTATAAGGAAGCTAACAAAATTGGAATCATCTAATTTGGAGCTAAGATGACAAAGATATGAAAATGACAAGACCCTAATGTGATCTGATTTCTGAACTTAGCACTTTCGGGACTTCACTAACACCGGAGGCGTGGGCGGTTGAGAGCGTCGATCTCAGATCGGGCGCCCCGGTTGAATCAGAGCGACACGAGCGGCGCGCGCAGAAGAGGGCGGCGGCGTGGAGAGCGATGGCGTAGATCTCTAGATCGGACGACGATGTGAGCCACGTCGCCCACGACACGGAGCTCCGCGGACAACAGAGGAGTTTTCCGGCGCGAGTTTGCTCGTGTGGCCGGCGAGATCGCCATGGCGGCGCGGCCAAGGGCAAAATGGGATCATAGCACTATTGCGCTTTGATGGCACGGCGGCGAGGCCAATGGTGACTGACGCGGCGGCGGCGGGCGGAGGAGTGCTACGGCAAAGCAACGATGACAAGGCTAAGCTACGCGCAAATGGGCGGTGCAAAAGCTATGGCGGGTCCTATGGACTTAACGCGACCAACCGGAGCCCAAATCGTAGCGGCGGCCGGCGAAGGCTAACGGCGGCGCGCGGCAAACAGAGAACCATGGCTAGGGTGCGGCAAAACTAAATGGGAAGAGCTTACGCTCACGAGGGTTCATCAAGATGATAGCGGGGTTGCGGTGGGCGGAGGATGAGCGGGCGGCCGGCGGCGAAGTCGGCGGCGATGCGAAGAGCTTCACCGTGGAGGTCAACCAGGCCAAGCTAGCAACACCGGGTGGTACCATGAGCTTCGCAATACCATAGAAAGCTCCGGAGGCGAGGATTGGAAATGGGGTCTTCAGCGCCGGAGAAGAAAAGAAGTCTTGGCGGTCGCGAGCTCCAAAACTCCATTCTCATTGCCTCAAGAAGAAACCCAAAATAGAGTGAGGTTAAGCACCACAGAGGTAAGAGGATGCAACAGGAGCAAGGAGGGAGCGGGGAACCATTGTGATACCGCCTTCACGTGAGCTTGAAGCTCGGCAATGGCGGCGAAACGGTTTCGGGGTTTTAGAGCTCAAACACACACAGAGTACTAGCTCGAGTTGCGCAAAGGTGAAAGGGAGGTCAAGGAGGAGCAAGGGGCTTAAGTAGCCGAGGGGAGCAAGGGGCACCGTTGGCGCCTCGGATGCGGCGCCTCTCACGGTCGTGACGGCGGCGGGGCGATTGAGCCATGGACTTGCGAGGCGGTGCAGCGGCGCGCATTAAATGCCTGCGCGAGACCGTTGCGAGGTGACCCGGTACTGCGCTCAACCACCCCTGCCATGGCGGCTGGCGCGCGAGCTCGGCGCTGCGCGCGCGGCGAGAAAGCGGCGGCGACGCCGGCCGTCGGTCGCATCCAACGGCTATCACGCGATCGCGTTGAAACGGCCGCGCTGGCGTCCACCGTCCGATAAATCAGCGGTGAGCATCAAAGAACAGCGGAGTTGTCGAATGCATACACGAACGCGAGCCGTCCGATTGAGATCCAACGGTCGAGCGCGCGCCGATCGACCGCGCCGGTGCAGTTAGTTGACTTGGCCGAGTCGGTTGGCTCGAGCAGAGCTCGACTTCGCACCGAGAAACAGTGCAAACCAGTTAGGTTTTGATTTTTGAATTGAAACTTTGAGGATTTAATTGAGGCATCAAATCAACTCCAAAATTTATGAAATTTTAACTGGAGCTTGCTTACCTTGGGGTTAACCTTCCATAAAATTTCAGAGGGTTTTGTGCACTGGAATTTTCTCAAGAAATTCGAAGGTTAAAGCAGAGGTTTGACCAAGGTTTGACTTGCCTCTAAAATATTTCAAATAATTTCCCAAAATTATGAAATAATTCAGAGGTGTTACCAAGCCACCCTAGAACCAGGGAAAATTATTTCCAAGGGTTTGACAAAAGATTTGACCAAGGAGGTTGTTGACTTGATAAATGAGGCCTTTGATTTTTAATTTTCCAAAATTCTTTTACAAGAATTTCAGAAAAGTTTCAAAAGTAAAAGGATGAAGGAAAAGTTTTAATTTACCCTCATTTTATTACATTTGAAACACAAGCCAAAATTTGGGATGTTACATTACCCATCCTTCTTCTCCGAGTAAACAGAATCTCGGGGCGAGATTCTTGTAAGGGGGGGAGGTTTTGTAACATCCCAATCTTGGGCTTGTGTTTCAAATGTAAGAAAATCAGTAGAAATTAAAACTTTTTCTTACATCATGTATTTCTGTTGTGCCAAACAATTCTTGTACAAGGGATTATGGAAATACATTGTCACAAGTCTAGTTGATCCAAATCTTGTTATTCCAAAAACAATCTTGTCAAATTTTGTGATCATCCTCTGGAAATATTTTTCCTAAGTCTCTGTGATGGTTTTTGACCCCTCTGAAAAATTTCACAATTTTTAGAAATTGTTTGAATATTTTTAGAAGCGATCAAACTGTTTGACTCTCATCAAACATTAAAACAGAGCCTTGCAGAATTTTGGAGATTTATTCACAGTATAAAAACCTCTGAAAATTTTACACAAGGTTAATATCTGGGTTAGCAAGCTCCTGTAAAAATTTCATAATTTTCGGAGTTAATTTGCTACCTCAAATAAATCATTCAAAGTCTCTGTTCTTATTTCAAAGTCAAGCGTGGTTTCTTGTTACTCGGGTTCGAGTCGGACTGGGCTCGAGCAATTTGACTTGGTCGATCAACTAAGCGCACGAGCCACTCTTTAAAGCGCGTTGGATCTCCACCGTTGGATCTAAATCGCACGCCAGCGCGCGTAAGGCTTCGACCTTCCGGTTGCAAGTTTGAATGTCAACCGTTAGATCTCCATCCAACCGTCGAGATGCGCCAAAACTTTGGACCCTCGGTTGCATTCTCGAATCGGGGCGTTGGATTAGGATCCAACGCTCGCGTGTCCGCCGTTGTAAATTGAGTTTGCAACGTGGAGCAATCTGAGCCGTTCGTTTCTAATCGTAGGGCTCGCAATCTCTCCGTTGTGTTTTAAAGCCCGTGGCGTGGCACTATCTCGACCGTCGTGTCCCATCCAGCGGTGAGAATCACCGAGCCTTTCGCAGGTCGTCTTCTACCTCGGCCGTGCGAGCACGATGGGGTTATGGCGGTGTCATCTCATGCTTCCTACGGCCGCCCTAGTCAACAGTGAGGGTCGTGGGAGACACTTTCGGCCATGCCATGCCCTAGTGCACCAGCTTTTCTCTTTTCCTTGTCGGCCGCGCATTGTGTTTTGTGTTTTGCCGCCCGAAAGATTGGTGGTGCAAACCCTAATGCTTTCATGGCTTTATAAGCACTCTCAATGCTTCCTAGTATCTCTTTAGACCACCATCAAGCTTCATTCTCAATATTGAAGCTTAACACCTCAAAAATGGCAAACCGCCATTGTTGACCCGTGGAGCTCCATTGGTGTTCTTGGTGTTCCAGTGGTCCTCCTTCACGTTTCTTTGCCCTAACCTTGTCTATTTACTTCCTTGAACATTTCCCCTCACTTAATTTTGGATTTGATTCTCAGGAATTGTCCAATTTGGGGTTTGTTCAAATTCGGCGAATTGGTCATCTTCTTCCTCACCGGTGAGTGCTCCATTTTCTAATTACTTGCTCATATAGCTTCACGTGAATCATTATGAAGCTATCACGATGCTGGAATCACTCATTTGGCTCGGTGTCGTTTTCAACCTTTCTTCTTGGTCGTGAGCTTTCACGTGATCAAGCAACTCGGCCATCTTTGAAGCTTCTTGTCACGAAGGTAGCTTCTTATTAGTCCTTAGAAGCTTTAGCACCGCATCATAGGCTTGCGGTGGAGCTCATCGCAATTTTCGTGTTTAGCGATGGCTCCATTTTCGTTTTTAGGCTGGCGGCGTTCTGTCCTTCGCGCGGTGAGAATGCTACCATTAGATTCGTTGTGCTATTGCGAATCCATTTTGGTCCTTGGTGGGCGCCGCCGCGGCCAGTGTCGCCGGCGATTTGCCGTTGAAACCACTCGGGTTTTGCCGGCACAGCGCTCCCGTTTTCGTCACTTAATTAGGACACATTAATTACCAATCATTAGTTAATTAATTGTGTCTTAATCTTTGTGGTTGAGCCACTGTCCAGTGGGCCCAATATCCTTAAATCACTCTCTGGTTCAATCCCGCACTGTTCCGACATCATTAATGTTAATCATTGGTTAATAAATGTGTCGACATTAATCGTATCGAATTTACCTTTGGGTCGCTGACTTGTGGGCCCGAGGGATTAAAATCAAATTCGAGTAGCCATTAGTGTCTCTCTTAGATCTAATTAATGATAATCATTAGAATCTCTAATCCTGTCCTAACCGCCACTCTCGATCGACAAGTGGGCCTGCAGCCTTGTGCACGTGGGTTAAACCGGTAGCGTGGGTGACTCGAAGTCACTGACATGCGGTCCCACATGTCAGCATCTTCCTTTGAACTGCGGTCATTATCCACCGTTCGTTTTTAGATCTGCGGCCCAGATCGTGAGTGCATTCGGACCCTCCGGATGCCTTGATCGTTCTCGACCGTCGATCTTGCGATCAACGGCTGAGATCGTGTGTGCAATCGGACCTTCCGACCGTTGGTGCGCTCTGGACCGTCCATCTGCAGATCTGCGGCTGGGATTGGCCCAAGCAACCGCACCGTCCGGATGCATACACCTTCGTGAGCCGTTGGATCGTGATCCAACGGTGGGCTCCGATTGAGTTCGCGCGCGTGCGCTGTTTTCGGCGCGCGTGAGCCGTAGGATTTTAGATCAAGGGTTGGGAGTTGTCCACGTCGTATTCTTTTATTTGGATTGTTCTGTATTTCGGTAAGTATTTGTTTAACAACTGAAAATGATGTAAAAACTTTAGAAACTCATAACTAATTCATTTTAACTGCTTTTTAGATAATTCCAACTGTAATAAATCGTGTTATCACTTTAGTTTATTATAAAAATGGATTTTAGCATGTTGCGATGTGAAAGTTGTACATCTAGAAATAACTTGATTTACCATTTTGAATATTCGAAATAGTTTTAATCTTGAAAAATGCATATCTTTTTCTGTATAAATCCAATTTGTGCAAAATCAATTTTGTTAAATTCATCTGTTAATATACTTTCATATAAAATAGGATTTGTGCATGTTCATAATTCTGTAAAATGATTTGCATTAGATTTAAAACTTAGAAAAATCATAAGTAATTATGTATAACCCCAAAATTAGTAAATCCAACTTTGCTGTTATTAGGATGTCATAATCTACCTGCTATAAACATTTCAGACCTTAGATCATTCTGGAAAATTTCGTCATGAACAGTATTAATTATTAATTAGGTTGTTATATCTTTGAGAAGGAGCATTTTGCTCATATCTTTTGCATGCTTAGTCCTAATTGCATGATTCTTGTTCTGTCACTTTATAAAATCTTTCCTAGCTGTAGTGTAAATTTTATTAGATTTGGATGTGTTTCTTTGTTGGAGTTTATTTTGTGTTCTTCGTTCTTATTTGCTTATCGCCTTTTCGCGTTAGGTTCCGAGGATAATATTATTAATCTTGATATTGAGCCACAGCGACCATCGGACTCGCACTTGACCGAACAAGCGGATGTAGCATTCATTTGATCATATTGTTCCTACTATTTTCAAATTCTAATATATTGTTTGCAAATTCTATGTATGCATTGCTATGTTGTTTTAAACTATTGTCGATAGTTGGCCTACTAGATGCATTATCGGTAGGAAATGTTTATTCCTCTACTCACGAAGCCTAGGATACTTGCTGTGATTTTGGGTTATTGGATGGACCCTTGTCACTTAGTAGTTTACGTGTCATTATGCTTAGCCATGCTTAGCTATCGGTAGAAATGGGCGATTATCGACTAAATCGATAACTTTGATCACACAAACTATTACTATGTGTATATTTCAGCCTTGTGCTTTGTCTAAATTGCAAAACTAAAACTGAAAATGAAAACAATTTAGACTTGGGCACAATGGTAAGATGGTGTGATCTTTTGGGTGTGGCTGGAATGGTGCCGGGTCAATTAAGGACCGAACTACTTGTGAGTATCATTATCCGAGCATTTTGTGCGTGCTAACCACACTAGAGGATATGGGACCTCTCTTAGCCGAGTACTTTGGGTGTGTTAATTAATGAGTCGCGTGGTGGGTTGCATATTTGATTATATGCAACATGGACACGTTGTAGGGGAGAACACCCGCCGAGGCCGGTGTATCTTGCTCCACGTATGGGTCCTTGTGATCCATATTTCGTCGGCAGATCACTAAGGATTAACCCCCATACGTGCGTCTCTTGATTAGCATATTCCATTGGAAAGGGTTCGTAGGACTTAGCCGTGCCGGCATACCAAAGGAAGTGTGCTTAATAGCTTGGCAAAAAGGCGGTCTGAAGTGTGGGTACATTGGTACACCCCTGCAGGGATTAAAACTATTCGAATAGCCTCGTCCTAGGTTATGGACACGCTTGGATAAGCTTTTCAAGAGTTAGACTACAACCTTTTAAAATTAAAACTTGATGGTGGTATGAATCAGGGATTCATGCTATGTTGTGGTGGCTTTTGGGGAAAGTCACTTCTAGGTGGATACTTGTTACTTATGTTTACTCATTTGTTATTTAAATGCTTAAAGACAGATTTTACAAACTGCTTCAATCTATTACAATATTGCAAATAAAACTTGCTTTATCGTCCAAAGAACCATATAACCACATTCCTTTGAATACAACTTTCATGCAGCTATGTATAGGCTTGCTACTCGTAAGTCTTGCGAGTACATTTTGTACTCACTGCATTGCTTGTGTTGTGCAGAGGATGATAGTGAGTCCGATGGACCTCACTTTTGTGAGTTGTCTTTGTGGCGATTCTGGGCGATTAGCTTAGCGGCCGGTCGGTTGCCCCTGTGGTGTTATGTGGCTAACCGGTCGTCTTTTGGTTTGAGCCATCTTATGGCAACTTTTGCTTCATTGTTGCTTATTACTTATGTCATTTGGCGGTCATTGTGTTGTAATAACTTATATTATGTATGTCTTTTGGTAGACTTGTTATATACTGTTGTATGGAAATGATGCATGCTTGGAATTGATGTATGTGTGCTGCTTGTTCTGGGAGGCACATGTTCATCGAGACGCGGATTATTCTATTTGTGATACTAGAACCAGTGGAAGGTTAAGTATTACAAGTTTAATAAACCGGGGTCTCTGAGAAATGACGACGCCCCGCGCCATGCGGCTCGGCGCTCGCAGCATCCATTCAAAAACTCCTAGCTTCACAGTAGAGTTCGGCGTTAGCTGCGCCAACTCAACCCCGTAATGCAGGAGAACAACCGAGGCCAGGTCGACGCACGGGGTCCGGAGACCGGCGTCAAAAAAGGCGACGAAGACCACTGCCTCGTCGGGTCGGGGGGCTGGCACCGTCTCCGCCCCGGGAGCACGGACCTTCGCAAGACTCTCCAACTTGCTCTCATCGACAAGTGTTCAGAGAACCGATTCTGTTACAGTCGACCTCCCAATTTCACTCGTGTAGGATGCCTCCCCGACACCCTCCTTGCCTCACTTCGTCATGGTTGAAGCCAAGAGTAGGAAGCTTCGCAAGCCAAGCCAGCGCCAAGATGACAAGCACAATAGCAATCCGAATAGGTGACTAGGGGGACAAATGAAGAAAATAGGCTGGGGTGGCCACTTATTTATACCCACCAGAGCCAGCTTGCCGCGCGTCACATGGCATCACCAGGCAACGCGCCCCGCCGCACACCGTTATGATGCTCAACAACCAACAACGCGGCGCGCGACGCATGGCAGCGTCGTTACGGCACCCCAAGTCCATTATGGCGCACGGCACCCCAGGGCCATTACGGCGCACAACACCCCAGGCATTACCGAGCGTGCAAAGACGGCCCACGCGATGGGAGATCTTCCGCACAAGCATGCTTTGCCACGACATAGGGGACGGCGTGCCTGGACCCTCCGGGAGAATGACGCAGTTTCAACCATAGCGAAGCAGGATCTCGACCGCGAGGGCATCGTCGAGGCGCCCACCGCCCCACGACCGATGAAGCACGAGCGACCCGGAGGTCTCCCAGAGGACCATCGGAGGTCGAAGACCGCCGGAGGGGTCTCGAAGGCTCATAAAAAGGGCTAAGGAGGGGGCCGCCGAGGGGGCCTCACGGGGCCATCTCCGTGGGGACACAGGAGTAGCAGGACTGGTGGACCAGGTGTACTCCCCGGGTAGACCAAGTTCAGGAAGATTCACCATGGGCCGAAGGCTACGCGTAGGGCACATAAAGCCCCTGCAGGCCCTATGATTGCAGTACTTTTCTAGAGGTACATGTATAAATTCAGGTACCCAGTGGAGAGGCTATAAATTGCCCTCTCCCCCTTGTAACAGACAGGACATAATTTGTGAGAATTAATATATATTTACTTTCCAGGAACCGAAACTCCTCTTAGAGGACCTTTCGGGCCCTGGCATAGACGCCGAGGGTCCCCTCCTTATTGCATAGCCTTCTCGCTACGACACAAAGCACAGATCTTAGCACACATCCAACAAACATAAAAGTTACTGCAAACTAATAAAAATTCAGGCACTAGCAAACGTGTATTTAAAATCAATTCTCACTGGTCACTGCAATAGCGTTTGCTAATTCTCGAGATTTTTTAGGAGTGTTGTATAGAAAGAGAAACTTGCTGCTACTCGATTGATCAACCAATAACAGATATCTATGCTGCTAATTTCAATCTTTACAAAAAGAATGTGTGCGTATCTGCTGCAAAACAGAGAAATGGCAGGCTCAATTCGGAGCTGCGATGTATGCACAGCATATGTACAGGGGATCGGCATGGAATTGGTCACCGGCGCTACACCGCGGCTCTCGGGGTTGCACCGGCCACAGCCTCCGGCGGCAGTGGCGGCGCCTCCACGGAGCGAATGCCGACGGTGACGCTAATACCCTGCTCTACGTCGGCTCCTTCGCCGCCGCCGCTGCAGGAACAGGAGGGAGTCGTCGACCCCGCTGGCCCTTGCCTCCCGAAGCTCCACAACCTCCTCAGAGACCACAGCCGCGCCGAGCTCGGCGACTTGGCCGCGACGTCGCGCGGGGTCGCCAACGCCGATGACTCAGGGACCTCGATCACCAGCACGGCGGTGGAGGTGGCGGCCGCGGAGGGGCTCGGGTCAGCACTGTCCGTGGTCACGGCCGCGGTGAGCGCGCCCTGGTCAGAGACACCGAGAAGCACACTGGCGGCGTAGTTCGCCGGCTCCGGAGGGACGGGAGGCAGAGTCGCCAAAGGAGGCGCCGGCGACATGTCGAGCATGCCGACGGTGAGTCGGCAGAGCGGGCAGGTGGAGTGCGACGCAAGCCACAGGTCGATACACTCGGCGTGGAAGCCGTGGCCGCACCGGGGCAAGAACCTGGCCTCCTCGCCATCCTCAAGCTCGGCGAGGCACACAGCGCACTCCACCGCCTCCCCCTCCTCCTTGGAGCTCGCCGCGCGGTACACCGTGATCGGCAGCGACCTCAGCACCTCCGGATCGACGCCCCTGTTCCTGCCCCCCGCATCTGCCATCCAGCCACGGCGCTGCCGCATCCGGCCGCTATCGTCGCGCCCGTTGAAGCAGTACTGGAGGAAGACGAGCGCGAGGGCGAGCAGCACGAAGATCAGGAGGATGCCGGCCACGGTGAGGACGCTTCCGACGGTCATGGCCTGCACGGTCGCCGGCACCGCCGGCGCAACGGCCCTGCCCGGTGACGATTCCATGGCGGCGGCGCCTTGGTCGGAATCTTGTGCCATGCGGTCAGTCGATCGTACGCGCGGACTCGTCTTTTTGTGTCGCGTGCAAGCGAGTAGGCCGAGCATTGTGAGAGCTCATATATGTAGGCGCGCGCGCGCGGTGACAGTTCGAGTGACGAGGAATTATCTGGCTTGCTGTGACACGCACGTAGACGAAGGAGAGGAGAAGGAGGCGCGCGCGTTCTGGCGAGTTGCGCCTGCAGCCTAGGCTAGGCTTGGAGGCCAAGCTTTTGCTGTTTTCTGTTCGCGCGGCGGGCAAGGCATGGAGGCCGGCCGGTCAATGGCGGCGGTGAGTGAGCACGTGACAAGTTTTTCTCTCCCGAAACCATGTCGGGAATTCGTGATGCCACGTATCTGTTAACGTGCGGGGATTGAACCGTTTCTTGTTAAATTCTAACGAAATTCATGCGCGTTCCAAGCGGGGCCTACGAACGCGCCTACGTCGAACGGAGCGACCTCGTCCCAGCGCGAGCCCCAAACAATAGAGGTAAACAAATAAACTGTTTTTGATCTGCAAGGAAAGACTAACTTGGTCCCTGTCTTGATTAGATTCCGATTAATTGATTAGTACCATAGAACGACGAATTTGACTACTCTATTTTAGGTTTTCATCAGTCCTCGCCCCTTTTGATTAGAGTAGTTGTAGTGGAGAAATTGGCTTTCCCATATCTTGTGGGAGAAGCTAATTTATCATCTGTGGTCGGTCGATAGGTCAATTTAGTGCTACCATGCCACCATCATCTTTGATCAAGATCCGCTAGTCTTGCTCGTTTTTGGATTAGACATCCATTGTATTGTACCTTGCGGTAAATCACTTGATTTTGCTCAATTACATCAATATTCGAATCGTTGGCCTTGTTGGTAACACTTCCTATTTGGAACGGCGAATTTTTTTCTAGACTCTGTTTGAAAATTAAAAATTTTCTTTTATTCCTATAAAAACTAGCAGTGTGGCCCACGCGGCTAGGTTTGTTTCGAAGTTTGTATAAATAATTGAGAATATATTTATGCATCTTATATGCTATTTATATTTTTAAGATATCATAAACATTAGAAATGATAATAGAAGTTTAAAGCAAAATACAACAAGAGGAATGTAATTGAAGTATGAGCTTTGATGCAAGAAAATCATTGAGCATAATAAATTGTTGGTTTTTTTTTAAAGAAACTAATCAATCTCCATGCATAGATCATGTAGCTGCATGCCACTATACTTATTTTATTAGTTATCCCCCCCCCCCCAATTGTATGCATCACATATGTCTTTATTTAATCTCAAGCAATACATTGATTACGTGTGTGACAAATTATATTATTAGGGCATGTACAATACAAGATGCTTATACATGGGTGCTTAAAGAGGGAGAATATAGCCATATCATCAAGCACCCATTTAAAAATCATTTCCTCCTATGCAAACATCTCTTTTGTAAATGCTTACATAATTGTATTATTTGTTATTATATCTAAGCACATGTTAAACACCGGTGCCTAATTAAGTATTGATGCTACAAAATAAGCATCTTATCTATCTTATGTGGCAAAAAAGTCAGTTTTTACTTGTTAAGCTTCTCTCCAAGCACCTGCAATGTACATGCTCTTATTTGTCGAACCCGGGAGCGAAGGATCCCGAATCCTCTATGTTCATACACCGGTCCAGGATTTCCAGTGTACACAATCTTACAAAATGAATATCACAATCATATCACGAAAACGTAAATAACATTAAGTAAATAATTGTTTAATACAAATGAGTCTGAACAACAATATCAAATGCCAAATGAAAAACACAGCGGAAACATAATAATAGAGGTGAGCCACACGATGTGCCACAGGCAATCATCTGGGTCGAAAGCCTACTCGTCCTGATCCTCACAGTCGGGGAAGAAGTCTTCTCTTGAATAAGATTTATTCAGCAAGAATGAGCACAACTACCGTGCTCGCAAGCTACACCCAATATTGAATGAAAATGTATGCATAAGGTAACAAGTGAGTATGGCAGGGGTTGTTTTGCATAAACAATATTTTCAGTTTAAATAAACATAGTAATTTCTAAGGCAGTTTTATACTATGATTAAAATCATATTTTAAAATGACGATGTTGTAATATGGATAACCTCCAATGATTAAGTGAAGGATCCCCTCCTAACACTTGGCTTCCCGCCCAACTTTTCATAAGGATTAACCATCCTCAACATTTAATAAAGCATTTAAAAACCAAAAACAAATCTAACTTTAAGTGGCCCTGCTAGCATGTCCATGACCGCGGACGCGGCTATTTGAATAGTTTCTACTCTGCAGAGTTGGTACAACATTACCCACACGAGATGACATGCTCGATATGTCGGCCAATTCACGCTTCCGTAGGCGTGTGACTGAGCAATTATCATGAGGCCTTTACAATGTTCTGTCCTAATGTACTCATGCCCGCTAAGGTTTCACCCCTTTGGACTAACCGTCCTCCGGAAGCCCCCTCTTGCGCCAAGTGGGAATAAAAAGTCTAACCGACACACACATAATCAACATGACATAAATACACTAAAACATTACAAATTAATTAGCCAAATCCTGCCCATACAGGACGTGTGGTGGTACGGTAAGGCATAGCAATAAGCGGTTCAAAGACCGGTCCTCAATTTACTTGGGCATCATTCCTACTAACCATGGGCCTTAAACTTAACCAGATCAATCCCGTGCATAAACCTGCACCCACCATTCCGACCATTTCGCCCAAGTCCAAACCCATTTTTGATTTTATTTTGAATAAAACTCTCTTTATAAATCCATGTGGTAAAACAATACCACAATGTCAAGTTTGAAACAAATTTGTAAGAAATTTGGTTAAACCCTCCCAAATTCTTTAAGTGTGAACTAAGCCTAGCTAAGCATATGTCTAGTATTGATAATATTTTGTCTATGGTGTAGAGGTAGTCAAGTACAATATTCAAATTGGTCATATAATAAAACATGGGAGTAACTATATATAAAAGAGGACATTAAAATATTTATACAAACATATGCATGCATTAAATAATTTAAAAACTGAAAATAACTTAAAATACTAGGGGCAATATGGTCAATGGTGTAACTTGTCTTCGTTGACGTCTTGGAATTCTAAGTTTTCGGATTGGTCGAACTCTCCGGAGTCGTCGAAGTCTAAACGCGAAAATACGACAAATTCAAATTCAAATAAATTAAAAATCATAGCTCAAATTAACTCCAAATTGAAATATTTTGGTTTAGTTAGCTAGATTATGATTTTATACAAATTTTGCAACTTGAATCACCCAATTTGGAGTTCAGATGCAAAAGTTATGAATTTTTGAAGTTTAAATATATTTAAAACCTAATTTCAGAGTTTATTAGATTTTCCTGATTTATTTTTCTAAAGGAAATTATAGTTATTGCGCAATTATAGCCACGTGTGCACCACGCAAGCAGGGGGTGAGATGGCGCCTAGGTGGTAATGCCACGTCGGCGAGGACGGCGCCGGCGCGGGGACCGATGGACGCCGGCGCCGTGCTGCGCGGCGGTGTCCGGCGAGTGCACTAGAAGAGAAAGGAGAGGGCGGCGATCATGATGCTCACCACAGCGACGGGAAAAGGTGAGGCGGTGGGCGGCGGCGTGGTACGGCTTGATGGTGGAACGGTGCTCCGGTGATCCTCCGTCGACAAGAGTGGGCGCACCAGCTTCGCGATGACGAGGCGATGTCGACGGTGGCGACGGCGGGGAAGGAGGATCGTCGGCGGCGGCGCAATCGGCGGCAAGAGCTCCTTCGGGCAGCGAGCTTCAACAGTGAAATCCAGCGGCGCTGGGGCGAGAGAGGAGGAGTGAAATGGAGAAATGAACTGAGGAGGAGAAGGGGCTCGCGGGGCTCCCTTTTATAGGGCAAGGGGAGGCCGGGAGCGGCGGGGCGACGTGGGGCATGCGGCGGCGGTTGCGGGAGGTTGTGGCGCACGAGCGGAGAAAAAGGGGAAACGGCGTGGAGGAGGTGGCGGAAACCGACGCGGCCTCATGCGCACGACGCGGGGAGTGCGGGGTGGTTGGAGTGCGGGCGTGGGCTTCAATGGTGGCGGTGCGAGAATCTCGCGTGGAGAAGACGAGTGCGGAGACGAAGGTCATGGGCCGTTGGATGATGATCCGGCAGCCGAGAGCTTGTGTGGTGACGTGGAGGGAAACGGGCGTGGGCGGCTGTTGGATGCTGATCTAACGGCGCGGAGGAGAGGAAGAGAGGGAGGCGCGTGGCTGCTTGGTAGCCGTCCGATTTGAATCGGACGGTGGGAGAGAGAGATAAGCGGGCGAGGGGCGTGGAACGGGCCGTGCGGACCGCACGCGGGAATGGTTTTGGGCCGAGGCTTTTAGGTTTCGGCCCAAGGCCATTTTGAGGACTTTCTTTTGATTTTCTATTTGATTTAATTCTGGTAATCAAAAATTGGCTTTAGAAAATATCAAAATAATTCTAAAAATTATGGAAAAATTCACAGAAATTTCCTTATTTATTTTGGACTTAATAAGTTTTTTTCCAACTTTATGTTGGCTTTTAATTTTGCAAATAAATTTATTTTGACTTTAAAATAATTATAAAAGCTTTTAAAAATTCGAGAAAATTCCACAAAAGTAAATAAATTTTAATTTGTACTGAAATTTAAAAATTGGGCTGTTACATTATTTTTCATGGTATTAGACTACATTGCTCACGTATACACCGATGCACCATAGATGACCTACCTTGAACTTATCTTCCCATACATGTCGGCTGCCCTACCAAACCATGTGTCTTCTATCTCTTCTCGTCGTCTGAGCTTTTTTTGCTTCAACCTCCATTAGTAAGCCCAAATCTTTATCGATCCCTCTCAGCTGCTACCGTTCCAATGCAGTACTTTACCACATAGTTATCTTCTACTTCTCCCCAATTATTGCTTAATACTAACCGTTGAGACATGAACACGCATACATATGCAGCAGTCACCGATCCCAGCTGGGGACACATGTCACGTTCTCTCCGGTGACCCTGAGCATATTCCCTACGACCGTGCCATCTCTACTCCAAGTTTTTTGCTCCTCTGTCTCTGTACGTCCATACTTCTATTCGTACGGATACATGAATGTGCATATGCATGCATGATGTTATGCATGCTCAATGTCCTCTTCTCTCGTACCAGTCGCTCCTCATCTTCGACGTTGGCCAACTCATCAATTTGACTTCCTTACTAACCGCGACAACCTCCTATCTTCGCTAATGTCGGTATGTCTACTTTAGTTATTGTTTAACGATATGGAGAATTAATCTTTTCGCCATCGCCGACAATGATGTGCCTCTCACCAGTGATGGCACGCTCCTAGCTACCCGATGGCCTCCATATCGTCCATAGTTTGTCTTCAATGCAAAGCTTCATCTCCTCTCCACTAGGGCTTCCCCAATATCATCGAGCTTCTTTTGGCCACTAACTTTTTCAATGTAACACCCTGGCTTTGCGAAAGCCAAGATGTTGCCTAAACCGCTAACACAAAACAACAATACAATATACTTTCAACACTTTGACAACTATCGACAATTATAGTTCAACACACAAGAGAACGATTATAGAATTTGATCTAACATTTTCAGCAATATAACAAAACTCTAATTGTCCGATCATGATATTTCATTCAAGAGAAATACTACCAAGAAAATATCTATGAATATAAATCATTAACTAGATCAACCAAAACATAACGACGTACAATAACAGTCATCAGAACACCGTTTATTATAATCCAAACCCCTCAGCTGAAAGATAACAACAAGTTTATTAATTAATATGTGAAATGAGTGAGTGTATCCACGTGTCTACTCCCTCCCAAGCAGAATGTCTTCAAAATTTACCTAAAACAAACAAACTAGCAAGGGTGACTCCACGACTCAGCAAATACAACTGAATAGTACAAAAGTACTACATCAAATACATGTCATTCACGATATTCGAATACATGAGAAGAAAGACAGGAAACTTATGCAAGTATGAAAATGCATGCTCTTCTCTTCTGCTTATGCCGGTATAGCCAGTGAACACCCGTCAGTGTTCACTCAGGCCCGCATTATACAAAATACGGGGATCCAAGGCCCGTATGAAGAATCTTTCAAACAGGGATCCAATTTGCCCACATTGGAATGGTGGGTCTTACTTGCCCATATTGGAATGATGGGACTTCACTACCCACTCCCGTGGGTAAATCATGAATGAATGAAGACATTGTAATAAAAAACATACTCTCAACGAAGCATGGGGTAACAACCATGAAAGGAACAAGTAATATTGGAATTAATCACAATTCATAGAATTTAACCATTTCATAAGCTTCAATCACTTAGCAAATAAACTGTCAAGTCAATTCAAATTGTACTTGCCTTTCGCATTACAATGCGTTAGGAGGCAAGGAATGTGCCACTAATCCCGAAGTCACTCCTCCTACATAATCGAGTTACTCAAAATAAGATCGACATGGTAACATGAAACTATCTGCAACGCTCTACAACGCTTTCCCAAAACCCAATGTTTATCTATTTGATCTACTCAAATCAGACGACAAACTAACAGGGAACTACACTGGACAGTGGACTTAAAATATACATAACTTTCGCTTTGTAAATCATAAAAATGCATTATCAGATTCTATGAAAATATAACAAAATCATCTACAAAAACCTAGTTGATGAGATCTCCAAATTCTGCCTTTAACTACACATAACAGTCAAATGAAAATCCACTGTCAGAACTTACAGGCACAATGAACAGCGGCACTAAAACAACTATAACTTTCAATTGGCGGATCCAAAAATTGAGTTCTTTATCAATCTAGAAAGCTAAGGAAATTGCCTACAAAAGTCATGTTGGGAGATAACCCTGATTCGGCCATTAACAAATTATTGTCTATTAATTAATACAACTGTTCTAATCCTGACAGAGTTCTGGACAGCAACAATGAAATCATCATAACTTCCAAACTACAACTCCAAATAACGTGATCTCAGGACCTACTGAAACCTAACAACATTTCTCACAATTATCTAGGAGTCACAAAGTTCTAATTTCACCCTGATCTAGATGAAAACTACTGATAAAAAAGGCTACTGATCTCAGATTGAATTTCAGCAGGAATCACACATCGCTAAACGACAACAATCCATAGAAAAACAATTAAATCAACCAGCGAGGAGTTGGGATTTACCCTAGAGGACACGAAAGAACTCGCTGAAAATCTCTCATGAGCACTTCCCCTTCCTCCTCTCCCTTGGCAAGCAACACTTGAAGGAGGCGTCCTCCTTCTTTTCCTTGGTCGGCATCAATGGAGGAGCACCAGATGGGGAGGGGCACCACCAAGGAGGAGAAGGGGCACCACTAGGGAGGAGAGGGACGTGGGGAAGAGAAGTGGCGACTTCTAGGGGGGGATAAGGAGGGGAGGCGCAAGGGGGGAAACCCTAGGGTTCCGCTGAACCCCCTCATGGGCCTCCTGGGCTAAAGGCCCCGAGGCCCAGGTTCTTGAGTTTTCTTTCTGTGTAGCAGCCACTTCGGAGGTCATAACTTTCTCTCCTGAACACGGAATGGAGTGATTCTTATCTTAAAATTTAGCTAACTCATAGTACTTCAACTTTCTATTTGTGGAGTTTTTCTGAAAACGCCGTCTTCATTACGAAATTTGCCTCGGAAGTTGACTCAGTTGCGGACCTTGGTTCTCTGTGCAGCCTGCCTTGCAGGCCCTATATCTCAAACCTCGGAACTCCACATTAGGTCAATGATGACTCTAAATTTTACTATAGAAAGCGATCTACAACTTTGTGGTTATGAGGTTTTTCATTCGAAGTTGTTCCAGTCGTGAAAATCATGTTGCAAGATAACTACAAATTATGTCCTGTTTCTTGGCGAGGGAGATAAGGAATCTCTCAATCTTCTTATATTCTCTGTAAATAAACGGGATATTACATTCAACAACACCGACGCTCACCACTTGTCATCACAACCCTTGGCTCCTTCAACACTGGATTTTCTCTTCAATAGCTTCAACGAGCAGCACGACATTGTCCTCATTGAAAGGCTAAGGTGAGCAGCACAACATTACCCCCATCTTCGTCGTCGCCGCTTCTGCTCTCCACTTCCCCATGGGTCCATGTCTTCTTGCAGGATAGATCGATGCTATTGCACTCTTTTGTGGTCTCCTCCGATACTATTCGTGCTATCTTCGTTATAACTTTTATTTTTTATTTACAATTTTAGTTATTTTATTATTTTTATTCCATAAGAAGCAACCATAGAAACACGTGACCCTGAGGCAAACGTTGGTGAATTCTTTTGTGTCTCCTTCGACACCATTCATGCCATCCTCGTTATAATTTTTATTTTTATTTAACATTTCAATTATTTTTATTAGAATTCGTATACATATCAAATTGCTAAATTTATTTAATTTATTCTGAATTTTAGTTATTTAGCTATTTTACTTTGGAATTCATATGGAAATGAAATTACAAAATTTATTTTAATTTATGTTCTGGATATCAGATCTTTTTTCTTGGAATTCGTGTCTGAATCTAATTGCTAATTTTTTCCTTCATTTTTATTCTGAATTACAGTTATTTAGATATTTTACTTTGGAATTTGTATTGAAATCAAATTCCTTATTTTATTTTATTTTATTTTATTTTATTTTTATTCTGAATTTATTTATTTTTTGTTGGATTTCATATATAAATCTAAGTGCCAATTATTGTTTATTGTTTATTTCGATTTATAATTTATGTAACTCGTATCGAAATCAAATTGTTAATTTATTTTTTTTTATTTTGAGGATTTTGTATACAAATCTAATTGCAATTGTTTTATTTTTTATTCCGAATTTGTCGAACTCTGGGCTTTGAATATCTGAAACTCTTGTGTGTGTACTATACTAGTCCCATGATCAGTGGTTAGTACGCACATCCACAACATTGATAATCATATACGTACATTCATACATACAAAATGAAGCAAATGTGGTAAGTAATTTAAGCGATTACAATATGTGTGTCACGAAGGCCGACCAGCCAAATAAAAGCTTCAGTATTAGAAGTAGCCAATAAAACAGTAGAAGCAAAATGTAATAAGAGTTCAAAATCCCAGCAGCATGCCCATCCAAACCCTCAGGTAACCGACAAGAGACAAGTTCTAGAAAGGCTCGTCATCGAACCCACTAGTTCTAGGTGCGAAGAAGACGTCGTCTAGTGCAGGTTCGTCCTTATAATCTGAACAATAATTTAAACAAGATTTAGTACATTGCGTACTCAGCAAGACTTGTAGTGTGTTGCAAAATTTACATAAGTGCAAGGCTATCAAGGAATGAGGCTCTACTTTACAAGTTATTTTCAGCATTAGGCAAGTTTTGTTTGCAATATCAATATGTAGTATTTTACAACAAAAGTTTAAAGAGCGGTTAAATAGGTAAAGGACCACAAGTAAGTAATGGAATAAATAACAATTCGCAACTCTCCTTGGCTGCGAGCAACATCTCATTTTCAGCCATAAGCATGGCATACAACTCAATTAACAATGATAAAACCATTCCCTCATTTTCCAATGAAATTATTTTTATGAAGACCAAGACTATACCCGACAATACTAAACTTAGCACGATCATCACAGCGAGCATGGCTATTTAAATAGATTTACACTCTGAAGAGGTATACAACTTTACACACAGCACACGAATTCTTTAGTTTGTTTGTCATCCGTCGATACCACCTCTCACTACCCTTAGTAAACAGTCTAGAGTATGCGTCAAAGCCTTTACATCATCTACTCCTATCCTTGCACTAGCCCAATGAATGATCGCCCTCACTTCGCCCAGGCTCCTTGTCAAGTGAAGCATTTACCGTTGTGTCGGAAGGCTTTGTTCCCAATGCCTCAATGAAGGGAGCCCCTTCGAGCAATCATACATGTTCGCACTACTACAGCCTACCAATGTACAAGGCTAGTTTTCAATAACTTAATTAGAACATGTCATTCCATACCGGCACATTTGGTTGTACGCTTACGCTTAGGTCGGATATACCGACGTTCGGTCCTTAATCGACCCGGGCGAGAATCTCCCTCTATCTACTTGTGAGATACATCTCTCACACTCCCCAGAATATAATATAACTCGCCCGTGTCACAACTCACAAACTAAGTTTTCATTTTATTTTTATACAAAATAACAGAGGTAAACCCCTCTAGACTTTCTTTTAAAAAATCCCCCAACTCGTATTTATCATATCATCCTTTTTACAAATTTTATTAAAGACTACAACTTCACTAAGCAATTGTGCGATCTTCGCACTCAAAATTCCCAAATTGACATCATTAATTGTCTGTACCATAACCTAATATCTACAAAGTGAGTATATCAATATTTCAAGGAGGCTCATGTATCAAATAGGATTATGACTACCGTTAACCCGAATATAGAAGTTTTAATCACATATACATGCATGCATAATATATTTTGCAAAAAATAAGTACAATAATTAAAATAGTAGGATCAACATGGTCAAAGGAGGTGCTTGCCTTGCTCTGGTTGCTCTAAATATGAGAGTGAAGGATCGTCATGAAAATCGTTCAAATGATCGACGTCTAAAAAGAGCCGGAAGCAAATTAAATAGGGATAAATAATTCCAACAGAAACAAAAATCCAAATATTTTTGCATATTCAGGTAGATCACGATTTTATATGAATTTAGAAAAAATATTCATCTCATTAAGAGTTTGTATGCAAAAGTTATTATGGTTTGAATTTGCTTTGGTTTGAAAATTCCAGAAATTAGAAAAGGGTGACGTCGAAAGCGCATTTTGCGAAGTTTATACTTTCCAACAGAGAAAATGTATTCTTCTCTGAATTTTACTGAGGTTTACGCCTTCCAACAGAGAAAGCGTATTCTCCTCAGAACTAAAGGTGGCTTTCTCATTTTTTTGGATTTTTATTCATTTACATGTAGGGCCTACTTGTCAATGAGTCATACTTTTGTTTTATCGATTTTATTTTAAAACTAGAGGCAGTCCCATATATCATAGACTCGTTATTTATTAACTAATGATTAAACCTATTTCTAATTTTAATTAACTAATAGCTGGGGCCCACATGTCAGTCTCTCGGGTTTTAAAACCGAGAATAGTGCATGGTCCCACATGTGAGTGACACGTTTACTAAAAACATTTGAAATTATATTTTTGATTATCTTTTTGGCTGGTCCCACATTTCATATTCTTGTTATATTTAACCTTTGTTACTTAACGCTAATCAACCTTTTAATCACGCAGACCCAATGGCAGAGAGAGAGAGGCGGAGCTGCGCTCATGGCCGAGCACCATGGTGAGCTCACCGGCGGTGAGGGCATGGAGAGGCTCGGGGAATGGGCAAAATGGGTTCCCCTCTCAATGGCTATGCCACGGGGTGGTGGTGGAGGCAGGAGAGATGGCCGAAGGAGGCACTACACCGACGAGAAGTGGCAAGGTGCTTCGGGTCCGACATGGTTTTTGCGCCTAGAGGAAATTTGTAGTGAAGGGTGGTGTGTATTGTCTTTAGGAGATGACTACGATGCTATAGGCAGCGGCTCAGGGACCAATGGTCACCAGAGCGATGGAGACAACCTTTTCCACGGTGGTGCCATGGGCGGCCACAGTGAAGTTCATGCTATGCTAACTAATCTTCAGATCTAACTCACATAGAAGCACTAGGGGACTACTAAGAGCTCACCCAGGGTGTAGATGAAATCGGGAGATGCTTCAAGAAGTAGCGAATTAGATCCATAGGGTCCTATAGATGGTGTAGGAGTGAGGAATCGAACGGGGACTCACCGGAGTGACGGTGAACAGAAAAGGAATCGATAGTGGTCGAATTTGGGGAAGAGTTAGTTTTTGGAGATTCCCTGAGCTTGGGTCCACATTGAGCAAGGAAGAAGCATCAGTGAGGTATGGAACGCAATATGACGCGGTTAGATGAGGTTCAAGCTCATTAGAGTGTCGAGAACACGAATGCCCGAATCGAGGTGTGCGTTGGAGGTAAGGAAGATGACAACTTGTCCTCACTATGGGGTTCCCAGGGCTGCATTAAGCAAAGGAGGAGTATTAGTGAGGTAAGTGACTCATGGTGACACAGGTGGCGAAGGCAAGGAAGCTCACCCGAGCTAGAAGCGTTGCAGGGCTTGCTCACTGGCGTCGAGAATGATGCACTTGTTCTCGGTGATTCAGAGAGCTAGAAGCTCGAAGAAAGTGCGAGATGGAACAAGGGGCGAGCTGGAGAGATGGTGACATACTCGGGGGCTTAATTAGAAGTGGGTATAGCATGAGAGGATTGGCGAGAAAAAGCGGTCGCGGCGGGAACTCGTGCTCTCGCCTTCGACGTCTCCGCCAGAGCGGGTGTTGGGTGCCATTAAGAGGGTAGATGGCATGGCAGGGCCTGGCGTAGGTGATGGATGCAGGTGAGATGTGAAACAGTGGGCGACGAGGCAAAACCGCGTGCGAGCAGACAAGAGAGCGCTAGCGCACTAGCGAGCGAGGTGGAAGACAAGCTTTGACAAGTAGGGTCCACACGTCAGTAAGGGAGAGTGAGCACGCTGGTGCGGCTAGAACTGGGCGAGAGAGTTTTGGGCTGGTTTAGTTTCGGACCAAAGATTCGGCGGGAATTCAAAATTAGTTTCTGAATTTTCAAAATCGGGCTGAGTGTTTTCTGAATTTTTGTACTGATCAAACGAAGTCCAAAATTTACAAAAAAAAATTATGAGGGCTCCTGACCCAGTATAGTTGCTTCTATAAATTTTTCAAGATTTCATATGCTTTGTGATTTCCTCAAAAATTCTTACAAGTCTCTGTTTTCATGTAAATGCATTGTTACTTTTGATGAGAATTCACAAAATATGCTTAAGTAATTTTTCCCTCATGTAAATATGCCCAAATTTATTTTCCTACATATTTCCACCCTATTTTCCCAAAATTGGGATTTTTGGGATGTTACAGAATTATAATTATTTAGGGATTTAACTTAGGAATACACATGGAAATCAAATTTCTAATTTTGTTTTGTTTTATTTTTATTTTGAATTTCAGTTTTATTGTTCTTGACATTGACTCTTTTACCCAGGAATTAATATGGAAATCAAAATGCTGATTTTATTTTATTTTTTATTCTGGATTTTAGTTTTATTGTACTTTGATATTGACTCTTTCTTTTAATCTAGACAGTTATAATCTAGACCCACCACGATCGACCAGGTATATATATTTTTTATTTTGTATTCTGAATTATAATTATTTAGAGATTTTACTTTGGAGTTCGTATTGAAATCAAATTGCTGATTTTACTTTATTTTTTCTTCTGAATTTAAGTTATTTTTTGGTTGGATTTCGTATACTAATATAATTATCAATTTTTTTAAAAAAATTATTTTGATTTATAATTTTTGGAATACGTATCGAAATCAAATTGATAATTTTATTTTATGTTTATTTTGAATTTTATTTTTTATTGGATTTCATATACAAATATAATTGCCAATTTTTTATGCTGGATTATAATTATTTAGGTTTTTTTACGTAGAAAATTTGTATGGAAATCAAATTACTAATTTTTTGTTTTTATTCTGAATTTAAATTTTATTGTACTTATCATGGACTCTTTTACTTATGAATTCGTATGAAAATTAAATTACTGATTTTATTTTATTTTATTTTTTATTCTAAATTTTAGTTTTATTATACTTGATATGAACACTGAACACTTCCTTTTGATTTAGACAATTATAATCTGAACCAATCATAATAGATGGTGTAGATTTTTTTTGCACGGATTAATGTGGAAATTTCTTGCCCTTGAGAGAAACGTAATAACTTCTTTTGACTCTACTTCAATAACACAATAGATAGATCATATTTTTTCCTTCTAAAATTTGTACGTTCCAAACGGGCCAACCAGAGCAATATTTAATGTCGAAATATTGGCCCAATTAGGCCCCAAAAAACCCCATCCCGGGGAAACTGCCGCGCAATTCAAAGTTTCAAACCCAGATTGTGAAACCCCAACCCCCTTGGGCGGCGAGCTCGCCGCCGATGCGGCCGCCGGCGCCCAAGGCCCCGTCCACCATCTCCTCTTACGGCCAACAGGAGCCCCGACCGGAGAACCCCCTTCTCATCCTTCCCTCCTCCCGCGCCTCCAAGCTCTCCCTCAGCTGCCCCCTCCTCGACCGCCTCCTCTTCGGCGGCCTCCCCGCTTCTTCCTTCACCGAGATCGCCGGCGAGTCCGCCTCCGGCAAGACGTAGTTCTGCCTCCAGCTCGCCCTCCTCGCGCCACTCTCCCCGCTCTCCTCCGGCCTCTTCTTCCACTCCGACCTCCCATTCCCCCTCCGCCGCCTCCGCCTCCTCGCCCAAAAATCCCACCCTGACATCCTCGACCACGTCCTCGTTGCCGCCGTCCACTCCCCCTCCGATCTCCTCTCCCTCCCCTCCCGCGCCCAGCACCACCTCTCCCACCGTAGTCACTCCCCCCACCGCCTCCCCATCCGCCTCATCCTCCTCGACTCCGTCGCCTCCCTCTTCCGCGCCGACTTCGACGCCTCACCCGCCGACCTCAAGCGCCGCTCCGCGCTGTTCTTCAAGATATCCACAAAACTGAAGGAGCTGGCGTACAGGCACCAGTGCGTAGTGGTGGTGACCAACCAGGTGGTGGACGTGGTGGAGGGGGAGGCCGGGAACACCGTGGCGTGGTCTTCGGGGCGGCGGGTGAGCCCCGCGCTGGGGCTCGCGTGGGCTAACTGCGTCAACACTCGGCTGTTCCTGACGCGGGAGGTGTACGGCGCCGGCGGGAGCGCGAGGAGGCGCATGAAGGTGGCGTTCGCGCCACACCTGCCGGAGCGGGCGTGCGAGTTTGTGATACGGAGGGACGGCGTGTTCGGCGTCGGGCCGACGGAGAGGTAGGAGCTCTTTATCTTGGTCTTTTGTGTGTGGTCGTGTCTCATGACCTGTTCGATGGAATGTGCCTGTGGGTAAATGGATTTGACACAGTGTAAAAAGATTTGGCCTTTTAACTTGAATTATGTAATGGTTGGAAAGGCATATAATTTAAGTTTGTTGCAATACAATGTCCTATTGGTTAAACTTGTTGGGGATTTGGTAAACTTGTTGCGTCTAGTTCTGAAGTCTGAACTCTGAAGACAGGAACTAGGTTCTTGCCTTATTGAGTTATTGGATGCTTGGTTGAACTTTGAAGGGTACTGGTTTTGTACCATGAAAAATTAACTTTTTCAGTGGAATTTGTCAAAGTGAACCTTAAACTTTAATAATGAGCAATTTGGTGCCTGTGAAGTCTATTGTTGTTGATACAGTACATTGTGGAATCAACAACCTTAAACTTCAATAATGAGCAACTTGGTACTTATGATGCTATCGACAGTAATACACCATCAGAAGATGTGGACTATCTTTCAGTTGAAATATTCGTATCCTGCAATGATTAAATCATTGTGCTCATGCTCATGGCGATATACTCGAATTTCTGCATTGAGATAATAATAAAGGGCCCAGCAAAATTTACATGCTCAGCATGTAAATGTTAAATATGAGACATTACCCGAAGATGCGAAGAATATACCGAAGAAAGGAATCAAAGAAGGCATGTAGTGCTAGAATTGACTATTTGAGTATAACTTACTATGGTAGTATGCATGGTTCATTTCGAAAAATACTAATAATTCAACACAAATTTGTGTCATTCCTACAGGAATATAATTTGTGAGATCCATCATCCAGGGTTTAGTTTATGCATTATAAAAAAGTTAATGTATAAACTCATGTTTTCCCAAGTTTGATTGTGAATTGAGTAAACATTCACAACTTTTACATACGAATTACAACGGGCCCTGTTGACTAAATTAAAATGCGTCCGAGCTACAAATTAACATGTAAATGAGAGAGGGTTGGAAAATTATGTCATAAACATTCAGATTTTTTTACCTTAGCAAACTCAAAGGTATTTAAGATTCTACTAACTCCAAAGAAAGACTCAACAAGTCAACATTTTGTATAGGGAGCGACTAGCGCCCGGACGTACTACCCATCGTACGCTTGTCCCCACCGTTAGATCTAACTTAGATGGATTCCGACCATTTGATTTGGTGCAGCAGAGAAGGGCGCATCTACTCGATCTTCGGCCGTTGTTGCCTCGTCGGAGCTCCAGCATGCCTGAGGAGGAGGCTGTGGTGAGCGGCCTCCCTCGAGCATGAATGGCGTCGACCTTGGACCAACGGCTGGCGTTGGAGCTCAGGATGCCGGTGGCGGGGCTTATGACGCCGGTGGTCACAGTTTTCTTCCACAGAGGAGGCGCAGGGAAGGAGAGGATGATCCCCGGCTAACGCTGGCTCGTCAGAGCAGGAGGGAGGGAGGAGGGACCTAGACGGTTGCAACAAATTTACAAAGAGATGCAACATCGATCCGATGAAACATGCAACAAAATTCCCCACGGTTGCATCAACCAATCACAAACAAAAAAATGGAGCAACAAAAAAAATCTCTTTTGCAACAAATTCTTAACCCAGCTGCAACAAATCCATAACCCAACTTTAACAAAAAATTCTTTGTGCAACAAATCGAAATGGCAACCGCAACAAAAACCTCCTACGACAAATTTTGAGAAGACATGTTGCAACAAAATCATACACTTCGTGCAACAATTGATAAAAAAATGCTGCAACAATCTAGAGAAATATCTGCAACAAGACTACTGGGATAGGGATGGCATGCAGGTGATGGCGACGGTCCAGTGTTGAGGAGGGAGCAACAACGGCTAGCTCGGTGCTATGTCTCCACCCAACAACATTGCCTCGTCGCTAGCCCTGCTCACCATCCGCCTCCCCTACCTCATTCGGCCTTGGCCCCACTAGATCTGGCAAGTTCCTCGCAAGGGGAGACCTCCGCACAAGATTTGGTTGCGGTGGATGGCATCGTCTAGCGTGAGTGGTGTCGAGCTCAGGCTGACAGCCAGCGGTGGAGCTTGGGATGCTAGGGCTGAAGCAGTAGTGGAGCAGCTCGTCGGTGATGGAAGCGGCTCGGCCGAAACCAGTCTGATGCGATGGTGGGGAGAGAGAGTGTGCAACATGGGAGGTAGAGGAATGGATGGTTGGGGACGAGATGCTCTCGTGCGGCAACGACAGATAAGGTTTGGGGGTATGTGCTAGTTGTAGGTTGTAGGAGAGAGAGAGAAGGAGGCAGTCATGGAGATTCAGGGAGGAATGGGTGGACAAGGGCGAAGAGGATAAGGCGTATGATTTTCTTCCTAGCAAGGTTCAAGAAGTCAGCTCCAGGCGCCGAGTAGGCGTTCGGCGGGGAGCAGCCGTCGCGATTTCTCCCAAGGCGGCTAGGTGGGAGGGTCGCCTTGGACCAGCTAGGTGGTCAAAGCCAGTCCTCGGCAGCGCGCGGTGGCTCTAGGCGAGGCGGCGTGAGGGGAGATGGATGAGGAAGAGAGAGGACCGGGCTAACCTAACCGCCGCCGTTGCTGTCGCCGAGGTCGCCGCCATCGCTCATTCTTCCGCCGCCGCCGCCGCCGTTGCTCGCTGCTCGTCATTCTTTATTGCGACCGTGCAATGGAGGGTGGAGAAGGAAGGATGTCTTCGAGTCTTCGTGCGAGGAAGTGAGAGGAAAGGGATATCTTGCTTTGTATGAGGCAGGGCCTCTACCAACAGGCTGGAAGGCTTACTTCTTCTCTTGGAAGACATGTAGAAAAGAGAGAGAGGACCAGAGAGACGTGAGGTTGGTTGGAGAATGTGTAGCCACAACGTTTTCTACACTGCTGTTCACCTTTTTGACCAAAGAGATGTGGGGCTGGTTAGAGAATGTGCAGCCATAGCGTCTTCTACACTGTTGTTCACCTTTTTGGCATGTGCAGCTGGACAAAGCTTGAACTTTGGGATCTTATGCGGCCTTCCAATCTGCGCCACGCTTGCCTTACATTTCTAACTCACGCCAATCGCTTTGCTGCGCCGCCTAGTCGGCCACCTAGTCCACCTAGGCGCTAGGCCTCAGGCTACCGCCCGCCTAGCTCTTTCTTGAACCTTGCTTCCTAGGGAGGACGGTGGATGCAAAGCGTACGATCGGAATGCTCATATCGGATGTCTTCACCGTATCATTATCCACCAAGTAACTTCAATGGGAGAAAGAATGCTATTGCTTCCTTGAGGTCTGAAAATCGAACAAATCCAAAATGATGCATGAGTATCATTGACTTTTTTTGCTCCAAACAAGTAGCATTGACCAAGGTTGTCAAGGCGCTCTGGCAACTCGTGGCGAGCCCGGGGCGCCAGGAAGCCTAGGTATAGTGTCCAACATAAAACTCTATGTTCGAAAATAGAAAGCTTACAAAAGAAGTAAAGAACTAATTGAACTATTGAAATTTGAATGTGGTAGGACTCACGAGGACTCTTCTTTTTCCTTTGCATCTTTGCTAGTGCGGTATCGAAGCTAGCACAGGTATGCTCATGGTCCTCGACTAGGATGTCAATGGTAGACAACAAATTTTCATCACTACTAAACATCTTCATCACCATTTCATTAAAAATATTCTGTATAGCTGTTTCATGATCAATGTCACTTTCCAAGATTCTAAAAAATCTTTGTGGATTCAAAAACAAAGTAGCCCCATGTAAATTTTGCAACATTGGATCATCCCACCGACGATCAACAATCTCCATGATCCCCTTCAACAATCTCCCCTTCATCACAAAATTCTCCTTGAGCTTCTCCTTGCACATATTCATAGCAATCGTAAGCTCCCCCATTGTAGGCTTCTCATCACCATCAACAAGCCTCAACACAATAAGAATGGGGTATGATGCTCTTATGCAATCTCCTACAACATTCCAAAATGCCGTAGAGAGCACAACATCAGACACATTCTTCCAAGTTTGAGTTTCCCCAATTTGAACCTAGACCAATCCTCACTAACAAGAGCTTTCTCAAAGCATCTATATGGTTCTGCCTATACATACTTTGCAAAGTGTAGAAAGAGGTCGCAAACCGAGTAGTCGCGGGTCTCACAAGATCTCTCTCACATGTCAACTCCCTAATTGCATCGAGAAGCCTCAAATGCCTATAGATGAATGTTGTCACATGCCTTGCTTTGGCAATCCAGCCCTTGAACTCCACCATACCACCAATGTCCTCAAGCATAAGGTCCAAACAATGGGCAGCACACGACGTCCAATATAGACTAGGGAATCTCTCTTTTAGAAGCTTTTTCGTTGCCTTGTGGTTAGCCCCATTGTCGGTGATTACTTGAACAACATTCTCAGCACTGATCTCATTAATATTTTTCTCAAGTCGGCCAAATAGTTAGCATCATGTACCTTACTTGATGCATCAACTGACCCCAAGAAGAAAGTCCTATCTGGACTATTGACAAGGAAATTGATGAAGTGCCTTCCCCTCTTATCTGACTATGCATTTGACATTAGTGAGCAACTATAATTTTTCCAAGACGACTCATGCTTAGCCCTCAACTGGCTTACTTCCATCCTTTCCTCCTCTAGCAATGGAACCCTCAACTCATGATAACTAGCCAACTTCAGCCCATGCCCATACAGCCCAATTGCTTCAACCATCTCCTCATAGCTCCTTGAGTTTACGACATTGAATGGAATGTCGTTCTCGTAGAAGAACTTAGCAATGTACTTGATCATCGTATGTCTTTCTTCCTTGCTCTCTCCACTCCTATATATGTTGAGTTGTTTAACCCTTGGGGTATGTCTTCTTCAATGTTGACCGGCACCTTTCATGTGGTCTTGTTCATCCACGCTTGTATTTATCTCATGATCTCAGTAGTGGTTTTGGGCCACTTAAGAATATCCCCAAAAACCCCCCAATGAGATGTCGCTTTAACCTCTTGATGCCTGAGTGCACATGCTTCCCACAAAGGGAACATTGCACCATATCCTTATCTTCAGTCGGCCAAAATGCATATTTCCATCTTGGGCCATTCGACTTGGCCTTCCTCTTCAGATCCTTGGATGGATCATAAGTCTCACTGCCTTCTGCAGCTTGCCTAGACATCTGTAAGCACACAAGCTGTAAGCACACCACAATCAGAGAGCAAAAGAAGGGAGTAGAAAGCAGGATTTTTTTTATAAAAAATAATATAATTTTAAAAGATATTTACAAAAATAAATAGCCGCCCCCAAAAATTACAAAAATATGTCCTATTGCCAGTTGGACTGGCGATAGGGACCCTGTCGCCCCCCTGTCGCCAGTTGAGGTATCTATCGCCAGTTCAACTGGCGATAGGTACCTCGGCCCTATTCTACTTAGCCAATTTTTGATTTTCATAAATGTTAAACGGTACTAAATCTATTAGACTCGCAATAACATTTTGTCATCGTCGTATGTTGTTCTACTACGGTTATTTTTTGAAGAATTTAGCGAGGACGTTTGAGGTATCAACGATTCGTAAAGTGGAAGGTAAGTGATATTGCGATTCACACGGGAATTCATACACACTGATATTACAGAACTTGCAGCAGAACATTATAACACTTAATTGAAATGATAATTCAGAACATTGGTAATAATATATTACTACTGTCCGTTTTTATCTCGTGGTTGCGACCTCAACGTCTCCCATGTGGACTGCCTCTAGTCGGGGCACCGGATGAGGTCCCCACGGCGACGTCCGGAATGCTGATGTCTCCTTGGTCCTGAGTATTTCGCGTGGGGCATGTCTTGAAGGTGTGCCCAGGCTCCCTGCAAATGGAGCACTTCTTCGTACTACGTTCGGCTTTTGCCTCGTCCATATCGTTCCTGATGCGCCGTACCTGTCGCCGGCCAACCTTTCCCTTGAGCCTACCAATGTTCGCGGCCCAGATTAGTTGCTCCCAGGTGGGATGGCCAGTGAAATGGCCAACAACGACGTAACCATACATCTCTCCACTCCATATTTGCATCACCGCCTCCTTGGTGAAATAGTGAGAGAGTCTTGGCGGATCTTTGTGCCACCGTCGAACAGGCGGCCATGACATGGGAGCAGGGCCTATGCAGAAGAAGGGGCTTGTTACAAGTGCATACGCAACTATCGCGACGTAGCGTGCACTCATGGGTGATCCTCTCGCGGTTTGTCCCGCAACGTCCTTTATCCCTGCACATTATCTCGAAGCGAAGCTCCCTCATTCCCATCTTGAATGCCTGGTGCATCTCACCCTTCTTGCTCTTCTCCTCCATGTATGTGGTGATCATGACGGAGTATAGTACTCTATCATTTGCCATGGCGAGCGACGCATTGCTGCATCTGTTAACAAAGTAGTTTGTGGTACCGCGGAGAATTAACTCCACAATACCAACCAAAGGGAGGCACCTGGCGCCGCGTATGACCCAGTTGTAGACCTTAGCTAGGTTGGTTTTCATGATACCATATCAAGCACCACCACTGTCATGTAGCAGCGACCACTTCTCCTTAGGCTCATGCTCAATCCAGTCTGAGAAGCATTTCACCTGTGCCCCTGTCTTCCTCGTGACACTACGACCGTCTGTGGGTAGCTGTGGCAATGCTTCGGGGGCCTGGTCAGCGCTTGGGGCGGCCCTTCTCGCTGCCTCCGTTCTGTGGGTTTGGGTCCGGTCATCCAGAATCTTCCAGAGTGTTTCGAACTTTCTCTGTTGGTTCTGGTTGCACAGCCGCTTGAATAGGTTCATCAAGTCCTTGTTGCGAAACTACTTATAGAAGTTTGCACCCAAGTGCCTCATGCACCACCTGCTCTGTAGATCCAGCCATGGAAGTGGTACGTTCTCTCCTCGTTGTAGCTGAGTTATTGCACGCAGCAGGCCTGCGTGCCGATCATGTATGAGGCATACGTTGGGACAGTCTTGCACAATAGAAATCCTCACATTCTTCAGGAACCACAGCCAGCTATCCGTGTTCTTGCTTTCAACGAAAGCGAATGCCACGGGAAGAACTTGATTGTTTCCGTCCGTTGCTATTGCAGTTAATATTTGGCCCTGTACCTCCCAGTCAAGAATGTGCCATCGATGCATAAGATTGGACGACAGTGCTGGAATGCATTGATGCATGGACCAAAGGCGAAGAATGCTCGCTGTAGTACCCTCTTATTAGGCCACTTCGGATACGTGGCGTCTTGAATGTCGACATGAGTGCCGGGATTCCTGTCTTGTATGACTTGGAATTGCCGAGGGAGGTTGTGGTAGGAATCCTCGAGCGTCTGAAACCTTGATTCCAATGCCTTCTGTTTTGCCCTCCAAGCCTTGACATAGCTGATAGTGTACTGGAACCTTGCCTCAATGGCCCGAATGATGGATCGTGGCTCAAAATCTAGATTATCCACGATCTCACCGTACATGAGATTGGCGATGAAGCTGATGACGAGTTCGGTGGGATCGCTGCGACTTCGATGGCGACACATGTGTGAGGGAC
Organism: Ampelocalamus luodianensis; assembly: GCA_036346255.1. NCBI lineage: Eukaryota > Viridiplantae > Streptophyta > Magnoliopsida > Poales > Poaceae > Ampelocalamus > Ampelocalamus luodianensis. Next base: position 28,645,019 of record CM070620.1, on the reverse strand, counting down.
CACTATAGAGCACTTCCAGTAGGTGTCCCACTTGGGCTGAAATGCGTGCACGCGCCAAGGGCATCCCTCTATGCTGCACTTCACGTCGTAACATCTTGGGGTAGACTTGACGGTGAATGTGCGTCGCACCGACAATGCCCAGAATTTGACTGCATCCTGCATGGCCTCCTTGCATTTGTACATAGCTCCTAGTCTGACCTCGCTCTGGTCGTACTCCCACGGTATACGGGAGCCTTCGTTGACGATGAGGTTCTCGAACTGGTATGTGTTCCACTCGGATGGAACCGCCTGCTGGTCCGCATCATCCTCGTCATCGGAACCTTCATCTTCGGACAATGCCATGTAGTCCTGGTCTTCGAGATCCATCCTTTGCACTAGGTCTTCCAGCTCCTCACCCTCGTCAGCAAGCCCACTAGCTTGTCTCACTGAAGGAGCTACTTTGGCATAATCTTCATCGACGACATCAGCAACCCCTTGTCCTTCAGCCATTGTGTACGCCGCGTTGGAGTCCCCGATTTCTTCCTCGGTGTCGCCAACCCCTACTTGTTCAAGCGCGGATCTTTGGAGTGGGTTTGGCATAAGCACGGACCGAAGGACCAATTTCCATCCCCTCTCCTCGCCATGCGTACATCGACCGCCATGAATTTGTTCCTTTACTTGCACTAACTCCCAATACGTGAAATGTCCCGCCGGGGCAAGGCAACTCAATGTCGATCATACACATCACGGTCCACTTGGGCGTGTGGAACAACCACCGCATCACAAACAATGTACGTTGCTCGGTCTTGGTAGGGAACACGTCCGTGGTGAAAATAACTCAAATCAATTCCCCCGGGACCCTCCATAATAGTCCCTCGGCCATAGTAAATTTTAAAATTGACGACGTCAGACATATTTGATGCACTGCAGTGTAAAGAACATTTACACGATGAACTATATATCTAAAACTAATAGCCCACAAAAAAGTATGTAAAACGGACTTCACTGCATAACCGTACATCAAAAACTATGTAATCCATTCTGTTAAAAAAATTACCCGAGAGGTGGGCAACTGGACGAACAGCGCTTCGCTAGCTTTTCTCCTCCTCTCTTCTCTCCTTCTCTTTTTCCTGAATAAAACTGAGTCCTGTGTGGAATTTCGAGGGTTCCAAGAGGGTTTTATAGGGGTCAGGGGCTTGTCGCCAGTTTAAACGGCGATAGCTTCCTATCGCCAGTTGAACTGGCGATAGATAGCTCAACCGGCGACAAGGGGTTCAACTGGCGACAGAGATTTATTTTTGTAACTTTTTGCAGCGGTTATTTTTTTTTTTTGTAAATATCTTTTTAAAATATATTAATTTTTGAAAAAATTGCAACCGGTTCAACAGGCGACAGGAAGCTGAAACCCTAAACAACTTGCTTTGTTTGTGATTTTCGCATAATTACAACGGTATGAAATGGGTTAAATTGACAATAGGATTTTGTGATCGTTGTGTATTGTTCTACTAAGGTGAATTTTGTAAGATTTTTTTGAGGAAGATTGAGGTATCAATGATTCGTAAGTACGAAGCCAAGTGATATTACAATGCGTCCGGGAATTCATGCACAACTCCCTTGGAGAACTTTCGAGAAATGACGCAACGATAAAAACACGACATTTCATCGGACAAGGGGTTACATGGCACGCAGGATAACGAACCGGGGACGGTACGCGCATGCCTTTATGGAAATAGAAATACATGGGATATGTGGACGAATAGGGTAGAACTACTGCGTGGAACGTGGCCATTTGCCCTTGCGGCCCAGCTCAACGTTGTACTCCTCGCCTTGCGCCTTAGCTCTCGCCGCGATTGCCTTCTTCCGCTCCCCCTCGGCCTCCCGTCGCCTGACATGCTCACGCTCCTGCTCCTCGCGCTGCCTGTCCCGCCTACCCTGCTCGGCCTGCTCAGCTTTCAACTCTTTGAGGCGCCTTTCACGGGTCTCGATGTCCTCCCTGGCCCAGCTCTTCCTTGTCAGCAACCACCACATGTCGTAAGGGTGGATCTTGTCGTCGATCCACTGGCTGAAGTTGCATAGGGGTGGCGGAGACTGCGGTGGGTAAAGATAGTTGGTTACGCCGTTACGGGAAGAAAAATGGCATTGTACCCCAAAATACGATTTCATTACCGGCTGCCTGTTGGTGTAGTTCACAGCGTAGTTTGGACAACACCAATAGCGCTGCCCAATGGTCCACTCATTGGTTGATTTGACGCACTTGCACACGTCCCGACACCAGCATAGGGGTGGCGCCACCCTATAGGGGGCCCTTCTGGAGGGCGTTCCGCGGGCATAGGTGGGGGGCTGCGGCTCGACCCAGAATCATTGGGCGTACTGCGAGGCAGCTTCCTTAGATCCACCAGTTCCGAAAAAGTTTGGTGTGTGAAAGGCTGCTGACTAGCGGCATGATGGCGAGCGGCGGTCTCATGGGGAGACACCCAGTCCTTCAAAAGCTTGCGGACTTTCTCCTATTCCTTCTCCTTGTCCATGTTTTCTACTTGGTGGTGCTGGTGTGGAGTTGCTGGATGAGTTGTACTGTATTTATAGCTAGAGCGGACGCAGCCGTAGCCGGGGCTCCATTGCAAGCTAGCTCGTCTGCTCACGTCTTGGTAAAAGCTGGCTCGTCGGGTCACATCGTCCTGAAAAGCTAGCTCGTTTGGTCACGTCGTCTGGTCACGTCCTCAGAAAAAACTGGCTCGTCTGGTCACATCGTCCTGAAAAGCTAGCTCGTCTGGTCACATCCTCAGAAAAAGCTGGCTCATCGGGTCACATCGTCCTGAAAAGCTAGCTCGTCTGCTCACGTCGTCGTAAAAAGCTGGCTAGCTAGCTCATTTGCTCATGTCGTCGTAAAAAGCTGGATCGTCGGGTCACATGGTCCTGAAAAACTAGCTCGTCTGGTCACGCTGTCCTAAATAGCTGGCTTAAGAAAAAATGAGACATCGAAACACGAGACTATCATAATAATAGTTGCACACAAAATAATATTTACATAGCTACTATTACTGATGTTTACATAAATCAATATCTATTGGCGTCTCCTCTTGGGGCGCACCCCGCGTGTCGCCCTGGGCCTCGCCTGTCGCTGGTGTGAGTACGTCAGAGGGTCAGGCTGCCTGACTACCCGACCCAAGCGAGTAACCTGCGGTGGTGTCGCCAGGGGATGCTCCTGCGTCGGCTGGGACGATCTCGGCGTACCGTACAACTGAGAAGCCTCCAAAGAGAATTGGGTGTCACGTGGGTCCCTGAAGAAGTCCTCGATGGGTGCCGATAGGTTTGCATTGTCTGGCGACAATGCATCGTCCTCCCAAGCCGTTCCTGCGAAGCATTACGTTACAAACGTGATCATGGCGAAAAGGACGTTACGCAAGCAAGCAAGCTGAACTTACCTGCTTGCCCAAAGATGTGCTCAGACGACGCGACATGCTCCTGCCCCGCGTACGGGTGGAGCTGAGGACCTGTAAGAGAAAATCGTCGTTACTAACTTGTGAGGTTCGAAATAAAGAAGCAATATGAGCGTGTCGTACTCACCTCCGACATGTCCCGCGGTGCTCCCCCCACGCTGCCACGACGACGAGCCCGCCACGTCCGCGGTAGGAGGCTGTGTCCTACCACCTCGGCTGACCCCCTCGTCCTCGCACTGGTCGGTCCACCGGGTCCGTCGGCGTGCGACCAGTCGCGATCTGTACTCCGCGTACTCCTGCCTCCCTGATCCGCAGCAGGATCCCTATGGTCTCCCCCAGCGTCATGTGCTACGCAGAGTCTACCAACTCGATAATCTCCCGGTGTAGATCCGCCTGCACAAGTAATCAACAAGTTGTAAACCACAGTCTGTCAAATTAAATATGAAATAAGGACCGTTGAATACATACGCAGCGGTGGAAAGCGGTCGGTGGGTGGGTGCGTGTCGGGCGTCACGACCTCATGTCGAGGTGGGTTGACCACGACCCGGACGCACCGAAGCCTCGTCCAACTAGCGTACCACTCCATGTACTCATCGTACGTCTCGGGGTCGTAGGGATCGTCCCCACACTAGATGAGGTCGTCGTGCGTGCCACTCCAACCCTCAACCCAAGGGGACATCCTGTCCAACCAGGATATCGTGCCATGAACTCCCTTCCTAGTGTACCTGTGGACGGCAAGACAATTATTTGGTCAGGATGTAACACACATCGCACGAAAGAAGTAAAGAGTGAACTTACGCGTGTACGTGCGTCGGCACCCGCCTCCCCCCCAAGGGGCTGGGACCTCCTGTCGCAGACCGAACTGGCGCATGACCCGCTGCACCTGGTACTCCTCCACGAAGACATCATGCACCAAGGCACTCCGCGTGTACCAGTACATGTAGTCTCGCATGCACAGGATCGATAGTCCTCCGGGTGCGCGCACGATCACTCTCTCGTCACTATACGGTCTCCAGATGACGCGATCATCGGTCAGCTGATCGAACATCGCAACGTACTCCGGGTAGGACCCCTGCAAGGTGATTGGCGTGAAGGTGACCTGTGCGATAGAACATCGCAAACTAAGCAAAGTAATCACGAAATAGTGATTACAATACAAAAAAAGAAATGAATATGAAACTAACCCGTCGGCGGCACCACACCGTGCCCATGGTCGGCCGGTCCAGGTCATCGTGCGGGACGTACAAGCTCTCCTCGTACGCTCGTAGGTCCAACTGTGGCCGTTCAATCTGGAAACGCTCCAAGGACCACAACTGCAGTAGTAGCGAGCATCCCGAGAGGATGGAGCGCATCGTCGCGCGACGCCGGCGCGTGTCGCCAAGGTCGCGATACGTCGCGCCGCGGCCGGTCGGACCCCAAGCGTAGGAGGGGATCTCGTCCACCGGCGAGTCCGCCAGCTCACGTGCGTACTGAACGTAGTGCTTGTTGACGCTGTCGCCATGGGACCCCAGGAACATGACCCACCCGAACAACCACAACAGGTAGGCCTCGAAGTGCCTCCTAACAGCGACGTCCCCTGCGTTCTGCGCCATACGCTTGGGCTGCAAGAAGACACGTATACGTCAGCAAGGTTCACATACGAATTGATGCGAGAGGACAATAGTTACGAAGACTTACGTAGAACTGGCAGATCCACTTCAACGTCGGCCCGTGCGGGCTGCTGAATTCCACGTACCCGCTGCCCGGTTGCAGCACATCGTGGAACCTGGCTAGGAGGTCCGTGCGCCACGTGGCCGGGATGTCGTGCGCCGCCATCGGAGTGCCTGCGTAGGGCAACCCAGTCAGGTAGCTCACGTCCTGCAGCGTCGGCGCCATCTCCCCGCACGGGAGGTGGAACGTGTGGGTCTCTGGCCTCCAACGGTCAACCAACACCGTCAGTACGACCCGGTCGTATGGAAAATGCCTAGACGTACGACCAGGACCGTGGCCCTGGTCGTCCTCCCACGTCGCCTCCACCATCCTCGCTAGTGGAAGGAGGCCTGCTGCTCTCAACCTGCGTCGAAACGATTAAGAACAAACGTGAGTCCACGCAAAGTAGTCAGACTGCGATTGAGTGCATGAAGGTCAGAACTACACGTACCCCAAAAGCCAGTCTCGGTGCAGCCTCCATGCCCTGATGGGCGTGCGTAGCCGCAACGCGCCAACCACTATCGGCGCCTCGCCCTCCGGGGGGACCACGATACTGAGGCGGCTACGGTGACACGCATCAATCACCGAGTCAAGCAACTCGTAGTGGCTCACATCTGCCATACCTGAAAATGCAGCAATAAACAAAGTTCATATTTTTTTCCATTCATCTTTACATAGCCTATGTAGCAACTACGGATTTTCTTTACAATTTTAATACGTGTCATGCTATTTTTCTAGTTTAAATGGTATTTTCGGCACTAACAAGATATTTACCGCGCACTAACACAATAATAACCGCACACTAACAAAATAATAACCGCGCACAAATGGAAAGGTAAATAATTACTCCACTTAGCTACTCTATACATTTTTTACAAATTCATAGTTGGCGTCTTCCTATTTCTGCAGAAATATCATAAATCGTTCGAGTGTTGCAACATTCCTAACATGTGCACGACGAACTACATAATTTCATTATTTCTGCAAATATTCTCATTTCTCTTTCGACCTAGTCAGCTACTCTGGATTTTCTTTACAATTTTAAATGTGTCATGCAATTCTTCTAGTTTAAAAGAGAATTCCTGCATTAATAATATAACTACCAGCTACACAACTCAAAATATGTACTACACAATTTGACTACATTTATCTAACCTACTAAATTCTATGTCGCTATTTTTGTTTGCTAACCTACAAGGTTTTGACATAACGTACACAGTTTCAGAAAAATGTACCTGCAAGATGATCGATCGAATCTGATGCTTTGTCAATCTCTCTCCTCCGCGACGAACTGGCAGAGCTTCACTACTTTTTTCTCTCCCTCTCGTACTCTCTCTTGTTTTTTTCTGGAATTAAAATGAATTCTGGACTGATTTTTTGTCGTTTTTATAGCTGGATCTACAGGAACCTGTCCAACTTCCTGTCGCTAGTTTAACTGGCGATAGATAGTTGAACCGGCGACAGGGGGCGACAGGGTCTCTGTCGCTAGTCCAACTGGCGACAGGGACATATTTTTGTAATTTTTGGGGGTGGCTATTTATTTTTGCAAATATCTTTTAAAATTATATTATTTTTAAAAAGTTCTAGAAAGCAGAGAGCAAGAAAGCAAAGAAGAGAGCAAGAAGCAACGAGCAAAGCAGAGAGGAAGAAAGCAAAGCAGAGAGCAAGAAGCAGAGGCAAGAAAACAGAGAGAAAAAGAAGTAGAGCAGAGCAAGAAGCAGCGCAAGAGCAGAGAACAAGAGGCAAAGCACGAGCAGAGCATAGCAATAGCAGATTAGAGCAGATATCAAGAGGCAGTGCACGAGCAGACCAAATTAGAGCAAGAATCAGAGCAAAATGAAGAGAAAATCAGAGCAAGAAGCAGAGTAGAGCAAAGGGAGAAGATGAAAGGAGGGAGGAGACTGACCTGAGCTAAAGTGACCTCAATGGAGGCGGCGGCGGTGAGGAGTGGAAGGCGACCAAGACTGCCGGGGCCGACGGCGGCAAGCTGCAGGGAGTCAGTGACATTCTTCGTACAACAACGGCAGCGGCGAAAATTAGCCGGAGAGGGGCGGCGGCGGTGATGGAAGTGAGCTAGAGAGGGGCGGCAACAGCTCGTCCCTAGCCTTACTCGAAGCCTCAGTCCCCAGATATGTTTTCTCTCCCCTCCTTTCACGTGAAACCCTACCCGTTGAGGGGGTTTTCCCCTTTAGGCGCTCGCCAGACTCGGCTAGACGATGCCCAGGTGACCATGGAGTCGCCCAGCTTTCCTAGGCGCTTTCCTGAGTCCCTGTGGCCTGGGCAAATGACCCCAGCGTCTGCCTCTAGCCGACGGGATGACCTATCATCGACACCTAGGTGACGCCATGACAACCCTGGCATTGACTCTTTAGCTTAGGTAGCATGCTCTTTCTCAAACTTGTTCTCGTATATCACACGTAAATGCTGAAAATGCTAGCATATCTATAAAGGGATTTTTTTAAATTTGGGCCCGTGGTGCCACGTGAGTTGCAAAAATAACCCCGTTGGCACCGAAATTCCAAAAGTAGCTCCCTCCTGAGCGCAGATGCCCCGGAGGCCAACACGTGGAAGTTTCTGCGCCCGGGGAGCGCAGAACGGTGGTGAATGCGCGGAATGTCAGGCGGGCGCGGGAAGTTGAGGCTCGGCGCGGAAGGAGGCAGGCCCGGGCAGCTTCTACCCCACTGGAGCGCGGAAGCTCGCTGGCTACTTTCCGCAGCACCGGAGCGTGGAAAGTGCTTGTGCAACGCCATTTCTAAAAAAAGGAACAAGGCTTCTAAAAGATGCTTAACTGTTCTCTTGCTTTGCTAAGTTGGTGGCTTTGGCTCTAATTATTCCATGTTTGGAGAGAAAAACTAATCATAATATGATTCTGAACTAAGTTTCATATCTAGTTCTTCCTTTTGGATTAGTTATCTCGTGTTACTCTATTTAATGCATTTCAATCTCTATGATAAAATGATTCACATATATGCGCTGAGTGTGCTGCAAATATGTAAAGTCTGGGAATTTCTCACATATCCTTGAAGCTGATTTTCCCTTTATTAAGAGGATGAACTATGACCAGGGAAAAAACCGGCGGTTACTGGAAAAACCGGTGGGAATCGAGAAGGAAAAAACCGCCCAAATTTTTTCCAAATTTAAATTTAATTTTATGACTGCATAATACACTTCTTAGGTTGGTTTAGGCCTTTTTTTTGCTAGATTACCTATTGTATGAGCTAAATATGCTTGAATTATTATACTCTCAAGTCCCAACATTTGAAGGACTTCTCCTAATTGATAACAATGAGTATATTGCACAACCTTTGTGTTTCTCGACAATGTTTTGGTATGAATTGTTACTCTATTATTGTTTTTAGTATTGCTAGTCAAGTTATCATTCATTGCTATTAACTTATGTTTTTATAATTTTAGATGCTTTAGAACACTTGGAGGAGAGGGCTTTCCTAAATAGTCAAGCTAGCAAGGAGGACTTTTCATGTACAACATCAGGCTCCTTACAAATTTCTAATTAGACATCAATCTCCTTATGTACCAGGATTGTTACTTCATTAAATACTTTCTAATTAATATTCGTATTATTCCAATTGCTAATTACCCATATGTAAGATCGAGGAGGCCGACTAGAGGGGGTGAATAGGCGGTTTTAAAAACTTCTTTGGCTAAAACCGATTTCTAATGCAGAAGCGTAAATCAATTCAGTTTTGCACAATTAAAGCCTAAATCAATTAGTCTTTGCTAAGTGCACCAACAATATAAGATAATTGACAATGATAGCAATTATACAAGATGAAAAAGCAATTTAATTCTATGAATGTAAATTGTAATAACGTAAAGCACAAGAAGGCAAACCACGATGACACGGCGATGTTTTACCATGTTGTTCGGAGACTTGCCAATCTCTCCTAATCCATGTTGAGGTAAGCCCAACCACATTGGACCAGCTCCACAATTGAGCCAACACCTCCGAGGTAAGTCCAACCACTTGGACTGGTTCCAAATCGAACCAACACCTCGATCCACTCGGGGTTGCTCTTCCTCCACTCCGGAGATGGCGAGCACCAAACCACTCACAACTGTTGGGCCTTCTCACAAGCTTTTTTGAGAAGATCACCGAACCACGACGCCTCCACGCCGTCTAAGTGTCGGCAAACACCAAGAGTAACAAGTCGAAGACTCTCACTTAAACTAATCAAGTGTCTAAGCTCAATGGATACACAATCCACTACCTAATGCAACACATGCACTTAGGATTTTCCCCTCAAAGCTCACTAAGTGCAACACATGCACAAAAGAGTGTAGAGGGCTTACTCTTTGCTTAAGGGAATAAAATGGGGCACCAGCAACCTCTTCCACATACAAAAACTAGCCGTTTGGGAAAGATTCTGTCGAAAAGCAGGAGGCTAGGTCAGACCATAGGCACACGGCCGGTCAGACCAGTCAGGCTCCAACGGCTATAAAACTAGCCATTGGACCACATCCAGACTGACCGCCAACTAATGGCCAGTCAGACTGGACCAAGCCGACCAGACCGCCCAACACACGACGGTCAGACTGCTCCACAAAGGAGCAAGCCAAAATCTAGAGACGCCTCTGGAAAAACCTGACCGGGTCACATGCCCCGGAGGTCCAGTCAGTCTGGCCAACACATGCCGGTCAGACCACTCCAACTAAAACCAGAAAAACATATTCTCTGGAAAAAACTGACCAGGTCACATGACCCGGAGGTCTGGTCAGACCGACCAACACGTGGCGGTCAGACCAGTGACCAGGTCTACGACCACGACCAGGTGCCGGTTAGACCGGCCAACACATAGCGGTCAGACCGCTGACCTGGTCTACAACCACGTAGGTCTACGACCAGGTGCTGGTCAGACCGGCCAACACATGGTGATCAGATCGCTGACCTGGTCTACAACCACACAGGGCTACGACCACGATCAGGTCTATGACCAGGTGCCGGTCAGATCGGCCAACACATGGTGGTCAGACCGACGGAACAAGAAACCAACACTCAGCCTTGTCAAACTCTCAAGGGCTGGTCAGACCACCCAAAGACCTGCGGTCAGACCACTAAGGCTGAGAAAGAACAGAGATTGCATTCCGCTTCAACTCAAATCAAAAAACACATTTGCCAATTTGATGCGTGATGCAAATAAGGAATAAAAGCATGATTCTCAATAAGTTACAAAACACATTTACCAACTCTTATAATCAAGCTACAAGGAATAAGGTACATGGACTAAGACCATTTGCAAAACACATTTGCAAACTAAAGTCACATGCTACAAGGATTATGCATGAGTCTCAATTATTTACAAAACACATTCGCAAACAATAGTATCATGCCAACGAGAGCTAGAGCAAGTACAACGAGCTATCAACACATGACAAACTCAAGCTACTAGTCAAGACCCCTCTTAATAGTACGGCAACCTGTACTAGCAAACTGGTCTTCCAACCAAACACAGAGACTGGTAAAAGACTAGGAGCACATCCTTAGCTCTAGCTAGTTATACCTTTGCCTTGAACATATTCTTGAAGCTTGATGACGCATATCTTTACTTCAAGTCCGGGTCATTGACTTGATTATCATCAACACATGATGATTTTCTTTTCTTCGGGATCTTGACTTGATGCTCATCAATACATGATGACATCCTTTACTCCAAGCTCTTGACTTGATGACGATCAACTTATGATGCCATCTAAAGTCTTCATCTCCATAGAACATAACCTATTTATCCAACTCATAGAAAATATTAGTTCCACAATATGATTGTCATTAATTACCATAACGTACCATTAACTCATAAAGGTAGGACAAGATACTTCAATCTTTCACACTTTGGTAATTGATGACAACTACCACAATTACAAATAATTGAATGTAAAGATATATGAGTATATATGAACTACACAAGTCTTATATACTCATTTGATATGTTTCAAAGTAAAGATCCTCAATATATGTGGAAAAAAGAATATAGATCAATACTAATAAAACCACAAAACATAGAGTGAAGTACCCCTAAATGTGTGCATATATGAATGTGTAATAAGAACATATGAACATATCCAAGTTATACTTTTGGTGGAGTTTAACCTATATTTTGGATCCGAGGAATGCAACAAGATATGCGAAAATTATGTCGAGTACATACCTCTTTGATTTTTCACCTTTATATCCAACTAAGACTAAAAAATATGTATATCAAATAAGAGAGTTAGTCTCACAAATAGATTTATCATTAATCACTAAAATACTTCATTAACACATAATGGCGGGTCTAGATTCTTCACCATAAATGGTTTTCTCAGTTTTTTTCCAGTTTTGGTAGCGGTTTTTTCGGTTTTTGGGCTGTAACCATTCCGGTTACCGGGTTTAAAACATCCCCAGTTCAATTTTTCATATTCAAATTTTAATCAGTTTTTTGCCAGTTTTTTCGGTAACCAACCGGTTACTATTACCGGCCGCCGGGCGGGTTTTTCACCGGTTTCGAGATTTGTATCCTTGGCTGTGACCCACCTTTAAAGTTGACAAGAAGTTACATGAGTACTAAGCCTAATGGAACAGTATTAATGAATAGTCAATGGGTAGAAATTAAAAAGTAGAAGACGAAGCTGGTATAATTATCGACCTCGATGGCTTGACCTAACATTTCAGTTCAAAACTTCAAAACTGGATAATGTACTCTTCAGTTTAATTGGATAGGATTGATGTTTCCAACATTGTCTTGTGATCGAGCCGTGCTTTTTTTCTTTAGGAAGTGCAAAAGCTTTGCACATCATCTCATTAAGTGGAAGGAGAGACCGTAGAATCCGAAAAACGAAGCCAATACAAAGCTGGGAACAAGGGAAAAAAAGAGAAAGAAAATGAAAGAAAATACAAGATGCCTCAGCTGTCCCAACCCAACTAACACCTTACAGTGATTAGTGAACGATCGTAAACAAGGACTACTCCTGCACCTCTGGTGCTACCCGACCAGATGCTATTGCCATGCACCAAAGGAGATGCTCGTTGTAAATACAAGCAAGAACCTGGTCGATGGTAGCTGAGACCTTCTTGAAAATCCTTTGGTTGCGCTCTTTCCAGATCATCCAAGAGACGAGAAATATGTATGAGTCGAAATCCTTCCTGCGATGCTTGGGTTCCTTGTGTCTTGCTGCAATCCAATGATCTTGAAGGGTGGTCTGGCCAACAGGAGCTGCTGCTCGAAACCCAACCCGACTCAAGAACCATGCCCAAATTTGTCCAGTTACCGCACACCCCACAAGAATGTGATCGATGGTTTCCTGATCATGTCCGCAGAACGCACATACCCCTTGGTTTTCCAAACCTCGGTGCTAAAGACGGTCAGCTATCAAATGAAAACTTTGCATTTGAGGGGAGCCCGAGCGCTCCAGATGGCATCGACGCAAGGAAAAGCAAGCGAGCCAATGAAGAACACTTTGTAAGCCAACTTTGAGGAGTAGCATCCTAAGGGTTCCCACCACCAAAGCACCGAGTCGACCTCGTCCGGCAATAGCTGAATGGACTGTAGCATGTCCCATAACCGCAGAAAGTCCGGAATGTTAACATCCTCTGAGTGACCCGAAATGTCAGAGATCCACGAATACCCAAGTAGGGCTTGAGCTACCGTTCTTTGCTTCCGCGTTGATAGCTTAACCATCTTTTCTATGGATGGGGCCAGGCCCTAGATGGATCAGCCATCAAGCCAACGGTCCTCCCAAAACAAAGAATTTTCGTCGTTGCCTACTCTGACCAAAACCAAGGCTTTGAACATGTCTTCCTCCGCTCGAGTAGTTTGATTGTGCAGTCTTCCCCAAGGCCTCTCTGACCAAGACCGTTGCAGCCATTGTCGGCGAATACGAAGAGCACGACCTAGGATGACCAAGTTTGGTAGGTCGAGTCCCCCAAGCTGGCGGAGGCGGCAAACAGAGGACCATGCCACTAAGCAATGCCCCCGCGACGTTCTGCGATCCTTTCTAAAGAAACGCTCTACACCTTTTGTCGATCTCTCTTATTACCGATAGGGGGGATCTAGGGCCATAAAGGTGTACACTGGTATAGCTGTCAATACCGCCTGAACTAGCAGAAGACGTCCCCCTTGGGAAAGCATGCCTGCTTGCCATGCTTGAAGGTGATTAACGACCTTATCTAGGAGTGGTTGGAAATATGCCCGGGAAGGTTTTCTGAGGGTGAGAGGTAAGCCCAGGTATTTGCAAGGAAAAGCAGCGATGTTGCATTGCAAACTGTCAGTGATGAACTGGATCTCATGGTCGTTGCACCGAATAGGCGTGAAGGAGCTCTTAGCTATATTGGTTCGAAGGCCCGAAGCTTCACGAAAGAGCTGGAGAATTTCTTTGAAGGCTAGCAGATCTGAACTGATCGGGGTTAGAAACACGACCGCATCATCTGCATACAAGGACAGTCGGTTTGGTAAACCTTGGCGCCCACCGATCGGTTCGAGCAAAGTTGCATTTTCCGTGGCGAGGCACAAGCAAATGAGAACGTCCATAGCAATGATAAACAGTAATGGAGATAGAGGATCTCCTTAACGAAGTCCCCGATCGTGCCAGACTGGTTTTCCTGGTTGGCCATTGACAAGAACTATGGTAGACGACGAACCGAGCATGATACTCAGCCAAGCACACCATCTCGGCCCAAACCCTTTGTGTCGCAGAATTTCCAGCAGAAAGGTCCAAGATAAAGAGTCGAAGGCTTGTGCAATATCAAGTTTGAGAAAGAAAGCCGGCTTTTTTTTGTTGATGGAGAAAGCGCACTAATTGCCTGATCAGTAAGAAGTTGTGTTGGATGGAATGATCTTTGGTGAAAGCTGATTGATTTGTTGCTACTAGCGTTGCCAATTCCGACGCTAACCTTCTGGCTAGAACTTTGGTATTATGATACCTGAAGCATTGTTGTATCACGGAAGGTGCACTGTGCATGGAAATAGTAGTAACTATTACTAACGTAATTCAAATGCTATGATGCAGATATAGCAGAATAACACTTGTAATTATGGTAATACTGTAAAATAATTGTAGGGCACTTATTAAACTTTAACCATGGTAATATTATACTCTAAGTTGATGTCTCTAGCTATAGTTTGTTTCTATGCTCTGCCCATATGCAGCCAAACTTTATTTGAGTTTACTTGGTCATTATTTCTAATTTTCTATCTTGTATACCTAATAAATATATCTGATATGGACAAAACTACGAGTTCTATATAGGTTCCAGTACGACTTGCAAATATCTACCTATTTTCTACCTGAATGAGATCGGCCAAAGTTTGTCCCTATAATTAATCCCTTGATTTGGACAGGTGAAATGTCCTATTCGAACAGTTCTGGAGCCAATTCAATGGCCCACCACCTTCTGGTGACCTTAAATTCATCATAGCACCCCAACAGTGTCACCACGTACTATGAAAGTAGCCAACTGTCCTTTACTTCTCCTGGTTTCTGTAAGGAGGCACTTCTAGAATTGTAGAAATGAACACATAATTATTGAGCTATGATCGATGGTTTACTTAGAGTACTGTATGTTGGGTTGGATTGTGGTCCATGAAGACTTCGGAGAAACGTGCAGATGTAGCAACTTTGGTGGTTTAACATCTTAGTTCGTCTTTTTACCCCTCTCTTATACTCTGGTTGAATAACAAGTGATTGATCTCCACATAGCAAAACCAATAAAATGACCCTTTAGCTATTAATAGGTTTCTGATCTGGTTTTGGATGGTGAACCTGGTGTGTTATATGTTTGAAGCAGAGTTTTGCTACAATAATTCTATCAGATTGCTAATTTTGTTTACCTGACTGCTGTGAACTATCAGAAAATAACTTAGATGGAGCCTAGCAATCAATTAGCCCAAGTGGATGGTCCATCGTCAGTTCGTCACCGTTGCAGAATTAACTTATAATATACTAGCCTTCAGGTCAAGCCTGCTTTAGTTAGGTTGAACACAGCAAGGTAACGGGTGCTGGTGCAGACGGAACCAGGTAATTTACACGCCTCCGAGCTTCTTAGATTTAAATCTGTTCCCATGGGTCATCATCCATGTCACGCCTATAAACAGTAGAGTAAAGATTCCCCCGGGAAATGCCAGTTTAGCATTGCGTTTAACTTGCCCGGTCCCCTCGCTTTGTTGCAAACACAGTACCATGCACAACACCTCAAACAACAGTTCAGAGGTGAAAACACATAGGTAATGTCTATAGAGTGACCAGACTAGAAAGGCACAAAGCAACCAACATAAGCAATGCAACTCATACATCTATAGCACTATTTTAAGGTAAGTTCTCGGCAAGGCAATACCTCTCCCGCTTATATCCTGATGAGTCTCGAGAGGAACAACCACTTGCTAGTCTCCTCCCACTTTCTGATCATTTATGCATACCATTTCTAGGTGTACCTGAATTCATGGATATGCAGCTGGACAACGAGGAGGTCAACCTAAACTTGTCCCTCCATCCGTCATATCCTCCGAGGATTCCAACTCTGTTTTCCTGCTGCTACTGTTCTAAGAAGTTCCGGAGCTCTCAGGCTTTAGGTGGCCACCAGAATGCTCACAAGCTCCAGCGTAACCTTGCAAAGAGGAGTCGAGAGGCCGCTCTAGCAATAAGCCAAGGGAAGGGTGAAAATTCTGGGATGGAGGAGGGAAGCTCTGCACTCTCTGCCGAGTCTGGCTGCGAGGTTTCAAGTGGAAAGAAGCATCATGAAGAGGTTTGGTGGGCACTGCAAGGATCAGGTGGTTCATCATCATCTGGTAAAATGATCCACAACGCTATTGAGCAGGGTGTAGGCAATGAAGATCCAGCAAATGGAATGATCGACTTGTCCTTGAAGTTATAATATGTTATTTGTTTCCTGTTTATATGCCTATTCCTTCTTATCATGATCTAAATCTCGGTGAGCTACATATATTTGTAACATCACTTGCAATGGTTTGGGATCATCCTGTGATGGTGGGCACCTTCATGGATCCAGACATCCAGTAGTTTCATATAAATGGAAGGAGAAAAGATCACCAAGTTGCTAACTTACTGCAGGTGGTGGTAGGTTCAGCAAAGTCAGTCTCCCTGCTGTTCCATGATTGCAGATACTTTTTGAATAAAAGGATCCAAACTTGTAGCTGTGATGCAACATGTAGCTAGCTACATAGAAAATTTGAATTATGTCCTTGGATTGTCAGCTGTAAATTTATGAACTTATTTGAATATTCTAATCATGTTGTTTAAGGATCAATGAAGTCTATGTCTATGTCCATATTCTTAGCTGCAGCACTAGTTAGCATCTTTTCATACTTACAGTCTGGCTGGCTGTAAAATTCATTCCTATCGTTTCTGCTGAATTGCTTCAGTTTTCAATTGCAATTGCTTGCCTGTTTCTTCGGATTCCAGCTGTCTCCAAAAACATTATTGCTGCAGTTTATGGCATCTCGAGGTCTAATGCTGCTTTCTTCATGCAATGCATCAGTACCCTGTTTAATTGTCTGCTCCCTAAATTATGGCCTGGAAACTTCTAGCATGTTGTGCTGTTGACTTCTTTTTAGATAGTAAACATTTCTTCTGTCGTTTGAATACAGTTTTATGATGCGAGGAATCCTTGTAAGATTAGTTCAACGCAGTAAATTGTCTGGTGCATGTTCTTCTTGGCAGTCACTATTATTTCTTCATCACCAGATCAGGTAGGTTTATGCAGTACCATTATTTTTTTCATCATCAGAAAAGCTAAAGTAAACGTTGATGAATAGGAATTTTTCAGGTTCTTGAGTGCAACACGCAACACTGCAGAGCATGCCAGATGATTGTTGCAGCCTTCATCGCAGTCAGATCAATTGACAAATTGCTTCTCTTCGGCATGTTGTTCCGAAGGTTTGCTTCTTAGTTCTTGCATGAAAATTCTCATAAATTGTGAGCATCAGAGCATGCAAGTCTACATCTGAACTGTGGGACTTGTGATTTCTTTGCACATGCTCTTATGCAGTCTTTCAGTTGAGTTGTGCTTGCAGCCATAAACTACTAGTAGTATTACATGGTTCTACGTAGGTCGCAGAAGACAGATGTATAGTTACTGTTGTTGCTACATGGATTTCACGTTCTGGAAAATGATAGGCTTCTACTGGGCTTTCAATGGGAGCTTTCAGGTGTACGTACTTTGTGATTGCTCATTTGCTCATGCATTTAAGACTGTTCAATAGGGTTCAGTTCTGCAATAGACTTGTGTCCTTCAGTCCTTGCAAAAAGAAGCTAGCAAAACCAAATTGAAGCAACACCACAGCTAAGACATGATTTAGTGAAGTTTGTCGCTGTGTTGTTGTTTGAACTAGGTACCACCTGCTTATTAAGAAGCATAGGGTAAATACTCTAGTACTAAACTAATAGTGATATATCTGAGGAGCTGTGTGTAGTAGAGTTTTCACTTTTCAAAAGCAGGGTGGCATAGGGACTAATGCCAGAAATAACCTCAGAATGCATTGTCCATGGAAATAAGTGACCTAAATTCAAGAGAAACTGAAAGGCATTTTCATGTCACAGCTAATTAGATGTTTGTCTTGATTCTCATTCACTGGTTCACAACAAACATTTTTCCGCCTGAAGGACAGACATAGTAGGTACATATGGTTCGAGGAGGAAAATTTAAAATGGAGCTGTTCAAGTATGTGTTGATTTACCATTGGTGGCGTCCTCCTTTTTCTCCTTACCCCCGTCATGTTATTCATATACTACGTCCGATTTTGCAATATTTGTCCGGTCGTGCATACCATGAAGACAAAATATTTAATATAACTGGACTATATTTGTATGTATTAGATGGAGCAGTACTAGGTCTATGTTATAAGGACAAGTATGGTCCAGTTCTAGTAAATATTACTTAAATTTTGTACCTCCTTTGTATATGCGCCAAACAAATATTGTGAAACAGAGGGAGTACTTACTAAAATCAAGAGCCACTGCTCAACATAATCTACTGGACGACACCGAAGCTAGACATTTATGGAGATCAATCAAGTCCATAAAGCTGTTAGCTAGTGAAAGGATTGGTGCAAGAGTCTTGGTAGTACAACTGGAAGCGCACTTTTATGATCACTTTACACAGCTTCTTTAGATCTCTCTATTCTTCGTAGCTTTTGTTGGCTGCTCTGATTTTAACGTCTTCTGGTCACAATTTTGATCTTTGGAGTTTGGATCCTGCACTGAAGTTGTCAAACTTCTCAATTCCTTTTCTCAAAAAGACATCTCTGGAACTATGAGTGGTCTATGGCCCCACGCAAGAGTCGACCTTTTGCTCCTGTTGATCTTCCCTATCGATGTCTCTTGTCATGTTCCGAGCAAATAGGTACTTTTGTTTGCTTTATGAGTTGTGCTTATCAGCTTATGTGTAAAATAGTCTCACGCAACGTATGACATCGTCATGTGAATTCTGAAGCTGTCGCTTGATTGTTGCTAGTGGAGTTGCGGTAATCTCTCTGTACGAGTGCATCTATTTGTGTATTGTACTGTAATTATCTTTTTAAAAGATAAACTGATTTTAGAGAAGTCACGACGTAATGTTTTTTTTGACGTAAGGGAAGTCACAGTTCACCCACGGCTAAGGTGCTTTGGAGGGAGGGGGAGGCTAACTAGCCGAGTACTGGAAATTGTTGTTCATGGTAAAAGATACTACCGGTTATGACACCATAGATGGCCACTGAGTTGATAAAATTGGTGGATTAGTTAGGTAGTGTTTGGTTGTTAGTCAGAATTGTTGTTTCAAGTTCCAACTAGTCAGAATTGTTGTTCCCGAGCACTAAGGAAAAATTGCTAGTTTTCTACTACCTTTCGGTTGACCAAACCAGATTTTGCTGCATATTTGGGGCTACAACTTAGAACTGATAATTTGGCCCAAATTGCTATGCAATGTTTGGAACACATGAATTTTATAGGAATTTTGTATGATTTTTTAGGGAACAATTCAGTTCCCGCATGATTCGGGAAACAAAATCTCATGTTCCAAACAAAGCATAAGATGTTATTTGGGACTACTATATTACCAATGGAAATATCACGACATGCTCGTCCGCTCATACCACCCCACCCCAACAACATCTTCCTTTTTGAAGTGCCAGTTACCCCCCTCTGTTCATTGGGGGTGGTTGCTTCAAAGTTGTCAATACCGTACCATAGGCTATATTGGTTTGGTTCTTAGAATTGCACATTTCAGTACCAGTCTATATCGGCATACCGTTTCGGATTTAATATAATAATACAAGTATATATATTTATAAGTATATATTTGTTTAATTATATGCACATCAAATATCACTTGTAGCATTATTCCAAATATATAGTAGTACTATCAAATATAACATATAGTTCAATAGACAGTATTATCAATTCCACCAGTATGGCCGGTATTGACCGGTATCAAGCTAGTATTGAGCCAGTATGACCGGTATTTGTTGGTATTTTCGCCGGTATGGTACGCAGGCTTTTACGTACCGTTTTAGGCGCCGGTATGGCCAGTACCGAAATGGTATTGACAACTTTGAATTGCTTACTTGCTTGGTCCAAAAAAAAAAACACGTCATCCCCCAAAGCTGCACATGCCGATTTAACCTACGGTCTTATGAGTTGAATATCTTGCCATTTTATTTTGGGAAACTACAACAATCCTATCTGTACTTCTCTTGGAGAGCAAGAGAATTCCTACATCGTGAACGATGATACATTGTCAAACTCGAGAAGCATGAGTTGGTGAAATGCCCCGGCTCCAAATAGGATTGGGCCTAACCGCATATTGGATAAAACCACTATTCACCACAAACTCCGGGAGTTGGAATGCATTTGACAATGTGGGTTATATATTGGTGCAACTCCAACTCAACTAGCAAGATAGTACTAAATTTCCAACTCCTTCATTCTCATCCCATACATAGGCTTTAATGAGCTCAATTCATTCTTATTTTGGGCTCGGTCTCACAATTGGCATATGCAAAACTCTATAGTATAAAATCGTAAAATCTGATGCTAGCATAGTCGGGTTGCCTGTTTAAATTTTAGATCTATATAACCATTGAGTTGCTTTATCCATGCATACCATGCAATTTACTTGGTCCAGTGTAATGTAACGCCTCTCCCTTTCAGCCTCTTAACGAAGTCCACATTACGGCAACGTGGAATGCTGATCCCTACAGAAAACATTTGTACACCAACGAAGAGCAGGCGCCCACAACCACAGAAGATCCGCGCGACCTTGACTAGCTACAGTGCCGAGCGCCACCTGTGTGGTCCTTCTCACCAACCACTCTATCCAACCAAGAAAACCCACCGATTGGTGGGTTACTCTCCCCCTATGGGCCCACCTGTCATTCACATCGTCCCACCCTTCAAACAGCTCACTGACAGGTGGACCGCGCGTACACTGGTCCACCAGTCAGAGAGAAGCGCAATGATGAGCGGCAGTGCACGACACCCTCGTCGGGAAAAAATAACCTATCATATGGTCCGGGCGTCCGGCCTTCTTTTTCCCTAGCCGCCATCGACATTCGGACGCTTTTGGCTCCCTACTTATCAAATTTTCCAAAACTAGCATCCCCATCCTCCAAATTCCAAAAGTGGCCTCGCTCGGCCACGTCTGCGTGCCGCCGCACCGCAGAAAAATCTTCGCGTTCGCGCAGCGACGCGTGGTGCTGCGGTCCCATGCCGCAGACGCGCTTGCTGCGCTCTCCGCCCGCAGTCCGCGCTCTGCGCCGCCCGGCCGCAGGAGGTCGCCCACTGCCAGGCGCACGCGAAGTCCGCACGCTGCTACGACGTGGCGCTGCCTGCTCGCCTCGCTGCTGCGCTGCGCGCGCCACAGGCTGCATTCTGCACGCGCGCCGGCCACGCCACCTCAGATGCTGGCCGGCCGTGGCGATGTCGAACAAACGAGCACAACAATAAACGAGACTGTTCTTCTTGTTCTCTTTCTCCTCGCATTCTAGTTTCTAGTTTCCTCATTGAGGCAAAGAAGTGGAGAGAAGTGAAGCGAGAGAGGAAGAGAAGGTCGCAGCCAAGGCAGAGCAGCGATGAGAAGGTAGCGATGAAGCAGAGGAAGAGAAGGTAGCGTAAAGCGATTCAGAGTTGCGCATCTCGCGATTCTTGCTTGTGTTCATCGTGTTTTGCACTCTTTTTGAAGGTAATTATGATCGACACGCAGTATTTGTATAGATTTAGCAATGTGATTAGCACGTAGTTTGTTATTGTAGCAAAATAGTAATTTTAGTTGGTAGTCGGTGTATGCCCTTGCTTGACTTAGAAGATTTACTGTTGTTAGTGTTTTAAATTTGTACTAAGTGTGGGACCTGTTGTAGCAAAGCTGAATGGTAGCCTCGAAATATTAAACAATATCGTACCTAACGTCAGGACGATTTTAATGGAAACAATGGTTAGTGCAATGGTAGCTTCAAAATATTCGTGATACGCGATAGAAATACAATTGAAAAGATATTGTACAGTGGGATTTACAAAATATAGATTTCCTATATTTTGAGGAAAATATATAGTACTTTAAATTACAAAGAAATTTCACAGTGGTTTGCACTGTGTCATGAAACTTAAAAGTTTAAAAATATTCTGAGGCCGTAAAACGTGTGATTAAAATGCGCATGATACGTGATAGGAATACAATTGAAAACATAGAGTCTGGAAAGATGATATAGGATAGCAGTTGCTAGATGTACCCATTGCATATAAGTTGTTTCATTCTTCGTATGCACCTGTGTTAGGTACTTCATGGCGGAGATTCAAGATCTGTTTGTGTTCCACGGGAACGGTCTCGTACGCAACGGACAGTACGGGGCGGACATGTCGAATTGCGACCGGAAAGTCATCCGGGCGCAGGGTTTGAAGGACATGAGCCTCTCGGAACTAAGGCGGTGCGTGCGGTCCGCGTTTGATCGCGCCACTGCAAGGATGAAGCTGCGCATCGAGGCGTTGTATGTCTCGGTGGTGGGTGATAGAGGGGAAACCGTATGGCAACTTATGAAGGTGACAAGTGATGCTTCATGGGCCAATTACATGGAGGTTGTTTGCAACCCTGCTGCTGCGATCTATGCGCGGCCGATGGTCTATGTTCAGTTCGTGGAGAGGACGGGGACATCCGGCGTGGGTGGTTCCGGTGAGGCTGCTGATGAGGAGGAGCCTGCGTTGGTCTCCGGTGTTGGAGGAGACGCAGGCGAGGAAGTGGGCGATGCAGACCTGAGGAGGCGTGCTGACAATTTTGAGCCCAACGAAGGAGTTGAGAGATGGTGGGCAGCCCGTATTGATTGCCAGGAGTACCTAGTGGACCAGCCGGAAGGGGTGCAAAGCGAGGAGGAGGAGGACGTGGAAACATCAAGTTCCGAAGACGAGGAAGACGAAGAAGATGGTACAGGAGGTGTAGTTGGTGGTCTTGTGACCACCGACAATGCTTACGTCCCTTCAAGATTGGACGACGTCGCAGCGGCATCGCTGGTTCTGCCACAGCCGGAGGGGGGCGAGTGGGGGTTCAATGAAGACACCCTGCTCCTTGGGCAGCGCTTCCCTAACAAGAGCGGCGTCCAAAGATGCTATTGCCGATCGCCGTTAACATTGGAAGGACGACGGGTGAAGAGGTTCAACCCCGACACCTACATCGTTAGGTGTGTTCATGAATCTGTGGCCGAAAGGTCCGTGCGCGCGGTTCACGCATCACGCCATCGGCTTTGGATAACCGTCTTTGAAGGACCACACATGTGAGCTAGCCGAGCCGCTTTATAGGCACCGCAACATGACGCCCTCGTATGTTGCTAGCCCGATAAGCCACCTCATCGCCGCAGATGTTTCCATTGCGCCAAAACTTCTAATGGCGGATGTTGCCAATATAGTGGGGTTCCGTGTCACCTACAAGAAGGTATGGCGCGAACGGAAGTACTGGAGCGAATGTTCGGGACATTCAAGAGGGTTACAACCTAGTTCTAAGAATGTTACATCAAATCGCAGAATCAAATCCGGGACTTACATAAGCAAGTTGGACCGTGTGCATCCGGAAAGGGCCCAATTGTTTTATTCTTGACGAGGTCTTCGGGCCTTCATCGAAGCGATAGAAGGTTTCAAGCACCGTCGTCCGTGGTAACGATGGACGCACCTTCCTATCCGGGAAGTACAAGGGTACCATCCTCGCCGCGATCGCACCGATGCGAACGACGACGATTACTCCCGTGGCCTTCGCAATTGTGGAGAGCGAGAACACCGATAGCCGGGCCGTGGTTCCCGTCCAAAGTGAAGGAGGCGGTGGTTCAAGACCGCCCGGATGTGTGTGTCATCTCCGACCGCAATGTTTGGGTTGTCGTCGCGTTGAGCACGATGCAAAACGGGGCGGAGAGGCCGCTTCGGTGGAACGATGTCGAGCCGTTGGTGCATGAGGCATCTCGCGCGAACTTCCACACAAGGTTTCAAGCAAGGACACGATGAAGATGTTCAAGAAGCTCGCATGCGAACCAAAGCGGAAATTGAGCGGTGTGGAGACGGCTCGACGAGGAGACCGGAAGCATGTAAGGAACTCGGTGGATGCGGAGGCAAGGGCGCGCGGAGGGTCGGCGAGTTGGGGAGTTCACGCAGCGGTTAACTCACACGCACCGACTTGGAGAAATGGTCCTCTGCCGCACGACACCGTGGTGCAAGGTACGGATCATGACGACCAACATGTCCGAGGTATACAACGGTGTACTCAAGGGTGTCCGATCACGCCGACATCGCGATCGTCGAGGAGAGCTGGAACCGTACCGTCGGGTACTTTGTTAACAGAGCCATGATGGCCAAGAAGCATCTGGAGGATGGCAAGCAATTCTCGGAAGTAATGCACGCGTACATGGAGAAGAAGATCGACAAGGCTCGTTCGCACGTTGCTCGTACCATGGATGGCGCCGCGCGGTTCGAGATCGGCTCGTGGAGAAGTATGTGATGGGCCACGCTAGAGGGGATCGAAGCAGTGCCGCACGACAGTGGGGCGTTGTGCAGCACCGCAACAAGCCGCGACTTCTGCACAAACCATGCTCCCATGTGTATGCGGCGTGCGCCGCGTGGCGCCAGGCCTCGGAGCGTTACATCTCCGAGTACTACAATATCCACCACCTGTATGGCACTTGGAGTGCTGAGTTCCATCGTGCACGGCCCGACATGCACTACGAGGACCTCGGCCGGCGGTGAAGTGGGTGCCGAACGACGCACTAAAGCAGCCCGGCCGTGGAAGACGCCAGTCACGACGCATCCGGAACGACATGGACGACAGCCAGCGTGGCCAACGGGTTCGCCACCCCAGATGTAGACTTTGCAAGACGGTTGGGCACACCATCAGGCGCTGCCCAAATAGACCTAGCACAAGCAATGCACCGTAGCGACCGAGTTATAATTACGTTGTCGTCATGTTGCATGCTTATTTTAATGTCTTCTGTGAGTTCTATTGTTGTATGAGTTGCATTGTGTCTGGCCCTAATGTTATGTTGTATGGGTCATATGTAAACGCATTATGGTCATATGTAATGTTATGTTGTACGGGTGTGCGTATGGTGTTAATCACGACCGTACTACTAGTTGTATTGTTGCATTGCGTCACGATCGCATCGTTATGTTGTCCAGGGCATGTGTTAACGCATTATGGTTATATGACGACCCTACTTTGTTTACATTTCAATTAAAATCGAGAATGGTCATGTTTTTCTTGCGACTAACATGTTGTTTCACTCGGCAGAGATGGCGCAACCTCCAGATTGACGACGCAGCGTCGAGCTACTCGACACACGCTGGGATGGCGACACCGATGTCGGGCGTGGTCGTCCGCGCCGCCTCCGAATCCGCCTCGAGCCGCCCTGCAGAGCGCTGCCTCGGATGAGCGGTATGTCCCGAGATCGCGAGACACCGTCTCCCGCCCATTGCCCGCATGTTGGACATACCGCACGCTGCGTTCAGCTTTGACGCGCACTCCTATCTGCGCTCGTGGACCGTTGGAGACCGGAGACTCACACCTTCCACTTCAGTGGGGAGATGACCGTGACTCGGAGGACGTAGCTATGCTTACGAGTTTGCCGCTGCACGGTCTTGCGAGAGTGCCACCTCCTAGGAGAGTAGACCGGAAGGTGCGTATGGTCGATGATTTGGTCACCCGATCCCGATAACATTTCGGTGTGCCACATTCGTGGCTACGTGAGTACATGACCGCCCGCCAATGCGATCGAGGAGGCGGTGAGGACACACTTACTCGCGCACCTTATGTTCTGTTCGGATGGATATTATTTCCTACAACTCGTGGAGACTGTGTACCTAGCTACATCCACCTCGCAGAGTCTTTGGTGGACGCCTGGCCCGACGAGGTGCCACAGTACGGTTGGGGGTCCGCGGTGCTTTGCGCCACTTACCGAGGGTTGTGCGATGCCTCTCGGCAGCGAGACGGGCGTGGAGCCGCCCTCGCGGTATGCAACACCTGCTGCGCTTATGGTCGTGGAGCACTTCCGCTTGGCGGCCATATTTTCGAGCACCGCACCCTTTCCGCCAGTGCGCCTCGCTTTACGGTCCTGGTGGAGGCGACGACCCCGTCGACGGGCCTACAATGGGTACGCGTTGGACACGTGGTACACTAGGGTGGGCCAGGGAGAGACCGAGGCGTGTTTATCCTGAGTTTCATAACCTATTCGAGACTCTACACGAGGACGAGGTCATCTGGTGGCCATGGACTGCACAGTTCCTTGCGGACACGACCCTACGGATTGTCCTCGCAGTGCACTCAGGATGAGACGTACTGGTTGACGACCTGCCACCTGGTCTTCTCCCACATGGTCGAGCCGTACAACCCCCAGCGGGTCATGAGACAGTTTGGCCTTTACCAGCAGGTGCCACCCACGCCGGGACGACCCCTTACAGCGAAGGCCCATGGGTATGCCGTTTTTTTGGATCATCATTGTACCTATTAGCCAC
Organism: Ampelocalamus luodianensis; assembly: GCA_036346255.1. Taxonomy (NCBI): domain Eukaryota; kingdom Viridiplantae; phylum Streptophyta; class Magnoliopsida; order Poales; family Poaceae; genus Ampelocalamus; species Ampelocalamus luodianensis. Next base: position 28,618,959 of record CM070620.1, on the reverse strand, counting down.
ATGTCTGATTTTGATTTTCTGATATCCAATTTAATTGCAGGCAAACGAGGAGAGACCGAAAGAGCGACGATTGGAGGCAGACACAGCAGCCGTGGACGTCGCTGTGGGCATCGAGCGCGGCGACGGACGTGGTGCACGAGTTACGAGGCTACGACATAGGGACATATGCTACATACTTGGAGTGGTACGTTCCGCGCACCAGGTGCAAGCTTACTGGGCCGGCGCCACAGCGTCCAGGGGAGGTCATGCATGATGACGTTGTACTAGCAGGTCCAGACCGTCACCGGGCGGCACGCCAGGACGAGACGGTAAAACATTCTTCGTACAATTTTCGTCCCGCAACACATTTCTAACTGACTATCATTTTCCTTGCAGTACTACCGCCTTGATCGTATCCAATGAGAGGTGCCGACGCCCCACGCCGTGGGAACAATAGCACCTTTGATCGCGTACTACGCGCGCGGGCCATGACCGACGCGGCGAGGGCGCAATGAGGACCATAACTGCGCCGCCATACGACGCTCACGCACGACATCGCGGACACCGTGGGCACCTCCACCTCGCCACCGCCACGGCACCTCCTCCGCACCGCCTCCGCACGTCCGTCGTCGACTCGAGTCGCCGCGGCTACGGCCGTTCAACCTCGACGCGCTCGGGCAACGGTATGTCACCGCGGGTTGTGGTCGCTCATTATTTATCGATGCACTCCTTTGGAGCGTACGGACATTACCGCTTGTTCATGCAAAGACTTGCGAGGACAACACTCGCTTCACCGCCGTCATCACGGAGGAGGCGCACGAGACTTCGTTGCCGCCGGGCCACGTTGTTCCACTGCAGCACCGACCGACTTCGCCGCAGCGCGCGGGACGGCGGGTTGGCTCGTTGGCACATGGCGTTGGTCTCACGTGCGTGAACGCGACCATCGGTTCGGCGAGACGTACTAAGGGTACACAAGGCAAAGATACAGTGCATGCATCGCCAGAGGATCCTCGCCCACGCAACCACATACCGAGCACGCTTTAACGTAGTTACAACAATTTTTCCGTTGCACGAAACCAACGACTAACTCACCCACTACCTTTCCTGCAGGATGAGCACCAGTGGGTCGACGATATGCTCAGGTGTCCACCAGACACGTACCCGGAGATCACCGTAGAGACGCCTCCCACAAAGATCCCTCCTCACGGCTGAGATGTACGCCACTCCCGACAGCTCACTTTCCCTGAGGATCAGCTACGCCGTCGAGGCAAGCGCCGGGGGGATGTACCATAAGTAATGTCATGTTCGTGTAATGCATGTTATGTAATGTCAGTGTGCATTATGACATTGTGATTTATGCAAAAATTATCCGAATGCGACGAAATTTATACACAAGGTAAAATACGAATATACCTAGACATAGAAACTGGAAAAACCTAATTTGGATTTGTGGTGCAAAAGATATTCCCTAAAAACCTATTTTCGGCCATAATTAGGTACTGCAGCAAAAATATTTTCTAGAAAGATTTTGAAGCTGAAACTTTTATGGTAGTTAGCTACTGGTATAGTGATAAGCTATATACAAATTTCAGGTCATTTGGAGTTATATTGAAAGAGTTATGATTTGTCTACATTGTTTAGGGTATTAAACTAAAATATGATCCTTATGATTTTTAAAAACAGTAAAATTTGTGAAACCAATTTTCCTAGCAAATACACTAGCAGTGGAAACTAATCCAATCGGATTCATACAAAAAGGATCTATAGATTAAAAGATATGCATTTAACAAGTTTGCTAAAAGTTCTGAAAGACAGTATTAAGTTCACTTGTTTACTATTTTTGAAAATGGTTTTCCAGGTTTGATCATGGTCTGCAATTATTTTTCTATTTAAGTTCAAGGTATAAGGAAGCTAACAAAATTGGAATCATCTAATTTGGATCTATAGTTACAGAGATACAAAAATGACAAGACCCTAAAGTTCTGCAGTTTTTGGACGCAAGATTTCACCAAGGAGGTTGTTGACTTGAGACAAATGAGGATTTTAATTTTTGATTTCCCAAAATTCTTTTACAAGAACTTTAGAAAAGCTTAAAGGCGTTAGGATGCGGGAAAAGTTTTAAATTATCCTCATTTTCTTACATTTGAAACTTTTCATAAAGACAAGACCGCACACTGCCTCGCCAGAAACTTTTCAGAAAGACAAGACCGCACACTGCCTCGCCAGAAACTTTTCAGAAAGACAAGACCGCACACTGCCTCACCAGAAACATTTCAGAAAGACAAGACCGCATACTGCCTCGCCAGAAACTTTTCAGGAAGACAAGACAGCACACTGCCTCGCCAGAAACTTTTCAGAAAGACAAGACCGCACACTACCTCGCCAGAAACTTTTCAGAAAGACAAGACCGCACACTGCCTCGCCAGAAACTTTTCAGAAAGACAAGACCGCACACTGCCTCGCCAAAAACTTCTCAGGAAGACAAGACAACACTCTACCTCGTAGGCTACTCACCTTAATTTAACCATACCGTGACCACCCCGGGGGCTTATAAAAGGAGGTGACCTGCTCTGGGAGAGAAGGGTACAACAGAAACCCAACACTACACCAGAGCTTCCTTCACCACGTTGGGATGGACAAGAGACAGAAGAAGCAATGGGACAAGATGACAAAGCAATGGGATGAGATCCGCGGACTAGCAAGGGCTGCTGGGGAGCGGGACGACCAAGCAAGGCCGCCATGCGGCCGGTCCAAAGAAGAGGCCGTTGCTAAGATGGCGCTCTCGCAGTGAGGCCCCGTAGCGACAACCCCATCCCGAAGGTTCCAACCGCGTTCGCGCAAAGACCGCCGGGGGGAGACGCCGCCTCTGCCGGTGCATGGACTCATGCAAGTTCTTCAAGTCCAAGCACCGCTAAGCCTAGGATGCGTTCGGGTTGTGCGAACTACTCCGGTGACTATCCCGACCGCCGTTGGGACACGCGCACTATCGGCAAACCGTGAAGGTCTAAGTACAGATGTTCTTGTACCCTTTCTCTTTCGAAGTATGCACTAACAACCTCTCCCATCTACCCGTAGTCCCCGGATCCGCTATGTGGCTACCGCAAGTGGATCGACCACGAGATCCACCCACATGACCAGTGGACTCTCGACTTTGAGGAGTGGGATGTCAAAAGGGCCCGCGAGATCCGGGAGGAGGAGCGCCGCAACGACGAGCAAAATGAGCGTATACGTCGAGAGACAAAAGCTCATCTCGAGGCGCAATCGCAGCGCGTGAGGCTCGCGAGAGGGAGCGCGAGAAAAAGAGGGAAATAGCAGCCAAGGCCAAAGAGGCTAGCGAGGAGTTCAACGCCGAGGTCACAAGGAAGGGAAAATGGCCCCGATCATCGCAGTAGGTCGGGTCATTCCGTAGTAGTCCTTTGTCCTACCCGCCATGTTTTTACTATCCCCAAAGGCATGTACACTTACATAGTCCAATGCTTGTGTCGCAGTTGTCTCGTAGTAGTAGCAAGGATGACTCAAGCAATTAGCCGAACTAGCATGCCATGTGACCACGTGTAATGTGCTTCTGTCTTTGGATTCTAATGTAGTTCTGGTTCCCTGCAAGCCTATCTTCCTCTTCTCCTTCTACCCAATTGCAATTTAGGCACAGGTATGGATGGTTTCGCTGCCATTTAGCTCACTCTTCACTTCCTCTTCTCCTTTCTTCCAACTCACATCTTTGCGCAGCGACGTGACCCGACGAGTCAGCTTTTGTGCAGTGATGTGACCCGACGAGTCAACTTTTGCGTACTGATGTGACCCGACGAGTCAGCTTTTGTACAGTCATGCGACCCGACGAGTCAGGTTTTCTACAGTGATGTGACCTAAAAGACATCACGCAACACTGCCAAACGACGAGCCTCATCAGGCCAGCTACCTCGCGGACGCGAATATCCTTGAACCCAATTGCAATTTAGCCACAGACTATATATGAATGCTTTGGCAGCCATTCACCTCACTCTCCACTTCCTCTCCTCCTTTCTTCCATTCTATAACAACATGTCTTCGGCCTCATCTAACTTTCGTGTGAGCAGACAATTAGAATCGCTGCGACAGCACCTCTTGTGCCCTCGTTGCAGGGATCCGGCAAATGTGTTCACCTCGCATACGCCAACGAATCCATCCCGAGTGTTCATGAAGTGTTCGAATCTTACGGTAAGTAGTGCCTAATCATCCCAAATGAATTCCATTCGAAATAGCACGTTCTTTTCTCACTTGAAGTCGCAATTCCTTTTGAACACAACATGCGGTTTTGGCGGTGGGGTGATGAAGCGCTCAATGAGTTCGAGATATTGCCATGCAAATTGCTACCTTACAAGAAGACACCCGTCTTTATTCTTGCATTTCATCCAGTGGCTCGACCATCCGATCAACCAATACAAAATGAAGCTAACAGACTTAAAAGACTGGATGAAAGGATGGAAAGGGTTGAGAAAATGCTTCAGAAATTACTTCACATAGTTAGTTTTGCGGTATTTCTTCTATTATTCCTTGTTCTTGCCAAGTAGAAGTCCAGTTGTAATAAGATTGTAATGTCCACTCTTCATCTATGTATCGTAGTCCTTCATGAATAGATCAACTGTCGTGTATCCCTGCATTACATGATCCATGCCCCTTTGCGACGTTGTTGTACTCCGGCGATACGACGTTCACAAAATATTATTCCGAGTCTAACAGATAGTTTTCCAGAAGTAGGGGAAAATATAGCATATTTGGAATATCCCACAACCTCCTCCAGACCACAAATATACCTTGCTATCAAGATATGAATACAATCCAAGTCACATTGAATCATGAAACCCTAATTTCTGTAACCTAAAATCCATACAAATAGAACACGTTTATGAAAAAGGGGGAGAGAGCACATGGCGGTTTAGGATGAATAAAATTATGGCTAATTTACACAAGCAAGTGCACTGTGTCGGGGTGCTCCACATAAAATTTTATAATATTTTGAAGTCGTTTGCTATATTTTAAAATATAAACGAAAATCATCGCTTAAACCCTAACCGTAATTACTAATTGCGACTAAAACCCAAACACTAACACGCAAATCGCCACTTTTTATTTTATGTATGCTACGTATGTGTACAATAATTAAAAGCGTACATAACCACCATTTATATTTTAATGGATCAATTAAAGCTTAATTGGAAAATTCAACAAAATAAAAAAATAGTTTGAATTGATAAATAAACTTTATTTAAATTCAAAATTATTTTATTCAATATATTCGTGTTCCAATGATTTTTATTAAATTTCTAGATTTTTTTCTTTGGATTTTCTCTCATTTCCGTACAAACCGAACATGTTTATGAAATTAGGGGAGAGAGCACGTGGCCCTACCGAACATAGACTAATTAAAGCTTCATTGAAAAATTCAACAAAATAAAAATCAGTTAAAATGACTAAAATTTCAATTCAAAATTATTTTGTTAAATCTATTCGTGTTCCAATTATTTTTATTGAATTTTCTATAATTGTCTGAATTTTTTTTTTGGATTTTTTCTCCGCTCTCTCTCTCTCCTCATTTCTATCTCTGCTGCGGCTGTGGGGGTAGCATTACATGCTGCGGCTTGGGGGGCTTGGGGGCGCAGCATGTTGCGTTTCTTGAAGTTCTTTGCGGCGCGGAGGTACTTTGCTGCAGCAGCTTCTTCTTCTGCTCTCTGAGCAGCCGCATCTCCTCTTCACAGATCAGAGGCCACATTTGAAATTACGTTGCACTGGAGGGCCAATAGCGTCCAAACTTCGACAATATCAGCAAAATAAAAAATAGTTTAAATGACCAAAACTAACTTCATTTAAATTCAAAATTATCTTATTAAATCTATTCGTGTTCCAATGATTTTATTGAATTTCCTATAAATTTCTTAATTTTTTTCGTTTTTTTTTTCTCTATTCTTCTTCTTTTCTCCTCTCTCTCTCATCATTTCCTTCATGTTTGTACAGCTGCCCTCTTGCTGCGGGGGGGAAGCGCAGCACCTCCTCTTGCTGCGTGCGGGAGGCGCAGCAGCTCTCTTCTCTTGCGGCTCGGTGGCGCGAGAACAACCTCTGCGTTGCGTCGCGGCATGAAGATGTCTTGTGGTTCCCGGCGCAAAGACGCGGAATCATGGGGCCAAAAACGGAATTTCGTACATAGGGAGGCCACATTTGGAATTACATTGCGTTGGAGGGCTAATAGTGTCCAAACTTCGCCGCCATCCGCACAGACCACCTCAGCAACCCCCACTAATCCACACCTACGCACTGATCACCGGGCCCACGCGTACGCGGCGGCCCATGTGTCATCCGCGTAGCGCGGCCAGACATCCGCTCTCGTGGGCCCGGCGCGTCAGGGGAAATAAGCAAAGCGCGACAAGTTAACAAAACATAATGAAGTCGTAAAGAAAGGCGAGCACAATTTACAAACACAGAAGCAGGCGCAGCGCTGCGGCGCTCACTCCCCCTCACTCACCAATCACGCGCGCGCCGCGCAGATCTCTCTCGCGCGCCCCGACCTCTCGATTCGTCGGAGTTTCCGCCGGCCGGCGATTCGGTATCGCGCAGCTTCGATTACGGCTACGGTTGCTTGGTTTCTGTGGGTTTTTTGTTTTGTTTTGTTTTGGGGATTGTTTTTTTACCTGGATTGGTGGTGGTGGTGTTGCGCAGATCTGACGGGCGCCGGCGTCGGCTGCGGCGGAGGAGGAGGCGGCTAGGGCTAGGGTTTTTTGTCGGGATGCAGCGGCCGGGACGGAGCCTGCAGCGGTCGGGCTCGAAGCGCGTGCTCGACCCCACCGGCGGAGGCGACGGCGGTGACGACGAACATGCGCCCAAGAGGCCTCGCGTGCCCGCCCTTGCAAGGTAAGAGTTTGGCTGTGCACGGTGATCTCGGTAGCTACTATACTTTGCAGGATGTGTGGGACTAGTTAGGGTATTGGGTTTGGTGGGTTAGGTTGTCAGTTGCTTTAATTGGGTGGAAATTTAGATCCTTGACTTAGCTTGGTTCGACTGAGATGAATGAGGGAAGTAAATTTGATTGCCAATGCTGCTGTTACTCTTCCTGCCAGCTCAAATGGGCGCTCGAAGTTCGCCTAATTAATCCCTTTTTAGTAGAATTGGTTAAGTAAGTGTGGGATTGGTAGTTTGGTTCTCGGAACCAAGACGATTCTGTGAGAATAACCAATGTTCTAAATAATGGTAAACGGTTAACCAATGGTCACCCCACCTTTTAGTGTTTATACAGTAAGCGGTCTTGTAAACGACCTTGTAAATGGTTTTACTATTTAAAATTCTGAGAAATATATACATATGTTTGTATTAACAAAATAAGCATCTAATTCATCTTCTTTCATGCATATAGAATGTAACTACCAGGCTATCAGCAATTGTCCACAGATGTGAATGTAATTAAAGCATCATAATTGAATAAATGAACAGCTCAAGTGGCAATGAAAAGCAAAGCTAGCATTCATCTCATGTATGTCGTAATGTTCCATGTCATATGGCAATCTTGCAACTTTACCCAATAAACAGGCCTGTTAAACATTAACGGCCGACGGCCGTTAAAGCGAATAAACGGCCCGATAAAACGGACAAACCTTGAAATGTCCATAAACGTAACGGGCAGGGTACCTTTACCGTTTTAACAGCCATTTACAAGGCCTTAACGGCCATTATTTAGAACACTGAGAATAACACGTGTCCAAATTATTGGAAGCTAAAGGAACTAAGGAAGCGACTTGAGAGGATAATTATGAGTCCAAGATGTACTGTGGTCCATATATGATGCCTTTGGTTGGGACTTGGTGCTCCTTTGAGTGCTGTTCAGTTATGTGTTAGAGTACCAACTGACAGCAAATACACTCTGCTACCTGCATGTGTGTGTGACTCTTTTGTTATGATACATGATGGACTTTTTCTGATTTTGTCATACATAAATATAAAGGCCTGTTATAGGCATAGCTTGTTTTTGATATTTCTATAAGCGCTGTATGGACTCTTAAAATAGAATTCTTTCTAATGTCGAGAGAATCAGAGATGTAGCTATGAATTATTTTTCTTATCAAATGTCAATAAATGGATTTTTCGACTTTCGTTATATGAGCAGACATGAAGTTCAATATCAGTGCATACTGACAACATGATGTTCTAGTGTTGATTTATCCCAATTCATTTGTTTGATCTGTTGAGTTATAACTTGAAAGTGTGGAGCCTTTTTATGGTGGGCATGAGGAGGCGGGCCCACCAGAAATGCTATGCAAAAATTTCTCCACAGTTAAACATCCTTAGTTCTGTTGTCTGTATCCTTTGGATTGCAAATTTTGTGACTTACCTACAACAATATGAAATTTTGATCACTTGACAAATGGAACATGTTGCAGTGTCATTGTTGAAGCTCTCAAGGTGGACAGTTTGCAGAAGCTTTGTTCATCACTGGAGCCAATTCTCCGAAGAGTTGTGAGTTAAAGAAATTATAGTATTGACTGTCAGATTTTTTTTCTTCTGTAGAGGTCGTATACAGCATCTTTACTGATCAATCTCTTTCCATTACATACTGGAAATAGGTCAGCGAAGAGGTAGAGCGTGCTTTGGCCAAGTTGGGTCCTGGTACTGCTAGAATTCAAGGAAGGTACAAGATCATTAACTTGTTCTTCATGATGACACTTGTGGGATAAATCTATGTGTGAATTTCGAACTTTTTTCTACAGATGTGGTTTGGCCACATTAAAAACTTTTGAGATATGATATGCTAATACCTGTTGAAAACAGGTCCTCCCCCAAAAGAATTGAAGGCCCTGATGGGATAAATCTTCAGCTTCAATTTAGAAGTAGGTTATCTCTCCCACTCTTTACTGGTGGAAAAGTAGAAGGTGAGCAGGGAGCAGCGATACATGTTGTACTGCTGGATGCAAACACTGGATGTGTTGTTACTTCAGGACCCGAATCGTTTGCAAAACTGGATGTTCTTGTGCTTGAGGGTGACTTCAATAAAGAGGAAGATGAGGATTGGACAGAAGAAGAGTTTGAAGGCCACATTGTCAAGGAGCGTGAAGGGAAGAGGCCTCTTTTGACAGGTGACCTTCAGGTGACTCTTAAAGAAGGTGTTGGAACCATAGGGGAGCTTATCTTCACTGACAACTCCAGCTGGATAAGAAGCAGAAAATTCAGACTTGGGCTGAGGGTTGCCCCTGGCTTTTGTGAAGGTATTCGTGTTAGGGAGGCAAAGACAGAAGCTTTTACTGTTAAGGATCACAGAGGGGAATGTACGTGTGCCACACTTTGTTGATTTATTCATATCATTAGATGATCTAAACACTAGTTGTTATGCATGCTGATATTGTATTTTGTAGTGTACAAAAAACACTACCCACCTGCCCTAAAGGATGACGTTTGGAGATTAGAAAAGATTGGCAAGGATGGTGCATTCCACAAGAAGTTAAATGCAAGTGGGATATATATAGTAGAAGATTTTCTCCGGCTTCTTGTTAGGGATCAACAGAGGTTACGCAGCGTAAGTTCTACAATACATGCTACTAGATTGTAGTTTATGGAGAATTTGGTTTATGATATAACACCCATTGTTCTGTGTAGATTCTTGGCAGCGGCATGTCAAATAAGATGTGGGAAAGCCTTGTTGAGCATGCAAAGACCTGTGTCTTAAGTGGAAAGCATTATGTATATTATGCTAGTGACTCGGGAAATGTCGGTGCGATATTCAGTAACATGTACGAGTTCACTGGCTTGATTGCTGATGATCAGTTCATTTCATCTGAAAATCTCACTGACAACCAGAAGGTTGGTATCTTTTTGTGTGTTCTTTTTTGAATCTCTTCTAACTGCAATGTCTTATGTCTGATGACCTTTATAATTTTCACTAGTGTTCTGAAGCTATTTTTTGGTATCACGGGGCAATTTGCTACAGGAAACTGCAAAGTGCAAACTTATGTCAATTTGCTGTATCACTGACATGGGCCTGAGTCCCACACGTTCACCTGACATCCAGAGCCCTCCAGCAATATACATAAATTTGCAGTGCACTCTAGCTAATTTTCAGTATCACACTTGCAGTGGATGCCAATATAGTACAATCTGTAAGATAGCTTATTTCACTACTATCACACTTTCAGTGGATGCCAATATAGTCCTTCCTGTCAATTTAGGTTGCTACCATTTCTTGATACTCCAGCACTTCATTAGTTGTTATTTAGATGCTCAGTTTAACAGTGTGCTAGCGTTGTGGTCGTTGTTGGGGTACGGGTCCAAGGGCCGAAGGTAGGGCGCTTGTCCTCATCTAACCGCCAACAGGGCTCTTCCCTGTCGAGGTAGTGAGGCTCTAAAGCCTGATTAGCTAGGGAGGTGAGGGATCACCCTCTAAGCTCGGCCGGGACTCTTCCCGATGAGGAAGGTGGCTCTGATCTTTAGCCAACCGGTTACGGACTAACTTTGTTTATTTTTTTGTTTTCTTGATAATGGATACATGCTATCCCTTTTATAGGGACGACTCGACTTGACCCCCAAGAAATAATCTATAAGAAAACTTATCTTAACAATCTAATCTAATAATAACTTGCCTAACTAACAGATACTACCAAATAGATAGATTCCTAAACAACAAAGCCACCTAATGCTCGTGATGCTATAGTGCCGCGTGTGGCTACAGTGCGCCCTACAGTACCTGCCTTGCTATTTGACCGTAACAGCTAGGTAGTGAACAGATGATGTTTGTGGCCAAATAATCAGCAGTCTGTTTTCAAGAAAAAAAAATTGGAAGTTAAACTTCAAGAAATCTTTTGTTTTAGATATGTGTTGTTGTGTGAACAATAATTAAAGCAAATTTCCTGCAGACATTCTGGCTGATCCATGTTCCAAGTTATTTGTGCTGTGTACCTAGGAACTTTGACTGTCTTGGTTCTGTATCTCCATATTCTCAGCTAAATCATTGCTCCTAATAATAATCTATTGAATACAGATTATTTTTTTAACTATATCATTATACAGTTGACATCAGAGATACCAATATTATATTGAGTACTTTACAATCTTGCTCAACTTGATTGCAGATCTATGCTGATGGATTGGTAAAGAAAGCATATGAGGACTGGATCCATGTTTTAGAATATGATGGCAAGGCACTCTTGAGCTTCAAGCAGAAAAAGAAATCCGTCACAACAAGAAGTGACACTGCAGCAACTTCGACAAGCAACCCTACCCCATATGGTTCGGCCAATGCACAGAAACAACTTTCACTGCCAGCAAAAGCTGGGCAAACTTCCACAGGTACTACGAGTGAAGGTAATAATATTTTAAACTCACAATCCAGATACATCCTGTGAAGGTTTCTTGTTCACCATTGTTTTTTTTAACCATTCTTTAGCAGCCACGTTTTTTTTTCAATATGTAGAGCTTCATTTATCTTTTTTCAATATGTTGAGCCCAGTGATTTTAGTTTATGCCTGCTCATCCTCATCCTCACTGACTAACATTAATGTGCAGTGTTGCTAAAGTTTGTTTATAGTTTATTTTCGTATGGTTACGAATTGTGTTTCAAATGATTTTCTTGTCTTCAATTATCATTGTCATTGACTCATTGTAACCCTACGTTATGTGGATACTTCCCAAAATTGGCGTATTAGTATCGGATACGGATACTGCCCCGATACGGCCGGATACGTATCCTACAAGTATTGGTAATTTTCCCATTTTTCAAAAAAAGAAAATAATTCCCTATACCTCTACCCCTAGCACCCCTCATTCGACTCAGAAACATACAGTCGATCTATTCAATAAACAACAATTAGCCAATTTCTCTTTGTTTTATAGTGGATTTAATTCCTTTGACTCAATTGGGATAGAGCTCATCTAGACCTAAAGCAAACAACAAAGCAATTGGCATTAAAATTACTTGGGCAGTCAACATCATCTTCTTGTGCTGAAAGAAACCGGAGTACCTATGGTTTGATCCACAGTTCAGTGATAAATAGAATCTATACGTACATTCTTTTCTTAATTTCTTAATTTTCACCAACTGCATGGAATTCAATTGTAATTGCATTGTTGTAGGCTAAACCCCGGACGTGCTGAGGATCTAGTATTTGCGCATCACAATTTACATCTTCTTTATTTCTGCACTAGTAGGCTGAACCCTAGATGATTGTAATTCATTAATTTCTGTATATTTTATATATATATATATACACGTATCGCCGTATCGGTGTTTTTGGGAAAATGATGTATCACAGTATCAGCGTATCGCGTATCCGTATCCGTATCGGGGTATCCGGGCAACCTAGTTGTAACCTGCCCATAGTATAAATGTATAATAAGAAGGGTAATGTGATGTAGCATGCATCGAATTATAACAGAACACATGTCAAGTAGGGCCCATTCAGAACACTAAAATTGGCACATCTGTAACCGTAGCAGCAATGGCATTAACGACGCACTTGCATCTTGGCTGCAAACTGCTTTAATTACCTTTTCAATACTTCAATTTTGACTTATGGGAAGTCAACCATTTTTGGTCGGACATATATGTATGCATAAAGAAACATGCTTCTGCTTCTGATTATGGATGTGCAGGTCACATGATATTTGTGAATTTATTACGCCATTGCTAATATGTCATATATTACTGAATTCCTCTGGTCTGTTGAGCAGATGGAGCTAGAAACGCATACAATGGAAACCAGGCAGCAAGATACACCGTGAATCCTCAGAACATCCCTGCAAACATCACCATGCAATATGAGAGGAGTTCACTGTCACCTGAAAGCCAGTTCAGTGGGTCCTCCCTTCATGCTCAAGCTTCTAGAGGCTCCAATATGTTGGCACTAGGACCTCCACAGCAACAACAGCAGAGTTTTGAATTCCCAGCCCTTGGTGAGTCCAAGCAGCCGACAGGCCTGAATCCGTTTGACGAATGGTCGCAGCCGCAGGAGAACCGTGGTGGTGGGGTTGATGACTACCTGATGGAGGAGATCAGGATGAGGAGCCATGAGATACTAGAGAACGAAGAAATGCAACAGATGTTGCGGATTTTGAGCATGGGTGGCGCATCGACCAACCTGACTGAAGACGGCTTCAGTTTTCCTACCTACATGCCGTCGCCTTCCCCAAACTTCAACTTTGAGGATGACCGTACTCGCCCACCTGGGAAAGCCGTTGTTGGGTGGCTGAAAATCAAGGCTGCTATGCGGTGGGGCATCTTCGTCAGGAAGAAAGCGGCTGAGCGAAGAGCTCAGCTTGTAGAGCTTGAGGACTAGCAAAGACACCGTAACCGCTGGTCTTGTAACAAAGCTCCATTGATGTTGTTGTGAGCTCAGCGATGCACCTTGGGAGGACAGTTGGTCCTGAGGTCTTAATTATGGACGAACTTTTGTTCAGTTTCCTTTTGTATAGTTGTTTCATCATTGTCCATGCGTTGTTTGCGTAGTGTGATGCATAATTAGTTAATCCTGCTACGAACCTTAACCTGAACTGTGTACATTTATTTGTTTGCAGACCTCAGACAGGCATTAAACATGGCGTTTGGCCATTCTTTTGTTTTCAAGTAAAAGAGAGGCGCCTTTCCTTTAAGAAACACAAGAGCCAACCATTTTATTCACGGAAAAGTGTTTGTATGCTACTGCAAATTGTACAAATTCCGGATATGCCATCCTGTTGTCAACTGAAAATTTGTGCCCGTTGTGCTTTTATTTACCACCACCAGGCGCTATGCACTGTGTTGTACTGATAGTTGATATGTACTGTTGCTATAGACCATTTTTTTTTGAAAAAAATAATCTTCGCCCTGTTTCCTCATAGCACTGTACAGTCACAGCGAGCTTTACCGTGTGCTTGTCATTGTACCTTCTGCCCTGTGAGGCTGTGAGCCATGTTAAAAGCTGGAGCCTTTCGCGTTTCCGCTACGGGCATCGAGCCAAATGTGCATATTTTCTACTGTAGTAGAGTCCCGGATAAAGTTAAACAGACATAAACTTTGACACAGAACAATTGTGTTTCGGCTACGCATCGTATCATCAGGGATAACAAATTTTAGGCTGCTATAGTTACGACATTCCCTTTGACACAGAACAATTTGTGTTTCGGCTGCAACCTCACCCATCGCAATTTACCAACTTTATCCCTCTCTAGTCAACCCGGCTCCCCGGTCCAGCCCGAGCCTGGCCCAGACCTATCGCAATTTACCAACTTTATCCCTCTTCACTAATCTATTCACGGACGACTTGGCCCCCGGCCTGGCCTGAGCCCGACCCTGTCTGGGCTGTGCTTGGGGTTGGAATTCTGGCCTGAAAGCCCGAAAAATGTAATATAAAAAATAAAAAACTATATTTTTAATTCTGGAAATGAATTAAATATTACTTTATTATTCTAAAAAAGATTAAAATAATATAGTTAAATCAAAAAATGAATTTTCGGACCGGGCCGGACTCAGGCCTACCCATTTGAGACTAGGATTTTCAAGCCCGGCCCAGAACATGTCTACTCTCCACTGCCGGACATGCTTGGGCCATTTTGAAATAATATTTGTAACAAGAAGTTTTAAATTAGATGGCTGGACTTGGGGATGGATACATGATATAACATTGCAAATTAATGGCTGAAACCTAGAGACATCCCAAAAGGAGTTTACATTATTAGTCTATAAAACTATAAATAATTACACCCTCCTTTTGATATTGATATGATCACCTTTTCTCCAATACTTCGGTCACAAAGGAAAGTTGGCCTAGAATGCGTGCAGTCAAATTGTATCAATTTTGAACAAAGATATTATCTAAAACATGTAGTTTGTAGATACAAAAATGGTATGAGTAAATCTGTCACGAAAAATACTTTCATAACATTACATTTTTATATATTTTTCCAAAAATATGACGATCGAATTTAGTTGTCAAATTGCCATTTTGTTGACTTTGAAAAATCAAAAACGACTTTTTTTTGGCCGAACGAAGTATATGGTAAAGTTTTCAACATTGGCAAAAATTACGACACTATAAAAGTGTTTATGTGAGTTGTTTTTTTAAAAAAGTGTTTCCGTGAGTAATCTAATTAATGTTGTCATGTCCGTACAGCCGTTTTGAATAGTCTCATATATAGCAGCCAAAGTTGGAAGAATTTGACCAGAGGTGTCTTATCGTGACCTATATTTTTAAACAGAGAGAGGTAGTATTTGACTAAAAAAAACATATAGCTATTGTTTTGAACCATCCCTTAAAATACTATGTTTAAGAATATACAATACTTTGGACATCTATAGTCTCTAAACAGAATACATGATATTTTGAACATCTATACGGTCTCTAACATACAACTTTGATCATTATTTTTTATATAAATATATTTATAAAATAATATAAAATTATTATATTCTAAAAATATTTTTCATGATTAATCTAATGATACCATTTTGACATGACCAATACAAATATTTTTTTATATTACTGGTCAAAGTTACGTAAGTTTGATTGCACGCTTTCTAACGAAGTATTAATTACAAGAGAATGAATTACTATCACCCGCTCACAACGTCATCAATCATGATACTTAGGGTGCAAACGGAACGGATAATTCCCGCCCGACTGACCAACCGACGGCTCGTGGAGCGGATATGGGATGGAGAAATAGGTATCCGACTCCGACCCCAAGGAAAAAATACGAAATAGGATACATGATGAGCGATATCCAACTGCATGTATCCGTATGTCAGGTGATATGAGTAAAGCCTATTGAGATTTTATTTAGGAACAAGATAACTGATACGTGGGTTGCTGCACCTGAGTAGGCAGGAGATACTAAGTATTTTTTCTTCGACATCTCAGCTATTAGTCTCTATATATTCGTTTTGATTACACTTCTACTGTCTAATATTTTGTGTATGGGTGTAAAAAAAGTGAATAATTTTTGACCGATCGAAGGCTCACGAAGCGAATACGAAATGAGAAAATAGTTATCTGACTCCGACTCAAGAAAAAAATTCGAAATAAAATACAGTACGAATGTTCGTATAACTAAACTCCCCTCCGCACACGGAACTAGACGCAATGATATGCTCCTAAGACAGGCAAATGTCTTGGGTACAAGGACAGGGTCAGTAAAGCAAAAAGAAAATGAACTGTATCACCCGTAGTACCTTACTTGTCGTCCGACCACGCAAATAAATAAATTAAGCCGCAAAGTTGGCACGCGCGGAAATTAATATTGATTAAGTATGCTAAAGATTAGTAGTAGCTTGCAGTGCTAACAAACAAGAGGCCTGCAGGTAATCGAGTGGCAAAAGTAGCTGTTACTGAGTACGTGCTGGCCAGGGGAGACGAACCTGATGGAGTGGATCTGCATGCTTGCTTTGCTCTTGCTAGCTGCTGGCTGGTGTGCCATTTTTTTCCAAAAGCCCGGCCTTAACTTGCTTACAAAATTCCTCGACATCACCTCAACCTTTGCGTGGGGACTATCCGGCTATGTATGACTAATTAGTATCTACTATGCTGGATGCAGTGTATCCACCCCCTCTCTCTCTACCCGGCCTCACCTCACCTATAATATAGTCGGCCAACTTCTACCCACTCGCTTCTTCTTCCCCATACATCTACCTCTCCTCGATCTCTCTAATTCGCTCTCTCTCTCTCTCTCTCTCTCTGAAGTCCGACTGAATGAGTGAGTGAGGAGAAAGAGAAAGAGAAAGTAACGAAGGCTCTGACGACCACATGAGCTTGAAAACATGGGGTGGCTATCATGCTGGGTGCGTCTCACCGGCATCTGGTGAGGTACGCTGCTTGTGCGATCCGCTACCGCTTTCTTCTTTCCTAGCTCGATCGGGGAGGGGGCGATGCACGCATGTGAGCAAGTCGATCGGTCGTGTGTGCGTGTTTGGGTGTCGCTGCCTACCTCTCTGCGTGCATGTGTTACTTCCTCTTTTGCATGCTGGATGCCTGGATCCGTAATACTACTGTTGCTAGCTTTGTCTAAACGTACGGGCTTGTTATGGGTTGTTCTGGATCAGCCGTCCATTAATTAGGACCCCTTCTTTCTGAACCTTAATCGGAAGATCGAACAAAGGATCGATGTCAGCTTGTTTCCGCAAATTTCGCTCTTGGTCGGCATTACAACATATTTTCTTGGAAAAAACAGTGTGTGAGTATATATACGTAGCTTGGTAGCTTACTGACAATTGTAAATTAGTCACAGATCCGAGCAAGTTATGTGGCATACGCAGGTAATTGCTATTGGAGCCCACGGCTTTATAATTTGTGGTCAACAAATAAATGATATGATCATTTCTTTATCGATCAACTGAGGATTACAAGTTTTTTTAAGCTCATTTAGCCTTGTCTCAAACAAAATGGCAAAACTGGTTCCCGCGAACGAAGTGGTAAAAATGACAACCCTACCACGCTAAATCACCGCGGAAGTCATATACCGCGATGCTTGACTGCGGTAGGCGACCCATCACGCTCTCAGATCGTGGCACGTGGTCTGCCGCGCTCCCAGTTCATGACAAGTACATGAGCCAGCATGGCAAGTGGTATGTGCACACCTGTCGTGCTCCCGGTACGGGCTTGTTATGCGGTAGGCCACACACCACCATCTAGGAGTGTGGCAGGTCTGCTACCACAGTCTGGGATAGCAGCATGTGGCTTCCGCAATGATTTAGCACGATAGAAATGCTGTTTTTGTTATTTCATTCGCGGGAGCTAATTTTGCTATTTTGTTTGAAAGTCGTGCTATTTTAGCTAAAGACTCAGAATATATGGAGATGACGCTTTCAATATTCCTCGTTTTCTTTGTGGAATGAAATTAGATTATTAGTTTCACAATAAGATTTCGCCCTCAAATACTACATTCAGCCAAAGAGTCCTAACTTTGATCAAAGGTATTGCTGTGAATATCTAGATTGGACATATATATGGAAATGACATGAGCACGTAATAATATTGCTCAATATGATCATAAAGATTACCGAGTTGAAAAATAACGTCCAATGCATGTGTCACCGACATGTAGCCACGTACTCATTCCACATTGAATGATATATATTTTCTAATTTACTGCGATCGCACTGAGCTAATTTTATCTACCAGTAATTGTAATGTCACGATATTATACTATATAACATTTTCAAATTCATAATAAAAAATAACGGTGAAAATTGCATACTTTGAAAGAGACAAAAGAAAACGCCACTTTTTAAGCGGAAGTACCTAATTGATGGCTCCAGTGCTTGACAGGCTAATGACCTGGTTTGGTTCATGCAAGTACAACTGTTACACCGTACACACCGGCTACCCACCCCGCGTCAAGAACTAAGAAACGTACTTCTCACGCTCTTGAGCTCAAACGCATCGTCGCCAAACGACGTCCAAGAGCCGAGCAGTGCGGCGCCGGCGACGACGGGCGACGTCGACACGGAGAGCGGCGGCGCGACAATGCCGTCGTCACCGACGACGTCGAGTGCTCGCCTTGACCACCTTGACGGCCGGCACAAGAACGACGATGACTCGAGCACGACGAGGGGCTTCTGCGCCAGGTACTTCTCCGCGAAGTCGTTCCTCCTGCTCGTCCTCGTCGCCGTGCTGCTGCTGGTGCTCCCCCTCGTCCTGCCGCCGCTGCCGCCGCCGCCGTCGATGCTGCTGCTCGTGCCCGTGGCAATGCTGGGGGTGCTGCTGGTGCTGGCTCTCATGCCGGCCGGTGGCCGCAACGACGCCCACGGACCCGACGTCCTGCCTGTAGATTGATGTAGATTACAAAACCTTTTGCTTCCAGTTTTGGGTTAGGGTGATGGAGGAGTTTGACTTAATTTCAAGTGCACGCTTTTGGTGGAATAGTCTTGTTTCCGGATATATGAGCTCTATGCATATTACTCCCTCCGTTTTTAAATACATGACGTTTGACCAAACGTGCAGTTAAATTTATCTAACTTTGACTAATAATATATAAAAAACTATTTAGATTTATCATGAGTGAATAGTATCATTAGATTTGTCATGATAAATATTTTTATAATATAATAATTTTATAATTTTTTACTAACAAAATCATATAAAAAGTAATGATTAAAGTTATATAAGTTTGACTGTACGTTTGGTCAAACGTTATGTATTTAAAAACGGAAGGGGTAGCTGATTTTGAATTCTTACGTCACTCCTCTTTAACTCCGCCTATAGTATGCGCATGATGCATCGCTGTTCTCTTTCCTCTTGCTCCCTCTATTTGCCAAATAGGTACCGTTTTATGTCTTGCTCACTCTATTTTTCAAATAGGTATCGTTTTATGACATGTACAGTCACATGAAAATGGTACTAATATATTTATCATCAAAAGTACTTGCATGTATTACATTTTTCTTCTTTTTATTAACATATAATTTTTTTTTTAAAAAAAACACACACACACAATGGTGGAAATTGTGTATATTGGAGACAAGTATCGATGTCTCACACGACATCTATTGGGAAACTAAGGGAGTACAAAAGTAATGTTTCATTAAGTACTTTTTTTGAGACCATTAAGTACTTAATATATGTGATCCTTGATAAACACGAATTTACTAGCCAATTGTACCACTATAACCAAAAAAACATGTTTTTACTTTGAAAAGTCAACAAATGCAACATCGGCCATTAGTTTTCACTGCCATATAATAAGAAAAACATAATCACTACCATATAATAAGAAAAAAATGTAAATTAAAGAATAACATCGTGGAATTATATTTTAGGAAAACTTACTCATGCCACTTTCATATATATTAAATATGTAAATATAAATATTCAAAACAATATATTTTTGTCAAAGTTACGTTGGTTTGACTGTATTGATTTTCGGAGGAGTATATATATATATATATATATATATATATATATATATATATATATATATATATATATATATATATGCGCTAAAGGAAACAGGGGAACAAAAGTACAAAACCCATGCCCGTAGATGTACATATACGTACCGCTAGCTATCATAAG
Source organism: Ampelocalamus luodianensis (assembly GCA_036346255.1). Classification (NCBI taxonomy): domain Eukaryota; kingdom Viridiplantae; phylum Streptophyta; class Magnoliopsida; order Poales; family Poaceae; genus Ampelocalamus; species Ampelocalamus luodianensis. The sequence goes on along the minus strand of CM070620.1, from coordinate 28,598,992 downwards.
GTTTGTAAGTGCTCTAGTTTTCTCCTTGAAAAGTGCGTAGGAAAATCGACTAATACACGAACAAAATAAGCATGATATTTACTACATACATAAGAGTTAGGCCGAACAAATCAACTCTCATTACTTTGAGAATTTTGAGTTAGACAAGCACTCATATACAGTGATCAACTCCCTAAAAAAACGCCTCTTTTTTTTCTAGAGGTTTTAAACGTTTGTAAAGGACGGCGCGCATGCATGAGTTCGGTTGTTTTTAAATAAACCATTTTTTATCCATTTTATAAAAATAAACCACGAACTATTTTTTTTAACAAAAATAACCTTCAATCACTAGCCCACTAGACAACTAGGCTCAATCACGCGGTGGGCCAGCGATTTGAGCCTAGTCGGCCCATAATCACGGACTCGTCGTGCGACTGAGGCCTATAGACACTCAGTCAAGCGACGAACGGACGACGTTGAGCTACGTCGTCCAATCAAGCCTCCGTTGTGCGAGTGGCAGGTGCTTGACACCAGTGGCGCTATGCTTTCGCGACTGAGGTTCAATATGGCGGTAGAGAATAAGAGAGGGGGGGGGGGGAGGGGATGAGGAGAAGAAGAGAGAGGAGAGGGGAGGAGAAGGGAGAGGGGAGGGGAGGAGGAGGCTCTGCCTTTGGCTTGGCGCGCCTCTGTATACTCGTCATTTTGCGGTGAGTTCGTTGTGCTCGTGTAATTTGTTAGCCACTTCGATAAAAAAAACATGTTAGATTTGCAACAATAAACGTAGTTTAATGGTAGAATTAGTGTTTGTATTTGTGGATCGTCAATTTTAGGGTTAATATTGCGTATAGTGTTACAATGTAGGATAATTATGTATTTATTATAGCGTAAAAACGTTATGGTATCTTCCTTAGTAGATCAATTATTGGAGGACTTAGGGTGCTTAGGTTTAGATCCGCAAGACCCAGGGATACCGGTTTTAAGTTATTTATATATTTTTAATTTAATTGAACATTTACAGTCGCATTCTTATAATTTAATTGAAATAAAAAGTATTTTAATATGCACGATACGATTTGGTTTTCGTTAGACTCGACGTAGCATGCGTTCTATCGTAAGTCACGTGGTTGGTATACCAGGTTAACATTTTTCAGGGTATTTTACGGGTGTGGAGAAGTTCATGAGGGGCCATGTGGTGTTGAGTTGAGCAGTTTTTCATAGACCACACTGTATCATCCAAACTCGGATAATCTTAAAATCTGGGAGATGTTGCATTGGTTGATATGCAGCTTCTCACTGGACCTAACACTGTATGGTGTCACCGCTAAATGCTTGTGGAACCGTTCGCCAGAAGAGGTCCGTAGGGAGCATAGGCCCATGGAGCGAACGAAGTCATGGCATACCTGGCTAGAAGTGTGTAGATGTCGTGGCTATGAATGGGTGTTGTTGGTGCGGGTATGTCCGAGTACACTTGGTAGTGCCCATGAAGTGGGGGAGAGTAGTTTGGCTGTGTAGGTGGAAGTTGAGGATGGTGGGACAGAGGATTGTGGTGCAGATGCAGTAGTGGCGGCAAACAGGCATGTCGATCCCAGAGGACATGCATATAGATGAATGTGAGGACATTGAATTGATAGTAGATGACTTGGAGCGGGAAAATCGGAGGGTCATGGCCGAAGAACAAGCATTGGAAGAGAATGACGAGAATGACGACTATTCGGATGATGATGATGATGATGTCCCCGATGCGTTAGTGCCTAATGCTCGTAATAGACATGACCTGGGGGGCTGTTTGTGAGTGATGACCACGATTCCTGCTAGGAATATGGGCAGAATGTGGTGTGTGTTAATGCCATGTTTGCAGATAAGTCAACTTTGTGGGATACTATCAAATTATGGGTGATGTCAATACAGAGACAGTTTAAGGTTATCAAAATCAAACAAAGAGCAATACATTGTGAAGTATGAGAAATATGGGTATCCTTGGCATATTCATGCTTACAAGCCAAAGTATGAAATGCACTGGATCGTGTCGAAGATGGAGGACTATTTGTGTGTTCTGAGCAACGTACTTCCGAAGCACTGCAACCTCACTTCTTCTTTCATGGCAAATGTTATGTACGGAGAGATTGTGGAGAAGAACTTGGAAGCACAACACATCATGTTGGCCATTGAGCAGAGGTACAAGTACAATATCAGCTGTGCGAAGGCATAGAGAGCAAAACAAAAGGCAATGGAGAGAAGGTTTTGTTGGAAATATGGATAATGATTTAATTCTAGATTTTATTACGAGGCAAAGATCACAAATAACTAGAGATACACAAAAGTGATATCAACAGCATGCAACTCATTGCATTTCTAAACATACTCAATAATACGATTATAACATAATATATATTCTGGGCGTACGACCAGTATGACCAACTTACAGTAGGGCTCGATGAAGAACAGGAAGCAGTGTAGACTTGAAGCAGAGCAGGTCGTAGATGATGCAGTACAGCGAGTGGTCGCACAAATGCGCTGCCCAAAAACCTTATTGTCGCCCCGTGCAGGTGAACTCTGCAACAATGGTTCTGAGATACCCGCCCACCCTCCTTTCTGATGCACGCCGAGGAGATGGGACGGCTTGGTTCGACAGCACAAACCTCCAACACAGTTGAACAGAGAGGAAGTAGAAGGAAAATGGATGTCGAATCGGCAACTTTTGTCTGGACGTCTCCAGATCCTATTTCAAGTCGAGACAATTACTCTCTAGTAACTGTTATAATAAACCACTGGTAACTGCTAATTCAAAACTAATTAATGGTCATTAAGAAGTGTTTATTGATCCTGATTACACACTGGTCTACAACTTTGACCAGTGTATTACGACCACACTAGTCTATGGATTCGACTACTATTTTTCAGCCACACTGGTATGCGCCTTCAACCACAATGGTCTATGGCTTCAACCAGATTATTTCGACCATACTGGTCTATGCCTTCGACCACACTGATCTATGGCTTCGACTAGATTATTTCGACCATACTGGTCTATGCCTTCGACCACACTGGTCTATAGCTTCGACCAGATTATTTCGACCATACTGGTCTATGCCTTCGACCACACTAGTATATGGCTTCGACCAGAGAGAGAGAGAAAATCACGGTCAATAAAAGAAAGATAGACTGGGTTCACGGCATGATCACGGTCGTGCGTCGCAAGTCACACGATTGCCACGCGAATATACGCGCGCGCATGCGTACGTGTGTGCGTGTGACTTTAGCTATAGTCCTTCTAATATCACCTCATGTCATGTGACACATGTTTCAATGGGTAGTAAGGATTTCACCTTATAAATTGCTCTCCCACCACTTGGCTAGGCAATATAGGACTAAATCATGCATGCTTTGAAATTTTAGGAATGAATGAGCCTTTACACATATAGGCTCAATTCTAACAATCCTCTACTAATTTCAAAGCAAGCAGAAAAAAATGATGATAAAGACTATTATGCTGAAGTGTTGGTAATATACCAGTCTTTCAGTGTAAGTCCCGTACGGGTTGAACTTACACTTAGAACAACAAGATTCATCTTCTCACAGCTGGTGAAGGGACTATACCTTGAATTCACAGTTTTTTGTGATTAGATTTCACTTGAAATCTCAACTGATACTAAGCTGTCAAAGAACCACACCTAAACAGAGTATTATTTGGTCATGCTCCCTTATCTACTCATGAGCTTTCTAGAGAATCCCTAATCTCGTGAACTGCGATCTCACAGTTAAGCTCAAGTAGGTATATTCATTTTAGGTATCCTGTAGGCTAATACCTTTTTCCCTCATTGGGCACTAGAATACATTAAGGCTTTAAGCCAACCTTCTATACAGTTGAGAGTACTTTGTCTATTAAGACACATGTACATATATTATTAAAATATACTCTCTTATTTAAACATTAACTTGTTTTTCCCATTACCTAAGTCACGGGATCTCCGATCAAGAAGGTATGGGTTACTGTTGAGTTGTAACTCCAATGGACCTCATTCCCATATCCATAGACGCAACGGAAATTGCCTTCCGTGCTAGCCCCTTTGTTAAAGGGTCTGTCAGATTTTTCTCAGTGCGTATATAATTCATAGTAATCACTCCATAATTTCTTAGTTTTTGACAAATTTAAGCCTACGCTTCACATGTCTAGAGGACTTCATGTTATCCTTTGTACTTGTAACTTTAATCAATACTGTTTGATTATCACAGTACATTAGGATTGCTGGTATTGGTTTCTCAACCAGTGGCAAGTCCAACAAAAGCTCTCTAAGCCATTCAGCCTCAACAGTAACTGTGTCTAGTGCTACAAGTTTTGCTTCCATGGTTGATCTCATCAATATGGTCTGTTTACATGACCTCCATGAAACTACAACACCTGCTAGGGTAAAGACATAATCACTTGTAGCTTTGATATCATCCGCATCAGAGATCCGATTTGAATCACTATATCCTTCTAATACAGATGGATACCCAGTATAGTGTATTCCATATGAGGTTGTACCTCTCAAGTAGTGCAACACTCTCTCAAGTGCCTCCTAGTGACCATCTCCTGGGTTAGAAGTAAACTGACTTAATTTGCACACAGCAAATGATATGTCAGGTCTTGTGGCACCAGATAGATACATAAGGGACCCAATAATTTGTGAATATCTCAATTGATCTTTACTTAATCCCTTATTCTTTTGAAGCTTAACACTAGCATCATAAGGAGTTGGGGAAATCTTGTAGTTCTCAAAACCGAACCAACTCAATATTTTCTCAACATAATGGGATTTGTTCACAGTGATCCCATCCTCATTTTTGATCAATTTAATGTTTAGAATAGCATCTGCCTCTCCTAGGTCTTTCATATCAAAGCATCTAGATAAGAAAGATTTGACCTCGTCAATAATAACAGCGTTTGTCCCAAAGATAAGTATATCATCGATATACAAATACAAAATCACTACTTGACCCCCACCACAACAATAATATATACACTTATCTGCCTCATTCACAGCAAAATCAGTAGATGTTAAAGTTTTATTAAACTTCTTGTACCATTATTTAGGTACTTGCTTTAGGCCATATAAGAATTTGATTAATTTGCACACCTTATTTTCCTGTCCGGAAATCACAAAACCATCTGGTTGCTCCATATAGATTTCTTCCTCCAACTCTCTATTATGGAAAGCTGCATTTACATCCATTTGATGGATGTGTAGACTATGGGAAGAAGCTAATACAATGAGCACTCGAATGGTGGTCGATCTAGCAACAGGAGAGTAAGTATCAAAATAATCCACACCTTCTTTCTAGATATAACTCTTGTCCACAAGTCTTGTCTTGTACTTATCAATAGTACCGTTTGGCCTCATTTTCTTTTTAAAGATTCACTTGCATCCAATAGGTTTTCACCCGCTAGAATGATCAGTGATCTCCCAAGTCCTGTTAGCCATGATGGAATCCATCTCGCTATGGACTAGCTCTTTCCAATACTCAGCATCAGGTAATGCATAAGCCTCTGAAAGAGTGTTTGGCACATCATCTATAAGATATACAATAAAGTCTTTACCAAAGGTTTTCTCAACCCTTGGTCGCTTGCTCCTGCGAGGAGCCTCTTCGACTAAATTGTTATCTTCCTCAGGAATATCACAAACTGGTGGTATATCACTCATTGGTGTAGAGATGGTGGTAGGTTCAAAATTACTATTATTCATAGTTTGATTATCCTCAGTTCGAGAAGTACTGCCTGCAGTTCTCATAGTATATATGTCCTCAAAAAATGAAGCATCTCTAGACTCCATTGTTGTGTTAACAATAATCTTAGGAGTTTTTGATTTTACTACTAAAAATCTATAGACCGTGCTATTATGAGCATATCCCAGTAAGACACAATCGACCGTTTTAGGTCCAAGCTTTCTCTTTTTCTGCAATGGTATGTTGACCTTTACCAAACACCCCTAAGTTTATAGAAAATTAATATTGAGTTTTCTCCCCTTCCACCCCACATATGCAGTAATCTCACACCTTTTAGTGATTACTCTATTTAGAACAAAAGTTACTGTCAAAATAGATTTTCCCATCATATCTTAGGCATACCGGCACTCTCTAACATGGTATTCACCACGTCTGTTAGTGTCCGGTTTTTACTCTCGCCACCTCGTATGATTGGGGTGAGTATGGTGGTGTAGCTTCATGAATTATTCCATGTTCAGAACAGAATTGGAAGAATTCATGAGATATACTCTCCTCCACGATCAGACCTTAATCTTTTAGTTTTCTTTTCTAGTTGGTTCTCAACCCCAACCTTATAAATTTTAAAGTAATTTAAAACTTTATCTTTTGTTTTTAGTAGATACACATAATAATATTACGATGCATCATCAATAAGAGTTAGAAAATATTTTTTGCCTCCTTTTGTCAATAATCCATTCATCTCACACAGATTGGAATAGACCAGATCTAATGGTGTCAAGTTATTTTCCTTCTGTAACCCCTTAAAGGGTTTTTGAGGTTGTTTTGCTTACACACAAGTTTGGCACTTTGATCCTTCGATAATTTCATATTTTGGAATTAAATTTAATCTGGACATTCTAGCAATACTATCAAAACCAATATGATAGAAACGAGAATGCCATGGCCTCACATTTATTCAAACCAGTTGCAACATTCAGATTATAACAATACTCTAAAGTACTTATGCGGAACAAGCCTCCGCTCTTATAACCTTTACCAACAAAGTTACCAAATTTAGACAATACAACTTTATTTGACTCAAATACTAGTTTATAACCATCCCTACATAGGAGAGAACCACTAATAAGGTTCTTGTTTATTGTTGGTGCATGCTGTACGTTCTTTAATGGATAATCTTCCCTAAATTAAGTCTTAGATCTACCATACCAACACTAAGAACAGAAAGCATGCGACCTATTCTCCATTAGGACAGAGAAAGCCCTGGCTACCTGATAAGAAGAAAACAAGGAAATATCAGAACATACGTGAATATTAACTCCAGTATCAATCCACCAATCAGTGGATTGACATGCTAAAAAAACAACAGGTGAATTACCATACCCTTCTATTGAGGCCTTGCCTATGATCACGTTGACAGCCTTTTTCTTTGGTTGTATAACATCCTTGCTCTTGCGGAAATAATAGTCTTTCGCCATATGACCGTTTTTCCCACACACAAAGCAAGTGATGTTCCTCATGTCCTTCTCAGTTTTCTTATTAAAGCTAGTTGTCTTGTTTGGTTTAAAGCATTTGTTTATCTTGCCATATCTTTTCTCTATGACAATTGCATTGGTCTGATTGTTCTGGCTAGAAGTGCTTGGTGCATCTTTTGCTCTTGCCTCTTTTTTCACATCAAGGGCAGCAATGAGATTCTCAATAGATATCTCTTCCCTCTTGTACTTTATGCTAATAGCGAAATCTCATCATGAAGCAGGAAGTTTAGCAACAATACCCCTAGCCACAAACTTAGGAGGCAAAATGCAACCCAAATGCGCAGTTTCTCCAACCAGTAGTTGAAACTAATGAGCCTGTTCAACTATCGACTTAGCATCGTCCATGCTGTAGTCGAAGAATTGCTCACACATGTAAAGCCAACGACCAGCCTCGGCGTTGGTATATTTGAGCTCTAGTGCATCCCACAACTCTGTGACGGACTTGAAGTCCACGTACACATCATAAAGCTGGTCGATCAGTATGGTCAGTATACATCCAAAGGTTGTATTGTTATCTGTGTCAAACCGCGTGGTCTGTTCAATCGTAAATGGATATTGTAGATGGATCACCCATCACAACCCCAAAGACATGAGCTAAAACTTGACCCTTGTCTGCCATCTGTGAAAGTTCTGACCAAAAAACCTGTCAGGTTTCATAGCATCAGAAGCACCAGCCACTGCTAAATCACTAAAATATCTAGAATAAGGTTTCTGAATTGTTGGAAATGTGGACAATGATTTAATTTTAGATTTTATTACGAGACAAAGATCACAAACAACTAGAGATAATAAAAGTTGTATCAACAGCAGGCAACTCATTGCATTTCTAAACATACTCATTAATATGATTATAACATAATATTCTGGTCGCACGATCAGTATGACCAACTTACAGTAGGGCTCGATGAAGAACAGGAAGCAGTGTAGACTCGAAGCAGAGCAGGTCGTAGATGATGTAGCGCAGCAAGCGGTCGCGCAGATGCGATGCCCAGAAATCTTATTGTTGCCCTGTGTAGGTGAACTTTGCGACAATGGTTCGAAGATACCCGCTCACCCTCCTTCCCGGTGCACGCCGAGGAGATGGGATGGCTTGGTTCGACAGCACATACCTCCTGCACAGTTGAACAGAGAGGAACTAGAAGGAAAATGGATGTCGAATCGTTAACTTTCGTCTGGACGTCTCCAGATTCAATATAAGGTCAAGAGAATTACTCTCTAGTAACTGTCATAATAAACCACTGATAACTGCTAATTCAAAACCAATTAATGGTCATTAAGAAGTGTTTATTGATCCTAATTACACACTGGTCTACAGCTTCGACGAATGTATTACCACACTGGTCTATGGATCTGACTTCTATTTTTCGGCCACACTAGTCTGTGCCTTCAACCACAATGGTCTATTATTTTGACTAGATTATTTCGACCATACTGGCTTATGTCTTCGATCACACTGGTTTATGGTTTCGACCAGATTATTTCGACCATACTGGTCTATATCTTTGACCACACTGGTCTATGGCTTCAACCAGAGAGAGAGAAAAGCGTAGTCAGCAAAAGAAAGATGGATTGGGTTCACAACACGATCACAGTTGCGCGTCGCAAGTCACAAGTCACACGATTGCCACGCGAATATATGCGCACGCGTGCGTACGTGCGTGTGTGTGGCTTTAGCTATAGTTCTCCTCATGTCACCCCATGTCATGTGATACATGTTTCAAGGGGTGGCAAGGACTCCACCTTATGAATTACTCTCTCACCACTTGGCTAGACAACATGGGCCTAAACCATACATGCTTTAGAATTTTAGGAATGAATGGGCCTTTACAGATATAGACCCAATTCTAACAGGTTCGGCATATTTGAGTTGGCCTACGACAACCTCCCTTGACTACTAGAGGTGCTTAGGAACAAAAACTCCAGAACATACATCACTGTGAATGATAAGGTTTCAAAACAAACGGAGTGGTACATGGTAATGCAACGGGGTTTTCCTTGCATTTGGTGCCTGGATGGAATATTCTTGACCGGGAACTACAAGGGGAAGACCTTGACAGCAATCAGTGTGGATGTCAACAATCAGATCCTTCTTGTGGCTACTGCATTTGTGGAGAGTGAGAACTTCGATAGTTGAGCATCTGAAGGTTGGGGTCGTTGGTGAATGCACAAACGTTTTCATAATACAAGACCAATATGTCGGGTTGATTAAGGCCATCAAAAGCTTCAAGAAGATCTAGATGGGCCTTTCCCATGGCGTGACCTGCAAAACTATTGGTGCATACTACACTTGGGGTTAATTTTTTCAAGCAGTTCATGTAACATCCCAAGTTTGAACTTGTGTTTCAAATGTAAGAAAATGAGTAGAAATTAAAACTTTTTCTTACATCATGTATTTCCTGTATGTTGTAAACAATTCCTGTACAAGAATTATGGAAATACAAAGTCACAAGTCTGTTGATTCAAAACCCTTGTCTTCCAAAAATAATCTTGTCAAATCTTGTGATCACCTCCTGGAAATATTTTTCCTAAGTTCTAGGGATGGTATGTGACCCCTCTGAAAAATTTCAAAATTTTTAGAAATTGTTTGAATACTCTTAGAGGGCAGTCAAACCTATTTGACTTTTAGTCAAACCCTAAACCAGAACCTTGCAGAATTTTTGGGGCAAAATGCACTGCATAAAAACCTCTGGAAATTTTATACAAGGTTAATATCTAAGTTAGGAAGCTCCCGTAAAAATTTCAGAATTGTTGGAGTTAGTTTGCTACCTTTAAAAACCTTTCAAAGCTCTCAGCTCTTATTTAAAACCTTTAGTCAAACTTGTGTTGGACTCGAGTCAGACTCGAGCCCAACCTCACTTCCTGGTTGAACCCAACCGCCTAATTGCACCAGCGGGCCATCAATAGGGTGCGTGGCTTTTCCGCCGTTAGATTGAAATCGAACAGCTCGTGTTGATTGGGTCGTTCGGAACTCGCGGACGCGCCATCTGATTTGCACCGTTGGATTAAGATCCAACCGTCCTGATTCATTGGGCTATTCGGGTCGCTCGAATGCTTCAATTGATCTCAGCCGTTTGTTCTTGATCGGGCCGCCCTGATTGTTTTGAGAATTAGAAACCCTCAGCCGACCCTTTTAATCGTGATCGTCCATCTTGAATCCAAAGGTCACAACGTCTTCTTCTATTCATCTTCCTCCTCACGCGCCCGTACGCGCGTGCGAGCCATGGCAGAGAGAGCCGCTTCGCCTTGTCACTTCAAGCTCCTTAACCTCCTTTGCATATCCCCTAACTTAATTTGGTTTGATATTCTCAGGAATGGACCAATTTTAAGTTTGGATCATTTCGGCCAATTCGACCCCTTTTCTTCTCCAACTCCGGTAAGTGGTTCATTTTGCAATTAATTGCTCATGGACCTTCTATGAGCTATAATGAAGCTATTTTGACCACCAGTGGTGTTCATTTTGGCTCAGGCTTCAATTTCTACTTCGTCTTCTTCAACTCCGGTGAAATCCTCCTCTGTCAAAGCTCCTCCGGCCATCTTTGAAGCCCTTCTCGGTTAAGGTAGCTTCTTATTAGTTCTTAGATGCGGTGGCACACGTTTCTTTGGACAATACGAAGCTTTTTGGCTATTTTCATTTTCGGCCGATTTGGTCACCATCGCTATTTCCGGCTCGCCGGCGTTTTAGGCCGCCGACGCCGGCGAGGTCATCACCATCGGGACTGCAAGCCTATTGCGAACCCATTTTAGCCTTTAGGTCGCGCCGCCGTGGCCAGAGCCGCCAGCTACGAGCCTCTTTTCTCGCTCGGGTTTTGCCGGACGAGAGTCCCTCTCTGTGCCATTGCCGCTCGGACATCATTAATGCGCTAATGATTGTTAATTACTGTTAATGATTGGTTAGCATTTAATTGATGTCTGAATTAACCTTTTGGGTCACTTCCATGTGGGCTTAAACCCCTTAAACACTCTCTCCCGCACTGTGCGTCAGCGTCTCGGACATCATTAATGCTAATCATTGTTTAGCATTAATGGTTGTCTTTAAGCGTTTAGTGTCGCTGACATGTGGGCCTCCAGCCGCTTAAACCCTCTTCGTGCGAAAACATTAGAACATAATTAACGCTAATCATCACTAATCAGTGAGTTTAGCATTTATTAGCTGTCTTAATGTGCCCTCTGTCTCACTGACATGTGCGCCCATGCACTTAAACCTCCCCGTACTTAAAATCCACATGTGTTCTATGCGCGTAATCGTGGACCGACGATCTTGTGATCAACGGCCCAGATCTGTGGGACTTTTGGGCCCCCGAATGTCCTAACCTCTCGGGGCTGTCCATCTTTAGATCTGTGGCTCAGATCGCGTGGCCGTTTGGGTCGCCCGAAGGGCACAGCGCTCTGAGCCCTCCATTTTGAGATCTACGGCCGTGGTTGTTCGCGGCAATCGCGTCGCCCGAACGGCCCATTTCGCGTGGACCATTGGATCTAGATCCAATGGTGACTCTCTTTATTTTCGTGCGCGTGCGCTGTTTTCCGTGCGCGTGGGCCGTTGGATCCCGAATCAAAGGCCCACGTTCGTTCAGGTCGTTTATTTCTGTTAAGTTAGTTTATATCTCGGTAAGCATTTATTTATCAACTGGGAATTATATTAATCTTTAAAAACTCATAACTAATTATGTTTAAATCCTTTTTAGGTGTTCCCAACTGTAATAAATTCTTATTTCACTAGAGTTTAATCTAAAAATGCTCTTAGACATGTTTTTGTAACAGGAAGTTGTATAAATAATATTAACCTGATTTCAGCCACTTTCGCATATTCCAGAAATTGAATTAAACTTTGTTAAATGCATATTTTTTTCTGTATAACTCCAAAATGTGCAAACTCAATTTTGTTAAATTCCTCTGTTAGTGTACTTTAGTATGAAATAGGTTTTGATCATGGTTATGTTTCTGTAAAGTAACATGTGCTAAGTTTACAACTTAGAAAAATCATAAGTAATTCATTTTAACTCCAAATTTGATAAACCCAACTTTGCTGACCTTAGGATGCCATTATCTACCTAGCATAAAAATTTCAGATCTTAGATCACTCTGAAAATTTTCGCTATGAACAGTACTAGTAATTAATTTCATTGGAATTAACAGGCTGAAAGAAATTGTTTTGGCTGTAACTTTTTCATGCTTAGTCCAAATGACCTGATTCTTGTTTCTAAATTCATTTAAAATCATAACCTTGCTGCTGTATGAATTTCATAAGATTTGGGTGACTTTTTCTGTTGAGTTTTATTTGGTGTTCTTCATTCTTATTGGTTTATCGCCTTTTCGCGTTAGGTTCCGAAGACATTATTGGTTTTGAATCTGATCCTCAGCAACCTGACCCTGCCCTCCAGCAAGGCAAGCAGATGTAGCATCATTTGATCATATTGTTCCTATTATTTTCAAATTCTAATATATTGTTTGCAAATTCTATGTATGCATGGCTATCTTGTTTTAAACTATTGTCGATTAGTTGACCTATTAGATACATATTCTGTAGGCCAATGTTTATCCTCTACTACTGTACCCAGGGCTATTTGCTGTGATTTTGGGTTCGTTGGATGAACTCTTGTCACTTAGTAGTTTACAAGTCGATGTGCTTAGCCATGCTTAGCTATCGGTAGAAATGGACGGTTATCGACTTGTTGATAACCTTGATCACACAAACTTTTTATGATCCTTATGTTTTAGTTTTGTGCTATGTCTAATTGCAAAAGCTAAAAACTGAAAATAAAATGATTTCGACTTGGGCACAATGGTAAGATGGTGTGTTTTGGGTGTGACTGGAATGGTGCCCGGGTCAATTAAGGACCGAACATCTTGTGAGTCCCCGTTATCCAGGCAATTTTGTGCGTGCTAACCACACTAGATATATATGGGGCCTCTCTTGACTAAGTACTTTGGGGGGTGTTAATTAATGAGTCGCGTGGTGGGTTGTATATTTAACTATATGCAACATGGACATGTTTGTGGGGAGTGGAGCACCCGCCGAGGCCGGTGTCTCCTACTCCACGTATGGGTCCTTGTGATCCATATTTCGTCGGCAGATCACAAAGGGTTAACCCCCATACGTGCGGCTCTTGATTAGCTCAATCCATTGGAAATGTCTCGTAGGACTTAGCCGTGCCGGCATACCAAAGGAAGTGTGCTTAATAGCTTGGCAAAAAGGCGGTCTGAAATGTGGGTACATTAGTACACCCCTGCAGGGTTAAAACTATTCGAATAGACTTGTCCTAGGTTATGGACACGCTTGGGTAAGCTTTTCAAGAGTTAGACTACAACCTTTTAAATTAAAACTTGATGGGTGGTATGAATCGGGGATTCATGCTATGTTGTGGTGGCTATTGGGCTAGTCGCCTCTAGGTGGTTACTTGATTATTTTACTGTTACTCGCTGTTATTTCAATGCTTAAAAACAGATTTTATCAATTGCCTTCAATCTATTACATTATTGCGAATGAAACTTGCTTTATGCGTCCAAACAACCATATAACCTTTTCCTTTGAATTCAGCTCACATGTAGCTATCTATAGGCTTATTACTCGTAAGTCTTGCGAGTACATTATTGTACTCATCTGCATTGCTTATTGTGTGCAGAGGAAGAGGGTGAGCCCCAAGGGCCTTACTTTTGTGAAATGTGCGGCTTTTGGGATGACTAGCTCGGCGGTCCGGTTGGTTGCCTTGTGGGTTGAGGCACACTAGTTGGCTTTTGTTTATAGCCATCTTATGGCACTTTTGCTTCCGCTATTATTGTTACTTTCTTGTCATTTGGCCGGTCGGCCCACTCTTTTGTAATAACTTATATTATGTAAGTCTTTTGGTAGACTTGTTAATGTGAGGTATGGAATTGATGCATGATTTTGTAATGATGTATATGTGCTGCAATTTTGGGAAGCACATGTCCATCGAGACACGGTGTATTTTGTTTGTGATGCTATAGCCAATGGAAGGCTAAGTATTACAAGCTAAATAAACTGAGGTCTCACAGTTCAACACTTCGACCCACACTTTTCAGACTGAAGTGACAACAGTCTACCATCTGCTTTTCAGACTGAAATGACCAGATTCTGTTTCCAGCATGGTGTATATTTGTCAAGTCCGTCACTCACATCTGAGAGGGCCTATAAATTGTGTCTCTAGCTTTTCATGCTGAAGCGATCATACTATGCTACTTTTTTAGTCTAAGTTGACAGCACGCACCTGCTTTGTCCTACGAATTGACAACTCACTGAGCTATTCTGTATCTAAAGATTCCTTATGGCGGCCGCGAGTGACTTCTATTCACCAAAATTTACTCTCTCAACACTACACCCTAATCGCCTATAAAACCAGGGCATACTCTACCACTACAGGTAAGGCTCCATTTCGAACTAGTTTGAAAAATAGGGAGAGAAAGAGAGGTAGAGGAAAATATAGGTACATGAAGTCACTCCACCCCGTTTGGGGATGTCAGACTACGAGGAGATGCTCTGGAAGCTGAAATAGGCTACCAAGAAGACACGGATGTACCCTGATAGTTTTTGCAATGATGCTCCTGTACCACTAAAGTTTCCATGCCTGTAGTACAATTGCGGTAACCCGATGTAGATCATTCAATCTACACATCCTAGTGTTGCCACATGGGCTTACTGCATGTGTGGGGATTTCCGCGTAAGTGAATGCTATACATCGATATTTCACATTGCATATTATATTTTAAATATCGCTAACTTTATTTGTGCATGGTAGTCGTCGGAGCGTTGCTACTTCTTCCAATGGATCAACGGTCCGGAGAAGTATGACAATGTATTCGTTCAGTAGAAATATATGTTGAACTGCACAGCTGCGCCCAAGATCTTTACCTATTGAAAACCTTACTCAACTAGGAGCAAGGAAGACATGGGAAAGGCACCGATGGTCATTGATGCGCTTGTTGCACCGAAGATTATTCTGGACGAGGACATACTCGTAAAAAAACTTTTGGGCCAAGTACTGGGAGGCCCGCACTAAGACCCGCACTAGCAAAGGGGAGTAGGACGTATATTCGCAAGCTTGAATTGATTTCTATTCATCAAATATTT
The DNA here is from genome assembly GCA_036346255.1 of Ampelocalamus luodianensis. Lineage (NCBI taxonomy): Eukaryota > Viridiplantae > Streptophyta > Magnoliopsida > Poales > Poaceae > Ampelocalamus > Ampelocalamus luodianensis. The sequence goes on along the minus strand of CM070620.1, from coordinate 28,583,695 downwards.
TCCTTTCCAAAAGGTATATTTGTACCATAGTTGTAGTTCGAGTCGAGGGTTCGTGCATGTAACCATTTGTACTGTAGAAATAGCCAGACAAATATATGCACCTAACCAGACTCTAAGCACCATATAATTCAGACCTTCATGATCAAGTGTTTATGCTCGGCTTGCAATCTTATCTTTATTGCTCCATTATGGTCTCGTTCAAACCAAAGCTTAAAATATTTTGCTGAATTTTGGGTTATTTGTGTAAAAACTTAAAAATGTGAATATCCACGTAAAACGATTAAAACATGATTTATTTAGAAACAATTGCAGTCATCAAACTCTAGCTTTTTTACTACTAACAATTATTCACAACTAACTATTCCAACTATTTAATTTTGTAAAATTAAAGCTAAGTTTTTTTTTTTTAAAAAAAAGCCTACTATCACCTAGAGAGAATGCGAGTGGGCTAAATCATCGACGTAATATGTGCCCAGCACCAGCCTCACTCGCGCCACCAGCTCATGATTGAGACACGTGGCCTCAGTCGTTTTTCCGTCGCACAACTGGGCCTCGCGTGTTAGCTAAGCGCTGGGCCACCGAGAGATTGGGCATTGTCGCGCGGTGGCCCAGCGACTGTAGGTTATTTTTGTAAAAATATTAAAATATGGTTTATTTATGTAATTGTTTTTAATAAATTGTTTATTTAGAGAGAAAAATTCCATGAGCTCGTCCGGAGCTCTATAACCAACGGTGCTCGCGCGTCCGATTCCCCGTCCCCGACATGGCGTAATGTTTGCACGGCCGGGCCTTTGCCGTCTCACATAGCGCGCGCACCGGCCGGCCGTGGATTTTACTTGGATAGTAGGATCGGAAGCGTTGCTCCCGTGCACAAATCAAGCCGCGGCCGACGAATCGACCGGTGCACGCGTGCAACATGCGGAGAATCGAGGGTGGGACGTGTACCGATCGATTCGCCCAGACAGCCAGGGGAGGCGCATGGTGTGTTTTTGCTCGGCTTCCTGCGACCTCGGGCGGTGTCTATCTCGGCATCCTCCTTCTTGGCTGGACGAACGAAGATGAAACGCATTAAGGCGAAAGAACTGTGCTGTAGTCGTGCTTAATTCACTTGTGTGTGACTCCACGGACGCGTGCAGGTACATGACCGGGGAATTTTTTTTAAAAAAAAATTATAATAATTTAAAAGATAATTATAAAAATAAATAGTTAAAATAAAAAAATTTATAAAACAAGGCCCTTGTCGCCAATTGGAATGACGACATGCCAGTTGGCGACAAGGGCCTAGCCACTAGCGACAAGGGGCTCAATAGTACCTAGAACTCCCTATCGCCATTTGAATTGGTAACAGGTCTCTGTTGCCAATTCCACTGGCGACAGGGATTCTTAATTTTTTAATTTTAAAATTTGGCAACCCGCCATTTTTAAATTCGTCTTCACTCTTTTTGTACTGAGTATTTCTGAGCAGATGAAAGTATCTAGGCTCTTAGGTTTATTTTTGGTAATTAATGTCAACATTGCGTTATGGGACTAACATGTGTGCTCAGATATATTATAGGTTAAAGTCCCACTGACTGAATGATGGCAAGACCATTGACAATGAAGATGTGATGAAAGATCATCTTGATTCAAGACATAGGTTTTGTATAAACCTAAGGACCCTTTCGTAGTTTTACCAGTCTTGGTGTTTTTGAGAAAAAATTGAGTTTATAGGATAAACACCGTACTATAAAGATGGATCATGGTTAGTAGCTTGAGAAACTATCTTTGTGCCATAATGATTAACTAGGATTCATGTATTGTTTTGATTTGAGCTTCTGAAAAAATGTTTTAAAATCGGTATAACCGCAAGTAAGAAAACGGTACTACCGCTGGTCGGTAGTACCAAAACTTATATGACGTTATGTATTTTCCGGAGAGCATGTCTTAAATGGTTTTCTTGAATCTTGAAAACGGTATGACCGCAAGTAAACTACGGACTACCGCAAGTCGGTAGTACCGATACTTAAGGCGGTACTTTTTTTCTTCCTTGACCAAGTGGTCCGATCGGGTGAATCGAACGGACGGTCAGATCGATGATCCGAACGGAATATGTGGTTGGATCTAGTGGTCCGAACAGATGGTCCGAACGTTCAAATTGATCTGAGTGGACCACGTGAGCGGTCTGAATGTTCAAACTAATATGAGCGGTACACGTGTTGGTCTGGTTGTTTTAAGTGTTTTTGATTCTCTAGTGAAAATCGAAACGACCGCATTTGAACTGTGGTACTACCACAAATCGGTAGTACCGATATTTATAGTATCGGTATGACCGCATGATCTGAGCGGTACTACCGAAAAATCGGTAGTACAGATCTTATAATAGTGGTACATTTTTTCTAGAGAGTGTGTTTTTGTGAGTTTCTTGAACTCTGGAAAAACAGTTGTTCTGTTCTAGCCAAGCGGTATTACCGCGTCACGGTAGTACTGATTATCAGTTGGCGGAAGTACCGCAACTTTATCCGTAACGGCTAGTTCAGAGTATTAAATGCAACTGTTCCAACCGTTGAGCAGAAATCGGTAGTACATGCCATTCAACTGCGATACTACCGCAAATCCTAAATTTTTAGGAAAATCGTTGTAACAGCTAGATTTGTTAGAGCATCTACAACAGTCCATGTCAGTTGTTACTAAAGGGTTGCCACATCAGCATTTAGGTGATGTGGAGGAGAGAATGTAAGGAGAGAAGGTGAGGTTGTTTCTAGATGAAGAAATTATCAAATTATTAATACCAAGACACAAGAAACAACCAAATACTCTATTGGAGATTTACTTATTACCTAAAAACACGTTTTGTGGGTTCCACTGTCTTAAAGCAAAATATCCATCCGATCATTTGTGCAGTCCGACTTTATTATTGATATGATAAATGAGCTAAAACATGTACACCACAAAGTTGTACTCCATTATTGATCATCAAGAATCATGCATACTTGTAGCAATTAAAGTCTTAGACATAAGCTCAAGAAACAATATATTGGAAGACTTATTCCTTTTTATTAGATTAGGTACTCTCTCTCCTCTTAGTAACAAACTAAGAAACAAGCTATTGTAGATGCTCTTAGGGAAGGGTATAAATACCCCCAACCTACCTCTAGCAGTGTGGTTGCTGAGCTTATTCACTCTCATTAAATACTTTTGAACTCTTAGACACTCTCTACTACTCATTTGCATTAAAGTCTCATTTTGAGGTAGTTGAGAACATTCAAGTGTATTGCATCTTTAGTTGATCTTGTTGTCACTTGATTCTTCCTCAAGCAAACACTTGGTCTATTACTCTTGGTGCTTGTTGGCACCTAGACGGCTTTGGAGGAAGTCTTGCAAGGTGAACTCTTCAAAGAAGATTGTGAAGAGTCCCTGCATCAATTTGTGATTGGTATTATGCTCACCAACTCCGGAGCGGAGGAAGAGCAACTTTAGTGATCGAGGATTGAGGCTTAATTCGTGAAGCCAGCTTAATTCGTTCAAGCTTCCTCAACGTAGACTAGTGAAAACCGACAAATCTTCGATACCACGGGAAAAACTTTGTTGTCTCCTTTGTGGTTTATTCTTGTCTTTACTACTTTCGCACTTACATTTCTTGCAATTTAATTGTGTAGAATTGCTTAGCTAGAATTGTATCTAGTTTAGACAAGTCATAATTGTTATTTAGTCAAAAAAAAATTAAAACCTCCTATTCACCTCCTCTAGTTGGTTATTCTTGATCCTACGACAGATATTTTGTTGACAAATTACACTGATATTATATAACATTCAGCACAACGTCATAACATCTTTTGTTGATAAATCAAAATTTCTACTTACTATTTCCAAGCATATTTTTTATCGATAAATCACACTGACATTACATAACATTCAGCACAACATCCTAACATCTTTTGTCAATAAATCACAATGATATAACATTTAGCGCAACATTGTCGCATACTTTGTGGATAAATCACGCTGATATTATATAACATTCAACACAACGTCATAACACCTAGAGCTTTACAAATCAAATTGATATTACAAAGTATTGGACACCACATATTTCAACTGGATGAACCTTTCCCTTGACCATGACCTTAACGTCCCCCATGTAGACTGCCTCGAGTTGGGCGGTCGGATGAGATCCCCGCGGCGACGTCTGGAGTATCGATGTCTCCTTCATCCTGAGGATTTTTCATATGGCATTTTTTAAAGATGTACCCAGACTCCCTGCAAATGGAGCACTTCTTCGTACGACGCCCAGCTTCTGCTTCATCCATGTCATCCCTGATGCGTCGTGCCTATCGCCGACCAATCTTTCTCTTTAGCCTACAATGTTCGCAGCGCCGATAAGTTGGTACCAGGTCAGATGGCCAATAAAATTGCCAACCACGGCGTAACCATACATCTCTACACCCCAGTTTTGCATCACCTCCTTGTTGAAATAGTCAGAGAGGTACTGGCCGGGATGTTGTGCCACCATCAAACATGCGGCCATGACATGGGAGTAGAGCCCATGCAGAAGAAGGGGATTGTTGCAAGTGCATACGCAACTAGCGCGGTGTAGTGTGCACTCATGGGTGATCCTCTCGCGGTTCATCCCGCAGTGTCTTTTGTCCCTACATATTATCTCAAAGCGAAGCTCCCTTGCACCCATATTGAATGCCCAGTTGTAGGATCAAGGATAACCGACTAGAGGGGTGTGAATAGGAGGTTTTTAAACTTTTTCACAAATGTACGAGTTAAGCTAATTAACAATTTAGTCTAAACAAGTTATACTTCTAGCTAAGCAAAACAAGCACAATGATCAAGCTAGAAATATAAATGCGGAAGAGTAAAGACTAGAAATAACCACAAAGAGACAACGATGTTTTTCCGTGGTATCGAAGACTTGCCGGTCTTCACTAGTCCACGTTGAGGGAGCTTGAACCAATCAAGCCGGCTCCACGTATTAAGCCTTTCCTCGATCACTATTGGTTGTTCTTCCTCCACACCGGAGATGGTGAACACCAAACCACTCACAATCTTGGCACCGGGCCTCTTCACAATCTTCTTGAAGAGATCACCGCAATCACCGCTAAGCCGTCTAGGAGTTCGCAAAACTCCAAGAGTAACAAATCAAGACCTTCGCAGCGACACTCAAGTGCAAGAGGATCAACTAGAATGATGAATGCACTTGAATGAGCTCAACAACCTCTCAAAGAGTGAACAAATGAATTTGAGGAGTTGAATGAATGCACAAGGCTCAAAAGATGTTAAATATGGTCTAGCATTGTGTCCTTGAGCAGGTGGGGAAGTATTTATACCCCCCAACAACAATTATAGCCGTTGGAGAAGAAAACTTTTTTACACATGCGGTACTACCGCCATGTATGGGGCGGTACTACCGCACTTCTCCAACCACCGCTGCAACGGCTAAAATAGACGCATTAAATGACCTGACATAGCCGTTTTATCTGGCAGAGCGGTACTACCGCCAACTGTCGAGCGGTACTACCGCAGAGCGGTCATACCGCAAGGTGAGTGCGGTACTACCGTTTCCAAAGAGAGAAAAAAGGGGTGCACTCTGGAAAATACATACCGCCAAGTAACAATCGGAATAACCGGGGTGCGGTACTTCCGCTTATCAAAAACGGTACTACCGTATTCCGGTCATACCGCAAAGATACCTGCGGTACTACCGTGATGAGGGTTTGGCACCGAAACCAGAAAAGAGACTCTCTGTAAAAAAACATACCGCCAACAATCGATCGGAACAACCGGGTGCGGTAGTACCGCAGAAACAACGCCGGTACTACCGATTGTCCTAACAGTGCAAATTTGGCTGATAAAAGGAAATCCATATGCATGCATGATCCTAAATTGATCCATAAAGCACAAGACATGTCATCAAGCTACTGGACATGATCCCTCTTAATAGTACGGCATTTAACCTATAATCCGGTCTTCCACCTATTTCTCCTAAGACCGGTAAAAGAAAATATTTTCAAAAACACTTGTACCTTATGCTTGAGCTGTACTTGATCTTCATAGAACTTTTAGCATGCATCTTCAAGATCATATTTTCCAATGGGACTAGGCCTTGTAAAAACTCAACAAACCAATAAGTCTCATTCTCACATATTATCATAAATTACCAAAACATATTTTTAGGGGCCTAGATGTTTTTCAATCTCCCCCTTTTTGGTAATTGATGACAACCTAGTTAATATGTGCGAAGAAGAGTTTTGAATATACCCAAGGTTGTGACACAAGTGTATATTCTTTTGATGACTTAACAAAAAGAAACTTAGGAAGTGTTTGAGAGAGATGAGTTATTGTTAAGCCGAAATAAAGAAAGCTCCCCCTAAACATGTGCATGAAATAGATAGATCATTTTGAGAGCACATGTAGAGAATTGTGACAAAATATTTGGCAGAGTTTCTTTTAACTTGTTGGAACTGAGGAAAACTTGCAGTGATAAGAAATTTTAATAAATGAAATTTCAGTAGAGATAATATCACATTAGATAATTAAGACAACCAACAAGTTCTGAACAAGGTAATACAAGTTATTACAAGCAATATAATATCAAAAGACTATAATGTCTGACACCCCCAACCCTTAGAACTACTTCTCCCCCTTTGGCATCAAAGTACCAAAAACAAACATCAAGAGGCTGGATCCTGAGGGGAAAAAGGCGCGGGATCACGAGAGGCAAATGAGGAGGTGAAGCAACCGGAGTGGAGACACTGGAACCCCATCGAGTGAGAAGTCCTGCTGCGCAGAACTGTGGCGACGTCGAGTGTAGCGTTGAGGGTCGATAGCATTTGTTCCATAGAATCAATCGTCTCTGTCGATCGCGGTCTATTTTGAGTTTGATCAAACTCCTTTTGTTCTGTCCTCATTTTCTGCTGGGTGACCTTAAGTTGTAGAAGGTTGTTTAGGATCAAAGATTGATTTCTGAGAATCTGAGCTAAAGAGTCTTGACTCTGAGAAATATTTGCAGCAGCAACCTCTGGAGCAGCTTCTTCCTGATGTGCTTGCTGCCCCTGAAAGCAAATGGGGGGATTTTCTCTTGGCTTGTAGTACTTATGAGGTGATCCCAATCCTCCCTGATATTCAATTTTGCTCATAATCAAAGCCATGATATAAGGAGCATGATAGATCCTCTTCACCCTGTCATTTTTGGAAGAAACAATGCCCCTGATTATGACATCCACAACATCAAACTTTCTCCCATGTGTAATATTATCAATGATATTCCATACATGTCCTCGAACAGCATCAAAATTACCACTCTTGGGAAGAAAAGTGTGATTAATAATTCTATTAATCAAACTGGGAATGGGTAGCAAGCCATGAATCTTCCCTGGAGTGTACCTGACATTCTGATCATAAAACTCTGTCCAGGCAGGGACAAGTAAAGCTGGTCTGTCAAAATCACGCTCAAAATCACCCTTAGTGCACTCCACATACCGTGTAACTGTCATCCACTTCATTTTCTTAAAATCAGGAGACACATACAAAGTGGCATAGAACCGTCTTATGATTTCTTCATCATAGTCATTTCTGAGAGCCACAAGATCATGAAGACCAACTTGCTGAAAAAGGCGATACACACCATCATATTTTTCTAGCGAGTTTATGTGTGACCACTTTATGCATTTATGATCTGCAAACTTCCTGTGATGATCATAAATCTGCTCATAGACTTGCTCCTGGAACTTGGTGTGGAATCTGGGATTGATTGAGTTGGAGGGCAGTAGATATTGATCTTTGTGTCTCAAAATTGCATAATCATCAGCTGATATGAGCCTGAGATCAATCTGAGGTTCTTCTGGATCTTCCATCTCCTCATCTGATTGAGCCTGGATTTCTTCTTCTGTGTCAGGCTCAGAATCAGAACCTGACTCATGAGGAAGAGATCCTTCCTCACTTTCGGAGCCATCTGCTGCAGGCCCTTTTCCCTTGCCTGATGGATCATCAATAGGGTCGGCAGGAGGTACAGAGGAAGATTGCCCTCGACGAGTTCCAAATCTTGTCCTTGGCATCTTTACAAAGAGAGGATAAGTTACAAGAAGTTCAAAAGATCAAGCAATCTGGAGTTAATTTGAATTGGATGATTTTCTATTCTGTCAGTAAAATCGGTAGTACCGCAAGTCCTCAGCCGGTAGTACCGTGGAGCGGTAGTACCGCCATTGCCTGGCCGGTATTACCGTTTCCCGGTAGTTCCGCGCATAAGAACGTGGTAGTACCGCTTTTACAGACTGCGACCTAGGGCAATGAATCTAACCAAAAATTGATGTTTCTTTTGGTTTGAATCCAAGAAATGGATATACTAACATCATTAAACATCAATTTTGCTATTTTGCCCAACTAGAATCGCACAAATCATCCGCATTTCAAATCAACTAGAAAGAGACCTAGGGTTTGAATCAAACGGTAAAACGAGGATTTAAGGAAGTTTTACCTTGAGAGATGGAGGAGTTAAACCCTAGAGATGCAAGAGTTCACAAAGATTTGAGAGACAATCGAGTGGAAAGGAGTTTTGGCCGAGAGGATTTTCGGGAGAGAAAGAGAAGAGAGAGAAAAGAAGTGAAGAGGAAGAGGCACGGGAGAAAAAAGACCTCTGGGGTTACTTTTCTTTCGAAACAGATGCGGTAGTTCCGCCCTTTTGCCGCCGGTAATACCGCAAAGCGGTAGTACCGTGGTTTTTGTGCCGGTAGTACCGCACTGCGGTTATACCGCACCTAACCCGCCGGTAATACCGATTATCCTAGAACTTCAAAAACAGTTCTGGATAAAGATGGGATGAGATTATTTGCAAATGACCCTTAGTTTTGCAATCAATTAAGAGTCATTACGGATCATTATGCATAGAATAGACTAATGTCTATATGAGAACATAATTTTTATGAACATAGATAATCGTTATAATCATTTTGAAAATATTTTTCTTTACAAAACTTTTGAATAACACCAAATCAACTAAGATGCATGAGGCAAAAATTTCAATCAATATTTGAATAGTCTATGACATTTAATTCATTCCTCAATTTGCAAAACCGGCCTTCATCTAATGGTTTGGTGAAAATGTCCGCTAATTGATCTTCGGTTCGGATGTGGCTAATTTCAATATCTCCCTTGCCCACATGATCTCTCAAGAAATGGTGGCGAATGTCGATATGCTTGGTTCTTGAGTGTTGGACAGGATTATTTGCTATTTTCACCGCACTATCATTATCACACAAAAGAGGCATTTTATCAAACTTAATTCCATAATCCATCAAGGTTTGCCTCATCCATAGCAATTGAGCACAACAACTTCCCGCGGAGACATATTCGGCTTCGGCGGTGGATAAAGCTACGGAATTTTGTTTCTTGGATGACCAAGATACTAAGGATCTCCCTAAGAATTGACAACTTCCCGAGGTGCTTTTTCTATCCACTTTACAACCCGCATAATCGGAGTCCGAGTATCCAATTAAATCAAACTTAGCACCTTTAGGAAACCATAGGCCAATGCTAGAGGAATGCTTTAAATATCTTAGTATTCTTTTTACGGCCATTAAATGGCACTCTTTTGGAGATGCTTGAAACCGTGCACACATGCAAACACTAAACATGATATCGGGCCTAGATGCGGTGAGATAAAGTAAACTACCAATCATAGACCTATAAAGCTTTAAATCTACCGATTTACCTCCCTCATTAAGGTCGAGATGACCGTTGGTTGCCATGGGAGTCTTGATAGGTTTTGCATCCTCCATGTCAAATCTCTTGATCAAGTCCTTTGCATACCTTGTTTGACTTACAAAAATTCCATCTTTGAGTTGCTTGATTTGAAGTCCAAGGAGATAGCTTAGTTCTCCGATCATGGACATTTCAAATTCCCTAGACATCATATCACCAAATTCTTTGCAAAAGCCTTGATTAGTAGATCCAAAAATGATATCATCAACATAAATTTGACATACAAAGAAATCATCATCTAATACTTTAGTGAACAAAGTTGAATCAATTTTCCCAATTTTGAATCCTTTTGAAACTAGAAAATCTCTACATGCTTCATACCATGCTCTAGGAGCTTGTTTAAGACCATAGAGCGCCTTGGAGAGTTTATAGACATGATTTGGATTCTTAGGATCTTCAAAACCGGGAGGTTGTTCAACAAAAACAAGTTCGGATATTTCTCCATTTAAGAAGGCACTTTTGACATCTATTTGAAATAATTTAATGTCAAAGCATGATGCAAAAGCAAGTAATATCCTAATAGATTCAAGCCTAGCTACAGGAGCAAAAGTTTCACCAAAATACAAACCTTCGACTTGTGAAAAACCTTGTGCGACCAATCTTGCTTTGTTTCTTACAACCATACCGTTCTCATCTTGCTTGTTTCTAAACACCCATTTTGTACCAATGATATTGTGTTCTTTGGGTCGATCCACCAATGTCCAAACTTCGTTTCGGATGAAATTATTAAGCTCTTCATGCATTGCAATCATCCAATCCGGATCTTCAAGTGCTTCATCTATATTCTTTGGCTCAAGAGAAGATACAAAAGAGTAATATTCACAAAATGAAGCAACACGAGATCGAGTTTGAACACCCTTACTTACATCACCCAATATTTGATCTATTGGATGATCTTTTGCAATTGCATTGTGGATTCTTGGTGGTAGGTTTGATGGTTGATCATCTTCCTTATTGTCCTCTCCATTTAGTTGTATTTGACTTGTGGAAGAGGTGGGAGGCTCAACTTGAGTGGAAGATGACAGATTATCTTTGGGCTTGATGTCACCTATTTGCATGTATTCCATTTCTTTTCTTAATACTTCGTGACCTACATCATCCAAATTCTCATGCTCTTCTTGAGAGCCATTAGTTTCATCAAATTGCACATCATGTCTTTCCTCAACTAAACCAGAGTTTTTGTTGAAGACACGGTATGCTTTACTATTAGAAGAATAACCAAGTAAGAAGCCAACATCGCAACGACTATCAAATTTTGAAAGACGAACACATTTCTTCAAAATGTAACACTTACAGCCGAAAACTCGAAAATAAGAGATGTTTGGTTTTCTTCCAACAAGGAGTTCATAAGAAGTCTTTTTCAAAAGACGATGCAAATAGTCCTAGCCATTTATGGCATGACAAGCGGTGTTAATTGCTTCCGCCCAAAAACTATCGGAAGTATTATATTCATCAAGCATTGTCCTAGCCATTTCAATTAATGTACGAATTTTCCTTTTTACAACTCCATTTTGCTCCGGAGTGTAAGTTGTGGAAAATTCGTGTTTTATTCCAAGTTCATCACAAAAGTCTTCAACTTTAGTATTTTTGAACTCGGAACCATTATCACTACGGATTTTCTTTATTTTGAAATCGAATTCATTTTGAGCCCGTTTTGCAAAGCTTTTGAAAATTCCGGAGGTTTCGCTCTTGTCATCTAGAAAGAACACCCACGAATATCTAGAGTGATCATCCACGATAACTAAACAATAGCTATTTCCTCCGATACTCTTATAGGTTGTTGGCCCAAACAAATCCATATGTAAGAGTTCCAATGGTCTAGAGGTTGACATAATACTCTTGGAAGGATGAGAGCTTGCAACTTGTTTACCGGCTTGACAAGCACTACAAAGTCGATTTTTCTCAAACTTCACATCTTTCAAACCAACAACTAGATCATGTTTGAAAAGCTTTTTAAGTTGAATCATGCCAACATGAGCTAGCCTTCTATGCCAAAGACAACCCAAAGAAGTTTTTGCAATTAAACAAGTTTGTAAGCATGAAGCATTTGAGGAAAAATCAACCAAGTAAAGATTTCCAAATCTAAAGCCTTTGAAAACTAAAGCATTTTCCTTTACACTTGAAATTGACACACCTTCATTTGAGAAAGAGCAAATTAAATCAAGATCACATATTTGGGCAACGGATAGTAAATTGAAATTAAGTGATTCAACTAAAGATACATTCGAAATGGAAAGGTCATTTGAGATAGCAATTTTACCCAATCCTATTACCTTTCCTTTACTATTATCTCCAAAGGTGATCTTGTCACTTCCTTTTACGTTCTCGAATATGGTGAACATTTTTCTATCACCGGTTATGTGTTGAGTGCATCCGCTATCAAGCACCCAATGTTTTCCACCGGTCTTGTAGTTCACCTACAAAACAAGAATCAAGTTCTTTTAGGTACCCAAATTTGTTTGGGTCCTTGGAGGTTAGTGACCAAGGTTTTAGGCACCCAAATAGCATTCTTTTTAGCGCCTAAAATCGAAGTGTCAATAAATCTTGCAATTATTTTACCATCAATAGATTTCTTCAGCATGTAGCAAGAATCATAAATGTCATAGGTTTTAACATTAATATTTAAACAAGTATTTGACATGTGTCCTACCTTGCCACATTTATTGCAATATTTACCACTTTGCTTAATAAACCTTGGAGGCTTGTTTACCGGTTTCTTACCTTTCTTGGGCACATACCCAAGTCCTTCCTTATTGAATGAGCACCTTTGCTCACTCAATAATTTGTCAAGGGTTGCTTTACCCTTGAAGCATCTTTCCAAGCTCTTGCTTAACTTGGTGACTTGCTCTTTCAACTCATTGTTTTCAACAATTAGTAAAGGATCAGAAGTATTTGCAATTGAATCATTATTTGAGCAACAAGGTATGGATAGAAAATCATCACAAGAAGTAGAAGTACTAGACATGGATTTTGCATTTAGCATATTTTCTACTCTAAGCATCTCATTCATTAAATCACACGTAATACCAATATTTGAATGTGATTTTTCTATATCTTTTAGGAGGAGAGAATCATGAGCTTTCTTTAGCTCCTCATAAGAGTCTTTTAGAGAGATATACTCTTTCTTTAGGACTTTAAATTTTGATTTCTCCTTTCCAACATATTTATTTAAATCTTCTACCATGTCCATTAGTTCATCATACGAAGAAGCATTATCATCAAAGGATTTTACCTTATCTCCTTTTGCCATAAGACATGTAGGAGACGAGAAGAGTGATGGAGCTTCCTTTATGGCGATGCCGACAAGTCCTCTTTTCTTGGAGGATTCTTCATCACTTGAATCCGAGTCGGAATCCGAGTATTCATCATCGGAATTCCATTCTCCGATGTGAGCTTCATTTTTGCCCTTTTTGTGTAGCCTTTTGAAAAGCTTCTTCTTTCCGTCAAATTCCTTCTTCTTTGATGATTTATCTTTGTCATCCTTCTTGTTGAGGAAATTTGAGATTATGTGCCCCTTTTCATCACATCCATAACAACGAATGTTACTATAGCGCTTGTTGTCACTTGAGGATTGCCCTTTCTTGTACTTGTTGAAGTTGAAGTTTCGATGTGGGCGTCTTCTCATGAATTTCTTCATTCTTCTCACAAGGAGAGCATACTCCTCATCCGAGTTTTCTTCTTCTTCATCCCCATCTTCACTTGACTCCGCTTTAGCCTTGAAAGCGGTAATTTTCTTCTTGGATGAAGATGATTCCAATAGCTTTTCTTTGTCCTTCTTGTATAGCTCGTTGGTGATGAAGTTTCCCAATAATCCGGTTGGAGTCATTCTAGACAACTAGGGAGAGTTGAGGAACAATGTCACCAATGTCTCATATTTATCCGGGAGGGCCCTAAGCATCTTGCGCACAACATCAACATCAAGAAGGTTAGTACCGAGACCTTTGAGTTCATTCACAATGTTGTTGAGTCTTGAATACATCTCGGTGATGTTTTCATGAGGCAACATTATGAATGTCTCATATTTAATCCGAAGCCTATGCAATTTGGCTTCTTTGACCGTGGATGTGCCCTCATGAATTTCGGAGAGGGTGGTCCAAATATCATGAGCGGTTTCCAAATTGCTCACTCTATTGAACTCATCCGCGTTCAAAGCACCAAAGAGAGCATTCATTGCTTGAGCATCTAAATGAGCATTACGTTCATCTTGAACCGTGAGGATTGTTGGATCAAGAGGCATAACATAACCCTCATTTACAATTTTCCATATGTTCGGACTCATGGCTTTTAAGAAAATAGACATTCTAATTTTCCAATAAGAATAATTTGAGCCATCAAATAAAGGAGTCTTTCCTATATGCATACCCTCACTAGCCATCCTTTCTCTCTTAGACGGTAAAGTCTAACAAATTGAGAGACCAAGCTCTGATGCCACTTGTAGGATCAAGGATAACCGACTAGAGGGGGTGAATAGGAGGTTTTTAAACTTTTTCACAAATGTACGAGTTAAGCTAATTAACAATTTAGTCTAAACAAGTTATACTTCTAGCTAAGCAAAACAAGCACAATGATCAAGCTAGAAATATAAATGCGGAAAAGTAAAGACTAGAAATAACCACAAAGAGACAACGATGTATTTCCGTGGTATCGAAGACTTGCCGGTCTTCACTAGTCCACGTTGAGGGAGCTTGAACCAATCAAGCCGGCTCCACGTATTAAGCCTTTCCTCGATCACTATTGGTTGTTCTTCCTCCACACCGGAGATGGTGAACACCAAACCACTCACAATCTTGGCATCGGGCCTCTTCACAATCTTCTTGAAGAGATCACCGTGCAATCACCGCCAAGCCGTCTAGGAGTTCGGCAAAACTCCAAGAGTAACAAATCAAGACCTTCGCTTGACGACACTCAAGTGCAAGAGGATCAACTAGAATGATGAATGCACTTGAATGAGCTCAACAACCTCTCAAAGAGTGAACAAATGAATTTGAGGAGTTGAATGAATGCACAAGGCTCAAAAGATGTTAAATGTGGTCTAGCACTGTGTCCTTGAGCAGGTGGGGAAGTATTTATACCCCCCCAACAACAATTATAGCCGTTGGAGAAGAAAACCCAACTTTTCAGCCACATGCGGTACTACCGCCATGTATGGGGCGGTACTACCGCACTTCTCCAACCACCGCTGCAACGGCTAAAACAGACGCATTAAATGACCTAACATAGCCGTTTTATCTGGCAGAGCGGTACTACCGCCAACTGTCGAGCGGTACTACCGCAGAGCGGTCATACCGCAAGGTGAGTGCGGTACTACCGTTTCCAAAGAGAGACAAAAGGGGTGCACTCTGGAAAATACATACCACCAAGTAACAATCGGAATAACCGGGGTGCGGTACTTCCGCTTATCAAAAACGGTACTACCGTATTCCGGTCATACCGCAAAGATACCTGCGGTACTACCGTGATGAGGGTTTGGCACCGAAACCAGAAAAGAGACTCTCTGTAAAAAAACATACCGCCAACAATCGATCGGAACAACCGGGGTGCGGTAGTACCGCAGAAACAACACCGGTACTACCGATTGTCCTGACATTGCAAATTTGGCTGATAAAAGGAAATCCATATGCATGCATGATCCTAAATTGATCCATAAAGCACAATACATGCTATCAAGCTACTGGACATGATCCCTCTTAATAGTACGGCATTTAACCTATAATCCGGTCTTCCACCTATTTCTCCTAAGACCGGTAAAAGAAAATATTTTCAAAAACACTTGTACCTTATGCTTGAGCTGTACTTGATCTTCATAAAACTTTTAGCATGCATCTTCAAGATCATATTTTCCAATGGGACTAGGCCTTGTAAAAACTCAACAAACCAATAAGTCCCATTCTCACATATTATCATAAATTACCAAAACATATTTTTAGGGGCCTAGATGCTTTTCACCGGTGCATCTTACTCTTCTTGCTCTTCTCCTCCATGTATTTGGTGATCACGACGGAGTAGAGTACTCTGTCATTTGTCATAGCGAGCGACGCGTTGTTGCTTATATCAACAAAGTAATTTATGGTACCGCAGAGAATTTTCTCCACAATACCAACCAAAGAGAGATATCTTACGTACGTATGACCCAATTGTACACCTCGACTAGATTGGTTATCATAATACCATATCGAACACCACCTTGTCATGTAGCAGAGACCCCTGCTCCTTAGGCTCGTACTCAATCCAATCCGAGAAGCATTTCACTTGTGTCCCTATCTTCCTCGTCACACTGGGACTATCTGTGGGTAGTTGTGGCAATACTTCGGGGACCTGGTCAGCGCTTGGGGCGGCCCTTTTTGCTGCATCTCTTCTGTGAGTCTAGGTACGCTCATCCAGAATATTCCAGAGTACTTCAACTTTCACTGCTGATTCTGGTTGCACGGCCACTTGAACAGGTTCATCATGTCCTTGTTGCGGAACTGCTTGTAGAAGATTGCACCAAAGTGCCTCATGCACCACCTGCTCTGCAGATCCGCCTATGGAAGTGCTTTGTTCTCTCCTTATTGTTCTTGAGTTATTACACTCAGTAGGCCCGTATGCCATCATGTATGATGCATACGTTTGGACAGCACTATACAATAGAAATCCTCAAATTCCTCGGGAACCACAACCAACTGTCTGTGTTCTCACTTTCAACGAAAGCGAATGCCATGGGAAGAATTTGATTGTTCCCGTCCGTCGCTATTGCAGTCAATATCTGACCCTGTACTTTTCAGTCAAGAATGTGCCGTCTACGCACAAGATTAGACGGTAGTGCCGAAATACATTGATGCATGGACCAAAGGCAAAGAATATTCGCTGCAGTGTCCTCTTGTTGGCCCACTTCGAATGCATGGAATCTTGAAAGTCGACATGAGTGCCGGGATTTCTATTTTGTCTGACTCGAAGTAGCCTGGAGAGGTTGTGGTAGGAGTCCTCGAACGTAACAAACCTTGATTCTAATACCTTCTGTTTTACCCTTACTAGAACCTTGCCCCAATCACCCAAATAATGGATCGTGACTCAAAATCTAGATTATCCACGATCTCATCGTACATGAGGTTGGCGATGAAGCCCGATGACAAGTTCCTCCCTCGTTATGCGTACATATGACTGCCACGATATTGCTCCCTTGAGCCGCACTAACTCTCAATATGTGTATTGTGTTGCTCGAGGGGCAAGGCAACTCAATCTCAAATCGTACACAGCATGGTCCAAATCGAATGAGTGAAACAACCACCACATCACAACACGCCATGTACACTACTCTGGTCTTAGCAAGGGCACGGTCGTCGATTGAAAATAATACAAATCAATCCCCTTATGACCCTCAAGAATAGTCCCTTAACTGTAGTAAATTTTGAAGTTGGTGGCATCCGACATATTTGACGTACTGCACTCTAAATTTTTTTTTATGATTAACCACATATCTAAAACTAGACTACCCACCGAAAAAGATTATGTACAATATACTACACTACGTAACTATACATCCAAAACTATGTGATCTATTCGGTTAAAAAAAATACCTGGAAGGTGGGCGTCCGGACGGACATCGCTTCGCTAGCTTCTCTCCTCCCCCTTTACTCCTCTCTCTTCCCTCCTCTCTTTTGTTTTTTCTGAATAAAAGTGAGTTTTCCCTGTTTTTTGGGTTTCGAGAGTCTTTTATAGGGGAGATTGTGTCGTCATTTGAAATGG
The DNA here is from genome assembly GCA_036346255.1 of Ampelocalamus luodianensis. Classification (NCBI taxonomy): domain Eukaryota; kingdom Viridiplantae; phylum Streptophyta; class Magnoliopsida; order Poales; family Poaceae; genus Ampelocalamus; species Ampelocalamus luodianensis. Next base: position 28,566,232 of record CM070620.1, on the reverse strand, counting down.
CAATAGAGATTTGTGGGATACCTATCGTCATTTGAAATGACGGGTTTTCAGCTTTTAAAATTAAAAAATTAAGGATCCTTGTCGCCAATTCAAATGGCGACAGGGAGCTCTGTGTACTGTTGAGCCCCTTGTCGCCGGTGGCTAGGCCCCTGTCGTCAATTGGAATGGCAACGACATGGGTCTAGTTTTGTAATTTTTTATTTTGACTTTTTTTTTGTAATTATCTTTTAAATTAATATTATTTCAAAAAAATCCCATGACCCGGTACATGCATGTCTGGTGCTTTGATGACTAGAGATGAAAATAGATCGAATAGTCTTGAATACGAATACGAATCCATATTTTTAAAACGAATATGAATACGAATTCAAACATTCTCGAATTTGAATTCGAATTGAATATGTACTCAATTCAGTCGAATGCGAATATCCTATAACTTTTGCAATAAATCTCGGTAGAATAACCAACAACCATAGATTCGGCACCAAATCAAGACCTCGTCGAATCAGAAACGCTAAAAAAAACGGATAGTATGCGTATACGTATCTAGGAAAAACGGATAGTATTCGTACTCGTATCCGGGGAAAAAATGGATAGTATTCTTATTCGTATCCGGAAAATGGATAGTATTCATTTTTTACGGATACTATCCATTTTCCTCGGATAGCCCTCGTTTTTCATTTGAATGCGGATTTTACTTACCACATTCGCGTTTTCTCAGATGCGGATATCGGATAAAACGAATTATCCTTTACCATTTTCCATCCCTACTGATGACCCGCCTTCACAAGAGGACTCGTACTGTACGTCCATCTTCAGAGTGAGTCTACTAGCTATACACAGGTCAAGTGTGGACAATTCTGTTGGAGACTAGAGACCTGTTTGGTTTGTGACCCCAAGTGGCCATATCAAAATTTTGGCATTGCCAAAACCTAGGCAATGCCAAAATGTAGGGAAAAAATAGCATTTGGATCGTAGTGTTACAAATTCACGAGCAATACCGAAATTGATGCGTTTGGATTGCAGTCATGCTAAAACTTGTCAAAATTGTTAATATGACACGTGGGTCCCGTATGATATCTAATTTTTTTTTGGCACCAAAATATGTCAATATGGGTCTTGTTTTGTTGATTAAATCACAAAGAATACAACGGTTCAAACGGATCACAAATCAGATACATGATTTAGAAGATATGATCATTTAAAGCTTGTCAATAAACAAATTAAAGCAATCAATGCAACCAACCTACCTTGCCACGTCATCACAGAATGCATGAGTAGCCTTACCAATATCTAGGCGAAGGAATCGGACACCCTCAAATTGCCCAACAACGTGGCAAGAAAAGCTCAGGCACAACCAAATTTCAATGGCGATGTCAAAATTTAGAATCAAAGCAAACGCTAGCCAAATTCTAGGAGCATTATCAAAGTCGCTAGCCAAATCTTAGGAGCATTATCAAACTTTGGTAAGGTAAATTAAGGTTACAAATCAAACACGCCCTGGATCCTCATAAGGCCAGAACATCTCTGCAAAATCAAGCTGCGTCTCGAGGGTTTTTTTAGCAGGCTGCATCTTAAGAGTTGACCGGATCGTGACAACTCCGGTTCATGATATATGAAAGAGAAATTTTACGGTATATTACCAGTAGTATATAGTAATAGTATAAATCAAATCTGGTAATTGATTTTATTAAAGGTATAATAGATTTTTCTTTGTATTTATAATTTTTTCATGAGAATATTATGTACTTTTTCCACTAATGTTAAAAATATTACTCTTATGTCATGCGATCCATATATGAGCGAGCAATTGCAATTTTTGTCCCTAGGGATTCTACTACTAGTTCTACCAAGTGTAGTATAACTAAATTCTAACTAATCTGAATTATTGAATTGAAAAGAATGATCGACCGTATTGAATTGGGTGTGCCGTAAAAGAGTATTGAATTGGGTGTGCCATAAAAAAAGCTCACACGGAAGCCTCTCTCCCAGTGCTGAAAAAGAATCAAAACTCAGAATCTGAAATCGATCCGGGCTCTGATGGAACCCAAAACCAGCGGCAGGGACAACTTACAAGTGGAAGCAAACGAGCTACAGATGCACGCGCGCGCGCACACAGCGTGAAAGATGGCGAGAAACAAATAATCTCCTGAAAACGATGCTGCATAAACCAAATGCAGTTGCACGTATACTGTTGTTGTGAATTCAGCAGCCGCTTTGGTGGCAACTGGAACACAACCATGGATAGGTAAACACCACAGCGCCTCATCAAAAATTACAGAACTTCTTATAGTACTTATACAGGGCAGGATGTGAGGATTGTGACGCACCGAGGTGTCAACGCTACCAAGAGCTGAAACAAAACTATCACTTCCGTTCCATGGTTAGTAGGCAACCGAGCTTTGTTTTGTACGCTCTTTAGACCAAACCTGTGTTTTGCCACGATATACACGGTACCTTCCATTCAAGGGCCAAATGATATGGGTAGACGCGCAGAAAGTGCGCGCAATTCTCCCTTCTTCTGTGCCAACCGCTAATGGTTACTTGATTACATTTCAAAACCCTCTCAAGTTCCAATCAAGAATGACGGCAGGTAACGCTCCAAAGCCGGCAGGAGATCCTTTCCCTGGCTCTCCATGTTGGCTGGCTCACCGAGCCGGCTAACTGCCTCTATCAGCTCTCCCCTCAGCCGTTGTGGCAGCAACTGCCCACCAGCACTCGTGCATGCCCGGTACAGTGGCAGGTACGCGATGGCGAGCACCATGGGCTCTGGAAGGCCCCGCAGGCAGATTGGGGATGCCCCGCTCCTGAGAACCCTTGTGATGTTCACAAAATGAGCTTCCCCAGTGCTCACTCCTTCGGCAAACGCGGACTGAGACCATTGCTCTTTCAGAAAGGCAACCAGGTCTGGGGACATATCCATGGTTTCCGCAGTTGCAATGCTGTCCGCTACTGCGTATGTTGCAGCAGCATCATTCAGAAAGTTTGATCGGAGAAGGAAGGCAACACCGTCAAGGGAACCGCTGCCCTGCCCCCTTGCAGCTTTGAGAATCTGTGTGCTAAGGGCTTCAAGAACGTGCTGGGGAATATGTGCAAGCAAGTAGGAGGCAACCCCAAAGTTGCCACTGGAGGAAGCAGTTGTGAGGGCAAGGCACATCTCAATGTCCGAAACACCCCGATTCACGAACCAGTGGACAACCTGCAAGCACCCGCGCTCAGATGCTTTTATCAGGGGACTAAGGAAAGAGGCAGCATTTCCTTCGTCAACCAAGCATTCCATTGTTTCAAACTTGCAGTAGTGAGAGGCATACACTAGAGCAAGATCGATATCCACAGCCAAGCTGTTCTCATGAGCAATCTGCATAAATGGGCAAAAGTTGAGAGTTATTATCCTACATTTACTTTTTTAAAGAAATATAAGAGAATACATGCCAACTAGTTTGCTTCTTCGAATCTACTTTTATTCTAAAAAATAAGAAAAGGAAGCATGCAGTAATGTTTGTATGACAAGTTTTTAGGATAATACAGAATTTTACAATGAAATAGTAATTGCCATCCCATTTCACTAAATAAAGAAACAAAAAAATAATTAGGAAGTAAGACATGTATTTGATTACCGCTACTCCTTATTACCCCCACCCAGAAGAGCAAGCAACAGCTTCTAGCAATTGCTTACATTGTTTGTGAATGTTTGCTATCAACATTCTCAATAATAAAACATACAGATGATTTCTATCTCGATGACCCTCCAACATATTGTCCATGTCAAGAAAATTGAAATTAGATTTAAGAGGGCAATCTTTTTCATGCTTTTCCACCATTGTATACTTCTTAATGAGTTGGCAATAATACTTGATAAATTCGTTTTCAGGCAAAATTTTAGAGTAATTCACAAAAGCTACAAAATTGCAAGCTTAAACTACAATTATTCAAAAAATCAACATTTTGTTCAATCAGTCCAGCTCCCTTTAGCAAGCAGATGTCTAAATGTCCTTTAACTAATATCAAGTAGATAGGCCCAATCCAATCCAGTGGAAATTGTTATGAATATTGTGTTGTATATTCAAGAGGCCTAATGGGCAATATATATAAGGAGTACAATGGGGTATGTCATATACAGATAAGGAAAACATATACAGATAAAGAAATACAAAAGGACTCCTATTCTAACAACCTCCTCAAACTCATGGTGGATCACACACACTAAGTTTGGAGAGAAAATACAAATATTGTACCCTAGTTTGTGGCTTCGTGAAGAAATCAGCAATCTGTAATTCTGAAGGCACAAACTGTAAAGCAAGTACTCTCTCCTACACCTGTGAGCGAGTGCATGAAGTATCCACACCAATGTACTTGGTAAGCTCATACTTCACAGGGTCACGGGCAATACTGATAGCACCTTGTACTGTCCGACAAAAGAGTCGTAGGTTCCATTACAGGCACTCCAAAATCTGCAAGTAACCACCTCAACTAAGTAACCTCTGCTGTCACTGCTGCCATAACTCTCAACTCAACCTCTGCACTCGAACGAGAAACTGCAGTCTGCTTCTTTGCCTTCCAGGCAATCAGGGAGGAGCCAAGGAAAAACACCGTAAGCAGAAAAAAAAATGACGATCAGAAGAATCACTAACCTAGGTCGCATTGGAGTACGCCTGAAGCTGTATTGAAATAGAGCTAGGGAACAACAAATGATGAGAGATAGTCCCATACAAGTAGCGAAGAACACGAAAAAGGTGACTGTAGTGAAGATTGGTAGGACGAGCCATGAACTGAGTAAGATATGAACAGCATAAGCAATATCAGGATGAGTGCTCACAAGGTACACCAAACTCCCAACAAGATGACGATATCGAGTATGATCCTCAAGAAGATCACTATCAGTGGCACGAAGCTGTAGGGATAACTCCATGGGAGTCTCAGCAGTGTTAGTGTTAGTCAGACTAGACCGATCAAGAAGATCCTGAACATACTTTTGCTGGGAGAGGTAGTAGCCATCAAGCATGGAAGAGACCTCAATCCCAAGAAAGTATGTAAGAGAACCAAGATCAGTCATAAAAAATTGCTCACTGAGATGCTTCTTCACATACGTGATGAATGAGGAATCATCACCAGTGATGAGCATATCATCAACATACAGAAGAAGCAATGTCCTACCCCGAGATGAGGCATGGACAAAAAGAGCAGGATCGTGGGAACTGACAGTGAAACCAACAGCAGTAATCACTGAAATAAAACGCGCAAACTAGGCATGAGGAGCCTGTTTGAGGCTATAAAGAGCACGAAGAAGACGACAGACGTGCCCATCGAGAACAAAATACCCAGGTGGTGGCTGCATGTAGACCTCCTCATGCAAAACACCATTAAGAAATACATTCTTAACATCCAGCAGAGAGATAGAAACGCTCTATAGGACTGACACCCTTAAGAGCAGTGGAAGGCTGCATATTGATAAGATATGCAGCTGTAGAAATAGTCTCAGCCCAGAACTGTGGTGGAACATGAGAGGCAAGGAGAAGAATGCGTGCAGTCTCAATCAGATGACGGTGTTTGCGCTCAGCAACCTCATTCTGAGCATGAGCTCCAGGACAAGAAGACTGGTAAAGAGTGCCCTGCTCAGAAAGAAATTGTCTAAAAGCACCAGAACAGTACTCGCCAGCAGAATCACAACGAAAAGTATGGATAGAAGAATCATGTTGAGTACGAACCATCGTTGCAAAGCTACGATAGATGGCAAGAAACTGACCACAATTAGACATAGCGAAAATCCATGTAAAACGGGAATAATCATCAATGAAGATCACATAAAACTTATGCCCGCCTTTAGAGATAATAGGCACAGGTCCCTATACATCGGAATGAACTAAGTCAAAAGGACGAGAACTAGAATAATAAGGAAGTTATAGCTGCTTGTCCAGCTTACAACCTTGACAAAACATGGACGTGTCAACAGTAACATGTCCAAGAACTCCCTGACAAACTAATGAAGAAAGACGGGACCCACACAAGTGACCTAGACGATGATGCCACTGTGCAAAAACTCCAGAGGAAGTGGCAGCAGTGACGGTAGAGGTAGACATAGAGGTGATAGGAGCAACTGAAGTGGACAAAAGATGGAGGCGGTCAAGGATGTAGAGATCCTGACGATCCATATGGCGCCGGCCAGTCCCAAGTATCATCCCTGTCTGTCGATCCTGGACAAAACAGACGTGAGAGTCAAAACCAACCCTACAGCCAAGATCGGTAAGCTGACCCACCGAAAGAAGCTGCATGGTAAGCTGGGGAACATGGAAAATAGCTGGAGCAAAAAAATCAGTGGACAAATGAGTGCCCTAACAGTTGACAGACAGAGGAGTACCGTCAGTTATCTGAACAGAGATAGGAAAAATAGGAGGTCCTACTGAAGTGAGAGATGTAGAGTCTGGTGTCATGTGAAAAGATGCACCAGAATCCAGAACCAAAGAAGTATCAGGAGGAGACGTCTGAGTTAGACTAGCAGAATCTGCTGAGCTGTGAGAGAGCTGCTGAAGTAGAACTTGGCAGAACTGTTGAACAGAGTCACCTCGCTAAGAAGGTCCTGACGTGCTGGTCTGTCCTCCCGTGGAGGAAGGGCCTCCCTGCCCCTGGATCATCTAGCCCCACGCGCCTTGTTCCGCTTTTTTCGCACCGCACAACTTTGGTAGTCGTGCCCAAAGTTCTTGTAATAATTGCACTGAACCCCAGTTGGTGCAAAAATAGGAGCGGAAACAGACACTTGAGGAGGGACTGTAGTCGTAGCAGAAGCTGTCGGTATAGCCGAAGAAGAAAGGGTAGCAAGCACAGCCAGAACAAACTGTGTTGCTAACCCACGGCGAAACTCCTCAGCACAAAGCGTCGAAAGAGCCTCCGCGACTGTCGGTCATGGTAAGTGGCTCAGCAGTTGAGCCCTAACAGGCTCGAACTCTAGGCGAAGACAGCAGACGAAGTCATAAAGCCTTTTGCACCTTATGACACTCCTAACAGAGCGGAGAAGTCAACTCGTCCAACTGGCGCTAGAGACTAGCCAGGGCTCGAAAGAAGTCATCGACGGAGGAGTCCTCCTGGCGAAGCATCTCCAACTCACGTTGAAGCGAAAAGAACTAAGCATCGCTACTCCGCTGGTATCGCTCACGTAAGTACTCCTAGACCTAGCAAGTAGAACGCAAACCAACAATGTCTGACTGGATAGAGTCGTCGACGCTGACCATCATGATTGCGCGAACACAGGCCTCATCAGCACACCAGCGCTTAAAAGCGTCTATAGCATACTGAAAGGCCTCATCATCAGCGTCAGCAGCAGTAGTGGCCTTTGCCTCCTTGGCGGCCTCATCTTCTGCAGGAGGTGCAGTAGTAGGCTGTCTGTGAGGAAGCTGAACCGGTGAGGCGGACAAGGTCGAGCACTAATGATATATCCTCAGAGGCGGAGATCATCGAGCGTGATCTCCATGAGTGAAGACCACAACCTGTAATTCGTCCCATGAAGCTTGGTTCTCGAGAATAGGATCGCAGCTGATAGAACGGAAGCCATGGGTAAGCGGCGCTGGACGACGCGGTGACCAAGGCAACGAAATCTAACAGACGGTGTTGGACAATCTAAGGGGGGGCTCTGATACTATGTTATGAATATTGTGTTGTATATTCAAAAGGCTCAATAGGCAATATATATAGTGAGTATAAGAGGGTATGCCATATACAGATAAGGAAACCATATGCAGATAAGGAAATACAAAAGGGCTCCTATTCTAATAGAAATGGGCAAAATGTCTAAGCTAGTTTTAAGTATTTTTATAGGATATCCTCTTAATAAATACTCAAAAGCCCAAAGAAAAGGACAGTAATAGAGCAGTGAGGAAGAAGTATAATTCAATTAGAATATAGCCAATTCTAAAGAACGAACACAGAACAGGCCAGAATACCGAGTTTTCTGAGAATATATTGAAAGATCCTACCAGAATATGATAATCAAACAATTGAAATTACAATTTGCTTGGTTCACAGCCCCACGTAGCCCCTGCCAAGATTTTGGCCATCAATTTGGTTGCCCTAACTTGGCCACATTTTGGCCATAAAATGAACTAGCATTAGATATGTCTTGGTTGCATACCAAAATTGGAGTGAAATTGTGGCTACAGACCAAATACATGTCAAATTTGGTGAACCAATCACAAATTTTGGCAGCCCCAGCCAACACAGTGTTGCGCCACAAACCAATCATACCATATATACAGAACAAATAGTGTACTTTCTATATAATAGACTCTAAAATTTAAAGTTCTAAACCAATGCCATCATGGACTAAGTATGCTTTCTATATGGAAACATGAGCTTGTCAGCAACAAGCATCTTAAGGAAACCATGAAACTATGTGCAATATCATTTTAAACTGCAATTGGATTTGATGTACTAATATCATGCCTTATACTGCTTTACAAATAGGGAAAGCATTATCTGCAATTATATGTTCATTTACAGCATTGCATCAGATTGGATGCCATGCCACCAATTTCCTCGGTAGGGACATACCAAAATTAGAGAAATACTGTAAGTGTGTAGATATGTTGGTCACAACTCGCAAGACCAAGTGCTTCCAGAACAGCAAAATAAAATGCCATTCACACGCTCATTTAGCATAATATCAATGAAACACAACAATTAACTCCCGTCTTAAGATCAACAATGGCAATTACCTTCAGTAGAATGCGTACAAGCTCAGTGCTTCCAAAGCGTGAGGCTTCCAGGAAACACTGATTTACATTGTCAGCACCTCCTTCCACCAGCAATGATAAAAGCCCCTGTATGGCGACTGCTGAACTTCCAGAAGACCATCCGGGTTCAAATAAACTTGAGAAGAGTGTAAGTGGGAAGCAGGCCGCATCGAATGCTTCAGTGAAAATCTTGCCATTGAGATTGTCACCAGCTATGTCCAAGAAGGCTCTAAATGCTGATAAATGGAGCTGTACCTCCTGGTGAGTGCTGCAGTTCCCTCTGTACTTTTGTGTCTCTTCAGAACAATGATGCAGATGAATACACTGCAAAGCCCATTCTATAAACTTCTGCACTTTGGCACCTGCTTCAATTTGTAGGCGATCACCACCAGGACAATCTTGTAGACGGTCATGCAATCTAAATTTGAAAAGAAGAAGAGATAACATCACCAATAAATCAAATAATGTATTAAACAACCATTCTGAAAGAAACAGTAATCTGTAAGCTGAGGTCACCTCTGAGCTATGATTTCCTTGCTATCACCTGAAGCGAGCGTCTTGCTCTGGCAGGCAACAACACAAGACGCGAGCAGCGACGTCCTGAGGATGGCCCTGGCAAAATCCTTTGCCCCCGATGCCACAATCTTAGCAATCAGACGGTTGAGCCCCTCAAGATCCTCCTTTGTCCGCAAGAACCATATCGCATCAAGAGTGACGGACAGCCCATAATCCAGCATCAACTGGTGGTCTGCGAGAGCAACAAGGCTCTCAGCAAGGCCCCACTGCCGCGAAAACAGCACCAGCTGCAGCGAATGCCCGAAGTCAACCCGCCCATGCTCGTCTAGCCCCCGGTTTCGCACGCACCCATTGGATTCTTGCATCAGGCCGCTGCCATGCCCATGGCTGACGCTGCATCCTTGGGTATTCTTGGGCGCTAGGGGTGCTTCCCTTGCAAATACTACCCCACTCGCCTGGCCCTGCTCTGTGCAGCGCGGCGGCGCACCATGGCAGTCAAGCTCATCGGCCTCTACCTCCGCGAACTCGGAGTTCTCCAGAGGCATCACCTTCGCCGGGATAGCTGGTGGCTTGCCGTACTTGACCATATCTATTTTTTTTTTCTCTCCAGCACAACCCAATCACACCATTCTATGCCCTACTAAGAAAATTCGACCACCGTCCTGATCGTAGACAAACAAAGAACCCTAATTTAACAAGAAAGGCGACGTCTTTGCAACAAATATTGCACTGATCTGCTAGCTCATAGAGTAAAAATTAGCTATCACTTAATATCACGCGGATAAAGGATTCGAGGGGAATAGAAAGATCCAAACTCCAGGATTATTGGGGATCTTAGAACACTAAAAACAACCAAAATTTTAGCTGAGACAAGAAATCAAAATAAAAATCAAGGAGTAGAACTACGAATCAATAAAAATTCGAATAGCAAGCAACTTTTGGGGGCCGCCATATGAGATCGAACCAGGCATTTGGCAAGATCAGGAGACCTGCGAATAGCGATGGAAGGAATATACGAAGGAGAGGGGAATCAAGCGTGGAAGCTAAAGGCGAAAGGAGATCGAGACAGTATCCATTTTATTTTGTTTCTTTTTTTCTTGGTTGGTGATTTTGGTGTGGGAGAAAAATAACTGAGGTAGATGGCCGCAAACGATATTGGGATTTATTATTATTATTATTTGCCCGGTATTTAAATAGCCTTCTACTATTTATATTTATTTTGAACGACATTGATTTAAAGTCCCATTTTGAATTTGAAATTTGATCTTTTGTCATTTCTTCATTTTCCATTTACTTTACCCATTTATACCCACGGGAAAAGATGATTATGCCCTTGCATCTGTACACATATGGTCCGGTCTAGCCCGGCTGGCGCATCGACCGCACCACACCACACCACACTTGGTCCTCTCCTCCTCTCCCGAGTGCCGCACTTCGTCCTCTCCTCCTCTCTCGAGCATCGTTGTGGTCCTCTACTCCTCTCCCGAGCGCCACAGCGGCGAGCACCTCTTCCTTCACCGTGGATGTCTCACGCAAGCTCCTCCGCGTACTCTAGCAGGAGTGTGTGGCCCTTGCCAGGGCATGGGAAGAGTGGGCTTCCCCTCATCAATTGCCCCTTGTGCGGACAAGACAAGGTGTTGGAGCTCACTAGAGGTGGCCATATGGGCCGAGCCGGCCTGAGGCCCGGCAATGTTAGCCCAGCCCAGGCACAGCATAGCCCATACTATTCATAGGCCGTGTCGGCCCAACACGAAGCCCCGTGTCGTGCTAGGGCCGCTACCCAAGCACGGTGGACCGACTCGGCAAGGTGGGCCAGTCTAGCACAACATGAACAGTGCCGAGTCATGCCAGGCATGGCCCGATGCTGTCACAGCCCATGTAGCCTGCTTACGGAGAGGCTGAGGGAGGCAGGCCGCCAGGCGGCCTAGGCCACAGGGAGTGCCAGGAGGGAGGAAGGAGGAGCAGCGACTGGCCGACAGCGAGGGAGGGAGGAGGAGTGGCGAGCCAACGAGGGAGGGAGCTAGGAGGTGGCGGCACCGGCGTGGAGGGGGGAGAAGGTGGCGGGGCCGGCTCGGGAAGGAAGGAGCCGGGAGGAGGAGGAGGAGGAGAAGAGGAGAGGAGGTGGAGGAGGAGGCGGCTGGCGTGGAGAGAGGAGGCTGGGAGGGGCGGCGCCGGCATGGAGGGAAGAGAAGCCTACGGGGCCGGCTCGGGAAGGAGGGGGCTAGGAGGAGAGGAGAGGAGAGGAGGTGGAGGAGGAGGAGGAGGAGGAGGAAGGGGCGGCATTGGCGTGGAGGGAGGAGGACAGAAAGGGGCAGGGGCAGCGTGGAGGGCGACAGCGGTAGTAGCGTGCGGCGTGCCGCACGCGAGCAGGGCCATGCGTAGGCGAGGAAAGGGCTGGGTCGATGGCTGGGCAAGCGGGAGGTGGGCCGCAACGGGCTCGTGGGCTGTGCTTGGCATGGCACAGCCAGACTAGAATATACCCGTTGGGCGTTTTTTTTTTTGCCTCTTTTTACCACAATCAAAGTGATACAATTCTATTTTTGTGTACTTTTATTGTTAGTACTTGTTATGCTAGGATGAAAGTAATAATAGTGTTAGTTTCGATTTTACAGTTTCTGTTATGGACAGTTACGATAGTTTTGCTCTTGGTGATTACGGACTTTCACCGGAGGAAGTTGTATCCATGGAGGCTGTTGCGGCTGCCTCAAACCAACTAGAAGGGCAAGGCAGAGTTCTGTCATCAGGCTCCACAACAGCATCTTCGTTCGTGACCACTGGAGCAAAGATGTCGAGGCCGTCTACATTGGGAGTGTGGGAGAATTTCGACAGGACAACCAAGCCAGATGCACAGAGAAATCAGGTACTATATGCTATTTACAAAATTTATCGCAATGAATTGTCTGCAAGGTCTACAGGTGGAACGGGGCACGTTTGCTTAGACATGCTACAAGATGTAAGGCCAAGCAAGGATTGGTGATGAGGAAAATGCATCTGTAGTACAACCCCGATGGTATAGTACGTAGCTGGAACTATGATCCTGAGGTATCTCATCAATCTATCTGTCGTTTAATTGCCTCTGAGGATTTACCGTGAGGCTTTGGGGAGCCTACTGTTTTCCTAAATTACATTAGAACTGTGCATAATCCTAGATTTTCCGTCGTTTCTAGACAAACAACAACTAAAGATCTAGTAAAATACTACAATGAACGTTGTAATAAAAATAAAGGAACTATTTAGTACGTGCACATTTTCGGTGGCCCTGACCTTGGACATAGGAGTGGTCGGACTAGGAAGAATTATCTTAGTGTGGTTGCTCATTATGTTAATGATGACTGGGTAATAGAGAAAAAGAATTATAAGTTTAAAATTAATTGATGTAGCACACAAGGGTGAGAATATTACGGATTGTATTATCAAAATCGTGGAAGACTTTGGTCTTACAAACAAAATATTCTCAATTACTTTAGATAATGCTGCTTCGAACTCAAGGCCATGGACATTCTTACTCCAGTACTGAGTACATACGTCGATTCTATCTTGCTGCATCAGCGATGTGATTGTTATATTATTAACCTTATAGTCAAATGTGGTTTGAAGAGGTCGAATATGTATATTAAATCTTTACGTCATGCGATTTCTTTCTTGAATAATTCTAACGTAAGAATAGCAGCATATAAGAACTTCTACAGGACGATGGGTGTACGTCCAAGAAAGTTCGGTTTGGACATGCTGGTAAGATGGAAATCTACTTACCTGATGCTTAAGAGTCTTTTACCATATAAGAGCACTTTTTCTGTTTTTATTCAAACGCACTATCAGAGCACTGACGGTATAATACTACTGACCAAGCAACATTGGTTCGTTGCTGAGAAGATACCGGTTTTTAGAAAAATTTTATGAGGCCACTATTGCTTTATCCGCTGTCTACTATCCAACATCTCCTATTATTATGCATAGTATTTTACAGATTGCTACTCAATTAAAAATGTATGAAAATAACTCAGTTTTATGCGACGCTATTGTTGCTATGAAAATGAAATACCTTAAATATTGAAGAGAAATCACTTTCCTATATGCATATGCATTTATTTTAAATCCTAAAGGTAAAATTGAAGCATTTGCTAACGTTCTTGATCTTCTTAGTGATGCTACAGGGCTAGTCTATTCCAACTATTTACAGAAGTTTATTCTGAGTTACAGGAAGTTTACCAAATGTATGAAAATAAGTTTCAAGGAGTTCGCCTACAAAGACCTCTAGTAGCACCCACCTCAAGTAGCAAGACAAATATGTGGGGGCAAGATCTTCAGTGACTCTTTCTCTAGGTCAAGGTCTTCTTCTTCTACAATGGCACCTTCTCAACAAAGTCCAAGACCAACCTCTCACCCAAGGAGTGAAGAACTATCCGCTTATCTGGATAGCGATACGTTGGATTTCAACTCAGAAAACTTCAAAATTTTGCACTGGTGGCATGAGCATAAGTTAGCATATCCCGTGCTATCCATACTTGCACGTGATGTGTTAACTGTTCCTGTCTCGACGGTTTCCTCCGAGTCTACTTTCAGTCTTTTTGGAAGAATATTGGAGGAGAGAAAAAACACGTCTTACGAGTGAGATGGTGGAGATACTTCTAACCGTGAAAGACTGGGAACAAGCTAATTCATGAACACAACACTCTATAAAAATCCAGAGTTACCGGAGGTGTTCAAAAATTTGTACCTAAACAACGACACGTAGAACAAGGATGTATGTAGAACTATATGTTGTACTCCTTTTCCTTTGCCAAGGTTTTCTCATGTTGAGTTTTTACTTAACAAAGGTTTTTACAAGGCAGCCATTTGAACATTAATAAAGCTCTTTATTATATTTTCAACATTCTTATCTCATTTTTATAATTTTCATATTTATTTTTGAATTCTACACATTTTTTTGATTTTTTTTGGATTTTTTTATTTTTTTTCTGATTGTTTTGAATTTTTTGGGCCTAACGGGCTAATTGGGCACAACCGTCGGTCTAAATGGGCTCGGGCTAGCACGATAGGACATCGGGCCGTGCCTCGCCTCCCCAGCATGTGGGTTGGCATGGCACGACCCATCTATTAGTCGGGCCATGATGCGTCGTGTCGAGATGGGTCAGGCAGCATCGTGCCCATGTCGTGCCGGGACAGGCCACCCATCTAGCCACCTCTAGAGCTCACTTCGAAGATGAAGACTAACCTGGGGAAGAGCTTTGTGAAGTGCCCTAAGAATTAGTCGAATGTAAGTTTTTTTAATCTTTGTGATCTCAGTTGGATTAGGGTTCGATTTGGGTTTTAGGGTTCTTAAGGATGAAGCCGAAATTGGAGGAAAGTTAATTTCTTTCCTTTTTTTGTTGCTCAGGAGCCAAATAGTTGTGATTTCTTCATGTGGTTGGATCAGTACGAGCATCACCTGGTGGACACTGGGATACTTGATGTGGATAGCACTTCCCCGGAAGATGTGATTCTGAGCTTCTTGAAGTTACCTTTGAGATAAAAGGCGAGCTTGAAGTGCTGAAATCTAGAACTATTGGTATAAAAGTGGAGGTTGGTTCGTTGTATGCTGAAATGGGTGTGATCAAAGCCTTCGGCTCTGAGATGGATGGCAAGATGAGGAAGGTCTTCAATTTTGGAGAGTTGTAGATGCTTGCTAATGGACTCATTGATGTGCTTCTTCTCTTACTTGTCATATTGATTTTAGTAAAGTAGTATGGGATGTCCTGCAATTGCTATGCAGTGGAACCTTTATGTATGACATGGATGTAATGAAACATTTATGTATTTCTGACTTTTGGAATGTATGTATTGAAACCTTTATGTATGACATGGACCATGAATTTGCAATGCAATGAAATGAGGATGTGCTGTAATTGGTATGGTTTGCGGTGAAATGATTCTGACTTTGGAATGTATGTATTGGAACCTTTATGTTTGACATGGACCCTGAATTTGCAATGAGTAAAATGAGGACCCTGAATTTGCAACGCAGTGGAGCGAGGATGTCCTGTAATTAGTATTGTTTGGAGTGAAATGAGGATGCTGACAATGCAATGAGTTCACAGTGCAAATAAACTCTAGAATGCACTGATTTCCTATAATTGGTATGGTTTGCAGCGAGTTCAGGGTCCCTGACAATGCAATGCAATGCAATGAGTTCACATCATAAACAATTTCTAGATTAACTGGCCATGGTTTGGAATTCTAGAGAAATTTCAGAACCTAGCAAACAACAAAATACTTGGATAGCACAACCATGTAATGCATGTTTAGCGCAACACATCCAGCACAACACATCCTGATCCTAGAGTAATTTCAGAACCCAGCAAACAGTTCACAACCTATTTCATTGAGCACAAACAAACTCCAGATTAACTAAGCATAGATTTCCAGCAATGCATGTTATGGACCGTGAACAACCCAAACAAACTCCACATGAACTAAGATCACATCTCTAGCAAACTTCCAAATAAGTGAGCTCATACAAATTAACTACGTTCACATCTCTAATAAACTGCCAAATAACTTAGTTCATACAAATTAATTGAGTTCACATCTCTAGGAAACTGCAAATTCATACAAATTAACTGATTTATGAAACTGCAAAATAACTTAGTTCACAACTATTTGCAGGCTTTCAACTCACACATAACAAGGGATTTTCCCTGAGATTACAAAATAAGGTGGTTTGGACCATCAAAGACCATCAAAGCAACAGAACTAGATTTAGGCATTATGTTTCTTCCTAGGAGTGATCTTTGCAGGCCTTGAATTTGCATCATCTCCCATGGACGGTGCCAGTTGTTTGTTAAAAGAATAAGATTTAGTGAGTTCAAATTGCAAAATTGCACATGAATGGAAAGGATAGGGATGGAAAGCACAGGGAATATGACTCACCTTCTTGTGATGGGTCCAGGACTCTCATGCAGTTTAGGAGGTATGTTGAGCCTTAGACTTAGGGGTGTATCAGGTATAGAAGTGCTTGGTCCTGCAGCCTTGCAAGTGCTTGGACCTGCAACCCTTGA
This sequence comes from Ampelocalamus luodianensis, assembly GCA_036346255.1. Taxonomy (NCBI): domain Eukaryota; kingdom Viridiplantae; phylum Streptophyta; class Magnoliopsida; order Poales; family Poaceae; genus Ampelocalamus; species Ampelocalamus luodianensis. The sequence goes on along the minus strand of CM070620.1, from coordinate 28,549,959 downwards.
TGTATTCTTCCTACTATTTTTCCTGTGACAAAGCAACATATCAATCACACTATAGTACTAAATCAAACATAGTATTATTGCCATTAAGATGAAACATAATAAACAGATCAGTCACACTACTTTTACCTTTTTTTTGTTCCATTCAGATGACAACCAACTAGCCTATTACCTAACTCCCCACTAAAACTACGAAGTCATTGTTTTTCCATCCAAAAAAGCCTTTCTACTTTAAGCTATACATTTCTAGACATTCTGGTAGTTCGACCGTGGAATTTTTTTGTTTTGGTATCTCTGGAATATGAGTGTGTGACTTGTTAGAATGGATCCCACATCTTTTGCACATGTTCTGACTTCCTAATTGAAGATGCTTATTTCCCTTGCCACCCTTTTCCAAGCAACTTTTGAACCTCAGCTTCCTAGATCTTCCAGCAGACCTTTTTACTAGTGGTGGTTGCAACTGAAACCCTAGATCGACCTTGGGCCATTGACTCTTATCTGTCAGTGGTTCTACTACACCTTCATATGCAGCATTGAACCTTTGCAATGAGTGGTACTCATGTACATAGTTCACCAAATTGACATTTCTTTAAGTACTTAAAAACCTCAAAGCATGTGCATAGGGTTTCCCTGTGTGCTGCCATTCAAAACAAGTGCACTCATGTGTAACTGTCTTCACTACATGCCTAAGCAGGTCAGAGTTACTATCCTTCACCTCTCCACTCCAATTAGCAGATCTCTCAACCTGTAAATGGCCCAATCCTCTAGTCCTACCATTCAGTTGGTGTATTACATATGGTAGTATTCTCCCCTATAGCCTTTCTCTAATCATTCTCCTCTTATCAAATAGCACCATGATCATCTTCCTGACCTTGTCAGCTAGTTGATCAATAGGCAGATCCTTTATACCTCTCACCCAGCTATTAAAGCACTTTGCAAGGTTATTATTAATGTAGTCACACTTGATTTCTTTGTTGAGCAAGGACCTCATCCATAGTAAACTATGATGTCTTTGAAGGTACTCAGCCACCTCAGGAGAAGCTGACAGCACCTTGTTCATGTGGTACTCAAACACCTCAAGCATGTATGCCTTAGCAACAGGGCACATTTGGGCAAAAGCATCGCCATGGAATTTCTTAACAAAATTCTGCATTAAGTGCCTGAAGCACTCCTTTTGTTCGGGTTGAGAGAAAACATCCTTCACTGCATTCTCTAGACCCTTGTAAGCATCTGTACAAACAACCAGGTTAGGCGGTTCACCTATTACCTTCTTCAATTGTCCCATGAACTAGGCTCAGTTTCCTCATTTTCAGACTCAATGAATCCATAAGCAACTGGAAACATCCAGTTATGTCCATCAAGAGCAGTAACAGATGCTAAATGCCCATTCCATTTGCTCTTTAGAGCAGTTGAATCAATACTAATGTAAGGTCTACAACCATTCAAAAAACGCTCAATGCAGGGCCACAATGCAACAAATAATCTATTTAAATACACATTACCTTTAGCTATTTTAGTGTCAATCTATACAACATTGCCTGGTAACCTCAGCTCAATTTCAACCTTGAAATTGTACAAGCATTGGAAGCTTTCATCCCAACTACCATATAACTCATCCACTGCTCTTTACCTCCCCTTTCATATTGTGTCATAATTAATTGTGATATTGTGGTCATCCTATAGCTTCACTTGCAGCTCCTTGGCACCAATGTTAGGATTGTTCCTCAAGATACTTGTAGCCCTATCTGCACCCAAGCCTGAGATGTCATGGAAGTCTTGATTTTGCTGCTTGATACATAGTTGTGACCACCAACTATCTTGGTAACTTACAGAAAAACAAATAGAAGCACTCAGTCCAAATACTGCTACCACTAAATGAAACATAATACTGTTAGCAAAAAGGTTAGTACCCTGATAGTTTTTTATCAGCCATCCTGCAAGCTACAATTATCCAAGTGCATCCTTCAGCTTTACAATAGCCCATAAATCTTATAGGGACAAATTCCTGAGTGCCCATGTCAAACTCCTCAGTAATTGCATATTGTCTAATGGCAAACCTAAATGCTTGCATTGAAGGATAGGTGATGCCAATCCCCATTACTGGGGTGATCCCTATCATACACATTCCACTGCTCCTCAGGAATGTAATCATCCACTAGAATAGTTGCCCCCTTCAGTGTCATCTTGTTCAGAAGAACCAACAACAGGGTCAGGATCAGGGTCAGGGTTAGGAATTGTTTGCCCAACTTCCCTGGCTCTATCATCCTCATCCTTCAAGCTCAAAAGAACATACATCTCGTTCTCACTTATAGGGACATCTCTGTCACAAGATCAGGTCCTTGAACAATCTCAAGACATGACCAATCTACCCTACCTTCTGAAGCCCACACATTTCTTGATGGTTCCATTAATGCCTCCACTTTTGTCTTTGTTGTTGCTGCTGGCAGATTAATAGGAATCACTGGAGTGTCTAGATTGGTTACAGTCGATTGGCTAGATTGGTACCCAACAATGTCCACGATTTCAGCATAAAAGCAAACCCATTTCAACTGCTGACTATTAAATGCTTCCATCATCTGCATGCTGTCATTAATCCTCTCAACTAGCCCACTATTCTTACCAGTGCAAAACAAATAGGCTTCCTGGCCTAAACCCCAAAGAGTCCTCTCACGCAACTGTGCAACCAACATATCTAGTGTAAACCGAGCAAGATTCACATCCCATTCCATATCTTTATGATCAATTCGATAAGTAATACCATCATCAAACCGAGCAACGTTAGCCGCAACTCTAACAGCTACTGTAAAATATCGAATCAACAGGCACATCGATCCTACTTGAAAATGCGAAACTAAAAGCAAGATAAAACGAATTAGGACACACCTATTTCGTTCTTCGGTCCGTTCGGATCTACTCCAAAAGCAAGCGAAAAATAAGGGGAAAAGGGCATTGACAAGACGAGATACATACCCATGAGGATCCATCACGCGTGTTGCATAATAGCTCAACTGAGATTCAACATCCGTCGGCGAAGCTCTCCCTTCGCCACCTAGGTCGCTTGGCTCACCGTGGCACTTGGGTGCGAAGGAGAGAGGAGAGGAGTGGAGTGGAGTGGAGTGGAGTATGGAGTGGCATGCTCGGTGTGCCAGCCAGGTCAGATCGGATATGGGCTTGTCCTAACAGATGATGCAACGACATAATCATCTTTTCCCTTGGGCATAAATGGGTAAAGTAAATGGAGAAATGGCAAAAGATCAAATTACAAATTCAAAATGGGACTTTAAATCAATGTCATCCAAAATAAATGCAAATAGTATAAGACCATTAAAATGTGGGGAAAATAATAAAAAATCCCAACAAGATTTACATCACAAGATGGTGCTTCTCTTACTTGTCGGCCCTGCCTATTAACTCAACCTAACAAATGTTAAGCTGCGGTGATTTCGGTTGGATGATCCTATCACTCATTCTATACTAATATTTGCTAAGAGGGACCAGATAATAATGGACAATTCATCCCATTCCTTAAACCAAACAAATGGTTTAGGTTTGGCGTCAGAATCGGACCGTGATAATGGCACCCTATCACCTGATGCAAAGCAATGGCGATCCTGCAAGGAATAGTATTATAACATCCCAAATTTGGGTTTGTATTTCAAATGTATAAAAATGTGATCTTTTAAAAAATTTGATGCATTTTATTGTTATTTGATTTATCTAGATTTTCATTCAAGGTTTTATTGGATTTTCAAAACCTAAAGCAACAATTTTGAAAACACAAAGCAATGGGTAAATAAAACAAATTGAAATAAAATATGATAATTAAAATCCAAACTTAGCATAATTACACTGAATATAAAATGGGAAATTAATTCAAGCATGTTTTGGAAATCTTCCCCAAATTAATTAATAAAAGTAAAAGCAAACAGAAACTTGAAAGATTTTTTTTGAGAAAAATATATTACAAGAAAAACCCTAGAAAATTTACACAATAATCTTAAGTATGTTCTCAGCCTCCCCAAAAAAAATTATCATTTTTGGAGTTAGGAATCTATATTTAAAAATTCCAAAACCCTCTCTGCCATTTCTAGAAAACCTAAAAACCTAAATCCCCTCCCCCTCACTGACCTGCGGGCCCCACCCGCAGGCTTTGTCCTCCACGCGCAGCCCGCGCTAGCTAGCTTAGGGCGCAACTAGTTTTGTAGTTAGCTCAAAGCCGTAGTGTAACATCCCAATTTTGGGCTTGTGTTTCAAATGTAAGAAAATGAGTAGAAATTAAAACTTTTTCTTACATCATGTATTTCCTGTATGTACTAAACAATTATTGTACAAGAGTTATGGAAATACATAGTCACAAGTCTTTGATCCAAATCTTGATCCTTCAAAAACATTCTTGTTCCGTCTTGTGATAATCTCCTGGAAATGTTTTTCCTAAATTCTTGGGTTGGTATGTGACCCCTCTGAAAAATTTCACAATTTTTAGAAATTGTTTGAATACTTTGGAGGTCGGTCAAACCTACTCAAATTCTGGTCAAACTGGGGACCAGCACATTGTGGAAATTTTGGAGGAAAATGTATAGCACAAAAACCTCTGGAAATTTTATACAAGGTCAATAACTCAGCTAGCAAGCTCCTGTAAAAATTTCATAATTTTTGGAGTGAGTTTGCCACCTCAAGAAATCCCCAAACTGCAGACTGGTTTGAAAACCAAAATTAGGGCTGAGTCAGACTCGGGCTCGAGTCAGACCCGAGTCCGACCCAGCCAATCGACTCGGTTAAGCCAAGTCCGCAGCGCCACACCTGAGCCCGATCTCGTGCGCGCTCGTGCTAGTCGTTGGATATCCATCCGATGCTCCTGACCTCCCCCTAGACCTCCTCACCCGCAAAGACCTCCCCACCTCGAGTGATCTGGGACGTCCAGGACCACCCCATGCAAATCGGGATCGTCCAGGACCTCTCCCTCAGCTCTGTTCTTCTTCCTCCCGACCTCCCTGAGGTCTGGTCGTCATGATTTTCACGCGCCCATGCGTGTGTCAGGGTCAGAGTAGTTGGGAGCAGTGGCCTGTCACTTTTGGTCCTTCCCAACGTCTCTTTCTGCCATGCATTAATTGCGGTAGAAGCTTTGCCCAAAAAGGAAGTCATCCCTGCTGCCTTGTCAAATCAAGCAAGTCCATGGCAGAGCATGGACTTTGTTCATAGTAGGCTTTTGCCCACACCATTGTCGAGCTCCCAGGCTATGTATAGCCTGAGACCTCCTTTTTCCTCTTCCTTCCCACCCTTGGTTGCTGCTTGAACTCCCTCGGTTGTGAGTGTGAGCCCCAAGCTTGAGCACCTGAGAACACCACCCTTCTACCATCATTGTCACCTTTGGAGCTCCCTGCCGAAGCTCGAGCTTGATGGTCCCAAAGAACATTCTTGTCTTTTCATCATCGACTTGATCACCTAGGGTTACTCTAACCTAGTTTGGTTCACATTGCAGAGGGAGCTGCTTTTCAGGGTCGAGGTAATCTTCTTCTTCCTCGCCGGCAAGCACTTCACCGCCAGACTTCGTCGACCTTCTCCAAGCTCCTCCAACCACCTTGGTCCCCTCTCTGCCCTCAGGTGCCCTTTTCTTAGCTTGGTCTTTGCGTTTTCTAGTCGTCGTAGAGCTCGTTTAGTTTTCGTAGTTTTGCCGTAGTATACTCCTTCCTCTCTCTCCGGCTCGCCGGCGTTCCAGGCCGTCGCCGCCGTCGAGAGCACGTCCCTTAGATTCTTGGCGTTATTTAGAACTCAATCGTGTCCTTGGTTCTCGCCGGCGAGGTCCCCATCGCCGGCGGTGTACTGAAAACCAAACTCGTGTGTTGCCGTGTCGTACTCGGACAGTAATCCTGGTCGTATGATTAGCATTAATGTGTCCGAGGTTGCTCATTAATGCGGTCTTGCTGGCAAAACGCGCGTGCCGCTAAGTCCTAGGACCTCCTCGGGTTATTCTTGGCCGTCAAAGACCACCCCGGGTTAGATCCGAGCCTTTGGCTCCTTTCCGAAAAACTTAAGCCTCTGGACCTCCCCCTAGTTTGATCTCAGCCGTCTTAGATCATCTCCAAGTAGATCTGTACCGTAGAGGGTTTTTCGTGTACTTTCTTAGTGTCTGGACCTCCCCGCTGAAATCCTGGCCATTTAAGACCACCGTAGGTTAATCCCAGCCGTTAGGATCACCCTCCGCCCTGGGGTCCTCTTTGCAAAAGACCTCCTTGAGGTCCTCTTTGTTAAAGACCACCCCTGGACCTCCACCGAGGTCCTCTTTGCAAAAAGACCTCCCCCCTTGGTTGTTTTTCAAAGACCACCCTAGACCACCCTCGGGGTCCTCTTGATAAAAAGCCACCCCTGGTCTTTTGCAAAGAAAACCCCGCTCAGGACCTCTTAGGTGCGATCCTAGCCGTTCACGACCTCCCTGGATCTAGATCTGAGCGTAGATCTCCTTTGCAAAATCCTTAGTCTCAGGACCTCCCTCCGCGTCGATCTGGACCGTTCAGGACCTCCCTAGGCCTAATCTGAACCATCCAGATCTCCTCTCGTTAAAACCCTGTCGCGTAGGACCTCCCCGAGCAGATCTTGGCCATCCAAGACCTCCTCGTGTAAATCCCAGCCGATCAAGACCTCCCTCTGGAGATCTTGACCGTCTAGGACCTCCTCCTTTAGATCCGTAGCTTTAGGACCTCCTCCTCAGGTCTCAACCGTTAGAATTAGATCTAACGGGCTGGACCTCCCTCGCTTGATCGTGGCAGTTAAAGACCTCCCTCTGGAGATCTAGACCGTTGAAGACCTCCTCCGTGAGATCTTAGCCGTCCAGACCTCCCTCCGTAGGATTAGTCTTAGGACCTCCCCTAGTGCTCGGGACCGCCAGATCTTGATCTGACGGTAACGACCTCTGTTAGGCGCGAGGACCTCCTTTGCGTGCGTTGTGCATGCATTGGTCGTGGCCGTTGGATCATATCTCAACGGTCCAGACCTCCCCAGAGCGGTAGGAGGTCTTTTGTGCGCTGAGTTTCGAGGTCCGTGGCCCTGCGATGCAAGATCAACGGCCCACGACCTCTCCTTTGTCTTTCAGTTCATTTGGACCTCCCGAGAGCTCAAATTTTCTAAGTCTTTTAATGTTTCAAATTTCAAAAGTGCACAACTTTGTCATTTTAGCTTCTTTTTGAATGATTCCAGTTGCTGTAGCTTTGTTATAGAATGAACTTTAATTTGAGAATGAATGTAGGCACTGTTATATAGTAGAAAATGACTTTAACTGCATGATCTTGTTTAATAGGAAATGGTTGTTTCGAAATTATCTCAAATTTGTAAAATACATAACTTTTTCTCTGTAAATCCGAACTGAGCAAACTCAACTTGGTAAAATTTATCTGTAGACATACTTTAATATGAACTAGGCCTTGTCTTTATTCATGTTCTTGAAAAGTGTTATATGCTAGTTTTAGAACTTAAAAAAATCATAACTAATTCATTATAACTCCAAATGTTATGAACTCAGTTTTGCTGTTATTAGGATAACCATATCTACCTACCATAAAATTTTCAAGTTCCAGATCATTCTAGAAATTTTTGCCATGAACAGTAACCGTAATTAATTTAATTAGGATTTTCCAGGCTGAGAGAACTTAGATTAGCCATAACTTTTTCATGCTAAGTCCAAATGAAGTGATTCTTGTTTCTAAAATTGTCTAAAATCAACCTCTAGCTGCTGTAGGAATTTCATTGGATTTAGATGTTCTTTGCTGTTGAGTTCCTTTTGGTGTTCTTCGTTCTTATCGGTTTTTATCGCCTTTTCGCGTTAGGTTCCGAAGAATTTATTGAACCTGAGCACTCCCCTCTGCAGCAGGAACAAATCCAGCAAGGTAAGCAGTTTGATCATGTTAATCCCAGTATTTTAAGTATTTATGTTGATTACAAATTCTATGTATGCATTGCTACTTTGTGTTAAACTATTGTCGATAGTTGACCTAGTAGATGCATTTCCTTAGGAAAATGATTATCCTTTACTACCATTGAGCCTAGGTTATTGCTGTGATTTAGAGTTCGTGGATGAGCTCTTGTCACTTAGTAGTTGCGAATCAATTGCTTAGCCATGCTTAGCTTCCGGTAGAAATGGGCGGTTATCGACTTGTCGATAACTTTGATCATATAAAACTTATTATGATTTATGATTTCCACCTTGTGCCATGTCTACTTATGAAAAACTAAAACTGAAAAACAAAATGATTTAGACTTGGGCACAATGGTAAGATGGTGTGATTTTCGGGTGTGACTGGAATGGTGCCCGAGTCAATTAAGGACCGAACATCTTGTGAGTACCTGTTATCCGAGCAATTTGTGCGTGCTAACCACACTACAGGGTATGAGACCTCTCTTGACTTAGTACTTTGGCGCGTATTGGCTTCGGGTCGCAGGGGGTCGCAGGAGGGATGGTGTTGGGAGCATTGTAGTGTCCGAAAGACTTCACCCGTGATGGGATTTGTTGTCTTTCGGCTTGCAATGTAAGCGTATGGGTTTCTATCCATACGAGCGACTCGTAGTCAATGCACAATATTGGAAAGCGTCTCGTAGGACTTAGCCGTGCCGGCATACCTTCGGAAGTGTGCTTTGTGGCTTAAAGGCGGTCTGAAGTGTGGGTACATTGGTACATCCCTGCAGGGTTAAAACTATTCGAATAGCCTCGTCCTAGGTTATGGACATGCTTGGGTAAGCTTTCAAGAGTTAGACTACAACATTTTAATTAAAACTTGATGGGTGGTACGAATCTGGGATTCGTGTTATGCTGTGGTGGCTATTGGGATAGTCACTTCTAGGTGGTTACTTGTATTTAGCATTATTTTCGCTGTTACTTTCAACATTAAAAATTGATTTGTAAACTTGCTTTTAAATGTATTATATTATTGCAAACAAAGTTGGCTTTATGCAAAATGAGACATACAACCTCCACTTAAATAAGCTTGCATGTAGTTTATGAAAAGGTCTGCTATTCCACACGTCAGTCTTGCGAGTACCTTTGTGTACTCAGTTATCTTGCTTAAATGTATTTGTTGCAGAGAAAGAAGGTGAGCTGGAGGGGCCTCACTTCTGTGAGTTGTGCTGTGGTAGCCTTAGAGGCGTCTAGCTTGGCGGCCCGGTCGGTTGTCTTGTGGGTTGTGTGGCTAACCGGTCGACTTTTGTTCTAGCCATCTTATGGTACCTTTTGCTTCCGCTGTCATTCTTGTTTATTGTTATATTTGGCCGGTCAGCTCTTTTGTAATAATTTTACTTTATGTATGTCGTTGTTGAACTTAGCGTTAATTGTTGTATGGAAATGATGTATGATTTTGTGATGATGAGCGTGTGCTGCAATTCTGGGAAGCACATGTCCATCGAGGCTTTGGATATTTGATTAGTAATGCTAGAACCATATGGAGGTTAAGTATTACTAGTTAAATACCCGGGGTCCTCACATGTAGCACCCCACCGCTCCTCGCCATCGCGCCGCCGTGAGCCTCGCCGCCAGCACCGGCATGTGCCTGAGCGTGCAGGGATTTCATTTTGGCCACCCACCAGCGTCGTTATGGGCTAGTTTGCCAGCGATGAGCACGACGTGGGAGCCCCCAAGAGCCTCCTCTGTTGTCCGAATTCGTACCATCACTGTAGCTCCATCATTAGGGCCAATCCCGGTCGGATTAGAGTTTAGTTAATGTAAGTAATGATTAGGAGTAATTAGCAACGAATTAAATGACTAATGTTTGATTGACACGCGGGCCCAAGGCCATTAATTGCAGAACCCAACAAATAGTTCATAGCCCATTTCATTATGCACAAACAAACTCCAAATTAACTGAGCATAGATTTCCTTGTCAGAACCCAGGATTAACAGCCCAGATCCTCTGTGCATTTCTGAACTAGTCCCATGATCAGTAGCTAGTTCACACAGTAAACAAATGTGGTAACAAATTCATATCACAACTTTATTAATAATCAGCAGAGTTTATTACAAAAGAGGCTTACAAGCCAACAATAAAGAACACAGCGGAAGACGAAGAAGTAGTAGGGTCCAGCAATCTGCCACAGGCAATCGACTGGGGTAGCAGCCTACTCGTCGAGATCCACACTGGTAGCGAAGTCCTACTCCTCTGAAATTTTATTTGCATAAAGCAAGTATGAGCACAACTACCGTGCTCGCAAGTTACACCCGTCAAATAACAGAATGACATGCATATATGGATGTAACAAAGGATGGCATATTGGTTGATTTGCATAAAGCAGCATTTTCTTTAAATACTTGTACTAAGTTCCAAAGCAGAAGTTTTATAACTACAAATCATTTTATAAATTCTCAGTTTTATAGTCAGATAACATTCACACAAGAATGGCGAAGGATACCCTCCTATCACATGGTTTCCTGCCCAATTCCCATTTGGATAAACCAGTTTGAAGAAGTCTTTTTCAAACAAAACCAGAGTCTAACTTTGAGTAGTTCTGCTAGCATGTCCATGACCGTGGACACGGCTATTCGAATAGTTTTACACTCTGCAGAAGTTGTACAGCTTTACCCACAAGAGATAATCAACTTTCAATGTCCGTCTGACACACTTTCGAAGGTGTGCGACTAAGTGATTATCACGAAGCCTTTACAATGTTCTGTCTTAATGTATTTATGCCCGCTAAGGTTTAGCTACCATTGGACTAGCCATCCTCCGGAAGCCCCCTCTTGCGCGGATGGGTCTCTTGTCGACCAACACCCATACCAACAACATAGCACAAATGACACTAAGACATCACAAATTATTTAGCCAAGTCCCGCCCACACGGAGATGTGGTGGTACGGTGGCGTAGCATCATGCGCTCAAGACCGGTCCTTAATCGACTTGGCGACTTTCCATAAAACCCCAGGCCTTAACCCTAACAGATTAAGCGGTGCATAAACTCGCACCCACCAATCATCCATTTCGCCAAGTCCAAACCCGTTTTTATTTTATTTTCTAAGTCATTTGTAAAACTCCCATGACACACCAATGCCAAGGGTATAATTTAAACAATAATTGATTGTTGGCTGAAATTCCCCAAATCAGATAAGTTTGGTCTATAAGCATGGCTAACCAATACGTTTAAATGATCCTAGTTCATACTATCGTATCAACCAGGTTTTATCTAGGGTGTCAATGTGTTTGATTCAATATCAACGTTGGTCATACAAAGGATTTAGGTATAGCTATGAATTGAAAAACATGAATTTATATTACTGAATATAAATAAGCATGCAGTAATAATTTAAAAACAGAATATAAATAATTTAAAATAATGGGATCAATATGATCAAGGGTATAACTTGCCTTGCTTGATTACTCGTTGTTCTTAAACGGCGTCGAAATCCGGTCGTCCGAAGTCGTCGAAATCTATACGCGAAAACGAGCTAAATTCAAATAACACTCAAATAAAATCCAAATAAAATCCAAGATAAATACTGGGAGGAAGGCATCGACTTTATATGAATTTAGGAAGTTGAATCGACGGAATCGGAGTTCGTATGAAGGAGAACGAACACCCGAAAGGTTGATTATCACAAGAAAAGATGAAATTCCGAATTTCAGAATTTAAGGAATTATTTTTCTGAAGGAAACCCCTTTATTGTGTTAGCATGATGTCTGCAGGTGGGAAAATGAATTTTCGGTCGAATTTATTTTGTAAAGAAAAAAATAGTTGGAGTCAATGACATGTGAGCCCGGGTCCACAAAAATGGGGTTTGATCCACGGTGGACCGGCCCAAGGAATAGTGCTAGCCACGCAAGCGCACACATAGGCTGCCACGTGGGCTTGGGGCGGTGAGGTGAGGTGACAGTGACATGGCAGTGACGAATTATTACGAAATTTAAAATTTTGTTTGAATAGAAAGGTAGATAATATTGAAAGGAACATGTAGGTAAAAGGGTTCGAGTAATTACCCAACGGATGAAGAGATCGAGCTCGACGAAGTTCTCATCGGACTTAGGAAAGAAGATGTGGCCGGTGATGAACAATTAAGTAAATCAAAATTCCACTTGAATATAAATGTGGCGAATCTCAATAGGAACTCACCGGTCAAATTTGGTGCACAACGGAGCAACGGATGAGGAGATCGGGCTCGCCGGAGTTGTCGCTGGAGTTGGAGAAGAAAACCGTCGGTACTTTTGTGGCCACGATGAACCAACATGATAATCAAAATTCGGCTTGAATAGAAATGTAGAGAATCTCGAGAGGAACTCACCGGTAAAATTTGGCGAACAACGGAGCTACGGATGAGGAGATCGGGCTCGCCGGAGTTGTCGCCGGAGTTGGAGAAGAAGGGCTAGCAGAGGGGTCTCCGGGAGGATTTTGGCAAATTTGAGCGAGAGGGATGTGGGGAATGGGGTGGAGAAGCTACGGTTCAATTTATAGGGGCAAAGGAGTAACGGTTTGGCGGGAATTGCTCGCCGGAGTTATGGTCGGAAATTACGCCTTCGCCGTAGTTACTGTAGCAGACAGAATATTCCAAGGAATATCCAAGGAATATTCCTTTTGAAAATTCGGAAAGACACCAATTAATTCTGGAAAAAAATAGCAAATTAATTCCGAAAAATCCGAAATAAATCACAGGTATTAAATACAATATTCTGAACTCAAATAAAATATTATTATTAATAATAACAATTTTATTATTACACAGTAATTATTTTTATATTGCTAAAAATTGTTTTTGAACTTGAAAAATAGTAATATAGCACTAAAAATTCAATGAATTTTCAGGGTTGTTAAATAGGGTATTTTGAGCTTAAATAAAATATTTTCAACACAAATTTGGTTTTTATTTGCGGACAGCAATTCATTTTTAATTGCTAGATATTAGAAAAATCAAAAAGGGACTTTTAGAAAATAGCAAATAAACTCAAAAAATTCTAGAAAAATTCACAGAAATACCTAGAGTTATTTTGGACTTAAATAAAATAGGTACAACTTATAATTGGTAATAGTTTTTGCAAATAAATTATTTTGGCTTTAAAGTATTTAGGAAAAAGCTTTTAAAATTGCAGAAAATTATAGAAATTACATGAAATTTTATTTTTCACTTTAAATCCAATAAAAACTCATAAAACTCAATAAATTTATTTTTGACTTTTTGAATCTTATAGATTTAAGAAAACAAAAAAAACATTAATGAAACTCGAAAAATCCAATAAAAGAATAACTTTATTAATTTTTATTTTGGTAACAGAACTTTGGGATGTTACATTCCTGCAATGCATGTTATGGACCCTGAATAGCACAAACAAACTCCACATGAATTGAGATCACATCTCTAGCAAACTCCCTAATAAGTGAGCTCATACAAATTAACTGAGTTCACATCTCTAGCAAACTACCAAATAACTTAGTTCATACAAATTAACTGAGTTCACATCTCTAGAAAACCGCAAAATAACTTAGTTCAGACAAATTAATTGAGTTCTGAAACTGCAAAATAACTTAGTTCACAACTGTCTGCAGGCCTTGAACTCACACATACTAAGGGATTTTCCCTAAGATTACAAAATAAAGTGGTTTGGACCATCAAAGTAATAGAACTAGTTTTAGGCATTATGCTTCTTCCTAGGAGTGATCTTTGCACGCCTTGAATTTGCATCATGTCCCATGGACAGTGCCAGTTGTCTGCTAGAAGAATAAGATTTAGTGAGTTCAAGTTGCACATGAATGGAAAGGACACTGATGGAAATCACAGGGAATGTGGCTCACCTTCTTGTGACGGGTCCAGGACTCTCATGCAGTTCAGGAGGTATGTTGAGCCTTAGACTTAGGGGTGTATCAGGTATTAAAGTGCTTGGTCTTGTAGCCTTAGATGTGCTTGGACCTGCAGCCCTTGATGTATTCTTCCTACTCCTATTTTTCATGTGACAAAGCAACATATCAATCACACTACAGTATTAAATCAAACATAGTATTGTTGTCATTGAGATGAAACATAATAATCAGATTAGTCACACTACTTTTACCTTTTTTTTGTTCCATTCAGATGACAACCAGCTTGCCTATGACCCAACTCTCCACATCTTTTGTACCTGTTCTAACTTCCTAATTGAAGATGCTTATTTCCCTTACCACTCCTTTCCAAGAAACTTTTGAACCTCAGCTTCCTAGATCTTCCAGCAAACCTTTTTGCTAGTAGTGGTTGAAATTGAAACTCTAGATCGACCTGGGGCCATTGACTCTTATCTGTCAGTGGTTATACTACACCTTCGTATGCAGCATTGAACCTTTGCAGTGAGTCATACTCATATACATATTCCTCCAAATTAACATTTCTCTGAGTACTTGAAAACCTCAAAGCATGTGCACAAGGTTTCTCAGTGTGCTGCCATTCAAGACAAGTGCACTCATGTGTAACAACTGTCTTCACTACATGCCTAAGCTGATCAGAGTTACTATCCTTCATCTCTGCACTCCAATTAGCAGATCTCTCAACCTGTAAATGGCTCAATCCTCTAGTCCTACCATTCAATTGGTATATTACATATGGTAGTATTCTCCCATGTAGTATTTCTCCTATCCTTCTCCTCTTATCAAATAGCACCATGATCATGTCCCTGACCTTGTCAGTTAGGTGATCAATAGACATATCATTTATATCTCCCACCCAGATGTTAAAGAACTTTGAAAGGTTCTTAGTACTGTAGTCACACTTGATTTCTTTGTTGAGCAAGGACCTCATCCATAACAAACTATGATGTCTTCGAAGGTACTCAGCCACCTCAGGAGATGCTACCAACACCTTATTCATGTGGTGCTCAAACACCTCAGCCCTGTATGCCTTAGCAGCAGGGAACATATGGGCAAAAGCATCACCATGGAATTTTTTAACAAAATTCTGCATTAAGTGCCTGAAGCACTCCCTTTTGTTCAGATTGAGGGAAAACATCCTTGGCTGCATTCTCTAGACCCTTGCAAGCATCTGTGCAGACAGCCAGGTTAGGAGGTTCACCTATTACCTTCTTCAATTGTCCCATGAACCAGGCCCAGTTTTCCACATTTTCAGACTCAATGAATCCATAAGCAATTAGAAACATCCAGTTATGTCCATCAAGAGCAGTAACAGATGCTAAATGCACATTCCATTTGCCATTTAGAGCAGTTGAATCAATACTAATGTAAGGTCTACAACCATTCAAAAAACCCTGAATGTAGGGCCTTAATGCAACAAAAAATCTTTTGAAATACATATTACCTTTAACTGTTTTAGTGTCAATCTCTACAACACTGCCTAGTGACCTCATCTCAATTTCAGCCTTGAAATTGTACAAGCATTGGAAGCTTTCATCCCAACTACCATATAACTCATCCACTGCTCTTTGCCTCCCCTTCCATACAGTGTCATAATTAAGTGTGACATTATGGTCATCCTGCAGCTTCACTTGCGGCTCCTTGGCACCCATGTTAGGATTGTTCCTCAAGATACTTGTAGCCCTATCTGCCACCCAAGCCTAAGATGTCATAGAAGTTTTGATTTTGCTGCTTGATACATAGTTGTGACCACCAACTATCTTGGTAACCTGTAGAAAAATAAATAGAAGCACTCAGTCCAAATACTGCTACCACTAAATGAAACATAATACTATTAACAAAAAGGTTAGTACCCTGATAGTTTTTTATCAGCCATCCCGCGAGCTACAATTTTCCAAGTGCATCCTTCAGCTTTACAATAGCCCATAAATCTTGTAGGGTCAGATTTTTGAGAGCCCATGTCAAACTCCTTATTAATTGCATATTGTCTGATGGCCAACCTAAATGCTTGCATTGAAGGATAGGTGATGCTAATCCCCATTACTGGGGTGATCCCTATCATACACATTCTGCTGCTCCTCAGGAATGTAATCATCCACTCGAATAGCTGCCCCCCCCCGCCTTCAATGTCATCTTGTTCGGAAGAACCTACAATAGGGTCTGGGTCAGGAATTGTCTGCCGAGCTTCCCTGGCTCTATCATCCTCATCCCTCAAGCCCAGAAGAACATACATATCGTCCTCACTCATAAGGACATCTCTGTCATCAAGATCAAGTCCTTGAACAATCTCAACACATGACCAATCTACCCTATCTTCTGAAGCCCACACATTTCTTGATGGTTTCTCTGATGCCTCCACTTTAGTCTTTGTTGTTGCTGCTGGTGGATTAATAGGAATCATTGGAGTGTCTAGATTGGTAACAGTCGATTGGCTAGATTGGTACCCAACAATATCCACGATTTTAGCATAAAAGCAAACCCATTTCAACCGCCAACTATTAAATGCTCCCTTCATCTGCATATTGTCATGAATCCTCTCAACTAACCCATTGTTCCTATCAGTGCAAAAGAAATAGGCTTCCTGGCCTGAACCCTAAAGAGCCCTCGCACGCAACTGTGCACCCAACTTATCTAGTGTAAACCGAGCAAGATTCACATCCCATTCCAGATCTTGATGATCAATTCGACAAGTAATGCCATCATCAAACAGAGCAACGTAAGCCGCAACTCTAACAACTACAGTAAAATATCGAATCAATAGGCACATCGATCCTACTCGAAAATGTGAAATTAAAAGCAAGATAAAATGAGTTAGGACACACCTATTTCGTTCTTCGGTCCGTTCGGATCTACTCCAAAAGCAAGCAAAAAAAAAACAAGGGGAAAAGGGCATTGACAAGAGGCGATACATACCCATGAGGATCCATCGCACGCGCTGCACAATGGCTCAATCGAGATTCAACATCCGCTGGCGAAGCTCTGCCTTCGCCGCCTAGGTCGCCTTGGCTAGCCGTGGCGCTCGGGTGCGAAGGAGAGAGAGAGAAGAGCAGTGGAGTGGTGCGGTCGGTGCGCCAGCCAGGTGAGACCGAATATGGGCTTGTCCGAACAGATGATGCAAGAGCATAATCATCTTTTTCCGTGGGCATAAATGGATAAAGTAAATGGAGAAATGGCAAAACATCAAATTACAAATTCAAAATTGGACTTTAAATCAATGTCGTCCAAAATAAATGCAAATAGTAGAAGGCCATTTAAATGCGGGGCAAATAATAAAAAAAATCCCAACAAGATTTACATCACAAGACGGTGCTTCTCTTACTTGTGGGCCCTGCCTATTAACTCAACCTAACAAATGTTAAGCTCCAGTGATTTCGATGGGATGATCCTATTACTCATTCTGTACTAATATTTGCTAAGAGGGACGAGATAGTAATGGACAATTCATCCCATTCCTTAAACCAAACAAATGGTTTAGGTTTGGCGTCAGGATCGAACCGTGATAATGGCACCCTAGCACCTGATGCAAAGCAGCGGTGATCCTGTAGGGAATAGTATTTCACCATTGCCATCTTGGTTTTCGAGCGATGAACAACATGTGAGCGATATACAACATGTGAGGGAAGCATGATGAAATACTCCCTTCGTTCTTTTTTATTTAACATCCTAGATCTTTTTAATGGTAACTTGCTTTTTCATTATATTTATGATCTGCCAGAAAAAAAACTAGATGAAGAATGTCCCCAACACATCAAGAAGGGGCATCATCAAAAGTTTAAAACCAATCCTAAAAAGAACTATATTTGTACAATACTTATACAATTTTGTTGTACAAGTGAGATTAATTGTGCATATTATGTATTGACATTTCATGTATTCACTTAGATTAGCCTAGTAGTCCCTTGCTCCATCACTGAGTTTATCGGTGCATTTGTCATTTGAATTGCGCCACCATTTGCCTCATCAACTGGTGAATTGCCTACATCTGCACTTATTCTTCTTGACATTCCTTTGCGTCTCCTAGCATTTTCGGCCCAATTGACAAGGCCTTCAGTCACATTCTCGTCGAATATAGATTTTTTGAAAGAATTCCCCATCTTCATCAATAAGGAGGAGGAGATGAAATTAGCATAAAAACATAGGGCAAAAAACAAGTTAGATTACATTAATAGAGACATACATGCCAGCATCAATAGGTGAAAAAAACTAACCTAGAAATGATAATCATGCCTGTCAATATTTTCCTAAATTAACTTTTGTATTTCTAAAGAATTAGATACTCATAGGAAAACTTAAAGTGAACAATTACTAAAAATCCAATAAAAGACTTAAATGTAATCCAGTTTGTAAAATAAGCTCACTTGAGAGACAATGGCATAAAGTGGTAGGGTGCTGTAGCCACAAAGGAGTTGGCTGATGGCACTGAAAGCAAAAACAAAAACAAAAAACAAAGTGGTGAGTTTCTCAAAATTTCAAAATGTTGTTGTGCTAATATATTGATTTTGCCAGGATACCTGATGACAACTCGAGTAGTAACATAAGCTGGTTTTCCCATAATGCAAGATTTAGCGCCATATATTACCTGCAAGAGTTTTATAACTGCTAGAATGAGTTTTACATGTACTTATAAAAGATATTAGACTGGATAAAATGTCGTTGAAGGTGTTATAGAATGTTCTAAAAGTAAATGTGAGACTATGCATGTTTGAAAAGTTTAGTCCATGTAAGTGCATCATTTCCCTTTTCTATCATAATTGTCCTAAAAACTAGAAGTTTATTTGAGTTGATAACCTATTAAAATTATTGTTCTTACCAAGAGCCAAAAGAATAATGCAATCTCGAATGCATTTTGGAATTGGATGACGTGGATCAAGAAAAGGACTAATTTAGGCCGGTGGAACCAAAAGAAATCATCTGAAGGAGCTACTACTAAGTCCCCTTCAATTGCTGTATGCTTTTGGGCAACCTCGTGAGCCAATTCAGTAATGATGTGCCCCATCTTACTTCCGACCACAAGTAGCAACTGCAAAAAGGAAAATTAAATCAGCCGCATCACAGTATGCCTATAAATGCATGTTTATAGGATTTGGTATGCTTGTTTGTTATAAACAACAATTTTTTCACTGTTAAAAGCAATAATAATGTGTAAAACTCATGTGTCCTAAGAAGCTATATGAAGATTATCAAGTCCTAACAACATGCATACGTGTAGAAAAAATTTGTAGTTTCGTGTATTTAAATTTTTGTATTGATGGTACATGTCATGCATGTTTACTTACAATGAATGGAACCAATGATATCCAAACGTAGACATACCATCCTACGATAACAAGAACAAAAGAGCCGAGTAAGTTTTTCACACAAAAACAACAAATTTTATCTAGGGAAAGTATCCAGCAATATGTTTATAAAAAAATGAAGTACTTTTCATGATAATTTAACCAAGGATTATTTGATACATAAGTAGTTCTTTCAACATTGTCATAGCTTATGATCATTAGTGACAAGAGTAACAAAATCTGGAGCGCCACAAATTTAGCATAGAAATTATACCATGAACATTCAACAGCAAGAATATCATTAGCAAAGCCCAAAGGTACCAACTGCATTAGAACAAACATGTGTGTTAGTTAATTAATTTCTATATTAGGCCATCTGTAAAGGCCGGATTTTTTTGGATTAAAAAGTCGTATATTTTTGAAATAGTAGCTTTGGCTATTTACCTGATACCAACAACCTTCTTGAAATCAGCCTCCAATGCTCTAATCATGTAATTGTAAAAGTTGAATCTTGGGTTCCCCTTACAGTGTTTCTGCCAAAAGGAAAGAAGCAAATCTAAATTTCTTCTGCATAATATGACATATTAGAAACATGTCATGTGATTTGTGTAGCTGAAAATGTATATATGTGGTTACCATGATGAAGCCAAGTCGCATTGTTGTGTAGTCCTCCTCAGTGACTGATCCATAGACTTGTTTGAAGAAAGAACGCTAAAACAAGAGATAAATTAGTTTATACTCCAATTGCAACTAATAATAAATATAATAAGATTCATGTATTAACATTTTAAAACACAAGGGGCAAAAAAAGGTACCATCCAACCAAATATTTTCCATCGTTTTCCGTGACCTTTAAAGTGATCTTGAATAAATTTGAATTCTTGAACATGCTTGATCATCTGAGGGCCTGAAATTGTGCCCCAACGATCATAAGGAAATAATAGCTTATATATCCTGAGAAAAACTGTGAAGTCATCGCTTGCTAAATTGGGAAAGTATCTGTATCATACCAGTGCCATCATTTATCTGGATGTTGCTCTCCCAATGTCGCCATTTTCTCGTCTAGACGACAATGAACAAAATCTTTAGCAGAAGCACGACAGATCACTTGTTAATACAAAACCGGTGTGAGTTTTAGTACCTGCGCAATTCCAAGAAGAGCTGTAACAGCACTGAGAACCACATGAGTGACCGCTAAGACGAAGATAAATATGTGTAACTGATGAATAGCCTCAGCTGAAAGTATTGGAACTTTGCCCTATATGTGTAAAAATAACAACAAATGAATCATACGGTAATTAAGAAGGTGAATGCATCAAAGATGAAAGACAAATATATATGGATGCACATCATATCAAATATATAACAAGGAAGAGAAACGTGGACCAGAATGGTCCTATATTTGCCTCTTCCCATCCCATGTTCGAAAAGGAGGACCAAACCAAGCACGTCTGATGCGCGAAATACCTTTCTTAGGCAGTAGTCATCGGAGGCGCCTCCTCCTGCCAGGAGCCTCCTCGTGCCGCCCAGCACGCCGGTGAACACGGCGCCGCCGTAGTGCGCGGTATTGGCGAGGCCACGCGGCGGCGGCGGCGGCGGCTTGCAAGGCAGGAGGTGGTGCATGACGCTCCGCCGGACGCATATCCTCTGCGTGGCGCCCTGGAACACGTTGAGCAGCAGCGATATGAACCCCAGCAGCATCAGCTCTGCACCAACACAAGAATCGTCCTGTTAGAGTCGTGTACACTTTTAGGCAATCAGACGCTAAATTTGCAGAGAGCAGGTTGAGATTAAGAATGACATGGTCGCCAATTAACCTTCTTTGACCTTGAGGAGGGCCTCGTACAGCGGCTTCTTGCGGCTCTTCATTAGCCTCTGTTCACGCACGCAAGAACAAAAACGCTTTGTCACTGAAACTCAACTGACTAGCTGGGCAGCCATGCATGGTACTTCCTTACACATAAAGAACAAGTGATATACAGCTTCGTCATGGACGCACCTTGCCTAGGCGGTGGAGCAGGCGCTCGAAGAGCAGGGAGATGACGACGATGACCGAGCAGACGGACGCGACGATCCATGTCGGCGTGTGCTCGAGCGTGATCTCCGCCCCGCCGGCCGCTTTCGCTCCTCCTCCGGCCATGGCCGAAGTGAAGACCAAATCAGCTCTTCTGACTTGCCCTGTTTCTTCCTTTCCCCCTTAACCCACCTCTTCCTCAAGAATGTCAAAAAGGGTATTCATGCATAGAGGCGGCAAGCATGATAGCAGCAAAGTGCCCGTTCTTGATCAATTTATATACATAGTCTTGCATAGTCCTACCAAAATAATGGTCTTACACAATGATTGGCACTTTACAGCAATTCTATTCCAACACATAGTCTAATTGACAAAAAAACAGAGCAAGAAATATCTTGAGACCTTCCTGAATGTACGTTCCACTGACATGCATGAGCCACATGACCGATTGCAACGTGCGTTTTTTATTTTTTTCCTTTTGACAAGACTGAATTTTTGGGACAGCCCACGGTGTGCCACAACTGACCTACGTATCCATGGGAAATTGGGAAGTAACATTAGCTACTCCACTGCTCTCCATGCCCGTGCATGGATAGTCAACTTTATCCTTTCTTACATTGTTCTGTAATTTGTATTATCCTCGGGAAACCGATGTGCTGTGCTGTTCGATGAGCTTGGCTTGAGACGACAGCAGAGACAGTGACATAGCAAACACTGACGAAGCCAGCGGAAACGAACAAGATTCAGGCTCTCAAAATTCAAGTGAGTGCCTTGCAAGTTGCAAGAATGATCAGATGCCTCGTTTTCTCTCTGTCTCCCATTTCTTGCTTCATTCTTCGCAGAGGAAACGATCAATCCTACACCTCGCATCCTGGTTTGGACTAAAGAAAACTACGCGTGTTTGAGGAAGAGCAACCGCCTTCGTGATTGCGCGGCTAGTCGTAGTCAAGGTGCTACTGGTGAAGACCACAACGATCGAAGTCGCCCTGTACATCATGTGAGAACTCTTCAAAGCTTAACTATCGACCTATCTTCCAATTAGCTGCTTATCCGTTAGCTTAATCGCTAATAAACAGATGTGGACGCCTAAAAAAATGGTTCCGTCAACAAAGGGGAAAAAAATGCTTGTTTCAACTCTATCTGTAATTATTTTAGGGAAAAAATCAATCTGCTACGTCTAAGAAATCAAAGTCATGTATAGCGTCAGGTACAGATCTTGAATTATAATCCGATCGATCAAGTGGGCTACCACTGATCAATTGCAATTTGACACCAAAAGCCGAATAAGTGTGAGTTTATGGCTAAAATGACATCGTTGCGCCATGAAATAGCAAAAATATCTCCTTTACGAACGAATTAACAAAAATGGTACATGTGCCGTGCTCAAAACTCACGGTAGAAGCACACGGTAGGCCACGTGGCGGCCGCACGAGAGCCGACAGGCCACCTGCTGTGAATTGGGCATGCGATAGGTGGCCAGCACATGTCACCTACCTGTGTGCCCAGTTCACGGTAGGTGGTCTCCGGCTCCCGTGCGGCCGAAACGTGGTGCGGTAGGCCTTTGCCATGGGTTTTGAGTGCGGTGCGGATGTTATTTTTGTCAATTCGTTTGCAAAGGATGAGTGCTATTTTTTGCTATTTCGCTTCAGAACAGTGACATCTAAACCAAAAACTCAGTAAGTGGGGCTCCGTAAGTGGGGCTCCGTGATGATCTGTTCATATCATATCACGTTGATTGTTCGTTTGGATGGCTACCAAACTCCGGCCTTGTTGGCAACTGTTCACCACAACTTGGGCAAACATGGGGAAAATGAGTATGACATGTTACAATTCTGGCGACAAACCAAACGCATGCCATGCAAAGTGAGACTTGCCTAACTTGAGTGTTACAAAACGTGCAAATGAACCAAACATGTCCTTAATCTACCCACAGCTTAAGAATCAATCTTGTGAATCATTTACTTGGAAAATTGAGATGAATTGGTCATCAACCACCGAGATGGTAGGAGGGCGAAGAAGAGTAGTTCGTCGCATGAGCATGATAGAGTTACCCGGTGAGGGTGCTTCCGATAAACCCTGCAGCAAATGGTTGTTAATGTCCTAGTTGCATGACATTATTGACTGACTAAAATAAGAAAATTAAGACTGGACTATCGATTCCCCGGCCCAAAGGACAAAATCAATACTTATACTAAGTAACCGGCCCAAAGGACAAAATCAATACTTATACTAAGTAATTTGAAGACTAGAAACGGAGCTGGTCATGTTATCTTTTTCTGTAAACTCATGGTCCCTCAAGGGAGTTTTATAATAAGCAAACGATGCTACATAGCTTAATATTGCACATTTGATGAGAGAACTGAACATCAGATAAGCACAGTCGCCGTGATGCTGCAAGATATGAAAATAAAGGTGAGTGTTGGACCGGAATGACGAATAAAGAGAGATGAATAGGAGCACTACTCTTTCTTGACTTCGACGGGGTTCAACTTCTTCCCACCTCAATAGCTATGTAAGCTACGAAGATCAGAAACACAAACACAGCGGAAATCTTGTATTGAAACCGAGAGGCAAAATACCAAACCACGACACAGAGGTTAGTATGACCGTCTGACCTGGCCGGTTTGACTGCACGACTGCCGGTCTGACTGCCTGTATGGCCAGTCTGACCGTCGGGTGCCTGAGAGCAACCCGCGAAGATCATAAATCGACATAACTTTCTACTCTGTGATCCAAATCCTCTGAAATTTTAACCATAGCTCGTTAAGAAGGTCAAAAACCTATTCCAACTGATGATCGGGAAGATCAAGGCTAAGGTTCCACAAATTTTTTGGATGAAATCAAGTAGGCACAAGAACCAAGGAAATTCGAATTTTAATCCAAAAACAAGAGACCTAGATAGATTCCCACACGTCCTAGTAGGCTGGATCACAGTAAAAGACCCAAGGAAACCAAAGGAACACATAAAATCCCGAAAAGCATCAAAGAGAGAGCAAGAACAAGAGAGAACTCATCTTAGAAGAAATCTTGTGTTGGATTGATTCAAAAGATTGTTGGTTTACAACCACCCAGCATACAAGACAAAAGTTCAACACTTAAGCACTTAATCAATTCATCTCTTTCAAACTCTAGCCTCCTCTACTCCACTTTCCCCAACTAACAAATTAGGGTTTTTCTTGGGAAGACTCAAGAGGTGTAAATCCTGCACCCCTTCCTTCTATAGTGGAGGCTAGTCAAGAGATAACCTTATCGGGCGCCCGTTAAGCTCACAAACAAATGGCTCTACACTCACGCACACTTTTCAAAGTGAAGAACTAACCGAGCTTCACGAATTCGTCTCTTTGTGATCTTCATATTCTCTTGAGCTAAACCGTCTTTCCTTGCACCGTCTTGCACCGAGGTTTCTCCAAATGTCATCAATCTGGTATTTTGGCGAAGATACCAAAATAGTCCTCTTCGATCCTTCTCCGAAGACCGAGTCCAATCGTCCTGAAGCAATCACATGTTTCACCACGTGTAGGTAGATCAGTGGCTCTCTTCGTGTCGGCAAGTCTCTCACATCCGGTTTCCATCGGAACCACCATGACACTTACACCGACCTCCACGTCACTTGATGTAACCTGTTGCACCGAATCTCCCATTTAGTCATCCTTGTCTATCTTACTCTATGCTTGAGTCCAATGATTGCACTCATCATCCTTGATCATTCTGGATCTCGGCTCTCCTAACCTACTCCCGATCATCCTGGCTCTTAACCGTCGCTGACTCCGAGCCACTTGCACAATAATAGACTAAGAAATCGTTTTTGGGTACAAGTTCTTTGCAACTTGACCTACGTTAGCCAAAACATGCATCATGCAACATATATGCACTGAAACCCATGACTTTTGCCTTGCCCACACCGCCCTCACGGCGCCTGAACTAGAGCTGGTTGGTCAGTTTGCCTCCCATGGCTGGTCTGACCGTTGGCCAGCCGGTCTGACTGCCCTCCTAGCCGGTCATATTGGCCATAGGTCTGACTGCCAACTAGTGGCCAGTCAGACCACCCCAGCACCTAGCCAGATGTGTTCAGCTCGAAACTCCTATTCCAATGAGATCAAGTGCAAATGCATCCTCTCACCTTCCTTCACACGTGATTTTTTGGCCGAAATCCAAAACTCACATTTCCATTTTGGCTGGTCTGATCGCCACCCATGGCCGGTCAAACCGCTATCGTGGCCGATCAGACCTCCTATGCCTGACGACCTAGAGGTTGCTGAAAATGAGGATTTCTCCAAACGCCTCGATGCTATTGCCAATTGATCGGCACACTAAGATTAGGAGCATATCCCCATGACATCTACAATCTTCCCCTTGATGAACACATTGGCAATTTCTCAAAAATACAAACTGAAGATTGTTTTGAAAAACTCTCACTCGTTTCGCGCAAAGGCACAACTTGGTATATAAGCAAGAAAAACCAAGAAAATAAGGAAGTTAGCTTGAGGAATGCAGAAGTAACTTAGATGAGGAAATAGAGTGTATGCACGCTTCAATCAAGAGAGGATACCAAAATTTTCACTCAAGGTCCATATGAAAGAACAATTGTTCAAATTGACCTTTAATCATTGCGAGTTTTCAAGAAATGCAATTCAAATCAAGAAATGACATTAGGAATATAAGAATGCATATGAGATACTCCTCAATAAAATCTAATATTTTTTGGATTTTTCCATTCCCCCCTTCCAATCTCCCCCCCCCCAAATTCTCCATTTTTTTACTTCTCCCCCTTTTTATTTTGCCAAATCTTCTCTCTCTTTGACAATGGAGGCATCAAGGAATCATGTCTTCCTCTCATCCAAAGATTGCAAGTTTATGATGCATGGAAGAAGCTGAAGAAGGAGCATGCATGAAATGCAATGGATTGACTTCGTTTTTTATTGTCAAATTTTTAGAGCAATAAGCTTTGGAGATTACCTGATCATGAACAAGCCAGTATTTCGAAAATACACAAGGCATGTCAAGTATGAAAAGCTATCAAGGTCATATCTAGACACATATAGCTAAGCTAAGCTAGATAGCACAAGATGAAGCAATCAAATTTAGTACAAGTTATGCAAAACTTCACAATTAGCAAGTTCATCTAAAGGTATCCTATAATGAGCCAAGCCATGTCAAAAAGTCCATGTGAGGCCAAGAAGTTACAATTGATCATTCTAGTGGCTAGAAGTCCTAAGGAGAATCATTTTGCTCAAAATACCTCAAGCACCTATACTTGAAAAGATGTGGCATTTTACATTTAGATAGCACAAGTTGAAGTTGTTATAGAGGTCTATCTTAGAAGATCAAGTCCTGGACTAGAAGCCATCCATAATTGCCCCCCTAAGCTTCAACCAGGCGACAAATATTGAGATTCATGTCGAGAATTGACAAGCAGTCCCCATGAGATCGTCTCAATCATTAAACTATCTTCAAGTTCATGTCAATAACAAGCAGTCTCATGAGAGTAGTTTGGCATAGAATTAAGCACACAAGAGGATCACAAAGCTTGATATTCTTGATTTTTCAATTTACACAAGATTTAAGAGCCAAAGCTACCCATAAGTTCGTAAGCAATACTTGACCCAAGCCACAAATGCCTAGGAAGAGTAACCTAATGATTCAAGAAGGAACTAGTAGCTCAACTAAAATTCAACTTAGATTCAAGACCGAACAAAGCTATTCTTGAAAGGATACGGGTAGGCTACGATAGTAACAATTCAAAAATTTCTACTACGTAAACCACGATGCCAAGCAAGAAGATGATCACAGATCGTTACCACCAGACACATAGCCCAGCGGAAGATGAGTTAGAGGGTCCAACGAAGAGCACATCGGTGAAGAGTCGTAGTCGATCGTACTACGTCCTCGCGAGTCGATCGTCTCCTCTAGCAACCTCTAAAGTTCCTTGTGAAGATCGCAGATCGTCCTCAAGCGCAACAGCAATCGTAGTAGCCCCTCTACGGTATCCACACGTCCAGGGTAGGAACAACCGAACGCCGGTGTGCTAGCACCAAGTCGCACGGTGAGGCTCTCTCAGGAAGATGGCGGCTAGGGTTTCGGTGGAGCAACTCACGTCTCTCGCATGTCCTGGATTCCAATAGCCTCAAGTATCTCCTTATATAGTGCTCATGACGGATCCTATCCGAACACGTGTTACGAATCGTATCCGTACTGGTTTGTTCCAACCCGTTAAGTGTGTGACCCATTAGGTTTATGTGTTATCGGTTGTGACTCGAAAACTCTTTTCTGACCACGAGTTGTAGCGGTCCCTAGCAGGACATAATGATTCCCGAATACACACAAATTATATCGGATGAACCTTAATGCAATATGATCTATGACCAGGTCTTCATCACTTACGACCAGCTCGTATCTCGTCATGACCAGTTCATACTTAGTCTCGACTAGTTTGTAACTCCTTACGACCAGGTTTCGACCACTCTGTGATTACGTTCGATCAGTCTACGACCAGCTCGTATCTTCATACGACCAATCTATAACTGATCGAACTAAGCGACCTACTCGTGTATTCTCCCTTTACCTCACGATATCTGGTTTGAATTCCAGGTGAGATATATGTCATCCATGGACTGTTCAATACTTTCTCAATCGAGTATCGGATAACCTTATGTGGGCGACCACGAGTGGCATGGCCATGCACTTTCTTTATCCAACCACTTTGAGGGGCCCAGAGATATCTCTCTCGTTATGTTAGGAGGGACAAATCCCATATATAACCAGTCATATCTCTCCGCATGTTTCACAACATACCCGAAAGCTACCTTTATAACTACCCAGTTACGAGTAGCGTTTGGCAACCTCTAAGAGTGCTATTACACATGTAGGGAACCATGCTGATCTCAGGTCTAAGGATTATACATCATCATTGTTTGAGACCAACTAATAACACATAGAGTCATAACAATCTCAATAGTGTCACAAGGTGGGTCTATCCAACTCCATATTCTCTAACATGCGTTCACATTATTGATTCGATATCTCTATATCCATGATCAGTGAAACATGGTCATCAATCAATACATGTGCTGGTCATAGAGTTACTGGTGTTCCGACCAGTGACATTCGACTAGAGATACTTTTAGAACGACATCATATAAGTTAAAGAGTTTTACCAATAAGTCACATACTCGTTGATCTATATAACTGATGATTCATTCAAGGAACAAAAAAACATTTATTGAATAACTCATAAACATATACGCGATACAATCATCTCTATGATTGTCTCTAGGGCATATCACCAATAATTTTGACACGACATGTGTCATAAAAGGATCACTAGAGTATCAATTAGCCAAAAAATTCACACGCTGCAGTTTTTAAGTTCAAATTGTGGATCTTTTGGCCAATTGATACCCTAGTGATCCTTTTGTGACATATCCTATGTCAAAATAGCTTTGTTCGATCTTGAATCTAGGCTAAACTTTATTACTAAGGAGTAGCCAAAAATTGATGTTTTGCGCGTAAACAGTGTTGTATCTTATCTTAACTAATAGAGATTGGGGTTTACCCCCGCGCAGCAGGGGCAATCGTCCTACCCCACGCCAAACCGCTGCACACACCATGCCAAATTGTCACATGCCAAACCATCGCCTTGACCCTCCCTCCCATCTGCCCCGCGCCTCCCTCGCCTCTGTGCCCGCTCTACGTCTGCCGCCGTGACCCCCTCTCCCCTTGCCTTCACGCTGGCCCCTCGCCTCCGCGCCCGTCCCTCCCTCCCAACCGTGTCGCGCCGTCCTCGCCCACTGTGACCCCCTCAGCTGCCTCCTCCACACTCTAAGATCCCTCGCCGTCCTCCTCCACGACCGGATGCACCCGACCCTCATCCCCTCCTCCCCGGCACCACCTGCCAGCCCCAACCCCGGCGCCGCCTCCGTCCGCCACTAGCTCCACGACTCCGTCTCCGCCACCTCCCTGTCCCACCGCCCTCGATCGGGGGGAGGGGGCGAGATCCTTTGCTCCCTCGCCACCGACTATGACCTCATGCGTTAGTACATGAGCGTCGCCCCCGCCGCTACGATGGGTGGGGAGGAGCAGCTGGGGGTGGATGGGGAGGAGGGCAGCGCCGCGTCGGCACTGTACCAGATGGAGCATGGGCTCGGGGTGCCCTCTGGCCCAAGTACACCGCGTTCCTCGAGGCCATGAACGCGCAACTCGATGGGCTCATACTCCTTGCTGTCCTCCGCACCGACCTCCTCGCCTTGTTGGGGTGAGATTGACATTGACATTGCCACGCTTCTTGTTGTCGTTACTACTTATCACTAGAGACCGATGGGGATTGGGGATTTAATCAAGCTATATCCTTTTTGGTTGCAGGGGCTATTGCAAATTTACAATGCACGGAGGAGAATGCGTGAGCGCTGCGTGCACTAGATGCGTACCTGAAGGAGAAGTTCACGACCTGGCTCAGCCGAGCGGCGCTAGTGCTCCACCAAATAACCTGGGATGATCCGGCCTCCTTGCTGGAGAAGATTGTGGCATATGAAGTTTGTGGCCAACTCACCATCGAATTGTTCAATGTGCACTCCAGTGGTTTGACTGATGATTCTGCTATCGTTTTGTAGGCTATGCATTCAATCAGTAATCTCATAGACTTCAAGAGACGGTTGGGTGTTGGCCACCATTGTTACGGGTACTTCCATCCTGAAATACCAGGTTGGTCAGACTATTTGCTGCTGGCTGTGGTTTCTTGCACTCTTGGACTAATACTGCTGATGCTACAACTGAATCTTAGCAATGCTTAACTAACCATGCATAATTAAAATGTGATACTAAGAGTTGATATCTAGCTGCATGTTTGAAATTTTCGTAGGGATCAAATGATCAATTAATCGTATGAATCATAGTTCTGTACAATTGTTTGTTAAACACAGCGACTCACAGTTTGCATAATGATGTTTTTGAGTTTGTAATTAGCTTTGTTTGAGTGCCCTTACTGTCTTCATTAACACTAGGGGAGCCCCTGATTTCCATTGAAGCTGCCTTCCTCAAAGATATGGCCACATATATACAGGTTATTAAAGTTTTCCACGGTCTTATTTGAATAAACGAGCACTCTACTCCTCTGCACCTTATGTTCTTTTATTATATTAGGAGGTTTTGTGGGATGATCCTCCAACTCTTGAATGTGAAGCCAGATGTGCACTATTTTACTCAATATCGTCAAACCAAGTGTCATCGCAAGAAAAGGCTAGACAGTGGGTACAGAGTACCCTTTGTCTTGGGAAAAGACTGAAAGGGAAGGAGCCAAAGACACAAGTGGTGAGTGTGTATTGCATTGTGAATGTGTGAATGAGGAAAAAGACCCCCTCTTACATGCCTTTGGGGCTTTATTTATAGGGGGCAAGAAGGGACATTTGCTTCTTGCCCTCACAATGTATAGAGAAAGGGGCATTTAAGTACATTTGTCTAAATGTACCATACGGACTTGATCTACGCATGTACAGTATTCCTGACGGCACACCGGTATTCCTGACGACCCTAGGGTACGGAGCACCCCTTGGTGCCCTGCTACGACAACTCTCTCGTCTGCGTGGTCCGTGTAACATCCCAAAATTTCCAAAATGCAAAAATACGAGTTTTTTTTTACTTTTTGTATGATTATCTGTTGTCGTTCAGTTTGTATGCAATCTTTGTGAGTTATTTGATTTGCATTTATTTTGCCGACACAAGTAATGAGAAATAAAAATCCTAAGAACATAAATCCTAAAGACACGAACCCTAGAAACGAAAAACTCTAATACCCGAAATTATAAAAGCAGTTAACCTAAGATGTTGCCCTGTTAATTATTACTAAAGTAAACCCTAGGTCAAAGACCTGTTCAGAACCTAAATCTTCGAATTTATTTTGCTAACCCTAAAGTCCTACCTCGGTCCTTAGCATATTTTCCTCTCCCTCTCACTGTTCCTCAGGCTCCACCGCTTACTGATCCTCGGGTGCAACCTTAGTGGCTGATCCAACCAAGCCACTCCAGCCGAATCAAACTACAACAGACCGGGCCACCCCTTTGCTTTCATCTCCAACCAAGCCGGCTAGAGCTCAACACCCATGTCGCTCTCTCTCTCCCGACAACAGCCTCTGAAGCTCCTCGCCACGTTGCCTCAGCGCTGGCGCTCCGCCTGCAAGTCGCGCGCTCATACTCGCCACGTTGCAGCCGCCGCTCGCCCGTCGCTCAGCATCGCCATCAAAGCTGCTGCCCATATCGGTCGAGCGACACAGCCGCTCTGCCATCGCCGAGTACATCGCCCCACCGGCAGGCCATCTTCTCCACGCACCTGCCCAAGCCTGTGCATGCAACTCGCCAGCAAACCACCGCCTCGCCCCGGGTTTTTGACCCCGCCCATGGTTTCGCCTTCGGCTTCACCCACGCAGCCGCATTTCTCACCGAGCGCCCCTCCACGCGTCTGCCCCGTCGTCTGATCATCGTGCATGCTCGCCACGCACCGCGCACGGTCACCACCGCCCTTGTCGTGAGCCACACCGAGAGCAACGCCCCTCTTTGCTTCAGCCAAGCCTTGGGTGTCTCACTTCCTTTTGTTACCCTCACCTACCTCACATGTCCATTCCTCCTCCCCGGATGCCTCCCAGCTTCCCCATCTTCAGCTCCTGGTCCCTTCCCCACCGAGCCTGCCTCTTCCGTCGTCGGCCTCAGCAGCTCCGCTGCACTCCTCGCCTCCACCGCCGAGCGCACCTTCCCCGGCCCGTCGGCCCTCTTCTGCTGCCGCCGCCCCTGGTGCCTCTCCTCCTCTGGCCCCAGCAGCGTCGGCTCCGCCCCAGCTCCCGCCGGCTGCTTCACATCCTCGGCCGAGCCAGTGCCGCCTCGCCTTGGCCGTGCCGCCTCCCCGTCGCCTAGCAGCTCTGGCGCCGCCTCCGGCACGCCACCACCGTCACCTCGCGACGTGGGGAAGCCATTCCCCGCCTCTATCCTACCTCCCCGCCGCCAAGGAACCCCGCCACCGGCGCCTCCTCTCCTCCGCTCCCGGTCTCCGCTGCCAGACCGCCTGAGCTGCCCCTGAGCCACCTCGAGCCGCCTCCGGAGCTCCCACCTTTGATTCCTCAGAGCTGGAGCACCACCCCGACGCCTCCCCAATTGCCGGCCACACCTCCCCGCCGCCCTAGGCTGCCACCACTGTGAGCCTCCCCGCGCCGCCCCTGGCTCCCGTCGCCGGCCCACTCTGGTGCTCCCCTACCTCTACGGACTGCATGGTGAGCTTTCTACCACCTCCCTCAAGCCCATGCTCACCTCCCCTTCTCCTCTCCTCCCTCCGGCCGCCGTCGCCTCCGCAAGGCCGCCGCACCCGTTCGCTCCCGCCGCTGCCACCGCCTACCCGGCGCTGCCCCGGCTCCAACACCGCCTCCCAGGGCCTCTTCCACTCCCCGGTGTCCCCTTTCACTGGCCTTCGCCGCCTCTCTGGCCCTCGCTCGCCGCCGGCAGCCCCGCCGCCAGTACGCCTCCCCTGCCTCTCCCGTGGGTGCGCCCCTCCCTGTGCTGGCTCCTCTGTTCTCCTCAGCACCTCCCTCTGTGTATTTGTGTAGTAGTAGTGGCCCTTCTGTAGCTCCTTTGGTAGCTGTAAGTGATCCTCATTATATTATGGTGCTTAGGGACTATGAGTAAAGATGGTAAGGGGAATTGCTAGCTAGTCAGTATAAGTTATGTGTTCAGAGTCATTGAGATTTCAAATGTGACTGAATTTCAGAAAGTTCAAAGTCTCAGTTTTTCTAACAAGGATGACAGTAGAATTCTGGATTTAGGTTAGTAGTGAATTGTTCAATATTGTAAATAATTATATTGATGTGTTCTGAATAAGAGGCTTACAGCAGGAATCATTTGTCAGGTTGTATGAACAGAAGGTAATCTGAAATATAATTAGATTTGTCAGTAGGATTTTGGTTTTGCTATTACAAGTAGTTAGAAAATATCATTGATTCGTGTAGCTAAGAGTGCTGTGATGATGGCTTAGAGGTTCAGATTAGTGGATGAATCGGATTTGTGGGAATTACTGCAAGCATGCACTTATACTGTGTTACATCATTTAGTGATTGGTTTAGAAATTTAAAAGTTAGTCAGTAATAGCAAGTTAATAGTTTACAGAGTTGTAAGGCCATAAGGTAAGGTAACAGCATGCTGAAAAATTAGTTAGCATTCACATGTTTGTTGAGTGGTGCTTCGGATTGTGCATAGTTAAGTGTCAGTGTAACAGCCCTAACTTAGGGTTTGTATTTCAAATGTAAATTTTGAGGGGAAAAAAAAACTTTTGTTGTCTCTTCAAATCATTTGAAAGTTTCTACATTTTTCCCTAGCAATTTCCATTTTCTAGAATTAAATTCTTGTGAATGGAGATTGTTGTCAGCAGATTCTTAGCTTTCAAACTTGTGATCATCCTCTGAAATTATTTTTCCTACCATCTTGATCATCCTATCTACCTCCCTGAATTATTTCACAATTTTTAGTTTTGTTTGCTATTTCAAATGGCCAAGTCAACTCTGTTTGAAATCTGGTCAAACTCCCTGTACAGCAGCTTGTGAATTTTCTCTAGAACAATGCAGTGCATAAAAAGTTCTGGAAAAATTATACAAGGTTGTCCTCTGTCCCTAGTAGCTACCATAAAAATTTCGAAATTTTTGGAGCTCAGGAGCTACCTCTAAAAATTCCCCAAACCTTCTCTGTCTTTTAAATCAAATTCTAAAAATCTTGTTCCTCGGGCCCAACCCAACTCGGGCTCGAGTCCGACTACGCACACTTGGTTGGTCGCGTCAACTAATCGCACCGCCGAGTCCAATCGATCGTGACCGTTCGATGCAAATCGAGCGATCCACGTCGCGTCTTGCAACCGACCGTCCGAATGCATACACTAATCTCGGTAGTCCATTTGGATCCAGCGGTCGGTGCGTTCTTGATCGAGTCAAACCACCGATTCGCACCGCTTTGCTCTGTCGGCCGACATGTGGGTCCCACCTGTCGAGATCGACCTCGTCTTCTCCGCACCTCACCGAGCTCACGGCCGTGCGCATGCTTGCCACGTCCTCGTCGCCGCCACCTTTTTGTCCTCGTGTCGGCCCGTGAAGCATCGCGGGGTCTCATCTACCCACCGAGCTCATCCACTACCCTTCGCGTCCATTCTCGTGTTTTCTCGCCCAAATTTCCTTTCCGTGGGAGAAGAACCCGAGCAACGCCGCCGTGTTAGCGCCGCCTCGAGCCCGCGACCGCACCGCTGTGATCCACTCTCCTCGCCGCATCCATTTTGCCCGTTCCGAGCTCGTAGCACCCAGTGAATCATCCGGAGCCACTTCGTCGTCTCCGCCTCCGGTGATCTCGGCTCTGCAAGCTTATTGGCGCTCTGGTGAGTTTCCAGCTTCGTCACTTGGTCCCTTAGGATCGCATCACTGTGCTGAGTCTAACCGTGACCTTGTTTCGCTCTTTGGTGCATCACCGAGGCTGTGCGTCGCTTTCTTCTCCAAACTCGGTAAAGCGCCGCCGTGTCAATTCCGGGCGCCACCGTCCTCCTCCATCATCAAGATCGTGGGCTTATCGTTCCTGGTGTCTCCGCGATCTCGTGGCGCACCTTCTCGAAGCTTCTCGTCGTCTGTAGCGTCATCTCCGCGCGCACCGCACCTTCTTCTCCGCCTCAGTTCGCGCTTGACCGCCGCATCTTCGTGGTCCGCGTCACCGTCGTCGAGTTCGCTAGGTCCTGCGAACGAAAGGTACCACTCTTTCGCCGAAACCTCTGGTTTGCAAGATCGATTCTTGTGGCGCGCCACCGCGTGCCGTGCTCGCCGGTGAACCGCCGGTGAAGATTAGTTTAACTCTAATCATGTCTTCTTTGAGTCTCTGATTTGTGGGCCCTCTTTGGTTAATCACGTTTAGAAATCGTTTAATCCAACCGTTGCATTTCACTTTGTGTCACTGCCGTGTGGGTCCATGTTGTCGATTAGGTTTGTGTAGTTACGGTTATCGCGTTTCTCGATGGGAGCGTATTTCACCGTGAGAGTGTTTTGGGTTTGCGCTTAGTGAGCCAAGGCGTATTCTTTGAATACGCCTTCGACGTCACTTTAAGCGCGTGCGTTGTCTGGTCGGCGTTAGCGCGCCCATTGTCGATGGTGGGGCTTCTTGTTGGCGGTAGAAAAAGGATTTAATGCTTTAGTATTTACGTAATATGTTTTCATTTGCCTTTGTTAATTCATTTAAACTTAGAAAATGCATAACTAATTCAATTTTTATCCAAATTGCATGAAACCAGTCTTTGTTAATTTTCATTTTAAGTGTGCTACTTGATAAAATTAACTTCACCCATGTCTCTGTAGCAAAAATCTGTTAGCTAATAAAATGATGTCTTATGTATCTTCTAAATTAGAAAATGCATATCTCTTCCAATAATTGTCCAAATTAAATGAACCCAATTCTGTAAAATTTCATTTTCAGTATACTAACTATTAGGATAGGTTTTATACACTGGTTCTGTTCTTGGAAATTCGTTAAGTATTAACTAGTGCTTTGATGTGTTTATAACTTAGAAAATTCATAGAAAATTTTTGATAACTTAAAATGAATTTTTTCTCTGTTTCTAAAATTTTGTTATTTCATGCTTAGGCTCTTTGTGTGAGTTTTGGCTTGTTTTGATGTTGTTGAATGTTTGAGTTTTGTCGGTGTTATTCGTTCTTATTTCTTTGTTATGTTCGATCGTTAGGTTTCGATATTTGCGGCAACCCTAAGAACGATCCTCACACCATATTGAGCAACGACAACCGAACAAGCGATTTGATCATGTTTATCGGTATTTTAAAATCTAATATTTTGTTTCAATTTGTATGTATGCATTGCTTAATTTGTGTTAAATTGATTAGTTAAATCCGTAGCTGCATATCCTGTAGACAAAATATTGATCTCTACTACCTGAGCCTAGGTTATTTGCTGTGATTAGAGATCGCTGGATGATCTCTTGTCACTTAGTAGATACGATTTCAACTGCTTAGACATGCTTAGCTATCGGTAGAACTGGGCGGTTATCGACTTTAGTCGGTAACCTTGATCACACAAAATTTACTACAACTTTTGTTTCAGCATCTTTGCTATGTTTAATTGAAAAATTAAAAATGAAAACAAAAATGATTTAGACTTGGGCACAATGGTAAGACGGTGTGATCTGTTGGGTGTATTGGAAAGGTGCAGAAGTCGATTAAGGACCGAGTTACTTGCGCCACCGTCTTGAGCATTTTGCGTGCTAACCACACTAGAGTATATGGGACCTCTCTTGACCTAGTACTTTGGCGTGTATTGGCTCGGTCGCGGGAGGTCGCGGGAGGGATGGAGGTGGGAGCATGGTAGTTGTCAAAAAGCTTTATCCTGAGTGGGTAGTTGCCTTTTCGGCTTTACCATGTAGCGTATGGATTTCTATCCATACGAGCGGCTCGTAGTTAATACACAATATTGGAAAAAGTCTCGTAGGACTTAGTGTGCGACATACCTTGGAAGTGTGCTTTGGCTTAAAGGCGATGCGAAGTGTGGGTACATTGGTACACCCTGCAGGTTAAAACTATTCGAATAGCCTCGTCCTAGGTTATGGACACGCTCGGATCGCCCCAAGAACTAGACTACAACATTTAAATTAAAACTTGATGGGTGATGCGAATGCGGGATTCGTGCTATTGTTAATGGTGACTATTGGGATAGTCACTTCTAGGTTGTTTATCTTTCGCTTTTGTTATCGATATCCGTCTTGTTATTTCAATCTTAAAATGAATTGCAAACTTGCCTTTAAAGCGTATTACCTTATTGCAAATGAAAATTGGCTTTATGCAAATGAAACATATGGCCTCCACCAAATAAACTCGCATGTGGCTTATGAGCAGTGCGCTAGTTCACACGTCGGTCTTGCGGGTACAAAGACAATCTTTGTACTCGGTGCCTTGCTTAATGTTTTTGTTGCGAGAGGAAGAAGGTGAGCCCCTAGGGCCTCACTACGTGAGTCGTGTTGCCGTTTCGTGGGCGACTAGACTTGGCGGTGCAGTCGGATGCCTTGTGGGTTGAAGGCACGATTGGCTTTGTTTATAGCCATCTTATGGCACTTTTGCTTCATTGTCGTTCTTGTTTATTTGTGTATCTTGGCACATCGGCCTTTGTGCGTAATAACCCTACTATTTGTTTATCTTCCGTTTGGTAGTGTGGTGTTTGGACTCTATGTTTGGAATGGAGTTGATGTCTAATTTTGTAACGGGGTGTGTATACTGCTTTCTGGGAAGTATACATATCTCGAGGATCAATTTATTTGATTTGTGATGCTAGGATCAGGTGGTTGGTTAAGCATTACAAGCCAAATAAATTGGGGTCCTCACAGTCAGTAAGGCCTAATTTGGTTAGAAATCTGATTAGCATTTAGTAGTTGGCTAATTAGCTAGTCAGTGTTCCAATAGCAAATTTGTAGGTCTAAATGAACTTAATAGCAGTGAGGGCTACAAAGAGTAGTTAGCTATTTAAATGGAGGTAGGATGCTTCTTAGCTAATAGATCTTCAGATAGAAGATGATGAAATGACAAATTGTGTTACATGTAGTAACATTCAGTGGATTCCCTTTTTGTCTGCTTCTCTTATGATCGGAGACTCCTTTGTAGTCTCTTTAGCTCTCTGTGTGTATGAATGGCAGTAGGGCTAATTCCATTAAGTTGGTTAGTAGAAGCATCAGTTAATTTGTAAGTACTCGATTAGTAAACTATCTTCTAGCCAAAGAAAAGGGTTAGTGAAACTAAGTAATCTAAGAGGAGAACATATAAGAGGATTGATTTTGACTGTATGATCGTCGTGGTTGTATACATAAAATGTCTGGTGAGAGAGTGCTTGTGAGTATTAGGTAGCCTGTTAAGGAAAACATCATCACCTAAGCTCTAGGTATCGTCCATCGTCATACGTTCTCAGTAGCAATAACATGACAACTATCAGAATTGCCATTAGGTTTTTGACCTGGTTAGTGCAGTAGTGAGATATGTTTCTGACTCATTTAGTTGGTTGGACAATTATCCAGTAGTAGTAACCTAATCTGAAAAATAAGCTTTGCTAGGATCCTCTTAAGCAAACAGTGAAATCTATGTTAATGTGGAAAATATATGAGTTTGGAGAGAACAATCAGAAGAAATCCTAACTAATTTAAATAAACTCTGAATCAACTAATTTTTGTTCCTAAATTCATAATCTATCTTCTGTGTTATTAATTTTTGGATACTTTTGGCATTCTGGTGTTTATTCACTGTTTTTCGCTTTGGCAGTTTTTATCGTCAGATGACGTTGAATACGAGAGTGACCCTCTGCAGCAAGTCGAATATCTCTAGCAAGGCAAAGGCAAGCAGTTTGATCATATCCACTCAATCCCATTACTTTTAAAATGTAATACTTTGTTTTACTCGTACGTATGCATGCTTTTGTGTCAATGATTAATTTTGTCGATTAGAGGTAGTTAATCCCATTGCATTGTTGCCCTGAAATTGTTCACACCTGCCACTACCTTAGGAATATTATTCTCACTGGTGAATTAGAGCCCGGTGAATGATTTAGGGCATTTTATTTGTCTTTACGATATGATGCTTAGCAATGCTTAGATACCGGTAGAATTGGACGGTTATCGACTTAGTCGATAACCTTGATCACACAAACTTATTATGACTCTATGTTTCAACCCATGTGCTATGTTTATTTATGAAAACTAAAAATGAAAATAAAATGATTTGGACTTGGGCACAATGGTAAGATGGTGTGCTTTTGGGTGTGACTGGAATGGTGCCCGGGTCATTTAAGGACCGAGTTACTTGCGCCACCGTACTGAGCATTTTTGCGTGCTAACCACACTAGAGGGTATGGGACCTCTCTTGACTTAGTACTTTAGCGTGTATTGGTTCCGAGTCGCAGGAGGTCGCAGGAGGGATGGTGTTGGGAGCATTGTAGTTGTCCGAAAAGCTTTACCCTGAGTGGGTAGTTGTCTTTTCGGCTTTACTGTGAGGACCCGGAATATTTAACTAGTAACACTTAACCTCCAAATGGTTCTGGCATTACTAATTAAACATTCTAAGCCTCGATGGACATATGCTTCCCAGAATTGCAGCATATGCACATCATCACAAAATTACACATCAATTCCATACACATACATCACTAAGTTCAACAACGACATACATAAAGTAAAGTTATTACAAAAGAGAGCCGACCGGCCAAATAGAATAATATACAAGAATGACAGCGGAAGCAAAAGTGCCATAAGATGGCTAGAGCAAAAGTCGACCGGTTAGCCATACACCCACAAGGCAACCGACCGGGCCGCCAAGCTAGTCGCCCCGCAAGTTACCTTAACCGAGAGGAGCTTCAAAGATGGCCGGGGAAGACTTGAACACGATGAAGTCCACCGGAGCCGAAGAAGATGAAGTGGAAAATGAGGTTCTGAGCAAAATGAGTGGAACCAAATCATCACCACAGCTTCATTATAGCTCAAAGAGGCTCCAAGCGCAAATAATTGCAAAGGGACCACTTACGGATGAGGAGAAGAAAGGGGTGAAACCAACCGAAAATCTCCAAACTTAAAATTGAGTGATTCTGTGAATGCAACCCAAAATCAAGTTAGGGAAATATAAAGGAGGTCGAGGAGTTCAAAAGGGTGCAAGAAATGTTGAAGATGAACCACTTTGGACACCAAGGCCGCCATTGGAGCTCTACGACCAACAATGGTGGATTGAAGGTTTGAGATGGTTTTGAGCTCAAACACGAGAGTAGCTAGGTGTGGTGCAAAAGAACACCGGGGAGGACCTAGAGGCCAATTTATAGGAAAGGAATTAGGGTTTTGAGCAAGATCCAGAGTCCATAGTGGGCTCGGTTCATGCTCGG